>OU342695.1:11255000-12505000 GCA_910589285.2 Mythimna ferrago
CGCAGAGTTCCGGCCCAACCGGGAACTGTCAATAAAACCAATACGTCGGGTTAAGTACAGGTCTATATATTGCAATAAGTTTTTTTTATATGGGTGGGTGTTATTTTAATGGAACTGGAAATTGACTATAGAAAACGGTCCTTTAATCAAAATTCAAGAGTGAGCCATCGAAATTTGGTATTTTTTTGGGTTTTCGGACGTTTAACTGCCTAGAAAATAAGTACTGAGGGTGTAAAATTTTAATCTTGCCACCGGCGCTCAATACTCTTTTTGTTGAAGCGTGAAATCCACAAATAATTTCTCTCGCTCTGGATGCAGCGAGATAGTGTCGGCTACCTATATTTTTTCAATTACACTTTGTGTTCCACGGCAAATGTAATATCATCATCAATTCAGCCGAAAGACGTCCACTGTTGTACACAGGCCTCCCTCAAGTGTCGCTATAACGACAGGTCCTATGCGTCATGCATCCATCGGATACTCGGTACCTTCACTAGGTCATCTATTGTAGAAAAAAAGTACTAGGGGTGTTTAATTCAAATATTGTCATCGGCACTCATTATTAAAGTGTAAAATCAACAAATAATTTCTCCTGATCTGGTGAAGCGAAAGGGTGTGTCAGACTTTCACTGACTAATCCTCACCAGTGTTTCTTCAGTTGCTCTTTATGTCCCAGGGCAAATGTAACACTTTCGACTGTTCCCTCAGCTTTAGCAAAATCATGATCCTCCGACTCTGCTAGTCATGACTGCGTGGAACTCCTAAAAGCCATTGTTATTATCTAAGTTCACTCGAATCACTGCTGAAGTTGTTCATTACAGCTATAATGTCAATGTGGAGTAGTCTGAGTGACGTGTACTACGTGTGACGTCAGCATAGACCATTTGTCATTTCATAAGTTCTAGCGAACGTAGTAGGTACATATACACCGTTGAATTTTGATCGTTTTAATCCCGTGGAGGGTCGATCCGGTACATGAAACACTATCGATTTGTAAAGATAAAATTAAAAAATAAAGTAACTTTTTTTAAACTCGTATTAATTTACGCATGTACGAAATTAATTTCTTTAAGAAAACGTCAGCTGAGCGAGTCCAATGACCTGTAGGTAGTACGGGATTAAAACGATCAAAATTTAGCGGTGTATATTGATGGTTCTGGCGTTATATAAATACTAGCTGACTCGACAAACGTTCTGGCATATAAATAATAAAAAAAAAAATTGGGACCTGTAACTTCTAACTCAATTAATTGTTAAGTTTTCTGTCAGTGCTATGCACCCACCAGAGTAGTGGTGGCCCAGAGAGCAGTAGTGGCTAACTGGTAATGGCCCCAACTTACGAGTTGTAGATCACGGGTTCAAAACCAGCCAGGCGCATTACTTTGTGTAACTTATTTCGTCACCACTGCTCTCAAAACAGTGAAGGATAGCATCGTGAGGAAACTGGCATGTCCTAAAACCAAAGGTTTGAAGACATGTGACATTCACCAGGCAGCACTGGGTTTGCGTGATGGATTACATTCTCAGCAGTGGGAACATCTCGGCCCCGATATGAAATGCAACAAAGGAACGGGATGGGTTTTTTAGTCGTTAAAAGTCGGACACTATCTCCCGCTCTGCCCAAGGGCGGGAGATGTCATATGGATGATTGTTACCCGCCAAAAAAATCGGTCAAGCCGTTTGGGAGGACGTCGATAACAAACACTGACACGGGATTGTTATATTTTAGACTAGCTTTTTCCCGCGAATTCGTCCGCGTATATAAAATATAGCCTATGTCACTCAGGAATAAAGCAGCTTTCTATCGGTGAAAAAATTTTAGCAATCGGACCAGTACTTCCAGAGATTACCTCCTACAAACCAAAAAACAAACTTTACCTCTTTATTATATTAGTGTAGATTTTAAAATTTACATAGGTATCTCTGAACAACGACCCTTGGAATAAACAGAATATTGAACAAAAAATCAGGTAAATACTTTATTATCTACTTGCCTGGACAGACGAAGAGTCTGTCCAGGCAAGTAGTCAATTATAATGGAATCGGCTACAGTTGAAGTGGTAGTTAAAGTTTTGTTACTGGTTCGGAGTATAATAAAGTTTATTCTATTATTTTACCTAATGACTGGCCTGTTGGTCTAGGGGTTAGTGGCCTTGAGTGCTATGCTGGAGATCGTGGGTTCGATTTCCACCCGAAACAAATGTTTGTGTGATCAGCATGATCATTTGTTCTGTGTCTGGGTGTAATTTATCTATCATCATCATCATTTCAGCCGATAGACGTCCAATGTTGGACATTGGCCTCCCCCAAGTGTGTCCAATTTATCTATAATTATGTTATATTCATATAAGTTATGTTTTTGTTCTATTTAAGTTTATCAGTTGTCTATACTCATAGCACAAGCTCTGCTTAGTTAGGGACTACATAGCGTTGTGTGATGGTTGTGGAATATTATATTATATTAAAAATATTATTCACTAGCTTTAGCCCGCGGCTTCACCCGCGTACATTAAATATAGCCTATGTCACTCAGGAATAAAGCAGCTTTCCATCGGTGAAAAAATTTTAGCTATCGGACCAGTACTTCCAGAGATTACCTCTTACTTACTCTCTTACTCCTCTTATTTACTCTTAAACATTAAAACAATCTACCTCTTAATACGTTTATTAGTGTAGAATAAAATCAGGATATTATAGATAGAACAGTTGCATTCACAATAAAATAGCAATACCTTTGTAGTGACGGCCAATCTGACTTCCATGAACCAAAATCTTAAAATATAATCTATCACTGACATATTTTCAGATTTTGGTTCATGATTTGAGGGATATCCAGTTATCTAGCACACCTACTGGATAATCAGACTCGCCTAGGTAAGTCGGACTTTTTCAGATTTCTAGTTTTATCACCTCGTGGATAAAAGGTGGATACCAAAGCTCGACGTTATGAGTAGGTATAGTGGGTTGCGGATTTGTTCAGAAGAGTGAAGTACAGCGACCCCGGGCGTAAAGGGCAACTGAAGGAACCAGTGGCGTAGGGTGGATAGAAAGAAAGCCAATGTATACACAATTCACTCACCAAAAGCTGCCCGCTCTATGATGAAAGAAAAAACGTTTATTTGTGACCCAAACAACCGTATAAAATAAAAATACACAATGAAAAAAGAATGAAAGGTATAATTAATTAGTGCGAGGCCAGAAAGGTCTGATAAAAAAATTGCTAAATATTTGTTGCAGGCGATTTGATAATTCTAAATCTATAGGTATTTTTCGTAGGGAAGGAAATGGCCGTGTTATATGGACAATTCGTCACTGACTGGAAGGAGCACAGGTGGGTTTTAGGTAGTTAGTAGATGTCTTTTTTTTCCGATGGGAAAAATCATCCAATGACAACCCTCGGGCGGAGCGGGAGATAGTGTCAGATTCTTACTGACTAAAAACCCATCCCGTTCCTTCAAGCCTTCATACCGGGGCTCGAGCGCCCTTTCGGATAACCCTGAGTTAGTAGAAGTCTGACAATCTGTCTTGCTCCACTCAGAGCGGCAGAAGTTACATGATGATTTAGTTAAAAAATATGAATAAGTACCACAATAACAGTCATTGTAATCAACATTAATAAAGAGGTAAAGTTTGTTTTTTGTTTGTAGAAGGTAATCTCTGGAAGTACTGCCTCCCTAGCCAAGTTACAACCGTTTCGCTTGTGCCGAACGCTTCGAGTTGGCGCGTCGCCGAATCTTTTGTTCTGAGCGTTTAAAAACGTCATTTCCATTCACATTTGAAGCTTTCTACTAGCGTTAACGATTGCAGATTAGCAACTTGGCTAGAATAAAAACACCGGACATAAATTAGTTAAATTTAGACATTATAATAATATGCATACATACATTAATTACAACAATATCAAAATTTAATAATAATGACGACAATTAATAAATAAATCAACTATACCAATACTTAGACATAACAATAAAAATAAGTGTAATATCTTTATTTAATTAGCCTTCATCCTCTCTCCTAGCTTTGCTGTGCCCGACAGGGTCCATATTGATCTTAACTATATTTTTATACCATCTAAACATGTACATATGGAATGCAATAAAATATTGAGTATTGAGTAAGTACTGGTCCGATTTCAAAAATTGTTTCACCAATAGAAAGCTGCTTTATTCCTGAGTGACATAGGCTATATTTTATATATACGGGCGAAGTTGCAGGCAAAAGCTAGTTATGATATAAATGAAGGGCGTGCGGGCGGTGTTGCTTAATGCCTGTACAGGAACGGGTTAGTCTGCCGGGTCGAAGCCTACTGGGGCCAGGGTTATCCGAAAGGGCGCTCGAGCCCCGGTATGAAGGCTTGTAGGAACGGGATGGGTTTTTTAGTCAGTAAGAGTCTGACACTATCTCCCGCTCCGCCCAAGAGCGGGGGTTGTCATAAGATGATTTTTCCCATCGAAAAAAAAAAAAAAACGGGTTAGTCTGTTTTCAGAAATTTCTAACTTTCTGCCGTATACCATAGTTACACGTATCAAATTACTGATAGTTTCTTATCTAGCTGAGCCATTCTATGTAATCACTAAACCCGAATATTTTATTTACGCTGTACAGAGGGGTCCAGTTTATTGCTGTCGTATAACCAGTAAGTACTGGAATTAGTTCCATAAAACATAATTCCTTTGTGACTTATTTTAAGCTTCACTGTTAAACACAGGTATTGTGAAGATAAAGTGGAGTTCTTTAAGTAAAGAGTGAATAGGTTACTTCTAAGCAAGCGTGCTCCATCAGCCACAACATCGGTCACCTTCAGGTTTTTTTTTTTTTTTCGATGTGAAAAATCATCCTGTGACAACCCCCGCTCTTGGGCGGAGCGGGAGATAGTGTCAGATTTTTACTGACTAAAAAATCCATCCCGTTCCTTCAAGCCTTCATACCGGGGCTCGAGCCCTTTCGGATAACCCTGGCCCCAGTAGGCGAGATGGTGGTCAAACGCGAGTATATCAATAATAATAAAAAAAATATATTGTATTTGAAATATTTGGTTAAGCCCAATGCATGTAGATCAGTTTATCGGCTAGATCACCGGATATTTCGTCACCGGATATTTCGGAAAATGTCCGGTGCTATCGCAGCTTGAAGACCACTGAGGGACTATTAGAGCTTGGTACCTTCAGACAGGATTACACCACACTAGCTCAGAAAGAAGAATGAGATGCTTTACCCTGCAAGCCTAGAGTACGACAGAAAACACTACAAGTAATTTAAAAATTATATTAAAAGTTCGAAATGTCAAGATAATCTTTTTCTAAAGTCAAAAACCTTAAAGAAATCTCACTGCCAATGTTATTTTTATTAGAAATTAATTAATTCGTGGTTTTACTTTATAGCTAGGTTCCTACTCTACTTCTGTATAAAATAAGCAACAGGTAATGTAGATTAAAAATATCATGCTACAGGTAACACTCGATAATTTAAATTAACTTGAATTATGTTACTTAATAGGTAGGTACGGCTGAGTTTTAAATGAATATTAGGAGAATTTGCAATTACAATGCATGGTAAGTAATATGCATTCGTATGATAAAGAAATTATTTTTTTTGGGATTTTGTTAGCAAGGATACAAAAGACGCCAATAACAAATTCAAATAGCGACATTTTTCTACAATTCCCAACAAAGTAAGCAATATTTCAGCTCAATATCATTAAAACTGTGCATTCTCAACGATTACGGTAGAACTTAAAAGAAAATTCCGAACTATGTACGTTGTAAAAGTGCAAATGTGAGTCGAGCCCGCGCATCGGGCTGCGCACAAGCGAAGCGGGTGGCCTCCGCTCCGACCGCTAGTAGCTTCGAGGAAAGCGCGGGTGCTGTCCCCACGCTACCGTTTGCCGCCATTGCCGAGCTTTCCCGCGAAAAACTTATCATAGACTATAACACGCATTAAAAAATATATACATTACATTGGTTACAAAAAAGGACACAGTAAAATGTGTTCTTGGTGATGATTTTTTTTTATTTCGTTCTAAAATTGTTCGCGAAAATGGGTTGAATGTTTTAAAGTGGAAAATAGAAAGTATTTTTGGAAAATTGGCGTAAAAATAAGGTGATAATTTAAATAAAGATGATTTGTGGTTTATCAGGTATTGTGTTACGGACTAGTGAAAGTTATGGAAGAGAGGAAAATAGCAACAGAATGCCGTAACAGGTAAGTTTGTCGTAGTTTTTATTTCTACTAATTAATCAAGATTAAAAAGTTATTCAAATGAGTTCTTCACGATAGCTATAATTTAATTCATAAGGAATTACATGTTATTTAAATCTTACATTAAATCCTGTAAGCGTACAAGTAAATTACGAGAAATTATGTTGCACTGAAAAATTAACAAAGACTTGCAATGCGTTTTGAGTGGCCTTACATTCAAATAATCACAAAGAATAGAAGTCATAATTACACTCGACATAAAGTGAATCTGTACAGAATTAAGAAATAGGAAAAATTAAACGTAATATTAAGGCATTAAAACATTTCAAAAGCAATTAACTCCATGTCAAATAGGATTTAAGGGACGACACAAAGTTGGAATTATTTCCGTGAAAAAAAGTGAGATAATTAATTAAACTGAAATTAATTTCTGGAGCAATTAATCAATTATGAGACCTGACAAACGAAGCCGTGAAAACAAAAAAAAAGTTTTAGCAAAAACCACGGGTCCAGTTCAGAACCCGATGATGAAGCGTAATTTAGACCTGAGTGAATTTACAGCTTGTAATTAGACGAGCAATGGCTGTTAAAATGAAAACTAGAACAACGAAAACACGACTGAGTTATGGCGTTCTAATGGTTAAAGTTGGGGAGTTTAGAAGCAAGTTAAACGGGCAATTGTATTGCAGTTAGGTAACTACAATTTAGAGTACGTCCATCGCGTCATCCCGTCAGCGTCTCAAATTATTTCCAAGTGCGATTGCTTGATAAATTGCTTTAGTTGAACATCTGGAAATTGGGGCTTTTGATCATCTGTATCGTAATTAATTGATGAGATATGTTAAAATGAGCAGTTTTATTACACAGCTTTTGCCCGCGTCTTCGCTCGCGTACTTAAAATATAGCCAGTGTCGCTCAGGAGGAATAAAGCAGCTTTTTATTGGTGAAAAAATTTTAGCAATCGGTCTAGTACTTTCAGAGATTACCTCCTACAAGCATAGAAAACAAACGTGGTAGTTTGTTTTTTATGCTTGTAGGAGGTAATCTCTGAAAGTACTAGACCGATTGCTAAAATTTTTTCACCAATAAAAAGCTGCTTTATAATCATCATCATCATCATTTCAGCTAAAACACGTCCACTGTTGGATATAGGCCTCCCCCAAGTGTCACCACAATGAACGGTCCTGTGCCTCTTTATAATATTAGTGTAGAAATACAAGTTATATACTTGTAGATTACGGTCGATCTCTATTTCTGCATAAAAGGCTAGGATTCTGTTTTGCACTCACTTAAAGTATTGGCAAATATTTTCGTTCGAATCGGATTATTCGTGGTTTATCCAGTTTAGAAAAAAAGTTTGCTCTATTTTTCGATTCTATTTGATATCGGATTTCCACGATGTTTGGTTAGTTAAAATAAACTTTCCATTTCATTACCTAAGTGCTGTTTGTTTGTGATTCTTTGAATACGAATCATTGGTTTGAAAGCAATTACTGAATTTGATCAACTTGAGACGGTATTATTCAGCATTCACTATATTATCGAAAATTCTAAATATCAATAATAAAACCAATTTAACCTTTGGACTCGCCAATATCATTTACATAAAATGGCCTGGTAACGTCTTAAAGTGGCTATAGAAAGACTCACAAAAATAAAGGACGTACAAATGCGTTTTATGGCTTAAACTCTGCTTGTCAATGACCATCGTTATGATCGGAGGTCAGTTTATGTAGCTCTTGGAACAAACCCAATGTGTAATATCTCAGATTGCCATAAAAACTTTTCATGTTTATATAATATAGGATTTTTTTAAAAGAAAGAAAAGGATGTTATAAAAAACGGTACCGCATCGGTAATCCCAGTGTTGCTGGTCTCGTGGATTGTAACCGTTTCCTCGTCCCTCAGGGCGCGTAAAGGTTTTCCTTTTTTACAAGGACCAGTTAATTTTTCCCCTCATTTTATATCATCGTGAATGTTCGGGTTCATTATGCATTTATTTTGTATTCATCCATTGATGCTGATGAAAAATGAAAATTCACTTACACCATTTTGACGGTCACGAAATATTTCCCTCAAGAGCCAATATCTTGGTCGAGTAAATTTTAAAAGAGAGGCGTTTTTTCCCTTAGCTGAGGGAATATTATTTGGAGTCGGTCACGTAGTTATAAGTCTGACTGTGAATGGAGTTCGACGATGCAGTGAATAGAAAAGTGGTCGGTTTTAGAAAAGGTAACGTGTGATACGGATCTTATTCATTGGTTAGTAAGCGGGATTTATTTTTTTATTGGGTAAAAAATCAACCAAATGACATCCGCTGCCTTTGGGCGGAGCAGGAAATAGTGTCAGACTCTTACTGACTAAAAAACCCACCCCATTCCTTTTTGCCTTTCATACCGGGGCCGAGCCTCCCTTTCGGAAACAGACCATGGCCCCAGTAGGCCCACCCCAGCTTGGCCTCTACGGTTGCTGACAAGTCCTTCAGGCGCGCGGGAACAGTGCGTGCCGTCGACGACTTGGGCTCGGTCCGGATAGTTACTAGTAAGCGGGATTAGTGTGTAACACTAAATATCCTTGACATCGCGATATATATATGATCCTTGACACAAAATACGTACTAAACAAATCTGAACATAAAGCTAATTTCTGCTAATCTTATCTACATCCACAATAGATACTGGAGAAGGTCGTGGATGTAACGTCACTGGAAGATTTACTGGTCGTGATGTAGGCATGCGTGCCACTTCACTGGCTACAAGCCAAATTATTTTTTGCCATATCTGCGAGAATCGTACTAACGAATAAATTCGACGAAGGTCGACGGTTCCCTTCTATAAAATTATAATTCTGTAATTTTACGCTGTACTGCTATAAGGAGACGGAAGAGCCTATTTTGTGGACTTGTATAATTTCAGGTAGGGACAATAAGAACAATGCTCATTTTTGAGGTCCGGGAGACTTAAATTGTCTGTGAGTCAATTGTTTTTTTTCCTAAAATCATCCTGTTGTCAACAATTTATCTGATAAGGTTACTAGGTATAATAAGCTTTTTCTTTTACCTTATTAAATCGCTCATAGGTATTATACTCGTATATTTTATATTTCATTACTTATGTATTATTGTGATATTTATTCTATTATGTGTATATTTATGATAGTGTATCTTTGTACTGTTTGCTATATTATTTTAACGATAACTGTTTTGTTTGTACTGATTTTTTTCATATTACTCTTTTACATGGTGTCTCATCTCTTTCTTTCCAACTCTCCTTTCACCGGTACCTATGTATACTGGAAGAGATTTCTATAGAAATAAGCATTTCCTTTGTACCTATTTTTCTGATTGCTTCTTCTTGTTTTTTATTTTAAGTGTGTACATGAATTGTGAGCAGTGGTGGCCGAGTGGTAATGGCCCCGACTTACGAGTTGTAGGTCGCAGGTTCGAACCCAGCCAGGCGCATTACTTTGTGTAATTTATTTCATCACCACTGCTCTCAAAACGGTGAAGGAAAACAGCGTGAGGAAACCGGCATGTCCTAGAACCAAAAATTCGAAGACATGTGACATTCACCAACACGCACTGGGCCCGCGTGGTGGATTACGGCCCATTCCCTCTCCTAGAGAGGAACATTATAAAGGCTGATGATGATGATGATGACATGAATTGTTAAGTATTTGGGTATTTTATTCTCTGCTAGTCGTTACTCAGTAACACGCCTATATTTGGCAATGTTATACTATAAACGTCATGTACCTCCTTAAAATACTTCCTTCCTGAAAGAAAGATTGATGGTGCAGTCGTTAGGAGCTCTATAATTAAAGACATTATGGTTTTATAGAATGCTAATGGTTTTATGAAATGACTGTCGCCTGACCTCAATAACTCGTTTAGTTCATTTCCAAGTTATAAGGAGATTAAGCGAATTTGTTTAAGCGTGTTTTCTTTTCGTTTCACAATAAATTTATCTAAGTGTT
Source organism: Mythimna ferrago (assembly GCA_910589285.2). NCBI lineage: Eukaryota > Metazoa > Arthropoda > Insecta > Lepidoptera > Noctuidae > Mythimna > Mythimna ferrago. Next base: position 11,265,174 of record OU342695.1, read on the forward strand.
TTTTTTGCATTTAAAGATTCGTTACTCACTGTTTAATTCTTTATTGTACACCATGATAATTTACAAAATATGTGGATACCAGAGTTTATGTTCGAGCTTAACTCAAAGTTGAGTTTTCTTGTTTACTTTCATAATAACCAAATGGTGCTGCTAATTTTAGGTTAGGGTGTTTTTATCATTGGATCAATGGTTTCTATATGTCGCAGTAAGATAGATGAAGCCGTAATATAGTTATATCCCTAGGGATATAATTATATACCGTAACATAGTTATACGAAAGCGATTCATTACTATCTCACTAGGAATATAGTTATAAAACGGTCCAAGTTTAGTGATATACTTATATTACTAGATTAAGTTTAGTGAAATAGCTTTCGGAGTGTGCGGCGCAGGCGGCGCGCTTTATATTACTTTGAATGATTTTTTGATTTTTTTGGTTTTTTATTTTTTTTTTTTTTTTTTTTTTTGGTTTTTGATTTTTGATTTTTTGTTTTTTTTTTTTTTTTTTTTTTTGATTTGGTTTTATACCAAATGAAAACTTGTCACTGAGAGAAATATGCCAAAAATTGTCGCGCTTTGGTGGCCAAGGTTATTTAAAATGTTCCTGTAAAAAATCGAATATACAGTGTTCTACTAAAAGATGTGCCTGTAAGAAGCATTCAGTGCTATGTAATTCTAGATGTCATGATTCCTCTTCTTGTCTGAAAAAAATTAAAAAATATTTTTAAAGAAACCAAGTAGATTTCTATTTCACTAAGCTTAATCAAGTAATGGGTCTGTCTCAAAAAAGCGGCACACTTTTGAAATTATTTCGATTTTTCAAAAATGTTTGAGAATAATAGTAGATTATGTGACTAGGGGATAAAGCAGTGTCTTTAAGTAGCGGGCGGCATGTTGAATTCCGAACGAAACGAAGGTTGCTGATTTTAATCCCGAACGACAGTGAGGGATTTATAACATTAACTCCCGAGCATTGCGAGGGAGTTAATAAAGAAACCTGAGTGAAGTGAAGAATTCAAACCGCCCAAGACAAAGACAGCTTTATCCCCGTGTTGCATACTCTACTTTTTACACCATCTGTAAGATAATTAAAAGACAATTTGGTCGACCAAATCATATAATAGAGAAATACTTATAAGTATTATATTTACAAGTTCATCAAACAAACAAAATTCACTACGCCAAGATTCTATAGTTTCAATTTTCTATAACGCTCCCGTCAGTAAGCACGTTTTGTTCTATTTTCTTTTTTTTTGCTAGTGGCCAGTTTGATTTTCGAGTCAACTTGTTCGACACACATACATTTTAATTCACAATGTTGACGATTTTTGATGTTCCAAATTTAAATCTCATTATTTCCTAGGGATCGGCCATACTGCATTATCTCCCTAGGGATAGAATGACTTGCTTTAAGTGAGGTTTGTATGACGTATACAACGACATTATCGAGCAAGTGGTGTAAAAATAAGCTTTAATATACTACAATATGATGACAATATGATACAATATGACTGTTTTGAGGCAAACCCTAATATATTTATAACACTGAACTTAATCTAGTAATATAAGTATATCACTAAACTTCGACGGTTTTATAACTATATTCCTAGTGAGATAGTAAAGAATCGCTTTCGTAAAACTTTGTTACGGTATATAATTATATCCCTAGGGATACAACTATATTACGGCTTTATCTATCTTACTGCGACATATACATTACATTATTAATCATTACTGTAATGGTTATTTTTTTATTTAGTTTATTCAAAATTTGCTTACAATACACATTACAAAAATTATGCCAAACTGTAAAACAGTTTACCGGCAGATGTGTTATGATTATGTTAGCTACCTATGAAAAGATGTTAGTAAAATATAATTTTATGTTCATCTATCTACGTGACTTGTAATTATAATTTTGTCTAGTGCGACACAAGACAATTTGAATAACTGAAGTAGTTTTGAAACAACAGTTTTAACCGACTTCAAAAAGAAGGAGGTTCTATGTTCGGCTGAATGTATTTTTGTAGTCTGTTTGTTTACTTCTTTTTAAATTAATTTAATACAAAATTTTGTCAGTAGCATCGCTCTAGTGAAAATCGATCATTATCTCTAACATACCTTATTACGTAATACTGATATAAATCTTCGAAATCCGTTCAGCAGTTGAGTCGAGATTGATTTATAAAACATTTGGATACTTTGACAACTTTAGGACACGATTAGATATTTGAATGTTTAATTAATCAATCAAATCCAAACTTTCGGACTTTCACATTTAAATTCAATAATAATTAGGAAAAACTTCGGAAAAGTACGAGTTGTACTCGCATATGAAGTATTCCGTATCTTAATTCGAAAAAAAGGGCTTTTGGATTATGATTTCAGCTTTTTACCAATGTTTATGAGATTTAGCCTGGTGACAGATAGACTTTCGGACGACTGAGGTTTAGTAATAGTATTCCGTAGGTACTAGTATCCCTTCGTGTATGAACCCTAAAAAGATGAAGATAGAAAATAGAGGTTGGTTTGTTGAGGTGCTACTTTAACTCCCATCTCTTAGCTGCCATTAGCTTATTACAATTTATATATCTTTTCAATTTTCAATCGGAATACTTCATATGCGAGTACAACTCGTACTTTTCCGAAGTTTTTCCTAATTATTATTGAATTTAAATGGGACTAGGGCAGGATGATGATGATGCTATCTTTTCAATCCTCTTTTTTTTCTTTATTTATTGACACTATGCTCACATAATAGAAGCGACAAAAAATATGTAACTAAGATAATGTAACTCAATGGTAACTCATAACATGATTTAAAAGAGTGTCTATGGAGTTTCTTGCACGTTTTTCTCCTTAAAGATCTACGCTTTGGAACGTGCAACTGCGCTTCACCTTTTTTTGACTGACATTATATTTTGGCAATTCAAAAGTGCCTGTTAATGGTCTATTTGAAATAAAGTTTCTGATTTCTCATTTTCAAAACTAAATGGTATACCAAATTGGTATACCTAGCATCCGTTGGCATGGAACTCCGATTGTTTAGTATGATTAATGGTTATAAAATAACCAGATATATTGTTGATTAAGGATATACGCATATTGTTGCTTGGCAGTCTTCGAACATACCACAAATTTATACAGAATGAATATAAAACTGTGTTCTGAAAAAAACATAGGAGATATTAGTTTCTTTTGATGTGTTAAAATACTTAATGTAATTTAAATTAACCACGTTTTTACACCAAATTTAAATGAAACAAGGGGTCCTGGAAGGAAGGCAGAAAAGGAACAGGAGTGGGTTTTAGTCAGTAAAAGTCTGACACGCCATCTCTCTCCGCCCAAGGCCGAAAGAGGTTATTGGATGATTTCCACTTATAAAAAATTTAATAAATATTTATTAATTTTTTTTCATACAATATCTATAGTAAATGCATATCCTGAAAGTAGTTTATACGGAATTGGCTACGTATATTTATATTAATAATATTTCTATTATTTTCAGTTATTTCTATTAATTCAAGAATTATTTTCGGTTGAAAAATAAAAAAAAAAAGTTTGAAAATTCGTGATAAATCTTAATTAGGTCACTAGCGTATTTGCGTGTTCGTGCGTAATGATGTGCTGTGCTGTAGCGCATCGGTTCCCATATTATTATCTTACATTTAGGACAAGTAATTAAAAAAAAAACACTTCCTAAGTGCATTTAAGCATACCATTGACCATCTGTTCTCCGAACAATGTGCCCTGCCCGCTGACATTTAAGTTTGAGGATTTTTTGGGCTGTGTCGGTAACCTTGGTTCTTCTGTGGATATCTGCATTTCTGCAGGCGTAGCCAAGTTACGACCGTTTCGTTTCGAATCTCTTTCTACAGTCGGTAACGCCTTGGATTCCTTTGTTAAGACGATGTTATTCGCATACGTTTGAAGTTTTTTACTAGCTTTATCGATTGTAGATTTTCATCTTGACGCGAGGAGGAGATCACGAAAGGAAACTGACATACTGTAAATTATTATTTCTTCCGACTAACAATAATTGTCATATATTTTTTATAATCATTATGTTATTCAGGCTTTTCAATTTTGAATGGACAACAACCTAATGAAATTGGCAAAATCGGCGAATTTTGTCTTGTCGGCCGTCTAAAAATGTGATAAATATTTGTCGAATTTTCATAAATTTTTCGCATAGCTTTATTAGGATTTTGTTTAAAATTTGCCCTTTTCTGAAGTTGGCCGTTTATTATCCTTCTTCCCTAGAATTTGACCTTGGGTTTAGTAGCGATCGAAAGGTTGTCAGTAATGCCTTGATTACACGTACCGAGTAAACGGGCGAGACAGTGCTCTCGGCCGAATACTCGGTACGTATGAACAAAGGGCCGAGTGCTCGTCCTAACGCTTATCTCTACAACTCGCTTACATCACTGTCTCGGCCGAGCAACATTTAACTGTCTGGTCTTTTTACTCGGTACGTGTGATCAAGACAAGAAATTGCCCTGTGTGATAAGACCGCTATTGTTGTACACTTGGTTTTTTTAATGAGCATTTGTTTTTTTATGCCGTGTACAATTACGTGGTGATGTTTAACATTTTAACATCATTTAATGATGAAATAGTCATCCTCCATGATTTGATCAAATCACTTAGGGAATCGACCGAATCTCTATTTTTGTTATACCCTTGCGACATATAGATATGAGATACATCAAATAAACTTATTTACTAGTGAAGCAATTCCTAACAGGTAAGCACAACATTCGTAACTTTATTGTTAGCAGATGCCTACTTAAAACTTAAAATATACGACATAGTTAGGTCGATATTAAGCGACCTAATTCATCAATATTTATCCATAATTACCCTAAGTACGTAATCAATATCACTTAACGTTAAAACATAAGGTATTCGTACAGAACTGGTCGCGAGACAACCCCTTTGGGAAATTGACGCGTGACGTTCTATCATTTAATTTGATATTGAAGCTGTTAGTTTAACTATTGATTTATTTTAAGTTGAAACATGTTATTTTTAGAGTTCTGTGCCCAAAGGGTAAAAATATGGGACCCTATTACTAAGACTCCGCTGTGTATCTTTCATCAGGTTTTTTTGTTTTTGGTGGTTAAAAATCCTGGCCAATCCAAATGCCTGGTTATGTATCTCATGAATAGTGATAATTGAATAGACTGTTGAAAATTTCACTGATAATATATCTGTAATAAACAACGACAACAACGTGTTGTGTGTGTGTGTGTGTGTCTTTAACGATTCATGATATTATATCTGTTAAAATTTCCACCGTCTAGCACAAATTTCACTCTACAATGATTCTTGAGATACATAGCCTGGTGACAGACAGACGGACAGCGGTGTCTTATTTTTTATTGTTACAGCGGCAATAGGAATATATTTCTGTTTCTGCTAAAACAATAAATGTTAAAAACGGAAAAAAACGTGATTCTTTTGCCGTTTTTTGCACGTAGGGTACCGTACCGGGTACCCTTCGTGCGCGATTCCGACTCGCAGTTAGCCAGTTTTTTTCTTGAGGTAAAATAATACAGGTAGGTTTTTTCTCAGGTTTGAAAGTGTGTCATGAAAGTAGTAATAAAGTTTTATATACAGAAGCGTAGCTAGTCCCAAAGAGGCCCTCTATCTAAAAAGAGAGTTTTTTTTTGTTGTAATTTGGGCCCTAATAATAAAAATCTGTACGCCTATTGTACGTCTCTACAAAACGCTTAAGCGTCGTACTGTACACACGGGTGTATGAAATTAGTTCGGGCGAAAGTTTTGGTCTCTATATCTTCGTTTTGCCTGAAGTCTACCCAAAACGATAGAGTGCTGTATACAAGGTGTAAGGGACAGCCCTCCACAAACTTTAAGGGCTTGCTCAGTAGACGAAACTGAACAACCTTCCACAAAAAATTTTTACAGGAAACGAAAAATAAATTCGGCCTCTCCATACAAACTGTCCAATCAAGTTTATGATTTTGTATGTTGAGGCTAATTTTATTTAGATTCCTGAAAAAAAAAATTGTGTAAGGTTGTTCAGTTTCGTCTACTGAGCAAGCCCTTAAAGTTTGTGGAGGGCTGTCCCTTACACCTTGTATGTCTGTTTAATATATTTTTAGATTTAAATTAATATGTTTATTATTTTGTTCCTTTTGTTGTACATTTAAGGTTCCTCAAATGCAAATTTTCATTTTCATTTACATGGTATGCTGTAAGAAAACCCAGTTGTGGGTTAAGCTCGCCTATGTACATCAAATGTTATGGTATCACCAATGGTATTATTATTATTATTCCATTTTTTATCTATATATGTACATATTATTTACATTTTTAAATATTTCTTAAAAAACACATTAAAAAAAACATTTAAAAATATAAAAAATAGTAGCCCACCGGCATCGGGAACAGGGTCCAAGCTGCCGGTGGTCAGGGCTCCTGAGAGAGAAATCTCCTAACTATGCGCGCCGTGTCCAGGAGTACTGCTTTCTGGATCTGGCCCTTGATCCAGCTGCCTAACGAGAGCCTCCTTAGATGTTGTTCGTGGCTCTTAGCTATTAAGCCATTGGCCGTTACGACTATCGGCACAATGATTGCTTTATCCACTTCCCACATGTCGACAACCTCGCGAGCTAAGTCAAGATATTTGATCTGCTTATCTTTCTCAGCTTTCACAAGGTTCTCGTCATGAGGGACCGCTATATCAACAATCATTGTGCGACGCTCTAGTCGATCTATCACCACTATATCAGGTTTATTGGCAACAATAGTCCTGTCAGTGATGATAGATCGCTCCCAATATAACGTGATACTGCCATTGTCGAGAACTGGGTCGGGCACATACCTGTAGTACGGTACTTCTGATTCTACAAGATTGTATTTAAGAGCAAGTTGCTGGTGAATAATCCTGGCTACGAGATTGTGTCTATGCAAATAGTCTCCGTTAGCCAGACGAGAACACCCAGAAATAATGTGTCGGATTGATTCTCCGGGCCGGTGGCATGCCCGACAGATGTCAACCGTACCATCCTTCACAATGTATTTCCGGTAATTGTTCGTCATCATAACTTCGTCCATAATTGCAAAGACAAAACCTTCGGTTTCCCCGAAGAGGTCACCGAAACGTAGCCAAGATACGGACGCTAAAAGATCTACATCGGGCCCATGTAAGGCCCGGTAAAAGCGTCCGTGAAGCTCCTTGCCCTGCCATACTTCCCTGCGGTCATTAGTATCCAGTACTAAAGGTTTGCGCCAGTTCTCGTTAGCTAAGGAGAGCGGGGTGAGGCCCTTGTCCACCGCCACCACATCTCGGTGCATACCCACGTCGACGGCTAGGAAATATTCCCTGAGACTGCATACCTCGCGGTTGTGCAGGGACTTAGCATTTAAGAAGCCACGACCCCCACACTTCCGCGGGATATACAGTCTCATCACCTATGACCGTGGGTGATGCATCCGATTTGCGGTAAGTAGTGTACGGACCCTCCTATCCAGGGCGTCAAGTTCTGTCTGAGTCCATTTGAGTATGCCGAAAGAATACATCAATACTGGCATGACCCAACCGTTGAAAGCGCGCACCTTGTTTCCGCCTGACAAAAGACTATTCAGTACTTTATTCAGGCGGCCAAAGAAGCGCTCCTTCAACGATTGTTTCATGTCATCAGTATTGATGTCTAACGCTTCCGATATACCCAAATACTTGTAAGTTTCGGTTGAGCTGAGGGATCTAAGGTGTATGGAATCCGAGAGTTGAATTCCCTCGGATTCCATAATCTCCCCTCGCTTTACATGTATGACTGCACATTTGTCCACACCAACCGCCTCTTTTCAACCCGTAACCTAAGCCAGAACCCTCCAGCAGTGTGCTGAGAGGGTTCAAAGCCAGGCAAAACCACAGTGGACTCAGACTGTCACCCTGGAATATGCCACGCTCAATCCTTATCGGTTCGCTGTTCTCCCAAATCAGTCGACATCCCGGATAGTGAAGGACTGTTCTCCACTGCCCCATACATGACATCAGGAAGGTGCGCAAAGTTGCATCAACTTTATACAGTTCTAGCACCCTCATGAGCCATGTATGAGGAACAGAGTCATAGGCCTTCTTATAATCTATCCAGCATGCCGACAGATTCTTTCGAGAACGTCGAACCCTAATGGCAATATCGATGAGGAGCAGCTCCTTAGTACCGCGGGACCCGTTCCTACATTCATTCAGAGAGACAGACATGATAAAATTTGTTTCAATATGACTATTGATTTTAGCTCTCAGAATGGATGTAAGAACTTTATAGACCGTCGGCAAACACGTAATCGGTCTATAATTTTTGGGTTCCGCAGTACTACCTGATTTATGGAGCAGGTGGGTTATTCCTGTTGTTAGAAACTGGGGCAGCGACCCTGACTCTAAGGCAGATTGGAACTGAGATGCCAAGCGAGCGTGCGACCCTTGAAACCATTTGAGCCAGAAATTGTGCAGCCCGTCCGGCCCTGGAGATTTCCAGTTCGGTAACGGACGAACTGCACGGGCTACATCTTGGGGGCTGATGGTTATTGCCCCCATTTCTGGTAAAAGATCGCATGCGCGCTCGACCTCTCGAATCCAATCACCCTCGGTGTGACTGACAGGCGCCGACCAAATGCTGCGCCAAAATGAACACATGGCGTCATCATCCGGCAGGCGCGTATCAGTCACACCTTGGTCCGGTCGCTCCCAAGCCCTGTAAACCCACCTTTCATTGCTTTGGAATGTACGATTCTGAGTGTACCGCTCCACTCGCCGCTTGTACCTACGAATACGGTTTGCCCATGCATAGATCTTCTGCTTCAGGAAGTCGATAAGCTCTGTGACGCAGGGCAGATAATCTCGAGGACTAATATCAGTCCCCGAGAATGCCCGCCTCACAAAGCGCATCACTCTAGGGCGAGTGTTGCCCTCCCTGAAGCAGATAAGCTTGCCGATGAGTGCTCTAGCCTCACCGATACGCCGCTCTATCCTGCACTGCCAAGCAGGCACAGCTGGTCGTGTAGCTCTGTTACAATTAGGAAATTTAACGTGAGCTACACGACATGCTGCTACAGCCGCACAGTACAAGATCGAGTGGGTATCAGCGAGGTCTTCGCTGCTATCAAAACAAATTGATAGCTGCGAATCTAAAGTACACACCAGCGCCCTATTTCTCTTGTGCATGGGCAAACGAGGTAGGCGAGGTCTAAGCTCCGGCGGTATGGAGCGGTATTCCCGAAATGCGTCTTCCAAAGCGCCCCTCAATCGTTCATTACATTGGCTACTCACAGATATAGCCGCGTCATCATCGGCGTCACCAACGTGGTCGGGTCGCGGTGCAGCACTGGGTTGACGCTGCGCCGCGGCCGATGGTGTTGCGGCTGAAACACAGCTACTCTGTGATTCCAGGCGCAGTCTATCAAGTACGGCGTCATCCAACATACGATTACGCTGGATGACCCGCACCTGATCCGATAATCGTTGGACCGAAACGTTGACAGCTGGCTCAAGCACCTGAAACAGAGAGAGCATCCGACCACGGTACGCAGTCAGGTTAATTCCCCCCTCTGTAGCCCCAAAGTATGAGCGCATGACATTTTCATTGATGGATGATGTCCATCGCATGCGCTGCACACTTCCACCGACAGCGGGAACCCTGTCAGAGGCCGGCGGGCCTCGAGGTCCCAAGCTGGCCGGAGGTCGGCCTCTTCCCCGCCGACGCGCAGGTGGTGGTGTCGTCGGCGGCGAGAAGTATTCGTCGCTCGAACTCGACGCAACTGCAGCTTCCGGAATCACTGGACTCACGGCTGGCGCTGGTCCCGGCGGCTGCGAGGCGGAGTTGAGCGACGAACCCGAAGTTGTTGGGTGTGTTTCTAGTCTTCGTGCCCGGCTTCTTGTCAGCATTAGTCAAATTTATTTCATCGCCATGTCGTTGTTTATTTACTTTTGTTGTAGGTATTATATATGTAGGGCCGTGACGTAATGTTTTTCTTATTTTTTCCTGGTAGTTTTCCGATGATTAGACATTTTTTTATTGTATTATTTAATTAAATTGAGTAAAAAAAATTGACGAGAAAAAATTTGCTGTCAGTCAATTTCACAGCCGAGCCACAGATTATTATTATTATTTGTTATTTTTGTAAAGATGTGCAATTATTTAATAAAAATACCCCTAACGGAGTCGTAACAGGCCACAACAGAAATAGCCAGTAGACATAATTTATACACACGTCGTCACATTACCAACAAGTCTTTAAAATCTTTTTTTTTTAAGTAATATATTCTTCCTGAAAATTCCGTGTTCCATTTATTTGTCTAACACAAGACTCAACCGCTTGACGAAATGGTGGCGGATAAATAGTTGGTTCTCGAGCAAATATTGTAAAGATCCGAGGATCTAAAGGTTCTCGGGGGACAGAGTGTGTACCTACATTTGCGAGGGTGGGTACACACAGGACCCCGCACAAATACTTTGGGTCTACATAACGAGTATACAACTATGTGTATAACAGTGTGTACCAAGAACACCTATGTGTTTGTTCATGCATTGTTTGACTTATTTTTACTGACATTTACTGTCGTACTAACTGATGCCCGACGTGTATTACTACGCTAAAGAAAATAATATATTTTGTTAATTTCTTGGAAAAAAATAAATATTCCATTTTTTATTATGCATTGTTTTTCAGAGTACCTATGCATTTTTTTTTTAAATTAGCCTATGTTGTGCAAAGGCCTCCCCCCTTCTTCCAAATATTCATTTCTCGAGCCACCTCGAACTAGTCCCCGCGGTAGGCATCCAGGCCAGGTCGTCTCGCCACCTCTTTCCAGGTCGAGGTATGCATGCGTGGGTGTAAAGTCATGCAAACCTTCATTGAAAAAGGAGGATCCTCCGACCAGGCGGGTGTTATATCTAATCTAGGCTTTTTTAAGGGTGGAAATCATTCAATGACTTTTCCCTCCTTTTTTTTCCCTCCTGCTCTGGGCGGGGTGCGAAGGCGTGTTAGACTTTAACTATCTGATCTAAGCTACTGCTTGATATTGGATTTCGAACTTTTCGTGTTCTAATCGCGTGTAGATCTCTAATACAGCTATGCAGGATTTTGGATTTTAGTTCCTATGTGGCATAATAGATGTCGCTACAGGTATAATGGTATAAAATCATCTTCGTATGTCTTTCTAATGAAATAGGTTAGGGGCACATCTGTTGGATGGTTTCAAAGTCTATAACGGACGTAGGTAGAAATATTATATGGTTTTTATGGAAGTGCCAGATTTTTAATGACTAAAATCTACCCTTTAGTTATCTCTTGCGTTTTAGGGCAGCGGTGACTCTTTTGGACAATCCTGCAGTTCTGGTAGACATTGGCCCTACTGGGCCCCGTCAATCATGCTGTGATCTCTTTAAAGTGCGTGTGCTACTTACTGCTCCTTATCGTACGGTGAGCTACCCATTGCTCGAAAGTAAGGACCATCGCTTGTGGAGGCTGCATTGCTAAACTGGCATACCTATACAGGGTTATTTGAAAAACACTGGCAACCTCTCATAGCTTTTAAAAATTTATCATATTTTAGTTCATCAGATTTTATTACGAAAATAAAAATATTTAAATTGATCGTTCTAAATATTACGAAGTCTGCAAAGTAAGCGATAGTATATAGCGGAGGGGAGTGGGAATCAGGCGACGGGGATGCTTGATGCGCTTGCGTCGCGCCATACAGACGTAGGTAGGTATAGCAAAATACAGAGTTGAAATGTGTTAGAACAACGAAATTTTGGAGGTTTGTTTCTGGTAAATTAATTATTTTTTGTAAAAAGTCATAGAACAAAAGTTGTTGTTTTTAATGTTAGTAATACGGTACTGCAAGGTACCAGTGTTTTGCAAATAAGCCAGTATACCACATTCATTGCTAATACCAATAACATATTGAAGTGTTATTGTTTAGCATTACCAAATAAAATAAAGGCTGATGCTAAAACACAGATTTTAGAATCTTAATATGGTTTATTAACTTCATAAGGTTGCGGTTGTTTGGCGGAGGCCCAGCAGGCCTGGTCGGCTCGCTTGCAACAATATTGATTTAGTTATAAGCACTTGCCAGCTATTTAATCACGTGAAGTAATCAATGGTGATGAGGTACAGGCTATGTTTGAGGAGATTGGTTGGACGAATAGTGAAGTTAGGGTATTTTTAATATCATGCGGATTTTATCATGTATGCGGGATTGCCCCGCACTAGTAATCCTCGCAAATGTCCTTTTAATGCAAGTATTTATTGTAATGCGTGGAATATGCACGCAGGACGCGTTATTTTGCATTTTGAATTTTCTGCAAGTGGGGCAATCCTGCATGCGTGATGATATCCGCCCGATATTAAAAACACCTTTAAGCGTTTGATTTTGTTATTGTGAAACTTGCTCATGTTCATTTATGATACCACATGGTACTTGAATCTGAAACGTTACCCCACACACCCCAGTATAATACTCCACAGTGTCTCAAGATGAAAGTTTATGACCAGTGAGTGTTACCAGTGATGACATATGGCTCTGAAATTTGTTCACAGGGTTCCATGTGCTGATTGTGATCATCGTGGTTGTTGTATTGAGGTAAAAACCCGACTTACTGCGCCCTTTTCCACAAAAATCCAGTCGCCTTTTGAAGGAAAAAATAATGGTGTACTTATTGTTTCAACTACATTTTCTGTATATCCGTTAACTTGTGTAATTGTTCGTATGGAAAAATAGAAGACACGTGTTTGTAATCCTACTGGATTACAAACACGTGTCGACTATTTTTAGGCATTTTTGTGAATAACACGGACGTTATGACACGACTAAAAAGATGAACTCTGCTCTTGTACTGTGAGATTAACGTGGACAAAGTAACGTGTGTTAATCAGAATAATTTATTACTGTTTAGGGACAGTTATATTTAGTTCTACATAGTTCGTTAGCACGATACTAATTATAGCATAATTTATACAATTTCCTCCCGCAAAAAGAAGACGCAAAGTACTTAGGCATGCATCTGGACCGCAGACTTACATGGCGGAAACATATATGGACCAAACGGAAACAACTGGATGCCAGAGTTAGGGACATGTATTGGATGATTGAACGAAAATCACAACTATCTCCTACAAGTAAGATGACCATTTACAAAGCCATTCTCAAACCTATATGGACATATGGAATCGAGCTATGGGGAACAGCGAAAAATAACAACATAGAGATGTTACAGAGATTCCTGAGCAAAACTCTGCGTAATATACTTAATATTCTGCAATACATCAGCAACAGATACATACATTTATGGACCTAAACCTGAACACAGTTCAACAAGAAATTATCAACTTCAGCAAAAAGTATCAGACCAGACTGTCAAGACATATAAACCTACTTGCATCAAGGCTGGAAGCCACGGGAAGCGCTCAATACTTTCGCCCAGAAAGACATAGCGTTCCTGCCCTAGTAGACCAGTTTGAAGACCCCACCACTTAGGCAAGCTTAATAAAGCTTCCTTTGGAGATGCCTATTTTAAGCTCATTACACGACAAACGAATGGCCCATTGTGTGTAACACAGATTGCCAAGTTACAGAAAACTAGAAGAGAGGAAAACAAAATTATACAATATTGAACAAGTTTGATCCGTTGTTTAGCGCCAAAAGAATACTAAACATTATTGCTACTGCAGAGCAGTGGTGGCCGACAGGTAACGGCCCCGACTTACGAGTTCTAGGTTTCGGGTTCAAACCCAGAAAGGCTACTTTGTGTAATTTATTTCTTCACCAATGCTCTCAAAACGGTAAAGGAAAACATCGTGAGGAAACCGGTATGTTTTAGAACCAAAAATTCAAAGACACGTGACACCAACCCGCACTGGGCCCGCGTGGCGGATTACGGCCCATTCCCTCTCCTAGAGAGGAGGTCTGAGTCCAGCAGGGGGAACATTATAAGGCCGACTATGCTATGCTATTGCTACTAACGTAGATCTATTTCACTGCAACCTGCCGCGGTCCATTGACATATCAATAAAGTGGCTTGAACATACATGTACTAGATAATTTCTTATATTATATGTTTATGTGAGTTTAATAGTTTATGTATATTATTTGTTATTTCTTTATATCAATTTAAGACAGATGTTAATAGCGTCGCATTGGCGTTAATGGCTGTAATGTTGTTATTTAAATAATTTTAAATAAATAAATATCACTTGAAGACTTATATTCATTATAAGCTTGTTGTGTACTACAGCGGGGCACGCCTCCATTTCTACTTTCAACAATTAGGCTCAGTTCAACCATCTGAAAAATGGCAGCCAGATAATATGGTCTGTTTGGTTCCTTTTTAATTAATTAATTTGGCACTTTTTATGCTAAATTAAATGCAGAATCACACTAATATTATAAAGGTAAAAGTTTATAACTACGAAGTTATACGGGGTCGAAAATGGCCTGAACTGTACCCCTAGCCAAGTTGCAAATCTGCAATAGTTAACGCTTGTAGAAAGCTTCAAACGTACTGGCCCCCTAGCCAAGTTACAACCAGTTTGTGTCGAATTCCGTTCTCTAATCGGTAACGCCTCGGTGTGACAGCAATTGTAGAAAATGATAAGTTGGTAGCCATGTTGACGCGCCTGAGTCTGCCGCTCGTTCTACAATGTAGCGTTTGTCTAACAAAGGATGTAGCGTTAAACATTGTAGAAACGATTTTGAACGATGTGAACTTGGCTACAAATTGTCTATTCGTTTGTTCTGACCGCGCGACTTTACGTTGAGATGACGTCATTCCCATACGTTTTATCACTTTTCGACAGCGGTAACGATTGCAGAATAACAACTTGGCTAAGCGTGCTGGAATGACGTCGTCTTAACGCTCAGTCACGTGGTCAGAACTAAAGATTTGGTGGCAAGGTCAACTCGAAGCGTTCAGCGCAAGCGAAACGGTTGTAACTTGGCTAGGGGGGCTGTTTCGAAAAAAAGATAGTACGGCCGTGGCAATTTTTTGCTGGCCTTTTTAGGCACTGCAGTGTCCCCTAATTATTAGTGCGTGTCTCTTAGATGTGAGTATGAATGTTACTCCTTCACACTCAAAAATCTGACCGGGTTTTGATAAAAAATGGCACACAAGTAGATCTTGTTTTGCAATAGGACTTGATATCCTGGGAGTATGTTGTTGTTTTATTGTTGTGTATTGTTTGTGTGTGAACTGCACCTATTTGGTGCAACCATGAGACACACAATGTTAGTGTTTTCTTTTTCAATTTTTTAATGTTAAGTTTCTACATATTGTTTCTATACTGTGTGTACCAAATATTTTTTCCTTTCTTCTTTCCTTAATTTTCTACTTTCACACGGACAAAGTCGCTGGTATAGGTAAGTACAAAATAAAACACATTAGATATTCTCTCGTAAAGATATGTATATTGAATAGAATACTCTCACTGCGCCAGAACGTACTCAGTCACCTTAAAAAAAGCCAGAGCAATGGCCTCTATTCATTCTTTAGACAAGTTTGACACTAAGTAAAAAGGACAGCAACCATTGAAAAACAAAATAAAAACATGAGCATTATGAAAACTTGAATTATGTTTAAAAAATTCAACACTGCGTCTGAATTTTATCTCGTTACTTTTTCGGTGAGGACGCATTAGACGCAGAACAGAACAAGTTGTCTGCAAAAAATATGAAAAAAAAAAAAAATATAAACAACTTCGAGCCTTTTAAAAATACACCCTGTAGGTTTACTAAGCATGTTTTATTTTTGGCCTGGAGTTTTTAAAGACACTGTTTTGTACTATAGTCTTGTAAAGTGGCCTAAAAGTGTAGTCTTGCCAGAGAGAGGGTCTAACGGGTCTAACCACTCACTACCGCTGACGGAATGTAAATGTAGTTAAACATTTAAATAGCCAGGCACGAGTGCTTTTAGAGGAAAGTTTTGAGTGTATCCGGTTCCAGTTGTTACGGTTGAGATGTTAATTAATTATCAATTAGAATCTTGGAATGCTTTACGACAAGCACATACACAAATTTTATTATTGACTAGCTTTTGCCCGAGGCCACGCTCGCGTATTTATAATATAGCCACTGTCACTCAAAAATAAATCAGCTTTCTATCGGTGCAAAAGTTTCAGCAATCGGACCAGTACTTTCGGAGATTACGTAATAAAAAAAAAACAAATAAACAAACTTTACCTCTTTTTAATATGAGTGTAGATAGTGTAGATCAGGGGTGGCCAACTTGATTAGATCTCCTGTTTACTATTGAAACCCTGTGTGATCTACCAATTACATACTTAATGAAATCTTAAATGAAACAGCATAATTCAGTACACAATCATGTAGTGTAATATTTTTTGCCTTGCCACGATCTACTGGACTAACAGGCGCGATCGACCTGTTGGACACCCCTGTTGTAGATGTTCTTCAGAAAAGTTAGGTTAATTGTATAGCTTAATTCCGCCAAGCCCGTTCTGTCATCGGACGACCAGATGTACCTACTGTGATGCACCAGCACTACGTGGTCGCTATCTCACTCATACGCATAAAACGTTTTGGAAACACATTTATTGTGCATACAGTTAAGGAGTTGAATTCTCTACCGGAGTGTGTGTTTCTTGATAGCTACACCCACGGGGTCTTTAAGTCAAGAAGGCAAGCGTATTCCACCATCTATCACATCATCTCTTACCATCAGTTAAGATAGAGGTCAAAGTCGAGCCTTTACATAATAAAAAAACGGTTAATAAGTACTTACTCGCAACTGGCGTGAGTGTGAACGTAAATTAAGCAAAAATAATATGTACAGTTGCCATCACTGATCTTGAGCGGTTGCGCAGAAGTCAAATATTCGGTCTCTTTAGTGGTGGGAAGTGAGACGCGGGGGCGGGGAGTGTCAGTGATTGGCTCGCCGCGCCATCGCTTGCCATCGCTATGGAATGCGCAAAGCGATCCCCACTCTAACGCCGAGCGCTCAAGATCCGTTTTGGCAACTGAAAAGAGCATATGTTGACGTCCTGTAGTTTTTGCTTACCCGCGTCGCGTCGCGTCGTTCACTTTAGAAGAAGCGATTCTACACGGGTTCCGTTTTTCCCTGAAAACAGTAAATCTAAAGTCAAAATGACTACAACCCCATTCATTTTTGAATTTAGGGAACCCAGTTTGCACAAGGTGATCGCTTCAACAGCACACACACAATGTCACAGAATAATATAACTTGCAACGGAGCAATCTGTGAGATTAAACAGGAAACAAAGGGAACCTCGAACGTCGCGCTAAGTGTAAAAACTAATACCGGGTGCATGTGAATATGGAAATTTAAAAAACAAACTGACACATTTAGCTATTCAGACAGCAGAAATGGTCGCTGGGTTTGCCTTATCATTACATTTTTAACATAACTATGATGATGAATATTGTGTTACGAATTGATAGAATAAGAGATTACAAAGATATATTATAAAGGCGAATCTCTCGTGATGATGATGAACATAGAGGTAGAAGGATCATAGAGGTAGTAATAGTGATGTACACCAATAGCAGAATCGTCTCAAAACTTCTGTCCTTACTTTATATAAATATATATATGTAGTATATATATTATATTAAATATATATGTATGTGTATTTTATCTATAATTATGTATAATTTTTACTCTTGTTTTAATACCAAAATTTTCTTTTTGTGCGCCTACCATATTGTCTCTTCACCACCCTAGGTTGACTGGTAGAGAATGCTTAAGGCATTAACCTTTCAATCGTGGAAATTACAGACACAATAGAAAGACAATAGGTGCGCGAACGCCGGCGTTTGCTTGGGGTTTAATGAATTAAGTCCGCCTATGTACTTTGTGTTGCATGAAGATTAAATAAATAAATAAGTATCTGCCAGTGATTTTTGTTCTATCCAAAACTAGGTATTTTCATAAGCCAAGTCTTGTAAAAAAGACGCGATGATAGAACAGATAGACAGAGTTATTTACGCATATATAAAATTAGTATGGACCTTCGAATGTCGGATCATTCTATGGACATTTCGAATGTCGGATCTAGTGGTGAATGGTTTCTCTACTTTTTTTTTTTTATTGTTGATAGGTTCGCGCTTGACCGCTATCTCACCTGATGGAAAGCGACGATGCGGTCGACGATGGAACGCGCTTACCTAAAAGAAACCTATTCACTCTCGACTTAAAGATTCCCGGGTTGTAGCTATCAGGAAACACAGACTCCGGCAAGGAATTCCACTCCCTAGCCGCACGCACAATGAATGTGTTCCCAAAACGTTTTGTGCGTGTTGGTGGGATATCCACCATATACCGGTGGCGCATAGCCGTACGTCTGGTAGTCCGATGATGAAACGGGCTAGGCGGAATTAGGTTATGCAATTCCGACGCACACTCCCCGAAATGCAACCGGTAGAAAACCGACAGGCTAGCAACTCTGCGTCGATGCTCAAGACTTTGAAGCCTCGACTCGACGAGTGTATCATCGCCAATTATCCTTCTGGCTCTTTTATATAAATCTATAGGTATATACTAAGAAAGTAGAAGAAAATGTTTATTTGTTTAATCACTGGAACTACCAGTCGGATTGGAAATGTAAAAGCCAGATTCATGACGAATAGTACAAGCACATACCATCACGCTGCGATACAGTAATCAAAGACTCGAGTGACGCCGCGGGGCCAGAACCTAGTAATCATATAAAATTACTAACAGTACATATAAAGGTATGGCGTACCTATTACTTCTTGAATATGAAATTCTTTAACGTCCGTCGTATATTGTATGCCACGTTTGAGGTCCCAAGGCATTCGACGTGAACTCTGTCACGTAGGTAAGAATATTTTACCCGTTATTTCTTAGGGTTCCGTACCAAAGGGTAAAAACGGGACTCTAAACTAAGACTTCGCTTTCTGTCCGTCTGTTTGTCACCAGGCTTTATCTCAAGAATAGTGATAGCTGACAGTTGAAATTATCACAAATTTTGTATATTTATTGCCGCTATAACAAAAAATACTAAAAACAAAATAAAATAGATATTTAAGGGTAAATTTTCCTAATGACGGTACGGAACCTTTCGTGCGCGATTCCAACTCGCACTTGGCCCTTTTTATATCCTTACTTATATTAAATGCGTCCATAAACACATTCGCTACCTTAATAAATTATGGCGAATAAATATTAGAAAGAATAGTTTTTTTTACTTTATAGGTCAAAATAAATCTTAATGACGTGTTTACGTCTCACATTACTTTTTTAATGACCTATTATGATCTTAGTTATTGTATTTTCGAATAGAACACCTTTTGATGGAGACATATAAAAGATCCGAAACTATATTATGTCTTATTATACCACCTTAATGGACATTTGTCTGTCTGAAATTCGTGTAGTTATTTTTGAACACAATAGAGAGGTATTTATAGAAAACCTTTCAGCTTCATTCAGTCCACTTATTCAGTAAAGTATGAAACAAATAGATAAAATTCGGGACAAACAACGCTAGCATTCGTTTGTCATTGAATTCCTATCAGACTGGTATTTAAGGTCTAAGAATCGTTTTGTCGATAATTAAATGATATCTAGCCGATGAACCAAACCAAGTTGTCTGGCTAACATGTTACTCGACATTTCGACCAGCCGTCGCCGGATTTCTTAGCTATTTCCTTGAGTTTATGATTTTTTTTTTGGGTGGGTAAAAGTCATCCCAATGAGATCCCCCGCCCTTGGGCGGAGCAGGAGATAGTGACTCTTACTGACTAAAACGGCACTGCCACTGCTCTCAAAACGGTGAAGGAAAACATCGTGAGGAAACCGGCATGTCCTAGAACCAAAAATTCGAAGACATGTGACATTCACCAACACGCCATGGGCCCGCGTGGTGGATTACGGCCCATTCCCTCTCCTAGAGAGGAGGCTTGAGTCTCAACAGTGGGAACATTAAAAAGGCTAGTGATGTGATGTGATGTGACTGACTAAAAAACCCACCCCGTTCCTTCTTGCCTTTCTACCGGGGCCGAGCTACCTTTCGGAGCTAACCCTGGTCCCATATGCTTTGACCCAGCTGGGCCCGTGCTGTTGCTGACAGGTCCTTGAGACTTGAGTTTATATTGAGTTTTATCACAAGAAATTGCTTGAATTTTAGTCATAGTTAATCTAAAGCCTTCACTTTACAAAGATGTTCAAGTAAAAAAGTATTATTCAAGGAGATTAAGTCGGCTGTTGGAAATGATAAAATCGATCGAAGTCGCCGGGCGCCTGCAAGACTAATGGTGATTCTGAGAATGTTCGCCTTTTGCTATCGATGCCGCTGGTGGCATTGATATTTTGTTTTGAAACAGAACTAAATTGTAGTTTAATTCTTGTAACCTTACATATTACAAAATAAAGTCCCTCACCGCGTCGTCTGTCTGTATGAACGCGTTATATCCAAAAAATTCTGAAGAGATTTTCATGCAATTTTCAAAAATAAACAGAGATAGAGTGAGTTTGATCAGAAAGGTTTAAGTGTATATTATGTAATACATGTAGATTATAGTAGAGCAAAGTCGAGAATTTCGAAGATTTATAACATCTATACGAAGTTGGGGCGGATCGCTAGTTAATAAAGTTTCAGATATAATAGGCGACAAAATGTCCTGCGTACGTTATTACATAACCTAACCTATAACCTAATTATGTTGCGCGTCATATTGACGCGCGACGTTGTCAAACTATTCAACAACATGTCCCTCGTCACGAGAATGCGTTGTAAAATGTTGGAGGACAAGCTGTGGGATATTGTAAAATGTTGGAGGACAAGTTACGGAATATTGTAAAATGTTGGAGGACAACTTGCGGGATATTGTAAAATGTTGGAGGGCAAGTTGCGGAATATTGCAAAATGTTGAAGGGCAAGTTGCGGGATATTGTAAAATATTGGAGGGCAAGTTGCGGAATATTGTAAAATGTTGGAGGGCAAGTTGCGGGATATTGTAAAATGTTGGAGGGCAAGTTGCGGAATATTGTAAAATGTTGGAGGGCAAGTTGCGGAATATTGTAAAATGTTGGAGGGCAAGTTGCGGAATATTGTAAAATGTTGGAGGGCAAGTTGCGGAATATTGTAAAATGTTGGAGCACAATTTGCTGGATATTGTAAAATGTTGGAGGGCTAGTTGCGGAATGTTGTAAAATGTTGGAGCACAATTTGCTGGATATTGTAAAATGTTGGAGGGCAAGTTGCGGAATATTGTAAAATGTTGGAGCACAATTTGCTGGATATTGTAAAATGTTGGAGGGCAAGTTGCGGAATATTGTAAAATGTTGGAGCACAATTTGCTGGATATTGTAAAATGTTGGAGGGCTAGTTGCGGAATATTGTAAAATGTTGGAGCACAATTTGCTGGATATTGTAAAATGTTGGAGGGCAAGTTGCGGAATATTGTAAAATGTTGGAGCACAATTTGCTGGATATTGTAAAATGTTGGAGGGCTAGTTGCGGAATATTGTAAAATGTTGGAGGGCAAGTTGCGGAATATTGTAAAATGTTTGAGGGTAAGTTGCGGAATATTGTAAAATGTTGGAGCACAATTTGCTGGATATTGTAAAATGTTGGAGGGCAAGTTGCGGAATATTGTAAAATGTTGGAGCACAATTTGCTGGATATTGTAAAATGTTGGAGGGCAAGTTGCGGAATATTGTAAAATGTTGGAGCACAATTTGCTGGATATTGTAAAATGTTGGAGGGCTAGTTGCGGAATATTGTAAAATGTTGGAGGGCAAGTTGCGGAATATTGTAAAATGTTGGAGCACAATTTGCTGGATATTGTAAAATGTTGGAGGGCTAGTTGCGGAATATTGTAAAATGTTGGAGGGCAAGTTGCGGAATATTGTAAAATGTTGGAGGGCAAGTTGCGGAATATTGTAAAATGTTTGAGGGCAAGTTGCGGAATATTGTAAAATGTTGGAGGGCAAGTTGCGGAATATTGTAAAATGTTGGAGGACAAGTTGCGGAATATTGTAAAATGTTGGAGGGCAAGTTGCGGAATATTGTAAAATGTTGGAGCACAATTTGCTGGATATTGTAAAATGTTGGAGGGCTAGTTGCGGAATATTGTAAAATGTTGGAGGGCAAGTTGCGGAATATTGTAAAATGTTGGAGGGCAAGTTGCGGAATATTGTAAAATGTTGGAGCACAATTTGCTGGATATTGTAAAATGTTGGAGGGCTAGTTGCGGAATATTGTAAAATGTTGGAGGGCAAGTTGCGGAATATTGTAAAATGTTGGAGCACAATTTGCTGGATATCGTAAAATGTTGGAGGGCTAGTTGCGGAATATTGTAAAATGTTGGAGGGCAAGTTGCGGAATATTGTAAAATGTTGGAGGGCAAGTTGCGGAATATTGTAAAATGTTGGAGCACAATTTGCTGGATATTGTAAAATGTTGGAGGGCTAGTTGCGGAATATTGTAAAATGTTGGAGGGCAAGTTGCGGAATATTGTAAAATGTTTGAGGGCAAGTTGCGGAATATTGTAAAATGTTGGAGGGCAAGTTGCGGAATATTGTAAAATGTTGGAGGACAAGTTGCGGAATATTGTAAAATGTTGGAGGACAAGTTGCGGAATATTGTAAAATGTTGGAGAGCAAGTTGCGGAATATTGTAAAATGTTGGAGGGCAAGTTGCGGAATATTGTAAAATGTTGGGGAGGGCAAGTTGCGGGATATTGTAAAATGTTGGAGGACAAGTTGTGAGATATTGAGTAACGTTGCAACGTCACGTAGATTTAATGCACGTCATGTTTGGATTGTATCCTAATTAACCTATTTTTTATGGTAACTAGCCGAATCGTCGTCTGATTGTGACAGTTTATCAGTTTGTATAACTTATAAATTTTATTTCAATCGTGTCACTGATTATATATATTATAGTTTAGGCTGTTGTTTTTATTGTCGGTAGTACTGTTGTATTATTAAAAACATCTACGTCCTTTTTACGATTCTAACTAAAACTCAAATCTTCATTATCATCCTCATTTCAGCCGAAAGACGCCCACTGTTGGAAATAGGCCTCCCCCGAGTGTCGCCATCATGACCAGTCCTGTGCGTCTCGCATCCATCGGATTCCCACGACCCTTACTAGGTCGTCATTCCACGCCTTCCAACGCCACGTCTGTTGCGTATGTGGTCGCCATTCTCGAACCTTTCGTCCCCATCGACCATCGTTCTGCGACCAATACTCACTGTGACTTAAGTTTGGCGATGACTGTAAACTTGGTTCTCCTGCATATATCTTCACTCTTTCATTCATTTTTCGAAACTCAAATATACTTATCATAATAGTCCAAAATAATAATGTGGGTTTAAAATTGTGGATTCACCTATGGAAAAGTTTTAGGTGACTGAATATAAAATTTTACATATTCTGACATTGAACTAAAAGGGTGGGATTTCCAATATCAGGGTGTAATACACGCTTTATTTATTATGCGGGAACATTTTTATGACGCGTTGAATATGAATAAGTTCCTACAATGTGGAACACGACGCGTTCTGACTTCTGATCGACAAGCTTTGATGATGACGTCACTTCTTTAAGTCGATCTTGACTTGCTTCGATTCACCTTCTTTTTATTTTGTCAAGGAAAATGTAAATTGCGGAGATCTACTTAGCAAGTGTCGACAATGATACAATCATAATTCTCTTTGTTATGTTCTTATACAAAATGTGACAGGAATTATGCACTCCCTTATACATACCAATTAGAAAATTAAGCTACAATCAGCCTTCATTACATTAACAGTAATGTAAATGCGAGCGAGTTCAGTACAATAGTGATTTCCGGGTGTTGTTGGGGTTTCCGCGTTTCTGTAGTGCATCAGGCATGTTTGCTGAGGCAGGCACGGATAGTTCTGAGGCTATCATGCGCAAGAGAACAGCATCCTTGATGCATAGGATATGTGGAAGCTCCAATAGCATCCTGCGGGCGATATTTTAATTTATTCTGTTTAACACATTTGTTACTAACATAGTTGTAGGTATAAGTATTTCTGTTACTAACACAATATGGATTTTCTATATCCTAATATATTATATTGTTATTATTAATAAATGGTACCTAATGTCGTTCGTCTTAAGGGGCCGGCGGAGGATGAATTTCCATACAAACGTAATACCACGCTCATTTGCAGTTGGAGCATATTTCCAACATATTATGATGATATTTGGTTATAGACAATATTTATCTAGGTTCCTACGTCTTTCTTTTTTAAAAAAACAAAAAGAAATTTAAGCAAATTGTATTTCGCACTTTTTTATAGCGTAAATGGCAAAACATGCCATTTGGCTTTTCTTGTATTAAAAATAACAATATTTCTAATATTCTCGACGTATGAACCTAGATAAATATTGTCTTTAACCGAATATCATCATAATATGTTGGATATATGCTCCAACTGTAAATGAGCGTGGTATTACGTTTGTATGGAAATTCATCCTCCGCCGGCCCCTTAAGTAGGTACAACATTAGCTAGTTTTAGTACATACGAAACCCGAAACACGTGTCTAGTATTTTTATACTAGTATCATGAAAAATCACGAAGTTATAGCTTGTTGTGTACGCAAAAATGCATAGTCACCGGGCCATCCAGGCAACTAAGGGATTGCTTTGCACATGCATCCAGCTTTTTCTGGCTCCTAATGCCCGCTATGAC
Source organism: Mythimna ferrago (assembly GCA_910589285.2). Lineage (NCBI taxonomy): Eukaryota > Metazoa > Arthropoda > Insecta > Lepidoptera > Noctuidae > Mythimna > Mythimna ferrago. The sequence continues at coordinate 11,289,878 of OU342695.1, forward strand.
CTGCCGTGATTTGTGTTGTACTTAGTATCGGTGGTGTCCAACTTGTGACCTATGGTGTAAAAACTATTGGAATCCATTCAGTTACTGATTCTGAACATACTATATTCAGGTTTCGCATATACTAAAAATAACGTATACAATACGAGTGAATGTGATTGTGTAAGGGTTCAAAAATATCTGCCCCCCTAGCCAAGTTACAACCAGTTTGTGTCGAATTCCGTTCTCTAATCGGTAACGCCTCGGTGACAGCAATTGTAGAAAACGATAAGTTGGTAGCCATGTTGACGCGCCTGAGTCGGCCGCCCGTTCTACAATGTAGCGTTTGTATAACAAAGGATGTAGCGTTAAACATTGTAGAAACGATTTTGAACGATGTGAACTTGGCTACGAATTGTCTATTCGTTTGTTCTGACCGCGCGACTTTACGTTGAGATGACGTCATTCCCATACGTTTCATCACTTTTCGACAGCGTTAACGATTGCAGAATAACAACTTGGCTAAGCGTGCTGGGGTCTGTCTTGATGCGTAGGGTTCAAGGTTGAGGTTGTGTGTTACGACTCCATGTAGATACAGAGTTATGGCTGGCGAAAATAATGTTATATAGCGTGAATTGTATATGAGAAATCAATAAGCAACTATTAATTTCTTGCTATTTATTTATTGTTCAGACTCGAAGCACGGTATGCTTGGGTTCTACGTACTTTAGACTACGTAGAACTATGTGCATACACAGGTATTACAGTATCGCGGGCAAACTATGTATTATCTTGTCTCTTCTTCGAACTCATGCTTCAGCGTTCTGAAGTATCCTGGTACTAAATACCTTCTGTGAGTCGTTCAATAGAGCCTTATTCTGCATCAGCCCCTTGTTCTCATATATAATATTAGTTATAGTTTATGCAAAACCCGATACACGTGTCTATTTTTATGTAAAGAATCTATGTACACAATTTCAAAACTGTATGATAAAAATAACAAAGTTATTAGCTTGCATTACAAAAATACATAGTCACCGAGCCATCCAGGTGACTGAGGGGTGGTTTTGCACTTGCACCCAGTTGTTTGCTAGCGTCTAATACACGCTATGACCTGCCGTGACCTGTGTTGTACTTAGTTTCGGTGGTGTCCAACTTGTGACCTTTTAAATGTTCTTGAGAAAAAATATATCGTAAAATTATTGGAATCCATTTAGTTACTGATTCAGAACTAACTATATTCAGGTTTCGTATAAATTAAAAATAATATTGTACAGTACAATTCACGAATGATGGCGGCCGTGAAGTTTGCGTAGAAGGCTGCGCAGTAACGTGTTTTAGGAACCAAATGGCGACGTGCGTGTGCGAGAAGAGTGTAGTATGCGCGAACGTTCGCAAAGGCTAACTTCACGGCCGCCATCATTTGTGAATTGTACTGTGATTAAAAAAAAAGAAGAACAACGTTATCCACCTTATAAATTAGGTTGGGTACATCATAATCATGGCGGTAAGTCCCCTCTTTAAAGAGTGGCTGGAGAAACATCACTTCTTGCTTTCTCACCTTCCGCATGACGCCGGTCTTCACCGGACATGACAAGTTCGAGAGGTTCTTGCACCTAATTCGTGCGGAAAAACGCGACGGCCGAAGCCTACTGGAGCCATGAGTAGACTTCCGAAAAGGAAACCCGGGGGTCCTGGAAAGCGAGGCTAAGAAGGAATATAGGTGTGATTTTAGTCAGTAAAAGTCTGATACGCTTACCACTCCGCTTTAGATTGAGAGAAGTCATTGGATGATTTACAACATTAAAAATAATCGCTAGAATTTTGCCTACTGCTGCATTGTGGGTGCGTTCACAAACATGTATACTCATATACACAAGACACCCACATATCTGTAGGCCAAATAAATATTGGTTTCGTGCGGGAATCGCTCAAACACTGCGCCAACTGTACCGCAAATTTAATAGGAAATCAGTTATGTTTAAAGTAGAATATAGGGGCTGAATATGTTACGAGTATTATTAAGTAAGCTGTATATATATTCATTTTATTGTGTTGCGATTGGTCAGTTTAGTTGTGACTTTACTGGCCAAACAACCGGTCCGTACTGTCTGTAGCATAGATGGTAAAAAAACACGTTAATTGTATGGTTAATTATTTTGTTTTTTAGATTTTGCTAGTATAGTGGCAACAAAAATACATCACCTGTAAAAATTTCAAATGTCTATCACGGTTCATGAGATGCAGCCAAGTGACAGACGGACTGACGGACAGACGGATGGACAGCGGAATCTTAGTGATAGGGTCCCGTTTTACACTTTGGGCACGGAACCCTAAAAATGGAACATCCTATCACATAGTGTAATGACTACGCATCTCGTAATTAATATAAGAATTGACGGTTATGGATAACATGTTATGAATTTTCTTTCACGTCGAGGTCCGTAACATTGATACGGTGATATCTACGCCTCTGGATATTGGTATTTCTATATAAGATTAGCCAGGAAGCCTAACGCAACTTAATTGAGAAAAAAAAAGACCAATGAAAAATAAATAAGGGGAATTATAAATGATGTGCAATTAGTTACGGTGGCGACAGACAGATGGCGTTGTTTAAAATTCTTCAAAATAAAATGCCAGCTGTCAGTGGCAGTGTTGCGGTGCGATTTATAACATGCAATAACTACGCAACTCACACAATACGCTCAGATGTTTGATAATACAGTCGAGTCGCGACTTCAGGGAAATGTTTACAGGGGCCGTATTATGACCTCTTAAAACCATCATGTTTTCGGTGTGAAAAAGAGACGGAGCTATACAGGACGAATAGCACTATCCTTTTCTCACACAGAAAACATGATGGTTTTAAGATGTCATAATACGGCCGCAGGTATATTAAGGTTTGCGAGATTGCTCGAAAGAGTTACCGTGGCGTTAGAATAGAAAGAGGAACTGAAGGAACACAGCTAGGGCCTTAGTCAGTAAAAGTCTGATACTCCTTTTGCTTCTCCCAGTGTAGAAGTCATTTGAAGATTTCCCCGCGAAAAAAAGAATAGTTTATTTAAAAAAAAAACCGGTATTTTTATAGGAAAACCAATTTGTTTTTTGTTGTTGGTTCATCCAATGACTTCTCCCGCTTTAGGGCGGAGCGAGAGGACGTGTCCTACTTTCACCCCGCTTATGTTTCTTCTTTGCCTTGCATTCTAGGACCTCGGGTTTAACTTTCGGAAGTGAACTGATGGCTTCAGTAGGCTCCGGCCCCGCTGGATCCCTACGGTTTATATATATGTAGTGAATTTCATATATACGTATCGCTTGTGTATGACTTGCTTGACTCCTCCTTTGTCCCCTAAATGTAGCAGAATGTGGTCTCTATCACCTTGTGTGAAAACTATTTAAAAAAAGAAAATTACTACCCAATGGTCCTTTCTTTGGTATTGTTCGTAGACTCGTGGATTGCTTTCCCAGTCCAGAGTTGAGCTACACGAATATATGTTTGCACTAATTGGACAAGTCCACTCAAATCTGTGTGGTTCTTTTCATAAAAAACCGTTTCAGGCACTCATCTGCATAGTTCTGTTCTGACTTTATAAAGTTTGACCTCTGAGTTTGTTTCGGTGTTTCTTCTTTGGTCATCAGCTAGGAAACACTGGCCTAATCTAGTTTAATGGTGATTTTCTCATCTTTTTTAACGTGCCTAGCTTTTGGTTTTTGGTTGCGGTCACGGTCTTGTCTCTGTTTTGTGTCTCAAAAAAGGTTGGGTAACACATTCATTGTGCGTACAGCTAAGGAGTGGAACTCCCTACCGGAGTCTGTGTTTCCTGATGGCTATAACCCGGGACTCCTTAAGTCAAGAGTGAATAGGTTACTTTTATGTATGCGCGCTCCATCGTGGACCGCATCGTTGCTTTCCATCAGGTGAGATAGCGGTCAAGAGCAAACCTATCAACAATAAAAAAAAAAGATTTTTGGCGCCTGTAGGTATCTGGTACTAGATAAAGGACCTATTTGCAGTTTAAAACTATTAAATTGAATAGAAAAAGTCAAATTATTAGGGACCTTTAGTCAATGGTAATAAAACTGAAATCCCTATTGCCTAGTGAAGATTTATCAGTACCCTTCCAAGAGGGTTTTCAATTTAAAATGACCGTCTGAAAGATAAATCTTGGTTCAAACGCTAATCATTTGGGTCCAACTCGTTGGTGCTAAACTGAATTTTTCTAGCCTTGATTTATTAATAATAAAATAATAATAATAACCATTTATTTTCAGGCATCGGAGGCCCATAGAAAAAAATACATGAAATAATCTTATAAATATCTTCCTCCCCCCCTCTCCTCTTTTATTTCTTCCTCTTTTTCTTTTTCCTTTTTTCTTTCTTTTTTTATATTTTTTTTTTATTTCTTCTTATTATGAAAAGCGCAACCATTTTGGTATGCAGTGGTAACAAAAAGTCATCTGTGGTCCCTTAGGGCCCTCGTCCTTGGCGACTTTTAGTAGCGATGTTAGCGCGCGTTTCGTAAACGCACGATAGCATACCTAATAGTGCGCGTTAATCGCATTTGCAACGCGCTGTCGAAGCGATGCTAACGCGCTACTAACGCGCTTCAGCATCGCGACTGTATCGATACGGTGATATGGCCCCTATTTATGAATTGTAGGTCGCGGGTTCAAATATGTATTAGGTAAATTCCTGGCTGAGTGTTCATGTATGTCTCTTATTTCACGTTACCTCTTTATCAAACATTGGTTTGGATTGCGTTGGAAGCTTTTAGTATATTTTTAATATTGTTATTGTTTAGAAATTTTCAGGCAGCGTGAGACACGCTAGCCTACGATCTAGTACAATGGACGCGCGGGGCTGCTTTCCGGGATCACGTGGGGTGTGACGATCGACGCATTGAAATAAATACTTGTGTAAAAAGGACATTTGCAGGGGTTACGCGTCCGGGGAATCCCGCAAGCGTGATCAAAACCGCACGATATTAAAAACACCCTTAAACCATGCTCAGGTTGACGATATATTTGGTCGGGAAGGGCCTTCTTAATACCGTAATATAAATATGAAAGTTTTCCATAGTGTCTTGTCGTATGGCTGCATCCGATAGATAGGCCGCTCAGTCACGTCCATTGACGGCGTGAAACGTGATCAAAGGATTATGACCATTATCCCGAGCCAGTAGAGTAGCGTTGGTTTTTTTTATTGCGATTCCGTCGTCATAGATGCTCAATTGCTTAGCGCTACTGTTAAGCATGACGAAGTCTCCACAGCACTTGCGAGCGTTTGCAATTTGCCCGAATCAGTAATCAAACCTAAGAAGGTTTGATTACTAGTTCGGACAAATTGCTATTGTGTTTTCCTGTCAATAAACTTGCCAACAATGAGGAAAAATGTGGGTTAAGCTGTGGGTGTATTACACTTTTTTTCAGATGGGAAATCATCCAATAACTTCTTCCGTTTTGGGTGGAGAAGCCCATTCACACTCCATCCAGAGTGGGAGACTTTTACTGACTGAAACCCATCTGTGTTTTTTCAGTAGCCCATGACTTAAAAGAAGCCAATGACAGAGCTGTCCAGGTGGCTAAATATTGGTCGGATAAAATTTGAGTCAAATCGACACGAGAAGAAGAAGAATTAGCCCTTTGAGCTGCAGGGCCATGTAACTGTTTCGAACAGTCCCGCAGCCCTAGCAGGCATCGGCTCTACTGGGCCCCTTCAGTTTTGTTGACATCTTTTTGAAGCGCGAGTGTTATGCTACGCCCCGTTCTTACCACACTTAGTTTTTTCCAGACGAAGAGCTACCCATTGCTCACCGTCCGCAAACTCGCGCCTACGGTGACCAGTTATCGCTGTAGCTACGTCTCTGTTTCTTTTTGAGGAAATTTAAACAGGCGTGGTATTTTATTTTTTAGTTACTTTTGTCAACCTACTTCGACCGATTCCACAAAAAAACCTTATTTGTTGGAGTGTAAGAAAAAAATACCAGAAGGTATGAATTTCAGATAATATTTAAAAAATTTATTACAAAAACGTATAAATGGCCTGTAGGTGAAACTGTGGATGACAGTTTTATTCGACACTTTCAATTCATAGGGCAGAACCGTGCCGCGTTGAATTTTTAGTAACGAGGCATTATTTGTGGCTACTGTAATTAGTTTTATTTGTAAATCATCCAATAATCAAGCATTAAATTTGTATTGGTGTGTGCAGTGGTGGCCGAGTGGTAATGGCCCCGACTTACGAGTTGTAGGTCGCGGGTTCAAACCCAGCCAGGCGCATTACTTTGTGTTATTTATTTCATCACCACTGCTCTCAAAACGGTGAAGGAAAACATCGTGAGGAAACCGGCATGTTCTGAAACCAAAATTTCGAAGACATAAACCAATCCGCACTTGGCCCGTGTAGTGGTTTACGGCCATTCCCTCTCCTAGAGAAGAGGCCTGAGTCCCATAGGGAACATAAAAAAGGCTGATTATAATATTGTAATGACTCTTCATCTGGTAATACTGCATTACATCAAAAGGATTTTTAATAAATTAAGCAAATATAATTTATTGAGGCAGCCTGGGTCGTGTAACGGGAGATCGATCTCACCCGGAGATTCTTAGCACCCCTGGCTCCAGGGTGAGCCTGCCCACCGTCATCAGCAGTATCACCACTGGAACCGCCGGGCATTTGATGCACGGACACAGCAACGCGGGGCCGAGGCAGATCACGAAGGAGATGGCGGGACGACCTGGATGGCTTCCTTAAGAACTGGAATGAGAAAGCGAGGAACCGTGATCGTTGGAAGAAGTGGAGGGAGGCCTATAATAAAAAAAAAAAACAAATTATTGAGATCAATTTCTTTTTCTCTAAATTAAAAACTTTTTATAAAAAAAATATAACCGACTTCACTAAAAAAAACACTAAAACGATCAAAATAATTTTAATTTCGGAAGTCGGTGTTTTTCGTTATTGTTTGTTCTTTATTTAACACCGACTTCCGAAATTAAAATTATTTTGATCGTTTTAGTGTTTTTTTTAGTGAAGTCGGTTATATTTTTTTTATAAAAAGTTTTTTATTTCATACTTTTTAGTTGCAACACACTTATAGCCAGAGTACTTTTTTCTCATGTCAATTCCAATTAACTCAAACCCTGCTAGAATACATCATTTTCATATGAAGTTCCCGTGTCTACCTTCCACCTTCCGGCTCCATCATCAGATCACTTCGATAGTACCTTATAGCCAAAATGCATCTCATGACATTTCTAATAAGCCCAAACACGGGTAGGATACATTGATTAATTACGGAGTTCCGGTGCCTATCTTCCAGCTCCATCACTATCATCAGGTTACTTCGATGATGCCATTTCCAACATAACTATTCAGAACTATTCATTTATTTGTATTGTCATAGTCGCTTAACTATGTTCATTGTGATATTTGTTTGAGTATGAAGTTCCGTTGGCAATTTCTGGTCTTCTTAACCAGTTCCACCTCATCAAATGTAATTTTTTGACTGTAAATGCTTAATTCCTTGATGAAAATATCAAAATGACTATATAGTTGCCTATAATATTTGAGGAGTTCCCTCGATTTAGCCAAGATTCCATCATCAGATCTCGACTTGGTGACTATGGGACCATTTGGGAAGTATACCCTTTCTAACAAAAAAATAATTTTTCAAATCGGTTGGCAAGCGACGAAGCTATGCCCGAACATACATAAAAAAAAAAAAAAAATACAAACATCCGAATTGAGAACCTCCTCCTTTTTTAGAAGTCGGTTAAAAATAGGTTTGCAAATAGTGTGTCGCGGTGAAACTGTTGACACATCTATTTAGGTTCTTCATTAGTATTTTTTGTGTAATTCAATGCGATGTATTTTTAGAAATTTCGGATACTGTTCCTTTTTAGGCGTTTCTTAAGGACTCTCCTCCTAACACAAACCTAATATCCCGCTACCATTAATAGCATATTAAGCAAAATTTTAGCGTAAAGGAATGAGGGTGCTTCGGCCTACGTGATCGCTTCACTAATAAGATGCCCATTATACACGATCGATCATCTAACAGCACATGTAACGATGCGTTCGTTACACGTGCTTCGATATACGATTATCGACGTAATTAATACGCGAGTTTATCCGAGTATTTGAGCTATTAACTTGTGTATTGTTTTCTTAGTTTCTGGAAACTGTGTCAAGCTTATAATAGAACAAGTGAATTAGGTAAGTATGCGAAACCGTGGCAAAACCCGTTACATGTGTCTAGTATTTTCATGTAATTAATCTATGCATATATCATTTTATAATAAAAAAAATATCTACAAATCTATTATTATCTATAATTATTTTTCAAGTCTACTTGATATGAAGACGAGAAAAAGTACTTCTACTTGATATTTATGTATGGTGTTTGTATTTGTAAAGCTCCTTCAGTAAACTATATGACTTGATCATGCTTGACTTGATCTTTCTACCATCGGACAACCCGACGCACTGTGAGAGTCCACCCTTACAGCTGCCACCACGGATCTTGAACGCTCGGCGTCTGAGTGGGGATCGCTTTGCGCATTCCATATATTGGCGAGCCAATCGTCGTCGTCGTTAGATACATGCTGCAAGTGCAATGAACGAATCACGAGTGTCGTCTATGACGCGATGCGCAGCGAGCCAATCACTGACGCTCCCCGCCCCCGCGTCTCACGTCGCACCACCTAAAGAGACCCGATTTTTGACTTCTGCGCAACTTGAAGCCAGCGTTCAATATCCGTGGTGGCAGCTGTACATTGTTGATACCGCTAAGGTCCGGAATAAGCGTTTGGCCTTGTCGTTTATACCACGTACATTGAAGGACTGGAACAATTTGTTTATGTGTTTTCAAGGCTAGAGCGAATAGGCTCTTAATAAACTAGTGCACTTTACGATCAACAACTGCGTCACTGCTTACCATCACCAGGTGGGATTGCAGTCAAGTACTAGTTTGTATCAATTAAAAATAAATGTGCTTGTGGCGTTCTGTAAACTGAAAAAACTTCAAGTACATAAACACAAGTAGTACCTACTGCCTGCATTTTATTTATTAGATTCGAGATAGTTCGCATAACATTCCAGTAATGTCCAATAAAACATTAATGCTGTCAGCATTCCTTAAAATATGGCAAACCCGACCTTACCCGGAGTTTCTAATGTACGAAACAAGGTTGTCTGTATATGTAATAAAATTTTACAAATCTAACAATTTTACTATGTTCACGTTTATTACTAGTTTACGCGTTGTCCGCATTTATAATTGACTAGTTTTTTCCCGCGGCTTCACCTGCTCTTACATCGACGTAAAAGCACAACAGACTGCCAAAAAACTGGGGATCTTAGCTAAGGTGAGGCGGTACTTCACGCCGGAACAGCTGCTCAACCTATACCAAGCGCAAGTTCGATCGTGTATGGAGTACTGCTCTCATCTTTGGGATGGGTCTGCCAAGTATCAGCTTGATGATTTGGAGTCGATTGAGAAGCGAGCCAAGAGGATCGTCGGTGATGATGCGCTTGTAGAGTCAAAGCACCAAAGCCTTGAGCATCGACGCCGAGTTGCTGCCCTGACGGTTTTCTATCGATTACACTTCGGTGACTGTGCGTTGGAATTGCACAATTTAATTCCGCCAAGTCCGTTCCATCATCGGACCACTACGGCGTTGCGCCATCGGTACATGGTGGATATCCCACTCAATCGTACAAAGCGTTTTGGAAACACATTCATTATGCGTACAGCTAAGGAGTAGAATTCCCTGCCGGAGTCTGTGATTCCTGATAGCTACAATCTAGGTGTCTTTAAGTCAAGAGTGAATAGGTTACTTCTAGCCAAGCGTGCTCCATCGTTGGCCACATCGTCACTTACCATCAGGTGAGATAGTGGTAAAACGCAAACCTATCAATTCTAAAAAAAAAGAAAGATATTACCTCCTACAAACAAAAAACAATAAAACAAACTTTACTTCTTTATAATATTGGTGTGGATTAGCTAAAATTGTCCTATGTGCTATTCCAGGATCATATGGTCTACCCGTTTGCCAAACGTCCTAATCCGCTCGGCTGTTCGAGTGTGAAGAAATAATAAACAGACACACACACTCACTCACAAACTTTTGCCTTTATGATATTAGAAAGAAAAAAAGAAAAACATTTTATTTGCCGGAAAGGCCAAAAAAGTATTAACAAATTATAAGTACATTAAAAAGAAAAGAATGTGCCACTTCCGAGCAAAACGGCCGAACGCTCAGCATAATGCCGAGACCACAACGCTAAAAGCGGCGAGTCTACGACGCTGGTTTTCAGCGTGGGCCGATAGCAGTGTAGACAAAGACGTCGGCACGGTGCTGTGTGCCAAAAAACTCCAATACAATAAATAAATAAATTATATTTTAGGGAAAAGAAAAAATAAACAAAATAATAAAAAATAACGAGGGAATACGATTATCCACTGTTACACACGAATTTACTTCTAATTAAACACACTTAAACAAAAAATGGCCTTTTCATGTAAGAGTATAGACTAGTCTTATAAGCTAGAACTACATTACACAGACGCACACGTGTAACACGCCTGATTTGTACGTAGAACGATGTCACGTACGTGGCGTGGATCTAGTGTAGCTCTACAAGTCTAGTTTCCTAAAATGTATGGATACCGCCCAGATCGGCGTGTGTGGTACACGTGTGCGCAATGTAGATCTACCTTTAATCTTCCTAATACACTGGGCTTCAAAAAATCGCTAATAAAAAGTGTGATAGTTCCTTAAAAATATCAACAAAAAAAAAAAAAAACATTTTTTTAGTCTGTTCTGTCTCACTCCTGGGCAAAGGACTCCCTCCAAACCTTCCATCTTTCGCGCGTCCGGGATTCCTCTTGCTAATTCTTGTGAAATCTGTCTAGTTCGTTGCGCCATGCATCGCCTTCGTAGTCTACCGCGACCCCGTCTCACTGTGGCACCAACTTTGTGCTACTTTGGCCCACAGTTTGTCGGGCATGCGGCAGACATGTCCTGCCCAGTCCCATTTCAGTTTGGCAGCCTTTTGAGCCACATCAATTATTTTGGTTTTAGAGCACAGTATAGTGTTTCAAACTCGATCCGTTAATTTAATAGGTAGTATTAGTATCATATATCACTCCATTGCTCCTTGGCAAACTTTAAGTTTAATGACTTTTCTCATTTTAGGTGGAGAGAAAGGGAAGGTCAAAAACTGGCGCTCGATTAGTGCTCCATTTTAGTTTTGTAATCTCTTGGCTCGGGCACAGACTCGATACCCATTTAATAGTAGGCCAATGCAGTCAAAAGCAAGATCTGATCTAAAAATGAGAGATAATAAACAAATACACGAGTTTCTGCATATATGATTTTATTCGAAAATGGGTTACCAACTTTGTCGCATCGCCGTTGTCACTGTTTTATTTTCTTCTTTATATTTAGAAAACTTTTGAAGAAAGTTGCTCATTAAAAAAATAATCAGTGTACAACACGATTTTAAAATTGATTATAAAGTTTTGGCTCACAACGAAATTTTGAAGACAAACCTCATTTTATATTCATCCTTTTTTGTACAACGCAGTGCTTGGCGCAAGCTCTATACGGCTTATTTTAGAATTGAATTCTTTGAGCCAGTATAAAGAGATAGAATGATAGAAATGAAAATACTCACATAAAACACTGGCGGTAGTACATAATAGCTTAAGATATTACGCCGTCAAAAAAAAAAAAATAAAAAAAAAAGAACTTTTCTTTTAAAAAAGCTGCCTCACACTAGGAATAAGTTTTTATCGTGGGTGCGTTGAAAAACATGTAAACTCACAAACCCAAGACATCCATAATTATCCGGAACACCAACAACTCACAACGCAGCAGCCAATCGCTTAAGCACAGTGCCAGTCAAAAAAAAAAAAATAAGCTCGTACAAAAACTAAAAATATTGCTTGATGCGTCTTGTTTGTTAGGTTCAATAAAATTAAATGAATCAAATTTTAACAAAAAGGGCAGATGCGACCTTTTTCTTTTGGACGGTAGTGTACCGGTATGTTATTAAACGATTAAAATATAAAGCAGGTGCTGGTAATGTCGTAATACATACAATATATCCTACATGCAAATGTGTTTCAGCAGGTAATTCCACATAGGTACCTTATTTAAAGGCAAAACAAAATTAGTGTACACTTTTATCAAATAAATATCTTATTAAAATGGTCATTAACACACGGTACAAATTATTCTCTTTAAGTTACCGAAAAGGTGGTAATTATTTGGCGGGAATTTATCAAATTTGAGTGACCAGTCTAGTGGTTAGTGGTCCTGAGTGCTATGCCAGAAGTCGTGTGATATTGAGTTTTCTTAATTATAGTGATTTGATATTTATCATAGCATTTATGTATTGTGCACACCTATGAAAGTGTTATCCAAAGATTTACTGGTAGAGAATGCCGCGTTGCATTAAGCCTGCTTATGTACTACTACTGTACATGAAGTTTAAATAAATAAATAATAATAAAATTAGTATTTCTCAAAGAAATGTTAAAGCATGCAAGTTTTATTTCTAAATTATGATATTGACTGGCCTGTTAGTTTAGTGGTTAGTGACCCTGACTGCTATGCCGGAGGTCGTGGCTTCGATTCTCGCCCAGGACAAATATTTGTATGTTAAGCACGATCATTTGTTCTGTGTCTGGGTGTAATTTATCTATAATATATGTATGTATTTAGATATATATGAGTATGTTTATCAGTTGTCTAGGACTCACAACATAAGCTCTGCTTAGCTTGGGACTAGACGGTGTTGTATGATAGTTGTAGAATATTATTATTACTATTATTAATTATAATAACCGCGGCACTGATGAAAGTTTAGATACTCACTAAACGACGAGTTGATTTTTCTAACACAAAAAAACAACAAAAATGTAGAAGAAAACAAAATCCTAATTAATCTAACACGAAAGAATTAATATGTTAAAGAAAAAAAAATACAGCAATCCCCGCTAATTTATTATGTTTTCACGGTATCCCTTGCCAAGACCCTTTTTACGTAGGTTGTATACATAAAACCCGATCCTAGGATCATTAGTACACGTAAAGCGCTCCGGTAGCCTATAGGATGCCCCAGGGACAATAAATCGGAACGAGTAGCCAAGCACAAAATTTAGCAAAAGACATTTTTAAGCTATTGCATAGCTTCTATCGCGGGCCTTGAGCGTGGAGACCGAATTCAGAAATTCCGTAACGAAAATAACCTAACACCCCCCACTCATTTGTTTTTTGAGCGTGGTGACCGATAAGAAAACAAATGAGTGAAAGCAGCTGTCGGCGTTTTGGATGGGTGGGGTTAAGCAGCTGTTAGCGAGGTCTGGTTTTTGATGGAAGAGGTTAAGCAGCTGTTGGCGAGGTCTGGTATTGGATGGGTGGGGATAAGCAGCTGTTGGCAAGGTCTCATTTTGGATGGGTGGGGTTAAGCAGCTGTTAGCGAGGTCTGGTTTTGGATGGGTGGGGTTAACCAGCTGTTGGCGAGGTCTGGTTTTGGATGGGTGGGGTTAAGCAGCTGTTGGCGAGTGCCACACGTCTTTTTTTTTTAAAAGAAAGAAAGAAAAACATTTTATTTGCCGGAAAGGCCAAAAAGTATTTACAAATTATACACTTAAAGAAAAGAATGCACCACTTCCGAGCAAAACGGCCGAACGCTCAGCATAATGCCGTGACCACAACGCTAAAAGCGGCGAGTCTACGGCGCTGGTTTTCAGCGTGGGCCGATAACAGTGTTGACAAAGTATTTTACGTGTGGCTTAGTTAATTGCGTGATTACAATCACTTACACTTTGGCAGTAACAGACAATTAATGCAAAGAACTGACTAATCCTTTTTGAAGGAATCTTTAGCCATTCTGGTCAACACAGTCTGTGTGTTGAAATGAGAGGGAGTGTAAGACTTTAACTGACTACTGACAAAGACTTATGTTTGTTTCTTTAGTCACCCTTTGCAATCCTCTTCTGCGAGCAAAGAAGATGGTCACAACCGTGAGGGGACGGATATTCTTCCCCCTCACAGACGTCGCAACAGGAGACGCCCCAGGCGTTGGGAGTCGCGGTTAATTCCCGGATACCGAGCAGAGGCTAGCTCGCTCGTGGTAGGGACCTAGCAGAGACAGGTAGTCTCAGACTTTTACTGTCTTAATAAATACCAAATGTGTTCTTTTAGTTTCCTTTCGCATTTCAGGGCCACGGTAATTCTTCAATCCCGTAGCCCAGTCGCCATAAAAATGAAAAAAAAACATTGATGTAGGGCAAATAATAAAAAAAACCATTAATGTAGGTCAATTAATAAAAAAACAATCTATGTAGGTCAATGAATAAAAAACTACAACTGCCAATTTAACTGAGCCAAGCGGAGCAAATTACTTATAATTTGACTAAATAAAGAGTAGGTATGGTTTGTTACAAAATTGGGAATGGGGTAATTACACCAATCTTTATAGAGATCTTTGTTGTAGTCACTTTATTAGTATTACGATAAAAACCATATTCCGCCAACGGATTCGACGGCGTCAAAAAATAAAAAAAATAAATCTCAAGAGGGGAAAAAATCAAATCTTTTTTCACATGGAGAGGGAGGCCAAAGAAATAATGGATGGATTGTGTGAGAAGTGATATGAAAGAAAAGGGAGTTAGTGATAGCGTGACGGGTGATAGGACAGAATGGAAGAAAAAAGCGTGTTGCGCCGACCCCAAATAAAACAGAATAAGGGCAGGAAGATGATGATGATGATGATGGTTTCGACGGCATCAAAAAATAAAAAATATCTCAAGACGGAGGGATTAAAAAAAAAACAACATGGGCACTTATAAAACGTCACAAGCTAGTGGAAGGTTCCAAATTGATCGTTTCCTACGGAGAAGAGCCTGCAAGAAACTCCAAACACACAAATACTAACAAACTTTCGTCTTTATTTAAATTGGTAGATACGAACATTAGTGTTAGTATATGCGAAACTCAAAACACGTGTCTAGGTATTTTTATGTTAAGAATTTATGTATAAAATTCCATAACGGTATCTTGAAAAATCACAAAGTTAAGCTTGTTGTGTCAGCAAAAATACATAGTCACCGGGCCATCCAGGTGACTGAAGGGTCGTTTTGCACTTGCACCCAGCTGTTTGCTGGCCCTTAATGCCCGCTATAACCAGCCGTGGCCTATGTTATACTTAGTGACGGTGGTGTCCAAGTTGTGACCTTTTAAAATAATTTTGGGAAAATATATAACATGGTGTAAAAACTATTGGAATCCATTCAGTTATTGATTCTGAACAAACTATATACAGATTTCGCATAAACTAAATCAAATCAAATCAGTTTATTGCAAACATGTTGCACAGCAGTTGGAATAAAAATTAAAAGTTTTAAACATGCGCCCTGTAAGGACACAGCAAAACAAATACATTTCAATAAAATACATTTTAAAATTCACTTTAAAAAATAATGTTGTGTACCAACAAACTATCGCCTTTATTTAAATAGGTAGATACGAATTTGCCGTCCGGTAACTGTCCGGACCAAGCCCAAGTGGTCGACGGCGCGCACTGTTCCCGCGCGCCTCAAAGAGTTGTGAGCAACAGCAGGGACCCAGCCAGGTCGAAGCCTACTGGGGCCAGGGTTATCCGAAAGGGCGCCCGAGCCCCGGTATGAAAGCTAGAAGGAACGGGGTGGGTCTTTTAGTCAGTAAGAGTCTGGTCTGACACTATCTCCCGCTCCGCCCAAGAGCGGGGGTTGTCATTGGATGATTTTTTCCCACCATAAAAAAAAAGGTAGATACGAATATGATATACTTAAACGAGTAAGTGTGATTGTCTAAGGGCTCAAAAATATCTGGGGTCTGTCTTGATGCGTAGGGTTCAAGGTTGAGGTTGTGTGTTACGACTCCATGTAGATACTGAGTTATGGCTCATAAGGGATTGCTTTTATTTGAGGCAACACGCATTGAGACAGACCAGGAAAGGAAAGGCAAGTAATATCATCAATATTTATATACTAGCCTATGGTCGCGTTTATGTTCGCATCAAACCCTCTTTTAGGGCTTAGGTTTGAATTTCGAAAATTTTGTTCTTATTCTTCGTCTTTTTTAACCATCAACAGAAAAGAGGCGTTTTATAAGTTTGAGGTGTCTGTTTGGTACACAGTATCTGTGTGACACACATTATGTGTTTATTAGTGAAGTATATATCCATTAAGTGTTTAAGGTCCCTGCCACAGCCAACAAACGAGCTGATGGCCTTGAACACCTGGACAGATCTTCATAAATTGTATCTAAGAACCATCTCGATAACGTCAGCTTTCAAATAAACGAACCGCATCAAAATCGGTCCATTCGCTTAAGAGCTACGATGCCACGGTCAGACACACAGACACGTCAAATTTATAACACCCCTCTTTTCCGTCGGGGTTTAAAAATAAGGTTGTATATGTACCTCGGTATAACCACGCCTGGTGTTATATAGCCTAGCCTTCGTCGATAAATGGGTTATCTAACACAGAAATATTTTTTCAATTTGGACCTAACATTACCTAACTAACCAAAAAAAACTTCGACATATATAGTATTGGTATAAATAATATAATAGCAAAATTAAAAATTTTGAAAAAACCCCGACGCATAAAATCTATAAAACGTAAAAGAACTGGTTGAGACGAGTCTAATAAGCCCAAACTCGACGTTTTTACTAGTAGGCATTCCAGGGTTCCATTAGCCACCTCCCAGTTTTAGCATCAGGTCCTCATCATAATGAAAAATATTTAGAAATGGCTATGAGACGAATCTAATGAGCCCAAACTTGATGTGTGTGGCTGTGTGTCTGTGTGCTGTCACAACAGCTCTCTTTTCAGGCGGGGGTTAATAAAATAGTACAGATATTTGAATTTAAACGAAAAAAAAAACACTACCATTAATTTATCTTGGAACCTAGTAACATTAAAAGTAGGTTTATATATTAAATAATAAGTACTCTCTGGGGATTTGTCTGTAATTTTTTTCACAAATCCTGTTTTGTCAGTTGTTGGTATAAGTTTGGAGTCTCCAACTTTTTAGATACGATCGTTAAGGGCGCCTAAATTTTGTTTTTACCAGTCTAAGGATTCGCAAATATAACCTTGTTTGTTGGCAAAAATACGGCTCAAGTTTTCATAGAATTCTCTCCTTGTTTTTTACCAGAAAAAATAAGATTTCAGAAACCACATACAAAAATATTATTTGAAATAATTATAAGAATGTCAATTCTTATAATTATTTCAAATAATATTTTTGTATGTGGTTTCTGAAATCTTACTTTTAACATCATAATTATTATGGACTTTAATTTTATGCTTTTTTAGTGTGTATGATAATTTATTATTTCTTAGTTTCTGCAACCGGTTTCGCACGCGTGGTAGTCGAAAACTTGTCAGCAACCGTAGGGGCCCAGCTGGGTCGAAGCTTACTGTGGCCAAGGGTCTATTTCTGAAAGGGAAGCCCGGTGTGAATGGCCACAAAGCAATGGGGTGGGTTTTTTATTCAGTAAAAGTCTGACACTATCTCCCGCTCCGTTCAAGGGCGAAGAATGTCATCTAGATATTTTTTACACACCAAAAAAAAATCCCAATGGAACAAACTCCCGAGATAAAGAGTATTTCTATTTGCTACTCCAAGACACGGTCTACTTTTGTTAAGTAATAAACTTACAAACACATAACAAACACATTTCAATTTTTGCCTTTATAATATAAGTGTTATCAATACACATAGTATAATTTTGCCCTCTGCCAAAAATGGCGCATTACCTTCTACGACTTAAGCATTTTTATCGACGGCAGTAAACTAAGGTTCTAATATTTTAGTGTCCAAAACACGAAGTAATTGATTGATTTATGTTCCATCGAAGGTAAAGCGGGTGTCTTCCACAAAAGTGGCTCAGCTAAGTGCTGTTCCATGTAATAAATAGATTTTATTGGCTTTGTTTTTATCGCTGAGATTTTTTCGACAATCTTCACGTTGTTTTACGTCAGTTACGATAAAATAGGAAAGGGAACTGTTATTAGTGATCATGATGTAGGAGATATCAGTTTGAAAATCTACTTTTCAACACGCTTACTCGAAAGCTGGCTCTTATTTTGTTTTACACACGTCCATAACATTTTACTTTTCACATCCGCAAACGTGTGGAAAATTTTAACTGCCTATTTATTACTTAGGATGCATGAAAAATTTAGGTATACGCGTATATAGTAATTTCAGTGTACCTAAGTAATATTACTAGGCTTGTCGGTACGTTCAGATATAAATTCCACATGAATAAAAAATCCGTGACTTTGATTCTTTGTTATATGAAGACACTAGCTGCTACCAGCGACTTCGCACGCGTGAGAACAGAAAATTATCCCAATTGTGTTGTTGAAATATTTTTTGGTGTACAATAAAACTTATTCTATTTTATTCTATTCAAGGGAACATACTTCCTGGATAAAGACTATCCTATGTGCTGTTCCTGGTCATCATATTCTATGGTCTAATTTCGTCTTTTTTAAAGGTTGCAAATCATCCAATGAGTTCTTCAGGACGCTCTATTGTGTAAGAATTTTACTGACTAAGACCACAACTGTGTTCCTTCTTTGCTTTTGTGTTCCAGGATTCCAGGTTTCCCTTCGGAAGACAACCCATGCCCCAGTAGGCATCGGTCCAAGAATTTTGCTGACTAAGACCACAACTGTGTTCCTTCTTTGCTTTTGTGTTCCAGGATTCCAGGTTTCCCTTTCGGAAGACAACCCATGTGTCCATTAGGCTTCGGTCCTGCTGGGACTCTACAGTTTCTTTGAGGGGCACGTGGAGCACCAAGCGTCGTCGACGACTCGGGCTCGGTGGCGATTGGCGTCTACCGGACGGCACAAAGACATAGTAGTGCCCCGCCTTGGCGGTGTACACTCTGACCGTATGCTTCACAGTGACCTCTGGGTGATCCTCACAAATGTGCCACATGGGTGTTTCTTCCGCATCAATCAGGTGCAGGAACCTCCCGAACTCACCATATGATGTCTTTCCAGTCACTACTCCAAAAGGGGACTTTCTGTCATGATTAAGTGTTGCCTAACGGTCTAATTTCATTTAAATTTATTCAGCCGTTCGAGCTTGAAGAAGTAACAAAATATACACACTTAAGGGGCCGGCGACGGATGAATTTCCACACAAACGTAATACCACGCTCATTTGCAGTTGGAGCATATTTCCAACATATTATGATGATATTCGGTTATAAACAATATTTATCTAGGTTCCTACGTCAAGAATATTAGAAATATTGTTATTTTTAAGACAGGAAAAGCCAAATGGTATGTTTTGCCATTTACGCTGTAAAAAGTGCGAAATACAATTCCCTTAAATTTCTTTTTGTTTTTTTTTTTAAAAAGAAAGACGTAGGAACCTAGATAAATATTGTCTATAACCGAATATCATCATAATATGTTGGAAATATGCTCCAACTGCAAATGAGCGTGGTATTACGTTTGTATGGAAATTCATCCGTCGCCGGCACCTTAAACTTTTGTCTTTTTTGTACGATTATTCACAAGTTCTGTGTCTGAGCATCACAAATAAGAGGGTTTCAAAATTTCTGCCAAGTCTAGATATTCGCGTCTTGTTTTCGTAGTGGTCACATTTACGCATATTTGCGGCCTGGAAGATAACTCTGCGAACTGTCCCTAAGATATGGACGAGAAATTCTTGAGCCGAGCTTTTATAGGGAACTTTATCGTATCCTCGCATAAATATATATATGTTCGTAAGGTTTGTGATATGAAGGATTCATATAAAATAATCATTCAATATAATATGAAGCGTCACATCTGGGAAGTTAGATCGAAATGAATTTCTGTTAGCGACTGATAGAAATATATTTATAGGAACCTACTGATAGGGTTACAGCAACCCTGAAACGTATAGGGAACTGGATGAACACATAGGTTTTAGTTAGAAAAACTCTGACACTTTCTCTCGCTCCGCCCAGAGCGTGAGGGGTTTATTTATTTATTTATTAAAACTTCATGCAACACAAAGGTACAAAGGCAGACTTAATGCCTTAGGCATTCTCTACCAGTCTACTGAGGGTAGTGAAGAGAAAACAGGAAGAGGGGTTATTTGATGATTCTTTTTTTAATTGATATAAACTAGTGCTTGACTGCGATCCCGCCTGATGGTAAGTAGTGATACTAGTGCATATATATCGATGAGTGATACAATCGTTGAAGGTAAGGCGCATTAATCTATTAAGAGCCTATTCACTCTAGACTTGAAGACACTTACATGTACCTAATTTTATTCAGAACTGAACAGTTTTGATTAAATTACCATTTTGACGAATGAAAATGTAGATAAGAATTATCCTATAACATTATTCATTAAGATATTTGCCAAGGTACTCGTAATGTTACATTAATACAAAAACAAAAAAAAAAAAAAAAATATTTTAATTAATTACATAAAGTGTTTTAATATAATTATAATAATGTTAACAAAATGTAATATAGATGGTTACATAACGTAAATAATAAAAACATAAAGTATCAAAATGGACTTTTAATTTTTTGACAACTCTAAAACTAAGAATTCCTTCTTCAAGTATCGTGATGCAGACAGACATTGTGAAGCTATATATTTTAAACAAGAAAAAGAAATCTGTAAACGGTGCATCCCTAATGCCTACTTACAAAGGTTTAGCAGCTCCAAAAATTGCGTGGTGTTTATGACTATATAATGAGTATACGGTGTGTCGGTATGCCATTTTTATTTCTTACCTTCTCGTAATAACGTTGGGGCAAAAGATTGATAAATTATAATAATGTAATATTCATTCGCTTCGTGGCATCCTTAGGGCTCCATATGGAGTTCCTGGTAGGATAATGTAATTATTATTTGCTGATTAATGGATTTACTTCACCCGTGACAGATACCTACACATAATGCTGCTAAATTATTTATTTAAAAGAGTGTAGGGAAAAACGGCATGTATATTTTCAGACTGATACATTGCCATCATTTTTTATCTCAATATATTTACAGAGCCTAAAGCGGCCGTTCTATCACTTGTCTAGATTTTCCTCAAACAAAGTTGCCAGTTAAATAAATGACTATCGTAACGCCCATCTCTCAGTCTACCTCTCCAATAATACAGTGATTATAGAGAGCAGTGGTGGCCTAGTGGTAATGGCCCCGACTTACGAGTTGTAGGTCGGGGGTTCGAACCCAGCCAGGCGCATTACTTTGTGTAATTTATTTCATCACCACAGCTCTCAAAACGGTAAAGGAAAACATCGTGAGGAAACCGGCATGTCCTAGAACCAAAAATTCGAAGACATGTAACATTCACCAACGCGCACTGGGCCCGCGTGGTGGATTCTCTCTCTTCTAGAGAGGAGTTCAGAGTCCCAGCAGTGGGAACATTAAAAAGGCTGATGATGGCATCGCTACCAAACGCCGTAAAGTGATACACTATGATATATGGAAAGTTCTACAAGACTTGGTTCACTTTAAAATGAAAATAAACTTGTATGGCGTATTTCACATTTATTTACGACCACCACAGTAGTTGCGAAACTTTAGAACGAGTTCGTGAATAAAGGAAATTAATATTCGAACGTGACCATCACTATGTTGGTGAGTTCAAGATTAAAATGGCTTCTTATTGTGTAAAAAGGGTCAAAGTAAAGCTTTTATCATTAAATGCGAACATAAATAGTTAAAAGGAAAATCGAGAAATCCGTGTAGGTCCCGTTAGGAATTTAATAAAAAGGAATGCACGAAAATATTTAGCTCAACGCTCGTATAAATGATTTTCCGACGATGTTGCTTTGTAGTGTTTTATGCTTTTATATATTATGTATTTCGGTTTTGTCGGGGAAAATTCGTTGTTTTGGTACAGAATGCAACACAAAAACCCCATTACTGTGGAACGACACAGTTTTGCCCACGTACACGGATACTGAACGACTTTTGTCCTTTCTTTGATCAAGGTTAATGGTCTTGGCGAAAATACGCTCCGTCCTCTAACCCGGCAATGTATGAGAGCTGAATCGTTTCTCTTGTGTCAAACAACATAAAACTATAGTGTTTCAAATACACTGATTGAATGGGTCGGTTTTTTTTTGATATGTTAATTCTGTAATAGTAAAAACTGGGCAAGTGCGAGTCGGACTCGCGTCCTGAGGGTTCCGTTCAAACTTACATAAGTAAATAGTTCGGAATGCAGTCTCGGAAGATATTTCCGAATCACAAAAAAAAAAACAAAATTGTAACGTAACAACAGTTTTCAGTTTTTTTTTTATATATTGATATAAACTAGTGCTTGACTGCGATCCCACCTGCTGGTAAGTAGCGATGCAATCTTTGACGATGATCTTTATTTATTCATATACTTGTGTAATACCGAATTTCAGTATTCTGGGTCAATGGAAAGTACCCTAGAATTTTATTTTTTTTCCCTTGAGTGGCAAAATATACGTTTTTTGCGACATAAACGGCCATACCTTTTTTTTCCGTTAGCTTAGAAGTTTGATTTTTTCACAGCTTCAAGGGACCATAGACCTAAATATATGATTTTAATTTCAACTCGATACCTTCACGCGTTGCCGAGATAAAGGGTCTTAACAGACAGACGGATGGACGGACAAAAAAGGGAGAAGTGAAAGGTACGGAACCCTAATAGTTGACAAACAAATGGACATGAAGTTTTTTAAATACTAAATAAAAAATAGTGAAACGAGAGAGCTTTCAGGGCGAATAGACGAGTAAACGACCGACGGCGTCATTTATTTGGTGCCGATTTCGTAGTTGTTTCGGTCTAGCACAGCAAACTAGTTTTGAAAAGGCTTTACATGTTTTTTTTTCTGTTCAGTATAGAAAACATTCTGTTACACCATTCTATCGTAAACTAAGACGTAAAGAATACTTCCACTGCCAATGTCTCTTAGAAATACATTACCAAGTTTTATATTAGCACTTATTTCTTTACCTCTAATGTGTTTCGTCTCAAGAACAGCTGTATTAATGTTGCCAGTGGCAAACAGCTCGGTAGCCAATAAACCGCGGTCATCATATAGCAATATTTGTGACATTTTATTGCTAATAAATATTACTTTATGCTATATTTATTATGTGGTATCTGATCGTTTTGACAGTTCATTAGATTTTGGTAGTTTTAGACACAACAATGGGGATGTTAGAGGTCCGTTGAAAGTTTTCGAATTCCTCATTGACCGGGGGGGAGTTAACGGACAATAGCTAACATAACCCTAACCCTTTTAATAGTATGATAATAAAAACCCTAAACTAATTTAACCAAAAACTAACTAAAATATGGCCTCAAAATCTAATCCACGACACTGTCGACTATAAGTATAGTTAGTAGTATTTTTTAATGTAAATTATAAGTATATATAGTTTATTAAACATAATTACATGGAACATATAGGCATATTGTTGACCTTCTTTACATATGAATTGAAATTAAGCCTGATATGAGGTACCAGAAAAATTAAATGCAATTATTTATTTGTCATTTAATTATTTAGTAATAAGTCTCTTAATCGAATTTTGCACATGGTTCTCTATGGAGATTAGCCAGGTATGCAGAAAATATTATAGAGCACAAGCGCGTGCGCGCAAACACAGGTGCACTCTCATAGTCCGATGGGATAGCAATTGGACACGGCTGGGGAGAGATCATGCGCAGGAGTGGCAGGACCAACGGGATTTAGATGATGTTGATGTTTAGAGCTTCAAAACTACAGTTACAGAGTAATGCACTTTTTTGACGATCTAATAATTCAATCCAGGGCCTGACACTTAGCAGAGGCACTGAGTACAAGTCTAATAAGGCAGTTAAACGAGAACGAGAGGGAGGCATTCGCCCAGCAGTAATAGGCTAACTAAGTAACTAATCTTTATTAACAACTTATCTTTGACAGTGAATTTATGGTATTGAAAACTTCTACCAAATGACACGGTAGTCTGTTTAATCTCTTAAATTTTACTTTTTCGTCTCTTGATATCACTTAGTTTAAAAATCAGAGTTAATATAATTATCTCTCTGAATCCACATAGGAAGCTAGGAACTAAACATTCAAAATTCAGCTACGTGGTATCAGAGTTCTTTCGTGTATTTAGAACATATACAAATGTCTGAAATCAATTTATTTATGTATTGAGCAGTTCCCGATATTCGCAGGAGAACTAAGGTTGCCGACATAGCACGAAGAATTAAGCCAAACTTAAGTGGCAATGGGCGGGGCACATTGCTCGCAGAACAGATGGCCGTTGGGGCCAAAAAGTTCTAGAGTGACGACCGCGTACCGGAAGACGCAGTGTTGGAAGGCCTACAAGGTGGACCGATGAACTGGTGAAGGTTGCGGAAAACCGATGGAAGCGAGACGCACAGGATCGTTAATTGTAGTGACACTTGGGGAGGCCTATGTCCAACAGTGGACGTCTATCGGCTGAAATGATGATGATGATGATGAGCAGTTTCCCGGACCAGACATAATACCAGTCTGGTCGTAAAATCTGCTCCATTCAACAGAAGTTTTCGGGACTTTACATCCTGTTCCACATAGCTCTAAATATCTAAGTAAAGTATTCCATTAAAGCAAGCTCAGTTACCCTCAATACAATGTTTATTTAGCTTCATCATCTTTTGTCCCGCGTCACTAAGTTTCACAACTGGAATACCGCGGTAGGGTCCCATTAATGGTCCTCCCAGTCCACTAAAAGTGTCCTAAGTTACTGCGTGCTCCACTTTCCTGGTTCCAACGACTTTTTCCATCATAATAAATTAACGAAGTTCCCGACTGTCATTGCGTGGAACATGGCAGATACCCGCCTGAAAAGCTAGGTCATTAATATGAATTATATTTGTGGTACAAGTAGTTAACAGATTTTATTAGTTAGATTAACGCTGTGATCTGATAGTCGGGAATAATCTGGGTTACGGCCATTGAAACTGCGGGTGTAGCATAATCCACGGGAATTTTTGATAAAGATATCATGGTTCTAAATCGCAAATGACACCTCGACATCCTTCCTGCCAACTGTCCTAACTAGCAATTGATATTCTTCCAGGGCAACTTATTCTGATGAGAAGGTTTTATTTGTATAAGTTATTTGAAACATATGTACACTCTATTATAAATTAATTAATTATCTACACTTATAAACAACTTAATAACTATAATTACAGTTAATTAAAAAATAAATATATAATAAAACCCTACGCTAAAATACACTATCTAAAATATGGCGTCAAAAAACTTTTCCACATCGCTGTCGACTGGTAATGTGCCCAAAAGACTGGCAGCATTGCCTGCCACGTTGTATGGCAATGCTTATCCTCTGTCCAAGGTAAAAGCCAGCCTTTGGGTCACGCGAAGTGTCAACTAGACGTTTCGACAGATCTTTAAACAACTTGTGAGCACTCGGACCCTACGATCCAAGAGTTTCAACCCCAAACGGTTCGAAAATATAACTTCCAACAAGGTTGTTATATTTCCGCCGCTTGAGATTCTCCGCAGCCGCAGCGGCAGCACCAGCATGACCGTTTTTCGGTCAAACGTTAGAATTATGTTCCTGTAGTTGCGTTAGTTGTAGCTTTATTAATGAATTAATAAGTTTTTTATATTTATAAGGCCTTGAGGTACGAAGATAGTGAGGATATTTATTCCCTACTTATTCAATTACGCAAAACAAAATACGTGTTATCTTCTAAAAGGTCAACGACACAGATATGATGATTAGAGAAAACTTAATCAAAAATGTTATGAATACGTAGGTAATATCAGTGCGGATATCCTAGTTTGCGAGATAAGACAGTTTAAAGGACACCTGTGTCCTAAATCTTCTTGGTTCCATAAAAAGGTGTAGCATAACGTTAAAGCTGTTTGCACAGCTTCTGTGTTAAACTATTGCATAGCTTCTATCGCGGGCCTTGAGCGTGGAGACCGAATCCAGAAATTCCGTAACGAAAATAACCTAACACCCCCCACTCATTTGCTTTTTTGAGCGTGGTGACCGATAAGAAAACAAATGAGTGAACAATCAATCAAAATTCAATTCGATGTGTGAAAGTGTAACTTCAATTAATATCAAAGAAAAAAAAACAAAGGAAAAAAAATACTGCATAAATAAAATAAATAAATAATTTTAATTCCATAAGTTGATAAAAATGCTATGCAATAGCTTTACCGCGGCTGTCTCCGAGTGCCACACGTCTTTTTTTATTCAATGCTAGTCTTGAACCAATAGGCACTCATTCAAAAAAAATCCTGTTTCTATCTTTTCCATCCATATGTAAAAATCAATTGCCGTTCGTTAGTCTCACTAAAACGGCTTGACCGATTTGAAAATCTTTGTGTTGTTCGCTCTAAACTCCCTGTACTGTATTATACAACACTAGCTTTTCTTAAGGAATCGGGATAAAAGATAGCCTATGTTCTTTTCCATGTCAAAGGCTATATGCATGCCAAATTTTATCCAAATCCGTTCAGTCGTTTTTACGTGATTAAGTAACAAACATCCAAACATCCACACTTTCACATTTATAATATTAGTTAGGATAGTTAGGATTACTTTTAGTATATTGCGAAACCTGAAACAAATGTCTAGTATTTTTATGTAAAGAATCTATGTAAAAAAGTTAACAGCTATATCATAAAAAATCACAAAGTTATATAAGCTTGTTATGTTAGCAAAAATACATATTCACCGGGCCATCCGGGCAACTGAGGGGTTGTTTTGCACTTACACCCACTTTGCTACCGTCTAATGCCAGCTATGACCTGCCGTGACCTGTGTTGTACTTAGTGTCGGAGGTGTCCAACTTGTGAACTTAATAAATATTTTTGTGAACAAATACACCCCTACTTATTAATTAGTACACAAAAAATAGGGCTCTATCTGTACCCGTCACTGATCATATTTTTGTAGTCAAAACTAGAAAAAACCGAAATTCTAAAATTGACCACGAAAAGGTAAATTCGTCACAGAATCAATCACTCATAACAATTGCTAGTAGAAAATACTGCGGGCAGTGTTTTTCCTTAATAATTGTCACTTATTCATTCATTAATCAATAGCCTGCACAATATTTCCATAAATTTAGTGACATTTTGGGACATAAACCAACGCTAATAACTTTGCTGTTTATGAATATTATTTATTGAGATTTTACTTATAAAATAACAAGGGCTTTTCTAGTAAGCCCTTTAAGTATGTGTACTAATTAAAAAAATGTGGTGTATAACATGGTGTAAAAACTATTGGAATCCATTCTGTTACTGATTCTGAACAAATTATATTCAGGTTTCGCATAAACTAAATCAAATCAAATCAGTTTATTGCAAACATGTTGCTCAGCAGTTGGAATAAAAATTAAAAGTTTCAAACATACACCCTGCAAGGTACCTGCAAAACAAATACATTTCAATAAAATAAAATACATTTTCAATACACTTGCTCAGTAAGTGACTCTTATTGCACTGCACTTAGGTACATAATGGCCCTTGTTACCAAACTGTGACATTTTGATTATCATTACGCACTAGTGCTATAATGTAGTTAAAACCTTATTGTTCAACTTCTCCCCCGCATTAATTTTAATACATTATCGTATCAGGGTGGGCGCAGGTCGTCTCCCACGAGTCGCCGATCAACCCCCGTTTATTCATTTCAGTGAGTATTGAAAGGTAAATTAAAAAAAAATATGGGCGCGCATATGAAAACAGATTTTTACCGCCACAAAAGTTTACTAGTGTTACAGTTGTTTTCTTCACAAGTGTATTGAAAAACGTCGTATGGTACACGTGAGTAATTTATGATTACCGTTCTCGGCTCTCTTAAGACCCTCGCTATAGCTCGGGTCTTAATACCGCCTCGATGGTAATCACAAACATTACACACTTATATCATAATGTACTATTTTTCTTTCTTTCTTTCTTCTTTAGGTATAGGAATAAATACACGTAGTTTAAAAAAATGGGTTGAAAAGAAGTGGGAATTTTGTATGGGGATAGCCTCGTAAAGTGGGTTTAAATAATAGCTTAAATTGGTAACAGGATAGAATAGAAGAAAAAAACTGTTAGATACATCGACTGCAAGCAGCATGGGAAAAGGTCAGGAGGATGATGATTACTTTTTAAAGGTAGAAAATAATATTAACACAGGAGAAAGGAAAGAAAAAGAAAGATAGAAAAATGGATTTATTTGGCTCAACACAGGGCACACAAACTCTTAGTAGGTATAAACGCACCCAAAATAGGTCTAATTCAGCATAAATACCAGTCAACTAGTACCTGACGCTGGTTTTCATCTGAACGCAGGCGGTAGCTAGTAAAAAAAAAAAATAACAGAAAAATCGGTTTTGAATTTCAACAACAGTATAATATAATAATAATATAATATTCCACCACTATCACACAACGCCGTCTAGTCCCAAGCTAAGCAGAGCTTGTGTTATGGGTACTAGACAGTATTTTTAAATTGCTATTTGTTCGTAAGATTTTGTAGTATTGCGGATCATTCATGAGGTATAAAATACATTGTCTTAATGTACGTTTCACTCGTTCTCAGTCGTACCTTACCAATGTACTGTTCGCTAGTTTTAAAGCTCAACGGTAAGATGAAACTGTGACGACGCAGCGTCAAGATTTATGTAAGTATTTGTTTGAAAGCTGTGACGCCTATAAAGTTTCGCACTCAACTCACTTGTCTTAAGGTGAAGTTCTCCATCGAAGAATGTTGAATTAATCTAAATAATAGAGCAATTGAAAGGGCTGCTCGGAGTTTGCTTGCGTGATCACATCAGAAATGAAGTTAATCGCAGAAGAACCATGGTTACCAACGGGTTCCTTCTATTTGGCAGAATCTTGATACTCCGATTTTTATTTGGCATAACTCACATGGCATAATCTTATTTAATCGAATATTTTTAAGGCATAAAAATTATTTAGCATAACTTTTGTTTGGCAGAATATTTACGTGTCCGAATTTACAATGGCATACTTTTATCTTGGCAGAATTTTGTTTCGCATAATTACCTTTGCCATAATTAATATTATGCATAATTTTGTTTAGCATAACAATTATTTAGAGATACGATTATTTGGTATGGGTGCATATTTGAACATCAAAAATTAAAATAGATGTATCTTCTTGTAAAAATTAGTGTTCAAAACATCATCATCATCATCATCATCTTCCTGCCCTAGTCCCGTTTTATTTGGGGTCGGCGCAACACGTTTTTTTCTTCCATTCTGTCCTGTCACTCAAAACATCAAAAACTTATAATATATGGAATAAAACTGATAATTTAAATAAAGTAAATTTATGCTGTCGAATGGTTAGATAACCTACGTGCAATGTATTTAAAATCGAATGGTCTGCAAAAGTGACATAGAATGTTCTAAATATAGCATGTATTGGTAGCATTTTCAATATTAAATTAAATTTGTGTCATAAAAAGTCAATACGTTGTGCTGCAAAATTTTGTGACAGAAACGAATCGCTGCGAAACCGACTTTACGCAGTCTTGTCTGCCCTACCCCTAGAGTGTAATTTAAACCCGCGTAGGCGCGGAGGGGTAGGGCGGCCCGCGAGCTGAGGAGCAGGTGGTTTGAAGGCCCGCCACCGCGGCTGAGGCTGGCCGGCGAAGCCGGCCAGCAAGCCGAAGCTGCGGTGGTGAGCGTTAAAACCATCTGTGACGATAAGCTCGCGTGGCGCCGCCCAAACCCCGCAGCGCCGGAGCCGTGACAGAAACAATGCTTGCTGCATGTTGCATGCCTGCTTGCATGCTGCATGCCTGCTGCATGTTGCATGCCTGCTTGCATGCTGCATGCCTGCTGCATGTTGCATGCCTGCTTGCATGCTGCATGCATGCTGCATGTTGCATGCCTGCTTGCATGCTACATGCATGCTGCATGCATGCTGCATGTTGCATGCCTGCTTGCATGTTGTATGCCTGTTTGCATGCTACATGCATCCAAGCCGACAATATTTTTGTAATTAGCATTTAGGTTAGCGTTTTGATATTAGTAGTAATATCATGGTGTATTCTTGTTTGCATGTTTGAATGCTTCTTACAAGGAACTAAAAACAACTTATTTTCACAATCAACTGTTTTATTGAGTAAATACATGCAGAATCAACTGTTTTATTGAATAATGATAATTAAATAATAAATAAAACAAAATATATAGACAATTTAGGTCAAACTAATCTTAAATTAGCTCCAATTGTAAAATGTATGCCAAAAGACGATTCTGACTGTGAATTTTCTGCGATATGATGGTTCTGCTTTTTAATTATTATGGATATAAACATTATGCCTAAAGATGATTCTGACTAACAAAATTATGAGTTTTGAATGTATGACAACTGAGTGTATGCGAAATGATTTTCTGCGAAATGAAGTTTATGCTATCCGTTGTTATGCAAAACAATATTATGACGTAAAAAGTTCTGCTATAAAAGGTAGACCCGTTACCAACATAGCTCAAAGAATTGCCAAATTTAAGTGACTGTGGGCAACGTACCCTGTTGCACGCAGAACAGATGGTCGATGGAGACGAAAGGTTTTAGGTTTTTCTTTTCATGCTGGGTTTTTATTTAAATGTAAAATCAAAACTATTTATGATTTCACATTAAAAAAAAATATTATATTTGGCACACACAGTGTAGAAAAAACATGTTGAAAAGTGATTTAAAAATTTTTCACCTAAAAAAGAAGGAAAACAGGCGACCGCAGTAAGTTTCACATATTGACTGTGCGCATATAAATGGCAGGTAAAAACGTGATTTCATGGGGAAAAATCTGACCAATTTTTGAACTACATTTATTATAGCACCTGACATGGGTTTCTCCTTAATATTTTTGCGTCCAACGATTTGGATTTAGTCACGACTAGAACAAACTTTTACTACTCGTAGATCATTTATCTATGTCAGAAAGTTGTCGATATTTATTTTTATTTGTAAAAAAATGTCTCACCACACTAGGAATTACTTCTGTATCGTGAGTGCGATCACAAACACAAGTTACCCAGATCCAAAATACTTATTATTCAGTCATAAAAATATTTGTTCCGTGTGGGGATCGAAACCGCAACATGTTACGTAGCAGCTGATCGCTCTACCACTACGTCAACCGTGTTTTTGACTGACTGCGTCTGCGATGCACATGCGAAAGTTTAGAATATGGGAATGATTTTTCTGATCCTGAAAGGTATCTCGGACATTTTTCAAAGTACCTTTACAGGATTAAGAAGTGCGAGTATAATAATCCTCCTGCCTGAACTTCAATCGTGGTGGCCAATCTCAACTAAGATTAGTACGTAGGAGATATTATAGTGCACAAGTGTGTGCGCAGACACAGTTACATTCTCTGTTCCTTTATTATCATAATCCGATGAGACGGCTATCCAAAACGATCAGGGGGAAGGTCAGGGGCAAGACCAACGGCTTAACACAAGTACAGCGGCATCATATCACCAACTTCGAAATGTCTGAGCTGCTACTGATCAAAGCCTAATGGCATAACCTTAATCACCCCTACCACCACCACCTCACCTCACCTCACCTCACTTCTCATCATCCTATCTTTATTTATCTAACCCGAAAATCGGACTCAAGACAGGCAGTCCTTTTTGAAGCCACGAGACCAACGGGACAGTAGAGAAGTATAATAGATACAAAATTACGTACTTTCCCTTAACGTACTTAAACCAAGGCGAGTATAATTAGTACCCTAAAGTATTCTACCCGCAAGACTGTAGCATCCAGTTATCTTGTTTATTCATGATGCCAGTTTATTCCTTATTTATGTGGGTACTGCTAAATAATGTAACAAATCTCCGATTATCTCCGGCTAAAACTTATATTAACTTGTTTTTATTTTTGCGCACTCGTACCGAGATTCGTAGGATCGAGTATTTATTTTATGGCTCTTAAGATTCTTCGTGTTAGCCGCTAAAACTAAAATAAGTTTTAGTCAAATATAGTTGTTTTTTACTAGCCTTTACTGTCCCACTGCTCCCCCAAGTTCCTAAAGACATTCTTGTTCCGAGCCGTCTTTAACCAATCTTCATTGTATGCGTCCAGATCATCTGGCCATCTATTTCTAGGGCGGCCTGACGGTACTTTCCTTCTGCAGGAACCCACTGCGTTGCCTGTCACTGTGCATGCGGCTGACGTGACCCATTCAAACCCATTTGAGCCTGGAAAATATACACCACTAACTTTTAATTAGTACAAATACTTAAAGGGCTTATTAGAAAAGCCCTTTTTATTATTTAAGTAAAGTCTCAATAAATAATATTCATAAACAGCAAAGTTATTAGCGTTTGTGTTTATCCCAAATTGTCTCTCAATTTATGGAAATATTGTGCAGGCTATTGATTATGAATGAATAAATGACGATTAAAATGGAAAAACACTGCCCGCAGTATTTTCTACTAGCAATTGTTATGTATGATTGAATCAATGATGAATTTACCTTTTCGTGGTCAATTTTAAGATTTCGGTTTTTTTCACTTTTGAATACAAAAATATGATCAGTAACGGGTACAGATACAGCCCCATTTTTTTGTGTACTAATTAAAAAGTAGGGGTGTATAGTCTAGTTTTTTTTTCTTTTCTGCGTCATAAAACTGACTAACATTTTTAAAATTAGATCTACCATGTACTTGATTTTTTTTCATGGTGGGGAAAATCATCAAATGACACCCCCCGCTCTTGGGCGGAGCGGGAGATATTGTCGGACTCTTACTGACTAAAAGCCCACCCCGTTCCTTCGTGCCTTTCGTACCGGGACCGAGCTTCCCTTTCGGATAACCTTGGCCCCAGTTGGCTTCGACCCGGCTGGCCGACCGGCTGCTGTTGCTGACAGCTCCTTGAGGCGCGCGGGAACAGTGCGCGCCGTCGACGACTTGGGCTCGGTCCGGACAGTTACCGGACGGTCAGACAGCAAGCTACCCATTGCTCGCCGTCCGCAAGCCCGCGCCTACGGTGGCCGGAAATCGGGACCGGAATCCCGGCGGCGGCTGGGGTGCTGTGAGCGCCGCCGTTGCCTGATGCGGTCGGTCTCCTCCTTTGCAAGCATTACTGCTTCGTAGAAGGAGGCGACCGCCTGCCACTCCTCCTCGCTCCGGACCATGGCCTGTACCAAGGCCCGGCGCGAGACCATGTACTTGATCACAGTACAAGGCAGTCCTGATTTTAGGTTTTATAATAATTGCCTGTATCACCAACAATGAGTTCAGGGTAATTAATTTTAAAACTTTTTTAATTTTGGCGTTATAAAGCCCTTAGAATATTATTAAAATGGAATATAAAGGTTGTAGGAAACATTAATTAAATACCGAAACTGAGGTGTCACTTTGAACAGAGAGCTGATAAGAAAACTGACAATCATATAACACTATAAATGGACAAGCTTTGTTCTTTCAACCAAAGTTTTTGGTTCAGCCTAATTTAGGTATTATTATAGGGATCGGAAGCAAAAGTTTTCGTGCATTAAACTACCTATAGAATGTATTTCTACTTTATTTTATTAGTTACACAAAAAACACGCCTAACGACTTGATAGCCATCCCAATATTATTTGATTTAAAAAAGAATCTTTTTTTTTTCAAATTCAAATGCTATTCTAAATTTGAACAATCCCTTATGTTTGTCTAACCAGCCTGTAAGTTAATAAGAGTAATTTTTCGTGAGATCTCCTTCAATATCAAAATATTTGGGCGTTCTGAGAGAATTTTTGGTCTTTGAGGTCATAACATAAATCAGTCTACGTTTGACTCAGCTACATATACCTACACGTATTATGGGTATATATACACATTTTCAATCAGCATTATACCCGACAGTTCCTCATCATCATCATCATCATATCAGCCGAAAGACGTCAACTGTTGGATATAGGCCTCCCCCAAGCGTCGCCACAACGACCGGTCAGGCATCCATTGGATTCCCGCGTCCCTGACCAGGAGGCCTTCAGTTATATAAGCTAAAATAAAGAGGATGGCTAACTACTCAGAAATAGACAAGAAATAATTTAACATTCTCTCTTTCCCGTAACAAATGACTCTATAAAATAATACGGGTCTCAGTGTAATGGCAGTTTACCTTGTGATAAATACTCTGAGGATTTGCAACCCACACTCGTGTACCAGCTTAAGATGTTTTGTGCCCTCGGCCTTAGATGATACGGATTTGTTTGATAAATATTTAACTCAAAATCTTGGAGCTACTTATACTTTATGGTTATGGAAATGGTTTGTCCTTGGTCACAGTCTTGATATAAAAACATTTTATTTAGAAGAAAGAAAACAGTTTCTTAGTTTATTGCTCAGTATTTTGTAATTTCCAGATAGAATACACATTTATTATTGAAAAGTGTTTGGTCCTTCGAGCCGGATTCAACGAAAAATTGAGTCAAAGTTGATACCTATATGTTTATCCAATAATAAATATATATTTTCAATATGTAAGGATCTAGTTTAATATAAAGTTTTGCTCCTAAAACTTGAGATTGGATTGTACGAAATTTAATAGGCCGAAAATTTTGGTTTCTATATACAAGGTGCAGTTTTAAAACTGCACAATATTTCAGGAGGTTGTAATAAAACTCATAAATAATCATGTAAAAATACGAAACCTGGTCAATAATCAGTAATACTTGCTATTTAATTTTTTTAATTTTAACCGTTTTTCAGAATAACTCTCTAAATACACTTCTTAAAAAAACAGAATCACCCGTTGTGATTCGATTTATCGTACGTCATGTCTCTGTGTGTGTGAGGGCGTCAACCTGTACGAGGCTCCGCCCACTTATTCTACGAAATGTTAAAAACGAATAATTTAGCCTTAAATGTACCTACCTAGTTAAATTTCGATGATCATAATGTAATTTCGTTAATTAACTAATTTTTAAGCATCATTACAATGCGAAAATCTTTTAAAAGTACAAGTTGACGTTGCGTCGTTAGTTATTTACCTATCAGCTGATGAATAAGAGGTTAGGCCAAGGTCAATAAACCTTATGGTGCGTTTACTCGTGGGCCCAGCCCAGCATTACACAAAGGCTAGGGATGGCGATTGGCCGAAGCTGATTCGACGTGTAAAGGCACCATTACATATCACGTAAGCAATACCTATTCGTGTACCTGCTGCTTAACTTTGAAACTATGATTGCAAGTTAGACGGAACATAGCTTAGCCAAAATAATGTTTATTTATGTTAGCCTTAGTTTTGCTTTATTACTGATACCGTGACTGAGACGCATAATGTTAGTATGTTGTACCTACAAGATGTTGACATGCCCTCTCGGTATGATGAAAGCGAGCGCGCGCGCGCGGGATTTAGGCACTAAACAAAACGGACGACGGCGTCTAGTAAGTAGTAGGTAGATACATACCTACCTACATGCAATCGCAGTCGGCGCGTTGTAGGTAATTCATTATCAAGGTCAGTTTTCCGTAATAATTTCGTTTTTTTGTGTGGATTAAATTGGTTGATGTAAAACATCCCTTCCTACTTTTTAACGGGTTGAGGACCGACAAAAATACCTCAAGGTAATTTGTGCTAGTTAAGTAGGTAGGTAGATAGGGTTTTTAATGATTTATCTTACCTGATAGGTAGGTATTTTTGGCATAGTTAAAAATTTTAAATCAACTGATTTACGTTAATCAAATTGATTTGGCTAATAACTTATTTACAAATGTTTTTTTAATGTTCACAAATGAAATAAATAAATTACCTAAGTAGGTACCTACTTATGTTACCTGGAGGTATTGTTCAAAGTGTCCACCTTCACAATCCAGGCAGAGTCTAGCACGACGTTGTTGATTTCCTTTTAATTTACGTAACACAAACACATTTGTTTTCAAAGTTTCGAAAGCACTTATCACCTTTTCACGTAATTGTGTAACACTGGTGATTTCCTTTGCGTACACTAGTCTTATTTTAAAATGGACTTTGGCTATTGGGAAACAGTTCTACGAACATCTCGATAGCTCGAGATACGCTGTCTCCACTGATAGCATACAAGCGGACCATCTCCGTCAATTCTACATTTGAGTATTGGTCCGTCATTTTTTAGCACTAGACACCGCGTACGTAACCGTTAACCGAAGGCGAACCTGAGAGCGGAAAGTGCACGCGTATGCACACGTCGGTGACAACAATTGCACTAAAGTAAATCGATTGATCGATGGCCGCGGGGGCGTGGCTAGGGTGTGTCCGCACGGGACGATGATAGGTGCTTTATTATGAAACTATCATTGCGTGTCTGTGTGTGTGAAAGCGCGGTTATAAGGCAGGTATCAGACTGGCTGCGTTTTAACAAAGGTAAGTTCACACATACCGATTTCCATAAATAAGAAAAAAAATTAAAAAAAATACCTACTCATTTTGTTATTGATTCGGGTCGAGAATCACTAACATAATTACCTCCTGAAATTTTTTGCAGCTTCAAACCTGCACCTTGTATATAATATATATAGAAACAGATAATATATATAGATTATTTGTTTTTCTTAGAAAAAACTTTTTTTTATTTACTTAAGTAAACACGGCAATTTCTCAGGTCATTAACCCCTAGCGCTACCATTTATAAAAAAAAGAATAAAGAAAATATGCTTGTAACATATTATTTAACACATATGCAGATATTTATTGCTGATAAAATGGAAACGGATTTTTCATACACGAACAAAAAAAAAAAAGTTGCTTTTGATTATGACCTTAACGTTTTAACACAAAGCTTCAAGCGAATTGCGTATATAATTTAAGACAATAAATTATTATAACAGGAATGGGTATCCCCGTACAAAAATGAATTGTTTCCACTCCGCCTTCGGGGAGATTTAAATGTGAATACGTCTAAACAATCCCTTTTCACGGCAGTTGAAAATCGGCAGTAATTTTCTGCGGGTAAGTCTATTATAAAACATTTCCAATTGTTCTTAGCTTGATATCTTTTTAGGGTT
The DNA here is from genome assembly GCA_910589285.2 of Mythimna ferrago. Lineage (NCBI taxonomy): Eukaryota > Metazoa > Arthropoda > Insecta > Lepidoptera > Noctuidae > Mythimna > Mythimna ferrago. The sequence goes on from OU342695.1 coordinate 11,326,918, forward strand.
CCGTATCCAAAGGGTAAAACGGAACCCTAATACTAAGACTCCGCTGTTCGTCCGTCTTTCACCAGGCTGTATCTCATGAACCAAGATATTTAGATAGTTAAAATTTTCATAGATATATTTAAAGAACAACAAATGGTAAAAAGCAGAATAAAATAAATATTGAAGGGGGATCCCATACAACAGACATGATTTTTTTGCCCTTTTTTAGAAATAATGGTACGGATCCTTTCGTGTACGAGTCCGATTCGCACTTGACCGGTTTTTTTTAAAATATACAATGCAAGCAAATAATTGTAGAAAACTTTGTAAGTATAAACTTGTTTCATGATGTAATAAACTTAATTCACCTGGACAAAATTAAGACGGATTTTAACACTGACAGTAGATTTTACTGGTTCATAAAGATTGAAGACACTGCAGTAACTACTTCCTAGATTTTAAGTTCTGAGCTTAACCTAGATTCATATTAACAAAGAAGATACAACAAAGGGTTATAAATAATTTAAATAATATTATTCGACATTTTAGGATTGGTTTCGAACTTGGTGGTAATATTACAAGTTATTTTATTAGTTCTAAAGAATAGATCTACTAGAGTTTGACTTAGATTTAATATAAGTTTTACATAATTTAATAAAGGTTTCCCAAAGTTTCCCTAGTCATATATTACAAAGATATAAATAGAGAGCGATGGCATAAAACATTAGTACCTACGAAAGATTTCAGTCGTGGGTGTTATGTGGGGCGACTACTGTAGAGGTCCCATTCGCCGCCCCCGGGCGGTTGAACCCAACCCTTTAGATGCCGCCAAGTTTTTACAGCGTCCCAACTTTTTCCGAACAAATGACTTTTATTTGTGAAATGAAAGGGCTTAAAGCCGGTAATGAAAGAGCTGAACGAATAGGGTTTCAAAGTTATTGTTAGGGAACCAGTCAAAATATTTTTAGGAGACAAAGGGACGGAATTGCAGTAAATACTGAAGTTTTCTCATTGTTTGGTAAGAATTAATTTTTGCTTTAAATATGAAAAAGATTGTATTTCTATAATTAATTATATTCAGATTATTACTTACTAGCTTTTGCACGCGGCTTCGCCCGCTTACATAAAATGTAGCCTCAGTCACTCTAGAATAAAGCAGCTATCTATCAGTGAATAAATTTTAGCAATCGGACTAGTACTTTCAGAGATTACGTCCTACAAACAAAAAAACAAACTTTACCTCTTTATAACATTATATATAATTATGTAAATCCTAACTAATATTATAAATGTGAAAGTGTGGATGTTTGGATGTTTGTTACTTAATCACGCAAAAACGGCTGAACGGATTTGGATGAAATTTGGCATGCATATAGCCTTTCACATGGAAAAGAACATAGGCTACCTTTTATTCCGACTCCTTAAGTAACTAATGCCACGCGGGCGAAGCCGCGGGCAAAATCTAGTAAGTAATAAGTATAACTATTAAGTTTAAATAATAAGTATAAGTAATAAGTCTAAGTAATAATTATACAAGTAAGTGTAGACTAATCTGAAACTTGAATTAGTAAATCCTGACATTAATCTAGACTCATCAACAAAATGTTGTTCTACACACCAATTCACAGATAAGCACGAATCCAATACAACATCTATCAGTCCTCAATCCCAATCTAACAGAGGGCGTTATCACTTGAGATATACGAATGGTCCCTCAGAAATGCTCGCAATAAATTGGATGAGAGGAGTGAAGGCGACAGGAAAGCCTATAGTATACAGGGTGACTGGTTAAACAAAGGACAGTTTCAAGGATATTATGAATCCTTACGTGGAAACAAAATAGAAAGAAAGAAAAACGAAAAGTAATTACAAATTTAATGAAAATAATGCGCGACTTCCGAGCAAAACGGCCGAACACTCAGCATGCCGTGACCACAACGCAAAAATCGGCGAGTCTACGGCGCTGGTTTTCAGCGTGGGCCATAGAGACGTTGGCACGGTACTGTGCGCCAAAAGATAATAGGTATGTGTAATTAATTATAATTATTAATACGTAATTTTGTGATTTATTCCGTTTTAATACCACTCAACTAATACCACTGGTATTTCTTTGAACTCATGTTTATTTTCTATTCCAAATGGATATCATTATTTCAATTAATACTAAAATAAATTTAAGGATCTAAAGTACCTACAGTCAGAAAAAATGTTTTGTAAATGACCTTTAACTGAAATAAAATTCTGTTAAATAAAAACAAGTATTTATTTATCAAATGCCTAGTTTAATAATAAAATATGGTTAATCAACTTTGTTATAACTTCAGTTCTGCTTTATACCTGTACCTATATATATATATATTTTTTTTTTAAACAATTTACTTACAATTATTACGTCGTACGCAATTTAAATCTGTATCCACTATGAGCAAGCTTGACGATGAATGCTCGTGCTTTTTATGTAAGCGAGAATTTATCCTGCAGTGGAATGGACCGAGTAGTTTTATTGTTGTAATTAGAAAGTAGTATGCGGGCTGCAGAGCTTGAAAATGTGCTGCCAAAACTATAAGAGTCCACTACAGAGGTATTTATTTGAATAATTCGGTCAAACAAAACGGTTTTTCATGATGTTATTGGTTGGACTCCTATTATTAAATTCTATTCTACTAATATAATAAAGAGGTAAAGTTTTTTATTTTTTTTTATTTTTTTGCCTGGAGGTAATCTCTAAAAGTACTGGTCCGATTGCTAAAATTTTTTCACCGGTAGAAAGCTGCTTTATTCTTGAGTGATATAGGCTATATTTTATGTACGGGCGACGCTACGGGCAAAAGCTAGTCATAATAAAGCGCCCCTGTGCCTCGGGTATATAGCTGTCTCCGCTGTTTCGCCTGCGTCTTTGGTTACCGTTCCACTCTCGTGAGGCGTAATGTGTTATGCCTATATCTTCCTCAATAAATGGGCTATCCAACACTAAAATAATTTTTCAATTCGAACCAGTAGTTTTTGAGATTACCGCGTTCAACCAAACAGACTCTTCAGTTGTATTTAGTTTTTTTTTTTATTGTTGATCGGTTCGCGCTTGACGCTATCTCACCTGATCGAAAGCGATGATGCGATTACTAGCTTTCACCCGCGGTTTTGCCCGCGTACATAAGATATGGTATAAGTCACTCAGAAATGAAACAGCTTCTAATGGAAAAAAAAATTGCAATCAGACCAGTACTTTCAGAGATAACCTTTTACAAACAAAAAAAAAAAACAAAAATCTTCGTTTAACTAGTCACCCTGTATAAAGGGTAGGTATTTATCCTTGTAGTCGGGATGAGGGATATCCTCTATAAACACGATTCACTGAGAGCGGATTAAGAATCGCCCTCACTGCTAATGTTAAAGGGCAATGTTTCGTAAAATTGCTCCATTTGGACCATTTTACTCTAAAGACCATTTTCTGTAAGAATGTTTGTTAATCAATCATACCTTAACGACTGAAAGGGTTTAGACAAAGTTAGGTACTACGCGTTCCAAATGAGAATAGGACAGATTCCTATGTTTTGACGTCTCGTCGTACTGTCAAATCGAAGAAATTTCGGCAAAATTTCAGAACTAAGAGATGTGTAAAATTGAAGAACTGGATTCTGATTAAACTTTTTTCGTTCACAGTTCCCAAATATATTAAATTTTTCGTAAATTACTTAATATTTTAACAATTTCTTTCCTCGATTTGACAGTAAACCGTGACGTCACAACATGGCGGGCGATCCTATTCTCATTTGGAACGCATTGTACACTATTATAATTATTACCTATTAAATTTTATTATTTAAAAATAATAATAATTATAATAGTGTTAGATACACTTTGTCTAAACCCTTTAATTAACACACTACACACATTTACAAAAACAAGTGTACAATTTGAGTCTTATCGCACAGGGCAGGGAAACAGATTTAGAGCTACAACCAAATTTAATACATAATATTTTTTTTTTTGTACATTGGTAACCTAGATAAAGACATAAAGTAGATATTTTTTGACTGCAGCGGTCTTCCCGTCCGATTATAATTTAGATGTCTTCAAGGCTAGAGTGAATAAGCTGAACTAGTGCGATTCACCATCAACGATTACATCACTGCTTACCATCATGTGGGATTGCAGTTAAGCACTGGTTCATGTATATATAGGGTGACTGGTAATTAGTGTACGATACTTAAACACGTAATTGTGCTCATGATAGCCTACAACTTTTACTTTGGGAAAAAACCTGAAATCGCGAAAAAAAAATCAGCTGTTCAGTACATTAATGTTTGCCTAATGTACTGAACAGCTGATATTTTTTCGCGATTTCGGCTTTGCTACCATAATAAAAATTGTTTGTTATCATGAGCACAATCACGTGTTTAAGTATCGTACACTAATTGCCAGTTACCCTATATATACCAATATAAATATATATTTTACTAGACCTTGCTGTCCCACTGCTAGGCAAAGGCCTCCCCAAGTCCTTCCATACTTTGTTCTTTCTTCTAGTTTATATTATTAAAAAAAAAGAGTACATACATATACAAAGGGTCAGATAAACTTAAAATACATTGACCTTTTCCTAATATCTCCAATATGTCGAAGGTACCCGAAAAACCATCAATGAACTGTTTTTCAGAAAAGGATCACGATAGATGTCAATTCAAGACAGCTTTAGGTCTTTAATTTCGTTTTTTAAGAATGTCAATGAATGTAGGGGAGTCAATGACCGTAATTCCACATTTATTTGGCGCCTACTGTAGTTGCCCTGTATAGAGTAGGTGTATACTTGTATAGCACCTTTCATTCGGCACGAAGGATCCTCCATTAACACAATTGAGTGTGAGCAGATTAAGAATCACTCCTGTGCTCGCACTCCTGATGTAAAAGTTAAAGAGCCCTGTTTGGGAAATTGGTGAACACTTACAAAAGGACCATTTTCTGTACGTGAAAGGAAGTGTGAAATAGGAAAATTGTTTCGAAATGGTATGTGTAAGGTGTTGTTTAACAAGGTCATTACGTACTTACTCCATTCAAAAATAATTATGCGCTCGTTGTTTGGTAAAATTAGTGAACAGTTTAGTAGAGGACCATTTTCTGTACTTATGTAAAAGAAAATGAGAATATGATTTTTTTTTTAAATGGTTTGTGTAAGGTGTTGTTTAACAACTTCATTCGTACATAGGGAGAATTTTCGAATGAAGTTGTTAAACAAAAATATTTATTAACACTTTATAACAATATACATTTATTAGCTGCTGTCAGTAGCTTTGCCCGCGTGATTGTTGAAAATAATCCCAAAGAAACATACCCCTAGGTTAAAAAGTACCCTATCTGCTATTCCAGAATATAGTTCACCTGTGTACCAAGTTTCATCGAAATCCATTTAGCCGTTCGAGAGTGGAGAAGTAACAAACATACACACTCTCATAAAATTTACGCCTTTATAATACTAGTGTGATAGACGACTCTAAAATACATTTTGAGTGCAGGGCTCCTGTTTAGGACATGGATATATACTGGAGTACTTCAAGTGCTCATACACCTGCTATTTTGAGGACCTTCTTTGTTTTCGGGAGGAAACCTTCAAAAAGCGCCTGGATTTTTGGGGAAAGAGCAGGGAGTGTGGGTGAACTCACTAAAACCACCCTGGTGATTACCGTCAGTACATGAAAGAGGGCTCCGTGACCTCTCAACAGACCACTCTGGAAGCTATTTTGAGGACTTACTAAACGAAGGAGCGGAATGGGCTTTTAGTCAGTAAGAGTCTGACACTATCTTCCGCTCCGCCCAAGAGCGGGGGTTGTCATTGGATGATTTTTCCCACCATAAAAAAAGGACTTACTAGACGGTACAGATGCTGCTATTAACTAGGCCACCGGTAACGGTCAAATTATTCAAAATCTTAATCAAGATTCGAAAAGAACAAACAAACCGCATAAAAGTATTTTTAGAGTACAATTTCCTTTAGAACCATTTATTGCATTGGTTTTCTGCAAAGCTTTTGTTTGCGAGGTTGTGGTAATGAAGTTCCAGAATCCTTGACACCAAGTCTTTGTTTCTTTACATTTGCCAGCTTATCTCCCTCACCCCGCGATTCAAACTCTGTTAATTAAAAAAAGAACATTCTGCAAGTCATTGTGTGAACGAAATGAGAATGGAAAGGAAATATCTTGAACGCAATTGTGCATAGAACGCAGATAGCGCGACAAAGTTACAAGTGTTCTCAACAAACTCCTAAGTACTAATTAAACTTTTAATTTCAACTGTCTCGTTAATTTGTACAAACTGAATGAAGAATCAAAACTTATAAATACCGGCACGAATCTTGAACGCTCGGCGAAAGAGTGAGGATCAATTTGCGCATCGTACACATCGTCGAGCCAATCACTGTAACTACAAAGATGTAATCCCAGCTCCCGCGTCTCACTTCATACCATTAAAGAGACCCTATACTTCACTTCTCATTCAAGTCTGCGCGATTTCAAGTTCAAGTCAGCGCTCAAGATCCGTGCCGGTATTTGTATGTAGCAGTGAGCAGGACATATTACTCGCAGAACAGATAGATAGTAGATAGATCCGAAAAGTTCTGAAGTGGTGAAGTAGTGTCCACCAGCCTCCCATACACCTGCCAAAGACCGGCCTCACCAGGTCATCTGGTGGCTGTAGGCGCGGGCTTGCGGACAGTGAGCAATGGGTAGCTCGCTGTCCGGCCGTCCGGTAACTGTCCGGACCAAGCCCAAGTCGTCAACGGCGCGCACCGTTCTACTGGGGCCAGGGTTATTCGAAAGGGAACTCGAGCCCCGGTATGAAGGCTAGAAGGAACAGGGTGGGTCTTTTAGTCAGTAAGAGTTTGACACTATCTCTCGCTCCGCCCAAGAGCGGGGGTTGTCATTGGATGATTTTTTCCCACCATAAAAAAAAGGTCATCTGGTGAGGTTTGCGGGAGTTAAAATGCAAGACGCACAGGACCGGTCGGTATGACGATATTTGGGGGAGGCTATGTCCAACAATCAAAGTCTTTCATTTGATATGACGATGATGATTGTGAATAGATTGTAAGTAAAACGAATTGTAATATGAAAAAGTTTAGTGTACGTTTCATTACGAAAAAGTTTTAGCGGAAATAATTTTCCTGTTGAGGCAGGAATCGGAAAGCTAAGAAATTTCGAGATGGTGGTGGAATCAGAGCCTCTTATAAGTTAAATCGCATTAAAAATCGATTTAGGTAGTATTCCCCTTTACATGGTTGGCAAAAACGTGCAACGTAACTTCCTAACGTCCCTTCATAATATTCGTTTTTGTGAGAGTACAGGCGGTAGAGATATTTTATCTACTTCTTGAACAGGGAAAGAGTTTTTCTCAAGGTTTGGGTGATATAAAATTTGTCACATACTTAGAGCATATTCTGGAGAAAAAGGGACTGGTGCTAAAGTAATGTAAAAGTTTACTTTGTACCCATTACGCTAACAATAGACCTCATTTAAGTCACTCTAAAGATAGTGGAGAGGGTTATGTTTGGAGTTTCCTTGCGTGTTCGAATTAGGAATAAAGATATTAGTAAGAGAATCAAGGGTTTACCGACATTGAAGAATCGCCAAGCTGGCAGAGAGCAGAGCACATTGTTCGCAGAATAGATTGTAGATGGAGCTGAAAGGTTCTGAAGTGGCAACCGCGTACTGAGTCAACGCAGCATTGGAAAGTCCCCACAAGATGAATCAATGACCTGGTGAAGGTCGTGGGAATGTGATGGATGCGAGACGCTTAGAACCAGTCGTTGGCATCGCTTGGGAGAGGATGTTCAGCAGTGTTCTTTGGCTAAAATTGTGATTATGACTTTTACCCTTGTTCATGAAATATTTAGGACGGACGCCAATGAAACTATACAACATTAGTTTTAGTGTATTTGTCTAGTATTTCCATGTAAAGAATCTATGTACAAAATTTCATAACTGTATCATGAAAAATCACAAAGTTATAAGCTATTATGTCAGTAAAAATACTTAGCCACCGGCCCATCGAAGCGACTGAGGGGTTATCTTGCACTTGCACCCAGCTGTTTGCTGGCGCCTAATACCCGCTATGACCTTCCGTGACCTGTGTTGTACTTAGAGTCGGTGGTATCTAACTTGTGACTTTTTTAAATATTTTAATTAATATCAGCCAAGGAGTGGAATTCCCTGCCGGAGTCTGTGTTTCCTGATAGCTACAACTTAGGGGTCTTTAAGTCAAGAGTGAATAGGTTACTTCGAGGCAAGCGTGCTCCATCGTCGCTTACCATCAGGTGAGATAGCGGTCAAACGCGAGTCAATCAATAATGAAAAAAAAAACTTGGGAAAAAATAACATGAATAAACTATTGGAATCCATTCAGTTACTGATTCTGAACATACATATTCAGGTTAGACATAAACTAAAAATAATGTTGTATATCAATATCAACATGTAGATCCGATACATTATCATATCGGCTCGATATTCACTACAAACATAATCCACGAACAGAGATAAATGTTCATACATAACCATAAACTTCAGGCTTAGCAACATGGCGACCGATTACTAATCGATCTTGTATTACAGAATATGTCCAAGTTTTATTGCACAAGTTGACTTTTTGACAGCTTTATTTCTAAAACTTGCGGCAAGTTTTTCGCAGTGCAAGTTTGGTGCAGATATCACCTTGTGTAAACTTTGTTTGCGGAAATGCTTTAGAAGTATTTAGAAGCATAATTGTAGAATACGACTATGGATGTTAATATGTATTATGTATTTTCTGACTGAATTTTGTTACTTAGTTGATTTTTATGTTTTACTAGCTTTTTCATTACGTTGGACTACTATCTTAACTGATGGTAAGCTAAATGATGTGGCCGACGATGGAGCACGCTTGCCTAGAAGTAACCTATTCACTCTTGACTTAAAGACAACTAGGGTGCAGCAGACATTTAGCATTAATGTTTTTAATCAGTAAAAAATATTGGTAATCTGATCAGAACTTCTTGAGATTACCTTCTCCAGAAGTAGAGGTACAGTTGGCGCAGTGGTCGAGTAATTGGCTGCTGTGCTGTTTGCAGCGGGTTCGTAGAAGGGAAACCGTTTTAAAAAAGAAAATGAACAATTTAATAGATATAACTCTTTAGATTACAAGATTCTTCCCAATATGAAACTCTGAAAACCTTAAACTGGTCTCGTCTTTCAAGCTTGGGCGCGGTACCAAAATTCGTTAGCGGAATCATCGTCCCGACAATATTCCCTAGCATCTACATGTATATTTATGTGTGCAATATATTAGTAAATCGAGGCACGGGTCAGGGAAGCGAAACGTATTAATATGGTGGGGTGTATGGGCTATTTGCTGTCGACCTGTCGCAATCTATCTGTTGTAGCTGTGGCCTGTGTGGAGGGAGTGAAAGGGGGGATTTGTTGACTTCCTGTTTTTTAGTAGGAAAAGTTTTAGAATAATATTTAGCTATTGTGGGTGTGTAACTGTTTGAAAATGGCGCCAGTGACTGAAAAGTTGAACGGAAATCGTTTGTCTTAGTTGGTACAGTCATGTGAAGAGGAGGGAAGAGAAACATTTTATGTATGTTTTTTGTTATGAGATGGGAGAGAGAGGGCCTCTAATAAAAAGTTGGGTGTGTTGTGTGAGTAGTGATATGAAGGAAACGGGAGGCAGTGATAGCATGATGGTTGACTGATACGAGCATGTTAGAAATATTTCAATCCTGAGTGTCACAGTACACGAGCCACAAAGAAAAAGCCTCCGCAAAAAAGCGCAGCCACAAAAAAGCGCCGCCACAAAAAAAAAAGCTAAAGCGAGCGACAGCTGTGGCCGGAGGCTGCTACAGTTTTCAACCCATGCGTGCAGTATCATAATGGACTCTGACGAAGAAGTATTAAATGCGCTAATGGTATACGGCGGCGTATGCCATTTTCATTATTATAAAAAAACGCCACCACAAAAAAAAAACCTGCCTCAAAAAAGCGCCGCCGCCAAAGAAGCTAGAAGCTGCTTTTTTTAAGTGCATTATTGCATCGCGCCTATCTCTAGAAACTGTTTTTGAATTCCACAAGAGACGACTTTAACAGTCACAATTTTATTATTCTTAACAAAATATTTCCGGACATCATAAAATTGAATCCCGGTGGGTGGGGCGTGAGGGCCGTTCCTTCGAGCAGGCGGCCGCCTGCTAGCATTATAATACGAAGCAGTATACTGCTTCGCAGAAGGAGGCGACCGCCTGCTATTCCTCTTCGCTCCGGACCGTAGCCTAGTTGACCTCATGTGATGCAGATTCGTAACATGGTAGGTGCTACTTGATGGCAAACAGGAAAATAATAATAATAATAATATTCCACAACTATTACACAACGCCGTCTCGTCCCAAGATAAACAGAGTTTGTGTTCTAAGTACTAGACAACTGATAAACATATTTATATATTTCTAAATACATACATACTAAAGATAAATTACACCCGGACACAGAACAAATGATCGTGCTCATCACACAAACATTTTGTCCTGGGTGGGAACCGAACCCACGAACTCCGGCACAGCAAACAGGGCCACTAACCGCTAGACTAGTATCAGCTAGGCCAGTCAATAAATGAAACAACAAAATGAAAAACTAATACAACAATAAATACATACATAAATTTATACAAACAAATAACCAATCTTCCCTCTTTCGCTGTTATTTTGTTGTTATTATTATTCTGTTGAGGTTGTATTAGGATTGAGATTGAATAAGGAAACATAAGCATGTTTGATGAGGCGATCGCCTCCTCACCCTTCTCGTCCTACACCTCTTTGTCTTGAGTGAACGCTGGTAAAGTTTGCTCCGCGACCGTCAACCGAGGTGGTGACATCCTTTGGCCAGTGTCCGTGACCATTTTCACCAATTTGTCCACTTCTATTTGTGTGAAATGTTCTACACCTGTATGGATTTGGGCGAGGATGTGGTCCCACTTAAGTGAGGCGGTTTTTGGATCTGCTACTTTTTTTTTTAGATTGAAAATCATCTAATGATATCTTCCGCCCTTGGGCGGGGCTGGAGGGCGAGTCAGACTTTTAACTGACTTAAACCCACTCGTGTTCCTTCTTTGCCTTCGTTCAAAAGCCCCGGGGTTCTCTGTCGCATCACCTATGACCCTTACGGTAGTGATGGAAACATGGAGAATGGCTCGTAGGATACCGAGTTGCCGATGCTGGTCTGTACTTGTTAAAACTCGTAACTAAGAATATTATCATCATCTACCTGCCTCTGTCCCGTGTTGTTTGGGGTCGGCACAGCCCGAACTATCGGCTAGGTATCAATATCTTAAGCGGAATTAAAAAAGAACAAAAAGGTATTAAGAAGAATAGAATAGCAGGAATTCCTAAAATGTCATCGGCATCTATCATGGTGCGAGGGAAAGATAATTATTTCACGCATTCCAATTCTAAGCCAGAGAAATGGATCTTAGTCGGATTCGTTCACTCGAGAAGGTTCTACGTAGTTATGCGAACCGAATTAAACTTATTTTTAATCATGGAGAATTTTCTAAGAATTTTCTAAATTACGTTTTTATTAAATTAGGCGTAAAATGAGAAAGTTATAAGATCTGTTTTACCGTCAAAAATGTTCATAAACTACGAGCACGTAGGTTTTTATAGCCTTTGTTTAAGCCCGGATTTATTTATGGTACAAATTGGATATTTCGTAATATAGCTTGCGGTATACTAAGCCCCATATTAGAGCCGGGAATCGACGTAGCGCAGCTATTACTAATAATATTCGTGAACGCGTATCTTTAGCAGAGCACAAGTATAAGTAGGCATAGCCTTAATCATTCCATTTTGACTGACCTGTTGGTCTAGTAGTTAGTGACCCTGAATGCTATGCTGGAGGTCGTGGGTTCGATTCCCACCCAGGACAAATGATTGTTCATTTCATCATTCTCATCATCATTCATAGATCATTTCTTCTGTGTCTGGGTGTAATTTATCTATATATGTATGTATTTAGAAATATATAAGTATGTTAATCAGTTGTCTAGTACTCATAACACAAGCTCTGCTTAGCTTGGGACTAGACGGCGTTGTGTGTTAGTTGTGGAATATTATTATTATTATTCCCCCCCCCCCAGCCAAGTTACGACCGTTATGTTTCGATTCTCTTGCGTCGAACGCCTCGAGTAGACCATGCCTTCGATTCCTTTGTTCTGACCACGTGACTGAGCGTTGAGATGACGTTAAGTCGCTAGGGTATACCTGACAGGTTTGACTGTACAGGTAAACCAGTACCTATATGTTGCACAACTGTGCAGGTTTCCATACATGCTAAGTTGACAGGTATAACTATGCATGCACACCTGTCAGGTATACCCTAGCGTGTATGGCTACCTTAAGTACTCTGAGCCCATTCATTATCTACACAAGAAATAAGTACGTCATAATAATATGATGATATATTTACGAGAACCTGTAACTAAGATCACTCACTCAACACCCTTCTGTAACTTGTAAAGACACGTCATAATCGTAGTAATCAGTATACTTACGTAGTATCACAAAGTTCACGATGGTAAGTCCTCGGGAGCAGGCGTCGTCAGGATTAGGGAAGTGTTACACCGCGCTCCAACTTTTAATACCACATGTGAGGTTGACTGTACTTTCCTATCGATTTTTAGGGATGTGATAATTCTACGGTTTTTTTTAAGTGTTATCCTGGCTCTGGAACGCAAAGAGCAACTGATGGACACAGGTGGGTTTTAGTCAGTAAAAGTTGGACACACCTTTTTACTGTATCGTCATGAGTTGTCCGAATAGAAGCCTCGGGGTTCTGGAACGCAAGGCAAGGAAGGAACGTAGGTGTGATTTCTATCAGTCAAAGTCGGACACATCCTTTCGCTTTATCCTATTTACATTAAAGAAAAGGATGGACTGAGAGATTTTGGGGGAGGACTATGAGATTTTTTTTTCGTTTAGATTGAGTGGCTCCTCGAAACTTACTTAAGTTCGAGCTATTCAAGTTGATGGTTTTTGAATAAACGTAGAAGAACACAACTTTATCCCTCAGTAGATCTTTGTAAGGTATTGAGAGTCCTTTGACAGTCATTCATCGTTATCATCATTTCAGCCTTAAGGCTTTCACTGTTGAATAGAGGCCGCCCCAAGCGTCACAAAATCGACACTCATTAAAATAATTAAATTATGAGAATTTGGTAATCAGATAGTGGCAACATATTTTTTATTGACGAAATTCATAAATTGTTATTATTAATATTATGATTAAAATAGAATTTACACCATTGTACACCAAAATAGTAACACAAATTTTAAACTTACACCACACTATGGGTATAATCGCTGTCTTATCGCTACCAGTACCCCTAGCCAAGTTGCTAATCTGCAATCGTTAACGCCTGTAGAAAGCTTCAAATGTACGGGAATGACGTCATCTCAACGCTCAGTCACGTGGTCAGAACAAAAGAATTGGCGACGCGGCCAACTCGAAGCGTTCGGCGCAAGCGAAACGGTTGTAACTTGGCTAGGGGGGCTGTAATAGTTAACGCTAGTAGAAAGCTTCAAATATACGGGAATGACGTCATCTCAACGCTCAATCACGTGGTCAGAACAAAAGATTCGGCGACGTGGCCAACTCGAAACGTTCAACGCAAGCGAAACGGTTGTAACTTGGCTAGGGGTGCAGACAACCAGGATAGTTTGTAAGAACTTAAAAGGGTGGTAAGGTTGTGGTGTACTTCAAATTAATTAAGTATTAAATGTTCAATAAGTTATTTAGCTCGTACTTTTCCACTGGCCACAGGCTTCCTCCAACTTTTTTCAGGTATTTTTTTCTCGAGCCACCTATTCTTAGCCAGTAAAAAATAATAACCATCAATTGGCCAAAAGAAAAAGTTTCGATAAGTTTAAACCAATGTCACATCACTAAACGACGTGAAAGAAACATGAAACGTAAATAATTTGCAAAAAAAAATATGTTGAAATCCGATTTGGAATCCCAGAAAGCGAGTTAGGTGTGTCGAATTCTGGTAAATTATAATTTATGATATTTCAGACATGTGCTTTTTTACGGACTGATATTATTACAGTTGAGTTTTTAAGAACAAAGGAAAATATTTAAGTACTGTGTTGGAAAATATTTTGTTTTAGAAAGGTACAGAAACGAAGATGTACCTTTTATTTACTAGCAGTTTGTTTACACGTATATTTGGGTTTTATAACGTTATGCCCTTTTGTCTTTTTGCGTTTTGGACATTTTTCACCTCTTTAAAAATGTATTTATTAGATTATACACTCTTAAAGATGTGTTCAAAGCGATATATTACAATTAACACTGCATTATTTATTTAAATATTCCGTAATTGTGGGCTTGCGGACGACAAGCAATGGGTAGCTCGCCGTCTAGCCGTCCTGTACCCGTTTGAACCAGATCCGAATCGTCGGTGGCGTGTTGCACGCGCCCTAAAGAGATAAGTCGACTTACGTGTTACTTACGGGTTACTCATGGTCCTGGGATTCTCTTGCGTCGAACCTCCTCGAGTAGGCCACGCCTCCGGTTCCTTTGTTCTGACCACTTGAATGAGTGTTGGGATGACGCTGTTCTCGGTAAAACGTGCCATTCATCATCATCATCATCATCATCATTTCAGCCGATACAAGTCCACTGTTGGACATAGGCCTCCCCCAAGCGTCGCCACATCAACGTTCCTGTACGTCCCGCATCCATCGGTTTCCCGTTACCTTCACCAGGTCATTGGCGGTCAACGTGGTCGCTCACAATGGGCCTCATCAAAATGCTTAAAGTCACTCAAAGAGCAATGGAAAGGGCTATGCTCGGGGTTTCCTTGCGTGATCGAATAAAAAATTAAGATATCCGCAGGAAAACTAAGGTTGCCGACATAGCACGAAGAATTGCCAAACTTAAGTACGTGCCATTAAGAAGCTCAATTTAATTAGTAACTGTACCTAGTATATGATAACGAAGCCTGTCCGTACTAAGCCTTTCATGAAGAGAATTAGTCTGAATTAGGCAGGTCAGGTTATTAAGTTGCGAGTCGTTCCTCTAAAGTCTAAGGTCAGACGTCAGACGGGCCTGACATTTTAAGCCAATAAATATGGCCGCGGGTCTAGTCCAAGCCATTTATCAGAAGATACAAGTGTTTTTCAGCTCTCTCGTACAAAAAAAAAAAATGTTAGTCGGACTCGCTCACTGAGGGTTCCGTACAAGTTTACCTATGTAAATAGTTTTCCGGTACGCAGCGTTGGAGGGCCTGGTAAAGATAGCGGGAAACCGATGGATGCGAGACGCACAGGAACGTTCGTTGTGGCGACGCTTGTGGGGGGCCTATGTCCAACAGTGGACGTATATCGTCTGAAATGATGATGTTTTATTCCCGAATGGAGTCTCGAAAATTTTCCGAATCGTTTTTTTAAACCGTAACAACAACTTTACTGGTTTCAGATTTATTCCTATACCTGTGCTATAAGACCTTTCCTTTATGTCAAATTTCAGAATTCTGGGTCAACTGGAAGTACCTTATCAATTTTGATTCCCTTGAAAGTGTTGAAATATATCTATGTTTTTTGCAACATAAACTTATAGTCATTGTAAACGGCCGTATCTTTTTTTTTGTTAACTTAGAAGTTCAATTTTTTCACAATTTTAAGGGACTGCAGGCCTGAGTATATGGTTTTAATTTTAACTCGATAACTCAACGTATTCCTGAGATTAACAGACAGACTGAGGTCTTGACAGACAGACAGACGGCCTTCAAAGTGATCCTACAAGGGTTCCGATATTTCCTTTAGAGGTACGGAACCCTAAAAAAAATAAAGTACTCTTGAAAAAGTACTTATTATTTATTTAACACGAGGTGGTTGGGTTTTATTTACATACATATTATCAAGTGAAATGTTTTCAAAACACAATTTTAAGTGTTATAAATAAAAGCACTTATTTTTCGGATTTTCTTTTGATGTGTCTGTCTGAATGATTTGTGGTGTGTTTTTTTAATTTAAGTGGTGATATTATTGTTAACTAGTAGCTGCCAGTGGCTTCGTCCGCGTGATAGAAGTAAATTATTCCAAGGGCACATACTCTCGGCATAAAAAGTGAAAGTTTGTGAGTGTGTTTGTATGTTTGTTACTTATTCACGCTCGAACGGATGAACAGATTTCGATGAAACTTTGTACACGGGTAGAACATATATATCTTTATCCCTGGAGTGTGTTCCCGTCGGATTTTTTTTTTAATTATTGGCAGAAGACCGTATCGGATTCCCGCGACCCTGGCCAGGTCATCGGTCAAACTTGTTGGAGGCCTTCCAACACTGCGGCACCATACCATCTCTTCCGTGGATATCGTAAGAAGCGACTAAGGGACATACCAGAGAATGGGCAGCAGCATTCTCTGTGGTTGTTAACAATCACACTTCGATCGTCAACCCGCCTGCCAAGCGAGGCGATTATGGCAAACCCTCCTTAACGAACGGCGTGCACTGTTCCCACCTCAAGGACTTGTCAGCAACTAGCAGAGGCCCAGCTGGGTCGAAGCCTACTGGGGCCAGGGTTAGCTCTGAAAGGTAGCTCAGCCCTGGTATGAAAGGCAAGAAGGAGCGGGGTGGGTTTTTTAGTCAATAAGAGTCCCGCTCCGCCCAAGGGCGGGGGGATGTCATTTGGATGATTTTTACCCACCAAAATAAAAACCCTCTTTAGGGAGATGATGATTGTACTATATTGTATTTGGCTTACCATTTTTCTAGGGATACCAAATACCCTAATCTTCTTCTTCTTTGCCTCTTCCCACGTTAGGTGGGGTTGGCTCTCCTTATCCTTCTGCGCCAGGACAATCTGTCCTGGGTTGTCGGGTCAGGCAGTTGGGACTTCCTAACTAGATTGACCATACTAGTCCACCAGGTCAAGGGCGGCCGTCCTCTTCCTTTCTTGCCTTCTGGGATTGCCATTATTAGGGTATACCAAATACCCTAATAATATGTGGTATTGAAAATATTCGATGTCGCCATTTATGAAGATACTGCCCGTATCGCGGTTCGTTGAAAAGCCACAATTATCTAAAGGGACACCAAGAATGTAATAAAAAGGACAATATACTCCAGAGAATCTCGGCTATCCCTTGTAAGATAATAATATTATACAGTTATTGCAACGATATAAGTTGAGATACTTTTATTATAATTCCAAGTATTTCGAGTTTCTCCATAAAGTTGTGAATGAAGATTGGTTCGTAATCTCGAATGGAAAGATTCAGGATAGTTGGGGTATAATCCTACAGGGCTCCCGAGCTAAGTAACTTCAAAAAAAGGCTACACCTAAGGCCAATAATAAAATTTTGAAAGTCTTAACTTTTTTTTTTTATGGTGGGAAAAAATCATCCAATGACAACCCCCGCTCTTGGGCGGAACGGGAGATAGTGTCAGACGCTTACTGACTAAAAGACCCAACCCGTTGCTTCTAGCCTTCGGATAACCCTGGCCCCATTAGGCTTCGACCCGGCTGGGTCCCTGCTGTTGCTGACAACTCCTTGAGGCGCGCGGGAACAGTGTGCGCCGTCGACGACTTGGGCTTGGTCCGGACAGTTACCGGAGGGCCGGACAGCGAGCTACCCATTGCTCACTGTCCGCAAGCCCGCGCCTACGGTGACCGGAAATCGGGATCAGAATCCCGGCGGCGGCGATAACGCCGGAAAGTCTTAACTGGCCGAGTGTCATACTGAGCTGGACTTCCATTTGGTACACCGCATGATTGGTTGACGAACGGTTTACACAATGGTAACACAAAACGATTTTTTTTTGTTAGCCTGTTCTGTCCCACTCCTGGGCAAAGGCATCCCTCGACTCCTTCCATCTTTCGCGCGCCCGGACTTCTTCTTACAATACGGTTAGGTTACATTAATTTATTACAGAGTTCTGGTACCTATTTTCCAGCTTCATCATCAGATCAGTTCGATATCTTCCAGTCAGTCACCGACTATACGTATAAACAAAGCAATTTTACTTATTACAACAGTTCAGATGTGATCCTATGAGGAGTGGTTGAGGCCATGGTCCGGAGCGAGGAGGAGTGGCAGGCGGTCGCCGACTTCTGCGAAGCAGTAATGCTCGCAAAGGAGGAGGCCGAACGCATCAGGCAACGGCGTTATCGCCGCCGCCGTCGCCGAGATTCTGATCCCGATTTCCGGCCAACGTAGACGCGGGCTTGCGGACAGTGAGCAATGGGTAGCTCACTGTCCGGCCGTCCGGTAACTGTCCGGACCAAGCCCAAGTCGTCGACGGCGCGCACTGTTCCCGCGCGCCTCAAGGAGTTGTCAGCAACAGCAGGGACCCAGCCGGGTCGAAGCCTACTGGGGCCAGGGTTATCCGAAAGGGCGCTCGAGCCCCGGTATGAAGGCTAGAAGGAACGGGGTGGGTCTTTTAGTCAGTAAGAGTCTGACACTATCTCCCGCTCCGCCCAAGGGCGGGGGATGTCAATGCATGATTTTTTCCCACCATAAAAAAAAAAAAAAAAAAAAATCCTATGAGGAGTTCCGTTTCAAATCTTCGAAGTTTATGATCAAATTATAACAACATTTCTATATGACTAACTTGAAAGCATAACCTTTCAATAAAAAAACATAATAATTGAAAGAGAGATCGGTGAAAAAAAAAATGTATTCAGTCGAACATGGAACCTCCTTCTTTTTGAAGTCAGTTAAAAATATAGCTGCTCATCCCCCGCAACAATAGGTTACCAATAGGTAACTTCATAAATAAGCACTTTTTTATTATCCGATATAAACTAGTGCTTGACTGCGATCCCACCTGATGGTAAGCAGTGATGCAATTGTTGATGGTGAGGCGCACTAGTTTATTAATAGCATATTTAGTAGTAGGTAGCGACTAAAAATCGCAACATTCCAATCAAAGTATCCGGTATATGTCCAAGTACACACCACGCAAGACAAATGATTCGTGTATCCGAAGTTTAACAATGTTAGGGTCTGTTCAAACATACATCACACTGTTTGCTAAGCTTCACTCCTATTACTACATAGTTTTTCATAGCCAAGCTTCTCCGTTCTAAGACATTAATGGGCTATTACGTGGCAAAATACTGCTCTAAATTGACGGCATACGTGTAAAACGGCTCGACGAAGGCTTACTTACGTTTATCGTGCGACTCCATTATTTCCTTGTCGAATAAACGCAAAGTCACCTGGCGGCCATTAAAATTTCCTTTCATGGTTTTAAGGATGCCTTGTAAGCGGCGAGTTTACGTGGTTCAGTAATATTTGAGGAGCTTTAGTGAGTGTACTTTTTAAAATGAATGTTATGTGCTATGCGTGTTTGGTGAATTATTGAGGCATTCTGGTTTATTTTATTTCTAGTGTCGGTTCATTATTATTTTTTGTTATTATTTAAATTATTGTCTAAAAATCCAGGCCTCTTTTCTCAGATAGAGATTGGGGCGTGATCAAAACGAAAATATCTGACATTCGCAGTGTCAGATATTTTCGTTTTATTTTTTGTTCTAGTATATGCCGATTTCCTTACTATGTTTATTTCGGCAGAGGTCATGAAATAAATTATACAATGTAAAGAGCCTAACTGGGTTTGAATGAACGGCCTACTCATAAGTCAGGACTGTTACCAGTAGGCAACCCTGTTCCAATTGGGTTATGGAAAGGATAGTAATGACGAGGAAATTCCCACCAAGCAACAGTGTTTAAACTTTCTTTTGTTATGTAATATCCCAAATCCCTGTGTCAGAGTCCACAATCGTAAATTTTTCATAACTTCCAATGCCATTATTTACGAATGCCAACAATACAGTAAAACCATTTTATCAAAACCGAACCACTAGAAAACTCCGAACACCAATACAATAAAATTCTGACACAACAATCATGACTTCGATATTTTCCGATATTAGAGATGGGGACTCAAATTTTAGAATCGTCTGCGGGCGACATTTGGCCAAGCCTTTGCCTCTGTCACTTTATTGGCAATTCATGGTTGCCGATGAAAAACACACGCTCTCGGGCTACAAGCGAAATCTGATAAATGAAATGCGCCATTTCGTCCGTTCGACCGGCAACGGGAATCGGTAAAAACGTCTACCATCATGCATGTGTTTTATTTCACTGTTTTTTGCTGATGCCAGGTTTGTATTTTCTGTGGACTGAAACATGTAAAAATGTGAGAGTGAATTGGTGGTAAACGATTTCAAACAATGTTTTTGGGGAGTCAGTGTAATGTTTTCTACACTCTCTACTCTACTATCCTAAGTAAGTAAGCTCGAACAGCTGAACATATGTGTGTGAACTGGTGGCTAACTATTTCAAACAATGTTTTTGGGGGGTTAGTGTAATGTTTTCTACACTCTCTATCTTACTATCCCAGACAAGTAAGCTGAACAGATTTCGATGAAACTTGGTACACGGGTAAACAATGTCTTGAAATTTGAACTTTTAATCCCCGGAGTATGTTCAGTCTAACATCTAAGTTAAGTTAACATACGAAGTAGTCGTCTGCTTAACCGGACCAGCCTGTGGCGACATTCATAAAACTTCTAATTAAGGTGAAAGTTTTTGAAGAAGAATGTATTCTTCTTATGTTGATGAAACTTTGCAGTAATATAGCATACGTATAATAATATGCTATATTACTGCAAAGTTTCATCATAACATTTAGGCTATATTTTATAATGGAAAACGCAGTGATTTCGCACGAACAAAACCATTGACAGAAACTATTCATCTAATAGTCGTCATCTCAGTAGTAACCTCATTGTAAGTAAGTCCCCTCTTTGAGGCGTGGCTGGAAAGACCTCACGGCGTCCTTACCTTCCGTATGACGCAGGTCCTCAGCGAACATGGCACGTTCGGGAGGTTCCTGCACCGGATTCGTGCGAAAGTGACGCCACGGTGTCGCCACTGTGCGGAATACCCGGAGGACACGGTGGAGCACACAGTCGAGCTGTGCCCTGCTTGGGCGGAGCATCGCCGTGCCCTCGTGGGGGCGATCGGCGGCGGAGACCTCTCGCGCCGGGCCTTGGTTCAGGCCATGGTCCGGAGCGAGGAGGAGTGGCAGAGGGACGCCGACTTCTGCGAAGCAGTAATGATCGCAAAGGAGGAGGCCGACCGCATCAGGCAACGGTGCCCTTGCCGCTGCCGCCGGGATTCCGATCCCGATTTCCAGCCACAGTAGGCGCGGGTTTGCGGACAGTGAGCAATGGGTAGCTCGCTGTCCGACCGTCCGGTAACTGTCCAGACCGAGCCCAAGTCGTCGACGGGGCGCACTGTTCCCGCGCGCCTCAAGGAGTTGTCAGCAACCGCAGGGGCCCAGCCGGGTCGAAGCCTACTGGGGCCAGGGTTATCCGAAAGGGAGCTCGAGTCCCGGTGTGAAGGCTAGAAGGAACGGGGTGGGTTTTTAGTCAGTAAGAGTCTGACACTATCTCCCGCTCCGCCCAAGAGCGGGGGTTGTCTTTGGATGATTTTCCCCACCATAAAAAAAAGTAGTAACCTCATTACTAGCCCTATAATCTTTCACAAAGTCCTTCTTTGGTCCATCCCAACGATTTTTACTTAATATGTCACAAACATCACAAATGGGACCTTTGTACGCTTTGTTTTACTCAATGTTTTTTTGTTCCCTAAATGTTTCTAATCTGTAATCTCTACTTTAAGTAATGCCTTAGTTTTTTCTGAACTTATCTACAAAGCCTTATCCAAACTACACATAGGCACTTTTAATTTTTGGTTTCGGAGGAAATCTTCAAAAGGCTTGGACTTTAGGGAAAAGATCAGAGGGGCCATGGCTGATGTGAAAGAGAACTCCGGTGCTCTGGAATAAAGGCAAAGGAGGAACAGGAGTGGGTTTTAGTCAGTAAAAGTCTGACACGCCCTCCCACCACCTTAAAAAAAGCCCAAACAGGTATCGGTGTTACTGGGTCCCTTCAGTTTTGCTGATATCTCTTGGAGTCACGTTTACCCCTGGGGAGACAGTATAATGATCTCCCCTGAGCCTCACTGTGCACGGCAGCACGTGATCACTGAGCCACCATTTTTCCTAGAATTTCTCGATTCACGCTAAGCTATGCATGTGGGGTTTCCGCATTTTAGACAACGAGGCGGTTGCCCCCCGGCGTCATCTTCGCCGAATGGGGTCGCTGCTCTCACGACCCCGGTCGGCACATACTTAGTTGCGATGCAAAATTCGAAATTCTTGTGTGGAAAAGTAAGTAATGATACTGGCTTATTTATGAGAATGGAATTCTATGATCGAATTAATTCTATGAGCAATAACTGATTTCAAAAAACTCGCCAAGTGCGAGTCGAAGAAGAAGGGTTTCGTACCTTTATCTATACAATATTAGACTACTACATATAACTATTATTATTAATATCGAGCAAGAAACGGCAACAAATCATGTTTGTTCTTTGGATGCCGTGGGGCTGCAGCTCCTGAAATATTTAGGTATTTTAATTCCGTACGAATTTATCCATGTTGAACTTTTAACAATTTTCCAACTGTTTTTATGAGTTGTCTTCATTTTTTTGTTCATTTAAACTACCCTTGAATTAGAGGCCACTAAACAAAAAAAAATAAAATAAAATTGGGTAACCCGTTTTTGAGTTGTAGTGAGAGATCGGCGGCGGAGAGCTCTCGCGCCGGCCCTTGGTTGAGGCCATGGTCCGGAGCGAGGAGGAGTGGCAGGCGGTCGCCGACTTCTGCGAAGCAGTAATGCTTGCAAAAGAGGAGGCCGACCGCATCAGGCAACGGCGCTCTCGCCACCGCCGGGATTCCGATCCCGATTTCCAGCCACCGTAGGCGCGGGCTTGCGGACATTGAGCAATGGGTAGCTCGCTGTCCGACCGTCCGGTAACTGTTTTTTAGTCAGTAAGAGTCTGACACTATCTCCCGCTCCGCCCAAGAGTAGGGGTTGTCATTGGATGATTTTCCCTACCAAAAAAAAAAAGCCTAAATATGTAATTTTCTCTGCCCGATATACCCATGCCTATTTGATTTTGTAAAACTATTTAGGTCCTTGTAATAAAAATAGTTTCAAATAAGAATCAAAGCAATAAAGATTGAATTGGCTTTACGAGCTCTAATACTCGTAAGTCCTCATTTTGTTTTAAGTTCCCCACATTCTCGTCCCAGCCCCATACTGCTGAGTCCCCGGAAGAACAAACGGACATAAATTAAACATGACATATAATCAATACCACACTTCCTATTATTTCCTATTCTGTACCATCCCTCCTTACTGGCTCGTACCTTGAATGTTAACTAGCACTCATAAACGCGTATTAATAAGACAAAACAAACCACTTACTGATCTGGCAGCAGAAATACTTTTGATTGGTGTTTTTTTCCCTTATTGGTATTAGGCATTTCTTATATAGGTACGAATTTAATAAAGCTAATTATTATATTATATTATTATAGCTAGCCTATATTGTCCCACTGCTGGCCAAAGCTCTTTCTCCGTTCTTTCCAATGATCACGATTCCTTTATTTCTCCTTCCAATTCTTAAGGAAGCAATCTAGCTCGTCCCGCCATCTCCTTCGTGGTCTGTCGAATATACAGATTAATTTATTAACGTTAGTAATGACTTTTAAATGACGAAACACTATGACCAGTGTGTGTTCTATTTGGTCGCTTACAATGGACATCACCAGAAGGCAGTCACCTAAATAAAAAAAGAAATAAAAAGAGCTATGCTGTATCGGTTTCCCTCCGTCATCGAATCAGGAATGAAGATATTCACAGAAAAATCAAGATTACCGATATAGACCGATGAATTGCCAAACTTTACACATACATTTATTATGCGTACAGCCAAGGCTGTATCGTTTTTTTTTTGTTAACTCAAAGGTTTCATTTCTTCAGTTTTAAGGACCGCAGATATAAGTTTTAATTTCAACTCGTTACCTCAACGCGTTCCCGATATAAAAGGTAATGATAGACATACAGACGGACAACGAAGTGATCCTATAAGGGTTCCGTTTTTTCCTTTTGAGGTACGGAACCCTGGAAAGGGACTACTACTGAGTTAACTCTTAATTGACTAAATAATACAATTTAAATTCATCACCACACAAAGATCAGTAGAAGAGATAGAAAGTTAGTAACAATATTCTGATCCTAGTTTGTGCTTAATTACAAATGTACATGAGAAAAAAAGTACTCTAATTACAAACGAGCTATCTTGCTTACCAGCCGCAGTACTCAACATCCGGTTGGATCTGTTACAGAGCTTGTTCAGTAGTGAGGCCGACAAAGAGAAGTATGGAAGATAAAACTAGAAGAAGAACTACATTAGACCGACGTACGTGCATGTAACACGCCTTTTTATACGTTGAACGATAGTTTCCATATAAAATGTATGGAGACCGACGCGCCCAGATCGGCGTGTGTGGCGCACGTGTGCGCAATGTAGTTCTACCTTAATGGTGCGCCTAATCTAATAAATAGGTAAAATTTGTTTTTTTTTTTTGTTTTTATGTCTGTTTTGTTTGTAGAAGGTAATCTCTGGAAGTACGGGTCCGATTGCTAAAATTTTTTCACCGATTGAAAGCTGTTTTATTCCTGAGTGACATAGGCTTATATTTAATGTACGCGGGCGAAGCCGCGGGCAAAAGTTAGTCCTGAATAAATTGGGACCAGCAAGAAAATGATGGTTAACTTTACACATCTTGCACGACATTTTTTTGGGGTGGGAAATCTTCAAATAACTTCTGGCACTCTGGCTAAAGCGGAGTCCCGAGTGATCATTACTAACTAAAGTCCACTCGTGTTCCTAGAGTTGCCCTTTGTGTTCCAGTTAGTACCGTAGCTAGGCGTAGGCGAATCGGCTCCTTGCCCACCGCCTTGCACGCAAAGGGGCCTCGCGCAAGGGTGGGCTCTTTAAGTACGAGGTTTTTTTTATAATTGGTAGCTTCGCTTTTGACTACTATTTTACCTGATGGTATAAGCGACAATATGATCGAATACTGTGTTGCGACAGTCGCTATCATGTTTTCAAATTTATGAAAAAACAAAAGGTTCGGGTGATGCGTCTTCGCCTCATAATCATCATCATTTCAGCTGAAAGACGTCCACTGTTGGACATAGGCCTCCCCCAAGTGTCGCAATAATGACCGGTCTTGTGCGTCTTGCATCAGTCCATCCGACTTCGCCTATGTCTAAATAATTCCACGCTACGCCCCTGGTTCCAGGGTTATTCTTTCGAACAAGCGCGGTTTAAAAACATAAAATAACATTACGCTAGTGATATTTTCTCCACGCATATGGTATCTACACTCGCATTTCAATAACCTTTTAAATCCATTTAATGGTTCATGAAGCTAACTTCATACTTTTTTTCTCTTTCCAAGAATGCAAGTTTTCTAGAACTTTGCGACATTGTAATAAATTGCACGCGAAAGACGTGGGCATTGTGAATTACGTCACTACCCTTTAGAATATTAATAACTTGACAAATGACTGGATACACGTGCTGTCTGTAATGTTAGCAACATGCTTCCTGTGTGAATACCTAATACGATGCCGGAAGTGGCTTCCTGATTGGTAGATGACGCATTGCCTCAATATCTGGAGATGGAAAATGTAAAAATTGAGTGAAGTATTTCTGTAACTGAAATGAATATTGTCTGGAAATATCATACTCAAGCCTTCGTAATGATTTCTTTTATTCCGTAAATATTCAAATTTTATTAAATTGACCAGTGGATGTCCTGTTAGACTCGTTAAAAAAAAGCCCGTTTTGACATTTGGGAAAGACTTTTAGGGTCTTTAGTAGTAACTTGGAAAGAAACTGAAAGAGAAAATAAAATAATAACTAGGGGTCCGGTGTAGTAGTAGCTATTTTATCTATTTTAGTCGTAGCTACACTACGCTGGACAAGCCGGTAGGTAGTCAAAATAGTAGCTCAACGTCCGACCGTCCGGTGACCAGCCCCCCTAGCCAAGTTACAACCAGTTTGTGTCGAATTCCGTTCTCTAATCGGTAACGCCTCGGTGACAGCAATTGTAGAAAACGATAAGTTGGTAGCCATGTTGACGCGCCTGAGTCGGCCACTCGTTCTACAATGTAGCTTTTGTATAACAAAAGATGTAGCGTTAAACATTGTAGAAACGATTTTAAACGATGTGAAATTGGCTACAAATTGTCTATTCGTTTGTTCTGACCACGCGACTTTACGTTGCGATGACGTCATTCCCATACGTTTCATCACTTTTCGACAGCGTTAAAGATTGCAGAATAACAACTTGGCTAAGCGTGCAGGGCCTCAAGTCTGCTATTACAATAGAATGTTAGAATGGTCTATCATTGATGTCATAATTGTCAATTTTGACAAGTTTGGTAATCTACAATGTAAATGTAAAGTTGAAGTTTGGTAATCTATAATATAATGGCATCATTATGACTTTCAAATGGTCAAACACTGACAATCCATTGAAAGAAGTGGCTTATAATAGTAATCTCGTACATATTGACAAATGAATATTTGACTTATGCGGTAATCTGCTAAAACTTTGACAGTTTATTTGATCAGTTTTCTACCATTAAAACGTTATTGTGCAGTTATTGGTTTTAACATGCTCGATATTATCATTCTACCACAACTCTATTACGATACCACTGACCGATCAATGATCTATCATTATGAATTAGCAGATTACGAACTTTTAGCAAAATGACAATGTGATCGTGTTGGAATGACGAATTTAGAAAAATAGCAGACTTGGGCCCCTTACCAAGACCGAACCGAGCTCAAGTCGTCGACGTCGCGTAGTGTTCCACGCGCGCCTGGATCAATGGCAAAAAAGGAACAGGAGCGGGTTTTTAGTCAGTACAAGTCTGATACTATTTCCCGCTCTGCCTAAGAGCGGGGGATGGGGATGTCATTGGATGATTTTTCCCACCTAAAAAAAAGGTCGTCCCGCTTCATTGTAACCTTTAAATGTATTTTAGTAGAGTGCAAGAAATATAGCGAAAGGCAAAGTTCGTGTTACTAAAACCGGACGCAGCATGTGTACTCCGCATATAGTACGCCTTTAGTTCCCTTTGTGTACCCTCACCTTTTAGCTTTTAGTCGGATTGGGACCAAAATAGTTCCTAATACTACGATATACGTTCGAGATCAAAGAACAGAGAGAGGTTTCATTCATGATTAGTACAGACTTTTCTAAATAATTAAATATTATTATCTAAACTATGTTTGACTATCGAATCGAAAGACGTCCACTGTTGGACATAGGTCTTGACATACATCGGATTCCCGAGCTCAGAACAATACTCGATGACCTCAGTCATCATCATCATCGGCCTTATAATGTTCCCACTGTTGGGACTCAGGCCTCCTCTTTAGGAGAGGAAATGGGCCGTAATCCACCACGCGGGCCCAGTGCGGGTTGGCATGACCTCGGGATGACCTCAATAGGGCTTCCGAAAGAATGGGGCAGTGGTATAAAATAAACATGGAAAAAACTAAAATCTTGGTGAAAGTCCATGTAGCACCCAATTCTATCAAGGTCGGCGACTCTACGCTCGAAGTTGTGGATTGACTACGTTAACCTGCCCCCCTAGTCAAGTTACAAACGTTTCGCTTGCGTCGAACGCTTCGAGTTGACCTTGCCGCCAATTCTTTTGTTCTGACCACGTGACTGAACGTCGAGGCGACGTCATTCCCGTACATTTGAAGCTTTCTACAAGCGTTAACTATTGCAGATTAGCAACTTGGCTAGGGATACTGGTATATACAGGGTTATTTGTAAACACTGCCAACCTCTCAGAACGATGTTACGAGTACTATGACAGGCCTGTTGGTGTAGTGGTTAGTGACCCTGACTGCTATGCCGGAGGTCGTGGGTTCGATTCCCACCCAGGACAAATGTTTGTGTGATGAGCACGATCATTTGTTCTGTGTTTGGGTGTAATTTATCTATAATATGTATGTATTTAGAAATATATAAGTGTGTTTATCAGTTGTCTAGTATCCATAACACAAGCTCGCTGCTTAGCTTGGGACTAGACGGCGTTGTGTGATAGTTGTGGAATATTATTACATTATTATTATTATTACTAACATCACAAACAACCACTTTTGTTCTGTGACTTTTAAAAATTTATTACATTTTCATACAAAAATAAAAATAATTTAAATTGAACGTTCTAAATATTATGAAGTTTAAGCGAAGCAAGCGATAATACAATAGCAGAAGGCTGCAGGGATTATGTGGCGGGGGTGCTTGATGCTCTTGCGTCGCATCATACAGACGTGGGTAGGTATAGCAAAATACAGAGTTGAGATTATTTATTTATTATATACTTTATTGTAGTTATATAAAAAACAACAAAAAAAAAAACAACGAAATCTTGAAGGTTTGTTTTTGGAAAGTGTATTACGTTTTGCAAAAAGACACCAAACAAGAGTGGTTGTTTATGATGTTAGAAACATAGTCCTGCGGCCGTATTATGACATCTTAAAACCATCATGTTTTCTGTGTGAGAAAAGGATAGTGCTATTCGTCCTGTATAGCTCCGTCTCTTTTTCACACCGAAAACATGATGGTTTTAAGAGGTCATAATACGGCCCCAGAGTGGTTGTCAGTGTTATACAAATGACCCTGTGGTGCTGGTATTAATTCTGAGTACCATGATATTTATGAGAAAATTACCTACATTAAAACCGAATAGGTTTACACGGATCATTTGCTAGCTAATTTCGGTGAAGGGCAAGACCCATCGGGAGTCAAGTGCCCTGAACAAAAGTTAAATGAATCCTTAAACGTAGTGTGGCGAAGGTCTCCCTAACCTATAAGAAATGTAAAAGGTTAAGTCAAAACCTCATTATGTGCACAATTTACACCTACACATAGACTTTAAATGCCAGTAAGAAATATTATAATAATTGATGTTTGTAACTTTTTTTTTTATATTGATAGGCTCGCGTTTGACCACCGTCTCACCTGATGGTAAGCGATAATGTCGCCGACGATGGAGCACGCTTGCCTAGAAGTAATCTATTTTCTCTTGACTTTACCTCTAAGTTAAAGCTATCAGGAAACATAGACTCCGGCAGGGAATTCCACTCCTTAGCTTAAATTACAAGAAGAACTGCATAGCATACTTAAATACTAGCTTCTGCCAGCTGCTTCGCTCGCGTGAAAGTCGGTTTTTCCATACAAACTTTGGAACCCTGTTTCATACCTTGGGAGGGCGAATTTTGGAAAAACCTCCCTTAGTGCTCGCCTACTTATAAAAGGAAACCTTGAGCGAAATTCGATTTCGAACCCGCAACCCCATGTATGATAGGCGGGTTCCTTAACAACAGAGCCATCATGACACTTTAGGGTGAGTTGTACCATTTAACTATAACAATAACCAAACCATAACCAGCCGTGAAACGACCGCCTATTGGTCAATTCGACGATTTGACAACTGTTAACGGCTTTGTTATCGTTATAGTTAAATGGTGCAATTCACCCTTAGTATTACATTATTATTAATCATAATCGCACATAATACAGCCAAATCATAACTGCTAAATCAAAAAAGAAAAATGCGCAGGAAAATATTGTGAAAACTTTATCAACATAAAAATTAAGTCAAGTTCCCGAACTGATACAATTTTATATCGAAAATAAACGAAAGTGATGCTTTTTATTTTATTTAAGCTCTCCGTCGAACTGTCAAAATATTCGAATTTCGAACATAAACCGATCTTGATCCCTCGCGTTGACACCAAGATGGCGTGACAGTGAAAATATTTTGTTTCGATCACAACATTGCCAATATCTACTGTAGCACGCACATTAAGGTCAAGTACTTAAATCCGTCTAAAATTGGCTGGCCGTAAATTCCAGTTTATGTCTGTCGGAACGATCCGACACAATACAAGGGAGCTGTTTTCGCTAGACAGGCAGCTTTTTCCTCCATCTAATGTTCAGAAAAGCGAAAAGTTTATGACTGCCTGAATGTTAACACCCCTTAAACTGGTAGTTCAAAGTGCCTTACGGCGGCTAACGAGCTTCCTTAGGCTTCATAGTTGTTGACTATGACAACATGCTGGTCCAGTTATTTTCTTTTACTATCGGTTTATTACGGTCCAAAATAAAAATATATAGGCTCATTTTTCATGAGTTCATGAGTAAAATAACTAAACACTTCTGAATTATGAATTGAAGTGGAAAAATCATTTATTTGATTTCGTAACTAATTAAATAGTAAAGCAAGAAAAAATAGCACTTAACCAATTAAAACTAAATAATACTTACGCTAATTATACTCCTAACTAAAATATGGCGTCAAAAAATTCCTCAACATCGCTGTCAACTGGCAATGTTCCCAAAACAATAGTGACATTGCTACCGCGTTGTTTTTGAATAATGAAGCAATAATCTCTGACCGAGGTAAAAGCAACCACGCGAAGTGTCAACTAAGCGTATGGATCTTTAAATATCGTATGAGCACTCGAACCCTATAACTAAGAGTTTGATTTTTGTTGGTTAGATTGATTTTTATTTGAAGTGGAACCTACCTATTTGTCAAATTCAACTTTAGCCTAAATATTTTAGACTGAAATTTAACACGTACTTGACTCCAAATTTTCAATTCAGACATCGTCCAAACAGTTAAAGCCTGATTTGAATTTCATTATATTCAAACCTAAAGTACCTGAAGATATTACGCTGAATTTCGATCAATTAATTAATGTAGGTATCTATAATTAATAATTAGTCTAACTTGACACAATGATGGGTATCAATTAGCACGGTTCAATTAACTTAGGAAAATATTACTTAATTTTCAGCTCAGCTTTTGTGGGTTTTTATAAGGAGGTAAGACGATGTTGAATCTACATCGTAGGTATACACAATACACATTTGAATTTGAATTTGACTCATAAATTAAAAATCGAGATTCTGAATGATTCAGAATACTTTTACAAAACCTTATAAAGATTAAAAAAAACATGTATTCCTTGGAACATATTTTATGAAATGAGTGAAGCAATTACGGGATTCCAACAGCACGTTTAGGAGTTATCTGTCTTTTTTCGCGTTGCCTTTTTGACAAACATTGAGTTTAATTGCGTTGGACGACACAACAAGCTTTTAAGCCATGCTTACGTTAACCATAGACGCATCGGGAAGGGCCCCTTTAAGTAATCAACTCATCAAAATTCTTCCCAACATTGTGTTATAAGCACAATATTTCATTGCTGCTCTCTTGATCGCAAAGATCAGACCCAACCGAACAAAAGAAGATGAGTTTCCAAATCTGAATTATTCGACCAAATACCCACTCTCAATTTTAACCATGATTGACCATTGTGAGACCAACAGTCATTATTTTCCGATTTGGGCAAAAGGAAATTCAATGGAAATCAAACAAAAACAAGTCGGAAAAAGTATATGACAATAGTGGATGAAAGATTTCAATTAGACTCGAATACGAACAATGAAGAATGGTGAATTATGGCAAAGAATGGCTTGTCGAGAAAATGCAGTTGTAAAGAATTTTGTCTCTTCGGTATCTCTCCTTAGTAAAAAGTTAATTTGAAAGATCTGAACATGAGTTATTATAAGGTTTTCATTCATCTCGTATTTTATGGTACTTTGGGGTTGGGTTCAGCCTACGTAAAAAGACAAAAAGGGTTTTTAGGCATTGTGTGAATGTTATACGATTATGGTCATATAAAAGTGTCAGTCTTTTGTTTGTCATATTAAAAGGGATCATAGCTTTAATATGAAAAAGTTAACTAACAATAGATAGCCAGGCACATTAGATTAGCTTTTTTTTAAGTGGGAAATCATCGAATGACTCCTCCTCTGGGTTGTGCGAGGGGGAGTGTCATACTGTTCACATCATACATCTCTCCAGCCGAAGGTCGTCCAGTGTTGGACATAGGCCTCCCCCCAGTGTCGCCATAACGAACGGCCCTATGCGTCTCGCATCCACCGCATTCCTGCTACTCTCACCAGGTCATCGGTCTATCTTGTGGGAGGCCTTCCAACGCTGCGTTTTTCGGTGCGCGGTATTTTTTTTTTTTTTTTTGCGCCACTCTAGAACCTTTCGGCCCCATCAACCTTCCGTTCTATGAGCAATGTGCCCTCCCCACTGCCACTTAAGTATGTCATTTAGACTGTTACTAACTCAAAACCCGTCTGTATTCCTTGAGTTGCCCTTTGCGGTAAGGGACCGCGGTAACTTTTTCGAACAGTCCCGCAACCTTTCATTATATTACGCCACTGTATGCTACGTAAAGAAAAATAAATCCTTTTAGAATTTAATTTTATGTTTATACTAGCTGTTGCCCGTGGCTGCGCCAGCGCACATAAAATATAGACTACTAGCTTTTGCCTGCTGCTTCGCCCGCGTACATAAAAGCCCTTCCCTCTTTCTCCCCCTTTTCTCACTTTTTTTATAAAAAAATTAGCATATGTCCGTCTCCAGGGTCCCAACTATCTCTGTACCAAAATTCATCAAAATTGGTTTTGCCATTTAGGCGTGACGACGTAATAAACAAACAAACAAATAAACAAACAAACTTTCGCTTTTATAATATTAGTAAGGATATTTGTACCCTTGTTTCTATAAATTAATATTTTATTTCTAATGACCTCGTAATGTTGTCTCTCCATAACATTTAGTTGACTGGTAGAGAATGCCTAAGGCACTAAGTCCGCCTTTCGTACCTTTATATTTTATGAAATTTTAAATAATTTTATTTAAAAAAGTAAAATCGAATAAAATGCCAGTCTTTTGAGCACATTAGGAGTCGACAGCGATGTGGAAGAGTTTTTTGATGCCATATTTTAGTTTGATTTTAGTTAGCTGTAATTAGCGTAGGGGATTTTATTATTATTTATTTTATTTTACTGTAATTATAGTTAAGTATTTTTTAAATATGAATTGTAAGTGTAAATAATTAAATGAAAATTTTATTGCACACCATAATAGTGACAAAATTTTGCAGAAACTTAAATCTATGAGTACAATGGCGGTGTTACCTAGCTTTTCTGTCACAGAAGCTGTGCTCTATTCAACAACACTCAACGAGATTGCAACTTCCTATCAGGGTGATTCTTTGAAACCTAGAAAATGTCTCATTCATCTGGCTTAGTTTTTTCTTTGCAATTTTGATATTTTTATATGCATTTTCCCCGATCACTAAATGTATCGAAGGCACTTATTTGCGCCTAGTGGCTTACGACAAAAATAGATTGCTATAAAAACTAAGCCAGATCAATGAGACATTATCTCGGTTTCAAAGAATCACCCATTAGTGTGTTTTCGTAATATGATCAATACCTACTTAGCTTCCAGAGATTTATTTTATTTTATTTTATTTTATTGATTTTAAGAAAACTTACAGCTAATACAGTACAGTAAAAACATTATAATATACAGAAGAAGGCCAATTACAAGTTTCCACATATATAAACTTATAAATAAAATTAAGAAACGGTATAAAAGCGTGAGCAATAAACATATAAATATTAGACAAAAAGAAACAAAGATACGATACATCACAAAACACAATCAAGCTTCAAAGAAAAAGTTGCTTAACATTTTTTTAAGTTTTTCGACACTATTTGTGAACAAATCAAGCTCGACATCCCGGCACATTGAGTTGAACTTTCGACATACTCTTTGAATGTACGAGTTCTGTCTATAGACAGTTTTCACGATAGGTACATGTAGAAGATCAGGTCTCCGAAGAAACACAGACGGTGCACGCAGTCCAATCTTGGCCACCAGCTCAGGTACATCAATAGACCCGTTCATTATATTGAACAGGTAGGCAAGGTCTGCAATTTTTCTTCGTTCATGTAAAGGAAGAATATGAAATTTCTTGCATCGGCTATTATAATTCGGAAGATAATAATTTGCTCGGTATTGAATGTACCTTAAAAATCGCTTTTGTATGCCTTCAAGGCGTTTAATATAAACATTGTAATTTGGATTCCAAATTTGAGAAGCATATTCAAGATGGCTGCGGACAAAGGCACAGTAGAGGATTTTCATGGTTTTGATGTTCTTAAACTCAGAGGATACCCTAAAAATGAAGCCTAACGCTTTAGAGGCTTTGTTGACCACATTCTCGATGTGCGCGTCAAACAAAAGTTTAGAGTCAAAAATTACCCCAAGATCCCTAATAACGCTCACTCTGGCAATTGTTGTATTCGACAATTTATAATCGTACATAATAGGGTTTGGCTTACGAGTATACGTACATACGTAACATTTGGAAATATTTAAATCCAACCTATTTCTGTAGCAGTAATTATGGAAACGGTCCAGATCCTCTTGTAATAGATGCGCGTCTTCGATTGTCGAAACTTGACTCAAGATTTTCATGTCATCCGCATACAATAATATTTTTGAATGTAGGAAACATGAGGCGATATCATTTACAAAGATATTGAATAACAGGGGTCCCAATAAGGATCCTTGGGGGACTCCCGAAGGAATGTACATCGCTCTCGAGGCATAGCCGTTGAGAACTACAGTCTGGCATCTGTTTTCTACATATGATACAAACCATCTGTACAGACTACCCCTCACACCAATGTCTAACAGTTTGCGCATTAGAAGCGCATGATCTATTCGATCAAAGCACTTGCTGTAGTCAGTGTATATAACGTCGACTTGAGACCGCTTAGACATATGCTCAGATATGAAGTCACTACAGACCACAAGATTGGAGGTGGTGGAACGACCTTTTAAAAATCCATGTTGATGTTCGGAGAAACTTAATTTAAGTGCAGAGGAAAGTTGCACGTGTACGATTTTCTCCATAATTTTAGCGAACACGCAGAGTTTTGAGATCGGTCTATAGTTAACTACGTTGTCTTTAGGTCCTTTTTTATGAATCGGCGTTATATACGCCGACTTCCAGATAGTAGGCACCACTCCTAAGTCGAATGACCGTTTAAACAATAATGTTAATGGAATGGACAGACACTTGGCACATTTGGCTATAAAAATAGGCGAAATATTATCGGGGCCAGCGGATTTGTTAATATCAATTTGCTTTAACAATCGAAATACCTCCTCCTCTCGCACATTGATAGTGCTAATGTCTGATACAAGACCAGTAGACTGATCTAGTTGATCAATCCTCGCAGTGCCTAAGAAATCATTCGCGTCACGTTGCTCTTGAAAGTTCGAAAAGAAGTAGCTACCAAACATATTACAGATCTCCTCTCCACTGCCAGAAGACACTTCATCAAATTTAAACACTGATGGGTAACAGTTGGTTTGTCGTTTGGATTTAACATATTGCCAAAAAGCTCTAGGATTCTTAGAAATGGCTAACTCGATATTTGCAATATACTCATCGCACATTTCCTTCTCCAGATCTTTAGCTCGTTGACGTAAGGTAACAAAAGAATGGTAGTCTGAGAGATTTCCATAAGTTTTAAATTTTGCGTGAAATTTTGACTTTTCTTTAATTATTTTAATAAGAGCACTCTTGTACCAAGGAGGATACTTACCCTTTGGAGTGATACTTTTGGATGGAATATGTGTATTATGAAGAAAGTAAATAGTGACATAAAAGAATTTAACAGCTTCCTCAAGAGACCTACTATTCAGCTGTAAAGGCCAGTCAATTGCCATCATTTCTTCCATTATGGCATCATAATTTGCCTGAGCATACAAAAACTTAACTCTAGGCCGAGAATGCAGCTGGTGAAGTTGAACGAAGTCGGCAGAGATGCAGAGCGCTTTATGATGAGGGTCTTCGCGTACAAGGGGATCCAGGCTACAAGTGACATCTACTTCACTGTTAGAAAAGACGAGATCAAGAATCCTATTGTTTACATTACGATGTGAATTGTACTGTAGCAAATTGCAAGCGGTGAGAGTATCACAAAAGCCGGTTTGTATGGGACCATGCAAATTACCAGGACACAGATGATCACCGTCTGCCGCAGCGTGCCAATCAATATTCGGTTGATTAAAGTCCCCGATCACCAAAAACTTATCCGCAGGGTGTTTAAAAACAATGTCAGTTAAATTACTAGAAAAATTATTAAGTTGTATCATTAACGAGTTGCCAGATTGCTGAGTGCATATATACACAACACATAAATGTATTTTATAAGTTAGTTTAGGTTTCTTTTGGTGTAAAGTTAAGGTAACCCACAGATCTTCGGCAGACGAGCACCATTCGCCGCGGGTATCCGCAACAAGTTCCCTACGCACGGCTATTAAAACCCCCCCACCCATAGTTTGTTTAGTGTGCAAGTAATTCCGATCTCGTCTCCATACAAAATATCTATCATCAAATAATTCGCTGTCAGATATACCATCAATAAGCCATGTTTCCGTCAGACAAATGACATCAAAAGAATTCATACAAACATTTCCATAAAAAACCGATGTCTTCGTCCGCAACCCCCGAACATTTTGGTAGAAAATGCTAATAGGTGCCATTATTAATTATTCGTAACGTCAGAAAAATGATTGAAAAGATATAAGGTACACTCAGATCTAGTGCCAATAATAAGTAAGAGCTATAGGTAATAAAATCTGGAGTAAATAGCAAAACATAGTGGCAAAATAAAGCGAAAAATATTATAAATAAATAAAATTGGATAGAATAAGCGCAAGAAATCGTATACAAAGTGTAGAAAAATTTAGTTTTAATATTGTGTAAGGTATGAGTAAGTAATTTCATGTGTAAGCACTTCTCACCTCTAACTGCACAAGCATAGAGTATAAAATGGCAATAAGCAAAGCCTAATGAGCCGAATGAATAGCCGACACCAAGCGATAAGAGAACAAAAGGCGGCCGAGAATGGAATGCATGCAAAAAATACGTACCTGTGTTTCTCAAACTTAAATCTAACGAGTTCACGATTAACAATAATGTGTACACAATGCTAAGTGAACAAACTTTTTTAATTAGAATAAACAACTTGCATGTACGATAAGTGGTTTTGATTAAAATAAAAACTTTTTTAAATCCTGCTCTGTTTTGATGCAGTGTTTCGGAGATGTGGTGTTTTTCCGTACAAATATTTTGCAACCTCTAACCCAAACATGTTCGAAGCCACGCTCTTTGGCTTGAGCCTTGGTTCTATTAAGTAAGACTTTATTTTCAAGTGTCAGATGGTCGTTGATGTACACCCTGTTACTGCCCTGTAAGCCCAAATCACCAGCATACAGTTTTTTGCATTTCTTCGCAGCAGCTATAAAATCGTTCTTTAAGTAGCTGTTGTGCACAGAGCAAATAATGTTTTTATTCAATTTATCATTCCGTGTCGGCACCCTTGCTATGTAATTAATCTGTTCCCTTTCTATATGAAAATCTATTCTATTACCAATCTTGGCTATTATAGCAAACAGGTCTTCATCCATGGATATTGGCACTCCTTTAATTTCAATGTTGTTCATGCGAGCCCTCTGTTCACTCTCAGACTGCCGATCCTCAAGCTGAATTATTCGATCCTGCAAGTTCACTATCGATTTGATTGATGAGATTGAGAGATGAGATTGAACATAAAATAAAAAGAAACAAATAAATATATTTTTTTTTTATGTTTTCATATTTCTATTTTTATTAGACTATACAGTCCAGTTGATGACACGGTTGTCGCAGTGAGCGATTAGCCGCTGCGCTACATATCGTCGGATTGATTCCCACACTGAACAAATATTTTTTTGGCCTTCAGATTTCACGTGTCTGTCTTATGAAATAACACTAAAAAAATTAAACTCATAATGTGACTTTACAGTTACACGTTTGTGAACAAGCTTACTTTATACAGGAGTTGAATTCATAATATGGAGTAAAATTTGGAAAAAAAACATCTCACGCCTGGGCAAACACCTCCATTGAATCCTTCCAGGTATTGTTTCCATAAAAATAATAATTTGTAGCAGGTTTGTACGAACAAACACAAGTTAAAATTACTGAACGTTGTTTATTGAGAACAAAGTAAACAAACTAGTCTAGTACAGTACAGGGAGCGGGACCCCGTGCGTGTGCTAGCGTAAAACTGGTTCTCAGAGCTGTCCGACCAGGAAGGTTGAAGCAGACCGAGAGCGCAGCGAACACTGACTGCGCACACGCTGGTGGTCGTCTTTTATAGGCGCCGGCCGGCAGAGCTCGGCGGCGCTAGGAGGGGCGGCCGCTTGCGGGGAGGCCACGCCCAGTGTGACGTGAAGCGCGCGGACGGCTCGAACGCTCGGGTGTTGTTGATTTTGTTACAATCTCCCCCTCTGGATCTGAAGTCGTCCCGACGATGATCCAGCAAGTGGAGGCGTGTTCTTGGGTTTTCCGCGTTGTTTCGCTGGTCCTGTGTCACTGCCATGCTCCAGGGTTTGCTTTCGGGGTCGTCCCCTCTTTCGGTGGTTGTAGAGTTCCGTTCAGCGGATGTCAGAAGACGACTAGCGAACTCTACAGGATGTTCGTCTTCATCCTCCCCCTGGACCAAAACTGCTCCTATTGCATAAGAGCTGGCGTCGCTTTTGATGACGTATGGTTCGGTTTCATCGGCTTGTCTCAAAATTGGAGTAGAAGTTAGACGACATTTCAACTCATTGTTGGCGTTTTGCTGTTGCTCTCGCTTCGTATTGAAAACGTCGTTGTTCTTCTCCAGCAGCTGATTGACTAGCTTATCCTGGTCCGGAGTAATATGTACCACCACGTTGATTGAGTCTATTCGAACGTCCCAATTGTTCGCATCAAAGAGGTCATTACTTTGTGGAGATAGCTCGGCGTTCTCTCGGTGGACGTTTATTTGAGCATCTCGCATCATGAAGTCCGTGAAGCTTGGAGAGTACCCATCGAACAGCCGAGGTTTTTTCTTGTTTGGTGGAGTGGAAGTTAAATCAATCAGTGCCAGTTTGTAGTCTGTATCCGTGTGTTGGTCTTTTGATGGAGTTGCTACTTCATCCGCGGCCACTATCGCTGGAGGAGGGGTCGATGGAGGCGTAGGTATGGTGTTGGACAGGATAGCAGCATCCTCAACGTCTGTCACTGTCATCGCGCTGAGTGGGCTTGGCAAAATCACCATTTCCTTGATGACAGTGGATTCGAAGATGGTGAATTCCTCCGGGTAGAGTTCATACTGCAAGTCAGGTTCGTCGATGAAGGACCACGTATACTGAGGCATGTTTATCACTACACCCGCATTTTGCAAGAAGTCGACGCCTAGTAGTGTGCGGTTGTCCCGAGCTTCCTGCAGCACGATGAACCTGGTGGCTATTTTACGACCATTCAGGTTCACCATGGCTTTGCACACAAGCACCACCTGCTCTCTCTTAATGCCATCGGCTAATGTGAGATCCACTGTCTTCTCGTCGAATTTGCATCCACTCTTCAGCAGAGACTGGTAGAGGCTATAAGATGCGACACTCATCTTGGCGCAGGTGTCCATGAATGCCGTTCCCATTATCCCCTCCACTTCCAGGAACACCGCTGGTCGTGAGTGCGTCTCTTCAGCAGCGTCAAAGGCGCAGAAACCGACGTTTTCTTTTTTGACCGGCGACGGGCTTTTCTTGCACGTGGAACAATTACTCCTATAAACTCCGGGTGCTCCACACCCATAACAAGAGAACTTCGGCTGGGAAGGGGATGGTGCCTGGGTTTGACCCTCTGAGACATCTTTCACTGTAGAAGAAAGAGTGCCTTCAGCCCGCTTCTTCTTACGACAGACATCTGCTGTGTGTCCTGGGTTTTTGCAGAAGGTGCACCTTACTTTTCCTTTCTTCCCCTGAGCGTTCCTGATTTCGCCTGTCTCTGAACTTGCTGCGTACTCATGTAGGGTCTCTTCAATACCTCGTGCCATCTCCAGGAGTTTATCGAATGTGGGCACTGTATCTCGTGGCATGCGGTTTCTTATGTCGAGCCGGATGAGCGGGAAGATTAAGTCTATTTGTTGCGATTCAGTGAAAGCTGGAGGGGGAGCCAATGAGAACAGGGACCTTTTCTTGGCGATAAAGGCTTCTGTCGTAATGTTCGCCTCCTGAACTTCGTGTGTGATTTGGTAGTACACCATGAATGTTGGTTTTCTCGGGGCGAACGTGTGGCGGAGCTTAGTACAGAAATCTTCCCACTGCGTCACACCAGTCTTCACTCCCTGCCACCATACTGCTGCCTCATCTCGTAGTAAAAGTGGGAGACTTCCTAGTGCGTCTGTATCACTTATATTCTCCGTTGACTTAAAAACGGTAGCTGCGGCTAAGAAGGCTTCCACTGCATCTGAGTTCTTTTTCCCGTCGTATGTGAAGGTGCAGGATGCAAATGTTCCCCGTTTATTGGCCGTGATGGTACTAAGGAGTTGCTGGAATTGCTCGCTTGACATGGACATCTTGATTTCGCGATGTGGAAGACGACGTAAGTTTTCAATCTTGATGCCTGGGTTTGGCCTCGCGTTGTGCGCCAGATTGTAGCAGGTTTGTACGAACAAACACAAGTTAAAATTACTGAACGTTGTTTATTGAGAACAAAGTAAACAAACTAGTCTAGTACAGTACAGGGAGCGGGACCCCGTGCGTGTGCTAGCGTAAAACTGGTTCTCAGAGCTGTCCGACCAGGAAGGTTGAAGCAGACCGAGAGCGCAGCGAACACTGACTGCGCACACGCTGGTGGTCGTCTTTTATAGGCGCCGGCCGGCAGAGCTCGGCGGCGCTAGGAGGGGCGGCCGCTTGCGGGGAGGCCACGCCCAGTGTGACGTGAAGCGCGCGGACGGCTCGAACGCTCGGGTGTTGTTGATTTTGTTACAAATTTATATTAATCTTCCTTTGTTTTCTCTTACAGGTAATAAACGTGCAAGTCACCATGTTACTGAAGCCCTAACTAACTATGACCTGCACAAAACTAATAAGTAAGTACTCAGACTAGGCACACATTTAACTGGAACTTACCCAGTATTTTCATTTAGGATGGCCTGGGTAGCCCGCAAAATTAAAATTTTCTAAAATATTTTGCAATTTGCCTTCAGTACTCTTCCCATTCGATTCTAATTTAGGTGACTTCAAGGCTACAGTGAATTGATTTTTAATAAACTAGTGCGATTCACAATCAACGATTTCATCTCTACTTACCATCAAGTAGAATTGCAGTCAAGATGAAGTCCAGAATATTATCGTATTAAAAATGATATATGCGGTAACGAAACGTACGTATTTACACAACTAATTAAAACCATTATTATAACTCTCTAACTTAAAGACAAATGAGCAAAACGTCAAGAATTATTAAAATAACACATTTTTGCTCTTCTTTCAATAGGAAAGTTATGTTAATAGCTATAAGAAATAAAATTGAGTAAACAAATACATATCATTACCGCAAATATATACTTTTTTTACCTTATTATCTGATGCTGAAGTGCAAACAGCAGAAAATGTACGAAAATTTAAAATTCGCGGGCTGCCCTGTAGTGAATGCTCCCTATAGCATCCATTTTACTTTATGGAAACCTTTTTTACTTTTTATTGAGGAAGAACTTTAGCTCTCAAAAATACGTGAAGTGCCTCCTGCATTTGATGCGAAAGGCAGGTTTCATTGCATTGCTAATTAAGGAAAACTAATTGGCGTATATCTAGTATAGTCATGCTTTGCTCAAGTTTTAACTTGGTAAGGTGCAAATTATAAATTATAAGTACCTAAATATAATGACATACATCTAAGTAAAGGTGGTATTCGAACCTCGGCTGCAGGTTGCGTATGCAGGCAGCACATGCGGCGGCTGCACGAAGCCGGCTGCAGCTGCACAACTGGTTTTCTATGTAGTTGTACGGATTTTTGCGAAAACCATTCCGACCGTGGCTGCGGCCGCACGTGCTGCAAGCTTCAGCTGTGAGTGCTGCCGCAGTCTGTAGCCGCAGGCTATCGCAGACCAGTACGCCTAGCCAAGTTGCTAATCTAAAATCGTAATCGCTAGTAGAAAGCTTCTAATGTACGGGAATGACGTCATCTCAACGCTCAGTCACATGGTCAGAACATAAGAATTGGCGGCGTGGCCAACTCAAAGCGTTCAGCACAAGCGAAACGGTTGTAACTTGGCTAGGGGGCAGTAGTGTTGCGGCCGCAAGTCGATGCGCACGTAGTTTCGTAACTCCAACCTGTTTAGACAAGTCCGAAATAATCGCTATTTGGAGCCGATCGCGCTTATATTGGATTGAATCGTAGACTTGTGACTGGCAGCACGTGCAGCCAGCCTCGGTATCACGCCCGGCTACGGATGCAGGCAACGGCTGCGTAGTGCGTGTCATGCGTGTGTCGTGTGAATGGCATCTTTAAGTATGTATAAAATATCAGTTACTGACCTTTTTTTATTTCAATGTAACACAACTTTGTTTCATCAATTTCTAAGTTGGTGAGATTTCTACAAAACACAAATTGGCAAAATTGACATTGACGATTTTAATTTTACAATCAACAAATGAAACAAAGAGAAAATCAACGCAATAGAAACTCTTTGATGTAACTTTGTGAATAAAATATTATTTCACGTAATTGTAATAAATACTTGAGTCGGGCCACGGAGAGGAACATTTTTCAACTTTCAATCGGTTCAAAGTATTGAGGGTAGGTAATTATTTTTATGGAAAATCGAAGGTCGTTAGTCCTAAAGCCTGAA
The DNA here is from genome assembly GCA_910589285.2 of Mythimna ferrago. NCBI lineage: Eukaryota > Metazoa > Arthropoda > Insecta > Lepidoptera > Noctuidae > Mythimna > Mythimna ferrago. The sequence continues at coordinate 11,369,545 of OU342695.1, forward strand.
ATGTTTGAGTCAAATGTTTGAGTTAATAGCAGTTGACTTGGGCACGCCATAATTATGGCAGTAAGACCCCTCTTTGAGGACTGGCTGGAAAGAGCTTACGGCGTCCTTACCTTCCGCATGACGTAAGCTCTCCTTTCCTGCACTGGATTCGTGTGCAAGAATCGCCCGGTGTCACCGTTGTGTGGACTGCCCAAAGGAAACGGTGGAGCATACAGGTGTGCCTCGTTTGGGCAGAGCACTGCCGTGTTCTGAATCGATTTCAGAATCAGTAACTTAATTACTGATTCTGAAATCGATTCAGTTACTGATTGTGAACAAACAAAAAGCTGCTTAATTTCTGAAAGGCTATATTTTAAGTATGCAGGGAAGCTGCAGGCAAAAACTAGTATTATATACCCGAAATATTGTTTCAAAGTAGTTGTTTAAAAAAGATTTTGAGACGATTCTGCTAGTATTGTAAAAAATAATTCCACAACTTCCTCTTAAATGTATACTGATTTACAGCCGTCCTGATATCGAGAGAAAGATTATTTCACAGAAAGATGGACAGTATAAAGAAGGAAGATTAAAACCAGAAGTACATGAAGGACAAAGTAGAAGGAGATTATTAAGAGAACACTGATTCTTAGCGTGTGAAGAACATAAATACTGAGAGTGAGTTATGATTTAGGATTAGAGAATAACAAAATAAATTAAACAATATTTTAATTATACAGATAAAAGTTATAGCCACAAGCATTTGAGAGCAGGCCAAATACAAAAAGAAAAAGAACATATTTCTTTAAACCTAAAAGTGAAAAAAAAATCCTTTTCATCTTATTTTGGGAAAAGATTAACTAATTATAAAATCTCTTTCTAATACCTCGTTTAATGTAATTAGATGCCTTTGTCGATGAACTGCGGGAATGTTCAAAAGAGTTAGTTAGTGTGATGTTAAACGCAAAGGGTAACTGAAGGAACACTTGTGGGTTTTAGTCAGTTTTTAAGTCTAGTACAACCCAGAGTGACCGTCCGACTGTCCGGTAACCGTCCGGGCCGCGCCCAAGTCGTCGACGGCGCGTACTGTTCCACGCGCGCCTCAAAGAAATGTCAACAAATCATAGGGGCTCAGCAGGGTCGAAGACAACTGGGGATATGGGTTCGCTTCTGAAAGGAAAACCCAGCCCTGGAATGCAAGGCAAAGAAAGAACATGAGTGGGTTTTAGATAGTAAAACTCTGACACGACCTCCTGCTCCGCCCAAGGGCGGGAGATGTGAAATGTGTGAGATGTGAAATGATTTCCCACTTAAAAAAGTTAGTTAATATCTGAAACTCCCTCTCGTTCTACCCAGAGTGTGAGAAGTTATTTGATGATTTCCTGCCTCCAAAAAAAAACCTACCTAACGAAGAATTTAAACACGTTCCTTGCTCGAATTTCATCAAGCGACGCCGTTGTGTAAAAATTGTGACGTTATATTACAAGGGTCGATCGTGATTTACGACACTACGTCTTAAGCAAGGACATAACATCAGGCGTATTCCCGGAAGGGGAGACAAGCGTCGTAGGTAATACACGAACATTTACACACATACGCCAGCTACAGGATGTATGTCAAAACAGGAGCGAGCTTATTACCGTAAAAAAAAAAAAACAAAAAAAAAACACTATTCACTATTGAAGAACAAAGTGGGATTTGACGAGGTTGATACTACGTTGTTCCAGAGAGCCAAGCTAGAACAAAAGTCATTCTATTAGCGATTTCGCCTGAAAAACCATGAGAGCGAAAAACAACCCTACATATTTTCGAGTGAGGATGCCGTATTGCCTCTGTAGCTTTTTTGTGGGTGGGAAAGTCATCCAATGACATCTCCGCGCCCTTAGGCGGAGCTAGAGATAGTGTCAGACTTTTACTGGCTAAAAAGCCACTCTTGTTCCTTTGTTATCTTTCGTACCGGGACCGAATCAACCTTTCAGAAGCAGACCCTTGGCCTCAGTAGGTTTCGACCCTGTTGGGTCCGTACGGTTTGCTGACAACTCCTTGAGGCGCGCGTGGAACAATACGCGCTATCGACGTCTTGGGCTCGGTACAGATGGTTACCGGACGGCCAGACGGGGTGCCTCTGTGGCTACTTCTCAAATAAAGGATGTACCTCTACAAAAGTGGGTTGCGACAGTCGCGTCGTGCCTCGACTTTATCGTAGTAGCAAGAGACCCCACACGTGCGTGTGTTCAAGGACTGTTTCTTCCAGATAGCTGGTAAGGAATCTCACCGCCTTGCCAGATACCGAGTCCTTGTCTATTCAGATGATCATGACGTTTAGGACGCGTTCTGCTTTCGGGCTAGTCCGCAGAGGCCGCTCCCACTATAGCTCCCCGTAAAGGGCCATGGATCGCACGATCCATTTGTAGTCTCCAGCAGAAGGTGTTTGGATCCGCTTTAGGACTTCAAAAATTGCTCCTTGAAGTTCCACCATCCGTTGAGAATAAGTCCAGGGTACTTCATCGTCTAAATACCCTCAAGATCTCTACACTCAGAAATCACACTTGCGACTACCATCCAAACCAACGAAGCAGTCGAACACGGAACAAAGAATAAGAGTTAATGTACAAGATAACAGACATGTCGAGAGGCAATGTTAATTAGACTCGAATTGTCGAGGTTTAAATTAAGGAAATTATTATATCTCATTGGAACAATCAAAAGACTGTGATATTGTTTTACGGAATTGATTTTCCTTAAAGTTCTAATAATATTAGCTACATTGAGATTTATTATAATTACAGCATAGATAAGCTGGCGCCCGCGGATCCGTCCACTTAAAATGAGTACTCCCCATCTTTAAGAGCCGGTCCTCATAGAAAATTAACAATTTTGAATTTATTCAACAGTTTTTTCAGATTTTTATTCTTTTAAATTTCCACTAGTGGCCAAACCGAAAAATCAGACAAGCCGTTTTTGTGTTTTAACAAAACTAACAAACAGCAGTTGATGTTTATATACCTGTACATATAGAATAAATAGATTACTAATAGAAATCTAAAGAATTTTCTATTTCGAACACAACAAAAATAATAATATAAAAAAAACGTTTCTTAATTGTTTGCAATACTTTCCAAAACAACTGAACGTATTAAAATTCAATTGAACAAATAAGAAGAAATTACCAAGAATGACTATGAAAATAACCAGTTAACTAAATAATGTCTACTGTTCTTCTCATAACAACAAGTTCGGATAGCTCGTGTGCTTATTTTCTCGGGAAAACCGTAAGTGTCAATTACATGAAGTAATTTACTGGTAGTAGAGCTATAAATGCAAGCTACAATGCTGCATTAAATTTTAAACAACATATTTATCGCTGCAGTGGCTTGGTACTGGTGTATATCCGATAATCGATTTTATTACTTTGCTAGCCAGCGGTACTACTCGCGTAAAAGTACTTATATCCCTCAGGCACGTACTATCGCGACTATTATATCTTCTAATCCTATCACCAAGGTACAGGATATAGCAAAAACAATAATGAGCCAAAGATGGAAATGGGCGGGGCATGTCCAAAGATCACCAGGGAACAAATGGAACAAAATTGTTACGAATTGTTACCAACGTTGGAGTGATGACATAGTGGCCACGGCTAGAATAACTTGGCACTAGGACTTGCAAGGACTTGGACTAGCAAGGGATAGAGACTTTATTAGATACTAGCTTTTGGCAGCGGCTTTGCCCGCGTACGTAGTGGTCAAATGCGAGCCTATCAATAAAAAAAAAACATAAAATACAGCCTATGTCACTCAGGAATAAAGCAGCGGCATCTATCGGTGAAAAAAATGTTTGCAGTACTTTCAGAGATTACATCCTAAAAACTAAAAACAAACTTTACCTCTTTATTATATTAGTGTAGATGTAAAATCTGTGTAAGGAATGAATAAAGCATTATTATTATTCCTATCTTCACGCCCTAGTCGCCAAGACCCCGACCCAGACTGCCAGCCAACGTAGTAGTGGGTTTACAAACGACAAGATGAGTAGCTCACCGTCTGGCCGTCGGGTAACCGCCCGAACCAAGCCCGAGACTTTTACCCTACAACCGAAAGACAACATTCCTGTACGACATCAGTTGTCGGGTCTGTTAGTACAACATAAATACTCTATGACACCTTCAAAGTTCGGACTCCTTATAAAAATACTGGCTTTTCTCGTTATAATATTGTTCTGAAATCATAAAGTTAAAAAGTTTGTCCTCAAAGTATTTGATTTGATCTAAATTATGAAGGACCAAATATTTTCACAGCGAGACAGATTTTTCGGAATCAAAATCGTATTTTATTTAAATTACAATCCTTATTATGTTTCCGATTTTTGTTATGAAGTAAAAAAAGGTATTTCGCAGAGATTTTTTTTCAAATGATTTAACTGAATTAATTATTTTTACCTTTTAAAAGATATCGATAAACGTTTCCAGTTCAAAGGTTACACTTTCAAAGAAAAATAAATTCCTGGCTTTGACATTTTTGTAGGACTTGAGGAAATGAGTCGGTGCGTAGCAAATCGCAGATATGCTACGACTTTATATAAAGCGTAGCCGCGTAGCAGTGACGTCATACGTATATCAGCTACGGCGTAGCAACTTGGTTGTCTACTAAAATATATATTTGACATTAATTGCAAATGGTCGCTGAGACGAATGAAAAATGATATTTATTTTGCGAATTCACAAATTCCAAAGGCGAAAGTTTGTGAATATGTGTGTGTATCTTTGTTATCTCTTCATTGTCGATCGGTTGAACGGATTTGGATGTCATTTGGCACACGTTTAGACTATGTCTTGAAACTGTGTATATGATACTTGTTATTCCGGGAGTATGTTTACTTGGGACAATTTTTTTTTTTTTTTTGCCAGTAGCGTAAAAAAAAGTAAAAGTGCCATTTAGAGCCTAAAGCTCTAAATGGAACTTTTACTTTTAATTTTACGTATTTTGTAGTTGAGAACAGAACTCAAGTTTTTTTTTTAAGTACAAACTGTACGTAAACAGGTCTTTAGGTTAAGCAGAGAAGGAATAAATAAACGCATATAGGAATAGAAGAAAATAAAAGACAATACTGATGCTTTTTTTTGTGGTGGAAAATCCTCCAATAACTTCTCCGGCTCTAAGGTGGATCGAGAGGGCTGATCAGACATTTACTGACTAAAACCCACCTGTGTCCTTTTTTTTCTCGATGGGAAAAATCATCCAATGACAACCCCCGCTCTTGGGCGGAGCGGGAGATAGTGTCAGACTCTTACTGACTAAAAAACCCATCCCGTTCCTTCAAGCCTTCATACCGGGGCTCAAGCGCCCTTTCGGATAACCCTGGCCCCAGTAGGCTTCGACCCGGCTAGGCCCCTGCTGTTGCTGACAACTCCGGAACAGCGCTCCGTCACCTGTGTCCTTCAGTTGCCCTTTGCATTCTAGTGCCAGGTCAATCTTTTAAGCTCAGCAAACGCTGGTGTCTGGCTCCAATTTCCAACATGAATTCGCAGTACAGAAATAGAATTCTCGACTCAGTATTCGACAGTCATGCTGATATCGTGCCCAAGGTTTATGGTTCTTCAATCGTTTGAATAATATCGCCATTTTCTTACGGACCTCACTTTCATATATTCTTGACTGTATTGAAAGAGTCTATCAAAGTTACGTTGATTAATATCTTTCTGAAGTTGGTTTTGTTTTACCTGAATTCAATAAGCAAGAATCGGTTTTTTATCTTAACTAATATTATAAAGAGGTAAAGCTTTTTAAGCTATTGCATAGCTTCTATCACGGGCCTTGAGCGTGGAGACCGAATCCAGAAATTCCGTAACGAAAATAACCTAACACCCCCCACTCATTTGTTTTTTGAGCGTGGTGACCGATAAGAAAACAAATGAGTGAAAGCAGCTGTCGGCGTTTTGGATGGGTGGGGTTAAGCAGCTGTTAGCGAGGTCTGGTTTTTGATAGAAGAGGTTAAGCAGCTGTTGATGAGGTCTGGTTTTAGATGGGTGGGGTTAAGCAGCTGTTGGCGAGGTCTATTGCATAAATTGATAAAAAATGCTATGCAATAGCTTTACCGCGGCAGTCCCCGAGTGCCACACGTCTTTTTTTTTATAATGTATAGTACTGCTCCGATTGCAAAAATGTTTTTATCAATAGAAAGCTGCTTTATTTCTGAGTGACATCCTTAGTAATATTATAAAAGCGAAAGTGAGTTTGTTTGTTACGTCTTCACGCCTAAATGGCAAAACCGATTTTGATGAATTTTGGTACAGAGATAGTTGGGACCCTGGAGACGGACATAGGCTTTTTTATAAAAAAAGTAATAAAAGTGGGAGAAAGAGGGAAGGTCTTTTACGTCCGCGGGTGAAACCGCAGGCAAAAGCTAGTAGTCTATATTTTATGTTCGCTGGCGCAGCCACGGGCAATAGCTAGTTTTTTGAATATTTAAAGTACGAATAAGTTCTAATGCAAAATATAAACACTGTATTTCCTGATAGCTAGAACCTAGTGGTCTTAAAGTCAAGAGTGAATTGGTTACTTCTAGGTAAACGTGCTCCATCGTCGATCACATCATCATTTACCATGAGGTGAGATAGTGGTCAAACAAGAGCCAAGTCATAATAATATAACTGGGCAAGTGGGAGTCGAACTCGCGTACGAATATCTATACAATTTTTTTTTTATACAGTTTTAATATTTGTTATCACAGCGGTAACAGAAAAACATAATCTGTGTAAATTTCAACTGTCTAGCTAGTGCACTTATTGAGACAGCGTGGTGACAGGCAGCTGGAGGCTTAGTAATAGGTTCCCATTTTTAAACTTTGGGTGCGGAATCCTAAGAACGATATACAATTTAGTGTTCCTGAATATTGGTCTTCATGTCAAGTACAAAATGAGTTATAAATAGAACATAATAGAGTTCTTTATTATGTTAAAAGGTTCCTATAACAAAGTCTGCGGTTTCGTTCCTGTTTCCTCACATTATTAGCGATTCTCTCAAATCTCAACAGAATTTTGGAGTTTGTATTTTATTTTAGTACCGCTAAAAGATTGAATGTTTACATCAAATATGTAATAAGAATTGTTTATTTTATGTGAGTACAGAAAGGTCATGAACCCGATGAAATACATCGTTATTGAATACTAGCTACGGCCAGCGGCTTCACCCGTGTGAATGTAGAATATTATCCCAGAGGAACATACTTCGGTACCACTAGTCAAGTGGATAATCTGCGATCGTTAACACTAGTAGAAAACTTCAAATGTACGAAAATGACGTCATCTCAACGCTCAGTCACGTGGTCAGAACCAAAGAATTGGGGGCGTGGCCAACTCGAGGCGTTCGACGCAAGAGAAATGGTTGTAACTTGGCCAGGAGGCTGATTGTTTTAATAAGTATTAGAATGTCGCTCTACCCCTGGTATTTTTGACTACAGTGATATGTGCTACTTCAACCTGAATGCGGTCTTGCTTGCAGAGCTTCAGATCTGAGCTAAAATAGATGCCTATTCGCCAGAGAAGAAGTGTTTACGCACTGACTATACTTTTCTTTCTGCTCAACTCTCCCACTCCTCCTTCTTACCTTGTATCTCACTTTCAATATCTATGCTCTTCATAAGCTAGCAATCGGCATTCTTCTAACAATCTCTCATTACTTTGTCCTTCTCATGCTTCTTTGGTTGTTCATTCTTTCTTCTATATACAGGCCAGTGTTTTCTTTTTTACGCACCTGCTATATTATTTCTTTACCACCCTAGGTTGACTTCACTATCATTCATGCCTTAGGCATTAATTCCGCCTTTGTATCTTTATTTTGCATGAAGGTGTTTTACTGTTCTAAATCCAACCTTACTTGATACAGTACCATGCTATTGTCCTTGCTATAGTCTGAAAATCGATTGACGATCAAATTGCGATCATAAAATCGATTTGGGTTCAAGTTCATATCGCGTACATCGAAGAACTGGAACAATTTGCCTACTGCGATCTTCCTGTCCGATTATAATTAAGTATCTTCAAAGTTATAGTGAATAGGCTCATTAATAAACTAATACGCCTCACCATCGATTGCGTCACCGCATACCATCAAGTGGGATTGCAATCAAGCACTAGTTTGTATCGATTAAAAAGAAAATAAAACCAAATATACTCGTACTTTCTACTAAGGAATCCAATCCCGCATCAAAATCGCGATCCCGCAAGCATGCGGGATTGAATTCGGCTATCCCGCGGATCCCCCGGGATTTGCGGGATTGAGATGTTTTAAATATTTTATTTTATTTAAATTTTCAAGGGGGATGTTCATTTTTATTGCATTTTACATACAAGTCACAGTGCCACTCTGAACTGCAAAATGCTAAAAAACTTAACATAATTTGAATTTTGGAGAGGAATGAATAATAAGGAACGAAAAAAATAAATATTGAAGGCTTTATCTTTCTGATTTAGGAAGATAGAGTAATTTAAGTGACATTGATTATGTTCCTTTCCACTTTCCATTAGGACTCGCACAAAACAAAATAGAAAGGAGGAATTCAAAATTTATTTAGCTGCACCCAAGATAAAAAATTGAAAACAAAATTAATTACCATATGTACAAATTCTACAGAAAACTCACGAGATCCATGGAAAGATGTAAAATTACATCTTAATGAGGCTATGCTCGAGCTAACTAGTAGTAATCAGAACGGCTCGTTGTCTAAACTCATTTTTTTAGAAAAAACATCAATCCCGCAAGGGTCCGGGATCCCACACGAGTAATCCCGCATTTCTGATCCCGCATTTCTGATCCCGCAAAAAAGTGCGGGATCCCGCATTTGCCGGATCCCACGCTTGCGGGATCCCGCATTTGCCGGATCCCGCGCTTGCGGGATTGGATTCCCTACTTTCTATATATTTCTGTATCATGTATTTCTATACAGTTTGAAAATCGACAGCCTTACTTTCCACAGTACCATGTACAGTCTGAAAATCGATTGACGATCAAATTGCGATCATAAAATCGACTTGGGTTCAAGTTCAAGTGCCTATTCTAAAACCTACGCGACACGAGTAAGTACATAGTTACAATTTAATCGTCTGCCTGGTCTGGGTTAGCGCATTGATGGGTTTTCGTGATCTATGTTTATGTCCTTATAATAGTTGTAAGGTACATTAGTGTTGGAATAGATTATGGTAGTAAAAATTAACTGTTATGATCTTTTAGATTTGGTTCACGTTTTTTTAGAGACAGGATCTAATTAAATGGACTAGCAATCTGGCAATTTTAACTGCTGCGCTGCGTGTCGCGGGTTCAAATAAACATTTGTATGGCCTAAAGATAGTTGATTCGGGTCTGGGTGTCACACTCACACACACTAATATGTGAGTTTATGTGTTTGTGGACACTCCCGTGAGATCAGTAATTCCTAGTCTTTTAAAATTATTATTGTTGACGGTGTAGTCAACTATAATTACGGGTAGTAGTTGTTATGGATACCATTTGAGTTTGTACTCGAGCCTTAATAATTTATTGTAATTTTGTTTTCAGAGAAGAAAACTCTTCGCTTTAATATGAAACGCGATTTCAGATTCATCTGCCTTCTACTGCAACCTTTTTTATTTTTGGATGAGACAAGGTCGCCTCTCATATCTAGAGTTCACAGGTTATTAAACAACATCCTCAACACTTCAAAACATTGTCTAAAGGACTGGTTTAAACGACAACAACGACAACAAATGTGATACCTGTCTTTATCTAAAAAGACCGCTGAGTTTGTTTTTAAAAAATACGTCGCAAAATATTTGAACTGATGATCAAATTATTTTAAGCTATTGCATAGCTTCTATCGCGGGCCTTGAGCGTGGAGACCGAATCCAGAAATTCCGTAACGAAAATAAAACCTAAAATTTCCGAATTCAGTTACGAAGATTTTTCTAAATCACACAAAGTTTTTTTTTTTGTGACGTAACTGACGAGATAAAAGGTCTTGACAGACAGACAGACAACAAATTGATCCTAGGGTTCCGCTTTTTCCTTTTGAGATACGGAACCCTAAAAACGGGCTAATAACACCATTCAAATGCAAATGCGAGTAAAATAAACCGTATATTCGTATGACTGAATAATCGATATTGCTTTATTGAACACCTTTTGTATTGGCTATGATGTGTCAGCTGCCATCGAGTGTATATCAAAACTCTGAACGATCACTAAGAAATAGAAAGGAAAATCTTATTACGTTGATGTAATATATTGACGGAGCTTTATTATGTTTCATTGTGTGTTCAGATTAATAGAGAAATAAGTTGGGTAAATATTGTAGTAATTTAGGTACTTATATTTTTTTAGGTGACCTGATTGGGATCGTAATTACTTCCCTAGCAATGAAAATAGATATTTTTACTTTTTTTTTTTTTTTTTTAATCTTATAAATTTAGGGACTTTTGGTCACAGTACGACCATGCCAGCCCCATCGTAACCTAATACAAGTCAAGCTTTATCAACTATGAGGGCTCACAACCTTGCTCACTATTTTATAAATAGCAATGGCTGCGTTAGAGAGGGGTTCGGACAGTATACTTTGGATTACACCAACATCAATTAAATTAATTTTAAAAGTATTCATCAACACCTCTCTAGCAGCTCGTGTCCTGACGCATTCCACCAACAAGTGGTGGACATCCTCCACCGTGCCGCATTCTGTACAATTTGGACTGTCACTTATTCTCATTAGATACCGAAACTTGTTGAGTGGAACGTGTCCAGACCGCAGTCTATGCGCTATTATTATAAACTTTCTCTTAAGCTTAATATTGGCAAACCAAGGAATACGTGGAGGTTCACATTGTATTGTCTTGTACCAGATTCCCTTTTCAAGTGATGTTCTATTAAAATATTCTTTCCAATTCTTAGAGCATTCAATTTTATATTTTGGTAAAAGTTCGGAGTAGCTTGGAGTAATATTCACCTCCAAACCATCCGACACAGAAGTCTTTGCCAGTTGGTCGACCTCCTCGTTCCCCCGTAAGCCAACATGCGACGGAACCCATTGCAGAATCATTATTAGACATGAAATAATATATTTGTCTTAATATGATATAAGCAATCGAAACACCTCTGCAGCCAGAGGCACATCGAGCTATATGCTGAAGAGCACTTCTGCTGTCTATGAAAATGACAATCCTATCGTTATTAAACTCCGCGTTTTGCAAGTATGTAAGTGCCTTTGATACCGCAAGGAGCTCCGCCGTCATTATACATACATTACTATTACAAATTTTAAACAATCCTTTACTATTATGCCTCGGATCATAAAAGGCGGCACCAAGAATATTTCCTATTTTAGAACCATCTGTATATAATTTTAACCAACCATAATATTTAGTATAAATTTCTTCCAAGATATTGTTTTTCAAAATATTAATATCGTATGATTTTTTACATTGTTTCATATAATCTAAATGGACTCTAATAGTATCTCTTACGTTTATATTTGAAACCCAAGTATCTAAGCAAAACATTTCTAAAGGATAACTAGATGAAACAACTTCTTCTTTGGTACTGTTATATACTGTTACTAATAATGGTGGTTTCTTATTTTGCCAATAACTATTCGTAATGTAACTATTTAAGGTATATAATAGATCCAATGTTATATTGTTCTCAAAAGATTGTAATTTTAAACAGAATTTAATTGCAAGATATTTTCTTCTTAGAGCCAGATTAGGGATACACAATTCACATTCCATAACGTGGATGGGAGTTGTTCGTATGAAACTACCAATTATCCTCAAAGCTTGGTTTTGTACCTTATCTAATTTACTCGCATGTGTTTTTGCACTGTTATCGTATAAGAAGCTTGCAAAATCAATTCTACTTCGGATTAATGCTATGTACAGCCTACGAAGATGTTTAGGGTGCATCCCCCATGCTGTTCCAGCTAAAACTTTCAGTATGCACAAAAACCTCTGTGTTTTTACGCAAGTTTCGTTTATGTGCTTCCCCCAACGAAGGTTTTTGTCCAACCACACACCAAGATATTTGACATTTTCAGACGGGCTTACTAATGAGTCCTTGATGGTTAGATTTACTTGCTGTCTCCTACGTCCTCTGCTAAATATGCAAATTTGAGATTTACTCCCTGATAATTCTAAACCTAATTGATCTAATAGTTTAATCATTATATCTACCGCACTTTGTACTTCCAAAACACTATCAGCTAGATTTTTACAGCTTTTGTAAAGGACAAAGTCGTCAGCATATTGTAATATTATAACGTTAGTAATACTATGACAAATTTTATGCGTAACTATATTAAAAATCAAAGGAGACAATGGGTCACCTTGGGCAATGCCTCTACTAGTCCACCTGACCAGAAAGCTATCTTCATTACCGTCGTATGTGCTTTTAAGATGTCTTTCTGTCAAAAATTCCCACATATATCTGCAAATTTTATTTCCTGCATTTATTTCATTAAGAGCATGAATAACACTATCAACTGTCACATTGTTATACGCATTTTCTATATCCAGAAAACACGCTAACGTAGGATGATTCTTAGAAAAACCCATTTGGATGTAGCAAACCAATCGAGCCAATCAATCCAAACATGACTGGGAACGTCTAAATCCCGTAGTATTCAATGATAAATATTTATTTTTTTCCACGTACCATTCAATTCTTTTACATAATAAAGTATGGAAAATTTTACACAAGCATGAAATTAAAGAAATGGGTCTTAATTTCAATGGGATATCTGAACCACTACAATTTTTCGGTATTGGTACTATTTTAATATTTCGCCATTGGGTAGGGACAGTACCAGTTGCCAAAATTAAATTATATATTTCTAATAGGTATACTTTTGCTGGTTTTGGAAGATTATAGAGCATCGAAAACGTAATTTGGTCATCCCCTGGTGCCGTGTCCCTCTTTTTAAGACATCTATCCAATTCGTGAATTGTAAATTCTATTTCTAGGGATGTGTTACTTGATTCGATAACAGGCATCTGAGGAATGACATAATCAGGAGCAAGACTACAGAGTAAGTCTTCAACTTGTAGCTTGGAAGCATAAAATTTTGATCTTTTATGCCCTTTCATCCAACGCATTCTATTCCAAGCTTCCGAGACAGAGGTTGATTCATCTATACTGCTACAGAAATCTCTCCAACCTTGTGATTTGGCATGATTTAAAGCTCGTTTTGTCTCATTCGTTTGATTTTCTAAAATATTTAAATTACTTGGAGTTGGGTTTCGCCTAAATATTGATAATGCCAACCTTCTCCTTGCTATAGACCTTGATAGGTCAGCATTCCAGTATGGTTTCGGTTTAAATTTAGTCAAAGGGTCAGTACATATCTTAACTAAAGGCGTACTTAAATCAGCAGCAGAATTAATTTCATTTACAAAGAAGTCGTATTTAACCTGAACATTATCTGAAATGATTATGTTGTTATATAAGAAAGTTTGTTCCAGAGTTTGTTTGTACAATAGCCAGTTTGTTTTTTTTAAATTCCGTCTTTTAACTAAATTTCGATTTGTAAAACTATTTGAAAACTGAAATATAATTTTGATAATTATGTGATCGCTACTCAGCGTTTCATTAGTAATATTCCATTTAAAGTTTACAGCAATATCTGCAGATACAAAAGTAATGTCAGGTGAAGACTCTTGAAGCACCCCATTTACCAGTTTAATCCTCGTAGGGCTGCCATTATTCAATGAAATAAAGCCATTTTCTAGGGAAGAATCAAATAACTGCATACCTCTAAGGTCATTTTTATATGACCAGTTTGAATGATGACCATTAAAGTCACCTGCTATTATAGTTCCTTGAGAAAACGTACTGAAAAGCGCATCCCAATCTGGCGGAGTGGTTCTAATATTAGATGGACAATATATACTTACAATATTTTGTATATAAAGACAGTTCAGTAGCTTTACATGTAGCACCTCTATACCTGTATTGTTCAATTTGAATGACGATACCTGAGTCTTTAAAGATTTATGGGTTATAATTGCTACACCACCGTATGAATCACATCTATCTCTTATGAAAATATTATAACCACTAATGTGACTATGAGATTCCGGTTCCATCCATGTTTCACTAACAATAGCGACGTGCGCTTTTTCTTGGAATAGTAATAACTAATGCTTATATACCTACACTATTTTAATATTAATGTATTACAAGAGACAAGGCCTGAACATAATACAAGCAATTTAGAATGTCGAACTGGCCTCATTAGTAATGTTAATTGTTTCATTTGACAGATTCTATTCATTGTGTCGCTGGGTATGTCTGAAAGGAACTTGAAAGTTATTTGCATTTATTTAGTTTTTTTTTCAGTTGTTAATATATATACCATTCACTTTTAGTTGTGGTACCCCACAGATTAAATTATTATAAATAGTGCGGAGGTTTTTTTGGTAAGTTATTTAAAGGATACAATTGTCAAAATATTTATATTTATGGATCTGCAATTGAGTATTTAAATTTACTCAATTAACACAATATTTTCAGAGTGGAAAATGCAATACAAGTATAATGGAATTATCACAGATTTATAACAATCTGACACAAAAAAAAAACATAAATCGGTTCATAAACAAAAAAGTTATGAGTATGAGACCTCCATAACATGGAATACTTTTATTTTTTTTAAGTCGATTGTTTGTTCAAACTGTTTTTTACATTGACTTATATTCTAGTGAGTACATATATATCGATGGTTTTTTATAAAAGCATTAACAATCGAGTATTTAAAAACCGATTTACAACATTTTTTTTTTGCAAAACTACGGCTAACTGTTTCTAAAGTGCAATGCCGCGATGACAAATACCTATTAAGGAATAAGTAGAAAAAGAGCAATTCCATGTATTTGCCAATTGTAGTGAGCATGCGAGATGCCAATAACGATTGCACACAGCTCTAAGTATAGCCGTGATGGTAAGCAGTAGCGGATTACGCCAGCACGGGACCTGTATCAAATTCGAAAAAGGGGCCCCTGTGTAGGCCTATTTAGTATTATTATTCTGATTCTTGTTATGAGTTTACATTTGGATGGATGGAAGGGGAGAGGGAGGCCAAAGAAAAGTTGGATGGATTGTGTGAGAAGCGATATGAAAGAAAAGGGAGTTAGTGATAGTGTGACGAGTGACAGGACGGGATGGAAGAAAAAACGTGTTGCGCCGACCACAAATAAAACGGGACGGATTCTTGTTCTCAATCACCAATAACCCCGTTGATTTTAAGATTAGGTATGATACATGGAAAGTACGGTACTGAGAGAAACCTAAGACGTTGACTATAATACTCAATGAATTAATCAACTGTATTAGGTCGTCAATATATATTTACTTTGACCATCTTTGTTGGGGATAAATAAACGTTTATTATTTATTTTTTTTTTGCGTCTAGGGCAGGATTCCGAACGCGCGGGGCCGTTGGTTTAATTGGGCCGTGCGTTTACTATTCATGCTACATAGCTAATCCGCTACTGATGATAAGTGGGAGCTGGGCTATTGGCAAACAGTATTGATTGTAGCACTGCCCACCACAATTCGCCCCTGAGTGTTTAATTATCATGAGCATGCATTGGCCTCCGGCGGGATCTCATGGTGAAGTGGCGTCAACGACTATCGCAACCCAGTGCTGGGCACGCCACAATCTTGGCGGTAAGTCCCCTCTTTGAGGCGTGGCTGGAAAGACCTCACGGCGTCCTTACCTTCCGCATGACTCAGGTACTCACCGGACATGGTTCGTTCGGGAGTTTCCTGCACCGGATTCATGCGGAAGTGACGCCCGGGTGTCGCCACTGTGCGGAACGCCCGGAGGACACGGTGGAGCACACAGTCGAGGTGTGCCCTGCTTGGGCGGAGCATCGCCGTGCCCTCGTGGGGGCGATCGGCGGCGGAGACCTCTCGCGTCGGGCCTTGGTTGAGGCCATGATCCGGAGCGAGGAGGAGTGGCAGGCGGTCGCCGACTTCTGCGAAGCAGTAATGCTCGCAAAGGAGGAGGCCGAACGCATCAGGCAACGGCGTTATCGCCGCCGCCGCCGCCGCCGCCGCCGGGATTCTGATCCCGATTTCCAGCCACCGTAGGCGCTTGCTTGCGGACAGTGAGCAATGGGTAGCTCGCTGTCCGGCCGTCCGGTAACTGTCCGGACCAAGCCCAAGTCGTCGACGGCGCGCACTGTTCCCGCGCGCCTCAAGGAGTTGTCAGCAACAGCAGGGACCCAGCCGGGTCGAAGCCTACTGGGGCCAGGGTTATCCGTAAGGGCGCTCGAGGCCCGGTATGAAGGCTAGAAGGAACGGGGTGGGTCTTTTAGTCAGTAAGAGTCTGACACTATCTCCCGCTCCGCCCAAGGGCGGGGGATGTCAATGCATGATTTTTTCCCACCATAAAAAAAAAAAAAAAAAAAAAAGCATGCATTGGCAATTATTAAACGTTTAATTTGGTCTAATTACTAAGCGAATACTGCGAACATATGTGTTTCTGCTTTGGCTGAATTACGATTCGTTTTACTTGCGTTGGGTTAATCATCTTTTGCGCTCGTGAAAAAGTTAATAAATTAGAAAGTGGTTTTCCATCTATGTATTACTGTATATACTAGCTTTTGTCAGTAGTTTCGACCGCGTCCTTATGCCATTCAGTTCTTAAAGCCAGTCTAGCGTTAATTTATAACAAATGAAAATACAAACATCCAAAAAATACAAATCTTTCCTCTTTACAACATTAGTATCTATCTATAGATTTCAAATCTTAACTAGAAATTATTTATTACTAATTAAAAGCTTGTGTAAAGGTCAAATTACCATTTTAATTATTATCTACACTCTAATATAACCCCTGTACACCCCAATTAGAAAATTAAGATTCAATCATAATTTAAGCACTGAAATTTTATGTAAATTGCCTGTAAAGACACTACCGTTTTTATAAGAAATTCACAGGCAGGCATTGTAGGCAATCTTCTATATAATAGCGAAATACCACTCACTGATTAATCACAAAATTTCAGTAACTATAATTATATAATTTAGCTGGTAGGTTCCTTAAGGGGCCGGCGGAGGATGAATTTCCATACAAACGTAATACCACGCTCATTTGCAGTTGGAGCATATTTCCAACATATTATGATGATATTTGGTTATAGACAATATTTATCTAGGTTCCTACGTCTTTCTTTTTTAAAAAAATAAAAAGAAATTTAAGCAAATTGTATTTCGCACTTTTTTATAGCGTAAATGGCAAAACATGCCATTTGGCTTTTCTTGTATTAAAAATAACAATATTTCTAATATTCTCGACGTAGGAACCTAGATAAATATTGTCTTTAACCGAATATTATCATAATATGTTGGATATATGCTCCAACTGCAAATGAGCGTGGTATTACGTTTGTATGGAAATTCATCCTCCGCCGGCCCCTTAAAGGGTGTAGACATCCGATAAGAACGGATTTTCCGGAATTCACCCCCTAAGGGGATGAATCGGGGGTCCAAACTTTGTATGAAGAAACAGACTTACACGCGGGCGAAGCCGCTTGCTGAAGCTAGTTATGAATATTATTAACTGATTGTATTAATATCGACAAACGCACTCACAAACACGCTAATGACGTAATCAAGATATTTTTATTCTCTAAATAGGTATTTTTAGGGTTCCGTACCTCAAAAGGAAAAAATAGTTCACTTATAGGATCACTTGGTTGTCCTGTCTGTCTGTCTATCTGTCAAGACCCTTTATCTCGAGAACGCGTGGAGGTATCGAGTTAAAATTAAATCCATATACTCAAGTCTGCGATCCCATCAAGCTGTGAAAAAATAAACTTTAAAAGTTAACGAATAAAAAAGATCCTGTATTAGCTTAATACAGGATCTTTTTTGGTGTGCAATAAAGTTATAAATAAATAAAAAAGATACCTACATCCGTTTATGTCGCAAAAAAACGTATATTTTGATACTCTCTAAGATCGAAATTCATAGGATACTTCCTCTTGACCCAGATTCCTGAAATTTGGCACAAAGCAAGGTCTTATAGCACAAATATAGGAAAAAATTTGAAAATAGTAAACTTGTTAAATAAGTCACAAAAAAAAAATTGCAATTCAGAAAAATCTTCGAGATTCCATTCGGGAATTGTAGTTTGCACGGAACCCTCAGTGCACGAGTCCGACTCGCACTTGCCCGGTTTTTTAACTATAAATATGTATTTCTTGATTAATTTAGGATAAAAAATAACTATTCTAAAAAATAGTTGAAACCGATTCATTAGTCGATTCTAATGAACAAATATGGCACTGCGAGCAAAGAAAGAAGTGGGTGAACGTGGACATAGTCGTGGGCGTAAACTATTTTCCTAGAGAATTTCCTAAAGCGTATTTAATTCCTGAAAATAATGTTTAAGACGAACTGAAATATCTCCTAAAATCCAATTTCATGAAACAAATTCTTGTTAACAAAGCAAGGTTTAGCAATAAAGTTGTTTCTAGAAACTTGAATAAAATATGCGTACTTCATTGTAATTTCAGACATTCTAAGTATTATGACACATGCAATGATTTAATTATACAACTGTGTACGGTCATAATTTCAGTTATTATGAACTTGGTTAATAATACGCTACAGGTGTGTTTTAGCATTACACATTTATCAAAATTCAACTAGATTCTAGACACGCAAAGCTATTTTTTAAATAAATAAATTGAATAAGTGGGCATAATTGTTTCATTCTAATCCAGTTATAATGAGCCAAACTTATCAAGCACTACCAAAGGCAATTTTATTATATCTAGGCCACCAAGGTACAGGCTGTGCCTAGTTTGTGGCCTTCTAATGTGTTATTTCTTGTATATTTCTTTATTTCCCTTAAAAACGTGTATGTGGATCAATAAGTTATTGCTACTTTCATGTGTTTATTTGTCTCAGAACCCTGGGGCCCTGGACATTTGGAAGGTGTACGAGAGGCCGAAGCCAATTCGCAGAGACCCTATAGACCATTTTCATGGAGCGTGTGCGCTATGCTAGTAAACCCACAACGACAACCCTTGGATGAGAAATTGCGAAATATTTTTCTTTTTAAGTTGGGAAATCATCTAATGCCTATCGAACGTATCAAACTTTTACTGACTGAAACCATAGATAGAATAATAATAACAATATTCCACAACTATCACACAAGGCCCTCTAGTCCTAAGCTAAGAAGAGCTTGTGTTATGAGTACTAGACAACTGATAAACATACTTATATATTTCTAAATACATACATATAATTGATAAATTACACCCAGACACAGAAAAAAATATTTTGCTCATCACACAAACATTTGTCCTGGGTGAGGATCGAACCCACGACCTCCGGCATAGCAGTCAGGGCCACTAACCACTAGACCAACAGGCCAGTCAGCAGCTATGTTCCTTCTTTGTCTTTTATGTTCCAGGATCACAGGTTTCCCTTCCGGGAGAAGCTTTGCACGGTTTATTGTAAGTTTAGAAATAAAAAAAATAATTGGTTTTCTATTGAAATGCGGATGCAATACGTTTTAATTTTTCGCAGTATTTGGCTGCAAATATATATATCAAGTTTCGGCAAGCTTAACTGAGGTAGCCAGTACTACAATAAAAATCGCAGCCCCATTTTGCGGTGATCGCGCCTGATTCAGTAAAATAAATAAACAGGGTAAATGAGACTGAACTTCGTAATTTTTGCCGACAAAAAATCTTATTGCATAGGTGGCTTGTCGTATAAACAATATTTGAATCCATAAATGTCAAATGCCAACTGGACTTGAACCCAATACATGTACGGACTACTTGATCCCAAACTATAAGTCTTGGACTCTCAATCCTCATTAAATATGCAGACGTCGTGTTGATATATTCGCTAATAAAAATAAGTTATAGCCAAATTTTACTTACTTTGGAATTCTAAAAAGATTGCATTATTTAGTAAATGGAGGCAATAAGTTTTGTCTCAGAAACACTTCAAAATATTTATTTGAAAAGCCAGTCAAACAGTAAGCGAAACGTTTAAACGTATACAGAGTGAAGATCGTTATTAGGTGGCCAACGTTCGAATTTCAAACTTCAGAATTCAAATCACATGCCCATTTTGGAAATAAATCTACAATCAATGTTAAAACTTGTATTTAAGGAAATAATTAGGAGTATAGACAGAATTTATAAATCTTATCAAGTCTAACTAGATGCAGCGAAATATTTGTATTTTACATGGATTGGCTTTTTTTATGGTGGGAAAATCATCTAATGATAACCCCCGCTCTTGGGCGGAGCGGGAGATAGTGTCAGACTCTTACTGACTAAAAAACCACCCCGTTCCTTCGTGCCTTTATACCGGGGCTGAGCTCATTGATTTATATTCTAGTGATAGACAAGCCTTTTCATGGAAACCATTTGTCGAAATATTGAAAAGTAAAAGCTAAAATCCGCTGTAACACTACATTGGCATTATGTCGTCTAACAGAACTATTAAAATATAAAGCGCTGATAGCTTTTAGAGGATACTTTTTTCGCGACCAAAATGTCTTAAGCGCTTTTTTTTTTTTTTTTTTTTATTTCGATGGGAAAAATCATCTTATGACAACCCCCGCTCTTGGGCGGAGCGAGAGATAGTGTCAGACTCTTACTGACTAAAAAACCCATCCCGTTCCTTCAAGCCTTCATACCGGGGCTCGAGCGCCCTTTCGGATTACCCTGGCCCCGGTAGGCTTCGACCCGGCTGGGCTCCTGCTGTTGCTGACAACTCCTTGAGGCGCGCGGGAACAGCGCGCGCCGTCGACGACTTGGGCTTGGTCCGGACGGTTACCGGACGGCCGGACAGCGAGCTACCCATTGCTCACTGTCCGCAAGCCCGCGCCTACAGTGGCTGGAAATCGGGATCGGAATCCCGGCGGCGGCGAGAGCACCGTTGCCTGATGCGGTCGGCTTCCTCCTTAGCGAGCATTGCTGCTTCGCAGAAGTCGGCGACCGCCTGCCACTCCTCCTCGCTTCGGACCATGGCCTCGACCAAGGCCCGGCGCGAGAGGTCTCCGCCGCCGATGTCTTAAGCGCTATGAATTTCGTAGTACTTACGCGTTTAGTTCAACTTAGTGTAATGACATGTTATCCATATAGATTTTTATACCGCAAAAGTGACACAGATTTTTGCCTACAATACTTCATTACAAAAACTTCAAAATTATACAATAGTCCTCGTTAGTGTAAATTCAAAAAACTGCGTTCTACTACTTTAATAAACAGGTGAATTCAAACTCGTGTAAAATATTGAAACCATTTATTGTAATCATCATTCTAAAGAACAGCTAACCTGAGAGAATCAAGATCAGGACTCCAAGCTGGTAAAATTTAGAAACAAAACAAACAACAACGGTAAAAAAAAAAAACTATTAGGATTACTATAAAGAATACCTGACTTCTTTAGAAAACGATTTCCAGCTTTAGTCATATAAATATCATCAGCTTGAAAGTGTGCAGAGCAGATAAAGGAAAATTATGTAGGGAGCCACGTATTTTCACTTCTATCCTTTTGAAGATTTCTTATCCATTCTTCCCTTTTCTGATGACTGGAGTGGACAAACCTGAAGTATAATTATAGTGTATGAAAGATGAAATTTCAAAAACGCAATGCAATATCACACTTAACCTTTCAGATGCCGTCAATTTGAGACACAATAGTAAGACAATAGATGCGCGAACGCCGGCGTTCACTTGGGGTTTAATGTAAGACTACAAATTCAACTGAACCTAATTTATATTTGACTACTAATCTGCACGTAATATCCAGATAGGTACCTAAGTGCTAATGAATGACAGAATGTTTAACGACAAAACTTACCGATGAAAACTGATACCCGATGATTTGCCGACATTTCTTGCTGAGTTTTTACAGTATCGAAAAACCCACGATGTCATAATTTCTGAAATTGATGGAATTCATTTATTTTATTTTTAGAAAAAAGAAAAAACATTGAATAATAAAAAAAAAAAACAAACGGAATAAAACACCATGCAAGTGTGTGTTCACTAAAGCAGGTAGGAAGAAACCAGATTTTTGTGGGAGGGAACATCTGCACGTTTTAGTCTATGATTGTAAAATGGGAAGGCTTTTAAATAAAATGATATATTTTCTAACATACAATAGTAGAGCTATTAAATTGCTTGAAGAACCAGTAATTTTACTTACTTGACTACAGAATTATTATTTATGTCCAGATTCACTTTCTTTTGAATTTATAAGCGCCGCTTGCACACTGCATGAACGTCAAAATTGCACTAAAGCCATCAATGTCGAGTAGTATACACCGTTAAATTTTAATCGTTGTAATCCCGTGGAGGGTTGATCCGGTACATGAAACACTATTGATTTGTAAAGATAAAATTAAAAAATAAAGTACCTTTTTTTCAAAATTCGTATTAATTTAAGCATGTGCGAAATTAATTTCTTTAAGAAAACGTCAGCTGAGCGAGTTCAATGATCTTTAGGTAATAGTCGGCGTTGCGTACAAACCACCTACAGGTCATTGAACTCGCTCAGCTGACGTTTTCTTAAAGAAATTAATTTCGCACATGCTTAAATTAACACGAATTTTGAATAAAAGGTACTTTAGCCCCTGCTGTTGCTGACAACTCCTTGAGGCGCGCGGGAACAGTGCGCGCCGTCGATAAATTGGGCTCGGTCCGGACAATTACTTGACGGTCGGACAGCGAGCTACCCATCGCTTGCCGTCCACAAGCCCGCGTCTACGGTGGCCGGAAATCGGGATCGGAATCCCGGCGATGGCGAAAGCGCCGTTGCCTGATGCGGTTGGCCATCAATCAATGGTTGGTTGCGGTTGGTTGGTTGGTTTGTTTTGCTGCATTACACTCCTCCTCGTTCCGGACCATGGCCTGAACCACGGATATCTATGGCCTGAACCAAGGCTCGGCGCAAGAGGTCTTTGCCACCGATCGCCCCCACGAGGGCACGGCGGTGCTCCGCCCAAGCAGGGCACACCTCAACTGTTACACGGATTGGCTAGCTATTTGACCTTTCCAACCTAGTAACTGGTTATCAGGATACCTTTTTGGCAATACTGAAATCATATTGACTACCTGTAACAACTGTCTGTATGGGAGGCGTAGTGACCCAGTACAACTGGGTGGCCCCAATTTACGACCTGGTCACTGTTTGTGGATTCAAATTTCGGCAGGGGTTTTACTAATTTCAAATCGAATTATTCTAGTCTAATTTATTTCATCACCACTGCTCTCAAAACAGTGAAGGAAATCATCGTGAGGAACTCGATGCTGGTTATACACTATAGTCAACCAACTCTCACTGCCCATTCCCTCTCTTACAGAGGACGCCGAGTCCCAGCGATGGGAACATTATAAAGCTGAATATTCCATGCTATTACGCTAACGACAACAAAGATCTACAAATGACAGTATAAATACCTGAAAAAATAATAAGGTCATCAGCAAAGCCAACATTTATTCATCGTATGCCACTAAATACTATAATTATTATCATAAAAGTGAGTAAATGGACGCGAAATCGGGCACTGGTTTCGTACTAAGCTACAAAATATAATGAACTTTAATCCCTTATTACAAAGACCATAATAGAGTGTAAAACGTCTAAGAGGATCAAAAGCTTAGCATCGCCTGTATTTGACTCTCTCGGAAACGAAAGGGTTGGAATTTGGGCCATTACGTTGAATTTTTTTGTCCATTTGTCCATTCTGTTTTGGGAACATTTTAATCCTAAATACACTTTTACTGTCTTATGTCAACGATTGTGATAAATAAGTTAAGTACCCTTCTCGTTTTATTTATATATCTAAGCGCACGGCCGTGCGCAGGCCAAGTTCCAGCAACAGGCCGCGCGCATGCCGTGCACTATTTACACGAACCGTTTCGACCCACTTTTGACCCCCCTGTAACTCAGTGCCTATTGCAAGTACAGAGATAAAATTGTACCTATGTTATCATATACTAGTATTAAAGAAGTATGCTAAATTTGGCAAGTTAATTTAATTATATAAATAATAAATTTAATTATACAATTAATTAAGTGTTACGTGTAGCATGAAAACCTGCCAAGTTCAAATTTAACGATGATCAGGCTGTTGATGGAGATGATTATGATCGATTTTAAAGTGCATATACACTTGGCATTGGATTGGATTTCAACCCTTTTTTAGGCGAACAATTAGCCGATAGGAACTTGGCCCCCTTTTTAACAGGTATGTTTTTAGTGGGATATATATAAAAGGAGAAACTGACTGACTGACATATCAACACACAGCCGAGACTACTAGGATTAGAAGCGTGTTTTGTACAAGGTTCTCTTTTAAGACGTAAGCGGGCACTAAGAGAGGTTTTTCCAAAATTCACCTAAGGGGATGAAGTGGAGTTCTAAAGTTTGAATGGTTTAACCCACTTTCAAATGAGCAAAGCCGCTGTCAGAAGCTAATAATTTATAAGTCAAGAGTAAACGATTGACGGTTTGATGAGGCGGAAAGGTTCTGGAATGGCGACCGCGTGCTGAAAGACGCAGCGTTTAGCCAGTTTTAGCGTTAGGCCTGCCATAAGGTGGACTGATGACTTGGTTATGGTTATGGGAGTCCTATGGATCTGAGACACAGAATCGGTCAATGTAGCGGCGCTTGGGGGAGGCCTATATTTAACAGTGGACGTCTTGCGGCTGAATCGGTTGAGTGAATAAGTAACGTACATCTTCGCATAAGTATATATAATATAATATATAATATTCCACAACTATCACACAACGCCGTCTAGTCCCAAGCTAAGCAGAGCTTGTGGTATGGGTACTAGACAACTGATAAACATACTTATATATTTATAAATACATACATATTATAGATAAATTACACCCAGACACAGAACAAATGATCATGCTCATCACACAAACATTTGTCCTGGGTGGGAATCGAACCCACGACCTCCGGCATAGCAGTCAGGGTCACTAACCACTAGACCAACAGGCCAGTCAAAAGTAGGTACACTGTTGGCGAATGTATCACTACTATTCGGTGAAATATTTTCCGAGAGCATTTAAATAAAATCTTGAAGTGCATCAGCGCGTTAGTGATGATATACTTATACAATAAGAACGCTTTAGATATGGTTAAAATTTGATATCTATTTACAATAACTTTAGGCAATTTCCAAGTCCAAATGTTTAATTCAAACTCGCTTTAGACTTTATAAAGTCAACAAATCTTAATAGGTCAAGTCATTTAGAAATCAGTAACTTATAACCAGAATTCTAGCAACGTTAGACTTGAAATACAGGGAGAAATAAATGAATTTTAAATGGTTGTTCACCCGTGGCTGAACGATTTTGTCTTGTCAATACGTACTAATTCAGATATTCCCCACTGAAAATTCAATAAAAATAAATTAGTATATAATTTTTTTTTTAAGTATTTATGATAACATGCTAATAGTGCCTATTCTAATAAATCAGTAGATGTATGAATCACAAGTCTCAACTTTTTAGAGCATTATAAATACGTTTGGTGTGAAGAGTGAATAGGTTACTTTTAGGCAAGCGCACTTCATCGTCGCTTTCCACCAGGTTAGATAGTGTTCAAGCGTGATCCTATCAAAAATAAAAAAAAAAGTACCCCGTCCTGCAAATAACTTATACTTTCGCTTAAGATGTTCTTTATAATGGGGGTCGATATATGCCATTATGTAACTTATATACCCAAACCTTGGAAGAATCTACAAAGTTGTTACAATGATGTAACTAAACAAAATAATACCTATCTAAGTAATTAACAAGCTTATTTTAGTTTACAAATAAAACGAACGGAAATTGTATTGCTTTTTCTCATCAAACATAAATAGTTGCAACCGAGCCAATAACTTGATAAAGTAAATTCAATTGTAGGTAAGTAGTTCTGGTGTACCGCGAGTGTCTGTGGCAATACTAAATAGCTACTAGTAGCTAGTGCTGGCGGCAAGTTGCAACTCGCCTCCCTCGAGAGGTTCCATTGCTTCTGGTTTATGGCCACGAGGGAGGCGGGTTGGAGAGTGGCTTAGCTTATTTACTTTAGAATGTAAATAAAAAGTAAGCAGCTTAAGGTACGGTGTTTTTAAAAGTTGTGAAGTTAGCGGCTTCACTCGCGTGACAGTATGAGGTCTTATGTCACTCACTGATAAAGTAGCATTCTACTGGTGGACGAATTTCTATGATCGGTCTAGTAGCTTTTGAGTTTATTCATCACAACCAAAAATACAAATCATTCCCTTTTATAATATTAGTGCTGATTGATGCTATGCGGTACTTAGATTGAAATTAAGGTGATTTTTTATGGAGTATTCATATTTATCTCTCTTTAAAGTTTATAACTTGATTATACGTGATTAAGAAAATATATCTTGTATTTTTGTGTTGGGAAATAATCAAATGACATCTATAGCTCTTGGAGGAGCAAGAGAGCGTGTTAGACTTTTACTGATTAAAATCCATCTATGTTTTTTCAGTTGCCTTATGCGTTCCAGACACACGGTACACTAGCTTAGCAGGAATCGGCCCTGATGGGCCCCTTGAGTTCGCTGATATCTCTTTGAGCTAAGTAACTAGTTAACTAGGTACAATGTTTTTTAAGTATAATAGTACTTTAACATATTTTGATTCTAAAAAAGTTTTGGCACAAAAATAAAACAACAGCCACTAATAAGCAAAATGAATATCACAAGCCCGACAAAAGGAAAATTACCGTAAGATATTAGAATTATTTCATCAGATTTACCTTTAAACTTTGTAGGTAGTACTCATATTATCATAACAGATTGTACACGGGCATATTAATTAAAACCCACGCTTACAACGTTTAGCATTTACTGACATTTTTACTTAATCATAACAGAATAAGAATAACAAATTATTGAACTTTACAAATTCATGACCAGTGACACGAGTAATTGGCGCTACTGTCGTTAGTCCACAGTAAAGAAAACTTAGTCTCTGGTTTGTTAATGGCCAGTTATGTAAGTCAAATAAATTTAAAAAAATGGAATTCCGTGACCGAATTTCGGTAGTTTAATTTTAAGGAAAAATTTTCTTGCTATATAAACTTGCTAAAAATGTTGAGGATAGTTATGCAGGCAACTCAATTTTTTTAAATGGAATTCTGTCATAGAATTTTGAAATATTTTCTTTTCTATTTAGGGAACATGTCTACGCTAAGAAAATATTCAAGAAATTACGTTACCAGTTGAGAAATACTGCTTTTGTTCCATTCTATGAATTTTATTACAAAGAAAGGAAAATCTGTTATGAATTTAAAATTCTACCGCCATTTTTAAAACCACACGGATGAGGTAAGCAAAAGTCGTACGTGTGTTGCAAATAGAAGTGCGACGCGGTAAGAATTGCAATGGCCGCCGCATATGTGCCCTATCACCTTACACATTCTGTTGCACTACATTGTGCTACTAAGACTTTATTCAAAGCACTTTATATTATCTTTCCTTTATTTTTATTATTGACTAGCAGCCCGTCCCGGCTTTGCACGGGCAATAAATATAGCCTATGTCACTCAGGGTGAATGTAGCTTTCCAATGGTTAAAGAATTTTTGAAATCGGCGCAGTATTTTTTGAGTTTATTTATTACAAACATACACACAAAAATACAAATATTCCCTCTTGACAATATTAGTGTAGATAGGTTCGCGTTACACCAGGGACTTAAAAACACCTTCATAAAGGTTACAGAATTATAAGTGTTACATGTTGAATGTGTAACAGAATCAAAAATTTAACACTTATATATGTGTTTTCAATGTGTTAACCCAAAACACTTAAAAAAGTGTAACCGTAACATATCTGTAACAGATATAAAAGTGTTAAGTGTTAATAAGTGTAACAGGTAAACGCAGCGTTGCCAAAGTTCCAATTTACTTATTAATGGTACTGTGCAATTATTTCAGTTACACATATTAACACTTATTAACACATATAACAGGTTACAGTTTGATTCGGTTGCACTTCTTAACACATATAAAAGGTTATAGTTTCATTCGGTAACATTATTGTATCTGTTACATTTAAAAGTGTTTTTCTGTTATAACTGTTTTAAAAAAGTGTTAAAACACTTTATTACGGTTACAGTTTGAGTCCCTGCGTTACACCACTATCTCACCTAATGGTAAACGATGATGTAGTCGACGTTTTTCTCTATTCAGTCTCAAAATTAAACAAGACGAAAACCTGGAACGTTTTTGAAATAGACAAAATACTGTTGACTGTCAAAATATGAAACAAAAATGGCAGTATACCAAAAAGGTGATTTTTCAGCAGTCGTAAAGTTTTCAGTGTACCTACTTTGTTACTCGATAAGAAGTTGCGAATCAATTACCGAGAAACATTAACAATGGGAACAAATACTTGGCAATCAGAAAATGGGTTGTGATAATCAGATTGAAGATTGAAAAGTAAAGGTTTACCAAAATGGAAATTAAAAACAAACGTTTAGTATAGATATTCAAATGTCACATGATCCTATCAAACATTTTGCCAATCCTTTTTTTTTTCATTTTCCACTGTATGTGTGCTAGTATTTTTAGAATGTATTTATTTTTTTAATACAAAATACAGTTACTATGCTTTTTATTATAACGCAAATATAACATATTCCAATATATTTGCAGAATTTGCCTGCCGTGTTTCGAATCAGCCTTCTTGGCAAGCTTCGCTGAGGTAGGTATTGAAGTAGTCAATGCTACAAATACAAAGTAAAATTCTCAGCTCCATTTTACCTATTTCGGCGCCTGTTTCAATTATTCCACGTAATGTCCAGTTGCGTAAACATTTGAAGCACAAAAAGCTACCAATTTTATCATATACGAGTATTTACAATATTCACTAGGAATCAATTTGCGAATAATTAAACAACAGATGAACTTTACTACTTAAAATCCTGTAAAAAAATCGGCATTTAAAAAAAAACAGTTCGACAGATGTTACTAACGATGAAATGTAACTAAAGACCCCGAAAAGCTATAAAACATAAAAACAGACCTTATCACAGGCAAAAGATCAAAAAAGAAAAACAAAATATCACTAAATGTTGATCCAGGATCTCATAAAGCTCCAGAAAATTAACTAAACCTAAGGCGACCAACTAGAACTTAATTGCTGGTTAAATAAATAATTTAACACCAAATGTAGTCAAGACCTGAATTTTTTATATAAATTTCCCCTGTGTGGTATTTAAAACGCATTGTTTGGTTATTTTGAGCTCGTGCTTAAATGTGTAATAACAGATGCAGCAGTAGATCTTAAAGGTTAAGCAGGGATTGAATTATCCGTGGTTCTAGAACGCAAAGGGCCACTGAAGGAAAATAGGTGTGGTTTTAGTCAGAAAAAGATGGACGCGCTCACTTGCTCCGCCCTAGAGCTATGGATATAAGTGTGTACAATTACCGGCACGGATCTTGAGCGCTGGCTTCAAGTTGCGCAGAAGTCAAATATTCGGTCTCTTTAGTGGTGCGAAGTGAGGCGCGGGGGCGGGGAGTGTCAGTGATTCGCCGCGCCAACGTGTCATAGACGTCACTCCTGATTCGTTCCTTGCGTTGCTGCATATATCTAATAACGAAGACGATTGGCTTGCCAATGTATGGAATGCGCAAAGCGGATCACGGATCTTGAGCGCTCGGCGTCAGAGTGGGGGTCACTCTGACGCCGAGCGCTCAAAATCCGTTCCGATAATTGTAATGTTGGTGACAATTGCTAAGTTTGACAGCCCTCTGGTGTGGAACCTTACCCAGAAAACTAAGTCGCTTTTAGTTATTAGTTACTAACATAGGTTTTTTAAGATCATACTAACAATTTTTCTTGTAATGAATGGACCAATATTGATGTCTGATTAAATAAATAAATAAAAATAAATAAGGCGGTTTTTATTATAAGAGAGCCGAGGACGGTAATCAGTGTAATAACCAATATTCTCATTATGATACACGTAAATGCGATATTTTTGAGCACATTTGTGAAGAAAATGTTTTTTTTTTAACGTTTGCCAAGGTCGGTCTGTAGATAGGTGACAATCTTAACATATCAAGATTCTTCCGTAGGTATCTCCTTTTGTTCAGTACATTCAAAGATGGTCTGTAAGAGATTGTCTTTTGCAAAACGACCGCCCATTGATCACCTCATAGATTATAACATAATGAAACAGAGTCCTCTACCGTGTCTGTCTGTCTGTATGAACGAGAAAAACTACTGAACGAATTTTCATGAAGATTTCACCGAAAGAGAATGATTTTTGGGGAAGGTTTATATGTATAATAATATATGCATAATTATAATAGTAGAAAAAATAATTTCAAAGATTTCTAACACCCGTGCAAAGCTAGTGTTTTCTTTTATAAATACTTGTCTTGTGTTTTTATGAAGTGTAGAAAACAAATACCCACACTGAATACCACTTCAAAACTATTTTACATAGGTATATAGGCACGCCATTTTAAGTTAAGTGCTTTTTCCAACTCGAAAATGTCGTCGCCGAAATCCGCTGCACAAAGAACGGCATTATTTAGGATCTCCATTAAAGCACGGCGCGTCGTGCATCTTCCTTCACTTGTCGAATATACAGTTTGCTTCATAAACTGTTTGAAGACTGTGAAGAATTGCTTTGTATTGGTTTGAATTTGGAGATATTCGTATTATATAAATAGATTGATGATATCTGTGGGAGACCCACTCCAAAATAGCTTCACAAACTTAAGTGGCAATGAGCAGAGCACATGGCTCGTAGAACAAAAAGCCTGTGGGACAGAAAGGTACCGGACCAAGCGGTGACTGCGGAAGAGGCAGCGTTGGGAGACCTCCAACAAGATAGACCGATGTCCTAGTAAGGATCGCGAGGACAAGATACACAGGACTGGTTATTGTGGCGGCAATTGGGAGAGGCCTAAGAAAACTGGGAGATACATATCTGAAATGATGACGAATAAAAGTGATAGGAGAAAGAAGTGGATGTGTGAGTGGCTTCAGTTATAGAAGTAACTATCGAATAACAGCAAAAATAAAAATTAAAAAAGACCCCGTCGCATAAAAAGTAAAAGAACTGGTTAAGACGAGTCTGAGCCCAAACTCGACGTGTTTACTAGTAGTCATTCCAAGGTTCCATCAGCCACTTCCCAGTTCTAGCATCAGGTCTTCGTCATCAGATTCTCGTCGTAATGAGCACTATTTTTAAACCCCCACGAAAAAGAGGCGTGTTATAAGTTTGAGGTGTCTGTGTATGTGAGTGTACCTATTTGTTTTATTGAACACCAAGTTTAGTCTTTATAACTTCACTTGTGACCTGCCCCGGCTTTTTAACAAACTTTCACGTTTATTGCTCTTTTTATTAGTTAAAATCACGTCACGAGGAGTTAGTGGATAAATAAACAGACTCGATAAGGCAACTTTGTTGTATACTATGTAGAAATGACAGTGCAGCTTTTTAAATCAAAACATTTCACGTAGGTAAGTAATTCGCTTGCGACAGTTTCCACTCACGATAAGAAATTGCAAAGTGTGATCGCTATAAAAATACATGGAGCGCGCATTTCATTTGTTTATTAAGATGGCATTTGACGTTGTCGCGACTACATGCATGCAAATAAAATGAAAAATCCTTGTCATACCTACGTCGTCGTAAAGCTTTTATGTCGGTAGCATTGGCTCACTAGATTTATATCAACTCTTTTGTGTACATGCTGTGTTTAGGGGAACCTTTCGACCCAAGATGTGTGCGGTAGCTATTGGTGTGGAAGCAAAAATGTGTATAGCTGAGTGGTGCGAGGTTTTGTAAAAGACTCTCACAAATACAAATGACTGATGAAAAAGTACCAACTCTAAGTGTGCTCTTTTACCAGAAATGTGTGAAGTTTAGCTGAGCGATGCGAGAATGTGTAGCGGTGCTGTGAAATGGTGTGTAACCGATTGGTGTGAGGATGCTTAGCTGGCTGTTCTGGCTAGAAGCTCCATACTGCTCTGACATACATACCTCGCTGTTTTTGTGCCACTTACCTAGTGCGAGGATGCTTAGTTGACTCTTACTAAATGGGAGCGCGGAGGCATCCTTCACGCACTTTTTATGTTACGCTCTCGTACATCCCTTGTTTTTTTTTGTATATTCTAATATCTAGCTCCACTAGCGCGTCATCGCCAGAGTTGTGCTAAAGCTAGGAACTTGAAGTCATTTTATTTGTGGATTTTTTTTTTGTATATGGAAAAATCATCCAATGGCATCTCTGCGCCCTTGGGCGGAGCGGAAGATAGTGTCAGACTTTCAGACTTTTACTGACTAAAACTCACTCCTATTCCTTCCTTGCCTTTCGTACTGGGGCCAGAAGCAGACTTTCTCGCGTTCCTCCCATCTATCTCGCACATTTCTCGTGAGAAAGCACCCTTAAACGATTTTGTATGAACGTTTCATTCGTGTTACTTGTTTTGTAGCTTTTATGATCACAGTTGCATTTGAATTGATTTGATAATGGCTATTCTGCTAAAATGTTGCCATTCGGAGAATGCATTTAAATGGATTTGGTAATGGAAGTACAACAAAAATGTGGTAGTTGAGTTTTATGAAAACTGCTCAATTATTGAAGTAGTTCGATTAAATCACTATTTTTATTTTACTTCCAAGTTTTGCAGAATTCGTTTTTCCAAACTAGTTTTAAACGCAAACTGAATTGCTAGTTACTGGATTCTAATGATAAATGATAAATGATAAATGATAAATGATAAATGATAAATGATAAATGATAAATGATAAATGATAAATGATAAATGATAAATGATAAATGATAAATGATCTTTATTTTGCAAGTAGGTTTTATAAAAACACTTTTACACGTCAATTTTTTTTTTTTTCGTCAATTAATGCTAGATGAGGCCGGTGGAAATTTATTATATTATTATTATGGTAAATTTTATTACAAGTGAAGAAAATTTGTCATTGCGACCAATGCGAAATTGCCTGAGACATAGGCGAGGGTATTATGGAGCCGAGTGTTGCAGTGACCAAGTTTTACGTTTAAACGATATTATTTTTTAATACATGCGACTCGTGGGGGTCGCTTAGCGCCTAGCCTGATACGATAAATACAATAAATTGAGGTATGCTCGCGCGATTTTTCCACAATAGTGCGAAAAACAGTAAATTGCATGCCTGAAAGCGGTAGGGATGACAGCGGGTTTTCGAGTTAGCATATTGAAAAAGATTAACAAAAGATCAAAACTCCTTAGCAAACACGGATTGACACCGCGTTGTCAAAACATTCGTTATACCATTCCGTACTCTGTAATTAGATCTAACTTAAACAAAGAAATGCAAAGTCTGCTCAAAATACAAAAAAAAAACAAACACTTCCAAAAACAAAACACGGCCCAGTTAATTTCAATTGTTCCAAGTCCAACCGGTATCATTTGTAATTTTTTTTTTTTTACAATATGTCACGCAACAAAAGAGGAGGAACAATAGGCGACATGGATAGCCAGGGGAGGTTCACCGCGATTAATTTGAGCCAGTATAAATCATAAATATCAGACGGTGGGCCCGCGCTCAAATTAATTCATAAAAACTCGTTATTGTATCCGTTTGTCGGGTACGAGCTTAGCTGTTCAGAAAGTAATTACTGAGCTGAAACAGGCTATTTGTCTGATTCGAAAAGATTAATGTGGATCATAATTTCCTGGATATGATGAGAACCTGAATTTACATGGGTTTTGTAATATTGTGCGGTAGGAAGGCTAGATTAGTAGCCTCTGACAAATACTCTCGCCTCTGACAAATGACTGGCCTGTTGGTTTAGTGGTTAGTGGCCCTGACTGCTATGCCGGAGGTCGTGGGTTCGATTCCCACCCAGGACAAATGTTTGTGTGATGAGCAGGATCATTTGTTCTGTGTCTAGGTGTAATTTATCTATAATATGTATGTATGTATTTAGGAATATATAAGTATGTTTATTAGTTGTCTAGTGCTCATAACACAAGCTCTGCTTACTTTAAGACTAGATGGCGTTGTGTGATAGTTGTGGAATATTATTATATTATTAAGCTATTGCATAGCTTCTATCGCGGGCCTTGAGCGTGGAGACCGAATCCAGAAATTCCGTAACGAAAATAACCTAACACTCCCCACTCATTTGTTTTTTGAGCGTGGTGACCGATAAGAAAACAAATGAGTGAACAATCAATCAAAATTCAATTCAATGTGTGAAAGTGTAACTTCAAAAGAAAAAAAACGAAGGAAAAAAAATACTTCATAAATAAAATAAATAAATAATTATAATTGCATAAGTTGATAAAAATGCTATGCAATAGCTTTACCGCGGCGGTCCCCAAGTGCCACACGTCTTTTTTTTTTATATATTTCTTTATCTCAGGACCCTGAGGTCCTGGACTTTTGGAAGGCATACGAGGAGACGTAACCAACTCGTAGAGGCCCTTTTATATTATTATTATTATTAAATATTCTTCAGGGTCGCACATCCATGACCAAATTGTCTATCTCGTCAGCTCTTCTGTCGCCTATGGGGATTGAAGAACTGAACGAAGTGGAGTACCCAGTTGCAAATACATAACCCTGGCGAATAGGACGCAAACACACTCGTCGGACGTATCCGACGCAAGCGGATACTTGTCACTCTTTCGAATAATCTAGGAGGATTGTTCGAAAGATCGTGGCCCTGGAACGCAAAAGGTAACTGAAGGGACTTAGCACTTCGGAGTGAGAGGATTATGATAGATAGATTTTGAAAAGATTTGATAGGCAAGGCCAAAACCACAAAATAGATAGGTACAGAAGACAATCTCATATATGTACTTCACTTTTTATACCTACGCTCGGACGCACACTAGTGAGCGTTTGAGCTGGAATTGTTCGACGAGTGATCCGAGACGCGACCGAGACATCGTGTCTGTGAGCGGTGTCTATGTGTGCGTTGCTCGAGCGCGCTTTGTATGTAGACTGACTTCTGTACCTATATATTTTGTGCCAAAACCTTAAAAACCAATTTTACCAAGAAGTATGGTGTTTCCCATTTAGGTACTGAATTCCAGTTCCTGGTTTTGGTATTGGGCTGCTAGACTGGAAGCTAACTCCAACTTAGTAGGAAAAATGTTTGGCACTAGATGATTCGTAGAAAGCCGGTAAAGTGAACTTCGATCCGTAAATTACAAGCTGAGCATGATGAAACGAAAGCGATTTTGAACATTACGAACATGGGTTTCTTAGTAGACGGTCGACTGCCTCCAATCTGGTATTGTCTAACGAACTAATTACCGCTGGGATGGATGAACGATGCCAGGTCGATGTTATCTACACGGATTACAGCAAGTGTTTCGACCGAATTGATCACCGTGTGCTTCTTCAGAAGCTATTATCTGCAGGAATACACGGTGACCTATTTCGTTGGTTTTCATCATACATAGATAATCGGACACAGGCTGTTGTCTTGCGTGGTTACACTTCTGGATGGAAATCTGTCCCATCAGGAGTGCCCCAAGGCTCAATCTTGGGACCTTTATTGTTTATCATTATTTATCTCGGACATGCTGTTTTGCTAATTCGCAAATTTTACTTTACGCTGCCGACATGAAGGTCCTTAAGTCTGTACGAACAGTGTCTGATACCGAGCTACTTCAGTCTGACCTTGATAAATTCGTAGCATACTGTAACATTAATAATGTTACGCCATTAAACGTGAACACGCCATATCTCCGAGAAAATAAAGAGTAGCACGTAATAATTAAAACGCATTGCTGTTCGAAAGGTCTAGAATGGTTGTGCGTAGACAAGCTTAGAAAAATCTCGAAACATCCACACAGCCAGTACCACTAGTAATAGGTATTCATCTTACTGATAAGGGAAATGGTACTTTCCGTCTTTAACAATAGAGTCGAAATTCGCATGAAAGTGACTCTTATTACCACGAGCAATAAAAATGATTTATGACTTCGAGAAGCGATTC
Organism: Mythimna ferrago; assembly: GCA_910589285.2. Lineage (NCBI taxonomy): Eukaryota > Metazoa > Arthropoda > Insecta > Lepidoptera > Noctuidae > Mythimna > Mythimna ferrago. The sequence continues at coordinate 11,405,537 of OU342695.1, forward strand.
AATTGTTCTGGAATTCTGGATAGATCCGGGGACGTCGGTATCTAGAATTTTCTTGGCTCCGCATATAAATACGTGCCCCCGGCCGGAAGCAGTCAGTTGTGATTTCGACTGCGATCAAGAGCGAACTACCCTAGTACTTGAAGTGATTTTATCTAACGACCTAAGCGATTGTGTAACGGTACTCTAGTGTTAATTGCGATTCGGATTATTGTTGACTGAACTATTTTGTTATTGTTTGTGGTGAATAAAGTTGTCTCTTAGTAAATCGGCATTTGATTACCCACGGACGTAACAATAAGTTACTACTAAACGTATCCAAATGTTTTCACCTAGTATTCACTCGTCAGAAAACTACTATCGGCCCAGGATACACGCTAGATGGTTCATACTTAAGTAAAACAAGCAGTATCAGAGATCTGGGAGTGATACACGACAGCAAATTACTTTTTGATAAACATATAGAAACCATTGTCAAGAAAGCCTTCAAAACCTTAGGATTCATTACTAGAGCATGTTCTAACTTTCGATCTTTAAAACCAATCAAAGTTCTTTACTGTTCACTCGTGCGCAGCCATCTTGAGTACGTTTCCCAGGTCTGGAACCCACAATACGAGACTTACAAATCTCGTATTGAATCTGTTCAGAGAAAATTTTTGCGATATCTTGATTTTAAAGCCAAACAATTCTCGGTCGACTACGAGCACCGTTGTAGGCGTTATCATTTCTTACCACTACACATAAGGCGTAATATTAACGACATATGTTTTTATTGATTGTCCTGATCTACTCAGTAAAATACTTCTTCGTACTAATCAGAACAACCTACGTATGCGTCCTCTATTACAGGCACCACGCACATCCACAAAGTACAGATGTAACGCCTTCTCCATACGTAGTGTCACAGTCTTTAATAATTTACCGTCGCACCTAGGAATCGACTTATTTTGCACCAGTGTACATTACATTAGAAAAATCCTGAATAAGGAATATTTTGGAGTCACGAATAACTATTTAATATTGATTGTACTTAGTTAATTGCTTTTTATCTATGATTTTAAATGACAAGGACAGGCATAATCATTCTTTGGGTACCAACATAAATTTTTATTGATATTTTTAATTAAAAGTTAACGCAATATAATATACGATATGTATATGTGGAAGCTTTTAATTAGCAATTTTCCATACCTATAAAAAAAAACAATTATGTTATTAGTCTGTAAGCTTTCTTTAAAAATAAATAAATAAATAAAATAAATAAATAAATATTACAGTACAAGTTACCTTCTCAAATTTATTTAATTGGCATACCTACCTAATGAGACATGGTCATCGGTTGCAACATGTAGATATGTCGCAGTAAGATAGATAAAGCCGTAATATAGTTATATCCCTAGGAATATAATTATATACCGTAACATAGTTATACGAAAGCGATTCTTTACTATCTCACTAGGAATATAGTTTTAAAACCGTCGAAGTTTAGTGATATACTTATATTACTAGATTAAGTTCAGTGTTATAAATATATTAGGGTTTGTCTCAAAACAGTATCATATTGTCATCATATTGTAGTATATTAAAGCTTATTTATTCTCAAACATTTTTGAAAAATTGAAAAAATTTCAAATGTGTGCCACTTTTTTGAGACAGACCCATTACTTGATTAAGCTTAGTGAAATAGAAATCTACCATATATAATTAAATAAAACAAAATTTTATTGGTTTTATCTTTATTAATAAATCAACTTTATGTATCCTGCAGTTAGTTACAATACTTTGTGACATTAACACGTATTAAAGTAATTATAATTAAAACGATCATATTTTTTGGAATTTAAACATTAACAATACAATTAAAACTAATCAAACATTAAAAATCTTTTAAAGCCAAACAGTTTTGAGATATCTTTATTTCTTATCAACAAGTTGAGATCTTGGTTTCTTTAAAAGTATTTTTTAATTTTTGTTCAGACAAGAAGAGGTCATGACATCTAAAATTACATAGCACTGAATGCTTCTTACAGGCACATCTTTTAGTAGAACACTGTATATTCGATTTTTTACAGGAACATTTTAAATAACCTTGGCCACCAAAGCGCGAAAATTTTTGGCATATTTCTCTCAGTGACAAGTTTTCATTTGGTATAGAATTATTCAGCGCAGTAATATAAAGCGCGCCGCCTGCGCCGCACACTCCGAAAGCTATTTCACTAAACTTAATCTATTAATATAAGTATATCACTAAACTTGGACCGTTTTATAACTATATTCCTAGTGAGATAGTTATGAATCGCTTTCGTATAACTATGTTACGGTATATAATTATATCCCTAGGGATATAACTATATTACGGCTTCATCTATCTTACTGCGACAGATACATAGATACCAGACACATCATTTCAGCCGCTAGACGTCCACTGTTGGACATAGGCCTCCCCCAAGCGTCGCCACAACGAACGATACCAGACACATTCTTACACAAATACTCATACTAAACAGTCATCATATTGGGTTGAAAAATTTAAAAATGGCTACTAAAATTGCTCAATTAATTTAAAGGGGTTAAAATGTAATGCGAGATACAAGCTAGCACCTAGTTCAGATACAAATAGTCCCAAGTTAGGTATATTACAAATGTAAGCCATTATTAAGTTGTTAATTTTCTTTGTCCAATGTAATATTGTGTGTAATTATTTTGGTGAATAAACTATTATTCAATTAACGTTTACCTCTTTTTTATTTCACCATCATAATTTCAATCGAAAGATGTCCATATACATGTATGTATCTCCTCCAAAAGTCTAGTGCGTCACGCACCCATTGGTTCCGCCTGGCCTTCCAACGCTGTGTCTTTCGTTACATGGTAGCCAGTGCAGAACCTTTCGACCCCGTCGACCATATCCACCATCTGTTCAACGAGCAATGTGGCGCTTAATTTATTAAACCCCAAGCGAACGCCGGCGTTCGCGCCACCTATTGTCTTTCTATTGTGTCTGATTTCCACGATTGAAAGGTTAAGTTTGCGATTATTCAGACATCTTTTTATTTGAGAAATAAAAATAATTTCTCCCGCTCTAATTGAAGTTAGTCAGACTTTTACCGACTAAAACCCACCCGTGTTCCTTCAGTTACATTTTGTATTCCAGGGCCGTGACAATTCTTTCGACCATGCCCACAACTCTAGCGTAAACCTAAATCTTGCTTGCGTGCTTGATTTTATAAAGAAGTAAACAATGAACAGGAGTAAGCACCCAAAGAATGTTTTAATATAACCGGTTATCTGTTTGCAGCTTATATAAACCCAATGTATTGTTCTCAAGCGATGTCAATACCCTTTACATCTAAGTTATCAAGTTCAGGTTAAGTTAGTAATTGACTTACCACTCACCACAACTCATTGATCAGACTTACTGTATAAGCAAAGTTGTAAGTTTAACTGAACTCACGAAAGAGAAATACCAATGTTTGGCGCTCGACAATGATATACTTCCGAAGTACCATTAAGTTATTTCATAGGTATTGATACTGCAGGGACTCAGCAGGGCCGAAATCTTCTTGGGGCATTTTCTGAGAAGGAAACTCGTAGTCCTAGAACGCAAAGGACAACTGAAGAACACAGGTATGGGGGTTAGTCAGTAAAAGCAACTCCACTCTAGAGTCGTCGGAGGATGACAGATCCCAAATCAAAAAAAAAAAAAAATTGTGGTAAGCACTTAGTAGCGCAACTAAGTGCTTAATAACATTTTTATTTAATAATTATTATTGTTTAAATTCATCACAATTCACTAGAATTTAAACAATAATAATTATTCTCCTGCCCGCATTTCAATAATGGTGACCAATCTTTGGAAAGCTAAGGAAAACAAGGAATAAACTAAGTACGCATGTGATGTTATTATGCATAAGCGTGTGCGCAAATACAGATACAGTTTCTGTTCCTTTACTGATATATAATCCAATGGGACCAACGGCTACACCACTAAGAATATTATTTTAAACTTGAAAGCCCCTTAAAATAAGAAATAACGGTGAGGACCTGCATCAAGTGGAAAGTGAGGACGCTGTAGCGCCCCTTAACCACTCCTCAAAGAGGGCACTTATCGCCGCGATTGTGTCGTGGCGTGCCAGACTATAATTATATTCGCAACACATAATATATTTATTTATTTTATTTATGTATCGTTTATTTTCAGGTATTAACCCATAAAAATTTTATAGTTTTTTTTTTTATTATTGATAAGCTCGCGTTTGACCACCATCTCACCTGAAGGTAAGCGATGATGTGGTCGACGATAGAGCACGCTTGCCTAGAAGTAACTTAATCACTCTTGACTTAAAGACCCTAAGTTTTAGCTATCAGGAAACACAGACTCCGTCAGGGAATATTACATTGTTACTGCATAATAGATAAATTAAGTTGATTATTGAATTACATTAATAAAATTAATTAATGTCTATCCGGTATCCGGAGCGAAATATTTCAGATACTGACACTAATGATTATCACACAGGGTCAGTCGAGTCGAGGAAAGATGTCTTGAGTCTTCTCAAGAGCCCGTAAAAATCAGTAACTCTGTTCTCAACGAACATGCCAGTTGCATAACACCGCCAGGGCAGCTTAAGCATAGCTCTGAAGGCTATATAATTATTATGTAATTGGTCAACGAGGCGCTTAATTAATACGTCCCTTTTTAATTATAACAACAGTCTTGGTAGTGACCAACTAACAAGTAACAACAAAAATGGCGCGGCCCCTTCACGAGTGACCTATAAACAACATAACATAACATTTTTAACATAACATAACTTTTTTTTAGTATATATGCGAAACCTGAATACAGTTTGTTCAGAAATAGTAATTGAAACGATTCCAAATATGAGAAAAAATATAATGGTGTAAACATTATTGGAATAGTAATGTTTACATCATTATATTTTTTCTCAAAAATATTTAAAAAGGTCACAAGTTGGACACCACCGACGCTAAGTAAAAGACAGGGCATAGCAGCCTAGGCCTAGCGCAAAACTGGGTGCGGGGGCAAAACAACCCGTTAGTCACCCGGATGGCCCGGTGACATGTATTTGTGCGGACAACCAGGTAACATAACAAGATTATATTTTTGTGATTTTTCATGATACAGTTATGAAATTTTGTGCATAAATTCTTTACATAAAATCACTAGACACGTGCTTCGGATTTCGCATTTAATAAAAATAATGTTCTATAATAAACAAAATTATAACGACAAAATTAACCTTCAAACCATCAGCCGTTTATTAAATGTTAAGCCTGATCGTTACCTAAAAATAAGTATAATAAAATCGATTTAAGCTTTAAGGCAATACTATATTTATGACCCTTAAATTTCACTCGGTTGGCCGGATCCGGCCCCACTTTCTGCAAAGTAGATTCGATGACTCGCTATTGATTTGATTGCCAATCCCGTTTCAACTTTAGCTGTGAAATATCATTTATATCCAACCAAGAATTTATAAATGGAACTTCTGTACTGCCGTTTTATCGGTTTTTGCAGTTTAAATTAGAGATATTTTTTTTTACTTTTTAGCGGTTGCTAAGCTCATGTTGTTATTTTTAATTGAATTGAGTTCTTAAATCAATTTTTTTCAACTTCTGCATTTGAAAAAGGAAGATACTGCCATTTTTTTATTATTTTTAATTAATAGTTTCACTGGTTTTTCCAGTTTAAAATTAGAGATATTTTTTTATGTACTTTTTAGCCGTTGCTAAGCTTATGATGTTATTTTTAATTGAATTGGGTTCTTAAATCAAATTGGTTTGATAAGTTAATAGGGCTGTTAAATTGGTCGTTGAAGTATTTCGTAATAGGTTTGAAGGCTGTATGAAAGATATTCAATCTTGCCATTTCTTTCATCCGATCGCTTTTCGAGTTCTACTTGAGGTTTCTACTCAATTGGGGGTTTGAAGACACTGGAATATAATACCAGCCTGTAATATTTTTTAAATAATTTTCCTTTTTCGTATATTTATCTTTCGTTTTCATTTGTGGATTTTATAACTTGGCTGTTATATTGTTGATGGGATTGTTTGCCAAAGCGCAGTTTTCCCTTCATAAAATAAGTCTAGTGGAAAAATGTGTTTTATTGCCGCTGTCATGTTGATCGTTTATAACAATTGCTATTGACTGATTGGTTTTCTGCAAAATATTGAACTGCAGTGCGGCATAGTTGTATTTTCTATTCTTATTGTTATGGGTTAGTATATCTTAGAACCCTGGGGTTCTGGACCTTTAGAAAGCATATGAGAAGTCGAAACCATCTCGCAGAGGCCCTTTTGACGCTGTTAATGTAACGAAGTACCATGTTTTTAGTGAATCAATTTCTGTGTCAATAAATTATTACTATTATTTCCTTTTTTCCATACATCCATAATTAATATTTACATTTTATTTTTATTTTAAATTAAAAAAAAACATTTAAAATATAAAAAAATAGTAGTTCACCGGAATCTCGACCGGGGTCCCAACTAACGGTGGTCAGGGCTCTTGAGATAGGAATCTCCGAACAATACGCGCCTTATCCAAGACTACTGCTTTCTAGATCAAGCCCTTGATCCTAATGCCCATCGCGAGCCTTATTATTATTACAGCGCAACCTTATGCGATGGAGTATTTTTTGTCTACTTATTCACTTATCTACTTTCAAAAGTCTCGAAACTGACATGCGTTTAAGTACCTAGACACGTTTTAGTAGTTAGGACATTCCTAGGTATACTATTTGCTATAAAAAGTATTCGTTTGAGTTGGATGTTTATCGTTCGATATTCGAAAGAGTGCTGTGAAAATACGAAGTCCCGGATGTGTTGACTTACGTCGACGCGACGCAAAGTGAACTTATGAAAATATTATTCAAGTTAGCTTAGTGTAGCACTGCCGATGCATCGGTGCTGGGAAATTACGCTGCTTCGAAATTCAAACAAAATTACCAATATGTATATAATGGATTTTATTGAGGATTTTCGAAATAAACCACAAATTGTTTCTCTGAAAACAAAGATTTGTTTTATTCAACATGCTTTTACAGTATAACAATTATCGTTTAACTAAAATTACACTTTTATCTCACCTGAAAACAAAGAAACGACATTTAAAGTTTAATAATATCGCCTCCTCAATTATATCCCTTTAATTATCTCTCTACAAGTTTTTATAACAATAAAATGCACAAAATAATCTAAACATCATCTGTCATTGAATGATACGTCACCCCGTATCCACAGCTTAAAAATTAAAAAAATGAAATGTCATTTCCAAGGAGGTCATTTCATTACATGTATATTCATATAAATCGACATTTATACCGCGTACAGCGAAGAACTGGAACAATTTGCCTGCTGCGGTCTTCCCGTCCGATAGGCATTTTTAATGACTCGTTCATGACCTCACTGCTGTGAGCGGTAGCTAAGCCCGTGGCGGCGAGCGGTGGGATCAAAAGGATGAACATGTTTGAAGCATGCCACGAGACGCTGCTCATAGTGAAATCGCGTGCGCTTACTGATACCGCACCGCTCGCCACGCCGCGCGCTTCTAACACCGAAGTCGTTACGAGGCCGTAAGGCTAGATTGAATAGGCTCTTAGTAATCTAAAGCGCTTCACCATCAACGATGCATCATTGCAGGTGGAATTGCAATCAAGCACTTGTTTAAATCACTTAAAAAATAAAACAAATATTCAATTTTTTTTTTATTGATAATAAGCGACATAATAACATAATTTATCATAAGTATATCCAAGGCCAGTATTCCAAGTTCTTTTGAAGATAGAATTCTTAACTCGAATCGAATCGGTTATTATGACATCAGACGAAACCTTCTATTAATATCGATAAATAAATAATAAGCAGCCAATTTGTTTGAGTCGAGTGAAGGGATTACTTAGAACATAAGAGCTCTTTTTTAAGTTGGGAAATCATCCAATGATTGCCTTCGCTCTAGGGTGTAGTGGGAGGGTGTGTCAGACTTTTACTGACTTAATTCATTAAACCTCAAGCGAACGCCGTTAGCGCATCTATTGTGTTACTATTGTGTCTCAAATTGACGGTATCTGAAAGGTTAAACCGCACCTCATCTTTGCCTTTTGCATTCCAGGACCATTTTTTTTTTATGGTGGGAAAAAATCATGCATTGACATCCCCCGCCCTTGGGCGGAGCGGACGATAGTGTCAGACTCTTACTGACTAAAAGACCCACCCCGTTCCTTCTAGCCTTCATACCGGGGTTCGAGCGCCCTTTCGGATAACCCTGGCCCCAGTAGGCTTCGACCCGGCTGGGTCCCTGCTGTTGCTGACAACTCCTTGAGGCGCGCGGGAACAGTGCGCGCCGTCGACGACTTTGGCTTGGTCCGGACAGTTACCGGACGGCCGGACAGTGAGGGCATTCCAGGACCACGGGTTCCCATTTCAGCAGTAAACCTATAAGCCCCAGTAGGTTTCGGCCCTTCTGGGCCTCCACGGCTTTGCTAACATCTCTTTGAGGTACGTGGAACACTATGTACTGTCAAAGACTCTGGCTTGGTCTGGACGTTTACCGGAAGGCCGGACGATAAGCTACCTATTGCTCGTTGCTCATATAATAACGTCACTATTTGCTAATTCCATACCAATATCCTGTCATCATCATTATCTTTTTTCTCTATTCTCTTATCCTGATCCTAAATTTATTTATGGCTAGAGCAACAATTCTTTTATATCGATAGTTAGAAATAAAAGAAAGAAAATAATCACGCTTATTTAGCGCAATGACGTACACAATGAAGAATCAAGTTACTTTTCTATGTCTATAATATGTATGTATTTAGAAATATATAAGTATGTTTATCAGTTGTCTAGTACCCATAACACAAGCTCTGCTTAGCTTGGGACTAGACGGCGTTGTGTGATAGTTGTGGAATATATTATATATATAAAAGGTGTAAGGGACAGCCCTCCACAAACTTTAAGGACTTGCTCAGTAGACGAAACGGAATAACCTTCCACAAAAGTTTCTTTCAGGAAACGAAAAAAAAATCAGCCTCACCATACTAAATGATAAACTTGATTGGACAATTTGTATGGCGAGACCGATTTTTTTATCGTATCCTGAAAAAAAATTTTGTGGAAGTTTGTTAAGTTTCGTCTACTGAGCAAGCCCTTAAAGTTTGTGGAGGGCTGTCCCTTACACCTTGTATAAATATTATTATTATTATTTTCAATTTACAAACACTCACACATGCAGTTTTCTCATTTATCACTACATTCTATTTCATCATCCTTTTGCCCAAAAGACGTCTACGGTTAGACAAAGGCCTACCTCAAGCGATACTACTACGACTGATCCTGTGCGTCTCGCATCCATTTGAATGTTTTGTAACATTATCATGACTAAACTACTGAAAATTGAATACGACATGTAGGGGTATTTCTTCCTCTCATTTTCTCTGCTCAACATAGATAAGTAATGGTGTCGCCGCATCTTAATTTGTAACAGTAAAAGAAAACGAGGAGATATCTCACCAATTGACATGGGGTTCTGAACTAATTGGGGAAAGAAACAAATAGCCCCATGACCTCTCCAGCGCTGGACGTAAACTAATTACTCAATGACTCTACTTGACTAGGTCCATCGACCTATCTTATAGCTTACAACAAAAAGAAAAGTTACTATGAGATATTCGCTACCACCTCATTGCATGTATCACTTAACTAAATACCTCCCTGTTTTTCGTTGGGTAATCATTAAATTTTAATAACCATAATAAAATATGAAAATCTACAAAATAATACTAGGCAGTATTTAGTTAATGTCTGTAGGATTTTTTGAAAGAATCACCACGAAACTGGAGCTCAAAGAGCAACTGACTGAAGGAACATAGGTGAGTTTTTAGTCTATAAAAGTGTAACACTCCCTTGCACTCACTATGTGTGCCGAAATATTTTTTTTTTATTTAATGCTTTATGCACACAAAATTACAGAGGCGGCCTTAATGCCTTAGGCATTTTCTGCCAGTCAACCTTTGGGTGATGCAGAGAAAAATAGTGGTAGGTGCAATAAATGAAAGAGAGAAGACGAGTACAGTAATAGACATCAGTACTAATAAACCATTTAGATAAAAAAAATTAACACCATTAAAAACATAAATATAATTAACACCATTTTATAATTAATATTATACGTATAGTAACAGCTCCGGAAAATGCAGCGTTGGAAGGCCTCTCACAGTGTGGACTGATGACCTTGTGAGAGTCGCGGGAATGCGGTGGATGCGAGACGCACAGGACTGTTCGTTGTGGCCACACTTGGAAAGGCCTATGTCCAACAGCAGACGTCCTTCGGCTGAAATGATGATGATGATGATAATGTATAGCAAATGTATATATTTCATCATCATCATCATCATCATTTCAGCCGATACACGTCCACTGTTGGACATAGGCTTCCCCCAAGCGTCGCCACATCGAACGTTCCTGTGCGTCCCGCATCCATCGGTTTCCATCCGTTCATCGGGTATATATTTGACTTAGACATTAATTTGAAGCTTTTTTAATAATCAACCATTAATACGTTCATATAGCACGTCAAACTTCCAACCATGTTTCCTCTCCGCCATAAACTATTCAGCACTGAACTTTTAATTCACAATGCACACATTAAATAGTGCATTAAATTCTCGTAAAACTTTCAGAATCCGTCGCGACACTATTTCACATTCGCCTCATCATTAACTAGGAATTTCAGTTAATGAATTTAATGTTTCTGCTTTGCTGTTAGAATGAAATGGGCAGTTAAAATGATATGTAGTTGCTGATAATGTGAATCTATGTGTAAGCCTTCCTTCGGACATTTTAGACCAAATTTAGAGGTGCCTTGGGAGCGGTAATAGTTCGAGTATTACATTGGTAAATAGAGATTTACAAGTGTCTGATTTGAGTGCTAGAAAATAGTGACTGAGTGAGATTATCGTCATATGAGCAGGTGTTAGTAAAACTCGTTTGGTAGTTTTTTTTTTTATTAATAGGTTCGCGTTTGATCACTATCTCTGAAGGTAAGTGAAGTAGCGACATGAATACATCATCATCATTAGCTTTTTTCAATGTTCCCACTGCTGGGACTCAGGCCTCCCCTTTAGGAGAGCCAATGGGCCGTAATCCACCACGCTGGCCAAGTGCGGGTTAGTGAATGTCACATGTCTTCAAATTTTTGGTTCTAGGACATGCCCATTTCCTCACGATGTTTTCCCTCACCGTTTTGAGAGCAGTGGTAATGAAATAAATTACACAAAGTAATGCGCCTGGCAGGGTTTGAAACCTACAACTTATAAGTCGGAGCCATTACCAGTCAGCCATCACTGCTCTCATGAATACGAATGATATTTATTTTTGGTCCAAGTACTTAGACATATTTGAGAAGTAATTTACTAATTAGGGTAGTTGTATAATAAATTGTATAGTTTCAATAGATCAGCCAGTCGGAGTCTCGCTATCGCCTTCCATACAAATACGTGTACGTACTGGTCAGTGGACTTGGTGTTCAATAGCTGGCTCGAATCCACGGCAACATGTTTTTTCTTAACGTATCGAGAGAGTGCGGCGGCGCCAGCGCATTGCTTCTAAAGCGATGCGGCCCTAGTGCCCTCAGTACTCGCGTCTCCGTGGTTGAATGTTTTGTATGCCTGTAAGCTTAAATGTAGCTTATATGTAGGCCACTAAAATCAGATGTATTCAGCGTTGAAAATGGGCCTCTCCGAGGTGTAGCTCCCATCGACCGGTCCTGCACGTCACGCATCCAAAAGATTCTTGCAGCCTTCGCCAGGTCATCGGTGTGGGGAGTCTTTTCAACGCTGCGTTTTCCGGTATGTGGTTTCCATTGCAGAAGTTTTCGGCCCCCCGGGCCCTACGTTCTGAGAGTAATGTACTTTGCTCACTGCCATTTAAGTTTGACAAATCTTCGGTGTAAGTATATCGGTAACCTTGATGTATTTTTGTAATGAAGTAGTTTAGGATCTTTGCAGGCGTATTGGTATCTGAAATATTGTTTCAACAATAGAATAAATGAATGTCGAACAATCATGTACAAAATATGTAAAATCGTCCAAACAACCAAACTGTAAAAACGTCCAAACAACAGCTAGATATTATCTAGCTGTTGTTTGTTGTTGTGATTTGGTTCGATGACAATATCTAATATGATGTGCTGATTGGCTATTGTACCCCGCTCTGTTACGTGCATTAAAATGGTTTTTAAATTATGTAATACTGACATATATGTAGGTACATATAAATGTATTTGAGAGCGGCTTTTTTCGAATCAAAGTTATAATTATTATTTTGTTCTTTGTTAATCTAACATGAGATGATAAAACATTGAATATTGTGAGTAGGCAAGGGTAAGGACTTAAAAAAAAATATAATGAAACTTATTTTTCAATTTTGATGGATATTTCAACGAGCAATGTTTTTATTTACACAAAAAAATAGATAAAAGAACTTTTAAAACGAAAACATGACAAGCAAAAGTCGATGTCAAAAGTTGAGTACTCAAGCAACAATCGAGTTCACTTTATAACAATATTCCAGTGTTGCCATAACACCCTGCTCTCAATAAATGCAAAATGCATTTTTCTATCTTCATTCTTCGGGCATTGACTTTCGAGCCAATGGAGAAAGCTTAGTTCTTGAGACATTTAAGACGGCAACGTTCATTTTGTTTTAAAAGAAGATGAAAATCAACTATTAGCGATCCCGCACACGGGCCTCAAAAAAACGCCACTACAAAAAAACGCTAGAAGCGGTCACAAAAAGAAGCTAGAAGCGGCCGCAAAAACAGCTGAAGCGCGCGACTCCTTGTGTCCGGAGAAGCTTGAAGCCGCTTCAAGCGTTTTTTTTGTGGCGGAATCGCCGCACACGAGCCACTAAAAAAGGCCGCCTCAAAAAAAAGCTTGAAGCGGCGTTTTTTTGTGGCCCGTGTGCGGGGATAGTAAAGTTCAGATATGTTTTCGGATTTAAGCAACTAAAGTTTTGCATTTTTTCATGAGAAATCATCAAATGACTTCGCTTTACCATGGTTCTCATGGGTTTTAGTCAGTAACAGTTGCTAAGATGTAAAAAGTTTTTAGTTCCAACCATTTTTAATAACCTTCCAGTCGATATAAACAGTTGTGCTACAAAAGCGTCTTACAAAAATAAAATACATAAGTACGAGTACCTCTTCAATGAATTTTGTCAAACCCTCAATGATGAGGATATTTAGAAAGTGTTTACTGTGAATGTGTATATTTGTGCTAGACAAAAGGAGCTACATCTGCCAACAAACTGCTTTGCAGTTTGGCAGAGGTAATATTTATAGTGTTGAATATGTATTTCTGTGAATAAACTATTTTTCATTTTTTTTTTTTTTCAACTCAGCACTCGAGCGGTAGAAGTCATTGGGTGATTTCCTACTTATAATAAACTCTGAAAGGGAACTTTGGCTTGCGTTGGTCATTAGTTGCCATACTTGTGTCAAGAAACAAGATCACCAACATCCATTTTAAGCTGATTGAGTGCTTTATCCACTTCAGTCATTATTAATTGTCATGTTTTTTTTTAAAATTATTGTTGATAGATTTGCGCTGTTTGGTTTGGTTCAGACTAAAATAATCTAAAGTGGGTAGATTTCTCTTGTACATGATTACAAATACAATCTGATATATCACCAATACCGCCCATGTGAAATTCAAAAAATATAATATATCCATGGGGGTTTTTGAATAGTTTCATGGAAATACCCTGGAACGCAAAAGGCAACTGAAAGAACACATGCGGGTTTTAGTCAGTAAAAGTCTGATAGGTACAGTGAAACCTGGTTAAGTGAGACATCAAGGGACCTGCAATGTCGTTTCACTTATAGAGGTATTCCACTTACCCAGTGTCTCAGATATACAGGTATAAATAAATATCTGTCTCATTTACAGAGGGTTCCATTAATAGAGGTGAGAATACAGATTATTTCAGTTATACAGGTGCGATCATTAAATAAAATAACGTGTTATGTATGTAAATGAGTTGTAATTTGTATATGACAAACAATGTTATCTCAGTTACAGAGGTTTATGCATATAAAATTTACTCGCTGTCTCAGTTATAGAGGTAACTATGATGATAAATCGAAAGAACAAATCCCAGATATAGAGGCTTACCTCGTCCCACTAACAGAGGTAATTCAGTGCCAAAGTGTTGGGACCTCAGCATGAGTTCCAGTTATGGAGGTTTCTCACTTATCCAGGTCCCACTTAACCAAGTTTCACTGTACTTCCTCTCGCTCCAGTCAGAGCGCTAGACGTTATTTGAGTTAAGTAAAAAAATAAAAGACTTTTTTCACATATAAAATACTAGCTTTTGCCCAAAACTTTGCCCATGTATGTACATAAAATATAGCTCACTAGCTTTTCCCCGCAGCTTCGCCCGCGTACATAAAATATAGCCTTTGTCACTCAGAAATAAAACAGCTTTCTAACGGTCAAAAAAATTTAGCAATCGGACCAGTACTTCCAGAGATTACCTTCTACAAACAAAAAAAAAACAAAAAAAAACAAAATTTACCTCTTTATTTTAATAGTGTAGATGTCACTCAGGTATAAAGCAGTTTTCTATCGATGAAAAAATTTTAGCAATCGGACCAGTACTTTCAGAGATTACCTCCTACAAACAAAAAAAAAAAAAAAACATAAAAACAAACTTTACCACTTTATAATATTATGTAAGTGTAAGAGAGTAGATTGTGTAGGTTTTTTTTTTAAATATATGTTTGGTATTACTCTTAGTATTATATTTTCAGAGTAATGAAATTGTTTATGTGTAGGTATAACCTGTTTATTTCTCCGCTTGGATTTCGCTCATAAATTAACCAGTTAATTTTTTTTTGTAAAATTTTACCTTCTCGGGTGGTAACACTTTTTGTATATTCCTTTTTATTACATAATATAATATTCCACAACTATCACACAACGCCGTCTAGTCCCAAGCTAAGCGGAGCTTGTGTTATGGATACTAGACAACTGATAAACATACTTATATTTTTCTAAATACATACATATTATAGATAAATTACACCCAGACACAGAACAAATGATAATGCTAATCATACAAAATTAGTCCTGGGTGGGAATCGAACCCACGACCTCCGACATAGCAGTCAGGGACACTGACCACTACACCAAAAGGCCAGTCGAACATACATCGTACACTGTTTAATATCGTTTCCAAAATCATTTAGCCCTAGGTGGAATCCAGTTAAGTCCGTCAAAGAACTGCTTATTTATTGGATCACAAGGCACATCATCATCCACTGGGATTCCTATCCCGATTTCCAGCCACCATAGGCGCGGGCTTGCGGACGGCGAGCAATGGGTAGCTCGTCGCCCGATAGTCCAGTAACCATCCAGTCCAAGCCCAAGTTGTCGACGGCGCGTAGCGTTACACGCGCGCCTTTTCGAGATGTCAGCAACCGTAGGGGCCCAGCAGGGTCGATGCCTTTTGGGGCCAAGGGTTTGTTTCTGACACACCCTCCCGCTCGGTCCAAGAGCAGGAGATGTCGTTAGATGATTTTACCACCTAAAAAAAGTGTAGTTTATTAGTATCCTTTGGTTTTTTTGACCAACAGAAAATAATCTAGACTGATATTATAAAGCTGAAATATTTGTTTGTTTGAACGCGTCGATCTCAAGAATTACTGCTTCGAATTGAAAAATTTTTTCATATAACATCATGTTACAACGGAAGCGGAGAAGTATCCAAAGACGTGAGTAAAACCGCAGGGACAGGTAGTTAAGCCGTAATTTGTAGTCGGCATTTTTAATTATTAAAAAAAAATCGCTTTTCAGTAATTGTATTTTGCCTGTTTGAAAATCAGTCAGACTTTCTTTTACTGTAGAGTTTGTTCCTTAAATAAATACCGTCTCAAAAACAAAAGTTCGCAAAGAACTTTCATTCACGATCTTCGACCCTAAAATAACTTTGGTAAACTTCGCCCTCACAAAAACGATTCACATCGAACTATTAAAATGTCTGACGTCGTAGCAAGATCGTAGCACGCCTACGCGGGTCTACGCGGCTACGTCGGTGCTACGAGGCTACGCAGAACTTTCATGATCCCATACATAAAATTAAGGAGTCAAAGCAAAGTTCAGGGGTTACATGCAAATGAAATAAAAATTATACTTAGTTTAATTTTTTTTAATGGTATTATTTGCCAGATTTTCCTTACCATTTCACTAATGGTATACCAAGATCAAAGCTGAATATTTGTTCTAGAATATTTTAATGAAAAAATAAAGAAAGCAATAACATGTATTTATATTTGTTCTTAAATAGGTATTGTATATGAAATCACTTTTACGGTTTCATTTCGCTTATGTTTGTATAATCGGGTATCGATATCTTTTGTGATGCAAATCTGAGTGTATTTCAATAAAATGCAAATGTTTTGCGATGTTATTACGGCCTGTGATTGGCTGGTTTTATTCAGAGACTTAATATTTCAACAAATTCTTTAGCATATTTTGGTGTGATTATTTAGGTTATTTTGACGAAGAAATTGTTGTTTTTTTGGTGGGAAAACATTCAATAATTTCTCCCGCTTTAGGGCGAGCGCAAGAGCGTGACAGACTTTTACTGACTAAAACCCAATGCTGTGTTCCTTCTTCACTTTGCGTCCCAGCTTGGGACTCCGGGGTTCCCATTAAAACAAACCCATAGCCCCCAGTAGGCTTCGGCCAAAGTAATTGTTATATGAATTTCCAACGAGATAATATTATCTAAATACTTTAGAACATGACTGTATTACTGCATGCTTAGACAAAAGTCTTTCTGTTAGCGTTCCCGCGAAACGCTAAGGACAAAAAGTGCAATGACATTATCTGCGGAGAAGTCAAATGACAAGTGACATAACAAGTAATGTCATTACCATTGTACCGTGAAAACATGATAAGGCTGCTCGCCCACGTCCGATAATCGGGGACCGATTTTTTGAAGGAGAAAGATAGTACTCACTGATAGCAATAGTGCAACGCATACGTCCTACAAAAAGTCGGTCAGAAAACAGAACAATGTTACAAATATACAAAATCGGCCCGATTATCTGTCCTACAAAAAGTCTAACGTGGGCGAGCAGCGTAACAATGCACTAAGGCTTCTTCGTGCATTTTTACGTCATTCCATTAACCATTTTAGTCGGTACACGGTTAGCGGTCATCGCGTATGCTCCTTTGCTCCTTTGTATTAATAAACCTTTGGTTATAAGCAGCAATATCATTTAGGCATTAATTATGTAACAAAGATTTATGTAACTCATAATATGATTTAAAACACTGCCCATGCAGTTGCTTGCACGTTCTTCTCCATAGAGATCTACGCTTTGAAACGTATGATTTAGCTTCACTTTTTTGACTGACCGACATTTCTTCCTAGCTTTTACATGGTCCTTCGAGCCGGATTCGAGCCAGTGACCTATGGATATCGACATACATTTTGACTTGCCTATTGGTCTAGTGCTTAGTGGCCCTGACTATTATGCCGGAGGTCGTGGGTTCGATTCCCACCCAGGACAAATGTTTGTGTGATGAGCATGATCATTTGTTCTGTGCCTGGGTGTAATTTATCTATATTAACTATGTATTTAGAAATACATATGTATGTTTATCAGTTGTCTAGTATTCATAACACTATCTCTGCTTAGCTTGAGACTAGACGGCGTTGTGTGATAGTTGTGAAATATTATAGTAGCAATTGGCGAGAGCACTAACACAAAAGTCATTTGACTGGCCTGTGGGTCTATTATTTACACTCCCCAGACTTATCCCCAAAGACCGGGCGCCTTTTGAAAGTTTCCCCTCGAAAAAAAAAAGGTCTATTGGTAAGTGGCCCTGACTGCTACGCCGGAGGTCGTGGGTTTGATTCCCACCCGGAACAAATGTTTGTGTGATGAGCACGATCGTTTGTTTTGTGTCTGGAAGTATTTAATCTATAGTATGAATGTATTTAGGAATATATGTGTAAGTATGTACGGATAAACATATGCCTAGTAGGTACTCATATCACAAATTCTGCTTAGTTTAGGACTAGATGGGGTTGTGATATAATTGTGGAATATTATAATATAGTATTATATATATTTGTCACGACACTTAGTGGGGACATGTCCTTGTAGGGTTTCGACATAGTAGGTAGCCATGAGCAATAACCATAAAGCGAAATAACTGAACAACATTTTATTAAAATAAGATCATAATAATAATATTCGAATAAACACGTCCGTCCGGTGCGGGCTTCGATCATAGAATGCTCACCCTTCCAACAGCCGTGTCCTATCACGACTCATCCTGTTACGTCACGCTAGCGTTAGCGTTAGGTAGTGAGTGGGAGTCAATTCTCTGATATATTTATATTTATATTAGCCTGTTGGTCATATGTTAGTCTAAAACACCATAACATTTTGCGTCAAAAAAACAACAACAGATAAAGCACCAAAACCTTTTTAAACAACAGATAAAAGTGAAAACCCGTGTATCAAAATGTATAACCGTTATTTTAATTTTAAAAGTACGTCCACCCGATGTGGATTTTTGACGGGTGATCGCGTTCGCGTCGCCCTCACAAAAAACCAATAAAATTGTTTATTGACGGCGACAAAATGTTACGAATGAAAAACGGGAAAATTCCGACAGTGTCGGAGGTGCTTCGAAGTTTTCTTGTGAAAATAAGAGAGTCATAAACGTAAATTTATTACCCGTAGTAAATAATGCGTAACATATTGCGCATTCCAGCTGTTAAAAGATATCGCAGTTGACAGATACAGTCGTTAAATGTTATCAATGCAAAGGTTGGCGCAGTGGTTGAGCGGTTGGCTGCAGCTCTGCGTGTTACAGGTTAGATTCCCGCACGGCACAAATGTTTGAATGTGTCAGTAGATTGAAAAAGCCTCGTGGGCGCAGTCCAATATGATTTTTCTCCGAATAGATCCGCGCCGCTTTTCACTCAATGGCAGGCCGCAAACTTGGACACTTTTGTGTCTTGTGTCAGATGCAAACTACCGATGAATATTTGATTACTATAAAACCAGTATGACATCATCCACTCCCTGTGCATACATAAAAAAAGTTGAGTCCAGTTGTTTCCACTTCACGCATCAAGAAGAGTTCGGTGTCGGTAACTGGAACAAAACGTGTTTCTGTTTGCGCAGCGTCCAAGGTATACAATGACCTTCATACTGCCAGAGACAGAAACAGATGGAGGGTTATATCATGCAAGTGAAAGTGATAATCAGGCAGGTCTCGACCCTCTTAGCATTGAGGAAAACGACACAAGGATGGTGGGGGGGGGGGGGCTTTCAGTTGCCCCTTGTATTCCGGGACCAGAGCAATTCTTTCGAGCCTCGTGAACATGTGCTGTCGACTTGGGCTTCGTCTTTATCGGACAGTCCGACTGATCTATGTCTATAAAGAAGTTTGGCAATAATTTTGATATGATGCACACACACACACACATATTAACGTGTCATCATCATCAACAGCCTTTTTTAATGTTCCCACTGCTGGGACTCAAGCCTCCTCTCCAGGAGAGGAAATAGGCAAAAATTCACCACGCGGGCTCAGTGCGGGTTGGTGGATGTCACATGTCTTCGAATTTTTTGTTCTACGACATGCCGGTTTCCTCACGATGATTTCCTTCACCGTTTTGAGAGCAGTGGTGATGAAATAAATTACACAAAGTAATGCGCCTGGCTGGGTTCGAACCCGTGACCTACAACTCGTAAGTCGGGGCCATTACACTCGGCCACCACTGCTCTTAACGTGTGGTAAATCATAAATAATAAATAGGTTTTTAGTAATAGATGTTTTTTTTATTTGGTGGGAAATCATCCAATAACTTCTCTCGCTCTAAAAAAAAAGACGTGTGGCACTCGGGGACTGCCGCGGTAAAGCTATTGCATAGCATTTTTATCAACTTATGCAATTATAATTATTTATTTATTATATTTATGCAGTATTTTTTTTCCTTTGTTTTTTTTTCTTTGATATTAATTGAAGTTACACTTTCACACATTGAATTGAATTTTGATTGATTGTTCACTCATTTGTTTTCTTATCGGTCACCACGCTCAAAAAAACAAATGAGTGGGGGGTGTTAGGTTATTTTCGTTACGGAATTTCTAGATTCGGTCTCCACGCTCAAGGCCCGCGATAGAGTGGAGCACACAGTCGAGGTGTGCCCTGCTTGGGCGGAACATCGCCGTGCCCTCGTGGGGGCGATCGGCGGCGGAGACCTCTCGCGCCGGGCCCTGGTTGAGGCCATGGTCCGGAGCGAGGAGGAGTGGCAGGCGGTCGCCGACTTCTGCGAAGCAGTAATGCTCGCAAAGGAGGAGGCCGAACGCATCAGGCAACGGCGTTATCGCCGCCGCCGTCGCCGGGATTCTGATCCCGATTTCCGGCCAACGTAGACGCGGGCTTGCGGACAGTGAGCAATGGGTAGCTCGCTGTCCGGCCGTCCGGTAACTGTCCGGACCAAGCCCAAGTCGTCGACGGCGCGCGCTGTTCCCGCGCGCCTCAAGGAGTTGTCAGCAACAGCAGGGACCCAGCCGGGTCGAAGCCTACTGGGGCCAGGGTTATCCGAAAGGGCGCTCGAGCCCCGGTATGAAGGCTAGAAGGAACGGGGTGGGTCTTTTAGTCAGTAAGAGTCTGACACTATCTCCCGCTCCGCCCAAGGGCGGGGGATGTCAATGCATGATTTTTTCCCACCATAAAAAAAAAAAAAAAAAAAAAAAAAAAAAAAAAGGCCCGCGATAGAAGCTATGCAATAGCTTAAAGACTAAATCCAGCTAAACCCAATCTTTTCGGCCCCTTATGATCTCTTTCGCACAACTCCTAGCTCCAGTAGGCTTCGACCCTCTTTTTTTTTTTTTTTATGGTAGGAAAAAATCATGCATTGACATCCCCTGCTCTTGGGCGGAGCGGGAGATAGTGTCAGACTCTTACTGACTAAAAG
The DNA here is from genome assembly GCA_910589285.2 of Mythimna ferrago. Taxonomy (NCBI): domain Eukaryota; kingdom Metazoa; phylum Arthropoda; class Insecta; order Lepidoptera; family Noctuidae; genus Mythimna; species Mythimna ferrago. Next base: position 11,426,573 of record OU342695.1, read on the forward strand.
ACCCACCCCGTTCCTTCTAGCCTTCATACCGGGGCTCGAGCGCCCTTTCGGATAACCCTGGCCCCAGTAGGCTTCGACCCGGCTGGGTCCCTGCTGTTGCTGACAACTCCTTGAGGCGCGCGGGAACAGTGCGCGCCGTCGACGACTTGGGCTTGGTCCGGACAGTTACCGGACGGCCAGACAGCGAGCTACCCATTGCTCACCGTCCGCAAGCCCGCGCCTACGGTGGCCGGAAATCAGGATCAGAAACCCGGCGGCGGCGGCGGCGGCGATGATAACGCCGTTGCCTGATGCGTTCGGCCTCCTCCTTTGCGAGCATTACTGCTTCGCAGAAGTCGGCGACCGCCTGCCACTCCTCCTCGCTCCGGACCATGGTCTCAACCAAGGCCCGGCGCGAGAGGTCTCCGCCGCCGATCGCCCCCACGAGGGCACGGCGATGTTCCGCCCAAGCAGGGCACACCTCGACTGTGTGCTCCACCGTGTCCTCCGGGCATTCCGCACAGTGGCGACACCCGGGCGTCACTTCCGCGCGAATCCGGTGCAGGAAACTCCCGAACGAACCATGTCCGGTGAGGACCTGCGTCATGCGGAAGGTAAGGACGCCGTGAGGTCTTTCCAGCCACGCCTCAAAGAGGGGACTTACCGCCATGATTGTGGCGTGCCCAAGGCTTCGACCCTCTGGGCCCCTACGGTTTTGCTGACATCTCCTCGAGGCGTACGTGTCCTCGAGCAGTGGTGGTCGAGTGGTAATGGCTCCTGTACCGATGGTTACTTTAGTTTGTCTATGATTACTTTAGATAGTCTATGAATATTTTGTATTTTGGCGGGAAGATTCTAAAACTTTTTCAATATACCAGTGTACCGCTAACTCTGCTTTTCATTGACGCTGCATTGGCGACGAGGATGGGATAATTTGATTTTCGGTGTCTTATTTACGTATTTCGGTGTGTTATTTCACGGGCAGTATTATCATTGTTACAAAAATGCCGATCGGCAAGTTAGAACCCTATAATATTAACTCAAAACAATGGCCTGCATATATACGCCGGGTTAACCAATACATGTTACTAAATGATGTTAAAGAAAATCTAAAAGTGCCCATGTTAATTACTATAGTAGGCGAAGCAACATATTCGTTGATGTGTGATCTGTGCTCGCCTGACTTTCCCGAGAACAAAACTTACGAAACTTTGGTACAGTTAGTTGCCGATCATGTAGAACCGCAGCGATCAGAGATCGCCGAACGCCACGTGTTTCGGCTGCGGCGTCAACGGGCCGGCGAACCTTTAATGGAATATCTACAGGCCCTCAAGCACCTGGCAACTACTTGTAATTTTGGTAAATGTAAAAAGTGTTCTACTCTCGAGGAAAATTTAAGAGACCAGTTTGTATCGGGTTTGGCAAACGACGCAATGCGATCTAGAATATTTGCCGAAAGAAAAATAGAATACAAAGAGGCAGTGGAGTTAGCGCTAGCTCTGGAGGCTGCAGAGAAGCACGCGGAGGTGAGCGGCAGTATGGTGCCGACTACGACCTTAGGTGCTGGCGGCAACGCAGGCGAAGATCTGCACTATACACGCGGCAGGCAAGGACGCAACCGCGGCTCGCGCACCAGGGACGGCGCGAGCGCGAGCGGCGCGGCGGGCCCAGCGGCCGCGGAGCGCGCGGCGGAAGGAGCGCGCGGCGCGACCACGCAAGCATGCTGGCGGTGCGGTAAGACACATAGCGCGGCGAGGTGCCGCTATGTGAATTACACTTGTGACGAGTGTAAACAAAAGGGACATTTAAGAGTGATGTGCAAGTTAGTGAATCGGGCGAACAATCGGCTTAATTATATCAGTGGTGAGGACGATTCGGACGATATGTTTCAGATTATTGAGGGTAAGGACAATAAACCGTTCTTTATAAACATTTTAATAGATAACTTTGAGACCAAGTGTGAAATCGATACTGGTAGTCGTATTTCAGCTATTAATGAAGACTTGTATAATCGCAAATTTTCTCATAAAACCATTATGGCAGATAATTTAATGTTGAAGAGTTATGCTGGTTCACGCATCGAATCGCTCGGCTATATAGATGTCCAAGTTAGGTTACAAAATGTAAAAGTGAAATCCTTGCCACTTTATGTAATTAGAAATGGAGCGTGCCCATTATTAGGAAGGGACTTGTAAGCGAGCCATCCGACTACAGCTGACAGACAATGAGCCTGTGTACGTTCGTGCGCGGCCGGTACCCTTAGCGCTGCGTGCGCGTGTTGAACGCGAGCTAGCGCGACTGGAGTCTGATGGTTCGATATACCGTGTGGACTATTCCGACTACGGAACGCCAATTGTGCCGGTTGTAAAAAAAAATGGAGATATACGCATATGTGGAGACTATAAAATTACAATTAATCCAAAGTTAAAGCGTGACTATTATCCGTTGCCCCGTATTGATGAGTTGTTTACTAAATTAAGTGGAGGAGACAAATTTACTAAAATCGATCTGACACATGCTTACGAACAGTGTTTCTTAACGAAAGATTCACAACCTTATACAGCTATAACAACTCACCTCGGAACATATGCCTACCGTCGTACGCCATACGGTCTAGCTTGCATACCCGAAAAATTCCAGAAATTAATGGAAGAAACATTGCGGGGCATACCGGGTTGTGTTGTTTTTCTAGATGATATTTGTACAACAGGGGCTGATGATAAAGAACACTTCAGTAATTTGCGAGCTGTGCTCGAGAGGTTGCGCACAGCGGGTTTAACAGTTAAATTAAGTAAGTGTAGTTTCCTACAAGATAGTGTTAACTATTTAGGTTACATAATAGATAAGAAGGGTTTACGGCCAGACAAAGCTAAATTGAATGCTATTTCCAGCGCGCCTAGACCAGAGGATATAACTCAGTTAAAAAGTTTCCTGGGAATGCTAAATTATTATGGTAAATTCATTAGTAATATGAGCACATTATTGTATCCATTACATAATTTACTAAAAAAAGATACACAGTGGAAATGGGATACCAGTTGTGAACAGGCGTATAAAGAAGCTAAGCAAGTTCTCTTGGGTGATCGAGTGTTAGCACATTACGAGGAGGGGCGGCCTCTCGTACTCGCGGTAGACAGTAGTGCGTATGGATTGGGTGCAGTGCTGGCTCATCGCTATTCCGATGGCAGCGAGCGGCCGGTCAGCTGCGCGTCTCGCACACTCAACGCGGCTGAGCGAAATTACAGCCAACTTGATAAGGAGGCGCTCGCTATATTATTCGGTATAACAAAGCACCATCAGTACTTGTTTGGTAGAAACTTTATATTACGTACAGACCACCAACCATTGACGCACATATTTGGTGCCAAGGGTGGCATCCCACAAACGGCGGCAAGTCGGCTACAGCGGTGGGCGGCGCGCCTGGCCGCATACGATTTCAAAGTGGAATTCGTACGCTCAGCTGACAATGGGCCAGCAGATGCTTTATCAAGACTACCACTTCCTCAAGAGGGTCGCTTAGTGGATGCAGTGACCTACATCAACCTCATAGAGGAATCATTCCCTGTTAGTTTTAAGGATATTGCTAGGGAAACTGAAAAAGACAAATTGTTATGCAAGGTGAAAGGCTATGTAACTTTTGGTTGGCCGTTGACGGTGAATGATACTGAAAAACCGTATTTCGTTAGAAAACAGGATTTAGGTATAGAATTAGGTTGCCTAATTTATAAATATAGGGTCGTTATACCGAATACATTGCAGAGACAGATTTTAGATGAAATTCATGAAGGGCATTTAGGAATTAATAAAATGAAGAACCTGTCTAGGAATTATGTGTACTGGCCCGGTCTAGATAGAGATATAGAGGAGGTATGTCGCGCTTGCACAGCGTGCCGCGCAGTCCGTGACGCGCCGCCGCATGCGCCGCTGCACCCTTGGGAGTTTCCGCTGCATCCGTGGCAGCGAGTACATGCTGACTTCGCGGATTGTGGGGGGAAACAGTATTTAATCATCGTAGACGCAAACTCGAAGTGGATAGAAGCGATTTCTATGAGTAGGACGGACGCACAGGCGACTATCGCGACAATGAGAACTATTTTTGCTCGGTTTGGTTTGCCATCATTACTGGTCACTGACAACGGCCCTCCATTTTTCTCACATGATTTTAAGACATTTTGTGAAAAAAATTGTATAAAACATGTTACCACAGCACCTTACAGACCACAGGGAAATGGGGCTGCAGAAAACGCGGTAAAAACCGTTAAGAAAGCGATTAAACGTGCTTTGTACGAGGGCGAGGACGTCGCCACGGCACTCAGTAAATTTTTGTTCCAATACCGAAACTGCCAGCATGCAACTACTGGTGTGTCCCCCGCGGTGGCTTTACAAGGGCGCAGGTTGCGCGGGCGCTTAGACGCGCTGCGACCCGACGTGTCGAGTGTGGTGCGCGCCGCGCAGGAGCGGCAAGTGGTCGCTGCAGGCGGCGCGCCGCGGGCGCTGGCACCGGGCGACGCGGTGCTCGCCCGTGACTACACCGCAAGGGGGGACAAGTGGTCGTCAGGTACAATAGTCGACCAGACGGGACCGGTCTCGTACAAAGTAGATGTTGGACGTGGAGTCGGTTGGCGTAGACATGTCGATCAAATTATACCTGTTAATAATAAGAATCGCTATTCATTATCTCGTACCAGTATAGTTTCCGAGAATAAAGACTTAACCCCAGAGCAGGAGGTCCCTTTGGTCCGTGAGGAAACTGAGGATACTTTCGAAGACGCTTCTGGTGGCATTGGAGGGAAGTCACAGATAATTATGCCTGAAGTGGCAACACGGCCGGAGACTCCACCACCACCGCCAGGTGCGTCTGCTCGCGCCCTGCGAGCTTATAATCGAGGTCGACTAACTAAGTAAAACGACTAAGTAAAATGCTTTGTTTCTTTTGATTGTTATTTAATTATATTACGTAGACTCTAGCTTAAGGGGGAGAAATGTACCGATGGTTACTTTAGTTTGTCTATGATTACTTTAGATAGTCTATGAATATTTTGTATTTTGGCGGGAAGATTCTAAAACTTTTTCAATATACCAGTGTACCGCTAACTCTGCTTTTCATTGACGCTGCACTTACGAGTTGTAGGTCACAAGTTCAAACCCAGCCAGGCGTATTACTTTGTGTAATTTATTTCATCACCACTGCTCTCAAAACGGTGAAGGAAAACATTGTGAGGAAACCGACATGTCCTAGAACCAAAAATTCGAAGACATGTGACATTCACCAACCCGCACTGGGCCCGCGTGGTGGATTACGGCCCATTCACTCTCCTAGAGAGGAGGCCTGAGTCGCAGCAGTGGGAACATTAAAAAGGCTGATGATGTACGTGGAACACTATGCACGGTTACCGGACGGCAGTGCGGTGAGCTACCCATTGCTTGCAGTCTGCGAACCCACACCTACAGTGTAGTGATAGATGATTGTTGCATAACTATAGGAGCCTACAAAAATAAATTTATCATTAATATTCCTATCAACGCAATTTGTAACGAGACTTATGTAGAAGCTTATTATTTGCTATTTTCCCAACCTACTTTCAAATTATAACTTTATTATTAGTCTGCAAGGTTTTAGTACCTAACTATGAATAATTACTACGCTAAATATTATATTATCTCCGTGACGCTATACGCTCAAAAATCTATATAAAGTTTTCTCATTTCGTGTTAATAATATATAGATTCTAGTTACGTTGCGTGGGAGTCGCGGCGAACTGAAACATATTGTAGTTCTGAATCCACTTGGGTTGATGTTGCGGTAAAATTGGTCTCATGGATGAAATACATCACTAGTTTAGTTTTGAGCTATGAATTGAAATATTATAGGTATATATGATATTGAATATTTTTATAATGTATTTGTGTACATTTGTATTTGTACCCTTACGTTCTAAATATTTCTTTTTGCCAAAACTGCCATGTTTTTGAGCAGTCTTGGCCGAGTGGTAACGGCCCCGACTTACGAGTTGTAGGTCACGGATTCAAACCCAGCCAGACGCATTACTTTGTGTAATTTACTTAATCAGCACTGCTCTCAAAACGGTGTAGGAAAATATCGTGAGGAAACCGGCATGTCTTAGAACCAAAAATTCGAAGACATGTGACATTATGCAACCCGCACTGGGCCCGAGTGGTGGATTACAGCACCTTCCCTCTCCTAGAGAATAGGCCTGAGTCCAACAGTGGGAAGATCAAAAGGCTGATTATGCTTATATGCATATGCTATGTTTTTTCGTCACCACCTTTGGTTGACTGAAAGAGAATGCATAAGGCATTAAGTTCGCCTGTGTACCTTTGTGTTGCATGAAGTTTTAACTCCTGTATCGCACCCATGAAAGCACCCATTCACAAACATGTGAACTCACATACCCAAAACACCCGTACTCGGAACACTTATGTGTTGGCCATACAAATATTGGTCTGTATAGGAATTGAACCAGCAATACGCAGCACAGCAGCAATCGCTCAACTGTACCGTCAAAGACCGAAAGATGACTTCTGGAGATTTTATCAATCAAATAATGTTAGATCTTCATAATACGTAGAAATTTTTTAGACAGATAAGAAACATGTTTTTTTCAAATGCCAAAATAACAATAAACCAACCTCACAGCGCTTTCAATTGTTGTATGGTACCTACCTACAATTACTATTATTTACTTATTATTCCTAATGTGGGTCAACGATTTTTTTTTAATCCTCCTGTCATTGTTCCATGTTACATACGGTCGTGTGCGACATGTCTTTTTTGATTTTGTCTTGTGTACCGTCACGGTATTACTAACTGTTCTTTCATAAAACTTCCCTCCCTCTCCATTCATCCACATGTGTGTATACTCAAAGTTCTTTTGGTATCAGCGTTTTTTTCCGTCTCTTTACTCATGTGAAGAGGTACGATCATTTGTACCAACACAAACGATTCCTTTTCAACTTTTCAGCCAGAATGGCTGTAAAGTGCTGTTCCAATTTCGAACCTTCTTTGATAGATTAAAAGCTACGTTGATTGCAACAGACTATATTTTAACTGAAACGAAAAACGCATTTCATACCATCCGGTCACTAAGCAAAGCGATAAGAAAAAGCTGGTTTTGTGTTTAAAGAGAGTTCCGCACATTTTTTTTTTTGACGTAAGTACAAAACAGTTTTCAGATTTATTCCTACATCTTTACTATAAGACCTTGCTTTATGTCATATTTCATAATTCTGGGTCAACGGCAAGTACCCTATGAATTTTGATTTCTTTGAGACTGTTGAAATATACGTTTTTACGACCGTATCTTTTTTTTCCATTAACTTAGGAGTTTGTTTTTTCACAGCTTCAAGGGACGGCAGACTTAAGTATACGGTTTTAATTTCAACTCGATATCTCCACTCATTTCTGAGATAAAAGGATAAAGGGTCTTGACAGACAGACAGACAGACTGACGGACAGGCATTCTATAAGAGTTCTGTTTTATCCTTTGAGGTACAGAACCCTAAAAAAATGGATTTCGATAGTTTTTCAATTCAACAAAGAACAGAAAATGTAATGGCATCTAATTTAGTTTAAATTCTGTCGCGTAGCAAAATTGTAGACCGCCTTAAGTAAGAGGATTCAGCAAATCCCTTTTGCCCGAAAACATTGAGGTCTGCAATTGCTTACCTGAGCACTAAGATGAAAAAGTTTTACTAGAAAGTTAAAGTGATCGTGTAAAAGTTGTAAGTGTACTTCTTAATGCCTACTATAGCATTTTAATTGTAATTAAACCTAATCTAATCTAATGTACAGGATGGATAAAAATTATGGACCCTGGAGGGGAATTATCTTTAATCTTTGAGTTAGCTTGCTTTACATAAAAGAAACATCTTTTTTATCTAAAAGAAAACTTAACTGTATTCACAGATTTTTCAACAAGCTCTGGGTGAGCTATAAATATTGTATTTTTCCGGGTGTCGGATCAATGACGACTTTTTAGATTTCATGTATGACTGGCTGTGCCCGCGACTTCGTTCGCGTGGACTACAGGATTTTGAATTTATTTTTTCTAAAATAAAAGTAGCCTATGTTACTCCTTATTACATCAGCTACATACCAAAAAAGTCCTGCCAAAATCGGTCCAGCCATTTCAGAGATTAGCCCGGACAAACAGACAGACAAAAATTGTAAAAAATGTTATTTTGGTGTATGTACCGTATTGATATGCATGTAGTAAAAAGCAGTTATTTCAATATTACAACAGAAACTCCAATTTTATTTATATGTATGTATAGATGTACCTATAGATGTATAGATGGTGTTTTGAACAATCCTACCAATTTTCAGCTGGGTGCGAATTAGTGTAGCCTCGGATGTCTAAATTGACCGGACTAACTAGTCGATACAGTAAATGTTAAAGATAAAATATCTCCTAGAGACATTAGGTCTCGTCTGACCGTTGAAACATACTGATTTAGAAAAAAATAGACTTTCACATTTGTAATATGAAGTAGGATTTACAAGTAATAACGATTTACAAGTTGTAGATCCTGAGTTCATACCCAGGCAACGCATTACTTTGTGTAATTTATTTCATCACTACTGCTCTCAAAGCGGTGAAGGAAAACAGCGTGAGGAAACCGACATTTCCAAGAACTTAAAATTCAAAGACATGTGACATCCACCAACTTGCACTGGATCCGCGTGGTGGTTTACGGCCCCATTCTCTCTCCTAAAGAGGAGGCCAGAGTCCAAACAGTGGGAACATTGAAAGGCTTTCTTATAATTAACTAGGGTTTACGAGTAATAGTGATGTGTAAAAATATAATATACAGGGTTATTTGTATAACACTGGCAGCCTCTCAGGACTATGGTACTAACATCATAAACAACAATTTATGTTCTATTACTTTTAAAAAAAAATATATTTTAGTGCATCAGATTTTCATTAAAAATAAAAATATTTAAAATGAACATTCTAAATAATACGAAGTCAATGCGTAGCAAGCGATAGTACAATAGCGGAAGGGAGTAGGGATCGGGTGGCGGGGATGCTTAATGCGCTTGCGTCGCACGATACAGACATAGCAAAATACAGAGTTGAAATGTGGTAGTAGAACAACGAATTCTCGAAAGTTTATTTTTAGTAAATGAGTTATGTTGTGTAAAAAGGCATAGAACAAAAGTTGTTGTTTGTGATGTTGATGTATAATAATCTTGATATAATAATCCTTTAAAGTTCTTCCACATTGACTTGTGAAAATATTAGAAGGCAACACCGTTTGCGAAGGACGGGGGTCTCAAAGTCTAGGAATTTTCTAATGAAAATTCTTATTTGTCACTGTCTGTCCTTGTCGTCGTAAGAATTTTACACTGCCGATGAGACGACAAGGCATTTAGATATACAGAGTGAGTTTTCAAAACTCGAGACGGTTGAATAGCTGTTGTTTTTTTTTTCTTTAATTTGTAGCAAGTTAGACAACTTAACGTGCGTAGGTATGTCACATATAAGTACAAGAGAGAAGAGTCTGTTTTTAAACAATAAAAAAAAGGAAAAAAAGGAGGAAGGAAGAAGGAAGGTTTTTTAAAAAGGAGGAAGTTTTTTATTCGGTAAATAGCTTTAATTTCGGATTTAAAGTTAAATAATACGAGTATTGAAACAGAACTAGAAACAGACTTCCAAAATTACCGTTACTTTTGTATTTTGATTAAAAACAAAAATAATTGAAGGAAAATAATGCTTGTAATTTAACTTTTTTTATTCGGAGATAAAAACTAGAAGCTATTTACTAGTTTAACATAAATAATTATGTTTTACGGCACTATTGCAGTCGATAAGTCGCCCTGTACCTACACCAAAAATCTATAAAAAAAGACGTGTGGCACTCGGGGACTGCCGCGGTAAAGCTATTGCATAGCATTTTTTATCAACTTATGCAATTATAATTATTTATTTATTTTATTTATGCAGTATTTTTTTTTCCTTTGTTTTTTTTTCTTTGATATTAATTGAAGTTACACTTTTTGAGCGTGGTGACCGATAAGAAAACAAATGAGTAGGGGGTGTTAGGTTATTTTCGTTACGGAATTTCTGGATTCGGTCTCCATGCTCAAGGCCCGCGATAGAAGCTATGCAATAGTTTAAAAAAAAATATAAAAAGCATTATGCACTTCTGTACATGTATGCCTTACATGTATGAATGGCGCTGACCACCAAAACTGGACTAGTTTATTTCATTCATAAAATTCCAATACGTGCAAATCTAAAATTCTACATACAGGAAACCGAAGCACATTTCCAGCCAGCGTCACATCACAGAACGAAATGGCAAGAAATATGTCAATTTGTCCGATCGAGTCCGCCGCGCCATTGTAAGACCGGCTTTTGTTAGACGTCACAGAACTCACAGCTGACTACGCACAGTCGCACAGCCTCCAGTTATCAGCATCCGTATGTTTTCCACAGAAATGGATAGCTTAGAATTTTTCGTTGTTGATTAGGAAATTACTGTTTTTTTTTTTTAGAAAACAAATGCACTTCAAGCATTTCAATGCTTTTAGCCACATATTACGAACTGATCTTTCGAGATTACTGCTATTAGATTTTTAGACTTACTAGAAATAAAAGGCCCATGTTTTTGGGATCGTAGTTCAGGGAAGTATTCTTTTTTTAGGGTTCCGTATCTCAAAAGGAAAAAACGGAATCCCTATAGGATCACTTTGTTGTCCATGCGTGCGTTCGTCTGTCTGTCAAGACCATTTATCTCGGAAACGCGTGGAGGTATCAAGTTGAAATTAAAAGCATATACTCAGGTCTGCAATCCCTTGAAGCTGTGAAAAAATCAAACTTGTACATAAGTTAAGGAGAAAAAAGATATGGCCGTTTATGTGGCAAAAAAACGTCTATTTCGACACTCAAGGGAATCAAAATTCATAGGGTACTTCCCGTATACCTAGAATCCTAAAATTTGGCAACGAGCAAGTTCTTATAGCACAAATATAGGAAAAAAATCTGAAAACTGTAAATTAGTAGTTACGTCACAAAAAAAAAAAATATGATTCGGAAAAATCTTCGTAACTCAATTCGGAAATTGAACTGATTTCATATGTAAGTTTGTACGGAATCCTAAGTGTGCGAGTTCGACTCGCACTTGCCCAGCTTTTTTAATGATAATATACTATAATGCTTGCTAACTGATGGTAAGCAGTGATGCAATCATTGATAGTGAAGCGGACTAGTTTATTCCTGTGCAAGTTCAAACAATAATTATTTCGGAAATCCTTTCTAAATTAAAAAGTTGCCGCTCGGTGACTTCCCCAACGGGGTCAGTGTGGTGTTTATACGCAGACGATACGCTGATCCTGGCGCAGGGAGAGTCATACCAGGTGGCGGTCTAACAAGCGACACGCGGGGTTGCGACACTCGTGGAGAGGATGCAGCTGTTGGGACTCAAGTCAAGTCCGAGGCCATATGTGCTTTCAACGTACCTTTAATATAAAGTATATTTGAAATTATAATTCCAAGTTAATCCAAAGATATAACACTTCGAAGCAACCCGTTTTAAAACAATGGAAATTTCATAGGTAAAGACCTATTATTAGAATTAATGCTCACAAAAAAGACAGGCAGACAAATTATTGCTTAGGCATTTTCTACCAGGTAACCTTTGAGCGTTACTTAAACAAATAACGCCTACGAGTGAAAAAACGGAATCCTGCAACAAAGCAGTCCTCCTAAAACTTTGCACATAATCTTTAGTACCACATGACATGAGTGATTGACAGATCAATATTACTAAACCATCACAGAAACGTAATCATTTAAACTAGAATACCCAATCGTTTTCCCACACGATTAATTCTACTTGAAAAATCCTGGTACTGACAGACGTCCGAGTGAGATTGATTGCAGATCTAAAAACAGTTGGTCTATCCTACATTAGGCACAGTTCTACCATTCAGGGTAGGCTTAAGTGCGTAATTTAGGTCTGGCTTTTCAATATGGTGGAGGATTCAATATGTATATTGGGATTGGACAAACATCTGCGTCCCAATAATATTGGTTTTCTAGGCTTACAATAGAAGACAATGCTTATAAATAGATCTTTGTGGTTGATTAGTTTTTAGCTGCGGTTTTACCTACATAGGTGTTTCTATACAAACTTTGGACTCCCGTTTCATCCCCTTAGAGCCATATTTCACCGAGACACCATGGCAGTGCGACCAGTCGCCGCTACCAACAAAATGTAAACAGTTCTATAGAGAGTTACTCACCTGGTGTCCGTTTGGTTGCGCAACAAATTTTGTGGCGCGACTAACTCGGAAGTGTGGCGTCTTTGGTGTCTGTATGGTGTTTAGTTTGGTAGCTTAGGGCTATATTTAACCGGGACGGGAGTAATAATAATAATCGTTTGGAATAAAAGCAAAATACACGGGAAAAGCAATGTGAAACGATGATAGCTGCAAAAGTTAAAACTTTGTTTTAGTCAATAAAAGTCTGAGATGCTCTCCCGATCCGCCTTACAGCGGAAGAAGTCACTGGATGACATTCCACGTAAAAAAAAGCCTCAACAATCGGAGACAACTTTATTCTTTTGCGGCCATCTCTACTGTCTACACTGTCCGTCTCCATTCAACTCATCTCTCTTTCTACAGGCCTATAAGTTTAAAATTACGAATGAAAATCATTAAAAGTACCTATAAATTCACGATATTGGCAGCTACCAGGCTAATCTTTTCACCGCAGAATAAGCTATACGCTAACAGCTCTAACCAACACGGTAGAAACAGAATACTCAATTAATGTCCGTAACTGGATCGAACAGGATTTTGGTCACAAAATCTACGAGTGCTTTCCCATTCGAGTATTTTGTACTAATTCTTATTTTTAGTCAGATACATTTCATCCTCTTGACGCAGTACCTTTAACCAGGTGGACGAAAGATTTGGTTTGCACAAAACCACATAGGAGACATGCATTTGCTTGTAGATCTTCTAATTATTCATGAATTCCTGGTAGATATGATAACGTTAAATTGGTGTAGAGTTGTGTATCTCTAGTGTCTGTACAATTGGACAATTGAAACAGGTGCGATATCTGTAAAATTGAGCTGAAAATGTTATTGTAATTTTGTTAGTACCTCGGCGATGCTTGCCCGAAAAGGCTGACTCAATACATTTGCTGCTAAATACTGCAAAAGCATTAGAATGGATTATATCTGTTCTGTATAAAAAAATAACACCATAACACTGTTTATCTTAATGTTTTTGAGAACCCATCACAAAACCGCCAGTGTTGGCTTAAAAAACTGCTTATATTAGTCACTCAATACCACACACTCTATGCTGCGAATCAGCTTTTAAAAACCCCTGAAACTCGTGTTTTTTACACGTAGTACCCACAGAGACCAAAACACAATCAAACAAATTGTACACAGCGCAATGATTACTACCACAACTAGAAATAGCACAAAAATGTAGGTTATTCAGTGCCAAACAAAAACATTGAAGTGACATCCCTCCACGCATGTAGGCATTCAAAAAGTAATCTAAAAACGTACAGAGAGTGAACATTCCCATCTGTTATTCTGTGATGACATGTCACAACTTAAATAAGCTGGCTATAACGGATTATATCTCGACGCGGGTTTTATTTTTAGGATATACGACAAACAGGAATACATATTATAATCGTACACTTGTGTAATTTAAATGTTAATTACAGGTATTATTTTAACATAATAATAAACCTCAATGACAAACCAACAAAAAAATGGAAATAAAGATTGCAGAAATGTCCTTTGTATTATTCGTCAAGTCATTGAGCTCTAGTCCTGAGTTGAGCTAAGTGAATATGACAAAAGCTCGCACTGACTGGTCAGGTTCACTCAAATCTGTGTGGTTCTTTCCTTAAAGGACCACTTTAGACAAGTAATTTATCATTTGAATCAACATTTATCGCGATTAAAAAAAAAGGTTACTAGTTTACTCGTATGGAAAATGACATGGCAGCTCATATTTTATTGTTTAGATTCTTACGAAGAAATATTGAGGATATGATAATGACACTAGTGCCAAAATGAAACAGTTGGGTAGTCGAATATTTTTTTTTAACAAATGGAAGTCAAAATAGCATTTCTTAATGTATGAAGTAGCAATTAGCTTTCAAATATTGGTTTGTAGAAAAGAAGAGGCATGGTGAGAATATCTTTCCTCTCTTGTGTGATAATCATATTTGTTTAACTCATCGAATGTCGTAATTAGAAAGACAATTGCTTATGTCGAACTGTGTAACTTAAGACATTCAAAAGGTTAAATATATAATTTTAAGACTTCACTAACTCTACTTATTTCTGCACACTACTGTCTACATTTCTTCTAATCTTTCCTTTCGCAGGTCTGCTGGAAGAAATTTCTTTGTGAAATAAGCAGTACCTTTGTACAAAGTTTTATTATAATGTTCTCTTCTTCTGTATATTGTGTGTACATAAATTATAACATAAATAAATAAATCTTGCTATCTTTTTTGTACACACGTAACGTAATAGCGGTGACGTCACATTTCAGTGTGTGCATCCTTATTCTGTTACTTAACAGTTTGCCCTTTTATAAACTTCTAAGGTTCGTAACGCACCGAATAATTAATCCATTTGAAAACATTATTAATTGTGATTTTAGATAAAGCTAGATTTTTATACATCAAATAAAAAAAAAAGTTTATTTAGAACATTACTGACACCCCATGCCTCGGAAAACATGTAAAGCCTTTGGTCCCGGTAGTCATTCGAAGGTCTGTGACAGTCATTTCTGTTAGTCAGACGTCAGAAATTCTGACTATTAGTCTATCGTGTGGTTCGTGGAGTTCCGATAGGCAGTTGCTCCATGTAGAACACGGATACTCAACCGCATTCAGTTAGACTGTGAAGATGAATGAAAAAAAGTTGAGTAAACAAACCATTGATCGTTTCCTATGGAAAACAACACTTGGTTGTATACTATCAAATATTTTTTTTACGCACGAGATAAGTTACCCGCTACATTATTGCAAACCAAACGATATTATCTAATGATTGATATACTATCTTTGCCAGCCTAAGCTAGCCTAATACATCATTCTACATACAACGGATGCTATATCAATATGTGAAATTAATAATTACGACGTATAAAAGAAACGGCAAGATCAATATAAGGAAATAAGAAATTCTTTTTCTTACGTCTTCCTAACTAACCGTACCGTCTAGTTAAGAGCGCCCAAAAACCCAGACTCATTACCATATAACCGTTCTTAGGTGATTATGACGTATCTTTCTCTAGATATTTTGAAAACATAGATGATAGCTTGTGGTTTCTATTGAAATCAAAACCTAAAATTGTGTAAAACTAATCCAGTAAAAACGAAAATTTGCTATTTTCGTCAACTTTGACACTTCATAATGTACACATAAATTAAAAAAAGTATATCTATAGAAACCTTGGACATTTTAATCGAGATTTTAAATGTCAAAAACTATATTTCCAAAAACCTACAAGTTTAAACACGAATTTCCTGGAACAAATTTTTGTGAAATATTCGAGGAGTGACGGAATTACCAAATGCCTAAAAATCGTTCAGGCATCACGCGTCTCCTTTTTCGCATTACGTTGGATGAAACACCAAACTTTTAACCTTTCGAATACCGTAATTAGAGACAACAGAAAGAAAATGAGAGTGCGAACGCCAGCGTTCGCTTGGGGTTTAATGAATTAAAGCATGTTCAAGTTGACTATAGACGACTCGTTAAGGGCCCTCTTAATTATATGGGAACACCGATACCACCCGAGGGCAATTCGAACGATGTAGCGAATCAAGTTAATGTTACCGTCGCAGATCGACTCGCAATTACCAAGTTTTCGAGTTGCGGGAACAAATGAGATCTTTTACATGTGGGGAGAGGTCTGTTACAGGGGGAGTGGGAGTTGACGCGGAGTTTGGCGCTTCATAAAGGTGAATGCGAATTTAAAATTGTAGCAATTAAAGGAAATGATATTTCTGTGAGGTTTCAGATGGGTATTTTATCTTTAGATCTCACTAATATTATAAACTAGCTGACCCGGCGAACTTCGTACCGCCTAACAGTCAATGAATGTAGTATATTTTTCGATATAGTAATAATAATAATAATAGAAATAAACAAACAAACAAACAAACATTGTTCAGGCAGGGGCCATAGTCTTAACATAGTTTCAGGTAACCAGTCCACTTAAGACTCCAAAAACCGCAGCCTTATATTAGTTTTCCACATGATGCAATAGTTTCCCTACAACCGGGGGTTGTCCTTGGATGCACTAGAATAGCTCATACAGGGATAATCTCCGGTTGGTACCACGTCCCATTAAAAGCATCTAAAAGGGCCTCTACGAGTTGGTTTCGGCTCCTCGTATGCCTTCCAAAAGTCCAGGACCTCAAGGTCCTGAGATAAAGAAATAATAAATAAAAATAATAATAATTCTTTATTCAGGTATAAAGTAAGCGACATTATAATTTACATCGGCATAAATTTAATTCAAACTGTAGTATAGATCTGCCTGATCTAGGTTAATGAAAACCTGTGTTTCAGGCCATCCATTTACCTCAAACATTTAAAAAAGAAAAACAACAATAGAAATGAGAGCTAAATTAAAACGAAGACAATAATTCCAATGACTTAAAAATAAACCATTAGAGTAAAAATATTTTAAAACTAGATTAGTAACGATATATTATGTTTAAACAAATTAACGAATAATAATAATGCAGATAAAGTGCAGACTATTAATTAGGTATGTAAAGAAAGTGATTTAGATTAGATAAACTTTATTTTACAATTTCTAGAAGTTTTTCCGTGTCTGCATAATTGTGTTTTGCCAAATATTCCTGAACTAGTTAATTACACCTATTGTAACTTAAACTAGTCAACTGATTGCGATGAAACAAAGCCTAAATAATATATCAAGTTATAAACAATTTTAACAGGATCGGTCCAGTAGGTTTTGCGCCTACTGTGAGCAGAGGAAAACCATTTTACTGTTTTATTTTAAGTATATAGATTAGCCACCAGCAGCTTCGCTCGCAATAAATAGCAAATTATCCCAAAGGAATCTACTCCTAGGATAAAAAGTATCTTACAGTGGCCATCACGGATCTTGAGCGGTTGCGCAGAAGTCAAATATTCGGTCTCTTTAGTGGTGCGAAGTGAGACACGGGGGCGGGAAGTGTCAGTGATTGGCTCGCCGTGCCATCGCGTCATAGACGTCACTCCTAATTCGTTCCCTGCGTTGCTGCATGTATCTAACAACGAAGACGATTGGCTCGCCAATGTATGGAATGCGCAAAGCGTTTCCCACTCTGACGCCGAGCGCTCAAGATCCGTTTTGGCAACTGTACGTGCTATTCCAGAAAATGATCTAGCCTTTTTCCAAATTTTATCCAAATCATTTCAGCCGTTCGAACGGGAAGAAGTAACAAACATACACACTCACAAACTTTCTACTTTATTATATTGTGTGATATTATTATTATTTTTCACCACAAGACCACAACAAATATTGAAATTCATACTGTGGAAATTGTACGCATGTATTTTTGCTTATAAAATAGTTTTATTCTGACTGCCCGAAGCCTTAACAATGGTAAGTGCTAATTAAACGGTCCTATTAATTACAAATGTAGCTAAGTAAGTATTACTTAATAACTGGGCAGGGAAGTTATAGAAATACACAAAAAGTGGGTTGTGTACTTTTTTATAACCAGAAACCGTGTTTAATTTACTATATTATTACTTATTTACTTAGTAATAATATAGATAATAATATATTCCACAAACATCACACAATGCCGTCTAGTCCCAAGCTAAGCAGAGCTTGTGTTATAAGTACTAGACAACTGATAAACATACTTATATGTTTCTAAATACATACATACTTTAGATAAATTACACCCAGACCCAGAATAAATGATCGTGCTCATCAGACATTGTACTGGGTGGGAATCGAACCCACGACTTCCGGCATAGCTGTCAGGGCCACTAACCACTGGACAAACTGACCAGTCAAGTGTTTAATATAATTATATTATTAATTATTTACTTAGTAGGCACACGAAGTAACATAATTTGTTGGAGGCGGCGGTTGGTGGAGTGGTTGAGCAAACGGCTGAGTAACGGTGGAGCAAACGGCTTCTGCATTGCGTGTTTCGAGTTTGATTCCTGCACGGAACAAATATTTTTATGACCTGCATGATAATTGTCCGGGATTGGGTGTTTTTACAGATAGTTGTTTCGGTTCTATGTAGGTGCCTTGTGTATGTGTGTTTTACATGTTTGTGGACGCATCCACGACACTGGAGTAGTTACTAGTTAGGGAAAATGATTAAAAAAAATAAATAGTTTCTTTATCTAGATTAGGCAGGGCGCAAACTTGTCTCTTGTGTAAGATACAAGCTACCGATGAACAGAACCAGTATAAAATCATCCACTCCCTGTGCATACGTAAACATTTTTTGTGTCCATAGTTTCTTCCACACACACTTATGACGATCAAAAAGTGTTCGGTGTCAGTAACTGAAAACTAAAAGTGTCTGCATTTGTGCAGCGCCTTCTTGTTGTAGTGGGTGTGTCATTCAAGACACCGACACAAAATAGATAGGTACAGAAGACAATCTCATGTATGTACTTCACTTTTTATACCTACGCTCGGTGGACGCACACTAATGAGCGTTTGAGCCGGAACTGTTCGACGAGTGATCCGAAACGCGACCGAGACATCGTGTCTGTGAGCGGTGTCTTTGTGTGCATTGCTCGAGCGCGCTTTGTATGTAGATTGACTTCTGTAGCCATGTAGGTATATATTTTGTGACACCGATGAGTAGGTAATAAACTTTATACGATTGCACGCTACACGGTGAGCACTGGACAGTTCTCTCTCATTGCACTAAATATGTGTGTAGTTTTTTTTTTGTTTTAAATGTGTTTCATTTCGTTTAATTGTGTATAAATTGTAAACCGGTTCTTTTCATTGTGTTTTGAATCAATATTGTGTGTGTTATAGTCTGTCTAAAAAGTCAACCGACTTGGGAATTTTGTATAATTTTTAATTATTAAAAAATTACGTATATTCGATACTTTTTATAATGTTCTTCTATTAGTAAACAGTAATGGGTATCTCTTAATCAACCTTGATTATTGAACCAGCGCTGACTACATCAGATTTCATTTCAGCTTAATAATTACCCAAGTCGGTTGACTTATTAGACAGACTATAAATGTTGTAAGCGTTACCTATGTCTTTGTTACATTATTTTTTATAACGACAACACTTACAAAAATGTTGTCGCCCTAAAAGCATTTGGCGTGAAATAGGATATACGGTCTACTTGCTCTACAGTTCCCCTGTTAATATGGAAGTAATTTCTGCCGACTTATACGAGCCTGCTTAATGTCTTCCTATAATGAATATCACGAATTGTCGTAATTGAGTAATAAAATATCTTGTTCTTATTAGAACGAGCTCAACGTGCGTGCATGTGAAAAATATTTTGGAGGATAATTATGAATAAGAATAATAAGAACTTAGTTTATTTAATATGAGTAAGAGAACGCCAGAAAGTCGATGCAGAGATTGTATAAAAGAAAAAATTGTAGCCTAGATAATATCCACAACATACTGTGTTTCCAAAATATCTAATGAAAAATGTGTAATAACCTTTTTATTCGCGTAAGAGCGGTTGTATGAAAAACAGTGAAAATGTATGTCGAGTTGCATTTAAGGCCTGGAGCTGAAACGGTGACAATTTAAGACAACGACGAAGCAGCGACATACATATCTGTCTTGAATTTTCACGTTGTGCGAAGTCGCGGTTTATATAAAACGGTGCGGTGCGGTGGTTTCACCGCAAGATTTCGTGCGAAAACAACAAACCAACTAATTATATCTGCTCCGCTTTGGTCGTCGCTGTATCACACCCACGTTTTTTAGGTGGGAAATTATCCTATGAATTACCCCACTCTTGGGTAGAGCGGAAGGCCGTGTCAGATTTTTACTGACTAAAACCCACTCCTGTTCCATTTTTGCCTTCGTTCTAGGGCCCGGGGATCTCTTTCTCACATCTCATAGTACCACACTTACGTGCGTTTTTTTTGAAGACAACACGCCGCATCGCTTCGCATTCACGTTTGCGTTGAATCATCTACGTATACCGATTAACGACCTAGTTCATTCGCAAACTACATAAGACTAAAGAGATGCGATTTCCATTTTTTTTTTTAGAAAAATAACCTTTTTATTAATTAAAACACCGTCAATAATCTCATTACTCGATGCCCTCATTTTCGTTTATCATAAAAACTAATCAAACAGTAGTTTATTAAATTAAAGTTTTTTTTTTCAATTTCTATCACATTCACATATTCACGTAGTGACGTGGTCACTACCGCATGTTATCGACCGGCAAACCACAGCGATTCATAGAAACTGTTCGAAAATTATTTACTAGGAATTTCTGTAATAACCCTATATTTAGGTTCATTTTTATAGCTAACTTAGAATTGATTTTTTTACAGTCAATGTTTGTATTATTTTTAATTAAGACCTGAATTCTATAATTGCCTTCAGTCGTTGTTTTTAGGGCTCCGTACCTATAGGGTAAAACGGGACTCTATTACTAAGATTCTGTCTATCCGTCCCTCTGTCACCAGGTTGTATCTCATGAACCGTGACAGTTAACCTTTTGAATGTCTTAAGTTACACAGTTCGACATAAGCCATTGTCTTTCTATTGTGTCTCTAATTACGGCATTCGAAGAGTTAAAAAGACAAAATTTTCACATGTATTTCTGTCGCTGCTTTAACATCAAATACTAAAATCAGAATAAAATAAATATCTAAAAGACGTGTTTTTTTTTTGCCGTTTTTTGTTACGGACAGTACGGAACCCTTCGTGCGCGAGTCCGACGCATTTGGCCGGTTTTTTTTTTTCGATTTTTTGAAACTAACTTTCAGTGGTAATTACAGATTATAACTATCCTTCATTCTAATTCCCTCTGACGTCATTAGGTTTCAGTCGCAAAATCGATTTTACCTTCTCAAATGACTGAAGCTAATGCCTTTCCGATTTCCTTACCTTAAACACTAATCATCTTAACCATTATTCAGTGCCGGATTAAGTCAACACGGGGCCTATAGCAAATTCGATCAAGGTGCCCCGTGTGTAGGCTTAATTAAACAAGCGAACACCGGTGTTGGCTCTCTCATTGTCTTTCTATTGTGTCTCTAATTACGGTATTCGAAAAGTTAAAGGTAGGTACATAAAACAAAAAAAAAATGCGAAATGATTTAGCAAAGAAGTTATTTTCCTTATATAAACTCAACAAAATTACTTTCGTTAAACAATACTAATTAATACCTATAGTACTTTTGAAAGAACGTAGGTGATGATGATTTTTTACATACCCCGACCCCGTGTGTACAAAGATTAAAAGGCAAAATTACAACTAAAATAATGAGGGAATACTAAAAATGTGAAGCAAATTGACTATCACACAATCAGCTGCTGTGTTTAGATTTCATATACTCGTAGCATAGACACTTTGAAAATTTTTTTACGTTCAAGTGTGAGGCCCCCGTATGTGTGAGGCCTGTAGCATTTGCTACTTCTTCTGCATGACTAATCCGCCACTGCCGCTATTAGGCTTTTATCTCTAACATAAAATGTTGTTTTCCTTATGGTGGTTCGACGCTTACGGAATTATTCCAGCTTTGAAGAATTTTGTATAAAGTTTTCCTCTTTGTGTATCTATTGTCAGCGAGACGTCTGAACCTGATTTATGGCAGTCAACGCGGAAATGCTGAAGATTCTTGTCATTTGCTTTGTATCTATTTTTGGCGCAATTGTTTACTTAAACATGTTTTCTGTGAGAGAGGATTTAAGAATGTGAAATGTAAATGTTTTTTTGTTGTCTAAAATGGTATAGACTTGTATGTAAAAAGAATTGTAATAATTTGTCAAAATGTTTCTTTTATTTTAGGATGTAATTTATAGAAATCACGATGCACGATAGGTATACCTCAGGGTTCGGTCACAGAATCGAAAAAAAATAAAATAATAAACTTATAAGAATTAAGGTTCTTTAATATTTTTCTATAAAGTATTTATTTATTTATTAAAACTTCATACAACACAAAGGTACAAAGGCGGACTTAATGCGTTAGGTATTCTCTACCAGTCAATCAAGGGTGGTAAAGAGAAAACATGGCAGGTGCATAAAAAAAAAGAATAGGTTAATAAGAAAACAAGGGCACAAATATATATATATAAATATATAATAAACATACCAAGTATCATTTTTGACAGACTTTCGAATCCTCTGTCAGTGACGTCTGACCCGCTGCAAACCAAGAACAGATTGCACCTGCAATGGTCTATCATGGCCTTAGTGTGGTTACCAAAATTCAACCATACATACATACATAGAAATTCTTGTAAAAGTCAGATGCTGGTCCTATATAACTGCTTCCGGAATGTCAGAGTTTTACTGACTAAAACCCACCTATATTCCTTCAGTAGCCTTTTGCGTTCCAGGGTTGCGGTAACTCTTTCTGATAATCCCGTCTATGTTTTAGTATGGTTTTCACACTTAATCCTGTGCGGACCATTGCACGTGAGTCATGGCGGCCATATACTTAGGTGGGCTTATTCCAACCAGCCCACCTATCTCCAACGACCAGCTAATCCCGTCCTCAATAGAAAAGCACCTACCACAGTGTTGTCTTTTTTAACCCAAAGGTTGACTGGTAGAGAATGCCTTGTTGCATTAAGTCCGCCTATGTATCATTTTACATGAAGAATAAATAAATAAATAAAAGCGAAAAACTACCATTCCGTTTATCTCTGCTTCAAACAAGTCTGAACAATGTTTTTCCATACTTCCATCGTCAACAGCACAGGCCAGGTCCGGCTGATGAATGATCCGACTTTGATGGATGTATCACACGTTGCACGGGAACCGAAACAACTGGTGTGACTTTCCACGTATTTGATTGATTGTTTCCGGACAACATGTTCGCCGTGCCTTAACAAAATGGCTAGTAGAACGGTGGATGTAACTTGAGGATGTAAAGGTACGGGCTATATGCGCGGGCTGTATAACCTTGACAAGTTCAAAGTAAAAACAATGTAATATGCAATTATAAAATTTTATTAATACCAAAAATATAAAATTTATTAAAAATAATGACAACTCTATTTTTTACGTATTAATATTAAATATGTCAGACTTTTGCCAACTTAAACCCACCCCGTTGTAGTCAGTAAAAGCCTGACAATTTCTCACGCTCCACTCAAAGCAGGAGAAGCTATAGAAGATTTCCCAAACAAAAAAAATGCAATTTTGCTGGGAGACTGGGTACTCCTTTAAAGATTACAGGGTGTAGCAAGACTTAAAGAAACCAGTAGCCCGATTCGCGTAATCAAAACCGTAACGATATCGTAGCGATTTAGTTGTTTAGACCATTTCCGTATTAACATCCATCAATCGAGTGTGAACGTCACCTATTTTAAAGTCTTTTGGTCGAAGAGTCGATTTAAAAAAAAATCTATGTTAAATTATCCTGGCAGAATACTTAATAATGTAACTGGAAATAAGTCATCGATAGATCGTTTAGTTTCGAGCCAGTTGAGTTGTCGTTCTATCCGATCCCGATTAAGGAACACGTGAATACCGTTTTTAGATAGGACTTCAATCGAACGACTATAAAACTTCTACGATATTTGGCTTGTTTGATTTTACGTGGATCAGGCTACAGATAGTAAGGTGAACACACTTTTACAAATTGTTACAGCAACTTTCAGCTTCCATGATCAAAGCTAGATACTTGAGGTTCGTATGTGTACATCCCGACCATTACTTGCATGTAAAATGCAACTCAAACAGTGGTATGTTTGACATTTAATGAGGACTTTGATATTCGACCACGCCAGTGTCGGGCGCCGCGCGAGCTACCATGTAAAAGGTGGACCATTAAAATATGGACCAGAATTTATATTGTTTTTATTTTTTATAAGTACTAACTATCTACGAGCATGTGTTTGGGGTTAAGTTCAGATGTAAACCACAAAATACATATCCTATCTACTCTAGTGCCTTCTAGGACCGGGTCGACGAAATCTTTTCGGGATAAAATAGAAACGATTTACGTCTTTACCTTTGCATAAGGCTGCCTAAATCATATCTGTCCTGAAATAAACAATCCACCCGTTCTATAAGTTTATACCAAATTGAACGAGTGCTTATATCCAGTCAGAACTATTTTTTTTTTTTGCGCACTTGAGTACAGAGGTGGACTTAATGCCTTAAGGCATGCAAACATTCAGCTTACAAATTTATATTTTAATCTGAATATACAAGGTGTAAGTGTAAAATTTTTTGTGGTGGGTTGTTCAGTTTCGTCTACTGAGCAAGCCCTTAAAGTTTGTGGAGGGCTGTCCCTTACACCTTGTGTACAATGCTTGAATATTTGTTTGTAATAAATTATTTGGTTCTTTATTTATTTCCTTATGCACATAAAAGTACAAAACCAGACTTATCAGCTACCTATTTACTACTACTGCGAATATCGTCCGAAATTCCCATAATACTAGGTTTTATGAGTCAATAAACAATGTCATAAATGAAATTGTAAGTAGTATCATCGTTTCATCAATTTTTGTTTTTAAAGGCTCAAGTAGCACTTGGAAAATGGAAAACAGAATCGAAACAAGGGCTTTGTTTCTTTTTGCCTCCCAACTTTAAAATACGATCGCTACCCGCCATCGCCAGAGCGGCCGGTCAAAGTACTTAATCCGATTTCTACAGAAGTTCCCAACGTTCTTTCTCGCGATAATATTTATTTTTACTTGTTCTTTTAACAGGGGGTAATAGAGAACATTGGTAAAGTGTTTTTTGGTGTTTCGTGTTGTTTTAATTAGGTACTTATCTACTTATTGTTTTAATAATCACGTTTTTAAATACAATCACTGACTGACTGGCGTGTTGGTTTATCTAGTGATTAGTCCCTGATTGCTATACCGGAGGTCGTGGGTTCGATTCCCACCCAGGACAAATGTTTGTGCAATAAGCACGATGATTTGTTCAGTGTCTGGGTGTAATTTATCTATAATACGTATGTTCTTAGAAATATTATATACAGTATGTTTATAAGTTGTCTAGTACCTACTCGTAACACAAGCTCTGCTTACATTGGGGCTAGCCAGCGTTGTGGGATAGTTATGGACAGATAGATAGTTATTATTATAAATACAATCACACTTACGTTCGTTTTTCTTCACGCTCGAACCGTTGCACGGATTTCGATGAAACTTGGTACACGGATAGACTATGTCTCGAAATAGTTTCCTTGGTACAACTTTCTACATTCACACGGACGAAGTCACTGACATCAATTAGTCTCATATATTTATCTATAGCATCTAATATTATCACACTAAGTACTATCACTTGTCAGCAAAGAATAAAATTACTTGTCACACAAAATACAACAAAAAAAAAAAATAAAAGGCCTCTTTGGACATTTTATATTTTTATTATTTACATTATGTAGCCGTCTATATTAAATTATGTAACCATAATGTATTAATATTACATTAAAACACTTTCTTTTTCTTCTTCTTCTTCTTCCTGCTCTTATCCCATATTACTTGGGGTCGGCGCAACACGTTTTCTTCTTCCATTCTGTCACCTGTCAAACTATCACTAACTCCCTTTTCTTTCATATCACTTCTCACACAATCCATCCATCTTTTTTTCGGCCTTCCTCTCCCTCTCCATCCATCTACATGTATACTCAGAACTCTTTTAGTAATATGCGCTTCATCCCTCCTCTTCACATGACCATACCAAGACAACCGATTACTTTTCAACTTTTCAGTCACTGGCGCCACTTTCAAACTTCCTCTAAAACACACATTAAAACACTTTATGTAATTAATTATTTTTTTATTATTTCTTTCAGTTTCGTTCCAAATTACATTCTAGGGTCTTTCACAAAATTAAATGTCAATAAAGGGTCTTTTATTTTTTAACAAGTTTAATGCCATAAAGCAACAACGTTAGCAATAATACCGGAGACTACCTATTTATTTCCATCTGTATTTTGAGACTAAAATGTAAGCATTTACGTCTAAATTATTTATAGATCGGCACAAAACACAACGCTCATCGCATTTACCGATCACACGGCTAATTACTGTGGTTAACCTGCGCACACTTGAATTAAAAGCTTATTTGTGCCACATTACGGGAGGACCCATTAACGGCGCAATAATGGAATGAGACTGTGATTTAGATTCTACTGATTTATTATTATCGGAGTTTCAACCAATAATATTTTGGGTGAAAATTTATTTAAGGCACAGAAGTACTAATGGATAATATGGAAAGATTCCCTTTAGGTTTTCCATCGTTTACATTATGGGAAATGTGCACTTGAATTGCACAATTTAATTCCGCCGAGCCTCTTCCATTATCAGTAGCCCGATTCACGTAATGAAAACCGTAACGATATCGTAGCGATTTAGTCGCTTAGACCATTTCCGTATTCCATATTCCATATCCATCAATCGAGTTTGAACGACACCAATTTTTAAAGTCGTTTGAAATTCGTCGATTTTAAAAAAATCTGTATTACATTATCCAGGGGCCGTATTATGACCTCTTAAAACCATCATGTTTTCGGTGTGAAAAAGAGACGGAGCTATACAGGACGAATAGCACTATCCTTTTCTCACACAGAAAACATGATGGTTTTAAGATGTCATAATACGGCCGCTGGTCGAATACTTATTAATGTTGTGATCGTGAATACCGCTTTTGGATAGGACTTCAATCGAACGACTATAAAACTTCAACGATATTTGGCTTGTTTAATTTTACGTGAATCAGGCTACTGATCACTTACGGTGTTGCGCCACTGGTACATGACGGACATCGTACAAAAGGTGGTGGTCAATCACGAGCCTAATATAACGGATTTGAAGACAAAAACGTGTTGTACCGATTCCAAGTAATATAGGACGGACTGAAAGATGGTAAGAATCTAAAAACAAAAGTTGACGATCTATGAACAAAGCTCAATTCGAATCTCGAATTTCAAATAGACAGCTGTCAAATCATAATTCAAATCTAGATTCAAGTTCAAACTTATGACACAATATCTCTCTAGCATACACACTGGCCACAAAAAAAGAAAGCTAAAAGTCAATGACGTAATCGAAAAACAAACACGTACTATTTGAAAAATTTTGATTAATGACTGGCCAGTCATGTTTGAGTAATCATGAATTGCATTAAAAAGTACTGAGTATTTTCAGTTTTTGTACCTACGAATAGTTTAAATAATAATGTGTAATGTTTAGTTTTAATAATGTTTGTCCTGTATTTTGTTTATGTGGTGTACAATAAAGAATATCCACAATAATATAATAAAGAGGTAAAGTTTGTTTTTTTGTTTGTTGGAGGTAATCTTTGGAAGTAATGATTGGTCCGATTGCAAAAATTTTTTGACCGATAGAAAGCAGCTTTATTCCTGAGTGACATAGGCTATATTTTATGTACGCAGGCGAAGCCACGGACAAAAGCTAATAATAAATAAATAAATATAGAATCTTCTTGTAGACCCCAGGTTTCCAGTCACGCAAAAACAATATTTATTAGAAACCTATTCCCGGGGTTTAGATTTATTTACAAAAGGGTGTTTTTTCTACACCATTTTTATGGCCGTGATGTCATTTAGATAACACAAACAATAAAAACGAAAGTGTCCCTGTGAAACGATAGTATATTTTACGTAGTAGATAGAGGTCAGGTAAGTGTGTAGTACCCGGACGTGAATAGAGGTAAAACACTTCGGTTTTTATAAAGAGAATTAACTTACGTTTCATACCTCTTTCGAAAACTCAACAAGCCAATAAAATGATCGGGGTGCTCTTTTTTATGCCTTGATCACATGTTCCGAGTAAACCGATGGATATGAGACGCACTGGACCAGTCGTTGCACGTTGTGGCGACGCTTGGGGAAGGCCTTTGTCCAACAGTAAACATCTTTCAGCTGATTCATTATGATGAGAGTCAGAGAAGTATTTGACGAAGTTCACCTCAAAAAACTGGTAATTCATAATTGTGCATTGCAATATAAAAGTATGTTTATTGTTAACAGACAAACATAATTAACACATTCAAGTAATAAAATGGTAACACTCATATTTAATCACAAATACGTGTTTGTAGCACTCGTAAGTACTTCGACACGTAATATAATTATTACGAGTACAAACAATAACAGTAATAACAAAAGTGCTATAAAAGCAATTAATTATATTTTAACGACGTTCATTAATAACACAAATTTATTTAAGGCTTGTCATCTGATGCAAGTTTTGAGTATCAACTCAAACTTTGTGATTAAGTGTTATATTGTTATTGTTATATTGTTTATATTTGGATTATATATAAATTTATGCTTGAATACGATAGAATCGCAATTTGAAAGATTGATTATAGTTTTGATGGAGATTTTCGGTTTAAAATCAAAACGATTTTGGCATTTAGGCAAGTGACATGTTATTAGTAACTAGCTTTAGCCCGCAGCTTTGCCGTGCCTCTTCTTAATACCTTAATAAAGTACCTCTTCTTCAAAACTCGTATTAATTTAAGCATGTACGAAATTAATTTCTTTAAGAAAAAGTCAGCTGAGCGAGATCAATGACCTGCAGGTACTTTGTACGCAACGCCGACTATTAACTACAGGCCATTGAACTCGCTTAGCTGATGTTTTCTTAAAGATACTAATTTCGTACATGCGTGAATTAATACGAGTTTTGAAAAAGAGGTACTTTATTTTATAATTTTATCTTTACAAATCGATAGTGTTTCATGTACCGGATTGACCCTCCACGGGATTAAAACGATTAAAATTTAACGGTGTATAGCTCATGTCATTCAGGAATAAAGCAATTTTCTATCGGTGGAAACTTTTAGCAATCGGACCAGTACTTTCAGAGATCCTAGAGACAAAAAAACAAACTTTACCTCTTTATATTATTAGTGTAGATAGCATGGTGATAGCTAAAGTCAAAAACTCATCATCATTATCATCATTTCAGTCGAAATACTTCTACTGTTGGACTTAGGCTTCCACAAAGCGTCGCTACAACGACCGGTCCTGTGCGTCTCGCATTCATCAGAATCCCGCAACCCTCACCAGATCATCGGTCCACCTTGTGGAAATCCTTATAACGCTGCGTCTTCCGGTGCGTTAGGCCAAAACTCGGCTTTCATTAACATTGATGACATAGCAGGTCCAGTAGTTGAGAGATTGGTTTTGGTTTGCTGCATTGTATGTTTGATCTCCGCAAAGCTCAAACATTTTTAAGGGCATATAGTAATTGTACATGAGTACATAATATCCGTTCGCCATTCAGTATAGAGTGAAACGATATATTCTTCAAGGTTGAATTCGATAAAATACTGAAATGATAACAAACAATGTAATATTTGAAAAGTCCGCTCAGCAATCTACGTAGATTCTCTGTTGTCATCGTATTGTAGTAACCTAGGTTGCAGTCCTCGATATTATTATAGTGTGCTCTAGACTTTATTTGTAACACATCAAGCAGCTTATAATTTTAGCATAATTCTAAGTTCCAAGACGAAACCACCTTATCAGTGCAGTCAAAGTGTTTTTTTTTTCTGCTCTCGACCAGTAATTTCCTGCTAAGCTATCCATCAGATGCAGTTTTAATTAAGATCCAATCAAACGTCTGCTGTAATTGGTTTTAATCGTTCATGTTGAAAAGAGATTTCTGTAAAGTAAAAGGTACAAATTAATAGATTTACAAAAAATAAACCATGCAGTTTTTTTCAAGTGAAGTTCAGTGGCTTTTTTAATAATTATTCGCATGATTCTTTCTCTTTGAGACTCTGTTCAAACATTAGTAATATATATGTTGTAGCTAGATTTTAGAATTGATCAGTTCATGATGTGACGGGCCATTTAATGAAATGGTGCTGTTTGAGTTAAATGATCAAACTTGGCAGATCATATCGTAACAAGTTTTTGATGAAAATATTGTTTTTTATAGCAATGTAACATCACCTATATAATTAATACTCGTTAAGACAAATCATATGAGGCCAAACTCGATGGAGTTATGTCGTTTAATTACCAAGCTCCTATCCTATAGCCACCTTCCGATACCATCAACAGATTAGCTCAATGTCATAATAATTTTGCATTGTCATCTGATTTGCACATACATACAAAATTTTAACTCAATCAGTAGCTGGGAAGTAGATCTAATTTGCAAGATTTGATTACAGGTATAATGGCAAACATCGGGATAGGTGAAATTAAATAAAAGCTTGTAAAATAGTTACGTTGTCACCGGTAGAGTCTACCGTTCCTCAATGTATTCCTGTTATATACTACAAAATATGCTTTTATCCCATCAAAAATACTAATTGTGCATTAAAATATCCAGTTCTGGATGGTTTAACAAAAAAATAACCACGAAGGTGATGGCGGGGTCTAGTGAGCGGGCGAAGCGAGCGCACACAAACCTACCGAAATGCCTTTTTTTTGGTGGTTCATCATCATCATCATCATTTCAGCCGATATACGTTCATTGTTGAACATAGGCCTCCCCCAACTTTTTTGGAGGTTAAAATCATGTAATGACATCCCCCGCCCTTGGGTGAAACGGGAGATAGTGTCTTTTACTGACTAAAAAACCCACCCCGTTCTTTCGTTGCCTTTCATACTAGGGCCGAACCTTCGACAATATTAGGTGTGATGATACCTGCACCTACTTTCCTCAACTTTTTGGGTTAATCTTGGTAAACAATCAGTTTTCTTCTCGCGAGTTTTCATAATACCCTCCTCTACTCTTTGTATGGGTAAACATTCCAAACAATTTCGGCAATGCGTTCACTAATACCTTACCAAACAAAAGTCGATCATGTAACAGCTGATGGCATCGTTATACCATATTTAATGAGCGAACAATGATTCAGCAAGCAGCAATCAATATTGCCTGTTCCTAATGAAGTTCCTTGTCTAACGAGCGTCGAGCTGGGAGCTACGTCATGCACTGGCACACAACACAACATGTACCCGAGTGTTGCCACTGAGAAAATTAATTGCCTGCGCATAGTAGCGTGCCCTGGAAATGGGACATAATAAGGCTCGATGTAATTATTGTTATTACCATAATGTTACATTGATATTAATATTTAATTAATAGGATTGCCAGACCTAAATATTGAGTACTTATTGTTTGTCTATCTGTCATGATTATGAGCACAAAACACTTTTCATTTTTCTTTGTCAATCAAAGAAAAATAGTGTATTTTTCTATACAGTTACTCGAAAACCTGCTCCTATCCCTACCACTTTTAGTTACGCAATTTCTGTTTTTCGCACTAGTGCGGCGAAGTGCTCGAGCTCGCCTCCGCTACAATTTATACGAGGCGCCGAGTAGCCCTCGAGTATTTATTTCTTCGTAAGTGTACTGAAAAACGTTAAACGACAAAACCAGAACACACTAGTATCATTGCTCCTTATATTTTAAAAAACGAAGTACATAATTTACTTAAC
Source organism: Mythimna ferrago (assembly GCA_910589285.2). NCBI lineage: Eukaryota > Metazoa > Arthropoda > Insecta > Lepidoptera > Noctuidae > Mythimna > Mythimna ferrago. The sequence continues at coordinate 11,458,214 of OU342695.1, forward strand.
CTCTCATACATTGCCTTTACCAAGCCCATCACATAAAAGTTCAACTTAGTTCCTCAAGAGACCCGTACTAAACCACTAGTCCGTAACTTGTATCATTTTACATTTGACAGTACTGAAGGGGTTGCCATAGTTTGGAAGTGGAGACAGTTGAGCGACCCAGTTCCTTGATGCAAGTTGTGGTCAACTATATCCCCGAACTTCGTGTTTGTCCAGAATTTGTGCTCAAGTGTAAGTCTTTTGCTGTCCACCTCTTTACTAAGTTTCGGTGTATTAATTGATATTGTTGGCGACGTGTCGGATGTGTCTTGTTTTCGAGGAGTTTGTAAGTAGGCGGATAGTTTGAAGAAAAACAAAGTCTATACTTTGAACGCTTTTAGAAGCATCGCGCTTGTAGCGATGCAAACGCGCGACCGTGGCGGACGACATCAGTGACGAAAACATTCTACATGCATAATCTTTAGTTTTGTTACTGAATCACGTTTGCATCGCGACAGAAGCGCGATAGTATCGCGTTTGCGTCGCGACTGAGAATCGTGATGTAGGCGAGGGCAGACAGCTAGCGACTGTATCGCGACTGTATCGATGCGAACGCTCGACAGCATCACTACGTCGTCGTGGGCAAGGGGCCTTAACGTGCGCATCTTTTTACGTTGTCTTTTCAACATTTTCGTTTTTTTTTGAGATGGGAAATCATCCGATGACTTCTCCCGATCTGGGTGGATCGAGAGGGAGTGTCGGTCTTTTACTGACTAAAGCCACACCTGATTCCTTCAGTTGCCCTTTGCGTTCTAAGATCATAGGTTTTCTTTTCAGGAAATCCCTGCGGCCCTAGAGGGCATCGGCCCAGCTGTGTCCCTACAGTTTACTGACATCTATTAGAGGAGCGTGTGGAATATTACGGACTATCGACTACGTCACACGGTCGACTACCAGACGGCTACCTACCGGTGAGCTATCTATTGCTCGTCGTCCGCAAACCCGCGACTATCATGCCTAGTAGTCGGGGTCGGGGTCCCAGTAGTTGGGCCGTGAGGATGTCTATTCCCTCACGCGTGTGGCCGTCTCCTTTGCTAGCATTATAGCTTCACAGAAGGAGCCGACCGCCTGTCATTCCTCCTCGCTCTGGACCAATATCAACGATGTAACCATAATTTTGTAATTATCTACTGATTTAATATGTTGTTTTCAACGGAAATCTACGATTTGGAACGTCTAAATGACTTCACCTTTTTTGTATCTAACCGACTTTTTTGTACCGCCCTTGATGATTCAAAAGTACCTCATCATCATCATCATATTTCAGCCGATACACGTCCACTGTTGGACATAGGCCTCCCCCAAGCGTCGCCACATCGAACGTTCCTGTGCGTCCCGCATCCATCGGTTTCCCGCTAGCTTCACCAGGTCATCGGTTTACCTTGTAGGAGGCCTTCCAACGCTGCGTCTTCCGGTACGCGGTCGCCACTCCAAAACCTTTCGGCCCCAAAAGTACCTAAATGAATGTAAATGGTTTATTTGAAATAAATGTTTTGAGTTTGATTTATTTTTTAATTTTGTAGCTAATTTGGCCAAGGACAACATTTTATATACAACATTATTTTTGGTACTTATATGCGAAACCTGAATATAATTTGTTCAGAATCAGTAACTGATTTGATTCCAATTATTTTTACACCGTGTCATATAATTTCTCCCAAAAAAATATAAATTTATGCAAACTAGACGAGTTATGTGTGTTGGGTTTTCGGGGATTGCGTGAACTGATTTTAATAATTCTTTTTTATTTGAAAGAAGATACGTTCAGGATAATAAAATATGTAAATTACAAACTATCACTATTTATTCACATAAAATCTTCAAAACTTCATTCGGGAATCGAACTATTTACAAATCTTTTAAATTTATTTAAACTTTTCAACTAATTATTTTAATACATATGTACATAAAAAACTTAAATACTAAATAAACTATTTATACTAAAACCTAACTATGTACATATATATAATACAAAATGACAAAGTACGCTCAGGCGTCAAAGTACTCCTCCACATCGCTGTCATCCGGAAATGTGCCCAGAAGACTGGCAGCATTGCCACGTTGAATGGCAATGCTAATTCTTTGGGCGAAGAACGAGCCAGCCCTCTGGTCACGTGAAGTGTCGATCAGTCGGCGTGAAATTTCCTTGAACAGGAGACGCGCACTCGGACCCCATAATTACAAACTTAGTTCAGAAATAATTTTGTACAACTTACCCATTAAGTTAAAAATAATTTTCCTACAAAGTCTTTATAAAGTTCTACTTTTGAGATTTTTTTCATATTTTCTAAACTTATGGTTCAAAAATTAGAGGGAGACACATTTTTTTTTTACTTTTGGAGAGATTATTTCCGAAAATATTAACATTATCAAAAAATTATTGTAGTAAACCCCTATTGATTTTTAAATACACACGTTGGGGTTAAAATGAAAGAAAAAAAAGACACTCTCGACTTTACGTGTAGGGAGGGTACACTAATAAAACATCTTTTTCCACTTTTTATTTTACCACTTTAATATACATATTGGTACTAAATTTCAGCTTTCTAGTGATAACGGTCACTGAGATTATCCGCGGACGGACGGACAAACAGAAGGACAGACTTGGCGAAACTGTAAGGGTTCCTATTTGACTACGAAACCCTAAAAAGGTCACAAGTTGGACACGACCGCCACTAAGTAAAACACAGGTCACTACAGGTCATAGCGGCATAACCCTTTAGTAACCCGGATGGCTTGGTGACTATGTATTTGTGCGGACAACCAGGTAACATAACAAGCTTATAACTTTCTGATTTTTCATGATACAGTTATGAAATTTTGTACATAGATTCTTTACATAAAAATACAAGACATGTGATTCGGGTTTATCATACTAAAATCAATGTTGTTTAAAAGCACCAGTTTCATTTAGATGTGTAAATGTACTTTGATGGATCTGCCCAGCTAACGTCGTCCCTATAGTAAATAGTGATGGGATCATGTCATTAGTGGCTTCCCCTGAGACTTACGATCAAAGGCGTAGCACTTAAAGGTACCGCGTTTCATCTTTGTCTCTAGATAGCTTTCTTTTATTTATTTACTAGCTTTTACCCGCGCAGCTTCGCTCCCGCTCTTCCATACGCCACCTTTTTTTTTTATGGTGGGACAAAATCATCCAATGACATCCCCCGCTCTTGGGCGGAGCGGGAGATAGTGTCAGACTCTTACTGACTAAAAGACCCACCCCGTTCCTTCTAGCCTTCATACCGGGGCTCGAGCGCCCTTTCGGATAACCCTGGCCTCAGTAGGCAATTCCCTACTCCACCTTACTATACCCTACTATACCCTACTATACCCTACTCTACCCTACTCTACCCTACTCTACCCTTCCCTTTCCTTCTCTACCCTACTCTACATTAATCTACCCTACTCTACCCTACCTATACCCTACTCTACTCTACCAAACTTCACAAAGACCATCTACTAAATAGTCCGAACAAAGCCTAAACATTTGGTTTGGATAAGTGAGCCCGTTCTTGAGTTATAAAATTACAACGAAAAGTGGCATTGATTTTTATACATATAGATTTAAAATCACTAGAAAGCCAATTACAGGTCCTCACGTATAGACATTATAATAGGTATGTACATTAAATATGGTGTGAGCACAGAAACAAAAAGCTCTGTTTTTTAGTTAAGTAGGATTCAGCATAAATCGTTGACTTTTAGAGGGTTTTAAGTCTTATGTCGTTCAATTATTATGTGAATAAAATAAACGCTTAGAATTACTGACTGGTACAAAAAAAAACTGGGTACGTGCGAGTCGTACTCGCGCACTGAGGGTTCCGTACAAAACTTATGAAAACTATTCAATTTCCGAATTGAGTTACGAAGATTTTTCTGAATCACAAAATTGTTATTTTTTGTGACGTAACTACACTTTACAGATTTTTTTCTATATTTGTGTTATGTAACCTTGGTTCATGCCAGATTTCAGGATTATAGGTCAATGAGAAGTTCCCTACGAATTTTATTCTCGTGAGAGTGTCAAAATACACGTTTTTAGGGTTCCGTATCTCAAAAGGAATAAACGGGACCCTTATGGGATCTAGGTTACGTGCCTGTATTTCAGGAGCCAGATATGGTACGTCATCGTATTTATTTGTAACTAGCTGTAACCCGCAACTTTGTTTGCGTGGACCACATGATTTCGAATTTATTTTTTTCTAAAATAAAAGTAGCCTATGTTACTCCTTATTACATCAGCTACCTGCCAAAAAAGTCCCGTCAAAACCGGTCCAGCCATTTCAGAGTTTAGTCCGGACAAACAGACACACAGACAGGCAGACAAAAATTGTAAAAAATGTTATTTTGGTGTATATACCGTATGTACCATATGCATGTAGTAAAAAGCAGTTATTTCAATATTACAAACAGACACTCCAATTTTATTTATATGTATAGAAAATGTATAGATAAATTGGAAGAAGTAAAGATAGATGATGATGATGAGGTGGATCATCAAAGGGGACAGTTAGGGCCGAGGCGATGGCAAGGTTGGAGATTGATCGAAGCAGTTACCAAGATCCTCGCAAAGAATACGGTGGGTTTTAGTCAGTAAAAGTCTGACACTATCTCGATCCACCCAAAGCGGGAAAATTAATTTGATGATTTCCCAAAAGGGTAATGAGAGATTTCAATACCTACCTAGAATACGGTTACATTATAATATGTTTTTCAATACACTTGCTCAGAAAGTGACTCTTATTGCACTGCACTGACGTACATAATGGCCCTTGTTACCAAACTGTGACATTTTGATTACCAATACGCACTAGTGTTATAATGTAGTTAAAACCGTTTTGTTCAAACTCTCCCCCGCCATAATTTTATTACATGTATCAGGATGGGCGCGCGTCGTCCCCCTCGAGTCGTCGGTCAACCCCCGTTTATTCCATTTCAGTAAGTGTATTGAAAGGTATATAAAAAATATGGGCGCGCGTATGAAAACAGATTTTTACCGCCACAAAAGTTTACTAGTTTTACAGTTATTTTCTTCACAAGCGTATTGAAAAACGTCGTATGATACACGTGAGTAATTAATGATTACCGTTCTCGGTTCTCTTAAGACCCTCGTCACGGTTCGGGTCTAAATACCGCCTCGACGGTAATCACTAACATTACACACTTATATCATAATGTACTATTATACTTGAGTTTGGCCCAATCATTAAACTTCGATGATTATGGTCTATTTATCTATTTTCATATTTTTTTTTTACGTTTTGCTGCCTATAGGTACAGTGCAGTAAAACGTAAAAAAAATATTTGTCGGAATTTTCCTTCTAACATTACTTATTTTTATAGTGAACAAAGATGTCGGATATATAGTTCAACAAGAAGCATTCCATGAATTATTGTGCTTTGTAAAACTTTCCGCCTGAGCTACAAACAGTATTTACGTTATAAATGGTTTGTTTTACGATTATTTTACTCTTTGTTTTACCGCCGGGAAGTGAAATACGGTGCGGTTTAGTGTATTGAGTTTATTTCATTGTAGCAGTACTTACGCCTTATGGTAGACATTTTAACTGGCTACTGTCCGAAGCAAGTATTTAGATGTCGTGTCTGTTATGATTGTTTAAGTCACAGATTTATTTTTATTTTTATTACAAGCTTTTATTTAGTTTCACTTGTCCCGATGTTTGTCTGTTATCAAATCTTCCACTTTTTGATCCACTTTCCGGCTACCGATTGAGCTGAAATTTTGCATACATGTATGTATAAATCTGGTGACAACGCAAAATTATTATGACATGGAGCTGAAAGATGGCCATAGGTATGAAAGGTAGGCTATAGGCAGGTGGTGTGTGGGGTACGAATAAACGTTTTTTCTTTCTTTATAGGAACTTGGTAATTAAACGACACAACCCCAGGCTCGTATTAAACGTCTTGATGAGTACTTTGGTGCTAGATGCTAACCAGGGCCTGAAAATGGAGCTAGAAGATAGCAGTATGACTTTATCGTGTTTGAACTTGGTGAGAATGGTCTTGATGAGTATTCTCTCTCGCTCCGGCCCAAGGCCTTTACCAGAACCCGGTGCGACAGGTCACAGTGGTTGGTCGCTTCCACGAGGATATGGCGGTGGTGTTCTGCTCAAGCAGGGCACTTCTCCACTATATCCTCCGGGCGGCCCACACATAGGTGGCACTCGGGTATTTCTTCCGAGAGTGAATCCAAAACAATAACTTTCTGAAATTGCCATGTCCGATGAGGACACTATTCGATGATTTTCACCCTTAAAAAAGCGTACTGTTCATCCGGAAGATAAAGCATGCCATAAAACAGCCTTAAAAAGTTCTTAAACTAAACGACTATTTTCTTAATGTCTTTTATTTGCTCCTTGTACTTTTAATTAACTTTTAACGTCAATAAAGTTTATTCTATTCTATTCTAACGTCTATAAAGTCTCAAAAAACGAGCCAAGTGCGAGTCGGAGTCACAGGCTAAGGGTTTTGTACTAAAATATCTAAATCTAAAAAAAAACGCCGAGAAAATAATGTTTTTTGTATAGACCTCCTTTAATTTTTTAATTTCATATTAGTATTTTTGTTTTTTGTTGCAGCTACAATGGAAATACATATTCTCAGATTACGATTTATGGGATACAGCCAGCTAATAGACGGACAGACAGAAGGCCGATCTACGGAGGCTTAGTAATTCACACCTTTCGGTTACGGAACCCCAATAAAAGGCAAAGCTAATGAAGGTTATGTCGCAACGAATGCACATTCTCAGTGGACGCTTCCACTAGCTCATCAATATCGCAGTGTTTGATAAGGGAGTAGTGATCAATCATGTCTTGAATGTTAGAATATGGATTCATTAGTGGAAGAGCAATGTTATGACTGTCTAGTAATGACTTGACCTGCATTCCAACACCTTTTATCTTTCGCCAATATGAAATGTGGCTGAAATATGAAATGTGTCTAAGTGTAATTTATTTATTTATTACAACTTTATGCAACGCACAGGTACAAAGGCGGACTTAATGCCTTAGGCATTCTCTACCAGTCAACCTAGGGTGGCGAAGAGAAAAACATGGCAGGTGCACAAAAAAAAAAAAAACAACAAAAAATGGATTATTAAGAAAAATAAGGGTGCAAATGTATATATATATAACTAAAATAGACATACATATATATTTAATATAATATATACCTACATATATATTTGTATAAAGTAGAAGAAGGGGGAAGAAGGGGGGGGATTTATCTATAGGGTTATTTGTAAAACACTAACAATCTTGCAGCACTGTATTACTAATATCTTAAATTCTACGACTTCTAAAACATAATACATTTACTTACAACAAACCGTCAAATGTACGCATGTACGAAATTATTATTTTTAAGAAAACGCCAGCTGAGCGAGTTCAATGACCTGTAGTTAATAGTCAGCGTTGCGTACAAACAACCTAATTTCGTACATGCGTAAATTAATACGAGTTTTGAAAAAAAGATACTTTATTTTTTAATCTTATCTTTACAAATCGATAGTGTTTCATGTACCGGATCGACCCTCCACGGGATTAAAACGATTAAAATTTAGCGGTGTATAAGTGTGTTTATCAGTTTTTCAGTGCTCATAACACAAGATCTGTTTAGCTTGGGACTAAACGGCGTTGTGTGATAGTTGTAAAAAAAATATGAAATGGGGAAAAGAAGAGAGAGATTTTCCCATTATTATAATGTTCGATCCAGTTTGTAAGCATCTCCATTATGTATGAATGCACTTTACCTACTAATGCGTTCTGCATATCTCATGCATTGTAAGGTGTTCTAATGGGTCTACACTGTGCAGCCTTGCATCACTTTTAAGATATTCAAAGTGTGTTTGGTGAATATATCGTTAGTGTACGGAATGTTATTTATTCAAATTGTGAGTTTATACCTATACATATGAAATAAGACAGCATCAGATATTTTATTATTGTCTTACATATTATTATGTTCCATCATCGGACCACACGACGTACAGCGTTGCGCCACCGGTACATGGTAGACATCCCACCCATACGCACAAAACGTTTTGCGAACACATTTATTGTGCGTACAGCCAAGGAGTGGAATTCCCTGCCGGAATCTGTGTTTCCTGATAGCTACAACTTAGGAGTCTTTAAGTCGAGAGTGAATAGGTTTCTTCTAGGCAAGCGTGCTTCATCGTCGACCACATCATCGCTTACCATCAGGTGAGATAGTGGTCAAACGCAAGCCTATAACTAATAAAAAAAAAAAAAAATGTTAATTGTAAGCGTGTACGTGTCTGCTGACTAATTTATTTTAATATAGTATATAAGCTTAGTTATTTATTTTAGTAAGAGAGTAATTTAGAACACGCAGTCGTATCTTTTACACTGGTGTCCCCGACGTGATGATGAATAGAATACAACCATTTATTCAGCATTTTGTTTCTAGAGAAAATAACGAAACTTTACATTTAGTATACAAACTTGCCTTCAATGTATGCATGCTCATCCCACAAAGAATACTGTATTTCATTAACACAGGACTAATTCGACCTGCGCTGTAATTCCCTTGAAATTTGCATCTTAATTACTTTCATTCTGAAAACACTTTTTTTATTTTTGAAGAGAGCTCGTCATTGCCCTCAAAATTTTAGCTGTCTACGACCAAACATTATTCAAATTTAAAATATTTAAACTCCAACTTAATTAATATGCAATTAAGTTTGGAAATGATAACTTGGGAAAATAAATATTTAGCGCGGTCCGAGTAAAGTAAAAGATGCTTTAGTAAATATTTTATTTGTAATAGACCTTAGTTTTAATGAGTTATTCCATATTAACGATATCAATAAAATGTACCGTAATTTATTCACCAGCTGCGATGCTCCTGACAGTTTTCTGACAGTCTTCTCGAAAGAAAACTTATTGGAGGAACTCGTTTAAGTTATGGATTTATTTAGCGCTCCCGGTCGGAGACAGCACGGAGTACGTTTGTACCTCCAATATATTACGGAACTTTAAGCGCCGTATTCAAGTTTTTTTTTTTAACGGATTGAGTTTGGAACACTATACTATGCGTTCCAAAACCAGGGTAGCTGATATGGTGCAAAAAGCTGCCCATCTTAAATAGGCAGGACCGTGGACTTATATTCTAGTGATAGACAAGCCCTTTATGAAATCTATTTGTCAAAATACTGAAAAGTTAAAACAAATATTCCCTGCAGGGCTACATTGGCATTATGTCACCTAACAGAACTATTAAAACATACAGCGCTAAGATAGCTTTTAGTGGATACTTTTTTCGCGACCAAAATCTCTTAAGCGCCATGAATTTCGTGGCATTTACGCGTTTCGTACAACATAGTGTAATGTTTAAGGTGTACGGATTACAATTACTCCTGCATGCTTAGCCAAGTTGTATTCTGCAATCGTTAACGCTGTCGAAAAGTGATGAAACGTATGGGAATGACGTCATCTCAACGTAACGTCGCGTGATCAGAACAAACGAATAGACAATTCGTAGCCAAGTTCACATCGTTCAAAATCGTTTCTACAATGTTTAACGCTACATCCTTTGTTATACAAACGCTACATTGTAGAACGAGCGGCCGACTCAGGCGCGTCAACATGGCTACCCACTTATCGTTTTCTACAGTTGCTGTCACTGAGGCGTTACCGATTAGAGAACGGAATTCGACACAAACTGATTGTAACTTGGCTAGGGGGGCTGAGTCGATTGAAGTGAGTGTTCGGCACGCGTAATCTAGTGCGTAGTACTTATACATACATCGATGGGCAGGACACTGGTTGTATTTTAGACCACAGTTTATGCGGCAGACTGCATGCATCTCTTTAGTGGTGCGACGTGAGACGCGGGGGCGGGGAATGTCAGTGATTGGCTCGCCACGCCATCTTGTCATAAACGACACTCGTGATTCGTTCCCTGCGCTTGCTGCATGTATCTAACAACGACGACGATTGGCTCGCCAATGTATGGAATGCGCAAAGCGATCCCCACTCTGACGCCGAGCGCTCAAGATCCGTGCCGATAACTATACTATTTCAAAGTACACAATGGTACATACTCATTCATATTTTAACACAACAATACCCATTGTCTACCTACATTATAATAAATCCCAGAACTTCAAGGCGAAGATAAATCGACGTAGTTTATGACAGGATCGAAATATTCAACACTGAATTCTCAAGGAAAAAAGTTCAGGAAAATAATAGGAATCCAATATTTTTATGGCATTTCCTGAATATTTAAGTAGCAGCCAGCAAACGCGAACGAATGGTGTTCCATTAATTTTGACAGGTACACTGAATGACTCGGCACAATCGGATTGCAATTAAATGAGATAAGGGGGAAAGAACTTGAAATTAGAACACGCTACAGTACAATTCACGAATGATGGCGGCCGTGAATTTTGCGCAGAAGGCTGCGCAGTAACGTGTTTTAGGAACCAAATGGCAACGTGCGTGTGCGAGAAGAGTGTAGTATGCGCGAACGTTCGCAAAGGCTAACTTCACGGCCGCCATCATTCGTGAATTGTACTGGACGCTACTAAAGCAATACCAGCAGGTTTAAAAATGACCTGTCACGTCACTTGTCTCGTGACGTCTCCAGAGGTAATGTCATTGCCATAAATTTTTAACCGATTTCAAAAAGCAAGAGGTTATATATTTTTTTATGTATGTTCACCGATTTCTCGGTCAATTCTGGACGGATTTTGAAAATTTTTATATTTGAAAGTTCATACTCCCAAATTAGTCTCATAGAAATATTGTTACGATCTGATGATGGACTTTCAAGATATGGAACGGAACTCCTCATAGGATGATAGCAAAACTACCGCAGTAAGTAAAATGGCTTTGTCTATACATGTAATCAATGACTGACTGAAGGAGACTGAAAAGGATAGCGTTTGGCGGAAACGTTGCCGGAAAACTCATTTATCTAAGCTGGCAGTACCGTTTTTGTCACCCAGCAACTCTAAAATTAAATCAGTAAGCTTTGTTACTAAAGGGTAGAGTTATTCAATGACTCAATGCCGTGTTCCGACCTCGATAACCCGATGTTTTATATCACAACTTTTGCGAACACTCACAATTTGGCAAGGAACGATCACTAATCTTTTTATAGTGTTTCTTTGCTCCAAGCGTCTATTATTTTCACTTAAAAGAAAAGTAATAAAGTCGCAATAGCTGAATGTTACGGTTCCGAGCAAACAAAAGTGAAATTTCTCGGAGATTTTACGAAAAAAAAAATTGGTTGTGTGTTGATGTAAAAAGAAAATCATTGTATCGAGGGGAGAGAATTCAGTTTTCGTTTTATAAACAAGTCTATTACGTTGTTTCAAACCTTTGGCGTGAGGCGACACGGTGAAACACGTGCTAAATGGGATTTTCTACTTTGCATAATGTTTGCTACCCTCTCGTAACGGGGTAGGTCGCTGCGTGCCGTTTATTGCGGTTTTATATCATTCACGAGAAAACCAACATTTTACGGCTGTTTTATGGCGTTTGTGACTCAAATTCTATACAAAATAACGTTGTTTGAGTTGAGTTTTTTCATTATAATGACGGGCATTCATTTCGCGGCCGCGACGCCACTTAAAGCGAAATTAGCGCGTTGCTATTTGATATTTTTTATTGCTCATTTTTCTTACAAAAATGTGTTAAAAAGTTTGTAGAATTCAGTTTCTGTTATTTGTCACTCTCCAAGGTGTAATGTCGTTACCCTATAATGCCTTTACTTACCGTGTGACGTTTGCCTACTGAGATTGGTTATCGTGCACGTGCGGCTGTCTCATTGTCTTTGAATAGCTGCTAATTGCATTATGCAAAGTAGCCGCGAAATTAGTTAGAATCATGAATCATGAGAAGCAATGTTAATGGATTCAATGAGTACATTTGAGAAATTGGTAGGTATTATATCAACACGACGTACCTACTTTAAAAGCAGTCACTAATTGGGAAAAGTTAGTAGGTAGATAAAGTACTTAGAATTCCAACTTTTCAACGTCTAAATCACGTGTAGGTTTAATACTAAAAACTACCTGGATAACATGCCCTTTTCGTTACAAAAGACCGGGTTGTTAATACGAGATTTTGTTTTGAGTTAAAAGTATGTGCTAAATGAGTTTCAGGCTAAGTAAATTATCCCGGACTCCGGACCTATGTCACACAAAATAGGCTGTTTTCCCAGTAAACCGTCTATTTTGTAGTAGTTGTCAATTAAGAACAGGAATTAGTAGTACACGTTACAAACCTCCACAGCTTAATGTAATAGATTTTAAGATAATGTAAACATAACAAAGGCTTCAATTTAGGCAATAGGTGTAGATTTCTATTATAATTTGTAACATCTGATCTACTACGTGTTAAGTAGAGGAACACTTACATGAGACGAGTTTCTCGCGCCATTTCCAAAATTCACCCCTAAGGGGGTTCCAAAGTTTGTATGGAAAACCTACATACAAACTAGTATCAAATAAACGAGTAATCGTAAAAAACGAGTAAACTGAAATTTACTTTTCATCTCCTTCGACACCGACAATCTCATGTCATGTTAAAGTATTGGGGGCAAGAAACTCTGGCCGTGTAAATTATCCATAACGGTGACAATAGATCGGCCTAATATCGGTTATTATCCGTGAGACTAACGCTCCTCTAATAATAGGGACCGGTCTATTAGCCACCATTACGCAGAAACCTACTGTATTTATTATCCACTTGACGTCGATGTATTGTGAGTGAAACCTTCTTTATGTGGAACTTATAGGTGTTATTAGTTAGGTGAGAGGTTGGAACAATGTATTGTTTGAATCTTTAACTTCGGGGCATAGAACTTCAGTTGAGTACCTATACAGTTTTGTTCGGGGCTTTGTGAGCAGCTTCGTACGCAGCTTTTTGAAATGCACGTACATAACTTTGTAAGCAGCCTCGTACGCTGCTTTGTGAGCAGCTTCGTATGCAGCTTCATACCCTGTTTCATACGCAGCTTCGTACGCTATTTTGTTTGCATTTTTGTAAGCAGCTTCGTACGCAGCTTTGCTCCCTTGGTGTTTGTCACAGAAACCTAGCATTTTTTCGACATAAAACGGAATCTAGTACACTCAAGGTTAGTGTAACTTTTTATATGTTCTGGACGCTTTAAATTTTAACATTTTTCTGCATCTTTCCAGATATGTGTATTTATTTTCATCAATAGAGTTTAACCATAATTTTGTAACTATCTAATGATTTAAAAGGGTGTATCTGGGGTTTCTTTCGTGTTCTTCTCCATAGAGAATAGATCGTGCAGATAGCTTCGTATTACTTTTTATTTTGTATTGTCTAACCGCCCTTAATAATTAAAAAGTTCTCGTAAATAGTTTAATTGAAATAAAAGCTTGCAACAAAAGTATAACTAGACGAATTCGTAGGGGGTGGGAAATACCTAAATGTTATTTTTACTAAGTAATATGAACTTAGGAAAAATAACATTTAAGTGTGTTTTTTTAAGAGATATCTCGTATAATGTAGTCCACATACATAAAGTAAGCGCACTTCTGTTTAACCATTCGGGTTTATCGGCATAATGTTAAACGTTATTAGTAAAATTTTTATCATAAAATATATAATTCTTCTCGACCGAAGTTCGATCGTAGTAGTCACGTCAGTCGCGACGGAGATAGGCTTGGTATACAGGAAATAGTATTTATAGTGTTCAAGCGTGTGCGCAAACACAGGTACATACTCAGTTCCTTTACTAACATAGTAGTTACGCAAATTATTTGTATACAAACATATGTAACAAAAGCCTTAAAAACATTTCCATTTCAAGTATTACAACTCACTCAGAAAATATTAATTAGTAAACAAACTAAATTTTCCAGTTGGCCAATAATTCCTTCGTGGCTAACACTGAGGTTACTCCTATAAAAATAATTAGAGCTTAAAATATTTATCACGCAAGCAAATGCACTGTTGTTATTTTATTATGGCAACACATTATAATGAGGAAAGTTCATTTTAAACGTGTTGGTTTATTGAATAATGTAGGTTAATATTTTTCTTATTTATTTTCTTTCAAAACTTGTAGGCTGGCAGCTATTATACATGTCTGCTATTGATATCATTGACATTTAGATTTAGAACGCTATATGTGATTAGAGTCTGTCTAATTAGTAAACGACTTGGGTTTATTAGGATTTAATGAAATCTGATGTAGTCAACACGGGTTCAATAATATAATCAAGGTTGATTAAGAGATAGAGATCATAGTTTACTAACAGAAGAACCTTATGAAAAGTATCGAATATAAGTATTTTTTAAATGATTAAATATTATACAAAATTCCCAAGTCCATTGACTTATTAGACAGACTATACAAGGTGCAGTTTTAAAACTGCACAATATTTCAGGAGGTTGTAATAAAACTCATAAATAATCATGTAAAAAAACGATAACTGGTCAATAATCAGTAATACTTGTTATTTAATTTTTTAATTACACTAAACTAAATCGATTGATCGATGGCCGCGGGGGCGTGGCTAGGGTGTGGCGTGCGGGATGATGATTGGATGATACATTATTTATGAAACTATCGTTGTGAGTTAGTGTGTGTGAAAACGCCCTTTATTGTTCCGTGTTTGTGTGTGTGAAAAAAAAAAAAAAATTACCTACTTATTTTATTATTGATTCGGGTCGAGAATCACTAACATAATTACCTCCTGAAATATTTTGCAGCTTCAAAACGACACCTTGTATAAAAGTTTTTAATAATAAGTTTTTATAATTATTAATTATAAAAGTTCGTATGCTACTCAGGTCCCACTAATAAACATTTAAATTTTTATTTTCACATAATTTTCCAGTAATAATGATTTGATATTTAAATGTATATAAAAGGAGAAACTGATTGACTGACAATCAACGCTTAGCCGAAACCATTGGGACTAGAAGTGTGAAATTTTGTACACAGTTTCCTTTTATGAAGTAGGCGAACACTAAGACAAACAAATTCAGCCCTAAGGTGATGAAACGTCAGTCCAAAGTTTCTTTCTCGCAGGCGAAGCCGCTGGCAGTAGCTAGTATATAGAGTATAGATAATATATTATACTAGCTAGTATAATATAATATTTGCTTATCCAGCAGCATTTACTGCCGGTAATCTTAAAACTCCACAACTATCACACAGCGCAGTCTAGTCCCAAGCTAAGCAGAGTGTTGTGTTATGGGTACTAGACAACTGATAAACATACTTATATATTTATAAATACATACATATTATAGATAAATAATAATGCAGTGGGCTGCAAAATTATAAACGAAATTCACCCCCAAGGGAATGAAACGGATGTCCAAAGTTTGTATGAAAAGACCTACCATCACGCGAGCGAAGCCACTAGCTAATAAATAAGTTATAACATAAGCAATTAAAGAGACTATAACCAATAGAATACTTTACATATTTAAATATAATCTATCAAGATTTCTCAATATAACAAAAGAGAATTCCTAATAATTTATGTAACAACCAATACTGGGTATTAGAGTCAATTTATTGTTGGTTCCTCTCGGTTGAAATGCCAAATGAAATCGATTGTGTTAACCTTTCAGTTACACAACAATCGTTGTGTTTATACGTCGGTAACTCGGTACGTCATAGATTGCAAGACCTATATATTACGAGTACTAAGAAATAGTTGTTTTTGTTGACTTAGGAAGTAGTTGATCGATAGTCATTATGTAGCTAAAGGCAGGCAGGTTGACTTTCGCGCTTTCCGGGCGCTGTTGGCTGCAAATAAATGCACAATGCGTACTGCCGCCTAGGCGGGTGCGAGAGGTACGTCCACATAATTTTGGCCAGATGGTTCAAGGGACTATAAGCCTTAAATGGTGTACAATAAAGAATATAATATACAAATAAATAAATAACGTTTATGAAGGTGAAAGTTTGTAAGTATGTGTGTATGTTTGTTTACTCCTTCACATTCAAACGGCTGTACGGATTTGGATGAATACGCGTGGCATACTGGGAGACCATGTCCTAAGATAGCATAAGGATAATTTGCACCTGAAGGTATTTGCTACTATAACTTTTGGAAGCAATATGGAGGTATCAAAAAAAAAAAAACAAACGGGTTGCTTTTATTTTACATAAACAAAGAAGATGAACCTCCGCAAATCGCTATATCTTAAAAATGAATTAAATGTACCAACTTACTTTTATGACATACTAGCTTTTGCCGGCGCGGTTTCGCTCCCGCTCTTCCCTACTCCACCCTACTATATCCTACTCTACCCTACTCTACTCTACCCTACCAAACTTCACATAAACCATCTACTAAATAGTCCAAACAAAGCCTAAACATTTGGTTTGGATAGGTGAGCCCGTTCTTGAGGTATAAAATTACAACGAAAAGTGGCATTGATTTTTATATACATAGATTGAAGAAAGTTATAATTACTCTAGAATTGGTATTGTTTTGAAATCAATGTATAAGGAAGAGTTTTTGCACTTCCATTTGATTTGAAAGGTTTCTAACTTACTAATAAAAAAAAATGCGATTTTGGGATAAAAGTTTTTGATACAAAGAATTTAAAAAAAAAATGGTACCCAATTAGTTGATGAAAAGGTAGAGTCAACGTAAAAGTTCCCTGCAAATCGACACAGACGAATTTCCTATCACCATCATTAACATACCCAACCACACTACATAGGTAATTAACTGGCTTTGCCTCCCATCCTTAATTAATCCTTCTTCAATCACGGTTCCAAATCCCGTTCGTCATAAAAAGCGGGTATTCAAAACGGATGATTAGTTCACCGTAATTAGACCGGGTTTCTGAGAAATGGGTTACCCGGACAGGTGGAGCCTCGGATTGGCAAGTAACGGGTAGGGATCGTTAATCATAATATTCGTATTTCCAACTACCTCACCTCTGCGACAAAGGGTAAATTCTACCTTTTGTATTCTATAGTGCATAAACAGAACAGAATAGTAATTTTTAGCCTAACTCGGATTTCATTTTTAAGGTTCTGTACCTCAAAAGGAAAAACGGGACCCTTAAAGGATCATTTTGTTACCCGACTGTCTGCCAAGACCCTTTATCTCGTAAACGCGTGGAGGTATCGAGTTGAAATTAAAAATATACTCAAATTACTCGGCCTTTTGAAGCTGTGAAAAAATCAAACTTCTAAGCTAACGAATAAAAAGATAGCCGATTATGTCGCGGAAAACGTATATTTCGACACTTCAAAATTCATAGGGCAGTCCCGTTGACAAAGAATCCTGAAATGTGGCTTAGAGCTAGGTCTTACTTACTAAAACAGTACATTTTTGGTTAAGTATGTCACAAAAAAGTTTTTTTTTTCCGATTCGGAAAAAAAATTCGGAATTCCATTCGGGAATTAAACTGTTATTGCAAAAGTGAGTTTGTATGGAACCGTCAGGGTGCAAGTCCGTCTCGTACTTGCCCAGTTATTTTTGTTCGTCCCTATGCTCCATAACTCTAGTAGCACATGTCGGGGAAAAAATAGCCAGGATGATGTGGGAGTGGGCTGGTCACGTCTGCACCTAGACAGGTGGGACAATCATTACATTACTTACTGGAGCCTTAAGGGATTACGATGCCGTTGAGGTTGATCACGGTGAAGGTGGCGTGACAATCTGATTATGTTAGAAATCAGAAACGTATATTTCAAATAGACCAATTACAGGCACTTTTGAATGGTCAAAATATCGGTCAGTCAAAAGAAAGTGAAGCCAAATTGCACGTTTTATAGCGTAGATCTCTATGGAGAATAACGAGCAAGAAACTCCATATCTTTTAAATTATATTATGACTTACATAAATCTTGGTTACATATTTTTTGTCGCTTCTATTATGTGAGCACAAAGTAGATATGTAAGTATTAAAAAAAGACTAATTAAAAAAGAGAAATTGAATTAAGCCACTGCCAGCTAAGAGATGACCAGTCTCAACTGACGGCGCCCGTTCACGAGCACGAGCATTTTGAAGGGAACTGAATGACCCATTACCACATGTCACCATCAGCGAGACCTTTGAGTGTGCATGACAAACTCTCAACGGTCGGCGGTTTGGCCAAAGATCGCCCTAGTCAAAGAGGTTTGAAAGAAGAAGGGGAAACCTTTACTCAACTGTGGGACACAAGTTTGGCCAATAAAAAAAAATCTAGATACTTTTAGCAATCGTTTTTAATTAAAAAAAAAAACTTTGTAAGTGGAAATTGAATAACTTGGATTTCAAAGAACCTAAGTCTTTTGTCACTAATGGAGGCTTATGGAGGCTATTCTTTTATCATGTTTTTTAAATAGCCTGTTTTAAAGTGACATTGTCTTATTTACAGAAACCTGCGAAGAAAATCGGGTGTTTACAAACAAAAGTGTCGCAACTGTCCCCACGGGTTCCCTACTTGATTTCGAAAGTTGATGATTCGATTTTTATTATATCGAACATGGTATGTCGACAATTCAGTTGTACGATGTTTTATTCCATCGATGCTTTATTGGTGCGATGTAACGTTTGTGCGAAAAATTCTGTTGCGAAATACCCTACAGCGATTGCTTATTAGTTCGCTAATTTATTAGTTCGATAGTATATCGGTTCGAAACGCCTACTATTGTCCGCGAAATTTAATTATAATCTTATTTAAACGTTAAGGATATACATTAAATACCATACATCATCTTCAAGTCTACTTTCGTAAAATGAGGTAGACAGGTAACAATTTCATCACGTTTAGCTGCATAAGCCAAAGATAACGTGGACAATATCAGTGTATTAATGTTTTGTTTATTTCATGTTCTATAGATGCTGATTATGTCCAAGTTTATATCTTTTTTATTATTTTGTTGTATGTTTTTTTTATTAAAATAAAACATTTAAATGAGGATTTTAGGTGTTGTTAATTTATTTTAGTTATTAGAAAACGGAAGCAGGAGGATTTAAAAAAAAATTAGAGTGCCTCAGTATCTTTCTTTTCCATGCATATCGAAATAGACGATTGAGGTATGACAGTTTTGGCTTTTGAGGGTATCAGGCGATTGGCTAGCAACCGGACACTGATATTGTCTACGTTATCTTTAGCTTATGCAGCTAAACGTGGTGAAATTGTTACCTGTCTACCTCATTTTACGAAAGTAGACGTGAAGATGATGTATGGTATTTAATGTATTTCCTTAACGTTTAAATAAGATTATAATTAAATTTCACGGACAACAGTAGGCGTTTCGAACCGACATACTATCGAACTAATAAATTAGCGAACTAATAAGCAATCGCTGTAGGGTATTTCGCAACAGAATTTTTCGCACAAACGTTACATCGCACCAATAAAGCATCGATGGAATAAAGCATCGTACAACTGAATTGTCGACATACCATGTTCGATATAATAAAAATCGAATCATCAACTTTCGAAATCAAGTAGGGAACCCGTCCCCACCATTATTCAAAATGACAAATTATTCATTAATTTGTTCGCTTATTAGAAGTAAAAGGTTTTTTTTTAATCGTAGCTTCTGTTTCTGGTTTTTTTTTTCGTCTTTTGACACCGACTGAATTTAAAGTATTTTTAGTTTTTTTTTGAAGTCGGCTGTATGGTTTTATAAGTTTTTTTTTCGGTGGGGTAATTTACAATCAAAACTAAATAGTGAGCAAGCTGTTTGGTAAGGTACCTATAGAAATGACCAAATGCCCATAATAAGTCAATTTACAAAATTGCTTTGAAATGGGGAAATGAAATGTAAATAATGGGCTTATCATGGAGTTATAACTTAATCCATCACAGAAATAATCGTTAAAATAGGTCCATAAACAAAAAAGTTATGCACGAGTTGATAACCATAATAACATAGAATTTGAACATAATTGGTGAAATGAGGGTATACGAGTGTGAACTTTACACATCTGCGGTATCCCATCAGAGCATACTCGCATGATGTTGTGTTATGAAATGATGTTATAATTTATACAAGCGATTGCAGCAATTCCGTAAGATTTGTTATCATTTGAACTGGAATAATTTGCCTGATGCGGTCTTCCCGTCCGATTATAATTTGGGTGTCTTCAAGGTTAGAGTGAATAGGCTCAATAAACTAGTGCGCCTTACCATCAGAGATTGCATCTCTGCTTACCATCAGATGGGATCGCAGTCAAGCACTAGTTTATATCATATAAAAAAAAAATACGGAGGTGTTCCATAGTCTATCTCCGATATTCTTCGTCAGATCGTCACCAAATTGCAGAAACACTGTTCTAAATAAAAAAGAATAATCAAATTCTGTTCTTCAATACAAAAAAAGAAACATTCAGACGACTTGGATTAGATGAGGTTCTTAAGTCGTCACGCGCGCTTTCGGAGGGCTTACATAATAGAACAGTAAAAAAGGTTTATTTAAATGTATTATCTTATTTCGATTGGAGTATAGATATATTACCCACGTATGATAGAGTTTTTGATGTGCTATGTGTCAAATAAACTTGAAAGTCAAAGTTTGCCAAGATGTCTTGATACATTTGCTACCAAACACCACAAAAACATTAGAATTTTTTACATCCGTATTTTAACGGTAAACAAAGTTACTGTATTCATACAAAGACATGGCTCAAAGGGCTACGCATCCAAGTCAGTCACGGTCAGTGAAAAACATAAACACTGCACTCAATCCACACAAAGCTAGAACTGCATTAGATCGATGACGCAAACGTGGACTACGCCTGATTTGTACGTAGAGACGACGCGCCTCGATCGGCGTACGTGGTCGATCGGCGTACGTGGCACACTTGTGCGCATTGTAGTTCTACCTTCTTGACTGGCCTGTTGGTCTAGTGGTTAGTGACCCTGACTGCTATGCCGGAGGTCGTGGGTTCGATTCCCACCCAGGAAAAATGTTTGTGTGATGAGCATAATCATTTGTTCTGTCTGGGTACATAATTTATCTATAATATGTATGTATTTAGAAATATATAAGTATGTTTATCACTTGTATAGTACCCATAACACAAGCTCTGCTTAGCTTGGGACTAGACGGCGTTGTGTGATAGTTGTGGAATATATTATAATATTATTATTATTACCTTTATCCTCTGTTTCCAGGTTAAAAGGCCATAAAGAACACAAGGTCCTGTAACCAGAAACACCATGATGAACAACACTCGCAATTTGAGCAGAATGACAGTTTGTGATGTAGCTGCCTTGTTACTCGGTGTTTCTACGGGTCCCTATATAAATCATAGCGAGGCCTCCCCTTGCCGAAACTGACAGATTTGTTACTGTCGCCCCCGAAATGACTCGACTCGGATAAAAGACTCGCTGAAGGAGAAAACAAAATGTTCACAATAATTCTCCGCAAACTAGTTTGGACTGTTATTGTTGAGATTTAATAAAGTAGGTATTAGGAGTGTTGTTTCTTTTTTGGGGACTTTGAGGAATGCGAAACGCACAGAACTAGTTGTTATGGTGATATTTTAGGAAGGCCTATGTTCAAGTGGACGTCTTTCGGCTGACATGATGATGTTGATGTAATTGATATTGTATATGAAAAGGAATAAATGATAAATGATAAATGATCTTTATTTTGCAAGTAGGTTTTATAAAAACACTTTTACACGTCAAATTTTTTTTTTCGTCAATTAATGCTAGATGAGGCCGGTGTTTCCTAGCTGACTACCCTGAGACCTGACAACGAAACAAACTCAGGGGTCAAAGTCTCTTTTAAAGTCCATACAGCAAAACATGTAATGGTCAAATCATATGAGAACCATGCAGATTGAGCCTGAGATGGTCTTTTGAAGAAAGAACCACACAGTTCTAAGTGGACCTGTCCAGTCAGTGCAAGCATTTGTCAATATGCGTGTAGCTCAACTCAGGACTACTAAGGAGCTCAACGACTTGACGAACAATGCCAAAGAAAGGACATTTGGGTAGGCCACATCAAATACTCAAAACTGCCAGACATCATGTGAAAATAAAAGAAAAGGAAAGAGTAATCCACATAGTTCTCACATTCACAATAATAAAATTTACAAAAGTGTAAATATTACAAATTGTAAAAAAAAAGTAAGTATATAAAAAAAATCAGTCAAATAGTAAAAATAAACATGTCATAATTGTTAAAAAATAATAATAATATATATATATATACAATATCATAATTGTAAAACAACAACAATCGTCAATAAAAAAAAGGCAGTTAAAACAAAAAAACATTCAAATGATAATAATTATAGTGAGTAGGTACTGGAGCAGGT
This sequence comes from Mythimna ferrago, assembly GCA_910589285.2. NCBI lineage: Eukaryota > Metazoa > Arthropoda > Insecta > Lepidoptera > Noctuidae > Mythimna > Mythimna ferrago. Next base: position 11,480,533 of record OU342695.1, read on the forward strand.
CAATCCCAAGCCGTTTTATCCTCGAGATACTCTTTTACAGTATAAAAAGCCTTTTGGCAAAGTTTTCGCTTTACAAATATTTTGAATTTATTAATGCTAAGTTCCTGAATAGGACTGGGAAGCTTATTATAAAAATGTATAATTTGGAATCTAAATGAGCGTCCTATTTTTTTGAGCCTGGTGGCAGGAACCACTAACTTGTGTTTGTTCCTAGTATTAACGTTGTGAATGTCACTGTATTTTTTAAACATGTTTTTATTTTTATGAACATACAAAATATTTTCATAGATATACTGTGATGGCACAGTCAAAATATTAATATTTTTAAATTTATCTCTGAGGGAGTATCTGGGACTTAATTTATAAATTGAACGAATGGCCCTTTTCTGCAAAACAAAAATCGTTTGGATTTTGGCGGCATTTTTCAATACACTTGCTCAGAAAGTGACTCTTATTGCACTGCACTTAAGTATATAAAGGCACTTGTTACCAAACTGTGACATTTTGATTACCATTACACACTAGTTCTATAATGTAGTTAAAACCTTTTTGTTCAACCTCTTTGTTCGCAAAACAAATTTTGAGTACGAAAAAATTTCACAAAGTTATTACTACTCGTATTATTATTATTACTTTATTGTCAGGCAACTAAGGCCCAAAGATAAAAGACATAACATTACAATCTTATAAACAAAATGAACTAATACATATTAAAATATCACAAACAATAAACTATTTATAATTAAACACGTAACATCGGCGTCGCGTTCCGCTGCGTGGTGTCGCGTAGCCGTCCTCAGAAACGTCTATACACGACACCTTTCGGCCAAAAGTCCTCTTTTAAAAAGGTCTGTAGATGGTGGGTTGGAACTCGTATCACGAACGACTTGAAGTTGGTGTCGTAGCGAGAATCCAGCCTATCGACCCTCAGAGTCCAGTTGCTCTTTATCTTCATGTACTCCACGACTTCCTCAACCTTCGTAGAGCAATGTAAACGCGAAATATACAGCTGCGTCGTAGGCACAGTAGGACGCAGCAGCATATTTGGGCCACTCGGTGCGGTACCGCACAGGTTACGGGAACAGGGCTTCTTTTTCTTCTTCTTTTCTACTCTAGTAAAACCCTCTTCATCAACTTGGCCCGTTTTTGGCAAGGAGCCACGGATCGCTGTCAGGGTATGTGGAGAACCCGTTTTCATTTTGTCCCCTATTTTTGCTGGTCGCTTAGGTTGCGATGTACCTGGTTTCCTGGTGGTGACAACAGCAGCGTAGGCAATTGCGTACCATGGTATAAATTAGTGTCTTACTTACTTATTTCATGCAATTTTGACCATTTTAACTTGTACAAACAATTTATTCAATAAAAAAAATAAAATTTAGTATAGTAAATAAATAGTATATTCAAATAAAAATTGTTTTTTTTTTATTATGGCCTATTGCCGCCATTTTAAGATGCGCGCGGTTTTTGGCTTGATTTATTCGAGTGAAATTCAGTGATTGTATTAATTAAATTAAATACTACAAAATCATTATAAAATGATACATGCGTATTCCATTGTCACTACGAAAGACATAATAGTAAACACTTTTCACGCAAAAACATAAACGTAAGACTAGGCAGTATGATCAAAATACTTTAGTCTTCCTCTAGGGGTGAATAAAAAAAATATGCGCACAGCATAAAAAACACATGCATGCATGTTATGAAAACAGATTTTTACCGCCATAACTAAACTTTACATGCTCTTTGGCCACATCACAAAAAAAATTACTAGTTTTACTGTTATTTTCTTCACAAGTGTATTGAAAAATATCGTATGATACACGTGAGTAATTAATGATTAACGTTCTCGGCTCTCTTAAGACCCTCGCCGCGGCTCGGGTCTAAATACTGTCTCGACTGTAATCACTAACATTACACACTTACATCATAATATACTATTATAACGCTATAGTGAAAGATATTGTTTTGATAATGAAGTAATAGGAATATAAATGTAAAATTAATAAGTTATGATGTAATCATCTTTGGTGGGCGAGTGTGGGCGCAAGAAAATCGCTCAATAAGCGCCTAAACTGCCTAATCTTTGGATAGCGCTGACTCATAAAAGTTTAGTTTTTCACTCTTGCTTAGGATAGCGAACTTGAATACCTATTTGATATTAAAATTAGCTTCATACCTACCACCACGCGTTCCTGAAAAAAAACTTTTGACAGACGAATAAACGGACGAAAAAGTGATCCAATAAGAGTTTAGTTTTTCCGACTAAGATAGAGAACCCTAAAAAGAATGAAAAGAAGAATATAAAAAAAAATCATTGTAAGTTTTCCTTTTTGTAAATTATAAGCTTGGCATACAATAAAGTAGGTAAACATAAATAAATAAACAAACGGCCCTAATATGTTTTGTTGACGTTGGGTTAAAGTTTTGGTGTCAGGGCGGGGGCTTAGCGAGCCAATTGTTTGTAGGTATCAGATTAAACGGGTGAAGTATCAATCTGCGTGGGAAGAGTGTTGAACTCTAGTAACCTACGCAAATAGCCATTATTAGCCATGTGGAGACAGCCGATCAGTCACAAGCTATTATTAGGAAGATTTTCAAAGTAACACGATTGTATCCTATAAATTACTAGCTTCTGCCAGCAACTTCGTCCGCGTGTGGGTAGGTTTCTCCATACAAATTTTGGGCGCCCATTCCATCCCCTTAGGGGGTGAATTTTGGAAAAGCCTTTCTAAATTCCTACGATAGGAAACCTCGTGCAAAGTTCCATGCCCATAAATCCAGTAGTTTCGTCTGTACGTGTTGATATTTCAGTCACGACAGTTTCTCTTTTTAAACAAATAGATTATTTTAATTGTACAATACAATTCACGAATGATGGCGGCCGTGAAGTTTGCGCAGAAGGCTGCGCAGTAACGTGTTTTAGGAACCAAATGGCGACGTGCGTTTGCGAGAAGAGTGTAGTATGCGCGAACGTTCGCAAAGGCTAACTTCACGGCCGCCATCATTCGTGAATTGTACTGTAGGTACATGGTTTTGAAATATAAATATGAACTATTTTTGCTTATTTTTGGTGGTAAATCATCCAATGACTGCTCCCGCTCTAGGATGGAGTGGAAGGGCGCTTAACTTAACTATATTTATACAAAAACAAAATACGCTGAGGCGTCGATATACTATTCTTCATCGCTGTCATCCGGAAACGTGTCCAAAAGGCTTGCAACACTGCCACATGAAATGGCAATGTTATTGTTTACTGTTTGGGCAAAGAATGAGCTTGCGCTTTGGTCACTCAAAGTACCAGATGCAGATAGATCACTTTGTGATATATTTCTCTTTCTTTAATTCTATTAAGCGATATGCCGAGATCTATTTTTCATTCAAAACGCATACTTTGTTTTTGAGGTTGGAAATTGTCAAATAGCACTTTCTACTCTAGGTACAGTGAGAGGATACTTCAGGATACCGTACCAGACCTTTCCTGAATAAAACCCACCTTCAATTGCCAATGCATTCCGGAGCCACGGTGACTGTTCAGCACATGTATGTTAATCGTATTCATTGTTCTAATCACGTTTACGAATGACTATTGTAGTGACCCATATTTATATCACCATCTTTGCCAATTAAGAACTGATCATCCTTGTCAGCCAAATTAACAACTAAAATCGTTAAAAAATGAAAGGACCTGAGAGACTCTGGAATGTAACTTGGAACAAAACTGAAATAACAATAAAATAATAATTAGGGCATGGCATTATAAGCAGTGGTGGCCGAGTGGTAATGGCTCCGACTTACGAGTTGTAGGTCGCGGGTTCAAACCCTGTCAGGCGCATTACTTTGTGTAATTTATTTTATTACCACTGCTCTCAAAACGGTAAAGGAAAACATCGTGAGGAAACAGGCATGTCCTAGAACCAAAAATTCGAAGACATGTGACATCTACCAACCCGCACTGGGCCCGCGTGGTGGATTACGGCCCATTCCCTCTCCTAGAGAGGAGGCCTGAGTCCCAGCAGTGGGAACATTAAAAAGGCTGATGATGATGATGAATAATTAGGGGGTCGGTGTAGTAGTAGTAGCTATTTTAGCTACTTTAGTAGTAGCTACACTACACCGAACAAGCCGGTAGGTAGTCAAAATTAACCTTGTATATTTTGACATCATCATCATTATTATCATCATCATCATATCAGCCGAAAGACGTCCACTGTTGGACATAGGCCTCCCCCAAGCGTCGCCACAACGACCGGTCCTGTGCGTCACGCATCCATCGGATTCCCCCGACCCTGACTAGGTTTTTTGACAACTTTACAGTAATTAACTACTTACTAATAAAACAACGATTCAATCACGCTTTAAAACGCTTTATTCATCTGTTCTACGTTAGAGTTGAAATGTATACAAACTGGATGTAACTGAATAACGGTATTGTTACATGGAGGAACTGCTTATCTGATTTCTATCCCCGAAATCTACACTTAATATTGTAAAGTGGTAAAGTTTTTTTTTTGTAGCAGGTAATCTCTGAAAGTACTGGCCCGATAACTAAAAGTGATTCACCAATTGAAAGCTGCTTTATTCCCGAGTGACATAGGCTATATTTTATCTACGCGGGTGAAGCCGCGAGCAAAAGCTAGTTAGGAATAAGACTCATCACCATCTCCCTAGCCTATTACCAACTAGCTTAGGGTCGGCTTCCAGTCTACATGGATATATTATTATATGAAGCGACTGACTACCAGACCTCCTCAATCCAGTTACTGGGTAACTCGATAATGCTCGGACAGACTGATGGTCAGACTTTCTGGCGTCTGACTATGTAGTCAATTATTATCAAGACCTTATCATTCGTAATTCGTAATCAAGGTTGCCGACGTAGCATGAAGAATCACCAAACTTAAGTGGCAATGGGCAGGGTACATTACTCGCAGAACAGATGGCTGTTGGGGCCGAAATATTCTGGAGTGGCGACCGCGTAACGTAAGACGAAGCGTTGGAAGGCCTCCTACAAGTTGGACCGATGATCTGGTGAAGGTTGCGGGAATCCGATGGATGCGGCACGCACAGGATCGTTCATTGTAGCGACACTTGGGGGAGGCCTATGTCCAACAGTGGACGTTTATCGGCTGAAATGATATCATTCGTAGATCTTTGACATATAACTGTCGCCGTATCAGCCGTATCAATAATACTGGGACCCCAAGTTTAATTCATAATAAAACAAACAATATATCTTACACATTCTTTATGGTAAACACAATTTAAAATAAAAACAATAAATATAGAACATGGCTAATGTAAACAGACGAGCCAGCATACCTTTTGGGCTTTGCGACAATGATGTAAAAATGGCCCCATTTTTTTACATATTGGGGCCCTATATAATAAGAAGTGGGGCCCCTTTTGGGCTAGCGTAGCCACTGCGTAAATCACAACTACATAAGCAATTAAGCACCATGGTGGGTGGTCGTAGATTTATTTTCTCATGAAAGCTGTGAGTATGCTTGACCCGTCGTCCCAATAATTGCCAGCTCTCCCGGAGTGAAGGGACACTCAAGATCGAGTGAAGTGCACACGAATTAGCGCTAAATATTAACACGCTCCATCAGGATGGATAGGGTTGGTCAAGATGGATGGAATTGAAATAATTGTTATGTTAATCCTTTGAGCTTGTATCATATTATCACCGTCTCTTAACTTTACTTAAAAGCTTTACTTATGACATTAACTTAACTTTGTTAATGTTAATGTCATAAGTAAAGCTTTAAGAGTTACCCTGGAACACAAAAGGCAAATGAAGAAACACAGAAGATTTTCAGTTAGTAAATAATCTTCACCAATATTATAAAGAGGTAAAGAATTTTTTTTTTGTAGGTAATCTCTGGAAGTACTGGTCCGATTGCTATTTTTTTTTACCGATAGAAAGGTGCTTTATTCCTGAGTGACATTGGCTATATTTTATATAGGTACGCGTGCGAAGCCATGGGCAAAAGTAAGTAAACATAAGCATAATCAGCCTTTTAATGTTCCCACTGCTGGGACTGAGGTCTCATCTCTAGGATTGGGAATGGTCCGTAATCCATCACGCGGGCCAAGAGCCACCACTGCTCTGAAGGAAACATCGTTAGGAAACCGGTATGTCCTAGAACTAAAAATTCAATGACCAAAAGTTAGTAATAAAATAAAAGTCCCACTCAGAATGGGACTCCTTCCGCTCTTGATGGACTTAGAGGGAGTGTGAATGATTTCTTACTTGATGATTTTCCACGAAAAAAAGGTCAATATTCGAGTATGAATGTTGGCTTTAACAGAAGAAGATCAAAAACATAATGGATGGACTGGATAAAAGACAATTGGACGCTTTATATCTTAGAATGTTCTTATATATTCGTAAAAGCTTAGGACTAAATCAAAATTAGAAGATAACATAAATCCGTATAGTAAACATGACGTTGTAATACCCAAATGTAGATTAAGCAAGACAAGCAAGTCATTCCTCATAAATAACATACGCTTCTATAACAAGCTGCCAAAGTCGGTAATAGTTAGGTAACAAAGAAAAGTTCACATCAAGCGTGTCCTTGCCAAGAAAGCGTATTACAAGGTTAGAGACTACGTTGAAGACACGCTTGTTTAGCAATTACTGTGTATATGTGGCTTCTCTGGTACTTAGTTAATTAATTGTATTATCGTGTAAACGTCTATTAACTAGTCCATTATTATTTTATTTTAATTATAAACTATTGCATTTTTTTATTGTTCACGGTAGGTTTACTGGGATATTTATTTTCTTTATATACATGTAATTGGCCAGATGATGTTTCTTTTTTTTTTTTTTGATGGGAAAAATCATCCAATGACAACCCCCGCTCTTGGGCGGAGCGGGAGATAGTGTCAGACTCTTACTGACTAAAAAATCTATCCCGTTCCTTCAAGCCTTCATACCGGGGCTCGAGCGCCCTTTCGGATAACCCTGGCCCCCGTAGGCTTCGACCCGGCTGGGCCCCTGCTGTTGCTGACAACTCCTTGAGGCGCGCGGGAACAGCGCGCGCCGTCGACGACTTGGGCTTGGTCCGGACAGTTACCGGACGGCCGGACAGCGAGCTACCCATTGCTCACTGTCCGCAAGCCCGCGCCTACGGTGGCTGGAAATCGGGATCGGAATCCTGGCGGCGGCGAGAGCGACATTGCCTGATGCGGTCGGCCTCTTCCTTAGGGAGCATTACTGCTTTGCAGAAGTCGGCGACCGCCTGTCACTCCTCCTCGCTCCGGACCATGGCCTCGACCAAGGCCCGGCGCGAGAGGTCTCCGCCGCCGATCAGCCCCACGGGGGCACGGCGATGCTCCGCCCAGCCAGATCATGTAAACTTAAACTTTCCCTCGCTAACTTTAACCGACTTTAACAGCGTTTTTTAGAACCTACCATAAACTATAATACATCAATACAACGATCCTCTAACTACAATTTAATATCGTTTTATATTAAAACTACAACAAAATAAAAACTCGAGTCGAGCATACTTTTCAAACAGCCCTAGACATTACTAGGTAGGTACACCTAATTACTTCACGTTAGCAGAGCGCTCATGAATGCCACTCACATTCCGACTTCTTAAGTTTTTCACTCACATTTCATTCCGTGAACTCTTTGCTGAAGCAGTGGAGAAATTGAATAAAGTAAGCGATATACGTGATCATATCTCATGTCTAGCTAACTACCGTGCCAATTATGAGCGGTTCATTTCAGCAGAGAGAATTTATTATTTATTATAACTTTATTAAAAGGAAAAAGATAAGAATGGAAGGTGGTTAGATGCGATAAAGGAAAATGAATGCAAGTATCATAGCGGGTGGGCGAAATAAGGTGAGGCTTTGTGTGTTCGTATGTATGTGCGTGTGTGTATGTGTGTGTATGTGTGTGTTACTCCTTCACGCTCAAATGGCTGAATGGATATCGATGTTTGACAAAAGGGGATACTGTGTCCTGGAGTAGGACATAGGATTCTTTTTATTCGAGGAGTATTTTTACTTGAATATTTTTTTTGTTCATGCGGTCGTAGCCGCTGGCAGTACCTAGTGTTGAACTCGAGGTAAATTTTCATACAACCGCTCTTACGTGATTATGATGTTATTACACATCTTTGATCAGATATTTTGGATACTTGAGCGCTGACTTCCAGTTGCGCTGAAGTGAAATATCGAGTCTCTTCAGTGGTGTGAAGGGAGCCTGGGCGGGCAATCCTTGTGTTGCCGGTTCGCCGTTGTGGACTGTAGCGTGTGGAGACGCAAATGAAAGGCTTTGTGTTCAATTTAACTATTATTATATTGTTAGAAGCCTTTTAATGTATTTTAATATAAAATTATGTTTAGATTTTTTGTGACATCGATAGAATAGAATAGAATAGAATAGAATAGAATAGAATAGAATAGAATAGAATAGAATAGAATAGAATAGAATAGAATAGAATAGAATAGAATAGAATAGAATAGAATAGAATAGAATAGAATAAACTTTATTGTACACCAAAATAGTAACGCGCAAAAACATGCAACGCGCAGCATGGAACAGCTGTTGAGCGTACGCGCAAAAATGTCAAGGCATGGCATAGCAGTGGAATGCGCGGTCGCAGCGATATTGCTCGTCGTGGACGCCAGACTCAGCAAGGTCGACGGCGTGTAGCGTGTTTTGAGCACGCGCGGGGCGATGCTGACTCAGGCGCAGTGTCAATGTCACGGAACGATGAAGGCGGTCAGCTGAGTGAGACTCAGTTTTTTCGTGCCTAAGCATATTTTAGCTTGTGATAGCATTAACTGGGTTAATTTGTTAGTGGATAGTGTAGATACGGAATGGTTAGTGGATACGGGTGCGTCCATATCGGCCGTAAAAAACACTTTTTTTAACGAATAACGCTTTGTGCTATAAAGTAGTTAAGGAAGAGTTGGTGATCAATGGTGTAGGAGGTAGTTTGCGAGCTATAGGTTATGTATATTTAAATTTGGAGTACGGTCGATGTTCAACTTGTTACGAATCTCTCTCTAAACTTTTTTAACATGAACCTTAAAAGGTCTTAGACGTCACAATAGCTACGCCCCTGCGAATAGAAATGCTGAGGGTGGAAAAGCACTTATTCCAAAACAAAACTTTTAACCTCTCAATCGTGGAAATCACAGACACAATAGAAAGACAATAGGTGCGCGAACGCGTTCGCTTGGGGTTTATGGAATTAAGGTTTAAGTTTAACCTGCCTGTACCTAACGCAGATATCTCTCACCTATGGAAGAAATAAATTTACATGGTGGTGGAATGCACATAACGATCCCCACTTTTTCGCCGAGCGCTAAAGATTGGTACCGTTATATATCTTCACAAGTCTCTACAAAAACAAAAGCAGAACCTTTAATCTAAGCATGGTGTTGCACCCTACAAGCAGTCTAAATAAAAGACACTGACAGTAATGAATGGCACGCATACCTACCCCTCTTTCAAATTAGGACGTCGTACCGTTCGCGCCTTGCCGTATCGGTGTCGACCACATTGTCTTCCGCCGCCGCAAGAATGTACGACTATCAATCATTTGGGACGCTACCACGAAGGGAAAACTCGGTGGAGTCTCACGTTTTTAGGGTTCCGTAGCCAAATGGCAAAAAACGGAACCCTTATAGATTCGTCATGTCTGTCTGTCTGTCCGTCCGTATGTCACAGCCACTTTTTTTTCATGTAGGAAATCTTTTAATTCTTCCCCCCTAAGTGGATCGCAAGGGTGTGTCAGACATTTGCTGATAAAAATCCATCAGTGTTCCTTCAGTTGTCCTTAGCTTTCCAGGGCCTTTTTCGAGCTTTCACGCAAGAATCTCAAGTGTGTGTAAAAATGGCTAAAAACCCACCCTGTTCTTTCGTTGCCTTTCATACCAGGGCCGAGCCTTCCTTTCAGAAGCAGACCCTTGGCCCCAGTAGGCTTCGACCTTGTTATTCCTCTACGTTTGCTCACAACTCCTTGAGGCGCGCAGGCACAGATCAGATCGGAATCCCGGCGGCGACTGGGGCGTGAGCGCCGTTGCCTCATGCGGTCGGCCTCCTCCTTTGCTAGCATTACTGCTTCGCAGAAGGAGACGACCGCCTGTCACTCCTCCTCGCTCCGGACCATGGCCTGTACCAAAGCCCGGCGCGAGACATCGCCGACGCCGATCGCCCCCATAATGACACGGCGATGCTTTGCCCAAGCGGGGGGTACACCTCTACCGTGTGTTCCACCATGTCCTCCGGACGGTCCACGCGATTTTTTTAAAGCTTTCGTGGGACGTTGTATGAAATGTTTCACCAATTTTATAGTAATGTAAGTAGTGAATAAATTAAATACCTATCAGAAACCTAATACAATTAAATATTGTTGATTTCTGCCGAAACTTGTTCACTGAAAGTAAGGTCTCACTGTAACGTCTCCATTAGACGCAGTCCTATATTATATGCTTCTTACATCCAGCAGACTTCAGTCCATCCCTAGATGGGTAGTCGTTTCCCCTTGGGTCTTTGAACGCCATCTTTTGGTACGTCGGTCTTACTGTCGTCAAACTAGAAACTAAAGAAAAAAAAATTATACATAAAAATAATGACACTGTCAATTTAGTATGTTGGAAGAAAGTAACACTAATTTATTTACGTTTTAACTGAACCACAGTTTTGTTGGCACAAAACAAGCGGCAACAAGTTTAATTTTTATAAGGAAACCCAGTGCGTCAATTTTTTAGTTCTAGTCACTGTGGACAAGTTTCATTTTAAAACATGGAAGAAAAAAGCTACTAAAAAACTGACGAATTCAAAAAACATCGAAATCGCATTAAAACTTCGCAGAACAAAATAAGAAACGTATAAATCCAAATCGTAGTTGGGTATTCCGTGATTGATAGCTTGTTCGCATGTAGTCTGTAATCGCGGCTCACTCGGGCGCGTTCGGGGAACTTCGCGCAACTTCGGAGAACGTCGAGTAATGTCGGGTAATGTCGGGAGCAGTCGGTTGCATGAGACAGCGCTGTATGCGGAATTAATGGTCCAGACGCTTTGCTTGCTGGTCAAAGTGAATTCTGATGTTCACTTTTGTGTAATGTGGTGTTTTGATGTTTATATAACTGACTCTTGTAACGACTCAGCTGTGTGTTGCTAGATTTTGCACAAGTATGTCACTGAAGTTGAAATTTGCAATGCAATAGAAAAAAAATCTAAAAGTATACAATCGGGATAACTTACGCAATAAGCAGATAGTAAATGTTTATTTTGTAGTAGGCGCCATTAAAGTCAAAGGGCCATGTAAATTAAAAAGTGACAACTGATATCTGATGAATTGGCGTCTGTTTGTAATTTTAATTTTTAATATCCTTAATATCAGTGCATTTGTTTACATATAGCCAACTGTCGTCATAACCATAGAGCAAAATGGCGTCCAGCATTCTCATCAAAATACGCGTGAAAATATAAAATGTTAAATTGAATGCATTTTTATGGTACTTATCGATTGAATAAGAAATAGGTATAGCTACTAAACTTCATGATAGGGTTCCAGGAACAGTCATATTAAGCATTAGCTTTCGTCCGCAGCTTCGCACGCGTACATAAGACATCCTATGTCATTCAGGAATAAAGCAGCTTTCGATTGGTGAAAAAAATTTAGCAATCGGACCAGTACTTCCAGAGATTACCTCCTACAAACAAAAAAACAAACTTTACCTCTTTATTACATTAGTGTAGATTATTTATTACACACAAAGTCATATTATTAACAGCTACTATTATTACAAAAAATACATTGTTGCCAGCGCAATTGACAAACAATTTTCCCAAAGATAAGAGACAGGCAAGCAGGAAATATAACAATGAAACCATGAAAACTTTTTTGCAAGTTTTTTTATGGTCCTTATTTAGTTTATTATGAAGAGACGAACCACGAACACAATGAACACGATTATACAACCTTAGGTTTATTATTAGCGATACTCGAAACACTTGTCTAATATTTTATTGTCAAGAATGTACATTTCATAGCTGTAACGTGAAAAATCACGAAGTTATAAGCTTGTTATTCTACCAGAAGCCTGATTCACGTAAAATCAAACAAGCCAAATATCGTTGAAGTTTTATAGTCGTTCGATCGAAGTCCTATCCAAACGCGGTATTCACGATTTATCGACTTATTTCCAGTTATATTAATAAGTATTCTACCAGGATAATGTAATACATATTTTTTTTTAAATCGACGAATTTCAAACGACTTTAAAATCGGTGTCGTTCAAACTCGATTGATGGATGTGAATACGGAAATAGTCTAAACGGCTAAATCGCTACGATATCGTTACGGTTTTCATTACGTGAATCGGGCTACTGGTTGTCCGAACAAATACGTGATTACCGGGTCACTCGGGCGACTGAGGGGTTGTTTTGCTTCCGCACCCAGCTGTGCGCTGGCGCCTAACGCCCGCTATGACCTGCCGTGACCAGTGTTGTACTTAACAGTGACGGTGATGTCTAACTTGTGACCTTTTTTAAATATTTTTGGGAAAAAAAATAACATGGTGTAAAAATATTGGATCGATTCAGTTACCTACTGAGTCTGAATAAACAGTATTCAGGTTTCGCGTAATTATACTAATAAAAAAATACCTAAAAAAATACAAAACTCTCTTCTTTAGACCCATTCCCTCGCCTAGAGAGGAGGCCTGAGTCCCAGCAGTGGGAACATTAAGGGGCTGATTATGCTTCTTCTTTGTAATATTAATAAAGTATCTATAAGACCGTAGTCATAATGTATGGATCAAAATATTGGGGTGTGAAAAGGACAGATGAAAAAACAATGAAACAACAAACATAAAAACATGTAGCTGAGATGAGAATGTTGAGATGAATGTGTGACGAAAATGGATTAAGTGAGAAATTAATATATTACGCGAAGTTTGAAAGTGGCAAGGACTGAAAAGTTGAAGGGAAATCGTTTGTCTTAATGGTCATGTGAAGAGGAAGAATGAAACACGTGTTACTAAAAGAGTCATGAGTAAACATGTGGATGGTTGGAGAGGGAGAGGAAGGCCACAGAAAAAAATGATGGATTGTGTAAGGAGATATATGTAAGGAAAGGGAGTTACTGACATTGATTTAAATTTTTAATTTAATTTTAATAATATTGTTGTTATTTACATTGTAACTATTGGTTTTTGTATGTTTAAAATCTTGTCTCTTGTCTTTAGACCAAATTTGCACACCAGCCATGGTCAAACATGTTGAGCCAAAAAATATTATGTAACACCTATAATAAAAATCTTACCATGTACATTATCTACACAAGTTTATACAAATAAATGAATCTGATAGCGTGACGGAGTGGCAGGACAATGGAATGTTGAATGGAAGAAAAAAACGTGTTGCACCAACCTCTGATAACACTGAAAAAGGGCAGAAAATTATGATAAAGATTCAGTTTAACCTTTCGTATGCCGTAATTAGAGACACAATTAAAAAGTTATTGTGTCTCACGTGGATCCACGTTCCGGACACACAAAGGGTTAAGTATACCTTAAATATGATGACCGTAATTGTCCACCTATTAATTAATATTTACTACTCGTATTATGTATGTGCAAGATTAAAATAAACATTTGAGACCTAGTTTTGAGAAGGGAAATCATCAGATAACTCCGGCTCTAACTGTAGCGAAAGAATATTGGACGAAGGCAACTACTGACTGGATACCGAACAATAGGAGCCGGCTACGCTGTAGGCTCAGAAGGAGATGGCGTGACGATGTGGACTCCTACCTTATTCGCCAGAAGCAGCTAAGGACAGAAAAGAGTGGAATAACAGAAGGGAGGCCTATGTGTGCCTATGAGGCCTGTGGGACACAACGGGCTCATAATAATAATAAAACCCAACCGTGTTCCATCAGGTGCCCACACAACGCGCCGTTGACCCCGGCCAGTAGCCTGATTCACGTAAAATCAAACAAGCTAAATATCGTTGAAGTTTTATAGTCGTTCGATCGAAGTCTTATCCAAAAGCGGTATTCATGATCTATCGACTTATTTCCAGTTACATTAATAAGTATTCTACCAGGATAATGTAACACAGATTTTTTTTTTTAAATCTACGAATTTGAAGTGACTTTAAAATCGGTGTCGTTCAAACTCGATTGATGGATGTGAATACGGAAATGGTCTAAACGATTAAATCGCTACGATATCGTTACGGTTTTGATTACGTGAATCGGGCTACTGATCCTTCAACGGCCAGCTATACCTAATATAATCAGCAACCCAAGTTACCAAATAATCCACTAATTGTCAATTACTGACCATGAGCGTTCTAACACTGCTCGCCTCCTAATCAGCTGTTAAGTCATTAATAGCTTCGATAAGAACAAAGCAATTATGCTTATTGAGTCGCACATGAATGTTGTATCAATTTGAATCGATTGGATCTTGAATCGAGTCAACAGTTCGATTGCTAAGCTAATTTGTTCCAGTGTATAGTGTATAGTTATTGATGCCTGACACATTGTTGGTTATTGTCTAATGTGACGTCCTATGTGGGCAATTCAACGCGTTTGTAGCTGCGAAACGAACCGCTGACGCAATGCAGTGGCTGGGTTCTACGTGCATGCGAAATCGCCGCTTCAGCTGTCATATATTGTCTGTGCGATAAAAGAACCGTCGTGGCGTAAAGTGAAAACAACATTAAAGATTTTAAGTAGCAACACAACCCAGCCATCCGTCAAATGCCAAACGTCATATAATATTGGCAACGGTTTGTTTATTATGTTATTTTATTGTGATTTTTAATTGAAATCTTCAGAAATGTGATAAAAAATTTCACTGAGCTGCAAGGGAAATAATATTTAATATATTACAGTTTTTCCAAAGATAACAAATGGCAATTCAGCCAATCGGATAATTTTTATTATAGGGTGAAGCCGCTGGAAGAAGCTAGTCTAACATAGTTTCAAAATATCAAGATTTAACAGTCGCACTATAATGACATCACAATGTTGCTTACATAACAGAAACGATATTTATCTACAGCAGCGCCCTCAAATCCCACGATGGTTTACTTTCCGCACAGACTCTACCTATGTAAAACTAGTCATCACACCACAAAAGTTCGCGTGAAAATATCAAACCAACTGATTGCGTTCGCTTCGCTTCTTTGCCACACCGCACCTAGACGGGGTAGGTCACGTAGGCTACCGCAAAATAGTATCAATTATTTATTCTATCACGCCGCATCGCTTCGCGTTCGCGTTGACTTGCCTTTGTAACCAAATATCCGCCATCCACAAGCTATAATGTCGTTATCTGATAAAATTACATTATGAGTGAGATGCACCAAGTAACTATATCATCTAATCAGCCTATACAATGCTTGAAGAGATATTATTTTTATTTTTATCTCTTTATTACTAAATAAAAAACTTAAAAAACCTTTATACAACATAATTTTTAGTATATATGCAAAACCTGAATATAGTTTGTTCAGAACCAGTAACTGAATGGATTCCAATAGTTTTTACACCATGTTATATTTTTTCCCAAAAATATTTAAAAAGGTCACAAGTTGGACCCCACCGACACTAAGTACAACACAGGTCAAGGAAAATCATAGGGGGCATTAGGGGCTAGCTAGGGCAGCTGGGTGCAATTGCAAAACAACCCCTCAGTCGTCCGGATGGCCCACTGACTATGTATATTTGCTGACATAACAAGCTTATAACTTTGTACTTTTTCATGATACCTACTGTTAGGAAATTTTGTACATAGATTCTTTACATAAAAATGCTAGACACGTGTATCGAGTTTAGTATATATTTACTAAAAATAAGGTTACATATCTAATCCAAAAAAAATAACAAACAAATTATGGTACACAATTCCAGTACTCCAACTAGCAATATAAATTCATATCCCACTCAAGCTACCATCAGGCCGTCAACTTTGAAGTTACAAAAGCTATTACTTGGCTGTAGTTAGCTTATACTTGTGTCCTCTCTACTCGAAACTAATCTAAAGGGAACTAGCAGCCATTAAAGGAGGCAGTAGTTAGCTCGGGGCATCCAAACAGGATATCCGTTCACCACAGGTCGGTGGTCAACATTCAAACTCTATTTACATTAGGCCAGTCAGGCGCCTTGCTTTATGTAATTTATTTCATCACCACTGTTCTCAAAATGGTGAAGGACAACATCATGAGGAATTTGGAATGTCCTAGAACCAAAAATTCGAAGATGTGTGACTTTTACCAACCCGCACTGAGCCCGCGTCGTGGATTACAGCCCATTCCCTCTCCTAGAGAGGTGGCCTGAGTACCAGCAGCGGAAGCAACACAAGGCTGCTATGCTAACAAACATATGTCGGCTTTATGTCTTAGGATTTGGGTCAAAAGATAGTATTTGAAAAATAGAGGTTATGTCCGAGCTTGAGCTTTTTCTGAAATCTAAGGAAAATACATTCTCTTCACCTATCTACGCAGTAACAAAGCGAAATCAAAGAGCATCTGTCGTTCTATAACGCCCGGTTATTACCATTGAGTGGACCGACCGGAGGACACAATTGAATACACTGTAGTAGACTGTCCCATTTAGGTGGTGCACCGCCATGTCCTCGTGGAGGCGTTAGGCGGTAGCGACCTTTTGTGTCCAACCCATTTTCAAACTATGGAGCAATAAGGAACGGGAATCGGTTACCTCTTTCCGCGAAGTAGCAAAGATTGCCGCAACCGTGAGGGAGCAGACTTCCTCACGTCTCAGTCGCAGAGCAGGTCGGTGCCGACGACGAGTAATGGGCAGCTCGCCGTCACGCAAGCACATTGCGCCCGTGAGTCGAAGAGATATCAGTAGGGTCGAAGCCGCAGGAATTTTTGAAAGAGTTATTATGGTCCTGAACGCAAAGGGCAACTGAAAGACGCAAGTGGGATTCCACCTCGAACTTTTTTCGAGATGGAAACCCACTTGCGTCACAATCTATCTTTCTATAAACCATAAATCTTCGACAAGGCCTCATCAAGATAATAATATATATTTGTTCATATTGATTCCTCCTACATGTCATATGTCGATAAATATGACGAATCGTGGGATGCTTCGCATTATATTATGCGTTACATGAGTGGGAAAAAATCCTGGCATAATAATACAAAACATGCCAATCTCAAAGGTTAAAAGAGATGAAAATAGATTAGTGATACAATGAACCTAAAAGTCAGGTAACAGTAAAATAAAAATATAAATTTTATAACTGCATTATTTACATCAACCATTTAAGAAAATAGCTTTGGATATCTTGATTGCCGAGTAAATTAAGTTAAATTAAAATTAGGGTGGCGAACCCTAATTTTCATGACAGCTTCTTTTCAACATATTTGTTCTTATTTATTTATTTATATTGTTAATTTATAATCTTGATTTGCAATAAATCAAGATAGTAAATTAACAAAAAGGAAACCATATGATAAAAAACACACAATTGGCGGCCTTATCGCACTAGGCGATTGTTGTTTAATTTGATTTTTTTATTTGTCATTTGCAACATGTGTATAATGGTGTAAGTAACCTACAAAATGTTTGACAAATCTTAATGTAAGTATTTATTTCTATTTTGGAACATGTAACTGTTTTTTGGCCTTAATAAATAAATACCTGACGAAGCTCAACGCGGTGAGATTAGTCTCACGTAGTCAAAGCTTATTCAAATGACAATTTTGGCAACTGTTTGTATATGTATAGCATCATCATCATTGTCACCTTCCTGCCCTAATCTCATGTTGCCTGGGGGTAGCGCAAGATGTTTTTTTTTCTCTCATTCTGTCTTGTCATGCTTGACACCTCATATAATCCAACTATCTTTTCTTTAACTTCTCTTTCCTTCTCCATCTGTCCACATGTATACTCATAATTTTTTTAGTAACATGCGTTTCATTCTTCCGCTTTACATGACCATACCAAAATAAACGATTCCCTTTCAACTTTTCAGTTACAGGGCCACTTCCAAACTTTCTCTAATCATCATCTTCTTCTTCTTCCTGCCCTTGTCCCATCTTAATTGGGGTCGGCGCAATACGTTTTTTTCTTCCATTCTACCCTGTCACTCGTCATGCTATCACTAACTTCATTTTCTTTCATATCACTTTTCACGCAATCTATCCATCTTTTCTTTGGCCTCCCTCTTCCTCTCCACCCATCCACATGTATACTCATAACTCTTTTGGTAACATGCATTTCATCCCTCGAATGTACTCATTTCTCACTTTATTGATTTACGCCACATCAACATTCTCATCTTCGCTACATACATTTTTTTATCCTTTGGGCTTTATAGCCCAAAATTGTGACTACACTGCCCATCCGTGGTGACAGATCTTGTCACGGACTTTTTGATTTTACTCTTTTAAACATAAAGGGAAGCTGTCGACTTAGCGCGGTCTGATAATTGGCTTAGTATTGCAGCATGGCACTCTGTAGCTAATGACGAAACGCAACGTGGCACTATGTAGCAAATAACATAACGCAGTTTGGCACTTTAATTCTAGCAATCGGCGTAGCGCTCTGTGCCATTTGACGCAATTAAACAACTGGCGTAGCAATTTTCGTAGCACGGCTTACCGTTAAGCTACGCGATCGTAGCAACCTCGTAGCCCGTACTTTCTATCTCTCACTTTGTTTTGGACACTAATTAATTAATGTATTTATCTCCTATCCTTAATAAGTCACGCTTCAACTAAAATGTTCGTGTTAACTATCTTAGTTCATATCATAAAATAACAAGATTAAATAAATAAAAACTGTTTGCTTTCAACAAACTTAATAAGTGAAGTTTAATTGCTTTTGAATAATTAATGCATGATATTATTTTTGGATTCGACTTGGCTCTATTTACAACTTACGAAGTTAATAGGTAATTAC
This sequence comes from Mythimna ferrago, assembly GCA_910589285.2. Taxonomy (NCBI): domain Eukaryota; kingdom Metazoa; phylum Arthropoda; class Insecta; order Lepidoptera; family Noctuidae; genus Mythimna; species Mythimna ferrago. The sequence goes on from OU342695.1 coordinate 11,499,465, forward strand.
TTATTCAGGAGTTAAGTTTTAATTGTCGAGAATTGTTTGTCACTTCGAATTTTGGTACCTTGTAAGAAAATAGGGTTTTATTATCATTAATTTGAATTGATATGCGAAAGAAAATTTAAAATGGCGTCGTACTTGAGCTTATATTGTTTTTTTTTTTATGTGTGAGTGGTACAAATATTACTTTTAATAATTGCCACGTCTTATTTGACTCTTATAATATACTTAACAATAATTTAGAATTTTTTTAATTAATAGTTTTTTACTGACTTAAAACACACCTTTGTTTTTTTTTACCTTTGCATTCCAGGACTACAGGTTTCCCTTTCGAAAGTCAACCCATGGCCCCAGTAGGCTTCGGCCCTGCTGGGTTTTACTGACATCTCTTTAAAGCTCGCGTAAAACACTACGCGCCATCGACGACTCGGGCTCGGACGGTTACTGGACGGGTGGACGGCGAGCTCCGTCCGGTAACTGTCCGGACCAAGCTCAAGTCGTCGACGGCGCGGACGGGTCCCGCGCGCCTCAAGGAGTTGCCAGCAACAGCAGGGGCCCAGCCGGATCGAAGCCTACTGGGGCCAGGGTTATCCGATAGGACGCTCGAGCCCCGGTATGAAGGCTTGAAGGAACGAGATGGGTTTTTTAGTCGGTAAGATTTTGACACTATCTCTTGCTCCGCCCAAGAGCGGGGGTTGTCATTGGATGATTTTTCCCATCGAAAAAAAAAGGCCCTTAAGGTTTTATTGACATTTCTTTAAAGCTCGCGTAAAACACTACGCGCCATCGACGACTCGGGTTCGATTCGGAAGGTTACTGGACGGGTGGACAGCGAGCTACCCATTGCTCATCGTCCGTAAGTTCATAGCTGACACAAAAAAAAAATGCTATAAAGAAATCAGCGCCCACCCTTATAATCTCTGGCAATGATTTGGCAAACAAGGCTCTAAATAAACTAGTGCGCCTCACCATCAAAGATTGCATCGCTACTTACCATCAGGTGGGATCGCAGTCAAGCACTAGTTTATCTCAATAAAAAAAAATTGATGGAAAAGTTTGAAGTTGGTAACGTCATGTAACAAAGTAACTCCAGCTCATTAAACGAATACTCGTAAAACCAAGCAATAAACATAATAAACCAGCGCCGTCCCTGTAAAAATATTGACTATAATAAGATTTAATAATATTTTCTCGAGTCCTCTTTAACTCCTAAATTGTCAATTAGAAGTTTATGACGATGATTAGATTTTTTTTTTGAAAATCGAAGAAGTTCTACAGAAACATGAATATTTATGAGATGTTTTAAAAGTTTTTTTTTTTAATTTTTCGGAAGATTTAGAGAAAACTAGCTTTTGCCCGCGGCTTCGCCCGCGTGGCATTAGGTACTTAAGGAATCAGGATTAAAGGTAGCTATGTTCTTTTCCATGTCAAAGGCTATATGCATGCCAAATTTCATCCAAATCCGTTTAGCCGTGTTTGCGTGATTAAGTAACAAACATCCAAACATCCACACTTTCACATTTATAATGTTCGTTAGGATTTATGGATAAATGTTGGGTGTTTTTTTTTACTTTTATACAAAGCGTTAGCACAAAATTTTCTGAACTTATCTATCTACATATCACAAAAACTCAACTATTAGGTACTAATAGGTAGATAATCATTTTCAGTTCTATTACAATGCAGACTATGTTTGAACCTGAATCTAACATTAACATTAGCATATTGACATCTAAAATTAGTAGTGGTCAAGAGTGAGCGCCTTTTTATATTTATTATTTCCAAGTTGTTGTCAGAAGTGTCACGCGATAAAGTAGAAAATTGACCCAAGGCCATGTGCTGTTCTAGAACACGGTCTACACGTTAGCGAGATTTTATCAAAATTCGTTCTGCCGTTTTACCACGAAGAAGTAATAAACATACACATTCACAAAGTTTCTTCTTTATTATAAATATTGTGTGATATTGCTAGCTCGTATTGTCTACTGCTGGGCAAAGGCTATTAAAGTCATTAATTACTATTTAGACATTATTTTAAACGCTTCTGGTCAAGCTTCGGTACACTGCTTGTAATCTATCTAGGCTCTTTCAGCTTCCACAAGTGTCTCCATACCTAGATCACGTAACTGTAACCCACCTGTTTATTTACATTACACGAGGGATGACTCAAGCTACGAGTGAACGTAAAGTTCGGGCCGTGCGGGGGTAAGGTCGCCGGGGGAGGGGGAGGGGCGACGGGGAGCGGTTCAGGTGCCCTCATGTGGACGGAGCTGTCACAGTCCACGGCACACAATTCGTTTGATCTCGCCGGTTGCTCTGAGCGCTATTTATGTCGCAAGGCCACCTGCCGATGATGACGGCACACAAAGTGACGATCACCCTCGTGCCAATGACACAGCTAATACACACACAAACTTCTGATATCATAAATGCTTGCCAAAACCACTGAAATTAACTATTACAATAGGCTAGTTGCCGTAAAAAATGTAATTAGTCCGTCTTTTAGGTTATTCAAAAATAAAGGACACGTATTTTTTTATTTGTGAATTAAACCAAAAATGACAAAGATATAGCCCATTAAAGTTACGTGTAACGTCACGCCGTGCTGCATTTTCTCGCACGGGGTGACGTCACACGTAACTTTAATGGGCTATATCTTTGTTATTTTTTGTTTAATCGAAAAAAGAAAAAAATAAGTATGCAATATTTTTTTGTAGTCTAAAATACGGACTAAATAAAATGTAATTATTTTCACCCTGGAAACTACCCTATTTCCAATCTAATTTTCTCTTGTAATGTTTCATACAGCGCTTTTTAATCCCAGTTTTCAGAACCTCATCTCAAATTCTAATAAAAACTAGATTCTAATTTCGCCTTCTTTTTTGTTTCAGACCGTGGCTAAGCATATCTGCAAGCTACATAAAATATGCCAACGAAACATGTGCCAGAAATTGGAATGCTGGAATACAATGCCTGCCAAGAACGTAATCTCGATATGGCTGCGGGCGAAACAAGGAAAACATAAACACTCACCATGGCGCTAGTGAGCAACTGACTATCGGAAAAATATGAACGCGACGGACCCGGATGTACTAGTGGCAAGAGGCCAACTGGAGGACCTGTACCGCGGCGTAAAATACACCCTGGACTCCGGCCGCGCTGCCGTCGACGCCGTCAGCTTCAGCGACGACTTCAACAGCACCTTTGACAACAGCTCTGTCTTCAACGCCACAGACGACCCAGAAGAACCCTGGAACGACTACATCAAACTCCTCCAAGACAGAGCGCTCCTCGTCTCCTTCCTTCTACTATTCTCCCTCACAACAGTCTTCGGCAACATGCTCGTGATCCTCGCCGTGGTTCGCGAGCGCTATCTCCATACATCCACCAACTACTTCGTGACGTCACTCGCGGTCGCAGACTGCCTGGTCGGTTTAGTGGTGATGCCATTCTCGGCTTTATACGAAGTGCTAGAACACACTTGGTTCTTCGGAGTGGACTGGTGCGATGTCTGGCGGTCTCTAGACGTGTTATTCAGTACGGCCTCTATATTGAATCTGTGCGTGATCTCGTTAGACCGGTACTGGGCCATTACGGACCCCATTACATATCCGATGCGTATGAGTGGTAGGAAGGCCGCCTTCCTTATCGCGGCTGTGTGGGTGTGTTCTGGCGCGATATCGTTCCCCGCCATCGCGTGGTGGCGCGCCGTGCGTGTCGAAGAAGTCCCCGACTACAAGTGTCCGTTCACGGAAAACTTAGAGTATATAATATTTTCATCGACAATATCTTTTTATTTGCCTCTTTTTGTGATGGTGTTCACTTATTATCGTATATATCGCGCAGCGACTATTCAGACGCGGTCTCTTAAAATCGGTACTAAGCAAGTGATGAGACCAAGTGGTGAGTTAGAGTTGACGTTGCGTATTCATAGAGGTGGAACAGTGCGGCAGCGTAGTGATGCGTGTCACGGGGTGTGTACGCCAGAGGAGGGCGATCACGAGCCTCTGACGGCATTACAAAACAATGGTCTATCGCGTTCGTCAACGCGTTTGACGAACGTGACGCATGGCAAACATTTGCCGAAAAACTTTTCGCTGTCTCGTAAGTTGGCGAAGTTCGCCAAAGAGAAAAAAGCGGCGAAGACGTTAGGTATAGTGATGGGTGTGTTCATAGTGTGTTGGCTACCGTTCTTCGTGGTGAACCTGCTGTCGGGCATCTGCTCGGCGTGCATTGCGCACGAGGAGATCGTGAACGTGGTGGTGACGTGGCTGGGCTGGGTCAACTCCTCAATGAACCCGGTCATCTACGCGTGTTGGAGCAGAGATTTTAGAAGGTAAGTAATATAATGTGTACCTGGAATTAAATATATCAAGATTATTAAAGAGACAAAAAATAAATGGCAGAGAAAATGCTCTTGGAAGCCAAACTCTTACTTACCTCCGGTTTCTAAAGTGAACATTTCAAGTTGAATGATTATCAAACTGCTCTTTAGCCTTCAAACCAAACTGACATTAAACTAGTGTTTTCTTGTTCTTATCTCTAAATTTCAATTCAAAGACCGGGTGTTAAACTCGAATTTTTGTATTAACAGCCGCATTGTATGTTGTTTCTATTTAAAACTGTCAGTTCGATTTTTTTTTATAATCTATTTACCTTTATGTAGATTATAAAAAATAACTGTGGTCAATGCAGGCTATATAATGCCATACAACTGTAATTTTTAAATCGTGATTAATAAAAGTGTGAAAAAAATATTTTTTTTCGGGCTAAATGCAAAATTAAAAAGTAAAGAATATTTAGACAAGTTGCAACATTGTAACATGTCTTCATAGTGATGTTCAAGTGAAACATTTCACTCAAGTTCTCAAGGATCACGTTTCATGTCCCAAGTTTTTATTGACCACTTAGTTTTATGGGCACTTCAAACTGACGGAATCTTTTAGAAATTTTTTTAAAGGAATTTTACGTTGTTGATTTATTAATTTTGACTTTCAACATTCTTTGAAAAGAAAATAAACTTCATAATTAGATCATAACTTCGACATAAAAGTATAAAAATCTTGTAGAACATTTTTTTACCAAACTAACAGATTTTTTTACTACTGAGAGGCTTGCGCTTGACCTCTATCTCATAAGATGTTTAGCGATAATATGATCGATGATGGATCACGCTTGCCTAAAATTACCAGTTCACTCTAGACTTAAATAATAATAATAATTTATTTTCTCCATAAGCCTTCCATTACAAAATTCCTAGACATTAGATATACAGAAGCTTATAACAATTAAGGTCATTTTTTTCCTAGTATAGGAGTCAGGGATTATTAGTAGCAACAAAACAAATAAAATAAAGAGGAAAAGAATAACCATTCAATAAATGATGATACAGAAAAGGTAAATTAAAATTGAAGAAAAAATAAAATTAAAATTAACGAAAAAACAAAATTAAAATTGAAGAAAAATGAAATTAAAATTGAAGAAAAAATAAAATTAAAATTGAAGAAAAAATAAAATGAAACAATAAAAAATTGTCCGAAGATAGATATTTTATCCATGCATCAAACTACTAATCCGGTCAGACTATGATGTATAATACTGACCAAGCCATAGACAAGAGTTCAATTAATAATGCTTAGCTATAACACTACCCGTCAGAGAACCGACCGGTAATAAATGGACCCGACGTTTACAGGGTAGGGAAACCTCAGTGATCGCGGTTCTTTGGTGAATTCTAAATGACTGAACTGGAAAATACATTGAAAAACCAATTAACGTACATAAATAAACACACACCCTTTTTTGCAAAAAGAGGTAAGCAAAATAAACGAATAAACGCCACCTGCTTCAATCCGTATACTTGTGCTTTGGCAATCAAAATACGTTCATAAAAAATCGACTGTGAGTCGGACTCGTGCACAAAGGGTCCGTAGAAAAACACGGCAAAAGAATGTTGGTTACATGGGAGCCTCACTTAAACACTTACTTTATTCTGTTTTCAGTATACACCGCTAAATTTTAATCGTTTTAATCCCGTGGAGGGTCGATCCGGAACATGAAACACTATCGATTTATAAAGATAAAATTAAAAAATAAAGTACCTTTTTTTCAGAACTCGTATTAATTTACGCATATACGAAATTAATTTCTTTAAGAAAACATCAGCTGAGCGAGTCCAATGAAGTATAGGTAGTTTGTACGCAACGCCGACTACTACCTACGGGCCATTGGACTCGCTCAGCTGACGTTTTCATAGAGACATTAATTTCGTACATGCGTAAATTAATACGAGTTCCTATATAGAGTAAGATCCCAGGGCCGCCAGACGTCACGTATTTTCTCACGAAGGAAATGTGGACGATTGAGTACTGTTAGTATGTACTAAGAACGCATGCCTATCTGCTAGCTTGCTTAGACGGCCAATTTTCAGGTATCAGGTAATCAAGGTACATAAAAACAGTACTTCACGTAAATTCTCCAAGCTGATTTTTACGTAGGTATATTTTAGGCAATATGTTTAAAACCCAATACTCCCAGGCACATTCTGTGGGCCGTATTGCTTTGCAGACGCTTTAAAGCTCCCAAAATAATGACATAACTTCACGTAAATTCTCAGGCTTGATTTTTATTTATGTTCACCAGACAACTATTTTAAAACCTTTTACAAGAAGACAGACCGATCCAAGGGGCCATATAATTGTTAATAAACAGTTAGAGCCTGGCAGCATCTACATCAATTATTCCAGGAACGTTGTTTAAATCACAGAAAATTTTTTGTATTATTTCGAATATTAAATTGAGTTTAGGGGATGATTGGCCCCTTGGATCGGTCTTTCTTCTTGTAAAAGGTTTTAAAATACGAGTAGTTGTCTGGTGAACATAATATAAAAATCAAGCATGATAATTTACGTGAAGTTATGTCATTATTTTTTGGAGCTTTAAAGCGTCTGTAAAGTAATACGGCCCACGGAATGTGTCTGGGAGTATTGGAGACTTGATTTTAAAGATATTGTCTAAAATATACGTTAAAATCAGCTTGGAGAATTTACGTGAAATAAGTAGGTACTGTTTTTATTTACCTTGATTACCTGATACCTGAAAATTGGCCGTCTAAGAAAGCTAGCAGATAGGCATGCGTTCTTAGTACATACTAACAGTACTCAATCATCCACATTTCCTTCGTGAGAAAATACGTGACGTCTGGCGGCCCTGGGATCTTGGACTAAAAGGCTGTACCATCATGTTTATTTATAGCCTTCCTCGATAAATGAGCTAGCCCACATTAAACAACAGTAGTTCCTGAGATTAGCGTAATCAAACAAATAAACAAACTCTTTAGCTTTACATTATTGGTAAGCAAAATTATTATAAGTCAAGACAAAATTAACCTAATTAATAAGTTATAGAAGTTGCTTACCAATATTATAAAGCTAAAAAGTTTGTTTCTTTGAGTGATTAATTATATATCAAAGCTGTGTGCCTATTTTGAGTGTCATAAGCACACACAATAGAGAAAAGCTCATTTCGGCCGTGGGTGAATTTCATTTTGAAATAATAAGATAGAGTTAAGTTGCTTATTAATCTTTTAGGCTAGATTGTAATCAATTAATAATAATAATAACAATAATAAAGCTTTATTTGATTCATTTTGACAAGGTTCAATAAATATACAGTAATGCGATACACCAAAGACTTAAATGCTAGTTTATTACAAATTCCCTGGACCCCATACTAGGATTCCCTGTGTCGTGGGATCCAGTCTCTTCCCGAGTTCAGCAATAATAATAATAATTAATAGTTAAGTTACAATATTTTACATTGATAAAAAAAGAAAAAAATAAAAGTAAGAGATTTAATTATAAAGAATTAAATTTAGAAAAAAATTGTTTTATTGTTAATGACAAAAAAAAGGGTTTAGGTGCTTTGAGTGAGTGTATGTGTATGTGTGGAGTGTGAGGTATGGTGTGGGTGAGAGTGGAGTGTATAGTGGATGTTTGCCTGTTTTTTCTTTTGATGTAATTATTAAGTTTATTTGACAAAGTCAAAGCATTTATTTCAAATAGACCATTTACAGGCACTTTTGAATAGTCAAATGTCGGTCAGTCCAAGAAAAGTGAAGCTAAATTGCATTAATGGTATACTTAGTTCAAAAAAAACATCCAGTTTGAACACAGTGTACCAAAAAGGCTTTTATATTCCGCCATGACCGGTTGGTGCACGTTTAAAGGTCAACTCACACAAACACTTGACAGGTTTTAATTTAAGCTGTGGCAACTTCACGACAAAGGTTTGTTAACAGAGCTACATAGCCCCGACGGGGTAGTTACTGAGAGGCGCTCCGTGTGTTTCATTAAGCCTTTTCTGGGACTTACTGCTGGGGGATGTCAAACATAAAACCTTGTCCTGACTATGTGGTGTGAACTTTGGTTTCGTCCTCAGAAATAAGAAATCAGAAACGTTTATTTTAATTAAATAGACTATTTACAGGAACTTTTGAGTTGTCAAATGTAGGTTAGTCAAAAAAATGAAAGTAAATCTAAATTGCACGTTTCAAAGCGAGCATGAAAATTCATGGACACTCTTTTAAACCATATTATGAGTTCCATAAATCTTGGTTACATATTTTTGCCGCTTCTTTTACGTGAGCACAATGTAGATAAATAATAAAAAGAAGTTATTAAAAAATAGAAATTAAGATAAACCACTGGCAGCTATCTCTTAGCTGCCAGTGGCTTATTTTAATTTAATTTCATTTAATTATTAATAATTTAATTTATTTTAATTTCTATTTACCAGTCTCAACTGATAGTGTTCACGAGCATGACGCTACATCTAGTTTTGAGCAGGAATTTTATGGAGCTCCGTAACCGTAACCGAAATAATTGGTTATCAGAAATAAATGATAATCTAAACAATAATCGAAGGAGTTTTATGACGTCATATTTAGTTAAGCCTTTAGTGTATATATTATTTTTATTTATTTAAGTGTATTTTATTATTTTATTTATTAATTATTGTGCTAAAATAAATCTGGACTAACAAATAATAATCGAACAAAAAATAAAATTCATCTCTTGCTTCTTGTGGTTTAGGTACTTTTTAATTTTAAAATTCTAATATCCGTTCCCGATCTGCACTAGGTATCAGCCAAGGCTGCACGATTGTCCGAAAGAGTTACCATGTTCTTAAACCGCAAAGAGAAACTGAACAAACAGGCGGGCTTTAGTCAGTAAAGTATATTATACACCGTGCCTTTGATATCGACGCACAAACGAATACTATGGATCCAGTACATGTTTCTGGACCCCCTAGTGGTGAAATTTTTGTCGGTTTATTACTAATTTTAAAACAATCTGTACGTTTTAAAAATTATAAAAAAAAGGGAACACCACTGGAGGGTCCAGAATCATATACTGGCTCTATGGTATTGGTTTGTGCGTCGATGTCAAAGACACCCTGTATAGGCCTTTTTATTAGGTTACAACTTATTTATTTTTTTTGACATTACTAGCATGGCAGTTGAGAGTTTGTCATGCTCACTGAAATGTCTCGCTGTTGATGGCACGTGTTATTGGGTCATTCAGTTCCTTTCAAAATGGTTGAACTGAGTGGGGCTGATGCACGCGTCATGCTCATGAACGAGAGCCGTCAGATGGGACTGATCATCTCTTAGCTGCCAGTGGCTTAATTCAGTTTCTATCTTTTAATTATTTTACATTTTTATTTCATTATCGACATTGTGCTCACATGATAGAAGCAACAAGTAATATGTAACCAAGAATTATATGTAACACATAATATGATTTAAAAGAGTGTCCATGGAGTTTCTTGCACGTTTTTCTTCATAGAGACCTACGCTTTGGAACGTGCAATTTAGCTTCACTTTTCTTGGACTGACCGACATTTGACTATTCAAAAGTGCCTGCAAATGGTCTATTTGAAATAAATGCTTTGATTTTGATTGATTTTGATTTTGATAGTTTTGAAGAACTAAACATACAAATGAACAGATATGTTTTTTTATAGAGCGATATATTTTTTACGAAGGCCGATGATCACAGATGTCACATTACATAGATATACAGTCATGCAAGAAGCGCCACCATAATTCATACAGCGTTAAATGACAGCGCAGAGCGCAGTGTCAATTACGTGGGCTCAGTAGGATCACATGACGTGTGTCTGATCGTGCACGGAATAACAATGTGGCGATAAATCCCACCCTGATTGCGATATGGATGAGGACCCATTAAATCATTTGCTTTAACGAGTTTTGTTTAACTAAAGTAAATTGGATTTGTCGTGAATGTTTGTGCAGGGGAATTGTTATGTAGTCGTTACACTTTAAAAGTAGATCTGCATGACTTTTCATGGATATAACAATAATTTCAATGTTTTTTCTAAATATTGCACATTCGGGCTTCGTAAGGGTATCTGTGACATTACAGTGGGCCCTATAACTACTAGAATAGATACCAGCACTATTTTATTACTGAGGTAGATGCTTTTTTGGTCTCAAACAGATTTTTGCGATCATAATTTTTTATTTAAGTTTTTTTTTTTCTAAATATCGTCAGCATTCCGATAGTGTGTCTGTGGTATCACACCTGTCCCTACCAGAATACCAGCGCCATTTAATTTATAGTTTTAAATGTCATAGCATAATTACGTTGACATAGATTCCTTTTGGCCTCAAACAGTTATTTGATCAATTGTTGTTTTTTTGATGTTGTTTTTTTTATTTCTATTTATTATTTGGTTTTGATAAAACTATCTATATGGTGTATGAGTTAAAGTTGACAAAAAATAAAAGGTCCGTTTTGAAATTTGATTTTTTTGTTATTTACATTATGTATCATACATTATGTAAAAACATTAAAACACTTAATGTAATTAATTATTATTTTGTTGATTCTTTCAGTTTTGTTCCAAGTTACATTTTTGGGTCTTTCTCCAGTGTCAAAATGAGCCTTTTATTTTTTAACGAGTTACAAATATATATTTTTTCTTTTATAATAAAAAAATAAGGTATCTACGTAGACAAAGGAGCGTACTACGGTACGTCTTTTGTACTAGAGTCCCTGATGAGGATATGGATGAGACCCCCATTAAATCATTTACACTGACAGCTTTTTGTAGGTTTAAGCAAAATGAATTGGTTTTTTGTCGGATTGTTAGAGCGGGAAAATAATGTGAGTGGTGAGAATTGCGCTTGTTAGATTGCCACAACTGATATTTCTTTTGAAAATACTGAGTAAGATTAAAGATCGACAATTTGCATGGAAGAACTGGAAATCTTACTAACTCAAAAACTACTGAATTTCGGTGTAACAATTAGTGCCTTAATTTATTGCATTTTAATGTTACCAAGACATCCTGCAAGGAATGCGTCGAGTTACCAGTAATCCTATATATTATTTTTTAAGTTTTTTTTTTTGTAATTTATTCACGTAATATACAGGGTTATTTGTAAAACACTAACAAACTTGCAGGACTGTATTACTAACATCATAAATAACAACTTTTGTTCAATGACTTTTTACAAAACATAATTCATTTACCAAAACCAATCCTGCAAGATTCCGTTGTTCTATCTAACAAATTTCAATTCTGTTTTTGCTATACTCACCTACGTCTGTATGACACGACGCCAAAGCATCAAGTACCCCCGCAGCCCAATCCACACTCCCCTCCGCTGTTGTACTATTGCTTGCTTTGCATAGACTTAATAATATTTAGAACGTTCAGATTAAATATTTTTATTTTTGTATGAAAATCTGATGAACTAAAGTATGATAAATATTTAAAAGTCATAGAACAAAAGTTGTTATTTATGATGTTAGTAACATAGTCCTTTTTTTATGGTGGGAAAAAATCATCCAATGACATATCCCGCTCTTGGGCGGAGCGGGAGATAGTGTCAGACTCTTACTGACAAAAGACCCACTCCGTTCCTTCTAGCCTTCATACCGGGGCTCGAGCGCCCTTTCGGATATCCCTGGCCCCAGTAGGCTTCGACCCGGCTGGGTCCCTGCTGTTGCTGACAACTACTTGAGGCGCGCGGGAACAGTGCGCGCCGTCGACGACTTGGGCTTGGTCCGGACAGTTACCGGACGGCCGGACAGCGAGCTACCCATTGCTCACTGTCCGCAAGCCCACGCCCGGTGTTTTACAAATAACCCTGTAAACGTTTATTAAGTTTGTTTATTAGTCTTTAAGATTTTAGAAGACTTATATTTTTAAATAAATAAATGAATTTGACGGCATAATTGGCGCAGTGGTTGAGCTATTGACTGTTGCACTGCCTGTTGCTAGTTCGATTCCCGCTCAGAACAAATATTTGTGTACAGACTCTTAAATTCAAATATGAACGTAGCTGCTCTTTGGTCGAGTTATGCACTTATTCCATTAATTTCAATATAGTTTTTCCTCCTGTACCGTGTGTCCTGTATATTATATTGGGCGCGTTCACAAACATGTAAACTCACATACATATGACACCTATCTGTATGCGATACGAATATTCGTTCCATGCGGGAATGAACCCGTGACCCGCAGCTCAGCAGCCAATAGCTCAACCACTGCGCCATTAGTACCGTCAAATTATGAATTGCATTTGTACAGTTTTACGAACTTGATGCTGGCGAAGTCACAGGCAACAGATAGTCTACACTACCTATACTATTATAAAGAGATGGTCTGTTTTTTATTTTTTTGTATGTAGGAGATAATCTCTGAAAATACTCCGATTACTAAAATTATTTCACTGACAGAAAACTGGTTTATTCTTGAGTGACATAGGCTATATTTTACGTACGCGGGCAAAGCTGCGAGCAAAAGTTAGTGTGAAATAAAATAAATTTGAGTTTGAGTTTGAACAGCTAGTGATCAATAAATTAGAGTACCTGATTAGACGAGAAATAAATCCATTAGCAGGTTGACACTGTACTAGTGACCCAGTTAATAGCGCGAGTCACTGGCAGCCAGTGGCAAGGGGAACGCACTCGATACCATAACATATCCAGCATTTCAACAAAGAACGTAGCAACCGACTTCGCTGCTTTACAAAATACAACTCTATATTTCATGGAATAAGGTTATAAATGAGTCTTGGGATGTTTGGGGCTTAGGACATTCTTTGTCAAATATAGGATGTTAGTTTTATAGCTCAGTTGTAAGTACGTTATCTAGATTACTAGTAATGAAAGTATAGGTACAGCTGACTGGAAAGCAATTTCTAAGTAGTTTTATATTGAGCTGTAAGGTTAAGCTTTACTAATGTTACTGTCTTCATAAAGACGTTGTGGGAATAAGGAAATATATGCTTTAGTCTTGCCTAGGTTAATTCTCAGATATAATATATTATCCATTACTTACATTCAACTCTAGCATCTAAGCAGAGCTTTTGGTATAACTACTAAATAACTGATTGATTTTATTATAACATGTTTTATGATATTGCAACCAATTATAATCTAATTTTGTTAAATTTCATTTTATTATATGGAAATCTTATTATTGTCAATTTTTAATCAAACGCGTGATTTATAATAAATATGATTGTTGCGAATAACGCTGTTGATTGCATAATTGTTAATTTTAAGATTTATTTTGTATTATGTAATGTCCAAATAAATAAATTAATGAACAAATATCCGCATTACTGACATTTTACTAGATTTAGTTTAGTGATACGACATATCACTGACGATAAATTAGTGTTTTGTCATATCACTAGATACTTTTAGTAAGAAGACGTAATAAACAAGAATATTCGACATCTGCCGGGATTTCGTGATATCCCTAGGGATTTCGCGAAATCCCTAATATCGTCTTTTCCTGCGACATATACATACATATTATAGATAAATCACACCCAGACAAAATAAATGATCGCTCTAATCACAGAAAAAAAATATCTAGGATGAGAATCGAATCATTATAACAGTCAGGGTCACTTACTACTAGACCAACAGACATCCACTTACTCTGACCAAGTGAAGAAGTTAACGCTCTTTTTCCGGTTTTTTATTACTTGTAGCGACATCTATGGCGCCACATAAGAACTACGAAGAAAGTACAAAATCCTGCATCGCGCAATCAAAGTTCTCCGCGCGATTTGAACATATACGACAGCCCGAAATCATCTATCGGGCAGTAGCCCACCAGACCATAACACCTGTCTGGTCGGAGGATCATCCCTTTTCAACGGAGGTATGTGGGACTTTACTCTCTGTTTCGCCTACCTCCAAATACTTTATTAATACTAGCTCGTATTATCCCACTGCTGGGTTTACCCAGAATCGTTTGGAGAAACGGTAGGAGCCCTTACTTCTTAAGTAATCGATTGCGATTTTTGTCCAGGTCGTCTTGCCATCTCTTTCGGGGTCTGCCGCGGTATAGTTATCGGCACGAATATTGAGCGCTCGGCGTCAAATTGGGGATCGCTTTGCGCATTCCATACATTGGCGAGCCAATCGTCGTCGTTGTTAGATACATGCAGCAAGCGCAGGGAACGAATCACGAGTGACGTCTATGACACGATGGCACGGCGATCCAATTACTGACATTTCCCGCCCCCGCGTCTCACGTCGCACCACTAAAGAGACCGAATATTTGACTTCTGCGCAACTTGAAGCCAGCGCTCAATATTCGTGCCGATAACTATACCGTGTCGCTGTATCAGGACACCAATCCTGTGTTTTACGGGCCTACAGCTTGTCACGCATACAGCAGACATATTATGTTGTTATGTCTATCCCATTTGTTGTCTAAACATTTTTATCAGTCGCTATGGGAAAAGGTCTTTTGATCAGTCGCTATTTTTGTCAGAAGCAGAAACTAAACTCAATGTCAAACAATGTCGTTACCGTCAAAAATAGTGCACTGGTCATAGTGGTCATCCCTACAGGGCAGTAGTTAAGTTAACAGAACAACAAACCTCGCAAGAACTGTATTGGAAAGATTACCGGGGTCCCTCAGGGGTCGGCACTCTCGGCAACATTCGGGTCACAAAGGTCTACTCAGACGAAAACTTGAAACTATGTAACCAGTCTTACGAAGGAGTATTGCGTTAACCAGTTACTAAGTTATAGAGGATATACTATACAGCCAGTTTCATGTAAAATATTGGTATTTAATTTCATCGAGTTAATAAGTTGAGTTCAACATAGTTGGAAAAAGACTTGTCTTTTTAAAACCTTTGAGTTTTACATTAAACCGGTATGTTGTAATAAGCTGACATCAATTCCTATCCTAACCATAGAAAGACCCGTTAGGTATTCTTAACGGGTCTTTCTATGATTGAGGAACTTTTGAAAATGAAGTCCAAAAACGCAAAGGGTAACTAAAGGACACCGGTTTTGGTCAATAAAAGTCTAACACGGCCTCTCGTTTCACTGCGGGAGCGGACGAAGTCATTGGATGACATTCCGCCTCAAAAAAAACCATTGAAAGTCATTTAAACATTACATATTACTCGTAATTCCAAAATTATTGTATTCAACAACATGAATTTACAAAATTACACTGAACTGTCTAACAGTAAAGCACTATAAAGTCCTTCGAAATATTACACGACAGAACAGTTATAGAACGTCGCCAATTATTGCACCGCCCCTGCCCTCTCCCGGATTTACACAGTTCACTTTGAACCCCCATAGAGTTCACGTTTTAAGAGGCTCCTATTCCACTTGCCTGTCGTCAACATCGAACATGGTTATAATGCTTATTACTTCATCTAACGCAATGCAACGCGATGTTTGACGATGAAGCAGCACGAAATATTATAGTCATCATTCGCACTTGTTCCAGGTATTTGGGAAAACCCTTAAAATTTTTGAAAAAAAATGTTGTCATTTAGAATCTTGATGCAAGGTTTCTATTGTCATATTTTTTTGACTTTCTTAATTTGCATTTTAAATGCAAAATTGCAGGTTTTTAGAGGTCTTTGCTGGATTAGTTTTATACAAATTGATTTCAATAGAAGCCTAAATAGTATCCAAGATGCTGTGTTTCCAAAATATCTTATGAAAAATGTGTGTCATAATCACATAAGAGCGGGTGTATGAAAAACAGTAAAATTGTGTCGAATTGCAAGCCCTTAATATGATCCTGTTTCATTGCGGGAAAATTTAAAATGTTTTGTTGTGTTGAACATTTTATGGACAGAAAGATAAGTTTACTAAGTTGTTGTATAGAATTTTATTTAAGCGTGTTAGGTACTTGATGGTGATAAAAAAATAATGGCGCATAACATTTAGATTTGCGCAGATACAATGTCAGTAGCCACTGTTGCTTTGATTCGAATCTGGTTAAACGAAATTTCGATCCGGAGCCATTAATAGTGTTAACACACGCTCGAATTTCGATTTTTTTGATATAGATAATCACAAATACGTTTCGGTGTTGCCAGCACTATCAGTTGATTCATTTTTAAAACTTTAAATTGCAAAAATAAACCTCTATTAAGATTTATGAGCATTATGTAATCTGCGAACAAGATGTTATTTATACGACCAATCTCCGTACACTTTGGGAAATATCGCAGTTAATTCTTTGTAACCTGTTATTTTTACGGTACAGTATACTATTAAATAAAATAAGCCAAGAAAGGAGTGAAATTCTATGCCAGAATCTGTGTTTTTCTTTTTCGGGTTCTTTAAATCAAGAGTCAATAGGTTAATTCTAGGTAAGCCTGTTCCACCGTCAACCGCATCATCGTTTACTATCAGGTGGCATAATGGTTAATCATATCATATCACACTAATATTATAAAGGCGAAAGTTTGTGAGTGTGTGTATGTTTGTTACTCCTTCACGATTAAACGGCTGGACGGATTAAAAAAAAATTGCACACCGATAAACCGTATCCTGGATTAATACACAGAATACTTTTTATCCCGGGGGAATGTTCTCTAAATTTAATTTTCTACCAAAGTTGTCAAAAAAAAAATAAGCTCGTTTTGTCATTTGTATTTTGACAACCTGGCGGCTTGTCCAGTGTAGTATAGCTACTACTAAAATATCTAAAATAGCTATGACTACACCGGATCCCTGAATTATTATATTATTGTTTCTTTCAGTTTCGTTCCAAGTTACAATCTAGGGTCTTTCTCAAATCTCAAAACGGGCCTTTTATTTTTTAACGAGTGTATCAAGCAAGTGAAGCCGCTGGCAGCAGCTATACTCTATTCGCATTAAGATTAGAAATTTAAAGAAACCTTTTTACTGTCTGTTCAACCGATTTTAACTTCTATTTCGTAGGCATAAGGATGGCATTAAAAGCAAAAAAGTAGTTACAATACCGAAACCTACTAATAATAAGTAACCTAATAATACAGCCTTCATTTGTCATGGCAACAATGTACTGAAAGTCAAAATCGGTTGAACGGACGGTAATAAACATTTCTAATGTTATTTTGAACTGAGTATAGTCAAAAATAATATAAAAAAAGTAAGTAAATAATCTACTGTGGCTGGTCTATATACAGATCCAATCTGTGGCCCTAAAAACCAACTTTATTACCCGAAAGCGACTTTTCAACAAGTTTTCATCAACGTTGCGTTATGTGTAAGCCTAATAAAACTTTTCTTTTGCTGGCTAATAGGCATTCTGAAGTTAATGCTGAAATCCGCTTTGCAAAGAATAATGTGGTTAATAAAAGTTGTTTATTGAAGCGTCTTATATAATATTGTTGTATTTCGATTTAAGCTAGAACTACATTAGACTGAAGCACACGTGTAACAGGCCTGATTTGTACGTACGAACGACGTCGCGTGGCGTGGATCAAGTGTAGCTCTACAAGTCTAGTTTCCATATAAAATGTATGAAGACCTACCCGCTTAGATCGGCGTGTATGGCACACGTGTGAGCAATGTAGTTTTACCTTTAATCATGTAGCGACAAGAAACATGTAACGAGATATTTGTAATTCATAACATGATTGAAAAGAATGTCCATGGAGTTTCATGAAAATTATTCTCCATAGAGATCTACGCTTTGGACTTCTTGACCTTTCAAAAATGCTCGTAAATGTTTTTTTTTTTTAATTGAGATAAACTAGTGCTTGACTGCGATCCCACTATCAAAGATTGCATCCCTACTTACCATCAGTAGGGATGCAATCTTTGATGGTGAGGCGCACTAGTTTATTAAGAGCCTATTCACTCTAGCCTTGAAGACACCCAGATTATAATCGGACGGGAATCAGATTATAATCGGGTGGTTTAATTGAGATAAAATGCTTTGAATCTTAAATCTTGTATACAACATTAGTTTAAGTATAGGTGACACTCGAAACACGTGTCTAAATTTTTTTATGTAAAGAAATGTACAAAATTGTATAACTGTATCATGAAAAATCACAAAGTTATAAACTTGATAAGTCAGCAAAAATACATAGTCAACGGGCCATCCAGGTGACTGAAGGGTTGTTTTGCACTTGCACACAGCTGTTTGCTGACGCCCACTTAGGGTCGGTGGAGGACAATTTGTGACCTTTTTAAATATTTTTGGGAAAAAATATACCATGTTGTAAAAACTATTTTTCAAAACTCGTATTAATTTACGCATGTACGAAATTGATTTCTTTAAGAAAACGAACGAACGTCAGCTGAAAAAGTTCAATGACCTGTAGGTAGTTTGTACGCAACGCCGACTACTCCCTATAGGTCATTGAGCTCGCTCAGCTGACGTTTTCTTTTTTTACTTTTAAACTGCAGATCAAAGACCACAGAGGCATGATGGTGCTAAACATTGTCTCTCCACACAAATTAAGCGTGGTCGCATACAATGGGCCTCATAAGAGGACTTAGAGTCTCCCAAAGGGCAAGGGGTAATCTTACATCAGTCTTGCTAAGGTATATCGTGTTCCCCAATTACTGGGTGTCCGCGATCAGATTGGCTATCGCTCCTTAAAAAAAACAAGTGCTCAGCAACATCCAGTTTGACGGGGAGTCTACTCTAACATACTTGGAAAAGGACTGGTTAGACAGAGAAATTGTGTGGACTCGAAAGTTTTCGGTTAAGAGTTTAGAGGGATTTGGAACCGGGTGCAAACTCCTGCGAACCTCTGTTGACAAAGGAAGATCCCTCAACCAGACGGGTACTATTTTGGGTCTGGCTAGTCTCGCAAACCTCTGTTAAACAGAGAGGATCATCCGAGTAATCGAGTGTTGTATTGGACAACTGCCAAAAAGTTGATTTCGAACTGTTATACATGTTCTAACCGTGCGAAAAACTTTTGATACCGCGATGCAAGATTTAAAATGTTTAGTTCTTTTGTGGCAAAATATATGTCGCTACAATGGCGTTTCCAGTGGCTTCGATTCCGTGTTCTATGTAGCCATAACTCACAACGGTGTTTTCACTTTTGACAACTAAAGCTGAAATTCAATAAAACGCAAACCTTGTTATTATACTACAGAAATATGAGTTTCACATTGAAATAAATGACGTAAGAATTTATTGTGTTTATGTACATACATAATGTACTAAGTTTCAAGGTAGAGTTTGGCAGTCTACAGATTTAATACTAAACCAATGTCAGTCAAAGTCACATTGTTCTTAAATGTAGAATTCTATGATCACAGCTTTGATTTAGCCAACGATCCAAGTATTACTGATATAGAAAATTGTCTTAACCTTTTTTTGAGTTTCAATCATCTACTTAATGACTTTTTCCGCTCAAGGGTGGGGCGGAGGGAGTGTCAGACTTTTAGTGACTAAAAAAACAACTATGTTCCTTCAGTTGCCCTTTGCGTTCCAAGACCATGGGTTTCCGTAGTCTTAACCTAGAGGATGTGGAAGTTCATAATTACACTTGACCTAATTTCATCCTCATGCCTTTGTGGAGGAGCTGGTTGGTAGCTACAACATCTACACGAATATATCCCTAAAGTTCAGCAGCTTTTGTTAAGGTCAGTCTATAGATGGGTAACCAACCTAACATACCGAGAGACTCCTTCGTGCTTCGGAAAGCACGTTAAGCCCTTGTTCCACTGCCATTCAAATAGAACTTTGACAATCGTTACGGATATTCAGAAGCCATCTGACACCAGTCATGTTGAAGGGTATGGATTTTACCGAATTACTGGGTTGTAGAAGTTTCGATAAGTAGGCGTTCGATTTTGTATTTCTTTTCTTTCTCTTTTTTCTTTGACCACATTCAATCGACCAGTCAACCAATCAACCAATCAACCATTCAACCAAACAAGTAATGAACCAATCAGCCAATCAACCTATCAACCAATCAAACAGTCAAACAATCGACCAATCAACCTATCAATCAACAAATCAACCAATCAGCCTTTTAACTAATCAACCAATCAACTAATCCAAATAACCACACCACCAATACCAATCCATCCAAACCAATCTATTCCAGGTTCCGCAACATGTTCTATACTTATCTATTCCTCATCATCTCACCCCTTGCTAAAAGTTTTAACTTAAACCATCCATTGTTTCCTTGATCTCCCTATCTTCTAGAAGTTCCTCATTTTTAAACTCAACCAAACAGACAACAGACAGTACGAAAGGAAACAATTTGTCAAAAACATGGTACTAACTTTTAGTACAATCACAAACACAGTTTCGTGTTTAGTTTAGATTTAAACCACGCTAAACACGGGTTTTGTGGGATCGGAAGTTAAACACGGATTTATCTAGTATCAGAAACTTTTGTCGCTTTAGATAAACAAGCGTTGGGTTTGTTTATTGTATCCTCTGAAGGACATCTTGTTGGTTTTGGAATACAAGTTCCCTTGTTGTTAGCATAATCAACCTTAAAATGTTCCCACTGCTGAGACTTAGGCCGCCTCTCTAGGAATGGGAACGGGCTGTAATCTATAACGCGGGTCCAGTGCGGATTGGAGGATGCACATGTTTATGAACTTTTTGGTCACAAGACAAAATAATATTTCACAATTCATCACACAAATATTTGTCTTGAATGCAAATCGAACCCACGACCTCTGGCATAGCGGTCAGGCACTAACCACTAGACCAACATGTAATCATTAAACCAGCTATGCTCCTATAATCAATTTTTTTTTGTCGTAGTTATTCCGTGTGCGTAAGTTGCAATGTTTGATTATAAGTAATTCGTGGAAGTAGGTTTCTTTGATGATTTTGTTTGAAGTAAATACTTTTTAAGCGTCAACCTACACGTTTCCGTGCTGGTTTCTTCCAGCATCAACATTTCTGCTTCCAGAACTTGGACGCCACTTGGTCACCGCTTCATTCCACTTATTCAGTAACTATTAAATAGATTTATTTTGTACCATAGAAAGTCAATGGCGTGGACATGAGTGTGAATGATAGCGTGACCGTTGACGGGGATGAATTGAAAACAGACACGTGTAACGCTGACCTTTAGTTATTTGGGGCACGGCCAGGAGAAGGAATTTTAATTTATAGATAATGTTCCTGAATTATAATGTGTAAAACAGTTATAACAAAAACTTTTTACAAAAAAAAATTGAACCGACTTCAATGTAAAAAAAACACTGAAAAGTACAAAATAACTTTAATTTCGGAAGTCGGTGTTTCTATAATAGATAGTTTTGTCTCTTCGTCATTTAACACCGCCACAACGAACCGTTCTGTTCGTCTCGTATAAATTGCATTCCCGCGACTATCACCAGGTCATCGGTCCACCTTGCATGAGGCCTTCTTACGCTACCAACCTCCATTCTATTCTATTCGTATATTATTCTTCTTCTTCTTTTCATGTCAATGCTCTCAAACCAACTCTTTTTCTGACCAATATTTGGCAACCTGTACAGCTATTGTTGGCCTCGTATAGATCCTGAAAACTGCAGGTGGTTATGCAGAATGAACAGCTGCTGTTCATTCTGCATAACCACCTGCAGTTTTCAGGATCTATACGAGCAGGTGGCGCATGTCCTGCGGAGAGGCTCCACACTGGCACTGTGATAGACATGGGTCGAGGAAGCCCCATTTGGCCAGATTGTTTTAACATCGGCTAACCTGGGTTCGCAGTCGGTTTAGAGATTTCCAAATTGGCCACTGTAGTTCGCGTCCAGGGGGAAGATGGGATGACGAAAAGTGGAGGAGTTAGATGTTTTTGGCTCCACAGTGCGCATCTCTCGTCCTCTGCACTGTCTTTCGTATAATATTGTTACGAAATATTTCAAGTCTAAGCAAATTTTCAAGCAACCGTAACGCATGGAGTTGCGAGATTGTTGACACAGTCGTTATCAATGCGGCGGCGTCGCGTGAGCTACACACGGCTTAATTCTGGTTTGTTCACGCTTTGTACACAGTTAACCTACATTATAGTTGGTTTATTAGGTTACTCTAAGGAAACTAAACAGCCCAACTTGTATAATAGACGTCGTTAAAAGCTTCTTGAATCTCATAAACAAACTTTGGAAGTGTTTTTCAAGAGACATTGCCATTTTTATCGTATTTTAGTTTTGTTAGCTAAAACTTTCGTACAAAAACGGGATGAAAAATGTTTTTCTGAATCCAGGCCATGGTCTTCTTGTGTTCCCAATTTCTTACCGTTCATAGTGAAAGTAAATACGTTCAACCGTTGAGGGGTGATGACAAACATCAATAGGTTAAACAATGACTTTCGTATTTTAACTGTTGGTTGTAAGATGAGATAAGTATATCGATCGTAGGATAGAAAGAAAAGAAAGAAAACATGTTTATTTGGCACACAATGAACAAAACAAGTATTAAAACATTAATTAATAGCTTAATAAAATATAAAACTTAAAACAAAATAAAAAATAAATAAAAACAAACAGCAACAATGTGTCTCAGTGCCAAATAGGTTCAGTTCAGCATACTGCCAGACAACCGTAGCAGTTGCCTGACGCTGGTTTTCACACTATACAGCTAGTTAGTAGTTTCTTGCCGGTTCTTCTTCATAGAAAACGATCAAATGGGACCATGCAATACAAGTGACTGGATACTTTGGAGCGTTTGGAGTCCTTACATAACAGCGGACTTTTTTATATTGGAAATCATTAAATATTTTTTTCAATACACTTGCATGAAAGCTCACTCTTATACCCTGCCTACCGTTTTTAGGCATGCAATTTACGGTTTTCCGTAAAAGTGCTGAAAAGTGTGCAAGCTCGCCCCCGCTATAATTTAATGTGTTAATCGAATGAGGTTGGATACTAAGCAACCCCCGCGAGTCGCTGGTCAACTCCCGTTTATTTACTACACACAGAAAATTGTCACTACGGCACTCGGCTCCATTTCACCCTCGCCTGTAGCTCGGGCGTATACAGTCTCGGTGCCAATGACAAATGTTCTCCACCTGTATCAAAATGTACCTACTATTTCCACACAGGGCAGAGAGAGAGCAAATGTCTTACGACTTTCACCGACTTTCATCAAGTGAACCTAGCTCCAAGGCTGCTGTATCTCTATCGTACAATGCTGCATGTCTTATAACTTCATTATATCCGTAATTATCAAGTTAGAGCCCTGTTTTTAAATAAATGCTCAAACATTTCATCCAATCAGAGAATAAACGGCTCTGTTTGCTTTATAAGATCACAAGAACAATGCCATTTACATTTATATGACTGTTTTATAACAGACACTACTGATATTTGCCTCCAGAATTTTTATTGGTCACTCACTGACCGCCCTTAGTATTTTTATGTCCGAACTTTACTGAGAAATATCTGGCAGCAAGCCAGGATTTATTAAATAAACAAATAACACTATTTTGTGTTGACCATTCATCGAGACATTTGTATGAAAATATCTGGAGGAGGAAATCTATGAAGGTCTCCATGTAACATATTGAGCAAAATATGTCAAAATAAAAGCACGTCTGGGTGAAGAAAAAGAGCTCGGTCGATCGGGATCAGGGAAAAAAAAGGCAATATAACATGATTTTATGAGACTGTAAAATTAAGATATTTAAACAAAGTAATTATGGGAGAATTAAGGTAATTCTCCTCACTGCATAAAAATTTAACAATTAATGCAAACACAAAACAAACTCTCAGCATTTACTTATTTATTTAAGGATCACCAACGAGTGTTACAAAATAAAAACTTAGAAATAAAAAGTACACGTAACCTAGTCCTATAATGCACGCTCTAAATAATTATGAAAATATTGAACAAAATAAAAGTAATTGGCATGATATGACTTAGAGAAAAAGAAAAAAAAACAATATAAAAGGTTAACTAATAATAAAAGTAATATCAAAATTAGAATTAATTTGAATACGCATGTCAAACAAATTATAATAGAATTGGAATACAAATAACGAATTCATTAAATAAATACAAAATTAAAATTCAAGATTAAATTAACTTACATTACATAAAACAAAATACGATTATATGAAAAAATATTTTATTCCATTATATATTCAATTTGTATTATTCCATTCATCCTTAAAAACCAACCAATCACGCCGGTTCTTTCAAAGCCGCACTTTACGAAACATTGCCTATATCCAAATTAATTTAAACTAAATTCCCTGACTGTGTGGCTAAGGGGTGAGGGAGGGGGTCGTAAAGCCCGGATTTATTGCACGCCACGTTACGTTTGTGAAGGTTTATTAATTCGCCAGATTTCACGTCATGGCGCAGACGGTTCAGATAGATTAATGATTACATCAACCCTAAGACAAATCCAGTCGTAATAAAATATAATATCGCGCTTGTGTTCCTTAAAAGTCTAAGCAAAGATATATGTAGAAGCTAAGAAGATGTCTAAATTATACTGCTGGTTATAAAGTTAAGTCTTATAATAACTATAAAAGGTGTAACCGACGGATTGACATATTATTTATTTTGTAACAACGCATAGTCGAAAGTACTAAGACTTGAAGTATAAAAGCACTAAGAGAGGAATTTCCAAAATTTACCTCCTGGAGGAAAAACAGGAGCCCTATGTTTGTTTGAGAAAACTTACTATCACGCGAGCAAAGCCGCTGGCAGAAGCTAGTTAAATATATTAATCAAACCAAAGGTTTAGTAATACATAGGAGCAAGGGAGCATACGCTATGACCGCTAATCGTCAACTGATTGATTTTGGTCGAGCATGCAGTACACATGACGCACAGGACCGGTCGTTGTGGCGACGCTTGGAAGAGGCCTATGTCCAACAGTGGACGTTTTTCGGCTGATATGATGATGCTCGGCTCTTCAAAAATAAGTGGAATGAGGTAAAAATGCTCGAATAAGCATTACTTAGGGCATTATTAGTGTATGGTTTCACCGTACATGTTCCCGGGCCAAAAAGATACAAAAATATTACACATCTTAGACTTCGTCAGTTAAGTAAATATTCTGTATACTAAGCAAGCCTTCAAACGAGCTTGGTCGTCAGGGCTGTGTAGCACACAGAAATTCTACATGAAAAAACCAAACAACGGATTGTCCCTACTGGGAGTCGAATCAAGGACCTCCAACAGTGCAGTCATGTTTGCGACTACCAGGCCAATGAGGTAGTCATGTATGTCATATACTACTCTGTCAAGAAAGTACCGGGAAAAGATCAATAATACACAAAAATTTTTTATTCATCCAAATTTATTTTATCACCTTCAAAGTATGCCCCTTCAGAAACGATACACTTAGGCCAACGAATAATCCAATCATCAAAACATTTTTTAAACGCTGTTTCCGAAATTGAGTTCAGTTCTCACCGCGAATTCTCCTTTATTTCTTCTACAGGTTGAAAACGGGTGCCACGAAGTGGTAATTTGAGTTTAGGATAAAGATAGAAGTCGGCTGGAGCCATATCCGGCGAATATGGTGGCTGCTCGATGGTATTTGTTGAGTGTTTGGTCAAAAATTCGTTCACAATGATGGCCCTGTCCTTCGCACAGGGCCATCATTCCGTGCATTATCGTGGTATTATCGTGGTGCAAAATCCAAGAATTTTCTTTCCACAAATCTGGCCTTTTTCGTCGAATTTGCTCTCTTAAATGCCGCATAACGCTCAAATAATATTCTTTATTTACCGTTTGACCTTCTGGTAAGTATTCCGAGTGCACAACACCGCGATAGTCAAAGAAAACAGTCAACATGACTTTGACTTTTGATCGACTTTGGCGTGGTTTTTTCAGTATTGGTTCAGTTGGAAGGCGCCACTCCGAAGCTTGTTGACTTGTTTGCATGTCAAACTTATAAACCCACGTCTCGTCGCCAGTAACAATGCGTTTCATGAATGTTGGGTTGGAATTGACTCGTTCTAGCATGTCCTCAGCGACTCTCATGCGATTGAGTTTTTGGAGAAAATTCAGGTCTTTTGGGACTAGCCGAGTGGCAACATGTTTCATACCCAAATGATTAGTTAAAATGGCCGTACCATTTTAGATTCATATTGACTCGTGAGATACAGAAAGTTCGGCGGCCATCTCTCTCAAACTTGAATGAAGATTTTCAGTCACTATTTCCTTCACTTTTTCGATGTTAACTTCAGTTGCAGAGGTTGATGGCCTACCAGAGCAAGGCAAATCTTCCATCACATCTCGACCGCTTTTGAGTACTTTGTACCACTTACATGTACGTGTTTTTGATAAAATCGATTCACCGTAAGCCTTCTGTAACATTTTCAGTGACTCCGAACACGAAATTCCATTGGCGATACAAAATTTAAGACAAACTCTTTGTTCGATGTTTTTGTCCATTTTGAAATTCGCAATACACACTCACTAGATATAATATAACTAAAAACAGCACTGTATTTAATATAAATAACAGATGCAACTCAAACTCCGCGCCAAAATGGAAAACAGTTGTGCCAATGTAGCAACAACAAAAAAATCTAAAATTTGAATTTGGAACCATAAACAAATCATCCAATCCCGATACTTTTTTGACTGAATGTATATTTAAAAGGCTGTTGTATTAATAAAATAGTTGCGTGTATATTTTTTTATTATTGTATAGTCCGATAGCTGTGGAAAGGTCTACTTCCATTCTTTTCAATCTGATTTGTAAATATAAAAACAATAATAATTTACTAGAAAAGTTATCTCAATGACTCTTAAAAAAACCTGTATGTAAAGACCTAGAACAGTCATAGCAGGTTCCATCCAATCAAATATCGTAGTTCTTTGACAAGTGAGAAACATGGTGAAAATTCTTGTGAAGTATCCCAAAAAAATTCGTAATTAAATTCCAGTACAATTATATTTCTAGTAATTATGACTCATCCATTATGTCCTGAGACAACTTGGAACAAAACCAGAATTCTCGATCTAAGTTAAGCTAGCGTTGGAGATTGATTGATTGAATTTTATGTTTTTATTGTAAAAATACACAACAATAAGCTTACAATGAAAAACATTTTTTTATAACAATGGTTTTTATCGCGCGATATAGAACTCATCAAGACTACGAGATAATTTGCGATGGAATTATCTTGTTGCACTCAGTAGTTCTTATGGCTCCGACTCCATCATCACACCAGCTCCATGATACCATATTAATGCATTATCATACACGTTATGTAGTATACAACACCCCAATCGGTTAGGGGTAACTGATTGAATATCCATTTGTAAGATTTGCCCTGAACAAACACATATTGCAATTTATAAATATAAACTTATAAAATAAATCTCATTCCAAAATAAAAGCTAACACAATACAAAAATGTCAAATAGGCAACATCATGATCGTTTATATCGGCTACTAAATTATTTAACAAAAAAATAATTTAATTTATTTATTTATTAAAACTTCATGCAACACAAAGGTACAAAGGCGGACTTAATGCCTTAGGCATTCTCTACCAGACCCTCTCTGACCTGTCTCTTTAATTGTGTTTTTTTTTTGGTGAGAAAGTCATCCAATAACATCCCCCGCTCTTGGTCGGAGTTGGAGATAGTGTCAGAGTTTTACTGACTATAAACCCAGGATTTGTAGACTGAAATTTTCAAATGATATTGTTGTATTGGAAATTACAAACTGTTTAGTTATTCCGTTAAACCAATTAATGAAAAAGTTGCCACAGCATTGCAACATAGAAGACCTAAAAAAAACCAAAGACTATAAAAACCAGAACATGCAGAAATGTTTACATGATTTTACGAGTCAATAAACCACTTAAATTATTAACGTTGCTACAACGTTGCTGATGGCTTCACCAGTTACAATGTCGTAAAATTTATCAACGTTTGTAATTGAAAACCTTTTACTACAGTTAAACCGATAATATAATCTAAACTAAAATTATAAGGAACTTTTTTTTTACCGAGACGGAAAACGCAGCTTTGGAAGATTTCCCACCAAGTGGATCGATGACCTGGTGAAGGAGTGGCAGGCGGTCGCCGACTTCTGCGAAGCAGTAATGCTCGCAAAGGAGGAGGCTGACCGCATCAGGCATCGGCGCTCTCGCCGCCGCCGGGATTCCGATCCCGATTTCCAGCCACCGTAGGCGCGCGCTTGCGAACAATGAGCAATGGGTAGCTCGCTGTTTGACCGTCCGGACCAAGCCCAAGTCGTCGACGGCGCGCACTGTTCCCGCACGCCTAAAAAGAGTTGTCAGCAACAGCAGGGACCCAGCCGGGTCGAAGCCTACTGGGGCCAGGGTTATCCGAAAGGGAACTCGAGCCCCGGTATGAAGCCTTGAAGGAACAGGGTGGGTTTTTTAGTCAGTAAGAGTGTGACACTATCTCCCGCTTCGCCAAAGAGCGGGGGTTGTCATTGGATGATTTTTTCCACTATAAAAATAAAAAAAATATCCACTCTCACACTACATGTCTTGTAAGAGTAATATGATGGCTGGATTGTGCCATAATAGCTCTTCAATCGCAAACCCTTGTTATATATCAGCAATACCCAAATCATAGAATTTTTTTAAAATGCTTCATCTATGAAACGAATAATAGGCTATCTATAGATCATTGTATACCTGTAGATCTTGAAATTAAGAGTCAATAGGTTACTTCTAGGCAAGCGTCCTCCATTATCGACCACATCATCACTGTCCATCAGGTCAGGCGTGAACCTATCAACAACAAAAACAAATATTTAAATAAAGTTTCAATATTCGATTTACAAACTTAATTGGTTTTTAAAATCAGCGAACAATAAGCCGATTTTATAGATAATTCTGATTATTATAAGTAATTTTACAGATATATAATTCTGATTATTGTAAGTAATTTTATAGATAATTCTGATTATTATAAGTAATTTAATCTGTCTATAGACAATGAAAATGGTTTCACCAATTAAAAAAATATCACTGATTGACATCACTACTACTGACTTAGGGTGCAAACATAAAGATACAGGTTTTTCGGTCCCAATATTATACCGGTACCTGTAAAACCACATAAAGAAACAGATAAATCTGTATGTGTAAAACACTACACTGGCCAATGCGTAAACCCGTATGACTCGATCCAGGCAGTCGGTACCGACAGGTGTAAACCTGTTTATTTATAAATGATGCGCATAAGAATAAGCGGGAGAATTATGCCTGCACCGATCGGTACCGACCCGTACAGACTTGCCTGTACCGGTAACCTGTTTCGTTATGTTTGCACACTATGAATAGACTAAAAAAAAAAATACGTTGTAAGGGCAACAGATCGCAGGGCGAAGTTACAGGAAAAGCTACTTAACACAAAATCATTTTCAACGGATCTCTAATATCTAAAAACTAAAGTGGTGAAAGCAACATTGTTTTCCTGATTAATTTGACAAGAGAATTCTATTAATCATAATCCGGTTGGAAAGCAGCCGAGCCTCCAGCGATTTTCAACACTTATATAATCCACTCAAAGTTATAGACGCCGATTGGTCGGGTCAGCCAAAGATTAAATATTGCAGAAGCTCCACTACGTACAACTACTTATTCATATTCACTTAACTTTTCTATTACAATAAAAATAGGACAGCTGTTGAACACAAACGAGCTTAATCCACAACTAGAGTTTTTTACAGCAAAACTTGTTTAAATGAGAGAGAAATTTTGCAGTTGAGGATTTTTTTTATTTTATTGATAGGCTTGCGTTTGACCACTATAGCAGCTGATGGTAAGTGATGATGTAGCCGACGATGGAGCACGCTTGTCTAGAAGTAACCTATTCACTCTTGACTTAAATATTCCTATTAAATGCACAACTAGACTTAAGCACATTAATTAAATCATACTTAAAAGTAAACATATACTAAACAAGTATAAGTAAAAACATAATAATCAGTGGCGCAGACCACAGGGGCCCTGTAACAAACATTTTTGATAGTTTTAATTTTGTTTTTTTTTTTTTTTAATAGGCCCTAGCATAAAACTGGAGCCCAAAGACAACTGAATGGAGCTGCGATAGGCTACATAGGAGATAGTTAAACTTTGATGCATAGGTTTTTCATACTGGCTATACGAGTAAAAAATGCAGGCTTGCAACAGACGAAGGATGTAAAAGTCTGACCCTCCTGCTTCATCTGGAGCAGGGGAAGTTATTTGATGATTTCCCTTCTAAAAAAAACCTGTATGAACCTTCCGTAATTTTTTTTGGGTTGGCGGTAAACGACGCTGGCTCAATCCTCGAAGAACTATTTAAGTAAAATAAGTAATCACCCCGTACTTAGTATACTTAACGGCTGAAGAATTAAGTAGTGAGGGCTAACTTTTAGTTTGGATTAAGTTTGGCTTGTTTTCCAAGAGAGAGCTGTTTGTATTTAACAGTTCTTTAACAGTTATTTTGTGTTTAAGATAGGTACTGATCGAACGTTTTATTTTTTTATTTGAAGGATTTCTAACAATGTTGTATAAGTACATAAGAAACTTAAATATTAACTCAAGGTCTACACGGCTCACACGTGTGCAAGACACGCCAATCTGGGCGCGTCGGTCTCCATACATTTTATATGGAGACTAGACTTGTAGAGCTACACCTGATACACGCCACGCGATGTTGTTCTACGTACAAATCAGGCGTTTTACCCATGTGTGTCGGTCAAATGTAGTTCTAACTTAAGAATTTGTACTAAAACCTAGTCATGTTTGTTTCCTGATAGCTACAACCTAGGGGTCTTTAAGTCGAGAGTGAATAGGTTACTTCTAGGCAAGCGTGCTCCATCGTCGGCCACATCATCACTTACCATCAGGTGAGATAGTGGTCAAACGCGAGCCTATCAATAAAAAAAAAAAAAAAAATGTACGTAATATATATTGTATACAAAATACATTCAGGCATCGAAGTACACCTCCACATCGCTGACATCCGGAAAAGTGTCCTAGAAGACTGGCAGCATTGCCACGTTGAATGGCAATACTAATTCTTTGGGCAAAGAATGAGCCAGTCAGAGGGCTGGCTACTTGCATGATCAGAGGATCATGCAAGTAGCTTTTGCCACCGGCTTCGTCTGCATGTCACGTACTATCATCGAGATAAAAAAATGGCGTTCAGTCGTCCGGCCTTATTGATTAATTATTTAACATTCAAACATACAGACTTTTACAGATTAAGCAAATAGCTCATAAATCAGAATAAGGAAACAAAAACCCAAAAAAAGAACTACTTCCTATATGAACACAAATAATTGTGAAGTAATCGCACAAGAATACGGGTGAACCCGCATGTAAAAACTAGTAAACTACGTAGACATGTTTATATAGAGGGCACAGTATCTGTTTCAGACGTCTTTGTATTCAGTACATAAGCAATCCTTTTGTTCTTTGATAAAAGATACACATTATAAGACATAAGGAAAGAACGGTTTGAGTATCATGTTGCATATCTTTTGTTCATCTTTCTTACATTATAATATAGAATTAGCATGATAATGTAGGCCATTAACCTTTGCTCTACAACAGTGGATAAGTTTTCGTAGCCAGAACTTCTATTTTTCAGTTTACTGCGGGTTTGGTAACAAACATGTTTCTGCACGATGTTTTTTCCGCTGGTTGATATTATAAATCTTAACTTACCTACCTGCAGGAACAAAATACTGGTCTTCACGGACATTGCTGAGAAATATTCAGTAGTTCAGAAAGCTACAAGTAGAGTCTGTCTAATAAGTTAAACGACTTGGGTAATTATTAGGATTTAATAAAATCTGATGTAGTCAACACGGGTTCAATAATCAAGGTTGATTAAGAGATAGATATCATTGTTTACTAACAGAAGAATCTTATAAAAAGTACCGAATATAAGTATTTTTTAAATGATTAAATATTATACAAAATTTTCAAGTCGGTTGACTTATTAGACAGACTATACCTACCTAAATGTTTCTTGACACAAGTATACATGTTTTCTATTTCATATAAAAGTAACATTACTTTTTCATAAACAAAGTTTTTTGTTGAGGTGGGAAGTCACCAAATGTGTTCGCCCGGTCTAGGGTGGAACGAGAAAAATTTCGTGGAACTTTCATTTTGGAAGTCAAAAATGACGAACCTTTTTACACACAACCTTTGGATGGATTTGACAGAAAAAGAAAAAAAGATAAGCAGGTAGTCCGTGGTTTTCTATTTAATAATGTGATTTCTTTGCATGCCTGCCAATCAAAATCCCAGTCCATCCACAGCTACAGCCTACCAATATCTAACTTAATCAATTAACAACCAAAAACCTCGCTAAAGTGCTTACGAACCAAACAATTGGCAAACACAACATGTCTATCAAACAAGCGAACAGTTCACCCGCAGCATTCTTCATACAGACACATTTTGTGATGCAAATCAGAACGGCCGTGCACGAACCGAGTCAGAACGCTGGCTAATCCCGCCATCGATCTGTTTTTGGCGTGAATACCAGTTTAAGCCCATAGTTATATGCTCAGCAGACATTTTGGTGATTGGCTGCCTTTTGTATTGTTTGAGTATCGGGATTTGTGATTGGCTTTAAGCCACTAGTGATAAATGCATTAAGAGGGATATGTGAACGTTTTTGTCCTTGGTCTACTAGTCAGCAAGACCTTGGTGAGCTATAAAAATGGTGGAAACTCACAAGTAGGTCGTAAGTTTAAAAAAAAACGATCAAATGCGAGTCGGATTCGCACACCGAGGATTCCGTATGTAAATTTACTTATATAAATAGTTCCTGAATCGAGTCTCGAAGATTTTTCTAAATCGCAAAAAGGTATCTAATATTAATTTTCTTGTGAAGTTTATTTACAGATTTTAGTCTTTTTCTTTGCTTGTGCTTTGAGACGTTGTTTCGTGTCCAATTTTAGGATTTTAGGTCAACGAGAAGTACTAACAGGTTTTAATTTCCTAGCAAGTGTTAAAATCAGTGCCTAAGCGGAGCATATATGGCTGTATCTTTGATTGGGTTGACTTAGAACTTTAATTTTTTCACAGCTTCTAGAGGTAGCTGGCTAGAGTGTTTGAGTGTTCATTTTAGCTTCATACCTCCACACGTTCTTAATAAAAAAAGGGTCTTGGCAGACAGGCAGACGGACAGACGGGCAACAAAATTATCTGAGTTCCGTTCTTGACAATTTGGTGCAGAACCATAAAATAGGTCGTAAGTTTGACCCCAGGCAAGTACTTTATGCAAATGATTAATTTCATTACCACTGCTCTCAAAGTAGTGAAGGAAAACATCGTAGGGAAACCAACGTGTCCTAGAACCAAGAACGAAGACGCCCTCACTGAGCCCGCATGGTGGATTACGACGCCTTACAGTGTGAAAACTTGGGTTCTAGCGGTCCCAGCCTTGGCAACGGGGTATAATACTATTCTAGTCTATGTGATGCCTAAAATAATTAAATAACCTCTCCCTCTCTCGGTAGAGCGAGCGGAAGTATCAGACTTTTACTGACTAAAACATACTCATGTTCTTTCAGTTTCAAGGAGATGGCAGTAAAACCGTAGGATCCAAGCCCTGCATTTAAAAATAACCCGAATAATGTAGAGTTGCAACCCAACCCAACTAACTCTAACTCTGGGTAGGTTGGAGTAAGCGGACATTAACAATTGAACGTTCGCGTTCAAAAATGCCAGAGTAGAGCACATTACATCTAAACTCACGTAGGGGCCTCAGAGTTGAAGCGGCCATGGGTTCGCTCCTGAAAGGAAAACCTGGGGCTCTGAAACGCAAGGCAAAGATGGACTGTCTGTTTGATACGCCCTCTCACTCCGCCCAAGAGCGGGAGAATTTATTGAATGATTTTCCACTTAAAACAAAAACCATGTTCCTTCTCTTACGCTTTGCATTCCAGAGTTTAACTTATATCTTTTAAGTATCATTTCTAACCCAATTCGAGTCAGAACTCTTCTTCTTTTTCCTTCCCTGACCCATTATTTGGGGTCGGATCTCCTCGCTTTCCTGCGCCAAGTGGCTCCATTTTGGGTTGCCGATTCGAGTCAGAACGAAAGAAAATAATAACACATAAAACAAAACAAATAAAATCAGCTGCAACTTTTCTTCATTTTTCTCTCTCAGCCTATCGGAAAAACAAAAGTCTATAACTTAATTCAATTCATGAACATATGAGACATGGAATCAGATAAACGATGCACTCAGTTATTATCGGCCGTTCATGAACAATACATTCACGGTCCGATGATCGCTTTTCACTTACAAATTGAATCAGTTCAAAATTGGTCTCAAGTGAAGCGATAGTGAATGGACGTCACTTGTGAATAAGGCTCAGTCACATCACTTTGTAGTTAAATCATTTTAATATTATTTATTATTTCAAAGAACTACTTTATTACAGAGTATTTTAAATTTTCATTTCGTTTCTTATACACGGTGTCTTTGATATAGACACACAAACGAATACCGTGGATCTTCTGCATGATTCTGGACCCCCTAGTGTTAGCTCGCTGTCCGGCCGTCTGGTAACTGTCCGGACCGAGCCCAAGTCTTCGACGGCGCGCACTGTTCCCGCGCGCCTCAAGGAGTTGTCAGCAACAGCAGGGACCCAGCCGGATCGAAGCCTACTGGGGCCAGGGTTAGCTCCGAAAGGTAGCTCAGCCCCGGTACGAAAGGCAACGAAGGAACAGGAGTGGCTTTTTAGTCAATAAAAGTCTGACACTATCTCCCGCTCCGCCTAAGAGCGCGGGATGTAATTAGATGATTTTCCCACCGAAAAAAAAGGCTCCCTAGTGTTGGATTTTTTTTCACTTTGGCTTTGGCCATTGGCTGATACTACTATCGGTACAATGATCACTGAGTCTCTGTTTAACTCAAAAGATTTACCTTACTATTTTTCACGTTGCGTGATGAATGGTACGGTAAATATTTGCATAGCCAAACCATTTCTTGTAATTTCCGAATGAAACCTCTTTATGATGCCCATTCAAAACTACTTCCTACATATTTAGCAATAAAGTTTTAAATCATGAACTACAACTGTTATTTTAATGAGAATGAAGTAACCCCTAGAGGTTACTAAATTCACATTATAATGCTACATTAGTTACTTCCGTGTTACAGTTTTTAAGAAAACCTATAAACTTACGTTATACTTTTTTTTTGAGATGAGAAGTCATTCAATGACTTCTTGCGCTCTAGAATGGAGCAAGAGGGCGTGCCAGACTGTTACTAATTAAAACCATACCTGTGTTGTTTAGTTGTTCTTTGCGGTCTATGACCACAGGTTTTCTTTTCAAGAAGTCTGCGGCCCTAGCAGGCATCAGCCCTTCTGGGCTCCTACGGTTTTATTGACCAATAAAAGCGTTGCGCCGTCGACGACTCGGACTCGGTCCTCACCGGTCGGGCTGACAATGAGTTACCCATGGCTCGTCGTCCTCATACCCGCACCTATGGCGGCTGAGTATCGCCCTGCGACTCCCGACGCCTGAAGCATCTCCTATGTAGCGGCTGGGGCGTGAGGATGTCTGTTTCTTGAATTACTATTATTAATACATAGGAGTATATTTACATTGCATATCTATATACATATATAAAAGGAGAAACTGACTGACTGACATATCATCGCACAGCCGAAACTACTGGGATTAGGAGCGTGAAAATTTGCACAAGGCTTCCTTTTACTACGTAGGCGAGAACTGAAGGATTTTTCAAGAGACCCTAAGAAGATGAGCGGGAATCCAAAGTTTGTTTGGGGAAACCAACTTTCAAGCGGGCGAAGCCGCTGGCAGAAACTAGTTTTATACTAAATCTTAAATTCAGTACCTATAATACTGGCTGTTTTACTAATTGCTAAAAAAGCTGCCAGTGACTTATTTATTGTTATTCTCTTTATTCAATTTTTTTCACATATAAAATTACATTTTTAAATATTTTTTAACAAAATTATACAAAAGAAAAAAAACATTTAAAAATATAAAAATATAGTTATCCACCGGTGTCGGGAGCAGAGTCCAAGCTACCGGTGGTTAGGGCTCCAGAGACAGGAACCTCCTCACAATGCGAGCCGTATCGAGGAGTACTGCCTTTTGTATCAGGTCCTTGATCCACCCGTGCAACGATAGCTTCGACAGATGGTCGTCGAAGCTTTTGGCTATAAGGCCATTATTTTTATCATTATTATTTAATTTTTATTACTTATCTTCATTGTGTTCACATAATAGAAGCAAAAAAGAAATATTTAACGAAGATTCATGTAACTCAATACGATTTAAAAGAGTGTCCATGGAGTTTCTTGTACGTTCTTCTCCATAGAGATCTACTCTTTGGAACGTGCAATTTAGCTTCACTTGTTTGACTGACCGACATTTTGACAATTCAAAAGTGCCTGTAACTGGTCTATTTTGAAATAAACGTTTCTGAATTATTTCTAAGACATTTCAATTTAAAAAAGTCGCTACTACAAATAAAGATCCTAGCTAAACAAGAAAGTATTTCAGAAAGCTTCATTTCCTTAATTAGATAGTCTATCCGAGAGACAAGTGTATCTGTCACATTAGTTTAATGTACCGTTTACAAAAACGACGGACGGCAATTACTCAGCCAAGTCGCGCAGAAAATGATTATCCCTACCACAAGATAGCTGCTAGAAAATTAAAAAGAATCCTTTGCTTCTTATAAAAATATTTATACATCTATGCACATATAAATAAAATCATTTATAATAGCAAAATCACATTTTGTACAAATTATGCACCTGAAAGTGTATTCGATACCCGCAACAGAAATGCATTTTTAAATGTGTATCTGTCTATTTTGTTCCGGCTAATCTTCGAACCAGTAAGACCAATTTCGACGGGATTTTCA
Source organism: Mythimna ferrago (assembly GCA_910589285.2). Lineage (NCBI taxonomy): Eukaryota > Metazoa > Arthropoda > Insecta > Lepidoptera > Noctuidae > Mythimna > Mythimna ferrago. The sequence continues at coordinate 11,536,572 of OU342695.1, forward strand.
CTAGCAAATACTTTTAGTTTAGAAAAAGAATTAGGGTTACACGCATAAAAAGACATCTTGAAATCGTGATCGTGAATTGTTGTAAAGTAAAAACAGAGGAAAGAAAAATTCAAAACGGTGAATTCATAAAAATATGTATAAACAAGCTAGCTCGATGCCCGCGACTTCTTCCGTGTCAGAATCTTAAAACAGCACAATGCATTAGATTACAGCGTCAACTCTATTAGTATTCCACAACTATCAAACAACGCCGCCTAGTCCCAAACTAAGCAGAGCTTGTCTTATGAGCACTAGACAACTGATAAACATACATATATATTTCTAAATACATACATAATTATGTAGATAAATTACACCCAGACACAGAATAAATGATCATGCTCATCACACAAACATTTGTCCTGGGTGGGAATCGAATCTACGAGCTCCGGCCTAGCAGTCAGGGCCATAACCAATAGACCAATAGGCCAGTCAGATATCTATGATTAAACTAAAATAAATTCCACTAATAGTGACTTATTTTAAACTTTTCGTTTTTTGCGGTTGGGTTTTTTGTCACTGTGATCTTTTTTGTTGTTTTAATATCTACCCGTCCTATATAGCCAAAATGCATGGCAAAACGTAATACATTATCACTTCGTTCGTGGTCAACTGACATAGACAGTAAATAATCCTCCAGATAGGGGCGTGCATGACACGCAACCAGATTTGTCTGCATACCACTAGAAAAACAGAAAATAATTCTTTACACTTTTGTATTTATTAATAACTAGCGTTTTCCCACGGCTTCACCCGCGTACATAAAATATCACCTACCTACATATGTCACTCAAGAATAAAGCATTTTGTATCAGTGAAAAAAATCGGACCAGTACTTTCAAAGATAACCTTCTACAAACCAAATAAAATCTGTCTAAAAAGTCAAACAACTTGGAATTTTTTAAACAAATTAATAAGTCAGTTATATGTATTACATACATACAATACTTTTAATAAGATTCTACTAGGAAAAAATGATCATCTTTGAGGGTATTCAAGGCTAGCTCGCTGTCCGGCCGTCTAGCTCGCTGTCCGGCCGTCCGGCAACCGTCCGGACCAAGCCCAAGTCGTCGACGGCGCGCGCTGTTCCCGCGCGCCTCAAGGAGTTGTCAGCAACAGCAGGGGCCCAGTCGGGTCGAAGCCTACTGGGGCCAGGGTAATCCGAAAGGGCGCTCGAGCCCCGGTATGAAGGCTTGAAGGAACGGGATGGGTTTTTTAGTCAGTAAGAGTCTGACACTATGTCCCGCTCCGCCCAAGAGCGGGGGTTGTCATAAGATGATTTTTCCCATCGAAGAAAAAAAAAAAAAAAGGGTATTCAAGGCAAGAGTGGCTCATAAACTAGTGCGCCTCACCATGCATCACTGCATGCAACATGAGGTGGGATCACAGTCAAGCACTAGTTTATATCAATTAAAAAAAATCTCTTTGCGATCTTTGATTGTTCAACCAGTGTTGACTACATCAGATTTAAACAATTTGCTTAGATTACCCAAGTCGCTTGATTTTTTAGACATACCTCTTTATAATAATTATTATATATTAGTGTAGATATAGCAAGAAAGAAATTGGTTAAGTTCTCGTCGTTTTCTTTTTAATTGATTACACATCTGTTTAATACAAAAATACAAGCTCACGTTGCAAAGCTTTAGCAGTGTTACCGCTCCCCTTAAATCGCCACACTCCCTGTTAACTGTCGTAACTAGCAATTGATATTTTTCCAGGGCGACCGTTTTTCGGTCGGGCGTTAAAATCATATTCTTGTAGTTGCGTTGGCTGTAGCTTTATTAACGAATTAATAAGTTTTTTATATAAATCTTGGCATATTCTTTTAGTTAGTAGTGGCCCTAAAGCCCTAAATTACGAAGATAGTGAGGATATTTTTACCTTCTTTTACATTTCCGCAAAACGAAATACTTGAATATCTTCTAAACGGTAAATGATACAGATATGACGATTGGAGAGAACTTATTCGAAATAATGTTATGAACACGTTGGTAATATCAGTGCAAATACGCCAGTTTGTGAGATACGACAGTTAGCGGGGAGGGCGACGACATGATATTCTAAAGGAGAACAAACAATTTTTTTTTTACATTCCACAACTATCACACAACGTTTTCTAGTACCAAGCTAAGCAGAGCTTCTGTTATGAGTACTACAACTGATAAATATACATATTATAGATAAATTACATCCAGATACAAATTAATCATGCTCATCACACAAACATTTGTCCTGGGTGGGAATCGAACGACATCATAGCATAGCAGTAATAATCACTAACCACTAGACCAGACAAATTAACCTTTGTGTTCTGTATCAAAAACTACATACTTTCTAAACTTGATACTGGCTAAAAGTACAAACAGTGTGAGGGAAAAGTATTAAAAAAAAAAACTGTGAAAGGTTGTCTTTCACAGTTTTTGATCGCGAGGGAACCGGATTGCCCTAAAATCAAAAACTTTGAAGACATGCGACATCTAACTTGCACTGGGCACGCGATTCCCTTTCCTAGAGAGGAGGCATGAGTGAGTCCCAGCAGTGGGGACAACAATATAAGGCTGGTAATGCTAAGGCTGGTAAATAGTGGGACAAGATATGTGTACAGCTCATGTCCTTGACCGTTAACCACACGGATATGAGACTACTAAGACGCTTAATGAAAATTTCAGCTAGTTACAAACTCATCTCGTTCTCATGTGATTAATTAATGATATCAGATAACCTTCATGAGATTACTGCATGCCCAGGTAATTATAAAATAAGTAATTTTGTCAGTACTACAATAGAAACATCGAATAGTTTTGGAAAAAAAACTGACCAACTGAATGACGTCTCACAGTTTTTTTATCTATTAGAAACCTGTGTTAAGTACCCCCCATTTTTCAGGGACCCCCTGGATGGTTTGAAAAAATAATTGAAAACGCGACTTAAACCAATTAATAAAATGAGTCTTAGCATTTGTTCAGTCAATTTACTTGCTGTTTCAGGGAGAGGAGTGTAAAAAAAATGGACCGATATACCTCCTGGCAACATCCAGAATCGTAATTTGCATGCTTTTCTGAGTCCAAAACCATTCACAGACGCGGACCTCATATTTTGCACACTCAACTCCCTTTGGCGCCTGCTCTACTAATAACTCGTGAATAATAAAATCTTTATTTTTAAATATAATTCTTCTGTACGTGTATGTCACTTAACTCCTACTAAAAATTTTGACGAATTTTGATGATATTTCGTATGTATAATTATATTTAAGTGAGTCCCTGGATGGTTTGAAAATATAATTGAACCCGATAGGTGGCGCTGCAGTCGGGTTTTGACATTTTTATTCTCATGAAAAATCAACTTTCTGTGTAATAAATAATATATAAATACTGTCTTTGTAACAATATAAATTATAATGAATAGTTTTTTAAGGCTTATAGTCCCTTGAATCATCTGGCCGAAATAAAATGCTCACAACTCTAGTACCCGTCTAGGCGACAGTACGACTATATGTGCATTTGTTTGCGGCCAGCTACGCCCGGATAGAGCCCCACTGACTTTTAAATCCATTTTCTTTGCGAAATATTGATTAATTTACATCTGCAATGTTCACTTTGAAGAATATTTAACTACCAATTTTTATGTGTAAAAACGTTTCTAAAGATTCAAGTCGTTTCGAAGGAGTAGGGAAAAGTTGCGAATGTGATTTTGTATGTAATTTTTTTTTTACCTGGCCGTTACCGAGGAGTAGGCTCCAGAAAGTCACTGTTTTAAGGCACTTTTCGGGCGCTTGGGCCTTAAGCCTTTGAATTGACTAATGGAAAGTATATTTCTTCACGCTCAAACGGCTGAACAGTTTTAGAAAACCTGGGACATGGATAGACTGTCCTGGAATAGCACATAAGATCCTTTTCATCCCGGGACTAGATTTTTTTGGGTCATTTTTGACTGGCCTGTTGGTCTAGTGGTAAGTGACCCTGACAGCTATGCCGGAGGTCGTAGGTTCGATTCCCACCCAGGACAAATGTTTGCGTGATGAGCATAATCATTTGTTCTGTGTCTGGGTGTAATTTATCTATGTATGGTATGTATTTAGAAATATATATATATTTTGTGCCGGTTGCTGTGGAGACTCTGGGCAGTTGGAGTACGGAGGCAAGGTCTTTTGTGCGGGATTTGGGCCGTAGGCTCGGTGAGGCAACGGGTGACTCCCGGTCCAGGTCGTTCTTGGTGCAAAGAATGGCCATCGCTATTCAGCGAGGTAATGCGGCGAGTGTTATGGGCACCTTTGCACCGGGAACGATCAGGGGCGGGTTATTTATTGACATTTGACGTTTCCTTTGTGTAATGTTGATTCTTTTATATTTTATTTTATTGACATTTGTAATTTAATTTGATTGACATTTGTGATTAAAACAATTATGACAGTTCGTCGTTTTTAGAAATATATAAGTATGTTTATCAGTTGTCTAGTACTCATAACACAAGCTCTGCTTAGCTTGGGACTAGACGGCGTTGTGTGATAGTTGTGGAATATTATTATTATTATTTTTTTACTGGGAGTAGATTACTTTGGGACGATTTTCTATTTTTACGCAAGCGAAGCCACAGGCAACAGCTTGTAAGAAACAAACCTGAAACATAAAAACATACTGGATCAACCCAATTCACTAACAAATACCATGACGTAATATTACCTTATATCATCATAATAGGTAGGCCAAACCTTGCATCAAAATACATTTTTGTCATAAACCCAACTAGACCAGACATCATCAAGAAAAAAGTAGAACTCAATCCAATTATTGGTTTTCAGGATCTGCGGCGTTTAATTTAATAAAAGTTGCTTCGACTAACTGGATGGGACAGTTTTATTTGTAAACGGGCACAAGGTACATCTAGTACCGTGGTACGATCACGAAGACCTATCTTCTTGATTTATTTTTTTAAGCGGTAAATCATCCAATGACTTCTCTTGCTCTAGAGAGGGACTTGTCAGAGTTTTACTGACTTTTTTTTATGGTGGGTAAAATCATCCAATGACAACCCCCGCTCTTGGGCGGAGCGGGAGATAGTGTCAGACTCTTACTGACTAAAAACCTTCTAGCCTTCATACCGGGGCTCGAGTTTCCTTTCGGATAACCCTGGCCTCAGTAGGCTTCGACCCGGCTGGTTCCCTGCTGTTGCTGACAACTCCTTGAGAGACTTTTACTGATTAAAATCCACTCTTATGTTGCTTTTTTGCCTTGCCTTCCAAGATCCCGGGTTTTTCTTTCAGAAGCAAACCCATGACCCCAGTATAGGCTGCGCACCTCAAGGAGTTGTCAGACAGCCAGCAGGGTCTAATTCCGAAAGAGAGGCTCGGCACCGGTATGAAGGCTAGAAGGAACGGGGTGGGCTTTTTAGTCAGTAAGAGTCTGACACTATCTCCCGGTCCGCTCGAGGGCGAGGGATGGCATTTGGATGATTTTTACTCACCAAATAAAAAAAAACCAGTAAAAGCCGAAGCTTATACTGGGTTTAGGGTCGAAACCCTGCTGGACTAGACCTTCGTAATGGTACTAAATCTAACTAGCTTTGGCTGTGTTTAGGCCTTGAAGTCTTGTGAGTAGAGCAGTTGTTTTGGCGCGATTATTTTGACACAATTTAGTTTAAGTGTTTAAATCTTTTTGTCTGAATTTCTTTTTTGTCAAGGACACACAGTCCTTGACTTATGTAAATATGTCTGCATCTCTCAAGATACGAGTAATCCTTCTTCTTCTTGGGGCTAGGGTCTGTTTCCGAAAGGGAAGTTTGGTCCCTGTATGACAGGCAAGAAGAAACGGTGTGGGTTTTTTAGTCAGTAAGAGTCTGACACTATCTCCCGCTCCGCCTAAGGGCGGGGGATGTCATTCAGTCACCGAAAAAAAAAACCAAAAAGCCCTTTTTCTTTTCAAGTCGAGTGTAAACTTTAGAGTCTGTCTAATAAGTTAAACGACTTGGATAATTATTAGGATTTAATGAAATCTAATGTAGTCAACACGGGTTCAGTTATCAAGGTTGATTAAGAGGTAGAGATCATTGTTTACTAACAGAAGAACCTTATGAAAAGTATCGAATATAAGTATTTTTTAAATGATTAAATATTATACAAAATTCCCAAGTCGGTTGACTTATTAGACAGAATATAGTAAGGTTTTATAGTCTAAAGCTTTACCCGAATAAAACATTTTACCATTTTTTATTCGGATAAACGTATCTATTACATTATAAAGTAAATATATTTACCTGAATTTAGTACTAAATTTTTTAACTCATCATTTAAATTTTAAAACCAGCTCTGTGCTCATAATTAAATTGTACCCACCTCCTTGCAGCCTTGCAGCCACAAACCGAAATTAGTTTAGTTAGAGCACTAATAGTTTTTGCTACCATGTTGGCTGTTGGCCATGTTGGCTGTTGGCTGAACCAGACGGCTAAGTTGTCTTTTGTTCATCAAGTGTTGGCCACGGATTCTCCAGCACTCAACTGCCATTGTCTTATAAAAGGAATCTCGGCTCTCGCTTTGACGTTATAAATCTATGAAAGATGTTGAATGGATGGTGGTGGTGTAATACAATATGTTATTGGTAAACGTCAGGTTTATGTTTGTTAGAATGTAGGTCATCATCATTATCTTTCTTTCATGCTTAGGTTTGATTCCCACACGGAACAAATATTTGTATGATCTACTGAAAATTGTTCCGGGTATTATGTATATGAATTTATATGTTTTTAAAGACGCTAACGATATAAGAGAAATTCCTAGTGTGGAGTACATAACGATCTTTAATTCTTTATTGTACACACAAAAACTTAACCTCAATATATTGATTGGATAATTTATGGACAAAGGCGAGCTTAACTCAACAATGAGTTTTCTGCCAGCAAACCTTTGAGTGACAGAGAGAGATCACATTCGAGGGTAACGTTAATTAATATTTGGAGTCGAAGAACATGTCATCTACTTCAATATTTTTTAATAGTTAGTAAGCTAATTTGACTCATAAAATAAAGCTATTTTTACATAGTATGAGTAATTGAGTATTAACAGCAATATTGTAGAAACAAAAAATAACGACCCAGAAACCACTTTTTTCCGGCGCGGAAATCCTCATAAATGTCCTCCGCCTGGGGTGGGGGAAGGGGTCTGTCAGACTCCTCCAACATCCTAACCTAAACAGACACAAACAAAACTTATTAAATTCCCCACAATTTTCATAACACAATCCGATAAGAACGTTACCACAGACGCGCTACCACTTGAAGTATCTCTTTAATCTTCCACCGCGACTTTTGTAATAGTTAATGCATTTCATAACAATGTTAACAAAACCGCTATCATGTTCAGAAAAACGGAATCACTTTACATTTTACTGCCGTCGTAATCTTACGAATAAAAAACTGTTACGACCTCTGAGGGCTGAACCCTACAAATGGCGGAGTCCGGAGGCCAAACGACGCCTTTTTGTCATCTGACAATACCACAAATTGCGCAGTTTTGTACGCACTGGCAATATACTAGTTTTTTAGTATGGTATATTGTGTTAATAAATCAAAAGTTCTATTACGAATGTTATGATATCTATAGTCAGTGTAGACGATAACTCAAATCAGATATTTATTGGGGTATTGACAGACATCGCACAACAACGCTATTAAAGTTAATCTTATTCGAAAATCTTCACAAATATTTATAGTTTCTTTGTTGTGAACTGAATATCGTATTCTCGTTTGTCCTTGATTTTTTTGTCTATCTACTCAAATTTCCAATTATGAATTCAAAAGTCCTCATAGACAAACTTTTTCCACAAACAACTCCAATAAAATTAAAAAGTTATTTTCTAAGTAACATTATTTATCTTTTCTAACAAAATAATGTTATCAAATAGTTAACTTTTTTGTATTAAGTACCCACTTGACTTTGACGAAGAAAGTAATAAGTACACACATAATATACAGGATGGATTTTTGTGGCTAGTTATAGGAAAGATACCATCAATAACTTTTTAAAATTTTGAACTGTATTTACAGATTTCGGAAAGAAATACATTTAGCAAATAAATGCTCCATCCTGTTTATGTCACAGTCTTATCCGGTCAAACACACCTTTAACTAAAACAAATTTTTAATGAAAATTATTTTTTTCCTAACAAGCTTTTATAGCATGGTATATATATATATGTACCTAAATAATTAATCCTATTCATCAAGACCATTTCAAAAAGCTCAAACACAATAGGGTTGAGTTCCTATGGCCATCTTTCGGTTCCATCATAAGATCAGTACCACAATATTTTTGCACTGTTATCTGATTTACACATGCATGCAAAATTTCAGTTCAATCGGTCACCGGAAAGTGGATCAAATAAATTTTAGAAGATTTAATTACAGTCAAACAAACATTGGGACAGGTAGAACTAAATAAAAGCTTGTAAAAAAGTACTTTTGCTTTTGCAAAATACTGCGGTCAAAAGTACTTTCAACGGAGAGTTTTGACTGTATTATTTTTACCAACGAGTACCTAGTACCTACTCGTACACATACATATTTAAACAAGGCGCCTATTTAAATAATTACATGGGAGCTAATAACATAACTGTTCTCGGCTCAAAACAAGCCTATTTTTAGGCTTTGTTGGAGTGGAAAAGATGTGAAAAATATGTACTACATAATTCATAATACTTGTACCTAAAACATAATCTAATTTCGGAGCCGTCGCATACAACATGAATTGTGAATGTCGGGGCGCCAAAGTACCTATTACGGTAGCAAATCACAGTGCTTGTGTCTATGAAGTACGTATATGAAATACGATTGTGACTAGGAAAAATAGTAGCGTTGTTCTAGGCATAATAGTTTGTGTACCTACATTATGAAATATTCAAAATACCTATATAAAAAAAACTGTCTCAAAAAATATTGAGGATAACATTATGAAATTATTATGATAAGATTCAAATAGGATGACGGGGAGTATTCTAATATTGTAGGTATTTTATTGGATAACTAGATACTGTTCTTTATAAAGCCTATAAATATATGAATTTAATAGTGGTTGTCCTTTTACCGCCGCTTACTAGCATCCTGATTGGCTGAAACGTGACGCACATCTACGCGTTATAGTGATGCTGGCGCACTCTAGTGAGTGCATGCATGGAAAATTCAGTTTGAATCGCTGTGAGTTTATAATTAATTGGTATAAAAAAAAAAAACAATCTGTTCAAGATCTTTGTCTTGAACAGATTATGTTTTACCTTTTTTTGTTAATCATGATGTCTGTCTGTACCATCACTATGCCACTTAAAATACTTGATGGGTTCATTAATTTATTAATTAAAAATAATTACCATTAATAAAAGACCATGTACCGGAAAACGCAGCGTTGGAAGGCCTGTCACAAAGGGGACCGATGACCAGGTGAGGGTCGCATGAATCCGATGGTTGCAAGATGAACAGGACCGGTCATTATGGCGACACTTGGGGGAGCTTATGTACAACAGTAGACGTCTTTTGGCTGAAATGAAAAAAAAATAAAAAAATAGAATAATAAAAAAATATTTAAATAACAATATCAAAATAAAATCACCATTATTTTTTTTTCACTTCACTCCCTCACTTCATACGGTTTCGTTTCCGTGACTTATTTCACAATGGATACTGTATTTTTTCAACCGGAAAAAATGCAGGATATCCGTGGGGTAGACCTATTCAGTTACTGATAGTAAAGTGAAATGATGACGAAGAGTCTTTCGACGTAGTATTGTAAAGCCACCTTTTTTTTTTCGATGGGAAAAATCATCTTATGACAACCCCCGCTCTTGGGCGGAGCGGGAGATAGTGTCAGACTCTTACTGACTAAAAAACCCATCCCGTTCCTTCAAGCCTTCATACCGGGGCTCGAGCGCCCTTTCGGATAACCCTGGCCCCAGTAGGCTTCGACCCGGCTGGGTCCCTGCTGTTGCTGACAACTCCTTGAGGCGCGCGGGAACAGCGCGCGCCGTCGACGACTTGGGCTTGGTCCGGACAGTTACCGGACGGCCGGACAGCGAGCTACCCATTGCTCACTGCCCGCAAGCCCGCGCCTACGGTGATTGTAAAGCCACCTCGGAAATCCGATAGATGGGAGACGCACTGGACCGGTCATTCTGGTGACACTTAGGGGATACCCATGTTCAGCAGTAGACGTGGTTCGGCTGAAATAATGATAATATTAGCCTCTTTCAAAGAAACAAATTTTTACCTTTTCTTTTTTAGTGTTTCTATTGTACCGCAGACATGGTGATCTGCGCCTTTTTTTCACAATGTATTTTTTTTTTTAATATCCTTCACATACAATTACCGGCACGGATCTTGAGCGCTGGCTTCAAGTTGCGCAAAAGTCAAATATTCGGTCTCTTTAGTAGTGCGAAGTGAGACGCGGGGACGGGGAATGTCAGTGATTGGCTCGCCGCGCCATCTGTCATAGACGTCACTCCTGATTCGTTCCCTGCGTTGCTGCATGTATCTAACAACGAAGACGATTGGCTTGGCAATGTATAGAATGCGCAATGCGATCCCCACTCTGACGCCGAGCGCTCAAGTTCCTTTCCGGTAATTGTATTAGTAGAGGATACGGTTAAGAACGACCTTCACCGGTTTGTTTAATGGATGAAACCTATTTTATGATAAATTTAGTATATTAAATAATATAACGCGGGTGGGTTGCCTGAGAAATTCCTGGACAAACAATTTTTTTTTTTTTGAAAAATGCTCCGGTGTGTTTAACGAATCAATTTAATACTAACCGAAAGAGTAAAGCCTTTAGAACATAAAAATGTTGGGTTGCCTATTTGTTTCCTGGCATAGCTATGGGTTGCCAGGTATAAACAGGTATGTATAAACAGGTGTGTTTTTTTTTTATATACAACAAATTCTATATCAAAATAAACGCTGTTTCATTACGAATACGATGTTATAGTGTTGTCTGCAAAAAAATGTGGTATGAATAACGGTTGTGCATTTTTCTAAAAATAAAATAAATTTTCAATTTTTAATTAATAATAGTCTGGCCAGGAATTTCTTAGGCAACCCACCCGCGTTATATTATTTAATACACTAAATTTATAATAAAACACGTTTCATCCATTAAACAGACCGGTGAAGGTCGTTCTTAATCGGATCTTAGACTATATGTCATCTCCACCGTGCACTCATCGTGGTAATGATTTACTTAAGCTTAAAAACTACGCGAGTCCACTTCAGACTCGTTATTTTTAGGGTTCCTTACATCAAAAGGAAAAAACGAAACCCTTATAGGATCACTTTGCTGTCCGTCCGTCCGTCTGTTTTCTTTTTATAATGGATAGGCTCGCGTTTGACCACTACCTCACCTGATAGTAAGCGATGATGTGGCCGACGATGGAACACGCTTGCCTAGAAGCAATCTAGCAATCTATCTAATTGTCAAGACTCTTAATCTCGAGAACGCGTAGAGGTATCGAGTTGAAATAAAAACCATGTACTCAGGTCTGCGAACTCTTGAAGCTGTAAAAAAATCAAACTTGTAAATAACACAGCGCACACGCACTCTTACTCCATCACACATTCACTCACGGTTATTTTGTTTTCCCTCTTATTTTTATTTTTCTTTATGTTTTCCTTCTACCAGTTCTTGTGGTACCTGTACTTGTTGCAACAGTATATTCTAATTTGTGGGTGAGTGTCCTGGAGACCTGAAATACAGGGCTTCCTTAGTTTAGGCTCCAGTCCACCCCAATATTCAACTAACATTTAATTTTTTGTAATATTTTGTGGTGGAAAATTAACAAAATTATTATTACAACTTTTTTTTTTGACATTACGAGCATGGCAGTTGAGAGTTTGTCATGCTCACTCAAATGTCTCGCTGTTGGTGGCACGTGTTATTGGGTCGTTCAGTTCCCTTCAAAATGGTTGAGCTGAGTGGGACTGATGCACGCGTCATGCTCGTGAACGGGTGCCGTCAGATGGGACTGGTCATCTCTTAGCTGCCAGTGGCTTAATTCAGTTTCTATCTTTTAATTATTTTACATTTTTATTTCATTATCGACATTGTGCTCACATGATAGAAGCAACAAGTAATATGTAACCAAGCATTACATGTAACACATAATATGATTTAAAAGAGTGTCCATGGAGTTTCTTGCACGTTCTTCTCCATAGAGACCTACTCTTTGGAACGTGCAATTTAGCTTCACTTTTCTTGGACTGACCGACATTTGACTATTCAAAAGTGCCTGTAAATGGTCTATTTGAAATAAATGTTTTGATTTGATTGATTTGATTTGATTATTAATAATAATAATAATTTATTCATACACAATCCTAATACAGATGGAGCGAAATATACAAGTGCTATATTGACATAATCCTTTTCCGTGATTAGGCTATGTGATAGAGCATGCAGTAAACCGTGTGCCTTCTGACACCTAAACTATTATCAATTTAACGAGAAAAAAAGATACGGAAGTATGTCAATGTCCAACAGTGGACGTTTTTCGCCTAAAATTAAGTTATTGAGTGCCTCTTACAAACAGACAATCATCTTGTTTTACCTCTTTTAGTTGTCCCTTGTTTAACCAGTGGTTCTGCAAAACAAATTCAAAATAGCACATACCAGTGCGTCCGTTGTCACCGCCCGCATGTATTGTAATACCGTTATGTAGATCCAGCTCTTTTTATTGGACGTTCCACGGTTTTAGCTCAGTTTTAATAGGGTTATTCAGTCCCTCGGGAAGCTTTGTTTGCTAGAAAGCGCTCGGAAAAAGACCTAACACAATATTGGTTTGAAACTATTAGCATTGGGAAGTTTACGGTTTTTTTTTTCAGGTACAAAATCATTGAATAACTTTAGGTACAAAATCATTGAATAACTTTTACCACTCTGGATGGAACGAGAAGGAAAGAACGAAAGGAAAACAATTTATTTAAGCGAAATGACGCAATCTTAAAACTGCGCGCTAAGACGCTAAGGCGTGTCAGATTCTTACTGACTGAAACTCAAGTATATTCCTACAACCCGAGTCATCGATAGCGCGTAGTGCTTCACGCGCACCTCAAAGAGATGTCAGCAATACCGTAGGGGCCCAGCAGGGTCGAAGTCGACTGAGGCCATAGGTTGACTTTTAGAACGGGACCCCGGGGCCCTGGACCGCTAGGCAAAAAAGGAATATAGGAGTGGTTTTAGTTAGAAAAAGTCTGACATGCGCTCCCGCTCCGTCCTAGAGCGCGAGTCATTGTATAATTTAGCTTTTTGCGTTCTAGCATCACGATAATTCGTTCGAACAATACTGTGTCTCAGCCTAAAAAAAATCGTGAAGGCGTTTCATTCTAATCGGAGTTAACTGAACCATTTCTTCAAAGGCTTGCTCTACAAAAAGTAGCACCTACACAAATGACAGCCAGTCTTTACATAATTTCTGTAGAAACGCTCAAAAACCTTTAAATTAAAAATTTACTACCCTGCCAGTTAGCAAGTATAATTATTTTTCGAGGAAAGTGCCCTTCATCCAATTCCAGGAAAAAAAGATACACATGTAGGTATAACTCGTTCGGGAAAATTTCATTACACCGTTGGGTTTTCCATGAAATCTTTTGCTTGATTTTCATAGAAAACCATATAATAGAGCTCTTTCGGACTGGTTTGGTTTTCTATTATAGTATTTGAGAACCTTTACCACAGATCCTGTATAATAAGTAAAGGCAAACCCGGACAGAACATATTTAAACAGTTTCAAATGGTTTGTTGACTTTTTATCATCACACTAATCTCATTCACCCCACTCATACACACAAAACGTTTTGGGAACACATTCACTATGCCTACAGCTAAGGATCAGAATTCCCTGATGGAGTCTGTATTTTATGATACCTACAAGCTTAAAGTTTTTAAGTCAAGAGTGAACAGGTTAAGAGATAGTTGGAGATAAATTCTCAGCTTCATTTTAACCGAGACGGGGTTTTTGTTTCAATAATTACACATAACTATTGTCTAGTTATATATACTAGACACTTGAGAAACAAAACTACACCAAATTCTACATCACTATAACTTAGCATAATCAGCCTTTTAATGTTCCCATTGCTGGGACTCAGGCCTCCTGTCTAGGAGAAGGAACGGGACGTAATTCACCACACGGGCGCAGTGCGGGTTGGTGAGTGTCTCACGTCTTCGAATTTTTGGTTCTTTACATGCCGGTTTCGTACATCATTATATCCACGAGAAATCGATTTGCGAATAACTAAATCTGTTACTGAACTTTACTCAAAAAAATCATACCAAGAATTCCAACTAAAATCTTTTCCGTCTGACACGTGCAACGTTGCAACACCTCAGCTCTTTGTTGCAACAGGCAGGCCAACATTAGCCACTAGGCGCAGTCGACACTACATACATTGTTTTTTAAGCTATTGCATAGCTTCTATCGCGGGCCTTGAGCGTGGAGACCGAATCCAGAAATTCCGTAACGAAAATAAACTAACACCCCCCATTCATTTGTTTTTTGAGCGTGGTGACCGATAAGAAAACAAATGAGTGAACAATCAATCAAAATTCAATTCAATGTGTGAAAGTGTAACTTCAAATAAAGTAAAAAAAAAACAAAAGAAAAAAGTACTGCATAAATAAAATAAATAAATAATTATAATTGCATAAGTTAATAAAAATGCTATGCAATAGCTTTACCGCGACAGTCCCCGAGTGCCACACGTCTTTTTTTTTTTGTTTTATGTACTCTCCAAATTAATTTCAATTTCAATCTAAAGTCAATCCAATTGCAATGTCAATTTTGACGTTACGTGATTTGGTACTCTTGAAAACAATATTGTCAACATATACGATTTCACTTAGTTCTCAAAATGGTCACGCAATTTTGAGCCAATTTGGCGCTAGCATTGAATTCAAGGGTACAAAACGTCACAATCTCAATGTCGACCGATCGGAATTGAACTCAAGAGTAAGTCTGCTGGTTATAACAATATACTTCTGTACCAAACTTTTCTGAGGTAGGTTTCTAGAATAAAATTCTTAGCTCCATTTTTACCAAAATGGCGCCTGTTTCAATAAATCCACATATCGTCTAGTAACGTAGACACTTGAGATACAAAATTACCCCAATTCTACTTTACTATATCCACGAGAAATTCATTTGCGAATAACTAAAACAGCTACTAAAATTTACTCAAAAAATCTCACCAAAAACTCCAAAAAAAATCTTTTCCGTCTGACACGTGCAACGTTGCAACACCTCAGCTCTTTGTTGCAACAGTTTCACCAACATTAGCCACTAGGCGCAGTCGGCGCCATTGTTTCCGACCAGTTTATAATGAATGCTAACAATTGCCATCTACTTCTGTACTCCATTGTTAACTATTGTGTTACTGAAAGCTTCTAACTATGGGCTGTAATCTACATATAATATACTAACTTCTGCAAGCTGTTTCACCCGCGTAAATGTCGCGTTTTTCCATACAAATTTTGTTCCCTCGTTTCATCCCATTAAAAGGCGAATTTTGGAGCATCCTCTCTGTCACCTACTTCATAAAAGTAATAAATTTTATGCAAAATTTCATGTTTTTAAACCCAGTAGTTTTGGCTATGGGTTGATATGGCAGTTTCTCCTTTTATAAAAACTAAAGGAAAAACTGACCGAAATCTACACTAAGAAGTAAGGTTTGTTTTTATGTTTTTTAAGCTATTGCATAGCTTCTATCGCGGGCCTTGAGCGTGGAGACCGAATCCAGAAATTCCGTAACGAAAATAACCTAACACCCCCCACTCATTTGTTTTTTGAGCGTGGTGACCGATAAGAAAACAAATGAGTGAACAATCAATCAAAATTAAATTCAAAAGTGTAACTTCACTTAATATCAAAGAAAAAAAAAACAAAGGAAAAAAAAAACTGCATAAATAAAATAAATAAATAATTATAATTATTTATTTATTTTATTTATGCAGTATTTTTTTTAAATTATATATAATTGCATAAGTTGATAAAAATGCTATGCAATACTGCTTTACCGCGGCAGTCCCCGAGTGCCACACGTCTTTTTTTTTGTTTGTAGAAGGTAATCTCTGAAAGTACTGGCCCAATTGCTAAAATTTTTTCACCGACAGAAAGCTGCTTTACTCCTGAGTGACATAGGCTATATTTTATATACGCGGGCGAAGCCGCGGGTAAAGTTAGTATCTTATACTGGACCTAGTAGCGTGAAATTTTGCACAAGGCTTCCTTTTATGATGTAGACGAGCACTAAGAGGGGGTTTTGAAAATTTAACTTGGAAGGGGGTGCAAAGAAGGAAATTCGTTTGAATGCAGAATATTATTCCTATATTCCTGAAACTTAGCGTAAATAGTAGTAAAATATAACCCTAGTAAATAAATAGTTTTCATTATTCGTTTTTCAAAACTCTCCCTATAAAATGATTTAGGGGATGTTAAAATTTAAGTATATGTGAGAATCTTGTGGCACAAATGTTGATCAAAATGAATAATAATAAACACTATCATTATTATTTTTTTTAAATTACTATGGAATTTCGGTTTAAGGGATGTTAAAGTTTTTATGAAATAGTTCTTGCGAACGAAGTCGCTGGGAAAGTGCATGTAGGCATGAGAAGACACGAGACACGACGCGAAACACGACATGAGACACAACAAAGACACGACACAAGACATGACACGAGACACGAGACGAGTCGTAGTATAGACATGAGTAATGGATAAGTAGTTAACGCACTAGATAATGTGAACAGATATTTTGAAGACCAAATGTCGTACTCAAAAAACGATCAAGTTCAAGTCAAATTACCATCTCAATCTTAATCAATGTCAAAAACTTGTCGTAATAATGATGGTAATTAGAGGTGTTTTTGACAGTTTGTGACTGCGAAGCGAATGCGAACTTTCCTTAAAAATACGAGAATTGCTCCTCTGATATTTTTATTAGAGTTATATTATATTCGTTTTTGTTACCGGCTTTGCCTATGATTTTCGAAAATAATTAAACAGACACCTTATCTATGTATATGGCTTTTAGTTTTCGCATTTAGTTAATATAATTTATAAGCATAAGCATAGCATAAATCAGCCGTACAATGTTCCCACTGCTGGGACTCAGGCCTCTCTAGGAGAGGGAATGGGCTATAATCCACCACGCGTTCCCAGTGCGGGTTGGTGAATGTCATATGTCTTAGAATGTTTGGTACTTGGACATGCCGGTTTCCTCACGATGTTTTCCTTCACCGTTTTCAGAGCAGCGGTGATGAAATAAATTAGACAAAGTAATGTGCCTGGCTGAGTTTGAATCCGCCACCTACAACTCGTAAATCGAGGCCGTTACTACTCGGCCAGTACTAGTCTCAATTTATAAATCTGGTTTCATTATAGTTCACAACTCGCAAGCAGACTCAAATCTACACTAATAATGTAAGTAATACATAACATAATATAATAAATTAATACAATTTTAATGATGACATAATATGAATTGAAAATATAAAGCATAACTTATATTTTTTAAAGTAATAATTATTAATTAGTTAATAATAATAATATAATATAAGTATTAAATTAATAATACAAAAATGAAAATTTAATTGGTATGGACTAAATATGTCTGAAATAAAGATTTTATTTTATTTTATTTTTTTTTATAAAGTGGTAAAGTTTGTTTTTTTTTTTTTGTTTGTAGGACATGATCTCTGAAAGTAATGGCCCGATTGCGAATTTTTTTTTTAACGATAGAAACTTGTTTTATTTCTGAGTGACATAGGCTATGTTTTGTGTACGCAGGCAAAGCTGCGGGCAAAAGCTAGTAATCTATATTGTGACATTATTCTCAAAAATGCCAAGACTTTCTCCAAACGTTTACTTAGCTTCTTATACAAATAAATGCATGGTGACTGGTTTAATTATTTTTTTCAAAGCATCTTTATACCATAATGATATGGTCGGTTTTCCAGTACAAGAGTTACGGTTATCAAGCGGTTGGTAGTATAACTTAAAAGTATGTATGCATGCACATATTTGTGTAGCGACAAACTTCCGGTTCCGGTTGGACTCGGAGTGTTGGCGGAACTGACAAGTTTGCTTAGCGCAGTGTTGCAACATTATAGTCCATTGTCATTAAAGTTGCGAAGTTGAGTGTTTTACCGTATGAGTTGAAGTTAGAATAATATGTTATAACACAACATATACACCATTATATTTTAATCGTTTTAATCCCGTGGAGGGTCGATCCGGTACATGAAACACTACCGATTTGTAAAGATAAAATTAAAAAAATAAAGTACCTTTTTTTCAAAACTCGTATTAATTTACGCATCTACGAAATTAATTTCTTTAAGAAAACGTCAGCTGAACGAGTTCAATGACCTGTAGGTAGTTTGTACGCAACGCCGATTATTAACTACAGGCCATTGAACTCGCTCAGCTGATCTTTATAAATCGGTAGTGTTTCATGTGTGTGTGTGGTTGTGTTCATAACCTTCTAATAAATAAATATAGAGTGGCCATTAAATACAATTTTTTTTGGCAACATGTCGATTTGAATCCAATTTCTGATTAACTTGATGAACATTTATAACCAATTATATATGAAGGAGTAGGTAATTTTGCTTATTTTTTATGTTTTATCATTGCCGATGATTCTCGTATCTCATTTGAATCAAACGTATCAAGCTGGTATTTAGCAGATCAGATAGGAACATTCGGGAGTTGAAACTGGTTTAGACAGTACTGTATTCACAATAGATTTTCTATCCAATAAATTTTGAGCAGCTACTCTGGCCGTAGTACCGGCTTAGCCATTTTTAGGTTTCCTAACTTCTTGCCAGCCAGTTGGTTGGAAACCCCGGGGCTCTGGAACGAAGTTAAAGAAAGAACAGGAGTGGGTTTTAGTCAATAAAAGTTAGACACATCTTCCCGCCCCGGCCGAAGGCGGGAGAAGCCATTGGATGATTTTCAACCTTTAAAAATAGGTCCTTTCGGACATTCTTTCTTCTTCAGTAATACACGTAATAAGATTATTTTCTTTTATTGTGGGAAAATCATTAAATGACAACCCCCGCTCTTGGGCAGAGCGGAAGATAGTGTCAGACTCTTACTGACTAAAAGCCCACCCCGTTCCTTCTAGCCTTCATACCGGGGCTCGAGTTCCCTTTCGGATAACCCTGACACATAATAAAATCTGAAAACTCAAGCATCAGACACAGTCAGGCAAAATCGAACCCTAAAGACTATATTTTCCCTTCAAAACTACAAACACTAAGCTAGCTAGGCCAACCCTCACTATTAACTACGAAATCTTTGTCCATTACACTGTATCTCGTACATTATCCCTACTAACCTGAAACACTAATCCATGAAATCGTAATACTTCCTCCCGGGGTCCATTTTGCTAAGCTTCCGGATTCCGAGGGAGATTCGGGGTATCGTGTTAAATGACACGTAGCAGAACCTTTGCCATTAAATTATAAATAAAAGCTAAGCGACACAGCGGGAGACATTGAAAGCCTTGGAATAAGTAGTATAAGAATATAAGGTAATTTTTTGAGGAGTGTGAGGATAAAAATCCAAAAAATTATAAGTAGAAAAACAGGTCAAGCCATCGACCTCGATTTTCAGCCACCGTAGGTGTATGTGGACGACGACCAATGTGTAGCTCGCCGTCCACCCGCTCCGTTCGCCGCGTGTCTCAAAGAAACTACTGGGACCATGGGCTGACTTCCGAAAGGGAGGCCTGGGATCATAGAACGTAAGGCATAAGTGTGGTTTAATCAGTAAAAGTCAGACCTGCCGTCCCACTCCGCCCTCGAGATGACCGTGAACTTAGCGAATCACTTTTCCAGTAGAGCATAAAAAGGGAGAGTTCTGGGAGAAGTCATTGGGTTATTCCCCACTCACATGCAATGTAGAGTTTCATTGTTATCCGATCAGTCAGTAAGCCAAACCCTCCTGTTCCCTGCGTTGCCCTGCGTTCAAATTTGAGTTTATAGTTAACTCTAATGACATCATATGGTAATTACTCTACACTGGCATTTTTGAACGCGAACAAAGTTCAACTGTCAATGCCAAGCATATGGCCGCTTACTCCAACCTACCCTGGCCCTGCTCAGATAGTTACTCGAGTTACAAAAGTACGACCCTGGGTAGCAACTCTACTCGATTCTGGTTATTTTTGATCGCAGGGCAGAGAGGGTGAAATTATTTAATGGTAACCCACCTGAAAAAAAATCTGTCCTGAAAACTACGCCAATGACACCTTTAAAAATAAAGACTATGAAAATAGCTTTAATAAAAATAATAGATATTTTGTTTCAGTTCTGTTTAAACAATTATGACTGAAATTCAACGCTGAGCTAATTTGAAATAAAATAACTTGAAAGCTTCAGTCTAACCTTTTAATAGAGGTCACCTATTTAGAATAGACTAAAAAGCCTATTTTGTTTTCCGAAACAAACTGCCATTTCCGACGATAGCCTGAATGAATAGTTCATTTATTTTAATAGATTTTTCGGATAGCAACGTTATACTCCCATTGTGTTGATAACTGTATTCTGTAATCAGCCCCCTTAGTCAAGTTACAACTATTTCGCTTGCGCCGAACGCTTCGAGTTGACATTGCCGCCAATTCTTTTGTTCTGACCACGTGACTGAGCAATAAGACGACGTCATTCCCGTACATTTGAAGCTTTCTTCAAGCGTTAACTATTGCAGATTAGCAACTTGGCTAGGGGTACAGTTCTAAAATGAAATGTATTTGGATACAACTTAACATATACACACACATACATGACCGTACGGATTTTTTTTATGTCAATCTCGATCCTGAAGGTTACTCAAATCAAATCAAATCAAATCAAAAACATTTATTTCAAATAGAACATTTCAGGCACTTTTGAATGCTCAAATATCGGTCAGTCCAAGAAAAGTGAAGCTAAATTGCACGTTCCAAAGCGTAGATCTCTATGGAGAAGAACGTGCAAGAAACTCCATGGACTACTATTAAAACCATACCCGTGTCTTGCAGTTGCACTTTGCGCTCCAGGACTATGGGTTTCCTATTCAGAAATTCTATATGGCCCATGTCGGCATTGACTTTGCTGGCCTCCTATAGTTTTGCCGATATCTCTTTGAAGCGCACGTGGAACACCAACGGCAGTTTACGACTCGGGCTCAGTCCTTACTGTTGCTCGCCGTCCGCAAGTCGGCAATTACGGTGACTCCTGTGGTGATATTCTCTAGGAAAACAGCCTTGAGCGCAGCGCTGGCCGCAGCGGCGAAATCCAAATATATGTACATCGGATTAGCAATCCAATGCGCTTATACATTGGATTGTTAATTCAATGTACTACGCTCTCGACTCGTCGCTGCGGCCAGCGCAGCGCTCAAGGCTGTTTTCGTAGAGAATAGCACCGCTGACATCTAGGGCGTCTCTCGTCGTGGTGGCTGGGGCATGAGGATGTCCATTCTCTTACAAACTTCGCGTACAAAACTTTTTTCATTCTTTTCTTTCCAATTGGCAGCATCTTCCCGAACCATAATTGTATACTTCCACGTAAATGAAAATCTTTGGTAAAATCTAATCTTTAACATTGGTTATTAGTTTT
This sequence comes from Mythimna ferrago, assembly GCA_910589285.2. NCBI lineage: Eukaryota > Metazoa > Arthropoda > Insecta > Lepidoptera > Noctuidae > Mythimna > Mythimna ferrago. The sequence continues at coordinate 11,558,248 of OU342695.1, forward strand.
TTCACATCAGCATAAACCTGTAACACACTAGCAACCCGCTCCGGATATGAACGGATACGAAACACATATACAACCCCCCGTCTATCGTTCTTTCTATTAGTTAAAACCGCATCAAAATCCGTTGTTTGCTTTATGACGAGTAAGCCGATAAACAGACAGACAGACGCTGAAGGCGGCTTTGTTTTATAGTATGCAATGATAATAAAGATACGTGTACGCGTATTTACTCGGATTGTTTAGCTTGCAAACATAATAACAACTAGATAGCAGAGTAGCAAAGCTGCGTTTAAGGTTTAAGGCCCAAGCGCCCGAAAAGTGCCATAAAACAGTGACTTTCTGAAGCCTACTCCTCGGTAACGGCCAGGTTAATAAGTTAGAAAAAAATATATGTTTATTACAGATTCATGAACAACATTATCAACATTTTATTTTTTCATGCTATCAATACTTTTGTCTAAAAAAAATATTTAGCAATTTCGCAACTTTTCGCAACTTTTCCCTACTCCTTCGAAACGGCGTGAATCTTTAGAAACATTTTTACAAATAAAAATTGGTGGTTAAATATTCTTCAAAGTGAACATTGCATATGTAAATCAATCAATATTTCGCAAAGAAAATGGATTTAAAGGACAGCCGCGCGCTTTCCGGGCGCTGTTGGCCGCAAATAAATGCACAGATTTGCGTACTGGCGCCTAGGCGGGTGCGAGAGGTGCGTCCACATAATTTTGTCCAGATGGTTCAAGGGACTATAAGCCTTAAGTTTCGAACACAGAAGTTTCACGGTCGTTCTGTTTCAATGAAATCGAATGTATGTGTATGAGGTACTGCTCTCATCTTTGGGACGGATCTGCCAGATACAGCTTGATCCGCTTGAATCAGCCAAGAGGATCATTGGTAATGATGCACTCGTCGAGTTGAAGCTTTAAAGTCTTGAGCTAGCCGTTGACTAGACTACTAAGAAGTTGTACTAGTACTTGAACTAGAAGTTGCTAGCCTGTTGGTTTTCTACTGGTTGCTTAATGTGTTGCTTTCTTCCTAGTGTGCGTGGGAATTGCATAATTTGATTCCGCTAACCCTGTTCCATTATCTAACCACCCGATGTATTGGCTTGCACCACCGGTGCATGGTGGATATCCCACCCATACATCCTAGAAAATAAAAAAAAAACCTTTATACAGACTAATCTAACCAACTTCCAGATGAAAAACAATAATAAATGTAAAACAATAGAGAAATAAAGCCCGAAACACCGACTACAAAAATTTAAATTATTTTTAACTTTTTAGTTTTTTTATTTTATGTAAGTAGGTATTCCATTTATATAATTTTTTTAACAAAGTACATACATCACAAAAATGCTGTAAGCCTTTAATATTTCCTTTACAAGTTTTATTTCAAACATGTTTTTAATTTTAATGCGAGCTGACTGCTTTGTTACTTAGAGCTAAAGAAACGGTTGCTAATTACACTAATTAACGCTTGGGTACAATGTGAATGAAACTCAACGCATTACTACTGCTTGGCAGTCGTTCGTGCTATTTAGAGCCATTCACTTACTTTACATACTAACACATGCTAAAGAGTTATGAGTATACTTACTTACATGTGGATTAATGAAGAGAAAAAAGGAGGCCAAAAAAATCAATGGCTTGTATGCGTGACGGTTGATAGTACAGAATGGAGGGAAAAAAAATTATAGGTAATACCGACCCCGAGTAAATAAAACACGGGCAGCAAGATGATGTTGAATTTACTGAACATATTACGTTCGTGTACGGAGTATACATACTATTTAAGCTGTATGTAAGCGACCTAGAATAGAGTCCTGGCAGATTGTTACATTTATTACTTTGAATTTAATCCACACTAACTTTTTAGATGACATGCCATAAATTGTAAATTTTATTCGTACTAACTCAATACTAACATAATATTTTTTTATTCTTTAACATAATTATGATTATGTACCTACCTACCAAATATTTGCAAGCCACACGTGGCAGAATGTGATGAGACTATTAATTTATTTCAAGACCAGAATTATGTACCATAATATTCTGACTAAATTAATGATTTGATTTGATTTAGAGAAGAGGTACCTACACCCTTTCGTTCCTCTCTTACACTATGTTATAATATGTACATGCACTAATATATTAAACGTGCTAAAATTGTTAGGAACGAGTGTATCTTATAAACATTCAAGGTTTAGAAACGGATAAACTTATTTTAACTAAATTAGATAACGCGAAACTTTTGTTTAGTAATAGGTATAAAGTGAATAAAGAACTTTTTACACCACCTGCTCGATAATGTCGTTTTACACGTCATACAAACCTCACATATAGCAAGTCATTATATGCCTAGGGAGATAATGCAGTATGGCCGATCTCTAGGGAATAATGAGATTTGAATTTGGAGCATCAAGAATCGTCAACATTGTGAATTAAAATGTAGGCGCATCGAACAAGTTGACTCGAAATTTAAACCAAATTGTATGTAATCACTATGATTCAAACTGGCCACTAACAAAAAAAAAGAAAATAGAATATAACGTGCGTACTGACGACACGGGAGCATTATAGAAAATTGAAACTATAGAATCTTGGAGTAGTGAATTTTGTTTGTTTGATGAACTTGTAAATATAATACTTATATTTCTCTAATATATGATTTGGTCGACCAAATTGCCTTTTAATTATCTCACAGATGGTGTAAAGAACTTTTCGGAAAAGTGTTTGAACGAGTAGGTACCTTATTTATGTTCTCTTTCTCTGTAAACTTTTTTATATCGAGTTTATCTGAGTGGGATTATGGGTCATAGAGTGACCAAATCCAATATAGGTAATTTCTTTTGCCATCAATTCGATTTGAATCAAATTCTATGCTGTTATTTAATATTCAATTTTTAGTAAAAGAGTTTCAATTTTGTTTTGGAAAAACAACAAACACTGTAGTTTTATAATGCAGACCCATTCAACGTCCAGATCGAGTCTGAATCGTCGCCGGCGCGTAGTGTGCGCCTCAATGAGATGTCAGCAAAACCGTAGGGGCCCAGCTGGGTCGAAACCTGCTGGGGCCATGGGTTCGCTCTGAAAAATCCGGAGTCCTGTAACACTAGGTAAAGAAGGAACATAGGAGTGAGTTTTAGTTAGTAAAAGTCTGACACGCCATCGCACTCCGCCCTAGAACGGAATAAGTCATGGGATGATTTCTCAACGTATCCATTCAAGATCGGAACAAAACAGACTTTGATCTGAAGTTCCATTACATTTGTCTGTGCGGTAGTCATAGCTACAACTTAGGGGTCTTAAAGTCAAGAGTGAATAGGTAACTTCTAGGCAAGCGTGTTCCGTCGTCGACCACATCATCGCTTACCATCAGGTGAGATGGTGGTCAAATGCAAGCCTATCAATAATTAAAAAAAATTGTTCCGAAATACAACATATTTAACCATACGTTTTTATATCCAAAATCTAATACAATTTATAAGCAAAACGCTGCTGTATAAATATTTTGCAAGCAGTGTAAGAAGTTTGCGACTTTGCGAGCTGCGGAATATTTAATTGACACAAATACGGCGTCTGAGGAACAGCCACGCAAGCTCTTCGTAATATGTAGTGCTCTCACTTTGCTCTGTTATTTACACTTGGTAAAGAAATTTATTTTAAAACAACATCTTGAAGCGGCTTCGCCCACGTGTTAAGCGGAAATTATCCCACGGGAACTTATTTATTTATTATTATTATTTAGTACAGCAATTACCATTAATACCTTCCATCCTTTCACTCTGTCTTCTCACAGAATCGCAAACTTTCTAATAATATCGTCTTCCATTCATCAGCAAACAAATCTAATCCAGAGTTGACCTCCACGAGCGCGTTGAGCGTCGTTAGCATACGCGGTATAGGGGAGGTGGATCGAGCTACAGTGCGACAAAATGGGACATTAAATAAATTTATGTTTCCTAGAGCGAGAGTAGTTATTTGGAACAAATAATTGACACAACTTCGCATGTAAGTCGGACGCATCAGTGTAACCATTAATAATTTTACAGGCTGTTGTAATTTGGTCAACAGCTCGCCTAACCTTTAATGTATTGAAATTTAGGCATCCTGATACCGGAATGAAAGTATCCTTTATTCTCATCTAGGTCATGGCCTACCTACATATCTTCTATTTATACAACATTATTTTTAATATATATTATATGCAAAACCTGAATATGGTTTGTTCAGAATCAGTAACTGAATGGATTCCAATAGTTTTTACATCATGTTATGTTTTTTCCCAAAAATATTTGAAAAGTTCACAAGTTGAATACCACCGACACTAAGCACAACACAGGTCATAGCGGGTATTAGGAGCCAGCAAACAGCTGGGTGCAAGTGCAAAACAACCCCTCAGTCGCCTGGATGGCCCGGTGACTGTGTATTTTTGCTGAGATAACAAACCTACTCTACCCTATTCCACCCTACTTCCCTACTGTACCCTACTCTACCCTACCCTACACTACATTACTCTATTTTTTTTTCATAAGAACCTTTTCCTCACAATAACTAACACAACAAAAAAAGAATTACTGAAATCGGTCCAGCCGTTCACGCGAAAAACGGTAAGAGATCGTACTCTTTCGCGCTTTATAAAAAAGGGAGTAGTATAATCTTTAGCTGATTATTCACAACTCAACGAGGGACTATCTTATCTTCTGACTTTGCTGAAAAATGATATTCATTCGTCATCTGTTTCAAAGTTTGCATCCTGTTAAGAAATGACTCTGGATTTTGTTTTGTTAATAGATTTTGAGTAAACAAGAATCGTCAGCGTATAGATAGCTTAAAATATATTTTAACCTTTCGTATATCGTAATTACGGACACAATAGAAAGACAATAAGAGAGCGAACGCTGGCCTTCGCTTGGTTTAATCTACATCTACACTTCTACACTAAGGGTGAGTTGCACCATTTAACTATAACGATAACCAAACATTAACCAGCCGTGAAACGGCCGCCTATTGATCAATTCGACGATTTGACAACTGTTAACGGCTCTGTTATCGTTATAGTTAAATTGTGCAACTCACCCTAATATAATAAAGAGGTAAAGTTTGTATTTTCTTTTATTTTTTGTTTGTAGAAGTTAATCTCTGAAAGTACTGGTCTGAAATTTTTTACACCGATTTCTATCGGTATAAAAATTTTAATCCTGATTTAATCCTGAATGACATAGGCTATATCTTATGTGCGCAGGCGAAGCTGCGGGCTAAAGCTAGTGAATTAATTGAAAAAAAAATACTTTACACTAGAACTCATTCCTCAGACAAGAATTCCTGTGTAGTGGGCTCAGTAGAGTATATATATACAGTAGAGATGTGCCCCGCTTAGACGGAGCATCGCCGTGTTCTCGTGAAAGCGATCGCTGGCAGTGACTTCACGGACCTGGCCCGGAGTGAGAGGGTATGGGAAACTGTCGCCTCCTTCTGTAAAGCAGTAATACTAGCTATCGACATAGCAACAACCGAGAAGGAACGGACATCCTCTCGCCCCAGTCACAATCACAAGCGTCGGGAGTCGCAGGCCTAGCCCCCCCCCCCACACAGAAGACGCCCCGGGCGTCGGGAGTTACAGGACAATCCCCAGCCACCGTAAACGCGGGCTTGCGGACGACGGGCAATGCGTTGCTCGCCGTTTGGGCGTCTAATAAGGACCGAGCTCGTGTCATCGACGGCGCTTAGTGTTCCACGCGCGCCTCAAAAAGAAATCATTAAAGGGGTCGTAGGGGGTCCAGGAGACCCGATGTCCGCTAGGATCACGGGAATTTTTTAAAGAGATACCGTGACCCTGGTCCGAGCTGATATATAACGTAGGATTAGGTATTCCTTTTAAAAAGTATTTTTCCTACATTTGACCAAACAATTTTATTTCAGCAGATTCAAAACATGCGGAAACCTTTTTCGTAAAAAAGGATTAAAATGGATTCCTCGTAGGTATATATCAAGTAAAAATGCGTAACAGAATGGAATGCGTCAAAAGGTTTACCCTCAGCCTTTTAAAGCGTGACAAAGTTATCATAAATCATGGTTTATTTCGCCCCTTAAACTGAAAAATGCTCTAATATTTTCCTGTCCCAACATTTTCAGTAACATGGTTTAGATCTAACAATAGGAAGCGTGTAATTGTTGCAAGCGACAATTTGATTATAGTGAAATGACATATTGTTAATTTACAACAACTAAATTGTTTAATGTTTTAGTGTGTTTTGGTTCATATTAATAAATGATTGTATTTTTATAAATTCAAATACTTGTTTTTCAATCTATCATCATCATCATCATCATTTCAGCCGATGCACGTGGACCGTTGGACAAGCGTCGCCACAACAAACGTTCCTGTGCGTCTCGCATTCATCGGTTTCCCGCAACCTTCACCAGGTCATCGCTCCATCTTATAGGAGGCCTTCCAACGCTGCGTCTTCCGGTACGCGGCCGCCACTCCAGAACCTTTCGACCCCAACGGCCATCTGTTCTGCGAGCAATGTGCCCTGCCCATTGCCACTTAAGTTTGGCAATTCTTCGTGCTATGTCGGCAACCTTAGTTCTCCTGCGGATATCTTCATTTATGATTCGATCACGGAAGGAAACCCTGAGCATAGCCCTTTCCATTGCCCTTTGGGTGACTTTAAGCCTTCTGATGAGGCCCATTGTAAGCCACGTTTCAGAGCCATATGTCATCACTGGTAACACGCACTGGTCATAGACTTTCGTCTTGAGACACTGTGGTATGTTGGACGAGAAGATACCGCGTAGCTTCCCGAACGCTACCCAGCCGAGTTTTTCAATCTATTGGATTTGATTTTTTTTAACAATTAATATGCTATATTCTACGTATCCTTCCAAAGCCTGTTACTGCTGAATCGTTAGCAACAGTCAGAGGCTCTTTTTATGGTGGGAAAAATCATCCAATGACAACCCCCGCTCTTGGGCGGAGCGGGAGATAGTGTCAGACTCTTACTGACTAAAAGCCCACCCTGTTCCTTCTAGCCTTCATTCCCTTTCGGATAATCCTGGAGTCAGAGGCCCTGAAACTGAGGAGGTGCAGATGGGTTTTAGTCAGTAAAATTCTGACATGGCCTCTCTCTGCACCTAGAGCGGGAGAAGTCATTTGACGATTTTCCAGCAAAAATTAAAAGTAAAGTAACTTTATAATTTCAATATAGGTATGTTACTAGTAGTCTGTGATTGAATTTACACAAATTAACAGACAAATAGCAACAATTTATTTAAAACCAGTTAAAAGCTTTTGGACAGGTGCACATCAAATTGCGGAGATCCTACAAAAATAACAAAAAACAAACATGGTTGAAAGTCGCCATTTATCACACAGTGTTGCCAGGCATTCGTGTCAGCTTCAATTTAACCGTGCAATTTAATTAATGGTCGTACAAATTGATCCCTTGCATGCACTGGCAACACCAGACATTTCTTTTTATGAACAGTTTTTCTTCAGGTTGTTGAGGTTTTTAAATATTGATTAAATCAACGTCAAATAGTTTCACACTTGTTTATTCTATATGTTTTTTTTGTTAATGTTTTTGTTCTGGATACTAAGTCCTTTAAGCCATGTCTTCGTATGAATAGTTAAATTATTTACCATTACAATATGGATACATACGTTCTAATTTGTTTGTACTATTTGCCAGTAAATGTATCAAGTCGACCTTCTCGGCAAACTTCGCTGAGGTAGTTAACACTACAATAAAATTCTCTGCTTCATACTACCGAGATCGCGCCTGTTTCAATGATTCCACTTATTTTCTAGTTGCGCAGAAACTTGAGATACAACAAAACTACACCAATCACAATACAAACTACCACAATATCTTCTAGGAATTATAATAATCAATTTGCGAATAATTAAATATTAACAGACACGGAACTTCACTTGTAGAAATCCCGCCAAATAATTCTCCTAGAGTCTGTCTAATAAGTTAAACGACTTGGGTAATTATTAGGATTTAATGAAATCTGATGTAGTCAACACGGGTTCAATAATTAAAGTAGATTATGAGATAGAGATAATTGTTTACTAACAGAAGAACCTTATAAAAAGTACCGAATATAAGTATTTTTTAAATGATTAAATATTATACAAAATTCCCAAGTCGGTTGACTTATTAGACAGACTATAGATGTATATTGATGTGATGTAATGTGATGTGATTTTTAGGGTTGTTGTAGCAGCCATAGTCCTAAAAAGGAACCCTTATAGTCTCACCATGTCTGTCTATCTGTCCGCCCGTGGTTTAAGTTAAAGATTGTTAGTACTAGATAGTTATCAATTTACGTACGATAACCCTAATGAGGGTTTGTACAATAATAAGGCAACAAAGTCATCATCTTCCTGCCCTAGTCCCGTTTTATTTGGGGTCGGCGCAACACGTTTTTTTCTTCCATTCTGTCCTGTCACTCGTCACGCTATCACTAACTCCCTTTTCTTTCATACCGCTTCTCACACAATCCATCCATCTTTTCTTTGACCTCCCTCTTCCCCTCCATCCAACAATTAAGCAACAAAGTGCCAAAATAAAATTACAAAGACTATTTTTCGGTTCAGTGATCCGTTTGTGAAATATTAAACTTTAAATTGTTAATTTTTGTTAGAAGCACTTTTCTTCTCCCTACACCCGATAGCTAAATTGGCCTTTAGAAAAAAACTAAAAAAAAAAACATGATAATAGAATAGGTACTGATATTACACTATTGTATACAAAAGAAAAAGAGTTTTTTCTAACTTCCCTTGGGAAGTCGGATTTTATAATGCTTCAAAATTAAACAATTAAAACGCGCCCATATAGTACGACGGTAACTGAAGTTGTCGTCGTCCTACATTCTTGGCTGTCAAACTGAATTCAATTAATAATATCTATAATTATGTACGTTCATGATAATAAATATAAAGCCCATTTCTAACTTCAAACGTTGTTACTTACGAATCCTGCTGCTGCGGTGGTCCGATACGGAAGTGACCAAATTATTTTTAGCGCCATATTCCTAACTAAAAAAAACTGAATCCTTGTTCTTGTCTTGACAAGTTTTGTATTAAAAATTTTGAAAATTCGTAAAAAGTCGGAGTGCGTCGCTAGTATTGAATAAATTATTATTACTTTTTCATTAATTCAAATCAACCTGACATTATTCATATAAATATATTCATTGTAAGAGATTTAACTAATTGTGGTAGGGCAGTAATCAACCACAAAAGCATGCGTTAAAATGTTATTTCAATTTCAATTTTAATATCAAAACAGAATTACCACAAATAAAATCCTCCCATTTATTGTGGTCATGGCTAATTTCACAAATAAAATAATACCTACTCTCTTGGTGACGTTTGCGTGAAATTATTTAAAATTAATAGAGAGCACTTTTTATTGAAACATATAATTACAATATATTTTTCCTTCTATTAATATTTTGCTAATATCTTCATTCCTGATTCAATCACATTAGAAAACTCCGAGCATACCCTTGCCCTTTGGGTGACTTTAAATTTTCTGATGAATCCTTTTGTGAGCGACCACGTTTCAGATTCATATATCATCACTGGCAATCCAACAGGCCCAACAGCATAGCCAGAATAATAAATATTGTTTTATTTGAAAAAAAAGAAAAGAAAATCAATCACAATACCAGCATGCATGTTTTACTTTTAAGAGGACTACGCGCCTAAAGCGCGGTCACTCTCGGACTGTATATAAAAAGGGAAGAGATACACAAAGACGCAATACTTGCAAATATGAAGCGTTTTAGCGATTTACTAAAAATCTACAGAATTGATCTAAAAACACTTCAACGGTAAAACGTTGTTTGAAGAATAATCTGACAAACAATCACAACGCATGTATATTAGTTAGTAATTTTTAGAGGAATCTTTGTGATCTTTTTCTATCCAAATAAATTAGTTATTTTTATCATTTGTTTTGAACACACTATCTATTTAGTATTTATCCTGAAGAATAACATAACATGTTTTTCTGATTCTGTCTAGTGCAGTGGATTGTAACTTTTGCGCTTTATAAAACTTGCGATTAACTCCTGTAATACTCTTAAATACAAAGTTACAAATTACACTAAAAAAACAAAACGTATGTATGTCCTTTAATCGAAGTCTCGAGTAAAGAGTTAGGAACGCCATAATAATTCGCTTCCACTGGGCCACCAATTTGTTCGAAAGAGTTACCGTGGCACTAGAAGAAAAAGACAACTGAAGAAACACAAGTAAGTTTTATTCAATCTGACACTTTTTTCACTCCACCCAAAGTGGGAAAAGTCACTTAAATAATTTTTTACTTAATTAAACTAAAAACACAACATAAGGCATGTTGCTTACAAAAATAAAATTAATTTCAATCAATTTGCCCCACGTACTGTATCCTCATTAACATCGACGCCAATGCATCAATTTCTATTGACTTCTTTTTCCCTATAGTCTGGCATAATGCTATTATCCCACCTGTAGGCGATAAATTAGCGTTCAATAGCGGTATATTTGTACCTATCTACCTTTTTCTTTGGAGTGTTTCGCAATTTCCCTCGTGCTAAGCGGTCGGGTGAAAAATTGCTTTTCTGTTCGCCGAACTCGATTCGCACTTAATGTGATGTAAATTAGCCCTTGATATTGGAAGTTTTATTTGGATTGAAGTGATATTATATTTTTGCGTTTTTTTTTTTTCATATCTAACTGTTACGATGCCTATCTTTTTTTATATTTGAAACTTAAATGATGGGTTCTTAATTTGGGGTGCCGTACCTCAAAAAGAAGAAACGGATTCTTTATCTTTGTTGTCTGTCTGTATGTAAAGACCCCTTAGAAGAAAAAGATGCAGCCGTTTATGTCGCATAAAAACGTATATTTTAACAAAATTCATAGGTTACTTCCCGTTGATTCAGACTCCTAAAATTTGGCACAAAGCAAGGTCTTATAGCACAGATACAGAAATAAGTCTGAAAACAGTAGTTGTAACTTCGCGTTCTTTTTATATGTGCGTATTTCTTTTTCAGAGGTAGAACCTGAGAGAATAGTAAAAACTTTTTAATCTATTAGACTTACTTAGTAAATATATTAAGCTTCGTTAAAAAAAAAATGTAATTAATTACAAATTCTATTCTCAAAATAACCACCAAGTCTATTTTCAAATTGATAAAAAAAATTGAACCAACCAACACCGGAAATGAACGTTAAAAAAATGCCACAGCGTATACATATGGCTAATGTATTCCATTTTCAAAATACTTGTATTGTTTATTGACTACTTTTGCCACAGATGCTTCCTCTACATTTTTAGAACAAAACTTAAATTGGAAAATTGTCTCTGGCTCTCTTAAACTTTTCAAATACTGTTCATATTTTAACGTTTTTCTTAAAATTTTCTGAGGTCTTTGAATGTCCAGCGTAGTGGCAATAAAGAGTTTTAAACATAAAATATAATTGGCTAATAGAGCGCAGGTGAGAGCTATTAGAGAAGCACTTGGGCTAACTCCGCTATTTTCAGATATTATCTGAGTCAGGACATCGGTTTAAAAGAAAAATGTTTGAAGTATATTCGATAATATATTATTATTTACTAGTCGACCCTTCTCCAATTTGCTGGGCATGAAACATTTTGGCGTAAAAAATATTATCAACCACAATCAAATATAGCCCTCTACTATTCTCTTTCAGAAATATAGTGTTCCACTTACTGATACCACTTATGTAGGTTCTAGAAAATATACTTTCTAGAAAAAAAACTCACAAAATTTACCATTTTACAGTTTTTATTCTTCTGTCTTATTATTCGTCACGCTATCATAATATATATTGTAGTTTATAAATAACTTATGAGTTAGTGATTAGCAGTACTAGTGATGAAGATTGACTAAGTAAGTGACACGAAGTTCGGTAATTTATGTTTACAGTATACAGCGATGATAATTTCTTATTTTGTATTTAGGAATAGTAACTTGAATTAAATAATTGCGTACATTAAATTGTATGTAACAAACTGAATCTTCACTTCTAGACGGTTATTACTTGATTTATTATAAACAGCATTATAATAATCGTCACTTACCATCAGGTGAGATGGTGGTCAAACGCGAGCCTATCAATAAAAAAAAATATTTAAAAAAATATCGACGACTTGGTAATTTTTGCGTTTCAAGCATTGTATCAATTTACTTGCGTATAGCAGCACTTCACTATTTCGTACCAAAAACTGTACATAATGTTGTCCTGATATTTTTAATCACCGGTATTTTTTATCTAGGATTATTTTAGTCTAGGTGGCGTGTTTCCGGAAGCAGGCAAGTAATACGCATTCAGCGTGCATCTTCAGAAATATTACAGTCAAAAATTGAGCAAAATATCTAATATTAAAACCAACATGTCTCGTGGTCCTGTATACCAAGCTGCATAGCCGAGAATTTTTACCGAAAATCCTTTGTGAAGCCTACTGGAGCTTCTGAATTTGTGAATTTCGTACTGGTTATGTACCGAGCTTGTTATTCATTATATTTTTTTTTCTGAACATAAAATGACCTTTTACGAAGATTGAAATGGGTTATTCATTTCACTATCATATTTTTTTTATTATTATTTTTGTATAGCAATCTCATAATTTACGTATTCATTCTATTTTAAATCGACTTCCAAAAAAGAATGAGGTTGAGGTTAGATTTTTCTTTGTTTTTTCAGCGATATCTTCGCCAAATATGAACCGACTTTGACGACTCTTTTTTTGTTTTGAAGATTTTGTTTCAAAGGTCCAAATGAATAACAAAACTTCATATGTAAAGTTATTTTCATAAACGAGATATAATATGAGTAGTAGCTTCTAAAATAAAAGCCGTTTTAATATTACATCACTTCCCACAAAGAGGAAAGCTCCACAATTGAAATTTCATTACTTGTTTGCAGGGCTTCCTTTTGTACCCTTAAATTGGAAAATGAGCCGCGTTTGTGAATATAATTTATACTGGTTTCTTTAAAAATAGGTATATCTAATTAGGCACATGAGATATGAATTGTGTGTTCTATGTAATTATCTAAACTGATTTAATAATGAGGTAGATAAAGCTGTTTAAGGCCAGATTGTACTCATTTTGAACTTTTTTGAACCTCTGGAATTCCACAAATATAAAACAGATCATCGTTAAAAATTACTTTATAAAAATTTACCGTTATGATCAACCGCTGGATAAAAATCAAAAAACGATATAAATTAGTTAGATCAATAGTAAAAAATCACGAATCTGACCCTAACTTACGATTTCAAACGTGTATATCTACGAGACAGGTATCTCATAGATATACGCGTTTATCTACGAGATACCTACATTACGAATATATTTGAAAGTTAAACAAACAATAAAGCTTGTTTATAGGATTCCGTAGCCAAATGGCAAAAAACGGAACCCTTATAGATTCGTCATGTCTGTCTGTCTGTCTGTCCGTCCGTATGTCACAACCACTTTTTTAGAAACTATAAGAGCTATACTGTTGAAACTTAGTAAGTAAATGTATTCTGTGAACCGCATTAAGATTTTCACACAAAAATAGAAAGAAAGCTTAATATAATACTTAGAACTGAAACCCAAAAATTTTTTTTTCTTCAATGGTTTCTATCTTCAATAATGATATTGAGGTTTCTAATACATTTTTTTTCTAAATTGAACTTTTTGCGCGAGAGACACTTCCAAAGTGGTAAAATGTGTCCGTTCCCCCTCTAACTTCTAAAATAAGAGAATGATAAAACTAAAAAAAATATATGTACATTACCATGCAAACCACCAACGAAAATTGGTTTGAACGAGATCTATTAAGTAATTTTTTTTTAATACGTCATAAATCTAAAAAAACACTATTATTAAAACATCGATCATACTTGCTGCTACGGAACCCTTCATGGGCGAGTCTGACTCGCACTTTGCCTTTTGGGCGGTTTTATTTTAAAAGGGTCTGACAAAAACAAACATCTTAAATAATATATTATATTATATTTTTTTTACAAAAATAAAATAGCTGGTCTGCGAAGTCAACACGAGATCCGCGCCAGTGCCTACAAAATATTTTGTGACTACAACCGGCTCTTAATTGATTGATTAATCTAATAAATTAAGATCTCGTGTCACAGTGTTTGTTATCGAACTCCTCCGAAACAGCTTGACTGATTTTTGAGTTTTTTTTTTTGTGTTTTTTATATATTTATTTATTTAAAGCTTTATGCACAAAAAAAACTGTACAAAGCCGGACTTAATGCTCGTTATATTCTTTAGGTCCGAGAATAGGCCATATTAGCTTATTCTTTAACCGATGGCTGATTTTTTTTTAATACTTAATATGGCAGAACAACGTTTACGTCAACGGTCTACCGGTATTTAGAAAAATTAAAAAAAATGATTGTTTCGTGATATTTGTAAATGTGACACCTAATTAAAATTATTCATCATCATTATTGGCGCCGCCGTGAGACACACATTGTTAGTTGTCTCTTTTTTTTATATATAACAATTTATTAGTGTCTACATGTTGTTACTACATTGTGTGTATCTACGAGTGTGTATGCCAAATAAAATAGTTTTCTTTCTTTCTTTCTTTCTTCTTCTTCTTTCTTATCATCATCAGCCTTTTTAATATTCCCACTGGTGGGACTCGGGCCTCTTCTCTAGAAGAGGGAATTAAAACTAAACTGACAGCAGTATACAATACCCAGCTGGCGATGAACAATGCCCCACTGTTATTAAATCATTGCTATAGCTATATATGTATATTTAGTCCAGCGAAATAAAAATCAGACCATAATTCCGCAACCGTTAGTCCGCATTCCATATTACGAAAAAGTAAAAATTAAAAAAATAATACTGGACACATGCTGATTTTCGTATTCCAAAAAGTAAATTCAAAATATTTTCCGCCGCTGATAACTCATCTCATACGAACTACACACGAAAATGCAAAACATGTTCGGAAAAGCACTTTTCTAACTTTTGTAGGGTTCCGTAACTCAAAAGGAAAAAAAAATCGATCCCTTATAGGGTCACATTTTTGTCATTTATTTCAGGACGCGTGGTGGTATCAAGTTAGAAATTAAAACCAGGCCTATGGTCCCTTGAAGCTGTGAAAAAATAAAACATTCAAGTTAACGAAAACACAAGATACGGCCGTTTATATCGCAAAAAACGTACCTATATTTCGACACTTCTAGGAGAATCAAAACTCATAGGTTCTCGTTGACTCAGAATCCTGAAATTTAGCATAGGTAAAGCAAGGTCTTATAGCACAGATATAGGAATAAATCTGAAAAAAGTAAATTTATTATTACGGCACCAAAACAAACTTTTTACGATTCGAACTATGGCTCCTATCTAGGTATGTATTCCTTTTTTTTTGTCTAAGTACCTACATTGGTTTTTTTTTCTTTGTAATTGTATTTGCCTAAATGCTTAAAGTTTTTTGATTTATTTGTTTTTATGTGTGTCTTGTGTTGTAGCCAATAAATGTTTTGTCCATCTATTCGCAAAAATCTTCGAGACTATTCGGGAATTGAATTATTTACATAGGTTTGTACGGAACCCGCAGTGCGCTGGTCCGACTCGCAGTTTTTTTTTACTTTTTTGAACGGTGTGGCGTCATAGACAGCCAGTGTGAGTGTATTTACATGAGAACAGGCTTGATTAAAGAGCGGGTTTGAGCCCCAGCTTCCATGTTGTATCGGAGCCGCCCGCAACACGCTAGCTGCAAACTCAATATGCGACCTTACTACTATCTACGAGCCTAGTACATCAATATTGTCACTGTGTGGAATCTCCAGATTAAAACTTCCAACGTAATTGGCTTTTGGACAGTTTGTTAATTATTATTAGAATTATGGGTAGTGTGTTTAATTAAATCTAGAATGTGTTCATTTCACACTTTATAAAGAAAGAAAATACTTTTCAATACATTTGCTCGAAAACCCTACCATTTTAAGGCATGCATTTACTCTTTTCCACACTTGTGCAGTAAAGTGTGCAAACTCGCCTCTGCCTGCTACAATTTATTGTATTTATCGTATCAGGCTAAACGCTTAGCGACCTCCACGAGGCGCGCATCAACCCTCGTTTATTTATTTCTTCGTAAATGTATTGAAAAACGTCGTTTGATACAAGTGGAAAATCACTGCAGCACGCATCAAACTTTCTCCACTTGTACCAATATGTACTATTATTTGGCACAAACACCATACAAAAAGTTTGAAGGTACTCGTAAATACGAATAGAAACAAAAGTAAATAAAACTGTTAAAGACCAACAAATTAATTCAGTACGAAATAATAAAATATAGCATATCTACCTCACGGCTGCACCAAAATTGGTCCAGTTTAGCATAAAATAACACACGACTAGTGCCTGGTGCTGGTTTTCAATTGGGCCTGAGGTGGTGAAGTAAAGGACCTAAATCAGTTTTGTAGTCAATTGTAGTAATGATAATGCGTTTTTCTTCTTCTCAGTCGGTACACTCTTGCCAGAGAGGTTGTGGTTATCACTGTGAATCACGATGAGTCATAGTTGGTTACGGTGCCATGCATCGTGGACTGTAGATTTCCGGGGACATTCATAAACCGAGCACTTAGTTGCGGCCTTGATCTGGTCTGTCCATCTCATTGGTGATCCACCACGTAGCCTGGTGCCCTCAACTTTGCCCTGCACTACGAGACGCTCTATGAAGTCATCATCACGACATGATGCATGGCCGAAGAAGGTCAAAATTCGTGACTTTACTGTTGATGATAGGCGATGTGTAATGCGAACTTTCAAGAATATTAAATTAATATAATGTCGTACTAATTCTGTTAAATGTTATAAGTAGATACAACCATGACAAACACAATTATAGAGTTTTATAGACTTTGAGACTTGTCGCAGTGTGAGTAAGCAGGGAGATTTAGTTTTAGCAATTATATTAGAAAACTTATTTGTAACTCAATTAATTAGGTACAGACACAGATGCTTTTAAACAGCTTTTCGAATAGAAAGAAAGAAAAACATTTGTTTAAGACGCACATAAGACCAAAAAATACTAACTAATCTATATTACTATATTCCTTCTAAATTACTATATCGGGACAACCTATTGGAATCTGCTGCTGGCTGTCAACAAGGTGATCCCCTCGGGCCAGTGATCTTCAGTTTAGCCATTCACCCTATTATTCAACAGTTAAATTCCAAATTTAACGTTTGGTATCTCGATGATGGAACCCTGGGAGGCGATTCAGACACGGTTTTGAATGATTTACATTTCCTGAAAAATCAACTCCACTCAATAGGTCTTGACCTCAACTTTTCGAAATGTGAATTATTCTTATCTGACAGTACTGACAGACAACGGACTATTTCAAAATTTAACACCCCGTAGTTAAATTAATTTATAGCCCCGGAGATAAAAATTATTGAAAGAAGCCCTCTTCACCTCCTTGGGTCTCCTATTTTCGAAGATTCCTTCCCAAATTTCGTTGAGGAAAAAATTCAAAAATTTAATGATATTTCGAAAAGATTGCTAGAAATTAAAGTGCATTCGGCCATCACTTTAATTTGTTTCTGCTGTTTCGGCCCTAAATTAACATATTTTCTCCGTGCTTCTCATTTATGGAAACATCACCATCTTTTGGAAAAAATGGACCAAATTATCCGGCATACCCTTACGTCAATTTTAAACGTGGCCATGGATGACCGAGCTTGGGCTCAAGCTACCCTTCCCATCCGTATGGGAGGCCTCGGCGTCCGCAAAATTTCTAGTATTAGTTTACCAGCTTTTATATCCTCGGTTCACGGTACTGAGAAATTAATCAGGAATATCCTATCTCCCTCACTGATTGATTTCAATGTGCCGTGCTTCATCGAGGCTATAGATGCCTGGAGACTTGCTTGCCCGAATACAAATCCGCCCGATAACCCGGCTTACAAGAGACGGTGGGATGAGCCGCTCTGCAGAGTAGTTCAGGAAAACCTAATTCTAACATCTGCTACGACTGCGGAGCGGGCGCGCCTGCTGGCTGTGGGAAATTGGGAGTCAGGTCTTTGGCTTCACGCACTGCCGTCGTCGAATATTGGCACCTTGTTCGACGATACCACTTTCCGCCTAGCTGTTGCCCTACGCCTTGGCGCTCCTTGTTGTTCTCCTCATCGCTCTCACTGTGGCGATGCTGCCAACAGCCTCGGTCACCACGGCCTGTCATGCAGTCGAAGCGCGGGACGCATAGCGCGGCACGCGAATATTAACGACATTATCCGACGAGCCCTTGTCACCGTCGGCGTTCCGGCTGTTTTGGAACCTCATGGCCTGGCACGCGACGATGGTAAGAGGCCGGACGGTATGTCTTTATTTCCATGGAAGTTGGGTAGACCTTTAGTGTGGGACGCTACCTGTGTCGACACTCTTGCGCCATCCCATCTTCCTAGTTCATCGTGCTGTGCTGGTGCTGCCACTGCGGCTGCGGAGAACCTCAAGCGGCGGAAATATAACAACCTTGTCGGCAGTTATATTTTTGAGCCGTTTGGGGTTAAAACTCTTGGGCCGTGGGGTCCGAGTGCTCATAAATTTTTTAAAGAACTGGTAAGACGCTTAGTTGACACTTCGCGTGACCCAAGGGCTGGTTCTTACCTCGGTCAGAGATTAAGCATTGCCATTCAACGTGGCAATGCCGCCAGCCTCTTGGGCACACTTCCAGTCGACAGCGACGCGGAGGAGTTTTATGACGCCATATTTTAGTAAGGAGTAGCCTTTAGTGTGTATAGTTAGGTTAAGCATACTTAAATATATATATTTTATTTTAATATTTAAGTTTATTATGTATATATTTTCTTGTAATTAAATAAAAAATTCCTTACATAATTAAAAAAAAATAAAATAATCTATATCGAATAACTTAAAAATGTGTTTTGTATTTGTATAAAGAATTCTGTAATATGAATGCTTAATATTGCACCTACCACAATTTGGCTCTGCATTATCCAAAGGTTGGCTGATAGAAAATGCCTTAAAGCATTAAGTCCGCCTCTGTACTCTTTTGTGCATATAGAATAAAATAAATAAAATTAAAATAAAACAACAATAATAAGAAAAATGCTTGCATTGACTGGACAGGTCTGCTCAGAACTGTGTGGTTCTTTCTTCAAAAGACCATCTCAGAGTCTAATCGCATGGTTCTCATATGGGTTGACCATTACATGTTTGCTGTATGGACTTTAAAAGAGACTTTGACCCCGAGTTTTTTTTCGGTGTTTCTTCTCAGGGTCAGCTAAAAGTCAAAGTCAGTAGTTCATCTAGTTTAAATTGACGTGTAAAAGTGTTTTTTAAAAACTCATTTGCGAAATTAATATTATCATTTATCATTTCTCATTTAACCTTTCGTATGCCGTAATTAGAGACACAATTAAAAAGTTATTGTGTCTCGCGTGGATCCACGTTCCGGACACACAAAGGGTTAAAAATAAAACTGTGCAAGACCAAAAAGGCTCCTATCTCAGAATATGCATCGATATAAAAAAAAACGCAGCGCTAGTATTTTGACAGCACTTAGTGACGTTTAATACCTGTGCTGTGTTGTGACATGTTGCCACCACCAGTATTCACTCTCTCACAAAACGAACGTGTAGGCGTATGGAGAAGATTTTATTATTATCAAATTCATTGAAAAAATGTGTATTGATACAAAAAGAATCTGAAGTAAAGTTCAGCTAAAAATAAACAAATTGATGACATTCACATTGAAATGTCTATCATTCATACAAATCTTTTTGATGAAACACGCTACAGAAATAAAAAATCAGACGGATCACTTCGAATGATCAAATTAATATAAATGAATTTGAAGACACGAGATACGTTTTGATTACGTTGGCAAAATAAACATTGAGTTTGTTTATCAAATCATCCTATATCAACCAAAAGTTCTTATTCAGCAGAAGTTTTGGAAGGCAGGTATAAAAGGCCCTGCGAAAAATAAAAGGGAATCCTGAATTTTCCCGATTTGACCTTTCTCCGAACCGTTAAATAGTGGATGGCTTATCTCGATCTTCGTTGGCTAACTTTCCACCAATTTTGCAATTTTATTATAGGAGTCATATTGAAGACGATTCTCTTTCTGATAAGTAGAGGGGCCGGGCTTGCTGACTGCCGAAACCTATTTATAGAAAATGTAACCGTTACTGACTGATTTTCAAATAAGTAGTACATTTTGATACAAGTGCAGAAAGTTTGTCACTGCGACTGAAGCGTAATTCGCACTAGCCGTAAGTGAGTGAGTTATGGAGCCGAGGGCTGCAAAGCACGCAAATGACTTTTTTCAATACCTACATTTACGAAGAAATGAATAAACGGGGGTTGACCGGTGACTCGTGGGGGTCGACGCGCGCCTAGCCTGATACGATAAATGTAATAACAATGTGGTGAGGGAGAGCACACGCACCTTTCTGCACTAGAGCGGAAAACAGTCTATTGCATGCTTAAAAGCGGTGGGATAAGAGCGGGATCTCGAATAAGTGTAATGAAAATATTTTTATTTCATGTGAGCCTGCATGGACACTTATAAAACGTCAGTAGCTAGGGCACGGTTCCAATTAGTCGTTCTCTATGGAGATGAACCAGCCAGAAACTCCATGGTTATTCTCTTAAAAATAAAAATATTTTATCAACACTCAACTTTTATTTAATAGTTTTTATACACCGTTAAATTTTGATCGTTTTAATCCCGTGGAGGGTCGATCCGGTACATGAAACACTATTGATTTGTAAAGATAAAATTAAAAAATAAAGTACCTTTTTTTAAATTCGTTTACGCATGTACGAAATTAATTTCTTTAAAAAAACGTCAGCTGAGCGAGTTCAGTGACTTGTAGGTAGTTGTCGGCGTTGCGTACTAATTACCTACAGGTCATTGAACTCGCTCAGCTGACGTTTTCTTAAAGATATTAATTTCGTACATCCGTAAATTAATACGAATTTAAAAAAATAAAATAACGGGGTATAACAGTTATTATGACGTAGGTAATTAGGCATGCGTGCTTTGTGTGTATTTCATCACCATTGTTCTCAAAACGGTGTAAGAAAAAATAAAACTAAAAATTGGAAAACATGTGACATCCACCAATCTGCAACGGGACCGCTTAGTGGTGCACGACCCATTCTCTCTCCTAGAAAGAAGGCTACAGTCCCAGTTTTTCGATGGGAAATCATCTAATGACATCTTTCGCTCTAGGGCGGATCGGGAGTGCGTGTCAGATTTTTGCTGACTACAACCTACTCCTATGTTCCTTCTTTGCCTTCGTTTCAGGACCCTGGGGTTCTCTTTCGCACAACCCATGGTCCCAGAAGACTTCGACCCTGCTTGGCCCTTAAGAATTTGCTGACTTCTCCTTGAGACGCGCATGAAAGTGTGAAAAACTACGCCCGTCGACGACACGGGCTCTATCCAGACGATTGAACGGCGAGCTAACCATTGTTCGCCTTCCGCAACCACACGCCCACGGTGGCTAGAAATCAGGGTCAGGATACCGGCGGCTGGGGTGTGACGAAGGCGGTTCCCTCACACGCAGGCAGCTGCTGCTTACTGCTTTATAGAAAGATGAGATCGCCGGCCATTCCTCCTCGCTCCGAACCATGGCCTATACCAGGGCCCGGTGCGAGAGGTCGTTGCCGCCAATCGTCACCATAAAAGTTCAACCCCTATAGCCTTGCAACAGGTCGGGCATGCTCGGTGAAACTGTTTTGTATTTCCGTACTCTGCTTCTTTTTTATTATTTTGTGTTGTTACGGTCATGTTGTATTGCATAAATAATAAATTCTATTTTATTCTAATTGGAGGACCAAAGTTTAATATGGAAAAACCTACATTCACAAGTGTGAAGCCGCTGGTAAAAGCTAGTATATTATAATCCTCTCGACCGAATTTCGTCCACTGTGACCAACTTCAACGGATTAACCTAGTACGCAAGAGACCTTAAAGTGCACGAGTGTGTGCGCGAACATAGTACCTTTACTCTCATACGCCGATGGAACGGCAATCCGACATGATCGAGGAGAGATCAGGTGCAGAACCAACGGTTTTACATGCTTTCTGAAGCACTGGGTGGTCATACCACAAAACTCTGGGCTGTTACTTCATCTTCTCCCCGTGTCGATCTGACTTAAATATTGTCTGACCAATATTTAGCCACCTGGACAGCTGTCGTTGGCCTCACATAAGTCGTGGAAGGTGCAGGTATAGTGGTGCACACTGGACAGGAAAATAGTTGACATATATCCTGTGAAGGGGTCCTCACTAGCACTGCATTTGTGATGGGTCAAGGATACCCCATTTGGAAAATAATAATAATAAAAAAAAGATTGACCAAGAAACAACTTCGCAGCTCAAATCATACCAAACGTTTCGAGCTTTTTTTACAATTTAGACTCGCATTACCTGCTGCCCAATCATGCATCTACTATCAAAAAATGTAATGTGGCAATCTCACCCGCAGATGAACCTCAAAGCAATTTCAAAAGCAAATCTCCCACCATTAGGCACGAGTAAACCGTCATCTCGTTCATTTCAAATCTCGAACCGCGAGTTTTAATCGAATCGAGCCTATCAGAACGGAACGCCGAATTACAATGTTAATGAACTGTTCCGGTCGATCAATTTCTTCGAAAACCTTCGCTGAACTTGCTTTTATTGGACTTCGAAAACTGTTTCCCAAGCAAGGCCCATGGATGGGCCATTCTATGACACTTTTCGACTAACAAAAATCTGTATTCAAACGAAAACCGCAGTAGTAAAAATATTAATAATTAAATTTTTTACGTTTATAAAAAACGGGTTTGCCTATGCATTTATGTAAATTTGATAAAACTGTTGTGTAGATTACAAGCAAGATAATTTATTTATTTAATAAACAAATTAATTTATTTAATAAACAAATTAATTTATTTAATATAACAGCCTCGTCGGCAGTTATATTTTTGAGCTGTTTGGGGTTGAAACTCTTGGGCCGTGGGGTCCGAGTGCTCATATGCTTCTTAAAGATTTATCAAAACGCTTATTTGACTCTTCGCGTGACCCAAGGGCTGGCTTCTACCTCGGTCAGAGATTAAGCATTGCCATACAACGTGGCAATGCCGCCAGCCTTTTGCCACACATCCAGTCGATAGCGATGCGGAGGAGTTTTATGACGTCATATTTAGCTAGGCATTTAGTGTATATATTAATTATAATTATTTAAGTGTATTTTATTGTTTGATTATTGTTAAATAATAATTTATTTATTTATACAACAGTTGAATATCAGTTATGTTCTTTAATAAATTAGCTTAATAAGCAAATACTCGTATCTGGAAACATCGTTATCATTTTTGATATGCACTTTTTTAGTAGCAAATTGTCCCTCAAAAAGTAGAATGGCCCAGATACATTTTACTTGACCTTAGTCATAAAATATGGCACCCCCGACAATGGGGAGGAGGTCAATTTCGGAGACCAGATAAATCATATTCAATCGGGTGAACTGAAATAAAATTAGACTAGGTAATTTATTTAGTTTTTTGTTAGTTGGCAACTTAGCTGCTGGCGACGTCTTTTGATGAACGGTTATTAATGCTGATATTTATGTTGCCAATTATGATAAGATCATCTTTATGAGTAACCTTTGTCAGTTCGTTTATATGTTTATGCAGTACTGTTTTCTATTCCCACATAAAAATACCATATTATCCAGTTTACAGAATATGTAGGACTTGGGGGAAGATTGCAATCTTTGGAATAAAGGTTTCTCTAGATTACGAGATTTACCCCCGATTTCTGATATGACACATTTCAAGTCGAATATTTCTCAAGCTATAGTTTAGTCTGAAACCTTGTCAAAATTCGACTTCAAAGCAGGGTTTGAGAAATTCTTAACTCAAGAAACTCAATTCAGGAACCCTCTTTGAAACATAAAAAAATTAACATGCTATGAACGCGTGTAAGTTTTTTTTTGTCGTATATTAGGAAAGTCATATTAGCGAAATTTGCATAAATCAACGTCTTAACTTAATTAATCTTCTTTAATTTTCTGGATTTTCGGAGTTCGTGTCGTGATTGATGATAAATAAGCAATTGTTTTTTAATTAACGTCTCGGCAATGTCTTCGTTCATTTTTAGATTTAATTGTTTAAATTGACATTGATTAAGTTCATAAGCCATGAACTGTAAACGTACGTGACTTTACTTATAAATACTAATATTAACTTTACACAAATTTAGATAGTATAAAAACAGATCACTTAAATGATCTACTTTTAAACTTCACAAGTAAACTGTAACTTAATCTAGATTAAAAGCTTAATCGTATTTAACTACACTGACTTCTAAGTTAGATCCAAGATCATTTTGTACCTGTTTAAAGTTACAATTTCATTACGATGTTGTTAATTGAGCATAATAAAGTTTCTTAATGCTAAAACATTTAACTCCAAAATTTATTTTATTGTTTCAGGGCGTTCCTTAGAATTCTCTGCGTGTGCTGCCCAAGGAAGTTGCGACGGAAATATAAGCCACAACTTCGGTTCAAACAGTCTCAAGTAAGTAGCTAACTGAACCTATCAAAATTCAATAGAAAATAAGTTTTTTTTTTCTTTAAATAGAAAAGTCCTTAAATAAAAGGAATTTCTAATTCAGTTGCTAATTAAATTGCTTTTTCTTAGACTGTCATGAATTTGTACTTTTAATTTCAGTTGCGCACGACACGACGCTATTACTCATCGAGCGAACTGATGGGCATACAACAGCTCAGACAGAACTCCTGCGAGCAAACTTACATATAGCGAATCAGCTCCATTTATACATCACTTCGATTCTCCTCCATATTTCCAAGTGCCTTGATGAAAAAATTTAATTCGTATCTTCCAAAAGTTTCTAGAATACTTTATGCGAATTAGGAGCCATTCAGAGCAGTGAAGGAGAGTAATCTCAGCCGTGATATTATGTAGATGTTGACACGGTATAGTAAGGGATAGGATACACTCGTGTGAGGTACGTGCAGACTTGTTATGCTCACATGTTGCACTCTGTCTTGGTGTGCCCTGTGTGATCTCGTGTGCCCTGTGTGCCCTCGTCCTTGTGACTGTCCACGCTCTTACAACAATTTGTCTGCACTTGTGTCATTTTCAACCGACATAACATAACAACTCGTCTCTCTGACTACTCTTCAACGCTTTCCATTCCTTTATCATTATGACAACAACGAAAACGCTTGAATTTTGCATGGTTTTCTAACGTAATTTTATTTTCTATGTTTTTTCTTTTAATCGGTGGTTTGCATGACTGGGATTCGATGGATAACATACTGTGTCGTATTAATTATGAAAAATTCATTATGATATTTTTCTTTAATAAATTACATCTATCATTATGTCATGCCGATACATACACGCTTCGTAGCCGTAAGTTCAATTGAGTTCATAACATGGTGACACTCATGTGACGTGTTTTGAATTTTCAAAGGGAAATCAATATTTTGTGAGTCCTCAGACATTATCTTTCTTTCTCAAATTGTTTGTGTTGTCTTTACAAATACTGTCTCCATCCCCACGTTTTGTCAAATGCATGATTCTGATGAAATTCTCCCTTTCCGCTTTAAATTACTGTAATAAAAACTCTACTTGCGATAGCAATAAAACTCATGTTTTATTGTCTCCTACTACTTGGTTACTGTCAGTTTTCATACGGTGCTAGCCTGTCCTGTCAAAATGCTTACGTGAAACTCCTGAAACCACCACAGGGATTGACGGCTCTATGGGGTTATTCGAGAGTTCCCGTGGCCTGGATCGCAAATTGCAACTAAATAATATTAGTTTGTTAGTTAGTTGTTTGTTTGTTATAAGTTTTTTATGTAAGTGCTTTATTTTTGGTGTACAATAAAGAATTTATCTATCTATCTATCTAATATTAACGAGTTTTAGTCAATAAAGGTCTGACACTTCTTCTTGCTCCACCCAGAGCAGGAGACAATTGATGATTTCTTACGTAAAAAAAGAGTTAAACAGCTCGCTTCTAATTCATTTTATTAAATGGTGATGTTTGGCAGAACAGACTGGCTGGTTATAAAAGCTGCCCCAAATTACAACCGTTTCGTTCCGATTCTCTTGTATCGAATGCCTCGAATTGGCCACGCCTCCGATTTCTTTATTCTGACCACGTGACTGAGCGTTGATATGACGTCAAAACAAAGTAATCGGAGGGCAACTCGAGGCGTTCGATACAAGACAATCGAAACGCAACCTGACCTGATAAGTAATGCTCGATTCATATTGCAGTACCCAGTGTCGACGATGATGTACTCGTCGGTGTCGCAGCACGAGATGTGTCGGTTGTGACACCAGGCGCGCGCGGGCACCTTCCGCGCGCCTCGTGGACGTTGCTCCTGATGCAGGGATCGACGCTCGTCGCGGTCCCGCCGCGGCGAGCAGCCACCGTGCCCGGACATTTACCGCATGAGAGCTATAGACCACACCTCCTTCGACGAACCCTTACCGTGCGTTGAACGACACTTGTGCACCGATGTCGTACCGTACTGCCATGACTCGGAATCCGTCAGTGAAGTGAGCCTCGAAAGTGACAGTAGAAACCCGTCTATCAAACGCAAAGCTAGCAAAAAGAAAGTGACCCAGCAAACCAAAGTGGACGTGATCTCAAACTAGGTAGTATAGTGTTCATTGTATATATATGTGTAGATGATTGTATGTGTCAAGTGGCTGGGTGTTTTGAATTGCCTTGATATGTGCTATTATTAGGTCCTAGTCAGCATTATAACAATGTCATGAATATATTTAAGTTCTCTTTGAAAATCTGTACGTAAATTAAACATGGTCTACTGGAACCTTTCTCAAAATTATCAGTTTAAGTTATTATGTGTTTTCAATGTCTAAAAAAGTATAGTTCGATTCAAAATTAGAAGGAGACTTTCCTGTTATGCAAGGTTACTTATAAAACAATAACAACCTTGCAAGACGGTATTACTAACATCGTAAACGACAACTTTTGTTCTATGATTTTTTACAAAACATTTACCAAAAACACACCTTCAAGACCTTCGTTGTTATATCCAACACACTTCGTCAACCCACGTCTATATGGCGCAACGCAAGTGCATCAAGCACCCCCGCCGCCCGATCCTGTCTCCCCTCCGCTATTGTACTATCGCTTGCTTCGCATAGACTTCGTAATGTTTAGAACGTTCAATTGAAATATTTTAATTTTTGTATGAAAATCTGATGAACTAAAATATGTCAGTAGTCATAGTGTCATAGAACAAAACTTGTTTTTTATGATGTTAATAACATTGTCTTGAGGGATTGCTAGTGTTTTATATACAATCTGTAATCTTTAAAATAGTTCAATGAGAATTTTTCTCAGTCAAGGCAATCTCAAAAGACAGCTAATTAATTCTAGTCATGACTTTCCACGGGAAAACCTTCAATCAGGAGCTGTGATTTACTGATTAGTTGTGTATATAGTTTATGTACAGTACATATAAAGTTGTCACCCATGTAACGCTTAAACTAGTGCCATATTGTAATTATGATTAATTATCATGTCAAGTGGGAATAAATGCGCTTCATTAAACTGTAAATAATGAGAACATTGTTCATTAAAACATTCCAATACTCATAGCTATACCAAATTATGTTCATTGATGTTAAACAAAAGAGCTAGCTGTAATTTTTTATCATACACTTTTATTTTTAGGGGTTCGTACCTAAAAAGGAAGAAACGGAACCCGTATAGGATCATTTTGTTGTCAGTCTGCCTGTCTGTCTTCTGTCAAGATCCTTTATCTCGAGACGCGTAGAGGTAATAAGTTAAAATTAAAACCATATTACACAAGTCTGTGGTCCCTTAAAGCTGTGAAACCAAATTCTTGAAAAATCTGAAAAAAAAAATTTTTGTACGTCACACAAAAAAAAAAATTGCCGGCATTAATTTTTGGAGTTTCAACCAGTACGAAATTTTGTGCCGATTTGTTCAAAGGAGTTACCGTGGCTCTTTAACGCAAGAGGCAATTGAAGAAACACGATAGGTAAGGTTTTAGTCTCTCGTTTCACCCAGAACGGGAGGATTAAATTGACGATTTCCCACTTCAAAAAAAGTAAGTAACTAGACCGTAATTTAATTGGCACAACATCCCCAATTATTTTAAAATGTATGGATAGATATAAAATTAAGTCTGCATTAAGTCAACAAGCTTTAACAATATTACTTTGTTTTAACCAAAATTATCGATATATTAAATTACTTATTAGTACAAATAATTTTACAAATGGAATTGGCAGAGCAACCAGATGTTTGTGTTGAAATTACAAGCGTTAGTTAATATTGTTCGTGTGATTAATTAGCAATCAGAATTATTTCACGAAAATAAAGCCTGATTATTTGTTTGTTACTAAAATGGATATCGTTGGCTGGCTAGTTTGAAACAATAATTTCATATTAAAATGATAGTATAAGTCTGCAGACTTCTCTTACGTAAATTAAAATTTCCATCAGAATTCAGTAATAGAGACTGCTGACTGACTAATAAATTTGGTTTGGGTTACTCCTGTTTTTCAGCTTTGACCAAAAAGAGGCCGAATATTCGACTCGACTGAAACTATTAAACCTAAAAACTGACTGACTCATTCGTCTGTGAATATTATCATTTTTGAGTAATCGTCGATTTTTTCATTAATTTAATATTTTATGATAGCTTTATGACTATATAATTAAGCGTTACTGCATTCAAATATAGTCCGGAATAAATACCTATATCGAAATAATATTTTTATTTCTTGTATTTTTTTTCCACGTCATTTTCGGTTTCGTTTACGGCCGAAGAGAGGAGGAGGAGCCGAATATTCGATTGCGGTTTCGGTTTCTTCAGCAAAACATGTTTCGGTAGGTCACTACTGTGAAGGTAGCCATAACTTTTCAACATTGAAAGCTGGGCCCGTGCCTCACTATGACACCATGGTCACAAAATAGATAGGTACAGAAGTCAATCTACATACATCGCTTGAGGAACGCACACATAGACACCGCTCACAGACACGATGTCTCGGTCGCGTCTCGGCTCACTCGTCGAACAGTTCTGGCTCAAACGCTCATTAGTGTGCGTCCACTGTGCGTAGGTATAAAAAGTGAAGTACATACATGAGATTGTCTTCTGTACCTATCTGTTTTCCGCCATGGTGGTGCTGACAGTTTTCGCAACCAAGAAAAAACGTGCAGTTCTAAGGTGTGAGGTGCACACTGGCAACTGTTAGCCACGCAGCCAATCCGTATATTTTTTGGCGTTATGAACTGGCTACGCCGCCATGGTGCCCCAGTGAGGCAAAAGCCCCAAAAGATTTCACATAGCTTTCTAAATTCAAAATAATATTCATAGTTCTTCCACTTTCTTTTTAACCAGCCAGCATAGCTTTCTAAATTCCAAATAATATTCATAGTTTTTCCACTTTTTTATTAGCCAGCCAGCATAGCTTTCTAAATTCAAAATAATATTCATAGTTCTTCCACTTTCTTTTTAACCAGCCAGCATAGCTTTCTAAATTCAAAATAATATTCATAGTTCTTCCACTTTTTATTAACCAGCCAGCATAGCTTTCTAAATTGAAAATAATATTCATAGTTCTTCCACTTTCTTTTTAACCAGCCAGGATAGCTTTCTAAATTCAAAATAATATTCATAGTTTTTCCACTTTTTTATTAGCCAGCCAGCATAGCTTTCTAAATTCAAAATAATATTCATAGTTCTTCCACTTTCTTTTTAACCAGCCAGCATAGCTTTCTAAATTCAAAATAATATTCATAGTTCTTCCACTTTTTATTAACCAGCCAGCATAGCTTTCTAAATTGAAAATAATATTCATAGTTCTTCCACTTTCTTTTTAACCAGCCAGGATAGCTTTCTAAATTCAAAATAATATTCATAGTTCTTCCACTTTTTTATTAACCAGCCAGCATAGCTTTCTAAATTCAAAATAATATTCATAGTTCTTCCGCTTTTTTTAACCAGCCAGCATAGCTTTCTAAATTCAAAATAATATTCATAGTTCTTCCGCTTTTTTTTTAACCAGCCAGCTCTTTTGTCTAACATCTTCTTTAGAATTAATCTCAAAATGTACATACCTATAAATATGTTAAAATTATGGCTGTTTATAATAATTTAGATTCTATCATAGTGGTCTAAACATACCTTCCGTCATATAATCTTATATGTTGTTAAGTTTAACAGATTACTTTAGCGTTGTATGTTGTTAAATGTTATGTGTAAATTAGATTCTTCATGTTAACTTCCGAACTATGTGTTTATGTTCACTATGAAATATAAAATTTAGGAAAATATAAAATTTCCCTATATGTTAAACTTGTTTGCGAAATTAATAGATACTATGTACGTTTTTTTCTAAAAATTAGAGCACGTGTCACCAGCACATACCAGCGTGGTTAAACATGGCCCACTCTCTCAAAGAGGGGGTGTCTATATCCCAGAATTGGTAACGTTACAAGCTGTCTAAGTGTCTATCCAAATACAAAGCATAAGCAGCTTGTAACGTTACCAGCCTATCAAATATTTCTAGGTATCCATTTAAAATACACGGTTATAAAGCTTGCAAAAACCGTAAATTCCCCTTGAGCTATCGTAACTCCAAGCACGTTGAAGACTTTATTTATGCCAAGCATTTTATCATAACTTTCAGCGAAACAACATCGTTATCATTCTTTGTGTAATTAATAAATTTTTAACTTGTTATGAAATCTTTGCCAAGGTCACTCCTTTCCATAGAGTATGGAACGTTGTACCGGCCGCGAATAGGGACGCCGCGCCATTGCCAATAAATTAATATAATGTTAAAACACGCAATAGGGCTTTTGAGTGCTATCACAAATGCAGATATGCTTATAAGAATATATTTTTTTTTAAGTTATATAAACTAGTGCAATCGTTGATGGTGAGGAGCGATTTATTAAGAGCCTTTTCACTCTAGCCTTGAAGACACCCAAATCTCATTATCGGACGGGAAGACCGCAGCAGGCAAATTGTTCCAGTCCTTCGATACACGCGGTATAAAATTTATTTTAAAACATTCTCAAATTGTAACATTACTAAAAAAAGCAGTTTTAAAATAGAGCCTTTAAAGTTATTCTGCTATCCTTGTCTCGCAAAACGTCCTTTGTACTGGATGTAGCAAATTCATTATGGCGTGACTTACGAGTGATGTCACACGCAATTAGTGCTGTCTCTGTTTGTTGTACATTTAAAAAAATTTACAACTGCGCCATTTTATGAGATTATTTTTTTTTAAATCTTTTATTTGTATTTAAGATTAGTGAAAACTAATTTGAGCACAAGTTTCTGTTTAGAGTTTTAATGATAGTCGTAATTGTGATGGACTGTCAATTTCTAAAAAATATTGGTGACAAGCTAGGTTTGTAAGGAAAGTTGGCTGTCTTGGCAATACAGTCACTGCGGCATCTCTGCGCTCTCAGACCTTACTGCTCATCCTGGCCTTGCTCTATTTTACTTTAGGTCAGCGCATCACGGTTTTCTTCCATCCTATCCTATCAATCGTTTTTTTTTTATCCAAATGACATCCCCCGCCCTTGGGCGGAGCGGGAGATAGTGTCAGACTCTTACTGACTAAAAAACCCACCCCATTCCTTCTTGCCTTTCATACCGGGGCCGAGCTACCTTTCGGAGCTAACTCTGGCCTCAGTATTCTATCAACTGTTACGATATCACTGACTCCCTAATCTTTCTTATCATTCCATTTTTTCTTTAGCCTCCCTCTCTCTCTCTCCAGCCATCATGTATGAGTATACATGAGAGACATACATGTATGTGTGAGTGAGCTCATTGCTATTTTAGTAACAGCCTCTGAAACCTTACTATGACATCTTTAAACCATCCTAATTCCTGGTGAAAAAGGGACAGTGCAATGTGTTCTATATAGTTCCGTCTATCTCCCACACGAGATTCATGATGGCTCTAACACTTTCAGCTCCAGGAATAATGGAACATATAATAATTCGTTCATGTACTATCAATTTGCTTCCCAAGTCGTTGTTATATATTATGTAGCTATTGTTGATTTATGGTCATGCCTAAAAAACCTAACAATTCCAACTTTAAGTACTTGGATTTTAGATAAGGCTGCCATCAGTCGAACTGCATCGCAGCAACCGTGCAGTCAATATATTCAATAGCATGCAGTTCGATTGGCTCTGTTCAGTCATGATATCAACTTCACGCTTCTTCGCGGTCAGCTACAATCGTGTAGAATTGACGCACGTTGTCCATCGCTAACCGCATACGTTACTGTGTAATAAGTCAAGGAGCATAACGCGCGTCAGTCGCGTCAAACGCACGTCGATGTTATGCTGTCATTGTCATCTGAGCTCTTGGGCCAGATGCGTGGCGAGAACTGCACAAAGTCAGATCCGACTGTAGAACTGCATGTTAAACATATCGACCGCGTGTGGTTGTTGCAATGCAGTCCGTCTGATGTCAGCCTTATTGTATGACCAGGCTCGGGGTATTCGGCGCTGAATGTTCTAAGATGTAATAATAATAATAATATTCCACAACTATCACATAACGCCGTCTAGTCCCAAGCTAAGCAGAGCTTGTGTTATGGGTACTAGAAAACTGATAAACATACTTATAGATTTCTAAATACATACATAATATAGATAAATTACACCCAGACACAGAACAAATGATTATGCTCATCACACAAACATTTTTCCTGGGTGGGAATCGAACCCCCGACCTCCGGCATAGCAGTCAGGGTCACTTACCACTAGACCAACAGGCCAGTCAAACTATACAACATAATTTTTAGGGGATGCGAAACCCGACGTGGTTTGTTCAGAATCAATAACTGAATGGATTCCAATAGTTTTTACACAATGTTATATTTTTTTCCAAAAATATTTAAAAAGGACACAAGTCAGACATTACTGACTGGTCATAGTGGATGGCAAACAACTGGGTACAAGTGCAAAACAACCCCTCAGTCACTTGGATGGCCCGGTGACTATGTATTTTTGCTGACATAAAAAGCTTATAACTGTGATTTTTCATGATACAGTCATGAAATTTTCTACACAGATCATTTACATAAAATTACTAGACACGTGTTTCGACTTTCGCATATACTAAGATTGATGTTGTATACCGTGTGCTGCTAGAAAATGATCTTGCCCTCTTCTTTCCAACTTGTGTAAGCTTGTAAGACTGATAAGAACGCTCCTGTTAATTTATTTTTGTACCTATTTTGATATCAGATCTCAAAATGTACCAGTCATAGTTAAGAACGATGTTTATTTATTAATTTTTGAGCATAATTATGTCTGATCTTTAACATTATATTCTTCCACCGAAATGTGTAATATTATCTAGTCATTTTATTAGTCGCTCATTTTATGATTAGTAAGATAATTGATTCCTTTACTTCTTCATAAAAGTTTTTTTTTTAAATCTTCGTTTATTTATTTGAATATGTAACGTATTTAATAAGTAGACAAAAATTTTGGAAAAAGTTCTCTAATTTTAAAAATTAGCGACACTAAAAATCACTGTATAAAGTAAAAATATTGGAAAATAAATGTATTGCTAATATTATATAATATTAAAAAGCAAAATATTCAATTAATAAGATACTCTTATAGATAATTAATATTAAACCTGTTAGTACACTGATGTAAACAACGCGAATGAATAAACTATCGTAAATATCCATGGCAGTCCTGCGTACGAATGGGAAGGAATCATTTTCTTCCTGGAACTTAAAATTTTCGTATATTTTTTTTTAAGTAAATAAATTTACCACAACGTCTTTGAAATATGTTTTTGATAAATTGAGAAATAATGTTTAACTGTAAATTTTACCCAAGGAAGACACCAATCTTCCTTGGTTAAAATTGAATTGAACTAGGATAACTAGGGGTTGCTCAAAATTTTATATGTACATTGCGAAAGGTATTTGGTGTGAGACACCACTACTGTCGTTTTCAGTCAGTGTACTAACAGCTTTTAAGCTATTTATTTGTGATTGTGAATAGCCCACAAGGCCTTACTAGTCTCAGCCCCGGATCTAAGGGGGGGCAAACCGGGGCACTTGCCCCGGGCGGCAGTTTCATGGGGGCGCTAAATCCTTGAGACGAGAATTCGAAATATCGAACAAATGAAGCTTCTTTTCCTACAATCTCATAGGTTTTTATCAAGTAATTGAATCTTAATATAATATGTTTGAAAAACAAACTTTTCTATTTCCATACGCCCAGTTAGTTTTTGAACACATAGGTACTAAGTGATTTATAAACGCATCTTAACAGATCAAGTAAATTTTTGAACGCGTGCGTAGTGTCCGTGATCTTTCTGCCAAGGGGAATCATCAAAGTGGAAAAACATCTGCAAGCTGTGAGCGAAGCTTCAGCAAACTGAAAATAATTAAAACTTATCTACGTTCTACAATGAGTCAGGATCGTCTATCTGGCCTCGCGATCCTAGCCATTGAAAACAAAACCGCCTATGCAACGGACTTTGAGGAGCTAATAGATTCTTTCGCAGAAAAGAAAGCACGCCGTGTAAAGTTGTAGTCTTTCCTGGTTATATATTTTTTCTGTTTCTGTTTTATGTCACAAATGAAAGTTATTAGTTATTAGATAATAAAAAGTTTAAATTTATTAAAGGATTATTATTTTAACAAATGGTCACAAAAATGCTACTCATTGGCAGTATCAACAGTTTTTCTCAAACAGTGAAGGGAGGGGGCGCCAGTATCAAGGTTTTGCCCCGGTTCGAAAAAATCGTAGATCCGGGGCTGACTAGTCTCAATTGTTTCAACCCATATTTATCATACCAGTGTGCCTGTCTTACACGTACGCAGTAATACCTAATTCTGTACATAACTACTCAGGTAAAACATTTTAATAACTTAATATAAATGTATACTTCTCGCTACAGCTAGATTATAAATTATAATTCAATCTTGTGAATAAATTATATTATGTATATGTAAAACTAATTTAAAATGGGTTGTTGTATAAATTTATATAAAGTATTTTTTCTATGAGTTTGTTTTATTTGATAATTCCTCGCCGAATGTCTGATTATATATATATCCTTTGGGATTTACGTTAATCAAAATGGCCTATTTCCACTAGTGAGGCAGACTAGACCTCCATCGAGTAGTCCTCCATCGAGAACGGTCTTGTGCTTCACCTTACTCCACGTCTTTTTGATGCTAACTGCTTTTACATAGAGCTATGCCATATCTGACGGGAGCGACCACGCTTTCCTCCCATTATTTATTATTATTCTTCATCATCATCATCATTTCAGCCGATACACGTCCACATGTTGGACATAGGCCTCCCCCAAGCGTCGCCACATCGAACGTTCCTGTGCGTCCCGCATCCATCGGTTTCCCGCTACCTTCACCAGGTCATCGGTCCACCTTGTAGGAGGCCTTCCAACGCTGCGTCTTCCGGTACGCGGTCGCCACTCCAGAACCTTTCGGCCCCAACGGCCATCTGTTCTGCGAGCAATGTGCTCTGCCCATTGTCACTTGAGTTTTAGCAATCCTTTATTATTCTTAAATCTAGCTTAATTTAAAATTCCATATTGGCTTGAGCATGTCGTCAGCGTAATCCAGGTCTTCAAAGACGTTGGACAACCCCCACACTATACTGCATAGTGTCATCTAAGATGTTAAGCATTATAATTGTTGTCAAGAACAACTAGAAAGAGAAGCTGCGAAAGGATGCAGCCCTGGTGGACACCTGCATGCGCTGTGGTGTCTGATCTGAAATGAGGCCGTAATAGTTACTTTACAACTATAATTATTATAAATATTCTTAAAAAAACGGATAATACATGGCGGCATTCCAATGTTCACTTACCGAACCAGATGCTGGACCTCTTTAACGTATTAAAGGCTTTTTAGAAGTTGACAAAAGATCTAATAGATAAATCTCCATCAGCCATTTTGAGAGAGAATCGGAGAGTGTAATCTGGTCGAGCAGAAACTAGCCTGTTCTTTGCGTAGGAGGATCCACGGCCTAAACATCTTTAATGGAATCGCGAACAACGTAGTATTTGTGATCGAGTAAAAGGAAGCTTGAGTCCCAGCAGTGGGAACATTAAAAAGGCTGATTGTTCTATGCTTATGCTTTGTGCTAACTGTTGCGTTGTTTATCCCATAAAGTTTGATATCGTATAATATGTAAGTAGGTACATATGGAATTAATCATACCACTTTTATAAATATGTTGGTAATTTATCGGATTAATGCAAGACCAGTGCAATTTTTGCCACTGTTTTACTCAAGCAAGTATTGTTGGGTTGAAAATACAAAAAATCTTTCTTCACACAAAACTTTTCTTAACTGTATATCATTAAGATTCAAAAGCTTTTGGGAACATTTTAATGACATACCTACATTATTATTATATCGCTACAGGGCTGAAGTGTCCTACAAAACGATTAAAAAGTTTCATTTAAGTATTTTTTATTGAACTTAATGTTCTTAGAGATTTTGTATTTTATAACCGACTTAAAAAAAAGGAGACAAAACTGAAAAAAAAACTACTAACTACAAATACCGGCTTCCGAAACTAAAGTTATTTTTGTTTGTTTTTTTTTTAATATCTTCAATTCACTAGCTTTCCACTACCTCTCTGCAAGAAGAGGGCCCAGTAGTGGTAGTGTATATTATGTCAGAACTTGATGTACCAGGTTTTATGGCAAGTTTTTAGTCGCATTAGAATACCTAAGTACTACAGTTTTAATAAAGTAAAACTATTTAAACATAATGAGAACTATAGAAAATTACCAATATAGATTAAATTCCGGACCATTTTTATCTTAAACATTAAGTTTACTTACTCTTAATAAAAGTCTGAAATTAAATATGAATAAATTAATTTATGAACATAACATTAATTGATGAAATTGAAATTAATTGATTGATTGATGAATTTATTAATTGATGTTATGTCAATTATTGAATGACATAACATCTTGCCGTACCGTACACTGGCAGACTCGATATAAGTTCAAAGCATTATTGTGATTTTACATAATTATTATAATACTCTTTGTTCTCTGTGTTGTTTGTGAGTGTTTGAATGTACAACATGTTTTAATTCAATAAAATTATTATTATTTATTAAACACTCCTATACGGTTCTCTTGGCTTAAAGACAAAAGTTGAAGGTTATAGTTATCAGGAAACACAGACTCTGGCAGGGAATTCTACTCCCTAACTGTAGGTTCACATAATTAATGTGTTCCCAAAACGCTTTGTACGTATTGGTGGGATGTCCACCATGTACCGGTGGCGCAACGCCATACGTCTTGCGGTCCGATAATGGAATGGACTTAGCGGAATTCAATTGTGCATTTCCAATGCACAATCCCTAAAATGTGAACTATAGAAAACCACAACAGGCTAGCAACTCGCACACTAATATCATAAAGAGGGAAAATTTGTATTTTTATGTGTATGTTTGTAATGAATAAACTCAACAACTACTGTACCGATTTCAAAAATTCATTCACCATTGGAAAGCTACGTTCACCCTGAGTAACATGGCTATATTTATTTCCCGTGCAAAGCCGGGATGGGCTCTAGTATATTATAAAAAAGTAAAGTTTGTTTTTTTGTTTATAGAAGATAATCTCTGGAAGTACTGGTCCGATTGCTAAAATTTCTTCACCGATACAAAAGCTGCTTTATTCCTGAGTAACATAGGCTATATTAGATGTCCGCGGGTGAAGCCGCGGTCAATAGCTAATGCTTAATAATTCCATTAACTATTATTTCGAAATTGGCTTTTATAAAGAGAAATATCAATTTCACTGATCCGCTTACGAATATTCTTTCACCGATAGAAAAGCTACATCGTCATGAATGGGACTTTATCCCATAAAAATACGCGGTTCCTGTAAGATAAGCCCGAACGACGGAGGGGAAGCCGCGCGGAAAAACTAGCCATAAAAATAAATAACTTTTACTACGGATTATCAGGCACTCCATTTATGCATGAAACAGCAGATATTATTCAATGAATTTTCAGATTTAGTCACCTAATAAAAATGGCTTATTCATGTCGTTAACAGTGTTGTCATTAACATGACCGCTCTGTGCTCGGAGTTTTTTGGCTAAAGTGTGATATGCAAGTCACATGAGTGCACATAACAGAGCAGAATAAATTTGAGCTTGCAACCATCATGAGGAGTCGGAAATCGTAGAAGGGCTTTGGGGATAGCGAGCAATAGATAGCTCCACGTCCTATAACAACGGAGCCGGAGTCGTCGACGGCGCGTACCATTCCAGACGCACCTCAAAGTGATGTCATTAAACCGTAGAGCCATGGAGAAAAGTATGAAAGGTATACTCGTGGTCCTAGAACGCAATTGATGTTAACTAGTGCTTGACTGCAATCCCACCTGATGGTAAGCAGTGATGCAATCGTAGATGATGAAGCGCACTAGTTTTTTTTTATATACTTAGCCTTTTATTTATAAAAAATAAAAAAATAAATAAATACTAAAATTCATTTATTTCAGGCAAAAACCCATATTAGAGAACAGTACCTATTGAAAATTTATATAAAATGTCAATAATAAAGAATAATAAATAACAATTCCAAAATGTCAATAAATAAAATTCAATAACTTAAAGTTAATCAATAAAAATCCAACAAATTAAAATCACAATAATCCAATAAACATCTTATTCTTCTTCTTCTGCCTCGCCTTTATCCCTATATAGGTCGGTCGGCGGGTCGGCTTTCCCAATCATGCGACGCCATTTATGCCTATCTCGAACGTCTTGTTCGTGAAGTCACAATACTTTCATGTCCTTCTGGACATTTGACAGCTAGGTTGTTTGAGGCCTTCCTCTTCCCCTCTTTCTTGTAGCAATGGAGAGGCACCTTTTAATCACGTGATCGTCTAGTCTTCTCTTAAAATAAACAACTAATAAAACAACAAACTGAATACACAACTTTTTTTTATATAAATACACATTAAACTAACATGCTTAAACAATCTCAATTGCAAGTAAAGGCCTCCTCCAAGATTTTCCATTTATCTCTATTTGTTGCTTTAGTCATCCAGCCACTAGAGTAACACTAGTTTATTAGGAGCCTATTCACTCTAGCCTTGAAGACTCCCAAATAGGCCCAAGTTCAGCAAAAATGCTCGCAGACGTGGTAGTTGTCTGGTTGATGCTGGTTTTCAACTGAACCTTATGAAATTGTCGAAGGATTATAGGTGTGGTTTAGTTGGTAAAAGTCTGACACGCCCTTGCGCTCCACACTAAAGCAGGAGAAGTCGTTTGATGATTTCCATCCCCAAAACAAAACCCATGAGGAGCGGTGACTGTGGCCGAAATTGGGTTTATAGAAGGCATTACCACCATCATCATCATTCGTAAAACTTGTTTAACTCTGAAAGATTAGCAATGAATTTACATTCAGACTGTACAAACGAAACATTTCTAAAATATTATTATTATCTTCAAAAGTCGCACCTGTTCTGATGGCGTCGTCTATCGCTAACTCAAACAAAACGAGACAAAACACACGAACAGACCATTTTACATCGCGACGACCAAAGACAAACTTTAAAGAATAATATTGAAAGGGTTTACAGATTTATTTCAAAACTGTTTACTTGGTACTTAGGATTAAAAGGTTTAACTTTTCGAATTTCGTAATTAGAAACACAATAGTAAGACAATGAGATCGCAGAGCTCCCAAGCTCTAAGCTAGCTACGACGAGCTACACATTGCTCGCCGTCTGCAAGCTAGGGCAGCTTGCAGACGCTCGCTTCATGCCCCCCCCCCCTCATCATCATAATTTCAGCCGATAGACGTCCACTGTTGGACATAGGCCTCCCCCAAGTGTCGCCACAATGATCGATCCTGTGCGTCCCGCATCTATCGGATTCCCGCAACTTTCACCAGGTCGTCGGTCCATCTTGTAGGAGGCCTTCATACCCCTGGGATAAAAATAGGGGATATTTTATGTAATATTCCAGGAAATGGTCTATCCGTATACCACCAGACGTTTGAGCGTGAAGAAGTAACAAAGTGTCTAGTATTTTTATGTAAAGAATCTATATACAAAATTTCATAACTGTATCATGAAAAACCAAAAAGTTTTAAGCTTTTTGAGTTACCTGGTTGTCCGCTAAAATACATGGTCACTGGTCCTTCCGAGTGACTGAGGAGTTGTTTTGCTCCCGCAGCCGATTTGCGCTGGCCCTTAATGACCACTATGACCTGCCGTGACCTGTGTTTTACTCAGAGTCAGTGATGACCTTTTTTTAAATATTTTTGGGAAAAAATATGACATGGTGTAAAAACTATTGAAATCCATTCAGTTGCGGATTTTGAACAAACTATATTCAGATTTCGCATGTACTAAAAATAATTCTATTAACAAACATGCGCCTTTATAATATTAGTGTGATATGTACCTACAGTGAAACAAATATTCCATTATTTGATACAAGCAAACGTTAACCCCACCCAGGACAAATGTGTGTGTGATGAGCACGTTCATTTGTTCTGTGTCTGGTTGTAATTTATCTATAATATGTATGTATTTAGAAATTATAAGTAATATGTTTATCAGTTGTCTAGTACTCATAACACAAGCTCTGCTTAGCTTGGGACTAGACGGCGTTGTGTGATAAGTAGTTGTGGAATATTATAAATGGTGTAAGGGACAGCCCTCCACAAACTTTAAGGGCTTGCTCAGGTGACGAAACTGAACCAATACCAACCCACCATAAAAAATTTTTTCAGGAAACGAAAAAACAATTCAGCCTCTCCATACAAACTGTCCAATCAAGGGAATAATAAAATTTTGTATGGTGAGGCGGATTTTTTTTTTCGTTTATTGAAAACATTTTTTATGGTAGGTTGTTCAGTTTCATCTACTGAGCAAGCCCTTAAAGTTTGTGGAGGGCTGTCCCTTACACCTTGTATAGGGTGACTGGTAATTAGTGACCGATACTTATACACGTGATTGTACCCATGATTATAAACAACTTTCCCAAAGAAACTTTTTTTTAAATATTCATTAGTTTTATTTTATTACAATAACAAAACAGTTGTTCGCGCAAATTCGCGCGCGCCTGCGACCTCTCAGCTGTTAGCCGCGTAATGTCTTTGTCTCATGTACCTTACCTACAATAGTGATAGTGCACCCGCGCCGCTTGCAAACCTATCAGTGTATGGAATCAGTGGAGGTACCTGCATGTTCCGGCTAAATAATATACGTTAAATAATGAGTTTAAAAAAAGTTTCTTTGGGAAAGTGATTTGTAATCATGAGAACAATCACGTGTATAATTATCGATCACTAATTACCAGTCACCCTATATATAAAGACCGCCCATTGTGACACCATATTAATTTTAAGTTCCTATTATAATTTTATGACGTACTAGCTTCTGCCATCGGCTTCACTCGCGTGAGAATCGGCTTCTCCTTACAAAACTTGGACCCCCATTTCATCCTCTGTGTGATGAGCACGATCATTTGTTCTGTGTCTGGGTGTAATTTATCAATAATATGTATGCATTTAGAAATATATAAGTATGTTTATCAGTTGTCTAGTACCCATAACACAAGCTCTGCTTAGCTTGGGACTAGACGGCGCTGTGTGATAGTTGTGGAATATTATTATTATATTATTATCCTTTTAAAGGGTGAATGATGATTACTTATAAGGCACCTACCTGCCAAATTTTAAGTTTGTAGGTGTTATAGTTTCTGAGATTTCGTGATTAATCAGCGAGTTGTATTTCGCTTTTATTATATATCGACGGTTGAAAGGCAAAATGATCTAAGAGACATAAAGTAAACTTTACAAAAGTGAACTCAATATTTTAACTTTAAATCACTTTTTTGTAAAGTTTACTCAATGTCGCTTACACCATTTTGCCTTTCAACCGTCGATATAGAAGATTGGTGTACAATAAAGGTTATATCTATCTATGTTTTAAAATAAGCGATAAGGACGCTGCCTAAAGAATAAATTTATTTGAAGTAAAAAATAAATAAACAAAAATCCAACAAAAATTCAGAAAGCCAATCGAACATGCCTATCGCATTTCAAAGTTTGTTTTTCGAATTACAGAACCATGTCCTTTGAAATTGAATCGAAGTTCAATGTCTTACTAAATTCAAATAGAAATAAAAACCAATTTGGATGTCAGGGTTACCTAAAAATAAGAGAAAACTTAAGAGCAGTTCAAGTACATATATCAAATTTAACTATTTAACTATATTGACCTTTTCTTATTATCTCTATTATATCGAGAGTACCCGAAAAACCATCAATGAAGTGTTTTTTCAGAAAAGATAAACGGATCACGATAGATGTCAATTCAAAACAGCTTTGTCTTTAATTCCGTTTTTTAAATTAAGAATGTCAATAAATGTAGGAGAGTCAATGACCGTTATTCCACTTTTATTTTATGGTGGGAAAAATCATCCAATGACAACCCCCGCTCTTGGGCGGAGCGGGAGATAGTGTCAGACTCTTACTGACTAAAAGACCCACCCCGTTCCTTCTAGCCTTCATACCGGGGCTCGAGCTCCCTTTCGGATAACCCTGGCCCCAGTAGGCTTCGACCGGTCCCTGCTGTAATTCCACGTTTATTTGGCGCCTACCTTATTACTTTTCAATACACTTACTCGAACTGGCCCTCCAATTATCAGGAGATGGAAGCCTAGGATACAGAAGACTTAAAAGACGAAGTATTCCTTACCTTCTGTATAGATATACCAATGTGGAATGAGGAGACACTTGATTGCAAAATGTACATCCAAGTTTCTGACATAATTATAAAACCTAGTATTAGAATTTCAGCCAAAAGAGTGGCATATTATTATCTGACAGATTGCCATGTCACAGAATACACATAAAAATCAAAAAAAAAAAACTTACTCGAATACCCACTCTTATTTTTACGGCTTTAAGGCACGCAATTCACTGTTTTCCGCACTTGAACGGTAAAGTACGCAATCTTACCCCCGCCACTATTTTGCGGAAAAATTATAGAATTGAGACGCACAGGACTGGCGATACGTGGGGATATCCTGAGTCCAACATTG
This sequence comes from Mythimna ferrago, assembly GCA_910589285.2. Taxonomy (NCBI): domain Eukaryota; kingdom Metazoa; phylum Arthropoda; class Insecta; order Lepidoptera; family Noctuidae; genus Mythimna; species Mythimna ferrago. The sequence goes on from OU342695.1 coordinate 11,601,463, forward strand.
CTCGACATTCAAATAAAATAATGTTGAAGGAAAAAAAAAATTGCTAATAAAAAAATTCATGCATATTCCTTATTCCGTGGTTTAAGTTTTCATGATGGAATAGTCATCGAGTCAGTTCTCAATTTATTCGAGAGCAGTAACTGGACTGGGTGTGCATCCGTATTGCATTATACAATACAAATATACGAGTATATTGAACATGATTCTCTTTTCATTTCGTTCAATTGTTTTTCAAATAGCATTGCCGTGCAGCCAACATTGGCATGCAGCTTGGCCGTCGCAGTGATAGCCTTGCTACCGATTGGCTCCGACCGACACCATTCCGACTGGGTATCGCCATTACACTAGATAGAATTCTTAATATTACTATTCAATTCAATCAGTATGTAACTGTACTGAATGCATCTTATCAATACTGTTTTGTTCGTAATAAAATCGCAAAATATGATATATTTTTTTATTGATATAAACTAATGCTTGACTGCAATCCCACCTGATGGTAAGCAGTGATGCAATCGTTAATGGTGAGGCGCACTAGTTTTTTAAGAGCCTATTAACTCTAGCCTTGAAGACCCTCAAATTATAATCGGACGGAAAAACCGAAGCAACACGCAAATTGTTCTAGTCCTTCGATGTACGCGGTATAAACAACAAGAAGAAACGCTTAGTCCAGACAGTACAGTGGATATTCGCCGTACGTCGGGTTGTCTAATGGTAGAAATGAGATGACGGAATCAAGTCATGCAATTACCACGCACTTTCCAAAATGCGTCCTGTAAGTAAACCGAAACGCTGGCTATCCTACGCCTGTACTTAAGGCTATGTAGATTGGAGTTAGCCAAATCTGGATCACCAATTAACGTCTTCGCACGCCTTTCCACCGAATTCAAATCTGCTTAGTGACATTTTAGACCACCATGTGTGGCTGCATATGTGGCTGCAGTCCTCCACACACGAACGGACCTGTGCTTTGTACAACATTAAAAGCTGTCCCGGTGTGAAGTACCGCCGAACCTTTGCAAGCGCCGAGTTTCCTAGCAGCTATCTTAGTTTTGGACTGAATATAGCAAACATTTTTGTCTTTTTGCGATTTTCAGTTAAACAATAAAAAGATATGATAGAGTATCCCCCCGTGATTTTACCCGCATCTTTGGTTACTGCTCTGAACCTGTAGGTTGCCTAGCTCTATACGAGGGCTATACATACACAATGTGTATGTATTTTTAAAATTATGTGTTTCCATAATTGTTATTTCATTGTGTGTTTTATGTGCCAAATAAACGTGTTTTCTTTCTTTCTTTCTTTCTATTCAACATCAAAAGCAATTTTCAATTCGAACTAGTGACTTCTGAGATAAATCGATATATATCTGCACTAGCTTTTGCCAGCAGCTTCGCCCGTGTGTAAATGAAAAATATAAGGCCATATTACTCAGTGACAAAGTAGCTTTCAGCAGCAGAACAGAATAGAGCAGAGCAGAGCAGAATTTTGAAAATTGGTCCAGTAGATTTTGAGTTAAATCGTAACATACAAACAAACAAAACACAAATCTTTCCTCTTTATGATATTATGTTTAGATAACGTTCTGTGTGCAAAACATCTCAAAGCTAAGTTACTGATGAATAATCCTAGCTCCTCCAGTATACATGTGCAAATACTCGCCGTAACCTAGACCAGAATATATAATTAAAGATAATAAGTCTAATAGACTCACGCGGACGGTGGCATGCCCGACACACGTCCACCCTCCCGTCCTTTATTAGTACAGTAGTTATTCGTCAAGATATCTTCGTTCATAATCACGTACACAAAATCTTCAGTTTCTCCGAAAAGGACTCCAAAACGTAACCAGGCCACAGACACTTAGAAATCTATGTCAGGCTCATCAACAAAAAAAAAACAAAGAAAAGAAAAAAGAACAGTCAAGCTACAACCGTTTCGCTTGCGTCGAACGCTTCGAGTTGGCCGCGTCGCCAAATCTTTTGTTCTGAGCACGTGACTGAGCGTTGAGGTGACGTCATTCCCGTACATTTGAAGCTTTCTACTAGCGTTAACTATTGTAGATTTGCAACTTGGCTAGGGGTACACGAAAGTTTTTCTTCTTCCTGCCCTTGTTCTATCTTATTTGGGGTCGGCACAACACGTATTTTTCTTCCATTCTACCCTGTCACTCGTCATGCTATCACTAACTTCCTTTTCTTTCAATATCACTCTTCACACAATGCATCCATCTTTTCTTTGGCCTCCTTCTCCCTCTCCACCCGAGTTATGAGTATACATGTGGATCATGTATACTCATAACTCTTTTAGTAACATGCATTTCATCCCTCCTCTTTACATGACCATACTAAAACAAACGATTTCCCTTCAGCTTGTCAATCACTGGCGCCACTTCCAAACTTCCTCTAATATTCTCATTTCTCACTTTTTCCAATCTCGTCACACCACACATCTATCTCAACATTCTCATCTCCGCTACATGCAATCTTTTTTCATCCGTCTTTTTCACAGCCCAACATTCTGATCCATACAGTATGACAGGTCTTATCACGGGCTTGCAGATTTTACCCTTCAACTTGATGGGCATCCGTGGGTAACGAGTTGTTCCAGTGACCTGTCGCCATTTCATCCATCGTTTAAAGTTTATCTAGAATCGATTTTTAAAATGATACCTTCAGTAGCATGCTACTTTATCACGAAGTGAATATAGGCCATACATCTATTACCTTCACGTGGACGAAACCGCTGGCAGAAGTTAGTCGATAATAACCGAGCTAGCAAGGAATAACAAATGAGTAACACCGGAATACAGATAATACTGCTGTTCTGGTGGGTTAAAATGAGGAATTGAGTGACTCTGTCTGTGTATTCTAAGGTAAACGACTGTCCATTTTACCTATGACAAGCCTGTTTGTCGAGTTGTCAGTGGCCTTGACTAGCTGGAGGTCGTGGGTTCGATTCCCACCTAGGACAAATGTTTGAGTATTGAGCACGATTATTTGTTCTGTGTCTGGGTATAATTTTCCTATAATATGTATGTACATACATGTACGTTTTAGTTATAGTCAGTTTTATTTATTTAAATACATATTTAGAAATATTATAAGTCAAAGTCAAAGTCAAAGACAAAAAATATTTTATTTCACATAGGCCTACATGGGCACTTATAAAACGTCAGAAGCTAGTGCACGGTTCCAAATTGGTCGTTTCTTATGGAGAAGAACCGGCAAGAAACTCCATGGTTACTCTTTTTAAAAAAAAGTGCAGTAAAAGAAGCAGTCTAAGAGTTCGTGGAGTGTACAGTGTTCTCACATTCACATTACAAAAAGAGGCTATATAAAAAATAAAAGAAATCAGGAATAATATAATAATTACAACTATCAATAAAATGTTAACCAAATAAATTACTAACAAATTTAAAACAGATGAAATGTAAATAAAAAAATAAAAAATATTGCAAAAGCAATGTGTCAGAGAAAAAAAAGTGTACATATAATTATTAAAACAAAGGTGGAGCAGTTAATAGACATAAGTATGTTTATCAGTTGTCTGGTACTCATAGCACAAGCTCTGCTTAGTTTGGGACTAGAAGGCGGTGTGTGAAAGTTGTGGAATATTATTATTAGGTTTTTTTTTGAGGTGAGGGATCATCAAACCACTTCTGCCGTCCTAGGATGGAGCGAGAGAGTATGTTAGACTATCCCTGACTAAAACCCACCTCTATCCTAAGTTGTTTGTTGCGTTCCTGGGCCGCAGTTACAGTACAAATGTTCCCGCAGCCAAGGACAAACCAGGGCGTATATAAGGATATCGATATAGTAGACATACTTTTTACCCCGTTCGGATAATATTCGCCTATCAAGCGGTCAAATCCATCGGAAAACGCTGGTGTTTGCCAAATAATATTAAAATTTAATCTTGTTACATCGCTTTTGGTATTCAAAAATATTTTTTACTCCATCCACTAATAAAATGCGCGATGAAAACATTAAAATTTGTGTGTTACAATATTCCTGGCAGGCACAAACAATATTTGTAAATCGAATAAAATGGCTCAGAATGTCAATATAAATCGTGCGTTGAGCGACAAATACAAATAGTTGAAAAGCCACTATAAAAATGTCGCTGCAATATGGCATTTTTAGGGTTCTGTACCTCAAAAGGAAAAAACGGAACCCTTATAGGATCACTTTGTTGTCCGATCGTCTGTCCGTCTGTCTGTCTGTCAAGACCATTTATCTCGGGAATGTGTGGAGGTATCGAGTTGAAATTAAAATCATATACTTAGGACTGCGGTCCCTTTAAGCCGTAAATAAATCAAACTTCTAAGTTAACGGATACCGCCGTTTATTTCGATACTCTGAAAGATCAAAATTCATAGGGTACTTCCAGTTGACTCAGAATCCTGAAATTTGGCACAAAGCAAGAGATTGTAGAACCAGTATAGGAATAAATCTGAAAACCATAAATTTGTAGTTACCTACATCACAAAAAAAAAACTTTTACAATTCCGAAAAATATTCAACACTCCATTCGGGAATTGTAGATTGCACGGAACCCTCAGTGCGTGAGTCCGACTTGCACTTGTCCAGTTTTTAGGGTTCCGTAGCCAAATGGCAAAAAACGGAACCCTTATAGATTCGTCATGTCTGTCTGTCTGTCTGTCCGTCCGTATGTCACAGCCACTTTTTTCCGAAACTGTAAGAGCTATACTGTTGAAACTTTGTAAGTAGATGTATTCTGTGAACCGCATTAAGATATTCACACAAAAATAGAAAAAAACGATAAATTTTTGGGGTCCCCATACTTAGAACTCGAACTCAAAATTTTTTTTTTCATCGAACCCATACGTGTGGGGTATCTATGGATAGGTCTTCAAAAATGATATTGAGGTTTCTAATATCACTTTTTTCTAAACTGAATAGTTTGCGCCGGAGACACTTCCAAAGTGGTAAAATGTCTGTCCCCCCCCCCCCACTAACTTCTAAAATAAGAGAATGATAAAACTAAAAAAAATATATGATGTACATTACTATACAAACTACCAGCGAAAATTGTTTTGAACGAAATCTAGTGAGTAGTTTTTTTTTTAATACGTCATAAATCTAAAAAAAATACACTATTATTAAAACATCGATCAAAGTTACAACGAACTACAAGAACTTTTATATTATGTTACTTGCTGCTACGGAACCCGTCATGGGCGAGTCCGACTCGCCCTTTGGTCGGTTTTTTTTTATCATTAGAATACTAGCAATCCACCTGGTGTGGATCTGGGGCTGGGCCTCACATGGAAGAAGTGATGGCTGTTTTTTTTTGACATTTTGATAGGTTTGCTAATTTTTTTTTTTCTTCACACCTTACTCGTGCCGTATTTTAAGGATCTTGAAATAAAAGGACCAAAAAGTAATAAAGGACTTCTTTCAGCACCAACTTTTTTTTGTACATCAAAGCTATTCTACTTTTAACCTTTCAATCGTGGAAATTACAGACACAATAGAAAGACAATAGGTGCGCGAACGCGCGGTTCGCTTGGGGTTTAATGAATTAATTCATTAGTAATTTCCACGATTGAAAGGTTAAAAGTAGAATAGCTTTTATGTACAAAAAAAAAGTTGTACAGTATGAATTAAACAGTTGTTTATTATTATTTTTTTATAATACCGATATCATTGCTGTAGGATTATCCTAAGGTTAACCTGACACAAAATGATAAAAGTGATGTAATTATGGCATAATTACATCACTTTTATCAGTTAATTAATGAATACCTAAATAAATATTTCAGTTAGAAACGCCCAAAAATAACATTATAATCCTTGTATCTTTTGAAACAGCAATCTATACAAATTATAATCCATATACATGTACACTGTCGTGCATTTTAATGGGCACCACAAAATTTATTCCTATCCATCTATCTGTCCATCTGACAATTCGGGTAACTTATTTTCTTTGTAGACAGTACCAGGTTCCAAAGTGTTTTAATATGTCCTCTTCATGGCGTGTTTAACCTTTTTTTTTTTATTAGAGACATAATAGAAAGACAATGAGAGAGCGAACGCCGTGTTCGCTTGGGGTTTAAAAATTAAGCACAGTGTCTACAACAAAGTCTTTCTTTATGGTACTATAATTATATTTTAGCAATGAACGCCCTAATAGACATTTCAGTTAGTAGCGCCTTAAAAATAACACAAAATACTTGTATCTTTTAAAACAGCAATCTATTTCAATACAAATTATAATCCATATAGGTACGGCAGACTGTTCCACATTGCATTGTACACTGTCGAGCATTTTAATGGGCACCACAAATTGCCCTGAGTGCCTCCACAGTACTACAATGAATAGCGCATCTTTGTATAAGTGCTGTGTAGGCTTTCCATGTGAAGTTCAGTACACTCCGGCCATTTTAATTGACTAATATATACAGACTCTTGTTACGAATGAAAAGAGGTTTCAAGCACTTATTTGTTAGCCTTTTTTTTTTCAAATTTATGAAAAGCAATTGGAAATCTTTCTTGTGATTGTGTAGGAAAATTGAATACGTTCATGAAAAAGAACTAATTAACATTATTTATTAGATAGTTATAAAAGCCTTTTATATCTGCGATTTATGGCCACTCTAAACTAAAAAAAAAACATACATTCAGCCGAACATAGAACCTCCTCCTTTTCGAAGTCGGTTAAATACAAACAGTTCGACACATATTAATCATTTCGATAACATCTAACCATCGACTCGAAGAGAAAAACAAGTGTCTTTAAAATGTTTAAACCTGTATCTAAATCTATACTTAATCTACACCACGGATATCAATGATCTACACTAATATTTTAAAGAGATAAAGATTGTGTTTTTTTGTTTGTAGGAGGTAATCTCTGAAAATACTGGTCCAATTGCTCAAATTACTTCACCAATAGAAAGCTGCTTTATTCCTGAATGACATAGACTATATCTTATGCACGAAGGCAAAACCGCGCGCGGGCAAAACAAGTAAAATGATAAAGAACAAAGATTTGTATTTTTTATTCTCGTTTGTGATAAATAAACTCAAAAACGACTGGACTGATTTTTATAATTCTTTCACCAATAAAATGCTGCTTTATCACTGAGTGACGTAGGGTCGAAGTCTCTGGCAAAGGATAGTAATATTATAATAAAAAATAACAATCATAATAACATAGCTCATTTTACAAAATTACGACTCAATTTCAGACAACAGAATCTTTTATTTAGAATCTCTTGTGATTTCCATCAGAAAAAAAAGAAACCTATCTATTGTGATTTCTATCAGAAAAAAAATGAAACCTATAGTACATGTGACTTGTAACATGATATAAATAAAATACCTACTAAATTCACAAATACAAAGTGACAGCTCTATTAAGTATTTATGAAAGTGTATTTAAAAGAAAAGTTTGTTGGACGGTACTTGGATAGTTTAATCCACAACTTTAATTTATTATCATTTTGCTAGACGAACTTCTGAACTGAGTGAAAAGTATTTCGTATTAAAGCCTTATCTTTATAACAATACCTATAAATTATCTTGTTTTGGCAGGATTTTAATTAATGGCCCAACACTAAGCTGAGCGATAAGTAGGTTATTTTTAGATAGATTGTGAAGAACAATACCAACGATATATCGTGTAGAACAAAAAATACTTAAAGACTTACGTTCTAATTTTACAACCTTATTTTTAGTATAATGTTATATATCCGAAACCCGAAATACGTATCTAGTATTTTTATATAAATAACGTGTATACAAAATTTCATAACTGCATCATGAAAAATCACAAAGTTATTATTTTGTTACTTTGTTGTCCGCACAAATACATGATCCATGGCCACTGAGGGGTGGTTTTGCTCCCACATCTAGCTGTGCGCTGGGACCTAATGCCCGCTATGACCTGCCGTGACCGGTGTTGTACTTAGTGTCGGTGGTGTCCAACTTTAAATATAAAAAAAAAACATGGGAAAAATATAACATGGTGTAAAAAATATTATCAGAATCAATCGACCATAAAATTATTTTTACTGATTCTGAACAAACTTTATTCAGGTTTCGCATATACCAAAATGATGTTCTATATAAACGAAAAAGAGAATAAAAAGTTAAATTGTAATTTAATATTTTTGTTAGTATATATCATTTTATTTTGTATGTAGTGGATATTTTTATATCTTACTAGTTTTAGATTATAATTTAGGTGTCTTCAAGGCTAGATGGAATAGGCTCTAAATAAACTTGTACGCTTCACCATCTACGATTGCATCACTGCTTACCATCAGGTAGGATTGCAGTCAAATACTAGTTTATATCTAATAAAAAAAAAAAATATATATTTCTGTTGATGTTGATACACTGACAAAGTGACCGTAAATCTATTTCCTTTCGTTCCGTCCATGTAAAGGTAGATTATTTCAAAGGTCTGTTTTAGATTGTCCTGTGTGATTGTACATAAATTTGTATATTTATTAATTGTTTGTTTTATAAATATTTATCCTGTGTTTTTATAGAGTAGGCATATAATAAATAATAATATCAAAACTATTATTTATCTTATATGAACCAGATATCACTTCTACGAAAAAAAATAAGCGCTACCTAAGATACGCAATCCTATGTGCTCTATAAACTAACATCCAGGTATGGTATTTGACCTAGGAATGCTATACAAGGTGTAAGGGACAGCCGTCCACAAACTTTAAGGGCTTGCTCAGTAGACGAAACTGAACAACCTTCCACTATTTTTTTTTCAGGAAACGAAAAAAAAATTCGGCCTCTCCATACAAACTGTCCAATCAAGTTTATAATTTTCTATGGTGAGGCGGATTCTTTTTTTTCGTTTCCTGAAAAAATTTTTTGTGGAAGGTTGTTCAATTTCGTCTACTGAGCAAGCCCTTAAAGTTTGTGAAGGGCTGTCTCTTACACCTTGTATATGATGCTATACTGATATTCTAAGACTACTTCGAAATACAGGGCAACTTTAAAACATAAAAAAATCGAACTGAAAATCTCTAAAACCGCAAGGCACTTTGAAATAATAAAAAGTAACCGATAAACAACGCACTCTGAATTTGAATAATTTCGAGTGACATGTGTTTTCAACAAAAAAATCATAAGTTTTGATTCTAAAACATAGTCTTATCTTCACGCTCTATTGGTTCAGGAGCGTTTATCCTAAAAATGGATATTCATTGAAACCTCCTTTTGTGGACTTTGGGAGCCTTTCGGTCCGGTCTGTGTACCATGCACGCACGAAATGGCACCGTCGTTTTCTTTTTTTTTTGCTATACTAAGGCGACTTTCTCATCTATTCTATTATACTAGCTGCTGCTAACGGTTTTGCTAGCGTAATAATAGAAAATTAACCCAAAGAAACATAATTCCCAAATAAAACCCCCGTCTCTGGTGTACCCTTGTATCAAATTTGATCCAAATTCGTTCAGATGTACGCGAGGTGAAGAAGTGACAAACACACACATTCTTTCGCTTTTAAAAGACACTTCGCCCGCGTGTAAGTTAAAGAATGCCTCAAGGGAATAAAATACGTGCTATTTCACGACACGATCTACCCATGTGCCAAATTTCATCAAAATCCATTCAGTCTTTTGAGCGTAAAGAATTAACAAATACACACGCACTCGCATATCTTTATAATATTAGTGTGATATAAATAGTGTGCTGTGAAGTTGAAGTTAGTTATTTTTTTTTTAAGTTTGTATTTAGAATATGGCCAAATTGGTTTTGAAAATAGAATTTTTATGCATTCATGAACAAATTTAACTGTAATTATGATTTGAGTTGGCGTACGTTTGATTAATTTATACATGAAATCAATCGGTATCCAATTATAACATTTAATCACTAAATAAGTAAACACTTCTCTGATGATGGATTAATTAAATTAAATATTAATTTCAGCACAAACCCAAAACAAAAACTTTTATTAATTAAGAGTCAATCCCAAAATTAAATATGCATTAGGATTAGCACCTGTCTGACTGCAGGTAAGAAATTAACAACACGGCCCAAACATAACACAGAAATTAACATAAATCGGATTATTCTAAGAAAAACTCTGTCGTATTAACAAAGACGAGAAAGTAATCAAGAAAATTTAAATTAAATTAGTGGCTGAAAGTCATTAAAGCACCAAGACACCGGTTAACTGGGACCCGACGAAAGCCGAAGTTGAACGAAGTCTTCTCGGCCACTCGGTTATTTTATAATCGAAGCTAAACAAAAATAAAGTACTCTAAAGAAAAGTTTCAGTGAGGACTTTATCTGAGTAAAGTGAAAATGCTTTACAAGCATTTTGTACCTATCGTATTATAGAAGTAGGTACGAGTATACCCTCGTATTCAATTATTCCATAGACAGTGATTTATTCCGATTTGTTTGTTTGAAATTCGAACGCGATGCGTCTTTTTAAGTTTATATTATGTTTTGTTTTTTATTATGTAATTTTATTATTTTTTATAATATTTATTTATTACACTCAATGTGCACATTAGTTACAGACATGTTTTGACTTAATGGGTAAGTACTTATAACGTCCCCACTAGTGGGACTCATGCCTCCTCACCTTCGGACATGGTTCGTTCGGGAGGTTCCTGCACCGAGTTCGTGCGGAAGTGACGCCCGGGTGTCGCCACTGTGCGGAATGCCCGGAGGACACGGTGGAGCACACAGTCGAGGTGTGCCCTGCTTGGGCGGACCATCGCCGTGCCCTCGTGGGGGCGATCGACGGCGGAGACCTCTCGCGCCGGGCCTTGGTTGAGGCCATGGTCCGGAGCGAGGAGGAGTGGCAGGCGGTCGCCGACTTCTGCGAAGCAGTAATGCTCGCAAAGGAGGAGGCTGAACGCATCAGGCAACGGCGTTATCGCCGCCGCCGCCGCCGGGATTCTGATCCCGATTCCCGGCCAACGTAGGCGCGGGCTTGCGGACAGTGAGCAATGGATAGCTCACTGTCCGGCCGTCCGGTAACTGTCCGGACCAAGCCCAAGTCGTCGACGGCGCGCACTGTTCCCGCGCGCCTCAAGGAGTTGTCAGCAACAGCAGGGACCCAGTCGGGTCGAAGCCTACTGGGGCCAGGGTTAGTTTCCAAAGACAGCCCGAGCCCCGGTATGAAGGCTAGAAGGAACAGGGTGGGTCTTTTAGTCAGTAAGAGTCTGGCACTATCTCCTGCTCCGCCCAAGAGCGGGGGTTGCCACCATAAAAAATGCCTCCTCTCCTTTTGCCAGGGTTATGAACTTGTTATTAATATAAATAAATCACCTAACTAAACTGATTATAAACCTTCAAATTGCAGTAAAAGATCTTTGAAATGACTTTAAATTACTAGTTGAACTGGTAAACATTATTCTGTGATATAAATTATGATAAAAAGGGTTGGGGTAGGAAGGTAAAAATAGTCTACGACCTATTTGTCAGACCTGCCGAATTTACATTTAAAAAAAAAACATAAGAATCGGTTAAGTGGATGCGACGCAGTTCGACACGGGATTTTTATATATCAGATAATCTTTTTTATTAAAAAAATAACTTATTCATTAAACCCCAAGCGAACGCCGGCGTTCGCGCACCTATTGTCTTTCTATTGTGTCTGAGATTTCCACGATTGAAAGGTTAAAATACATTTTTTTTTTTTTTAATTGAGATAAACTAGTGCTTGACTGCGATCCCACCTGATGGTAAGTAGCGATGCAATCTTTGATGGTGAGGCGCACTAGTTTATTAAGTGCCTATTCACTCTAGCCTTGAAGACACCCAAATTATAATCGGACGGGAAGACCGCAGCAGGCAGACTGTTCCAGTCCTTCGACGTACGCGGTATAAACGACGAGGCGAAACGCTTAGTCCGGACCGTAGAGGTTTCAACAACGTAAGGGTGAATATTCGCCGTACGTCGGGTTGTCCGATGGTAGAATTGCGATGGCGGAATCAAGTCATGCAATTCCTGCGCACACTCTCCAAAATGCATCCTGTAAAACACCGAAAGGCTGGCTACCCTACGCCTATGCTCAAGGCTTTGAAGGTTGGACTTAACCAAATCTGGATCACCAATTAGCCTCTTTGCACGCCTTTCCACCGAGTCCAAAGGTGCCAGGTGGCATTTTGCAGCACCAGCCCATATGTGACTGCAGTACTCCACACACGAACGAACCTGTGCTTTGTATAACATTCAAGACTATAGTATAAATAAAATATAGTAATTTGTATTTACTTTATTTTACATTAAACATTATAATATTGACATTATGAGAACTTTTTATATCGTTTATCGTGTAAACGATGACGTGGCCGACGATAGAGAACGCTTGCTTAGAAGTAACGTATTGACTTAACGACCCCTAGGTAGTAACTATCAGAAAATACAACCTCCGGCGGGAATTCCACTCCTTGACTGTACCTTAACGTTTCCGATACCGTAATTATAGAAACACAATGAGAGTACGAACGCCTCGCCTAATAAATTAAATTAAAAAACATAATTGGCCGTCTTATCGCATGTATTTATAATTAGTTTTAAAACATAATGGCTGGCGACTTCGTCCAACACTTCGGAACAAAGCAGCCCGGAATCCGAGCTGCCTCGGATTTCTTCCGCAACAGTTTCAAGTTTCTTTCGTTTTAAACTTGTCTGGGGAGCGCTGCTCGAGATACCTCAAAGACTACTAATGCCTTTAATGCCGAAACGTTAAACCTATAGTCGTTGGAATTTCTGGGCAATCGACTTGGTTGGTCTTCCAATGTTTTTCGTTGATAAATGACTACTAGAATCTGTTCGAGGTACGTTCTATCCGTTTCGACTTCAAAAGTAAATCGGATTTAGTGGTACGTGAACTGTTTACTGTAGGTAATTTATTGTAATTAGTGTCTAAAAATACAAACATCCGAATTGAGAACCTCCTCCTTTTTTAGAAGTCGGTTAAAAAGTACATAATTCTTATCTATGTAATTTATTTTTATCTCCTCTTTATCCTGCAATCTGTTGTTTCGACATTCAACAGGAAATTATGTAGGTGTTTTTGGTCGTGCATGGAGCCATATCCATCGATATGCCCATATAATTATTTATCATGGCATCTTATGTCGATATAAGATCCTGTGGTGCTCTTTTCTTTAATCTTTGGAATGTTATGTTTGAGAGTTTGTCCATCAAATTATTTGCCAGGCGGTTTGGATGCATTAGCGCATACGCTTTTTGTATATATGTAAAAATATAAACAAAAGTGTATTTAAGCAATTTGCATATAAAAGTAGGTAGTACAAAAACAAAAATCCTATTTTAAAATGTTTGTCTGTTCGGTTTAACCATTTTATTTCCAAAAAAAAGTGTGGTCGATTTTAACGGAAAAGTGACAGATAGTTGATGTTATAAGAAATTAAATGCCATAGATAACATTTATTGTAGAAAAAGAAAAATATAGATACATTTTATAAAAAAAAATATGAATTTGTACCGTTACGAGTTTGATGCAGACAAAGTCGCAGACAAGCGAAGGTATTCCAGTAAAGGTATTATTAGAATCAAACAATAAGAATCCTAGCAATTTTTTTTTTTATAAAATAAATGATAACGCATTTATATTAATATAAACGCTCTCATTGTTTTACATAACACCGTTTATAGACATTGAAATCTCAAATCTACTACTCCATATCCGATCAAGATAGATTCTAATACACGTCGATATTTAGTTTTAGGATGAGCACACAATTGCTTGAGACAGGCGCTCCCATCTCCATCGCTACTTGAAGTACTGGTACGTATGTTTGTTTGCTCTTAGTGCACAAGTCCCGGCTAAGCTGGGATACCAACTGTGCTTACAACTCTGCATAGTTGGAAATCATACGGGATCCTTGTACGACTTACGAAGTATACCGTAGAGACTTAGCGAGAGTGTGGGACTAATAAAATCTTGCCTTGTATCACTGACGTTTATTGTGCTTGGATGAAAAAGCCTTTGTGTTCAATGTGTCGAAGTTATTTTATAGGATAAGTTCTCTATTCTAAGACAAGCTGTTGTGCAATAAACTTGGAATATTATGTTGAAAACAGGCACTAAACTAGGAAAGCTGAGCTTCTTTTTAAGTGGAAGAAACTTAATCGTAAATTCCAAATGGAAATGCACAACTTTTGGCATGTAAAATTGTTTCGAAATGTAAAAATGTTATTTACAAGTTTACAAACAATTTCCAAAATAAATTTCATTTATCATTTATAATCTCATTAGTAAAACGAATCCTCTTCAGCGTAAATACAGTAACTTTATTGGTAATTACAGCTTTGAGCCGTTTGGGGTCGAAACACTTGGGTCATAGGGTCCGAGTGCCCTTCTCCTTTTCAAGGAAATTTCTCGTCGAATAAACTTTTCATTTTATAATTAACCAACGGGAAAATGAGATTGCCTCTAATAAACTAATTCATCTTTTTGTAACGCCAACTAAATATTCTTAGTCCAAGAGCGAGGAAAGCGAGCTCAGAATTGTAGGGTACATAATATAATATATGTATGTTATATAGAAGACTTAGGCGGGAGCGGAGTGGAGTATGGTTCTTTTTTTATAACCACCCAGAAAGTGGCTTTCATAGAAGATAACTAGTGGCTAAGATAGTATATCATTCAGATGCTCGTTAATTGTGAGTAACAGGAATTTTGAAGAAAATGTAGATTAAAAAAAAAATAACCATTTATTATCAGGCATCGCACTTGTGGCCGGTGACTGCTACATTTTTTAATCCATACACTAAGTATCATTATGGATTCTGACGAAGAAGGTTTAAATGCGCGAGTGGCGTGTGACGACGTTTTGTATCGGCGTTTAGTGACCAGTTCGGGCTACAGAAGCGAGCAGCGGCGATTTTTAGCGTGTGGCGGTCACCGATATCAACCGTATGCGACGAATCCATATTGTAAAATTTATCAAACCTACAGGAAATATGCCTGTGGCGGCATATGAAAACTACAGGAAATATGCCAGTGGCGGCATATGAAACCTACAGGAAATATGCCAGTGGCAGCGTTCTGTGGTTGTGGCCGGTGGCCCGTATGCGGCCATCTTAGAGGCGAAGAATGCTAAAAAGGAGTCTGTTAAATTAACACCCGTTCTAAATAAAACCTTGTTGTAAAAGCAAATGACAGCCGTACAAAAGCATAAACAATCCCTATTGTTCTCAGTGAGACTGTTGAAGACACAAAATAGATAAGTACAGAAGTCAATCTCATGTTAATACTTCACTTTTTATACCTATGCTAGGCGATCGCGCTAGGGTCAACGCGTTGCGCCGAACTGTACGAGTGCGACCGGGCGACTGAGCCGAGACATCGTGTCCGTGAGCGGTGTCTATGTGTGCGGCCGTGCGGTGCTCGACCGCGCTTTATATGTAGATTGTCTTCTGTACCTATCTATTTTGTGGTTGAAGTGGTATATAAAACTTTATCTAAGGTGCATCTGAGAGCCAGTGGTAATGAACGCGACCCCTGGGAAAGATGGTAGAGGATGGAAGGAGCCATCAGACAATCGAACACGAAATCCCTTTTCCCAAAACGTGCTGAACCCAGTCATCGTTTGCTTTTATTAGAATTTATGTGCATTTCAGTACTGCCTGTCTGTATATTTAAGTACCTATAGATGTTAGATTGTTGTGATGTTTATCCTTGAGGTGGATGCACTCATTTTAGAAAGAGGTTTTTCTTGTGTTTGGAATTTGTCGTCTTTGAAATGGTAAGTATAGACTTTGAATTTATCGTTCTGCTGACAATAGCGTTTTGGTTCGAAACATTTTTTGTTAATGTGGGAAATCATCTTGGGTGGAGCGAGAGGGCGTGCCAGACTTTCACTAAAACCATACTTTTTTTATGGTGGAAAAATCGTCAATGACAACCCCCGCTCTTGGGCGGAGCGGGAGATAGTGTCAAAATCTTACTGACTAAAAACCCACCCCGTTCCTTCAAGCCTTCATACCGGGGCTTGAGCTATTTTTCGAAACTAACCCTGGCCCCGGTATGCTTCGACCCAGCTAGGCCCCTGCTGTTGCTTGAGGCGCGCGGGAACAGTGCGCGCCGTCGACGACTTGGGCTCGGTCCGGACAGTTACCGGACGGTCGGACAGTCCTTCTTTGCCTAGCATTCCAAGACTTCGGGTTTCAATTTCAGAAGCCAACCCATGGTCCCAGTAAGCTTCAGCCCTGCTGGGCCCCTACAGTTTTGCTGACCTCTCTCTGAGCCTCACGTGGACGACTCCGACTTGTTAAGAGTTACCGTGGCCCTGGAGCGCAAAGGGTAACTGAAGGACCCAGGTGGGTTTTAGTCAGTACAAAGAAAGTCATTTGACGATTTCTGGCCTCAAAAAAAGGATAATACCCAATTCGCTAAGAGTTTAGCTTTCATGACCACCGAATAATATTGAGATTCGCATTATACTTGAGAATGCTGATTTGTTTAATAGTTTTCAGTTATTTACAGCCAGTTTTTGGCGTAATCATTACGTAACGTAATCATTACTATTATACGGCTCCGTATACATCAGTCGGTAAAGTATGCTATACGCGTCAGTTATCTCGGTCGTATTAATCTAACCTAAGGAGGTAAGCTCGGAACTATTAATGGTTTGTGGTAACAAAGTTGGGTTCGTCGGGGGTGATACGAACACGAAGTATGTTCGTTATGTTGACAAAAGTGTTCGGTATTTAAGGGCAGTCAACAACTTACGAGGCAGCAGCCTTTACGTACATTTATGTTACCAGCATAATTAATCTAGAATTGCTTTAGATTGTTTTTAGGGTTTCGTAAAAAGGTTCAAAAGGAAAAACGAGACCCTCATAGGATCACTTTGTTGTCCGTCTATCTGTCTGTCTATCAAGACTCTTTATCTAGGGAACGTGTGAAGGTATCAAGTTGAAATTAAAACCATATAATCAGGTCTGCAGCCCCTTAAAGCTATGAAAAAATCAAACCTATGAGTTGACGAAAAAAAAAGATACAGCCGTTTATGTCGCAAAAAACGTGAATTTCGATACTCTCCAGGGAATCAAAATTCATAGGGTACTTCCTGTTGCCCTAGTATCTTGTTTAGCATGAAGCAAGGTCTCGATCATAGCACAAGTATAGGGACAAATCTGAAAACTGTAAAGTAGTTTCGGAAATCTTTGTAACTCGACAAATTGTCAATTCGGGAATTGAACTGTTTTCACACTTAAGTTTGTACGGATCCCTCAGTGCTTGAGTCCGGCTCGCACTTGCTCATTTTTTTTTATTAGGTAATCTTTCGAATACCGTAATTACAGACACAACAGAACGCAGGCGTTCGCTTGGGGTTTAATTAATTAATTGATTTGATTTCGTGTTAAACTGTTCGCAAGATTTCGACTGTCGGTGAATCTCTTACAAATGAGTCTAATTCAGCGCGTCCCTACATCATATAGACCCAACTATTGTGATGGGAAAACTAACGTTTAAGTTTCTGAGAAAGAAACCCATGGTCCAAAAACGCAAATGGCTAACTAAAAGAAAATAAGTAGGTTGGCACACCCTTTCGCTTTACTTTAGTAACTAGATGATTTTCCAAATATCTAAAAAAAACATTTTCCGTCAGTTACCCGCAGTTGGCGCAGCCCATATAGACCAGCCTGTAAAATCATAATCTCTTAACTTCTATTACAAAGTGAAACTGTAAACTAAACCTTTACACCCTTCGACAAACAATAAACAAAGCCAGTTTAGCAAAGTGGGACAATATTACGGATAAATGTATAAATAAACTGACATATTTACATACGTCACTCCGCATAACGCTTCGGGGTCGTAACCAACATTGTTTACATAGAGATTTTACGTTTTATGTAACATCAGATTGACAAGTCATGTTACATCCCTCGGATCTCAAGGATGAGGGGAGAATTTGACCTCATAGTGCCACAGCTAATTATATTACAGAAGGCACAGTATATCAACTTTGTACAACATACTTTATGCCTTGTCCTGAGTGAATGCGCGGTGATTAAGGCGGGAGCGGACGCAACTTAGTGGCCATAGGCGAGAAAAAGAGAATAATTCTTTTACTGAATAAAACCAGAGGTGTAGCGTGGACTAATTTTGACGTGAAGTTACATCAGCGAGGCCTTTTTCTTTCATAGATTCGAAAACCAGACAGCTTATAAAAAATCATCGTTCTTAAAGAGCCGTCGCTTGTGCGAGGATCTACTTTGCCCACGGTTAAAACGGTGGGTTTAGTTCCTTCAATTGCCCTTTGGGATCCTGGCCACGGTAAGTCTTTCGAATCAACCCAGGTAGGTTCCTAACGACCGCCTTCAATCTTGCTGACATCTCTCTGAAAAGCGCGTGAAATACAACGTGCCATCGCGATGGTGCGTTGTATTTCATACACCTTTTAGGACCATGAGCTGCCCATTGCTCACTATGTGGCGGCCTTTGATGAGAATAGAACAATATTAATTCGCTCGTTTATAGATACTCCGCACTCGCTTTGCAACTTAGCGCTTGGTGCTCACCATAGTTAGACGTAATCTGGTGTATCATTTATTCGATACTTCGCACTCGCTTTAGCAACCGCGCTATCTTCTCACCCTGGCCGAGTCCTGAGTGCCTGTCACTTTGTACGATATTTTTCAATCATGAGAAAGAGGGCGGACTCACTGTTCCATCGTGTACGAGCAAGCCCCAGCAGCATCCTAAAAGTAATAGCAGGCAGACTAAACGGTCCGTTTCTGAGACACTGGATTGCGCTCCACAAGTCAAAATGATGTTTGGTTATAATTTTTATTTTTGTGTGGTTTAATAGCATAGTTCTTAAGTACTTACTAACATAAATACTTATGGATCTGTATCTTTTAGATCAAAAAGGTCTGAAATAAAGTTCTTATTATTATCATTCTTTTTGTCATCTTTTGTCAAAAGACGGCTAAGCCTATAAGCGTGTACGCCTCGACCACAAGTGACCCACTTGCGGTATTATTCATATGTATAGTTAAGGTACGAATGCTTCCGAGGCATATGCTCTAACACCGTTAGTTAATAGAGTACACAGCATGTGGCTTACCACTTGTGGTTTTAGCTTACAACCCGGCTGCAGTTAGCTTTAGGTAGGGATACCATCACTTTAATTGCTGAAACCGGACAAAAGTTTAAAAACCTGGGATATGACATTCTGAAAAAAACTGGAAACTCTGGAATGTGCTTCCCCTTGACATCCAAAAAGCTGAAAGTAAATTTTCTTTCAAGTGCTGAAACTGCTACTTGAAGTCCTTTCAACCTTAGTTCGGTTTTCGTCATAATCATTTTTTAAGTTCTCTTATATTTTAGCATATATATTCCTATGTACCTATATATTATATTTCGGTATAAATATCTGTTATTGGCACAAAAAATGTGCAAACCTACCACAGCGTTGAGTGCTTTTTTTAACTCAAAGGTTGACTGGTAGAGAATGCCTTGTTGCATTAAGTCCGCCTATGTACCACTACTGTGCATGAAGTTTAAATAAATAAATAAATATTTGCGTGTACCTACTGAATGTTTTCCCTGGACAAACCATATATTTTTTCTATCATATGAAATAACAACATTGTGTAGATACATTTAATTTTCCTGTCGTAGGATTCAGTTGTAATCAGCTATTCGCAATGCCTACTAAACCTGAAAGCGACTTACCATTACCAATTAATTTTCGACAACTTGTAAACTTGTTCTAATTTAGTTCTAAGACATTTCCCAGATACAAAAAGTTTAAAAACCCATTCTGAATGACCCTTGGACACCCTCTAAACTAGGATAAATCGGCACAAATGACAGCCCTATTCCTATGGTGCAACCCAGATTGCGGTCAAAATTAAATAAATAAAATTGTTTATTCGGTCTCAAACGGTTACATTACATACGTGAATGAAAAAGCCCCAGTAAGTTATTAATAATACTTGTATTGGGGTCGTTTCGCTCCTTCCCTTAATTGATATTGATACTTAACAATATTGAGACATAATAACAAATAAATTAAAATTAAAAACCAAATTTTAAACAAACAACTTATAAATTAAAAAGCAGCTCTGTGTAGTGTGTGGTTGTGAGTATTTGTATGTGTATATGTATGTGTATGTTAGTGTATGTTTATGTGTGAGTTTAGGGGTTTGGTTAAGTGCCATCATATTCGCAGTTAAATTTATCATTGATTAATTACGATGATAAATTAAGAAAATAAACAATCATGAAAGTCTGACTAAAATATGCTCTATTTCTTCATATGTTAGAGTTTTTAGCCACTCGGTTATAACCTGTTTGCATTAAGTACATGCAAAAGGTCCGAACCCGAGACGTAGACGGCGCGTAGTGTTCCCGCGTGCTTCAAAGAGATGTCAACAAAACGGTAGACGTCCAGCATATAATTCAATGACGTCCAGCAATGCCGAAGCCTACTGGGGCAATGGATTGACTTCCAAACGGGAACCTGTGGTTCTGAAACGCAAAGGGTAAATGCGGAACACAGGTGGGTATTAGTCAGTAAAAGTTTAACACACCCTCCCACTCGTTGAATGATTTCCTACCTTAAAAAAAAATATAAACCTAATGAAGAAAATATAAACCTAATGAAGAAAATATAAACCTAATGAAGAATATATCAACCTAATGAAGAAAATGAAATATACTAAATTCAAAAGGCGCAGCTGATGTTACGATGTAAGTAAGTACCTACATTTTTAAGTGGGAAATCAACATAAAACGCTTCTCGCTCTTGGTCGAGTCAAAAATCAAAATCAAAAATCATTTATTTCAAATAGACCATTTGAAGGCACTTTTGAATAGTCAAATGTCGGTCAGTCCAAGAAAAGTGAAGCTAAATTGCACGTTCCAAAGCGTAGATCTCTATGGAGAAGAACGTGCAAGAAACTTTATGGACACTCTATTAAATCAAATTTTAATAATCAAATTAAATAATGTTTGGTTACATATTTCTTGTCGCTTCTATTATGTGAACACAATGTAGATTATAAAGTAAAAAAATAATAATTAAAAGATAGAAACTGAATTAGGCCATTGGCAGCTAAGAGATGACCACTCTCAACTGACGGCACCCGTTAACGAGCATAACGCGTGCATCAGCCTCAGTCACTTGACTTATTTGACTTAAGTTTCTGTGTTTCGTTGCTACTACTTCTGTTGGTGTTTTTCTACTGAAATTCCCCTGAAATATCATGAATTTTTTGTCTCATTCAAAGAGTTACACGATATATAAACAATTAGGATGGCAACCGTGGCCCTGTGTGATTTTTATTACTTGGGGTCAAAACTGAACTGAAGACCTATAGAGTGAAAAAGTTCATATCTAGAAAAATAAAAATATTTTTAGCAAACTTAATTCAATAATACGCACATAAAAGCGATTCATTAAAAGTCATGAAATATCACACTCGCAAAACGCTTATTTACTGAAATAAATAGATTTTTATCCCAAAATGGGTCAAAATTGACCCGAAGACCTTATCTAGTTTAACATTAGTTCCGATTTTACTACAACCGGACCTGATAACACTACTTGTATGCCTAACAGAAGTGTCTGTATGTCAGTTCTGTGATGTGTGTTGCGTGTGTTGTGTGTAAGACACTGTGGTGAGACTTTGCACCCTGTTCAGCATACGCACATTAAGTGACCAGTGCCGGATTAAGACCACGTGGGGCCTATAGCAAATTCTACCAAGGAACCCATTAAAATTAAAACTCATCCAACTTATTCTTCTCGAAGGCCACTGGACTTTTAGGTAACAATAGCCCTGTGCAATAGCCCAATTACATTTGCTTACATTGTCTTTATGGATACTCCGTAATTGGTGAGATATCATATCGTCGACCGTAGGTTCAATTGAGGTACCTAAGGGACAAAATACGATTTTTCAGGAGAGGCCGACAAAGTTTTTTTTCGGACTAAATCGCCTATAAGTTTTTTTCTTATTAACCTTTTTCGGGTCTGATTTCACACATAATCTTGTATTTTAGTGCTCTATCTACACGTGTAACATTTATTTAAATAAACGTCCAGCCGGGGCCCCCTGAGGCAGGGCCCCTAGCATTTGCTACTCTCTCATATGGCTAATCTGCTACTGCAAGTGACAAAGTTTGCAAACGGCCGAGTTGTGGCACTGCTTACAAAGATACTGTGCCACCTCAATCCTTCGATCTCGCGTTATTAAAAGCCTCTGTATATAAATAGTGCGAGTCAATGCCGCGGGAACCTTGACACAGGTATCGGGAGCAGCCCCTATGCGTACCTTCTACCCCCTGCTGTATTATAGGTCTTCCTTATTGCCTTGCAATTATGCTGTTGCTGGTATACACACGATTGGCTACAGAGACCTTCCCAGTTCGATTTATTTGTCAACGATGATAATATTCAAAGCTCTTCGACCATCATCATTTCAGCCTAAAGACGGCTACTGTTAGACATAGGCCTCCCCCAACCTGGTAAGGGTCGCGGGAATCCGATGGATGCGAGACGCACAGGACCGGTCATTATGGTGACACTTGGGGGAGGCCTACATTCAAAGCAAAACCATAATAGTTGGTAAAGCTTTTGTTTTTTTGTCTTTCCTGAAACTTTTGGGAGAATCATTCGGATTTGTAAAATTTCAACATAAACTCATGGTTATATTATGTTAATTTATGATTTTGGGTATACACAACTCTATAAAAAGTAATCACATTATGTACTAATATTATTAAGGCAAAAGTTTGTATAAATGTGTGTTCGTTTGTAAGTTTTTTTTTACTCCTTCACGCTTAAAAAACTGAACGGATTTGAATAAAATTTGGCACACTGGTAGACTTTATACTGGAATAGCACAAGGATAATTTTATGTGTGACGTGTGATAACTTGGGTTAATTTTCTATTTACACGCAAGCAAAGCCACTGACGGAAGCTAGCGGTAATTAAAGAATATAAGGTATATACACGTATAACCAAATATGAGTATTATCCCACAACAAGAGAGCAGCTTCGATGCTTTGCATAACTGAAAAAGAAATAGGTAGGTACTCAAGATTCAAAATTCTAAGCATTTATTTCAAACTAGCATTTGCCCGCGGCTTCGCATACGTACATAAAATATAGCCTGTCATTCAGGAATAGATTAGAATTTTTTCACCAATAGAAAGCTGCTGACTAAAACTTAGTACTTCCAGAGATTACCTCCTACAAAGAAAAAAACAAACTATACCTCTTTATCATATTAGTGTAGATAAACCATTTACAGTTACTTTCGAATTGTCAAGAAGTCTGAAAAATTATGCTAATAGCATATTTCAAAGCTTAGGTATCTATGGAGAAGAATGTGCAACTCCATGGACACGAAAGAAACAAAATATTATAAGTTGAACATTAATAAAATAAAAACAAAACTTCAACATAATTGAACCAAATTGAGTACGATAATGGAACACAATAGAGCAATATTAAACCGTAAACATAATAAATCAATATCACTTGCCACAACAAGACAGTAAATAAACATCTTAACTGACTCATGAATTCATTAAAGTTTTAAAGATGGCCTATTTTTGTGCAACCCCATGATAATGGGTATAAATTAAAAGGGTAAAAACGAAATATGTGCAGCGAAAATTAAAACATCAATTAATATTTTTTTATTTAATCATAATTTTATTTAAATAAGGTAAAGCTTGTGTTTTTTTTTTGTAGGAGTAGTAATCTCTAGAATTACTGGTCTGATTGCTAAAATTTTTTCACAGATAGAAAGAAAGAAAGAAAGAAAACATGTTTATTTGGCACACAATGAACATAACAAGTATTGATACATTAAATAATAGCTTAAATAAAACTTAAAAAAATAAAAACAATCAGCAACAATGTGTCTCACGGTAGTGCCAAATAGGTTCAGTTCAGCATACTGTCAAACAACCGTAGCAGTTGCCTGACGCTGGTTTTCAACTGAACCTTTGAGTGTAGGTGAGTAACCGATGAAAATCGGATCGGAAGAAAGATGCTTTATCCCTGAGTGACACAAGCTATATTTTATAAACGCGGGCGAAGCTGCGGGGAAAAGCTAGTAAGAAAATATTTTTTTTTTTTTACATTAGATACTCACTATAAATCATATTGCATTTATATAAAAGCTTGTTTTTAAAAATGTTTTTCCCGATTCAACCAACTATTATATGTTTTAGTGTCTGCCCTTTAGTTGCTGTTACAACATCGAGAGAAATTAAATGGCCTCTGAAAAGTCCTGTAATGGATGTGGAACCGACATAAATAGTGCTTAATCTGATGGGAGAATCGTTTTTCTTAGGCCTCTCGCCCACGGCGTTGGTAGCTGTCACTACTAATGCGTTAGTCACATTTGCAACGCACTACAGAAGCGATACCAACGTGCTGCTAACGCGCTACAGCATCGCGACTGTATCGATGCAAACGCGCGACCGTGTCGGACAAGATCGGAGAGAGAACGGAAGACGGGTAGCGCGTGAGTGAGAGACATTCTAAATGCAAAAACTTCATTTTTATGCCGTTACTAAATCGCGTATGCATCGCGACAAAAGCACGACAGTATCGCGTTTGAATTGTGACTGAGAATCGTAGTGTGGGCGAGAGCTAACAGCTAGCAATCGTATCGCGACTGTGTCGATGAGAACGCGCGGCAGCATCACTACAAATAGTCGCCGTGGGCGTGAGGCCTTAGGGTAAATATAGCCAGGCTCCAGCCACTTATGTAATACTGAAAACTTCGACTGGAAGTAGAAACTACAAGATATTAGTTTAGTTTGTCCTTGAGGACTCCTATTCAATATCAATCTTTTACGCTGAGTTCTTTAAGAATCTGAGCGTGCATATTTTTGATTAATCTTCATTAGGTTTATTAAAATGCTAAGTAAAATTATTTTCTTGAATTTTTCGATCATGATCGTTAATATTAACGGAAATTATTCAGTTTAGCAGGAGATTTAGGACTTTACTTTCATAGCTTACTACCACCAACCAGGACAAATCCAGACTCCGTCATCATCACCAGCCATTTTAATGTTCCCACTGTTGGGACTCAAGCCTCCTCACTAGGAGAGGGAATGGGCCGTAATCCACCACGCGGGCCCAGTGCGTGTTGGTGAATGTCACATGTCTTCGAATTTTTGGTTCTAGGACATGCCGGTTTCCTCACGATGTTTTCCTTCACCGTTTTGAGAGCAGTGGTGATGAAATAAATTACACAAAGTAATGCGCCTGGCTGGGTTCGAACTCGCGACCTACAACTCGTAAGTCGGGGCCGTTACCACTCGGCCACCACTGCTCCCGAGACTCCGTCATGCTACTTAGAAATTCTAATAACAATAGACAACTAGAACAGCACAAAGACAGATTTTGTGAGAAGATTCACCGGAACAATGTTTTTCTTTTTTTAGGGTTCCGTACCTAAAAAGAAAAAAAACAGAACCTTTATAGAGTCAGTTTGTTGTCCGTCTGTCAAGACTTTCTTTCTTTATCTCGGGAATATAGTTTTAATTTCAACTTCTCCATGTATAAAGTTGAAATTAAAACTATATAAACAAGTCTGCGGTCCCTCGAAGCTGTGAAATAAAAACGAACTTCTTAGTTAACGAAAAAAAAGATACGACTGTATAAGTCGCAAAGACAACAGACATCGACACCCTCAAGGGAATCAAAATTATTAGGGTACTTCCCGTTAACCTTTTTTTTTTTCGATGGGAAAAATCATCCTATGACAACCCCCGCTCTTGGGCGGAGCGGGAGATAGTGTCAGACTCTTACTGACTAAAAAACCCATCCCGTTCCTTCGAGCCTTCATATCGGGGCTCGAGCGCCCTTTCGGATAACCCTGGCCCCAGTAGGCTTCGACCCAGCTGGGCCCCTGCTGTTGCTGACAACTCCTTGAGGCGCGCGGAAAACAGTGCGCGCCGTCGACGACTTGGGCTTGGTCCGGTCAGTTACCGGACGGCCGGACAGCGAGCTACCCATTGCTCACTGTCCGCAAGCCCGCGCCTACGGTAGCCGGAAATCGGGATCAGAATCCCGGCGCCGGCGGCGGCGGCGATAACGTCGTTGCCTGATGCGTTCGGCCTCCTCCTTTGCGAGCATTACTGCTTCGCAGAAGTCGGCGACCGCCTGCCACTCCTCCTCGCTTCGGACCATGGCCTCAACCAAGGCCTGGAGCGAGAGGTCTCCGCCGCCGATCGCCCCCACGAGGGCACGGCGATAATCCGCCCAAGCGGAGCACACCTCGACTGTGTGCTCCACCTGATATTTGACGAGTGTGTACATTGTGAAATTTATTTCATCACCACTACTCTCAAAACGGTGAAGAAAAACATCTTAAAATGTCAGGCACGTCTTAAAACCAAAAATTGGAACATAGTTACATCCACCAACTCTCACTGGGCCAGTGTAGTGGATTACGGCTCATCTCTTAGAGAAAACGCATGAGTCCCAGCAGTGGGCGTAGCTAGTCTCAAAGGAGCCTTGTATATAAAACCCATTTTTTTTACAACTTATATCCTCAAAGACTGTGAGGAGTTGCTATAGATCAGGACGGAGATGGCCCGTGGATAATGATAATTTTATGATTTTTTGCGCATCCCTGTTGCTTGGAGGCCTTGTATCAATGATAAAGCGGTAGCTACGCCTCTGAGTGGGAACATTATAAATCTGATTATCTTTATAAATATGCTTTATCAAATCGACAAGTACCTGCTAAACCTATTGAATGTCTAAGGGTGAGTTGCACCATTTAACTATAACGATAACAAAGCCGTTAACAGTTGTCAAATCGTCGAATTGACCAATAGGCGGCCGTTTCACGGCTGGTTATGGTTTGGTTATCGTAATAGTTAAATGGTGTAACTCACCCTAAGTGTTAAGCTAGAACTACACTGCACACACGTGTGCCACACACGCCGATCTGGGCGCGTCGGTCTCCATACATTTTACATATATGGAAACTAGACTTGGAGAGGTACACTTAATCCATGCCACGCGATGCCACGCGACGTCGTTCTATGTACAAATAAGCCCCCTTAGCTAAAGGCTAGAAGGAACGGGGTGGGTCTTTTAGTCAGTAAGAGTCTGACACTATCTCCCGCTCCGCCTAAGAGCGGGAGATGTCATTGGATGATTTTTTCCCACAATAAAAAAAGCCCCCCTAGCTAAGTTACAACCGTTTCTCTTGCTTCAAACGCCCCGAGTTGGTCACGCCACCGATTCTTTTATTCTGACCATTTCAACACTCATACGTGACTGAGTATTGAGATGACGTCATTCCCGTACATTTGAAGCTTTATCTAGCGTTAACGATTGCAGATTATGGACTTGTCTAGGGGTACAGGCGTGTTACACGTGTGCATCGGTCTAATGTAGTTTAAGGCTTATAGTCCCTTGAACCATCTGGTTGAAATTAAATGGACACAATTTTCGTACCCACCTAGGCGGCAGCGCGCGTATCTGTGTATTTAATTGCGCCTAGGTGCGCCCGGATAGTGCGCGGCTGACCTTTAAATCCATTTTCTTTGCGAAATATTGATTGATTTACATATGCTATGTTCACTTTGAAGAACATTGAACCACCAATTGTTATGTGTAAAAATGTTATTAAAGATCCAAGCCGTTTCGAAAGAGTAGAGAAAAGTTGCGAAATTGCTAAATATTTTTTTAGACAAAAGGAAAAAATAAAATGTTATTCATGAATCTATAATAAACATATACTTTTTTCAAACCTATTAACTTTGCAGTTACCGATGAGTAGGCTTCAGGAAGTCACTGTTTTATGGCACTTTTCGAGCGCTTGGGCCTTAAGCTTTAACGAAGCTAAAAACCATGTTTCTAAATTCAATAGAGTGCCAAAAATACCTTTAGCGACGGAAATAGTACAGCTAAAATCACCGTATGCACAATTCTGGCTACATTTAACCGATCCTTTGTAAGGTAATGAAGGACCCAGTTCTATTTCTAAAGGCCACCTACGCACGAGGTTACAGGTAGCCATTTCTATATTTGCACGCGTTAATCTTATGTAGGCCGATGTTTACGTTACGCTAATTTAATTACTGAAAAAGTTAAAACTGGCGTCGAATTTTAAAGCTCCCTTTTTTTGGTAGGACAAAGGTCAGGATGACAATAAAATTGTTTGATACACGTCGCATTGCTTGCTATGTCGCGTCCCGATTTCATGATCTTCCTTTTTTCTATTTGATTCGCGGTTAAGGAAATATTTCAATGATTTTATTTACCTATCGCGACGGCACGGTGCAGCCCCCCTAGCCAAGTTACAACCGTTTCGCTTGCGTCGAACGCTTCGAGTTGGCCGCGCCGCCAATACTTTTGTTCTGACCACGTGACTGAGCGTTGAGATCACGTCATTCCCGTACATTTGAAGCTTTCTACTAGCGTTACCGATTGCCGATTAGCAACTTGGCTAGGGTTACAGGGGTTGTTGCTCTGTGTGCCGCGGGTTCGATTCCTGCACGGAACAATTTTTTGTCATTTCGGTTCTGAGCGTCACAATCACACATACACAATATGTGTAATTACATGTTTGTGAACGACACAGTAGTATTTTCGCTTCTTTTTTAAAAATATTTTTCCTTGTTGCTCATTCATTACCATAACGTATTTTAATTCATAATACATTAAAATAATAACAAACAACAAAAAATATTTGAAACTCACAATAATGTCTTACAGTCACACGAACGCACGAAACAGAAACACGCACTCCCTCCTTGGAAAAATTCTTCACTGCAAATCTTATGGATTGTCCTAAGGAGTCCAAATTATTATGGCGTTAAGAGCATGCCATGCTCTCAAAAACTGACCATAAATCATAATGCAGCGGATAAAGATCGGAACTAGACAACGGCCAGACTTTAGGTCTGATGAATTCCGAAATATTAGTTTCCAACGCTTGGATGGATCAAGCTTTATGATCCGGTACTGGAACATGGTGTTGGTAAGAGCCTTTACTACCTTCTCAAGAATCGTGTGTGAATGTTTTGACGCATTTTTCACAAAAAAGTCATATGCTAGTCACTCCTTAATAGCTAAATCCCCACCAAAACATTATTGAAGTTGGATACCGTTACTGTCAATTAGTAAGCAGAGTGTTGCACTCTAAGAAGAAGAAGCTGATTTAGTGCTTTGAGTATAATCTCGTTAATTCTGTTTATTTTTGTGTTAAAATATTGCACATGAAAACAAGTAAACACAATGAGGATTCATATAAGAATGACAGATTCCATATAATACCATGTTTTTTTTCTTTTAATTGTAACAGTATTTATGACAAGTATATCTAAGCATAAAAATAGAAGGCCTTTTTTTTCGTGGTGGGAAAATCATATAATGACGTCCCCTGCTCTTGGGCGTAACGGGAGATAGTATCAGACTTTTACTGACTAAAAACCCACTCCTGTTCCTTTGTTGCCTTCGTACCGGGGCTTGAGCTATCTTTCGTATTAACCCTGGCCCCAGTAGGCTTCGACCCAGCTGGGCCCCTGCTGTTGCAGGAACAGTGCGCGCCGTCGACGACTTGGGCTCGGTCCGGACAGTTACTAGACGGTCGGACAGGTGACACTTTAACGCCCAGGCCAAACCCTGGACATAGAAAACTGAATATTTTCACAGGTGTAATATTAAACAACCTTATCTACACAAGGAAGAAGAATGGATTTTTTGCAATTCAACCCACCCTTAAGGAAGTGAAAAGGGATTTCATATGAGCAAAACCATAAGTAAAACCTAGTTTTGGAATAAAAATGAATGTTTTCTGTTTATAAAAACACTTCGAGTATTCTTCCACCAAAGCCCTATTCATACTCAATCAACAGTATGACTGTATGAGTCATTTTAACAGAACTGTGACTAAAACATAATTTTCTCAGAACAAAGTAGACAGACCTTTACACCCACGGATTAGAAGAAACCACATAGCCAGCTGGTTTCTACAAATATAATTATGAGATTCAGCAAACGAACTCTTAAAGGCTTTAAGGTGAATTTAAAGTGTGGGCGTTTCTTTGTATTAGATAGAATTTGAAAAAGGGACAAAGCCCAACTTTTTATAAGATGGTTTTTATTTTTCTCTTTTTTTACTTACGTAATTTAAAGGCTTTATTCTCAAAAGGTTTAGTTTGTAGGTACACTTTTGTACAACCTATATAGTAAAATTAATTATAACAAGGCAAAGTTGGTGCAGTGGTTAATCGATTGCCTGCAGCAATGCGTGTCGCGGGTTCTATTCCAGAACAGAACAAATATTTGTATGGCCTGTAGATAGTTATTTCGGATCTGGATACCTTGTGTATATGAGTTTTCGATATTGAAAAATGCTGTTATTTATTCTCGCTAAAACTTAAAAAATTACTTGGCTGATTTGGTTTTAGAAAAAAAAAGGAAGTAAAACCCTTAAAAGAATTTGAAAAATTTAGTACCTAATTGAAAATCGGTAATTTTGTATGTAAATCGCCTCTTAAACCCGATTCAGATTTCCGGCCACCGTATACGCAGGCTTGCGAACCGAGAGCAATGGGTAACTCAGCGTCCGATCATCCAGTAACTGTCTGAACCTAGCCAAAGTCCAGTAACTGTCTGAACCTAGCGCAGTGTTCCACGCGCGCCTCAAGGAGATGTCAGCAAAACCGTAGGGAGGGGCTCAGCAGGGTCGAAGCCTACTTGGGTTATGGGTTCTGTGTGAAAGATTACCCTGGGAAGAAAAAAAATAGTGGAAAATATATTGTACGTACATTTCACGGTAGCGGCACCTAGTTTATGATACAAACACTAAAAGTCGTTTATGTACAACGTACGAACATTTTGTTATTTCTTCATAAACAAGTCTAGACTAGATAATCATATAATCCCAGAAGTATCTTCATTTCAATATTATTATGATACTGGCTGCTATCAGCGACTTCGCCCGCGTGATAATAGAAAATTATCCCAACAGAACATATTCTGGGGATAAAAATACCCTGTGCTAGTCTAGAACATGGTCTACCCTTGTGCCAAGTTTCATCAAAATCTGATCAGAAGTAATAAACATACACATATACAAACTGTCACCTTTATAATATTTGTTTGAATTTTCACACTCGGAATTACTCCTGTATCGCGTGTGCATTCACGAACATGTAAACTCATATACACAAGCCACCCAGACCCGTAACACCTATCTGTAGACCATAAAAATATTTGTTCCATGCGGCAATCGAACCCGCGACCACACAGCCAATCGTTCAACCACTGCGCCAATCGTTTAAAAGTGGTCCGTAGTGAACTAACCCATCGGAGTTAATCTCGCAGCCAGGGATTACTCTCGAGGGTATGTTTAAGACTCACCCCACTGAATTATCACAAATGGTCGGAATTGCTTTGATCCTTTGCCTTTCTAAAATATTTAAACTGAAACTGTTTACTCGGCTTGAGATTTAGGCAAAATGTTGTCACTCCCTTTTCCGGTTTTTAATAAAATAAACAAACGTTGGGTTCTATTTATAGGATATCTCGCGGCCAAGAAAACTTACTACAAATTTTAATTAATCCAGACTAGTGTTTTAAAAAACAGAACCAACAATTTTAAGACAGTTTTGTAGCATCCACCAATACGCACTAGGCCTACCGAAGTGGAATTACTGCAAGAAGGTGTTACTTATCGGGAACACAGCGTTCTGTTGAGTTACATTGTCAATCAAAGGGCAAAAAAATGTGGCTTTGAGTTACAGTGTTACTAATCGGTAATTTTTTTCCCAATGGGTAACAGTGTAACACAAAATGGTGTAACTCAACGGGAACAAAGGGGCCCGTGTAGTGGTTTACGGCCCGTTTCCTCTCCTAGACAGAATGCCTGAGTCCTAGCGGTGGGAACATTATAAGGCTGATTATGCTATGCTAATATTAGGGCGTCGGGAGTCGCGGGGCGATTCCTGTCTATCGTAGACGCGAATTATAGACGGCGACCAATGGGTATTGTTGAGTGGGTTCATAGGATTCGACAATCAAACAAGGCGTTCCTATCAAGACTGGTTTATTCGTTCTATTTATCAACCAATATATGAATGTACCCTCATCATGCATGAGCCGATGCCGTCCGGCCGTCCGGTTAGGACCAAGACCAAATCAATGGCGCTTTGTGTCCCAAGCTCAAAATTGACTGGACCCAGTAGGGTCGATGCTAGTTAGAGCTTTGGGATTGTTCGAAACAGTTACAGCGGCCCAGAAACCAAAGGGAAACTGAAGGTACACGGTAGATTTTAGTCACTAAACGTTTAACACTACCTCTCTCTGTCTACCCAGACCGGAGTCATTCGATGATTTCCCAACTCAAAAAAGCCAATCATGATCGAGAATAATATATACCTAAAATGACTATAAATGACTTGTTCGTCAACTCGCTACTGCAAAACTCGTACAACTAAGTAGCGCAAATTTAAGCCATGAAAACTGTATTAGTTCATAGAGACTGGAACAGTTAAACTTTAAATCCAATTCTTTGAAATAAATGGCTAAAGTTTTACTCGATAAAGTTCATAACGATACACAGCTGGCTATTTTCTGGCAATGCATTTTACTTTTGTGACTTACGGATGTTATATTTCAAAGTCTTTTATATCTTATGGAAAACTGACAGGATATTAAAGTGAATGTATTCTAACGCTTTGCGTGTATACAAAGTAAAACCAGCCTTCTTCATTTCAGCCGATAGACGTCCACTGTTGGACATAGGCCTCCCCAAGCATCGCCACAACGAACGATCCTGTGCATCATCCATCGGATTCCCGCAACCTTCACCAGGTCATCAATCCACCTTAAAGGAGGCCTTCTAATACTGCGTCTTTCGGCCGGTACACGGTCGCCACTCTAGCACCCTTCAGCCCCAACGGCCATCTGTTCATCTGCCTTATAATGTTCCAATAACTGGGATTTAAGTCTCCTGTACAGGAGGAAATATGGACTGTAACCTACTACTCCAGCTCACTGTGATATCGGCAATAGCTTTCTTGTCCAGATCCCAGGGCTTTGATCCGGTCAGTAATGGCTTCGGCCTACTGGGGCCATGGGTTGACTTCTGGGCCCCAAGTCTGCTATTTTCATAAATTCGTCATTCCAACACGATCCAATTGTCATTTTGCTAAAAGTTTGTAATCTGCTAATTCATAATGATCGATCACTGATCGGTCAATGGTCTTGTAATAGAATTGTGGTAGAATGATACTTTCGAGCATATTAAAACCAATAACTGCACAATAACGTTCTAATGGTAAAACACTGATCAAATAAACTGTCAAAGTTTTAGTAGATTACCGCAAACTTCAAATATTCATTTGTCAATATGTACGAGATTACCATTCTATGTCACTTCTTTCAATGGAGTGTCAGTGGTTGACCATTGGAAAGTCATAATGACGCCATTATATTAGTAGATTACCAAACTTGTCAAAATCGACAATTATGACACCAATGATAGACCATTGTGACACTATTGTAATAGCAGACTTGAGGCCCAGAAAGGGTACCTGTGGTCCTAAAACGCAAAGGGCAACTTAAGGAATATAGGTGCGATTTAGTCAGTAAAAGTCTGACACGCGGTTCCTTACCGTTCTTCTTCTTTACTTGTCGATGCTCTCAATTTATATTTTTTCTGACTAATATTTAGCAACCTGAACGGCTCAATTGTTGGCCTCGTATAGATCCTGAGGACTGCAGGTGGTTATGCAGAATGGGCAGCATACCAGGTGGCGTATGTCCTGTGGAGAGGCTCCACACTGGCACTACGTTAGAGATGGGTCGATGAAGCCCTATTTGGCCAGATTGTTTTTACAGCGGGCAACCTGGCTTCGCAGTCAATTTTGAGATTTCCAAATTGGCCACTGTAGTTTGCGTCCAAGGAGAAGATGTTCCGAAGGGGTGATGAAGAGTGAAGGAGTTGGATGTTTCTGCCTTTTACAACCCTAAAGTGGGAAAAGTCATGAGATGCTTTCCCGCTTTAAAAAAAACCGGATCAAAACTAAAAAAGGTAATATAATATACACCGCTAAATTTTAATCGTTTTAATCCCGTGAAGGGTCGATCCGGTACATGAAACACTATCGATTTGTAAAATTAAAATTAAAAAATAAAGAATGTACCTCTTTTTCAAAACTCGTATTAATTCACGCATGTACGAAATTAGTATCTTTAAGAAAACGTCAGCTGAGCGAGTTCAATGACCTGTAGTTAATAGTCGGCGTTGCGTACAAAGTACCTACAGGTCATTGAACTCGCTCAGCTGACTTTTTCTTAAATAAATTAATTTCGTACATGCGTAAATTAATACGAGTTTTCAAAAAGAGGCACTTTATTTTTTAATTTTATCTTTACAAATTGATAGTGTTTCATGTACCGGATCGACCCTCCACGGGATTAAAACGATTAAAATTTAACGGTGTATGATTAATACTCAAAAGCAAAGTTTATTTTAGAATATTATTCTAAAAGCGCCTAGAGGCATTTTTAAAACAATTATTACCTGTGACTGCACGCGGTTTATGCTCGAGTAATTATTTTTCCAACTTTACGTCCCTTTTACGCACTTGGCTAATGCTTTTACAATACCATAATTTTCTGAACAGCACAACCAACCATTAAACAGAATGGAGTAGCCTAGAAAATAAACCGGTTTTCTAGAAAAACTGCAATAAAAGGAAGTTTATTACTTCTTAATCTAAAGGCGTGTTGTGCACCGGAAATGTACCGCAATTGCGGCAGTTCTGCAATAATAACTCCTTGGAATGCGAAAGACTTTTTTACCGTAGCTTAATCGTGATACCAATACGTTTTGTAAGGGAGTTAACACACCAACCGACCAAACCTCGATAGATATCAGTTGACTGGTATGGTAGCTTTATTTATAATTATAGGTGCTATAGACCCATACAAAACTTAACCTAGTACAAATTAATTATATTTATACATTTTACTTGACATGACTGGCCACACCTATACAGGACATGACCAAATTATTTTGAAAGAGACAGTCAAAACGTGTAGCAATTGCGCTCAGAATGCTGTTGTTGCTACTCCGTATACGGGCCAGCAGGGAATCTGCTTTTTTGCGCATGATGGCTTGGAAACCATCAATGCGCGCTTCAGCAAACATCCCAGAGGAGCTGTACCGCGGCGGCAAACCCAACAACATGCTGAACGCGTTATTATACTGAGTTATACTAAGATCCGTCGATGTTCGTCGAATGACCATTCTACCACTGATCAATGGCATCGCATATTATAAAAACTCCCTAAGAATTGCTGGCGTGCCATTCTCTAGGAAAACCAGCTTGATCGCAACGCTGGCCGCAGCGACGAAATCCAAATAGGTACATTGAATTAACAATCTAATGGACCTGTACATTGGATTGTTAATTCAATGTACTGCGCTCTCGACTCGTCACTGCGGCCAGCGCTGCGCTCAAGGCTGTTTTCTTAGTACCGCAGATCAGAGAAACTTACCAAGTGTTAACGCCATAAAGCATAACAGAGTGTTGCTTAAAATTGTTGTTTAAGTACCTACAAGAGTCGGTCAGTGTAGCGATACCTAAGAAGCCACATCAGCTGAAATAATGATGTAAACTTCAATGCCTGTGACAGACTCAGATAAAATACTGTTGAAAAACATGTAGTACAATGCAATGAGGAGAAAGTTTTTTTTTCTTCTTTTTTTTATTGTTGATAGGTTTGCGCTTGACCGCTATCTCACCTGATGGAAGGCGACGAAGCGGTCGACGATGGAACGCGCTTACCTAGAAGTAACCTATTCACTCTTGACTTAAAGATTCCCGGGTTGTAGCCATCAGGAAACACAGAGCAGGGAACTCCACTCCTTAGCTGTACATACGCACAATGAATGTGTTTCCAATTTGAACTGAATAAACCTTCCTCATGGACTGCTCTGTCTACTGGTGATAGTCGTATGAAAATCTGTTCAGAACTTTTTGATTTACCGCAAACAGACAAACAGATCTGAGTTTCTTCTCAGGGTAGTCAGCTAAGAAACACCGGCCTCATCTAGTTTAAATAGACGAAAAAAAAATACGAGTAAAAGTATTTTTTAAAACTTATTTGCTAAATAAATATCATTTACTAGCTTTTGCCCGCGTGGCATTAGGTACTTAAGGAATCGGGATAAAAGGTAGCCTATGTTCTTTTCCATGTCAAAGGCTATATGCATGCCAAATTTCATCCAAATCCGTTCAGCCGTTTTTGCGTGATTAAGTAACAAACATCCAAACATCCACACTTTCACATTTATAATATTAGTTAGGATTACAGACACGTGGTGAAAGACTTGATTTATATTAAGAAAGGTTAAGTAAAGATGTCAAATTTGAAAAAAGATCTTTTACAATAACATTGCCAACGTTTCTGGTTGTATAATTTTCTTAGAAAGCCACCTACGCGACTCGTGCCGGAAGGTAATTATTACTCAGATTCTAGTCTCTGTTATTTCTTGACGTAACATAAATAGATTTGAATGAACTTGAAGTAAATTACGCTTATATCAAATTCATTCATTTCTCTTTTGAAATAGAACAGACTCCTACGCAACTCGTGTATGAACTATACAGGGTTTTTTTTTTTTAAACAATGGCAACCTCTCAGGACTAAAAGGGCGTCGCCAGCTTATGACTAAGGGGGGGCAATGGGGCAATATTATGGAGGATAAAAAATATGAACGCCGAGAGCATGAAGCGTTACACTTTGGAAGTCTTTGCCTCGATGACGATTGTAATAAGAACGGTTCTAATATCAATGTATAAAACTTCACAAGCCCTTGACAGCACAATAACTAAATCAAACTTTAAACACAGTAATCATTATTTATTTTAACAAAAATAATATTTGATTAAAACATAACCTGCGGGGATTTTTTGCAAAACTTTCTGCCACTTTATCATTTAAATTATTTAGGTTTTTATTTATTATAGCTATGTGTAGGTACACTCATCATGGCAAGACCATTAAGGCGATCTTCTGCCATGGTGCTTCTTAGCCATGTTTTTATTCTTCTGAGGCTGCTAAAGGATCGCTCTACTGTACAGATCATGCATGGTAAAATATATATAAAATTTCAATGCTTTTTTCGTTTCGGGAAAGCAGGACTTAGGTCGCTTTGCTACTAGCTACATTTGATCTCTAGGGGGGGCAACTGAAACCCCCCCCCTCCCCCCCTTGGCGACGCCCCTGACTATGTTACTAATATCATAAACAACAAGTTTTGTTTTATAACTTTTTACAAAACAAAATTTAGGTATTTACCAAAAACAAACCTTCAAGATTTCGTTGTTCTATCTAACACATTTCAACTCTGTATTTTATACCTGCAGCGCGGCGCCAAACTAAACCCTTTGAAGTTTTCGTTTCGAGTACAAGCAAAAATGAACTTAGCGGCGGTCAGGCGGAAGTATCTTTGATGATATATGTATTTATAATAAACATAATTACATTTTTTCAAACCTATTGACATAGCTATTACCGAGGAATAGATTTCAGAAAGTCACTGTTTTATGACACTACTCGGGAGCTATACGCCTTAAGATATACACCTACGCATGCCGGAAGATATTACCGTTCCAGCACGTCTATGAGACACACTTGAATGCTAACTACTCCCGAGCCCCGATAAATGTTTCGCATCTCTGCCATGACATCCGCTGAAATATTTGTGATTCAACCGAGTGTTGACGATATATGGAGGAGTCTACGTCACTGCTATTTTCGATGCCGAATGAATATTGTATTTCATATGAACTTTAGTGAAGGGCTCGATCGCAGCCTTGAATATTTCATGATGAGCTATCTATCACATCCAATAAATATTGTTTGAATTGATTTTCGATATTTTTGCAATGTAGAAGAGAATTGATGACCATGGAGTTTCTTGCTGGTTCTTCACCATAAGAAACGACTAATCTGAAACCATACACTAGCTTCTAACGTTTTATAAGTGCCCATGTAGGCCTATCTACACCTACACTTGTATTTTGTGTTTTTGTAATTGTATTTTTGTGTGTATGTTTGTAATGAATAAACTCAAAATACCACTGCGCCGATTTCAAAAATTCTTTCACCATTGAAAAGCTACATTCATCCTGAGTAACTATATTTATTGCCCGTGCAAAGCCGGGACGGGCCGCTAGTGTGAAATAAAAATATTTGTTTGTTTTTTAATTTTGATTAATATCACACTCATATTATATATACTCGAAAGTTTGTGAGTCTGTATGTTTGTTAGTTCTTCACGCTCGAACGGCTGCACGGATTCCGATGAAACTTGGT
Source organism: Mythimna ferrago (assembly GCA_910589285.2). Classification (NCBI taxonomy): domain Eukaryota; kingdom Metazoa; phylum Arthropoda; class Insecta; order Lepidoptera; family Noctuidae; genus Mythimna; species Mythimna ferrago. The sequence goes on from OU342695.1 coordinate 11,639,815, forward strand.
AAAGTTGTCAAAAAATAAAAGGCCCGTTTTGATATTTGTATTTTGACTACCTAGCGGCTTATCCGCTGTAGTGTAACTACTACTAAAATAGCTACTACTACATTAGACCCCTAATTATAATTTAATTGTTTCCTTCAGTTTCGTTCCAAGTTACATTCTAAGGTCTTTCCCAAATGTCAAAACAGGCCTTTTATTTTTTAACGCGTCTACAAGAACAAAACAAAAAGCAATTTTGTGATCACACCAATATTTAAATTGTTTTATTTATTAATGTAAAACCAACAGCATATGTGTACAGCTTTTAACAAGTAAACAATTGACCTAATAGTCTTACACAGTCGCCAGTAACAGGTCAATCAGCATTCACAAAATAAAGAGTGAAGTATAACACAAAAGTAGTTTACCTTTGACCTTTTTTGACCTTATTCTAATATTATCTCTGCGCAGATAACCGAAAAACGATAATTTTAAAGATCACGATAGATGTCTGTTTATGTTTATAACTTTAATTCCGATTTTGAAATTACTGATATCAATAAATGTAAGAGCCAATGACCGCTATTGTTAATTGATCTAGCTTCTACCATAATAAAGTGAATATAAGAATTTTCTTTGATCCGTTCCTTGAGTTTTAAGCAAGATATTCCCACCTCAATCCTTTTTTTCTTTTTCCGCCACAGCCTCAGCTTAATGACGCTTAAAAATATAACGCAAATGACAAACTTTTAAATCTAGAACGCTTCTCTTATCTTTACATAAATCCTTTACTCTCAAGTTCGGAAGAGTTCATAATAATTCAGATTACAGCGTTTTTTAAATGGCTAATAAAGTACAGGGTGAGCGCGTTCAGGAATTGTATATTTTTTCTTTTTTTTTTAAAAAGGTTTCTTAAGGTTGTACTTCTTCGTCTTCCTCATCTGGTTTTACGAATAATTTACTACAATGCGTTCCAAATTAGAATAGGATCGATTGCTATGTTGTGATGTTACGATTTACTCTCAAATTGAGTTTATTTACGGAAAATTTAATTTATTTATGAACTGTGAACGAAAAAAGTTTATTCAGAATCCAGTTCTTCAATTTTAATCATCTCTGAGTTCTTCAATTTTGCCAAAACTTCTTCGAAAATTTTCGTAAAGGAAGAAGACCATCATACTCCTACTGTTGCCCTTTCCATTCCAACGCTGTGGTAACTCTTTCGAACCATCCTGCAACCCTGGCAAGCATCATCGCGAGCTGGCCCCATCATTGTTTCTGACAGCTCTTTGAGGCATCATCAACCAGAGCTTGGTCCTTACTGGACGGCTAGTTACCTATCACTCACCGTCCACCAATCGCTCAATTCGACATCTTTAATTAACGAATATTTCTAAATTGGGGCTTGTATCGTAGTCTACTAATTATTCGGATGATTTTATGCCTAACGAATTGGCGATATTCTTTTATTCTCCACGGAAAACCTCTATTCCCTAAATTTGATTCCTCGTCCTAAATCTGTAGTAACCTGAAAACAAAAGAAATCCATAAACAGCCGATACATAACTTACGTAGTCGTAAAATGAGAATGATGGGTATTCATGAAGGGTTCGTACATAGGCGTCGGCAGTTCTGGACTTTTATTGGCTACTGATACTAAGGTTTTGCGGTATTCAAAGCGCACTTTGGTATTCTGACTATAGATTTAGCTTAGAAGAGGCGTATTTATGACCATCCGGTATCAGAATGTGTTACATTACACTCATTGTAGCTTTTGTTTTATCACTTACACTTATTGGTAATTATCTTATACTCATTGTAGGATTGTTGTACAGTCTTAAACAGTACATTTTGCTGACGCTGGGTCTTACACCCGACGTGCGTCACTTTTTTACTATAAATTAACATACATTACAATAAATCGATGAGTGCAATTACTGCTACGCGGTGACTAACATTAGAGAAAGGAATCGTCAACAGTTTTCTTTGTTCTTACGGAATAAACCTTACGGAAACCAAGTGATCTTTTCTCTACGCACTCCAACCTCTACAACAACAACTCTTGCAAGTGTACGAACCGTACATTTTATGGTCCTTCGAGCCGGATCTTGGTGCTGTGTGTCTCCTTACGGTAGCGGATCGGTTTAGCTGGTCTCCCAGAAGCGGGTCGCCCCAGTTAGATTGAGAAGTCGCATAATATCGTAACCGAGGCGCAAGGGTGCTGAGTTCCAGTGACCATTTCAAGTCAAGGAAGAAAACGATTCCAAGATTTGAAACGGAAAAGACTACAAGCAACGCAGTAGTCTTCACAACACAACGCAACGCTGTTTTGGCATAGTCAACGACGTGCCAACTCTCGTGAGCTACATAACTACGCTATCAATAAGAAGCCATCAACATGGATAAACTCGAATTGCAGTCAACCTGCTTCGAGAACATAAAAACACTATGTGTCAACTACAACAAGGATTCCGCATCACGAAAAACTATGGAATACTTGAAGAAACGCTTGACGTCGCTAGAAAATCAATGGCAAGACTTCGAAACCAGGCATGCCCAACTGTTACTGGAACTTGAAGATAAGGATATAGAATACTTCAAGAATGACATATATAAGAAAACTCAAGATATGTTCGTTTCAACTAAAAAGGACATTACCGAGAAACTGGCGACTTTGGGCAAACAAAACGTGAAGTTCGACCTAGGTGGGACTTCAGAACATGACAGCAACAATATACAACTCTTGCTTAACAAGCAAGAATGCAACTTCAATGCAATATACCGTGTTATGTCCAAGATCGACGTAGCTACTATCTCAGAAAGATGGGAACTAGAAGACCACTGCACGACATTGAAATCGAAATGGGAACCCATCGACAAACTTCACTGGGAAATAGACTTCCAGCTGAAAGGATCCAACGAACACTACTATGAAACGTTCACGGATATCGAACAGAGATACGATGAACTGAAGAAGAAAATCAATGCTAAAATCTGGTCCACCATCCACTTCCAGCAATCGACACCCAAGATGGAAATCCCTGAATTCTCCGGAAACTACGGGCAGTGGATTTCCTTCAAGGACCTTTTTCTGGAAGCTATACACAAAAACCCAATGATCAACAAAGCGCAGAAGATGCAGCACCTGAAGACCAAGCTGCGAGGCGAAGCTGAACGTTTGGTGCAACATCTGACCATCAGTACTGAAAACTATAACGCATGTTGGGATATATTAAATCAGCGCTACGACAACCGTCGCCTGCAGTTCTCCACATTCATGAACAATATGCTCAACCTGCCAATCATACAACACGCAGATTCATTCAATCTGAAGAAGATGCATGACGTCATTACCGAATGCATGAACGGCATCTCTAACATTGGGATTGATACATCAACTTGGGACCCTATCATTGTGCACATCATGTCACAAAAGCTGGACTCCAGTACCTTGAGTGACTACATGAAGGAACTCCAAGATCACAGAGAAATTCAGAACCTCCACGACTTTTTGTATTTCCTTGAAACACAGTTCATGGCATACGAAACGATGAAGTCAGCTAAAAAAGCAAGTCCTGCAGCTTCAGAAAAATCATCCAATTGGAAAACGTCTAACAAGCAAACTCAGATGAAAAAATATAACTATAACGTCAATCAAAATAAAACAAACAACTATCACACTATACATGGAAAATGCCCATTCTGCAACGGTAGTCACATACTTCGCCAATGTAGCAAATTCCTTCAAATGGACTTTGGCAAACGAAATGACACAGTTTCGAAACTGCAGCTATGTAAAAACTGTTTGTTCAGCCATGGAAGTGACGAGTGCAAATCAATGAAAACATGTAGAGAATGTAACTTGAAGCACCACACATTATTGCACAATTCGGACAAACAAAACATTACGTCATCGACTAGAAAAAACCAAACAGAACACCGCCCTTCATCATCAGCTCAACAACCAACATCCAACCATTTGTTTAAAGACAACATGGAAGTCCTGCTAACAACGGTCCTGCTAAAGGTCAAATCCGCAGATGGGACTTACGTAAAACTTCGTGCGCTACTCGATCAAGGATCACAAGTGAACTTGATAACAGAGAACGCTGCGCAATTGTTACGCCTTCCTCGAAGCGGAATAAACGCATCAGTATCGGGAATCGGCTCTGTATCCAGAGAATGCAGGGGGAAACTCAAAATTACCTGCCAATCGATTCACACCGATTTTAGCTTTGAAACTCAAGCACTGATCCTGACGAAGCTAACAAACAACTTGCCTACAAGAACGTTCGAGAGAGGCGCCTGGACGCACTTAGAAAACTTGAAACTTGCAGATCCAGACTTCAACATATCTCGGCAAATCGACCTATTACTAGGAGCCGACGTATACTCAGAAATCATCCTAGAGGGGGTACTGAAAGGCGATAACAGCTCCCCAGTTGCACAACACACGCAAATTGGGTGGATTTTATGCGGGAAAATGAAGCAAACATTTGACTGCCACGCTACTTTATTTAACCTAGAGGATCTCACAAAATTTTGGGAGAATGAAGAAATTCAAAACACGAAAGATATCCCCAAGGACGACCAGTGCGAACAATTTTATAAGGAAACTGTGAGAAGAACATCTGATGGGAAGTACATCGTCAAGATGCCTCTCGTTCCAGACTACGAAGAAAAACTAGGGAAGTCTAAAACAATTGCTGTTTCGCAGTTTTTACAGTTAGAAAAAAGGCTGAAGAAGAATGAGAGACTTTCCTCAATGTACAAACAATTCATGAAGGAGTACGCAGATCTGGATCACATGAAATTTGCGCCTCAAATACCTACTGACATCTACTTTTTACCTCATCACGGTGTTCTGAGAGAAAACTCATCAACAACAAATTTGAGGGTCGTATTCAACGCTTCTCAGCGGACTACAAGTGGCCTCAGTCTGAACGATGTCATGGAAAAAGGTGCCAATTTACAAAAGGATATTCAGGCTCTTATCCTTAAATGGCGAACTTACAAATACGCTTTTACGGCCGACATTGAGAAGATGTACCGCTGCATTTGGATATCAAACGAACAAAAACATCTACAGAGAATTGTGTGGCGGGAATCACAAGACCGTCATCTTCAAGAGTACCAGCTCTGCACCGTAACCTACGGAACCAAATGCGCACCTTGGCTAGCTATGCGAACATTGAAGCAACTTGCCATTGACGATGGTCACAAACATCCGGAAGCCGCCAAGATTCTCATTGAAGAATGTTACGTCGATGACGTCATCAGCGGTCATAACGAACTTACGGAAGCGAAAAAGCTGCAACAATCCTTGATTCAACTATTGAAAGGAGGAGGCATGAACTTACGGAAGTGGACAGCCAATGACCGAGCTATAGTGGAAGACTTACACGAGGATCAAATTTCAACTCAACACATGTTCGATTTCAAAGGTGAAGAATCAACCAAAACTTTAGGACTCGGCTGGAATCCAAACAGCGACACTTTCCAATTCAACTGGCCTGCTGAAAACTGCAAACAAATGACGAAGAGGGCCTTATTATCAGCCATATCAAGATTCTACGACCCACTGGGATGGCTCTCCCCAGTGACAGTCAAAGCCAAACTACTATTCCAGAAACTCTGGATGAGTAAACTTAGCTGGGATGACGTAGTACCCAGCGCCATCGAATCAGAATGGCTGAAACTGAAAACGGAGCTGCCATGCATTAGCCAACTAACTATAAACAGATGGATTGGCGACACACAAAAATGTATTGAGTTATTAGGCTTCTGTGACGCAAGCGAAAAGGCCTACGCTTGTGTCATCTACAGCAAGGTGTTCAACGAACATGGCCAACCTATCATAACTCTACTAGCAGCTCGAACAAGGGTGGCTCCACTAACACAGAAAACAACATTACCTAGACTGGAACTGTGTGGCGCTCAATTACTGGCTGAACTTATGGAGAAAACCAAGCAAACCTTCAGTGGATATAACATATCAACTCGGGCTTGGTCAGACTCTCAAGTCGTCTTAGCGTGGATTCAAGGCGAAACATCAAGATGGGAGACATACGTAGCCAACAGAGTTACAAAGATCAAGAGCATAATTCCTGCTGCACAGTGGCGTTATGTGAAATCGGAGCAGAATCCTGCAGACTGTGCATCAAGAGGGCTGTCACCAAGCAGACTAATGGACTTCACCCTATGGTGGCAAGGCCCCGAACTCTTATCAAGACCTGACCCATCGGAAGACATTCCCTGCGCTTTCCAAACGAACATTGGCTACATAAATCACGTTCAGATCAAAAATCTTCACAAGCAAACAACGAACAGAGCATTATAACAAAATTATTGAACAAATGCAGTTCATTGACACAAGTGAACAGGGTCATCGCATGGATATTACGCTTCATTACAAATATGCGCAATAGGATGAAATCGGAAACTCCGTACCTAACAACAAGTGAACTAAGCGCAGCGCGTAAAAGTGTAATAATTCATGCGCAGCGACTGCAGTTCGATTTTGAATACAAACAACTTGTAAAAAATGAAACCGTATCGAAGAAAAGCGCAATTTACAAACTGAATCCCTTTATAAACAAAGAGGGAATGATTTGTGTCGGAGGGCGACTTAAGCACTCAATCTTATCCGGGGAGATGAAGAATCCAATCATCATACCACAAAGTGGACGATTTACACAACTTCTCATAGAACAAGCACACTCAATCACGTTACATGGCGGAGCTCGACTGACGCTGACCTATATAAGACAACGTTACTGGATTGTTAGCGGTAACCGGGCTGTCAAGAACCAACTACGAAAATGTGTACGCTGTCATCGCTTCAACAAGACGAATGACTATCAACTAATGGGTGATCTACCACAGCAAAGGATCACTCCGTGCCGACCTTTCACGCACACAGGAGTAGACTTTACCGGCCATGTAGATGTCAAACACAACAAGGGCAGAGGCGTGAAAACTTCCAAGGGATACGTCGCCATATTTATATGCATGGTGACCAAAGCCGTTCACATCGAACTCGTGTCCGACCTTAGCACAGAAACGTTTATGGCAGCCTTCCAAAGACTATGTGCGAGGCGCGGCACCCCCAAGCATATGTACTCTGACTGTGGAACAAACTTTGTCGGCGCTGCAAAGGTGCTTCGTCAGGAATTCGAAGAGTTCAAACGCCTATTGAAACCTGACCTCTTCAACGAACTGGCCAAACTAGAGGTGGAGTGGCATTTCAACGCCCCCGCTTGGCCAACTGCTGGCGGTTTGTGGGAAGCAGCCGTCAAGTCCATGAAGTATCATCTGCGACGAGTCCTAGGGGAACAAAAACTGACGTACGAGGACTTCATAACGATGTTAGCGAAAATAGAAGTCTGTTTGAATTCAAGGCCTCTGTGCCCGCTGACTGAAGATCCAGAAGAGTTTTACAACTGCCTCACCCCTGGACACTTCCTAACAGGAAGCTCAATATTGTCTATGCCACTATCAGATTATAACGACGTAAATAACATCGATTTACGTCGTAGATGGCAGCTGACTGAACATATGTTTCAACAATACTGGAAAAACTGGTCAAACGATTACCTTACTACTTTACAAGCACGTAGTAAGTGGAACAAGCCTTCTAGGAATATCAAAGAAGGCGATATAGTACTGGTGAAAGAAAACAATCTACCGCCGGGAAAATGGGCCTTAGGTCGTATACTGGAGACTCATCCAGGATCTGATGGATATGTTCGAGTTACTACCGTCAAGACTCAAGCTGGAATCATCAAGCGTCCAATAACAAAACTATCGCCATTACCACTGAACTCTGAAATTGAAGATGTAAAAGAAAACGACACAAAAAGTAAGCCTCAACAGAACTCGAGCAATCAACGGCGGCAAAGGTCAAACAAGCCTATTTCAACGTTACTAATAACAATGTTATCATTGTTTACATTTGTAACTGGATCTTATAGCGCCACTGATCGCACGCGCCAAACGTCGTCAACCGCTCAGATTACAAGTCTGGAACGCGAGCGGCCCATATACTACGACGCGATCGGAAAAATGCAAGTAGTGCACGATGAATGGATACTCATGATGTACTACAATCTAACTAACTATTGGGAAGGAACTCGTCGAACTCAAACATACTTCAAAAATATCAAAAACTTATGTCATAAAATGAATCTACAACACTGCAGATCTACTATGGAACAACTAAACCATGAAATGGAACTCCTCAACTACTACAACTCCGTGCTTATAAATCCCCACAAACATCTGAGCAACAGGAAGAAACGGGGTTTAGTCGACGGAGTCGGCTACATAGCTAATAGTTTATTTGGAATACTGGACCAAAACTTTGCTAAGAAATACCAAAACGACATCCAATCTTTGCAGACTAACGAAAACTACTTACTTGAGCTAATCAAAAACCAAACGACTATCGTGGAGCTTGAGAATCAAGTATTGAAGCAAAGCGAAGACAATATTCAGCGTCAATTCAACTCCATTGATAGCTTCATCAACTCGACCAACATGAACATAGCATCCATCGAAACGGAAATGGAAATACTTACGGCTACTAGCTACATCAACTCTGCCTCACTGACGACGTACCTACTGATCAACAGCTTGAGGACGTTCCAGGAGATGCTGTTCAACACTCTAACTAACGTCTACCAAGGACATGTGGACATCCATCTGATAACTCCGGTTCGTCTGATACAAAAACTGTCGGAAATAGCCGGAAGTCTTCCGAAATCTTTATCGCTACCAGTTGAAAACTACACAGAAAACATCAAAGATATCTACAAACTGATTAACGTGAAAGCACGAGTCACTGAAAACTATTTCTTATTCGAAGCTCATATTCCACTCGTAGCTAACGAAGACTTTGACATATACAAAGCTATACCCTTACCGGTTAACATGGCCAAGGAGACAACATATGTGCAGTTATCAAACAAGTACATTGCGGTCAACTTCAAGAAGAACATCTACGTATCTATGTCCGAAGATGATCTGAAACACTGCATGCAACAAAAATCGCGGAACTTTTTGTGCAGGAACAACCTGCCATCATTTGAACTACACAGCAAAAGCGCTCCGTGTGAGGCACAACTGCTATCTCATCGTAACAGCGGACCTTGTGACGTCGAGCACGCGTCATGTAAGGACGCTTGGATAGAGTTACAAACACAAAACAGCTGGCTAGCAATTTGCTGCGAAACGTGTTCGTTACGAATCATATGTAGCAATGACGTCACATCACAAACCATCTCATCTTCGAGCATAGTGACATTATCTCAAGGATGTGTACTGCAATCTACCGACTTAACCATTTACGCACAACGCCAGTACCACAGCGACATGAAAATGGATTATGGGCTCACAGCTCCAACATTTGATACATCTATCAACAAAATAGTGAACTTGACATATCGCTATGCCCCAAATATCCTTCAGTCAAGGGCCACGAATCAAGATATTGCAACAATTGAACAGAAACTTGCGACTCAAAGGAAGAATGAAGTTTCTCCAGCAATAACGAATCACGACATTCATCAATATGCGATCTGTTACTTCTTACTGACGGCCGGCATCATAGCTGTGCTTGTGGTGGTTGGGAGGAACCGTTGTGCGCACTACTGCACAAACAACGCCAAGAACAATACTACTAGTCCACCGCCTGAAGACATCGAACTTCAAGTCATCCGTCAACCAGAGTACCAACAAGCAGCAGGTGCAGCACGGGCGGCACCGACGGCAGCACAAACAACAAAGGACTTGCGGCTGGAGTCTCGACCTGGGCATAGGAACGTCGCCTTTCAATTCGATTAATTAATTTACTTTAATTTACTATATTTTTAACTTTGTGATGGCTTTTCCTTTCTCTTTTGATATATTTCTCCTTTTGGGGTTGCCAAGATGTACAGTCTTAAACAGTACATTTTGCTGACGCTGGGTCTTACACCCGACGTGCGTCACTTTTTTACTATAAATTAACATACATTACAATAAATCGATGAGTGCAATTACTGCTACGCGGTGACTAACATTAGAGAAAGGAATCGTCAACAGTTTTCTTTGTTCTTACGGAATAAACCTTACGGAAACCAAGTGATCTTTTCTCTACGCACTCCAACCTCTACAACAACAACTCTTGCAAGTGTACGAACCGTACAATTGTAATAAATGTGAGATACTACAGCAGTACTTCTCTTGACCAAGGAGTCAGCAACCATAGGGGCCCAGCAGGGTCAAAGCCAACTGGGGACATTGGTGATGCGAAAGAATCCCTGGGGCTCTGGAACAATGGCAAAGAAGGCACAGGAGTGGGTTGGAAATTATTAAAATAAAATATACAGAGATATGTACGTGTTAGGCACACTTCTTTAGTCACTTTCACGTTTCTTTCATTGTTTTGTACTTTTTCCGATTCCGAGTATGCTCTTTTACTTTTCACAAAAGTAAAAGATTATCTAAAATGACGTAAAAACTGTTCACTTGTTCAGTAAGTTTTTCATTCACGCTTGTGTTTCAGGAATAGCACTGTATAAAGTGAACGAACACAAGGTGACACTTATAAAATGAGGCTTACCGCCTTCATCACAAATTATTTGATATCACATTTCAATGTGACTTGGCTTGGCTTGAGTGGTTTTGTTTAGTTTCACATTCAACTCCAGTAAGATCTATTAGTAGCTAATAAACCATTCAACAAGTTAAAGGTTTAAGCCATTCAACAGGGAAAGATGTATAAGACTCACTAAATGATAGTTGTCTGAGGTTGTGTTTAAGGCTTCAAGCTGCATTTTATAAGCGACCCTCAGTGTTCACTCACTTGAAATAGCGCTATTGCTGTGACACAAGCGTGAATGAAAAACTTAGTGAATATTTTTTACGTCATCTGGAATATATTTTTTTTATTTTCACTAGTGTATACCCTCCCATAATTCTCCTAGGAATCGGAAATGGTACAAAACAATGAAAGAAAATTCGTTGAGTGACTAAAGAAGTGTACTTAACATGTATCTATGTATATTTTGTTTTAGTAATTTCAGTCTACGTAGGTAAACATATTTCATAGTGCCAACAAACATCAGTAAACAGAATGAAGAGCTCATAAGTTACGTTTAATCCAGTTCGCTTAGACCCTGAATCATTTGGCCGCGCGCCCAGTGCGTCACTCGGTATAGTTTACTGGTCATAACATATAAGCTGACTTTCAATTCATTGCCCATCGGTTCGGAGTGAAAACACGCATCAATATAAACAACTTTAACCTACTATGTGGTCGATAGCGATACTGCTGTTCATACATTTATATTGAGTGACGCCTAAGGAGAGCATACACAGGCCTTATTGGTGACTTTCTTTTGCCCGTGGCTTTTTTCGTAGTTTTTTTATAGTATATATCACTTAGAAATAAAGCAGCTCTCTATCGGTGAAAAAATTTTAGCAATCGGACCAGTACTTTCAGAGATTACCTCCTACAAACAAAAAAACAAACTACCTCTTTATAATATTAGCGTAGATCTATTAAAGGACAGGGGCCCTACTATGTCATCTTAAAATCATCATAATCCCGATGTAAGAGAGAGAGGAAGAGAAGATATAGAACGAATAGCACTATCCATTTATTCCAAAAAACACACGTACATACATAAAAATTAAAAAATAAAGATAATAAAGGTCTAATTCGATTTTTTGTACCACCTGAAAATTACATATTTCGCAGGTTACGAGGTACTCAAATACGCCATCGGTATGTAAATGTACAAAATTTAGGAAACAGGTTTTTTTTTGTTTCCGGTTTGGGTCCATTGTAAAAGGTGTTCATAATACAGGCTGCCAACAAATTAAAACTCATTCCTTTACATACATTTTGTCCTTGTCCGATACTAAAGGTGAACGCACACTTATCGAGCCGAACGAATCAAAAGAAAAGAATTATAGAATTATTTATTTTGGTATCCTTCTTTAATTCTTTATTGTACACACAAAAAACTTAACCTCAATACATTGATTGGATAATTTAAGTACAAAGGCGAGATTAACTCAACAATAAGTTTTCTGCCAGCAAACCTTTGTGTGACAAAGAGAGAGATCACATTCGAGGATAGGATACAGTGTACAACAAACCTACATAAATACGTCAAAAATATACACCGTTAAATTTTAATCGTTTTAATCCCGTGGAGGGTCGATCCGGTACATGAAACACTATCGATTTGTAAAGATAAAATTAAAAAATAAAGTACCCTTTTTTCAACGCTTGTATTAATTTACGCATGTACGAAATTAATTTCTTTAAGAAAACGTCAGCTGAGCGAGTCCAAGGACCCGTAGGTAGTTGTCGGCGTTGCGTACAAAATATCTACAGGTCATTGGACTCATTTAGCTGACGTTTTCTTAAAGAAATTAATTTCGTACATGCGTAAATTAATACGAGTTTTGAAAGAAAGGCACTTTATTTTTTAATTTTATCTTTACAAATTGATAGTGTTTCATGTACCGGATCGACCCTCCACGGGATTAAAACAATTAAAATTTAGCGGTGTATACATAGATATAATATAAACTAGCTTTTGCCCGCGCGGCTTCGCTCCCGCTCTTCCCTACTTCAGCCTACTATACCCTACTCTACCCTACCCTACCCTACTCTACCCTACTCTACCCTACCCTACTCTACTCTACTCTACCCTACTCTATCCTACTCTACCCTACTCTACCCTACTCTACCCTACTCTACCCTACTCTACTCTACTCTACCCTACTCTACCCTACTCTACCCTACTCTACTCCACCCTACTCTACCCTACTCTACCCTACTCTACCCTACCCTACTCTACTCTACTCTACCCTACTCTACTTTAATAAACCTCATGGAGCCCGAGACCTTTCCAACGAATGCAAAACCGTGGAAATCGGTTCGTGCGTTCTGAAGAAGAAAGAAGAAGAGAAGAAGAAGAAGAAGAGGATTTCTGTATAAAAAGTAGGTCTTATGCCCGTCTCCTGGTTTTAAGCTACCTCCCCACCAATTTTCAGCCAAATCGGTTCAGCCGTTCTTGACTTATAAAAAGTGTAACTAACACGACTTTCTTTTATATATAATATAAATATATCAATATATACTAATATTATGTCAATTGAGAAAACAAAAGAGAAATTTAATTTACCTCAAAGAAGGGCTGTCGCGAAAGGAATATATGGCAGAGTTCCAGAGACGCACTGCAGTTACGGTAAAGGAGCCATCATAGCGTTCTTCCCGATTCTGATATTCTACGCGGTTAGGTGTGCGGGGTTTCATAGGATTTCTTATAAGAATTCTAAAGTTCTTTACTTTCGATGCGTTCCACGCGTTCAGCTCGGATAAGGTCCGGTATCCACCAAAGCAGAGAAGAAAGGATACGAGACGAGATATGCTGCAAAGCCGGCAGGTTATTTCCATCAAAGCGGAGAGGAAAAATGTAGCGGAGAAATGTGAGCTTCGTATTTTTTCATCAAAATATTTGGATAATCGCCACCGTCAGAATGGCTGGTTACCTATGACAAGCGGCTCTGAAAGTATATTCGCCAAGGCCCATAGGCAACCAGCCATTCTGAAGCTAACTCTTAACACTAAGCGCGACACTTCTCCGCTCTGCCGCGCCGCTTGCTCGCTCACCGCACAAAATTCTATAGAAAAAAGAGACATCTCCTCTCCTCTCCGCTTGATCCATTTCCACCAAAGCTAAGCGGGGAAGAGATGTGGAAATAACTAAATCGGATTAGTTTATTCAAACACATCTTCTTTCGTCTCCTCTCCTCTCCACTTTGGTGGATAATGGGCCTAAATGTGCGTTCAGCTTTATTCGGAAACGGCCAGCTTTCGTTGCAGTACGTTTTACGAGCTTCTCGCCGTTGTTATGTGTATCGTTTCGTTTTATTGCCTCTGCTGTCGAGGTAGATTTGTCCGAACGTAGTACTGGGAATGTGCAAATATATTGTATGATTTTGGATATAAAAATCTGTTTAAGTCTGATCTCTTGGTACATTGGCCTTTGAACAGAGTTTTAGAAGATATCTTCTTTGTAACAAGACGGAAGATAGTATACTTTTCTCTCAAACTGTATTCAGAATGCAAAGCAAAAGAATGGCTTTTTTATGATGAGAAGCCTTTTTAGGGTTCCGTAGCCAAATGGCAAAAAACGGAACCCTTATAGATTCGTCATGTCTGTCTGTCTGTCTGTCTGTCTGTCCGTCCGTATGTCACAGCCACTTTTTTCCGAAACTATAAGAGCTATACTGTTGAAACTTACTAAGTAGATGTATTCTGTGAACCGCTTTAAGATTTTCACACAAAAATAGAAAAAGAGCAATAAATTTTGCGGGTCCCCATACTTAGAACTGAAACTCAAAAATTTTTTTTTCATCAAACCCATACGTGTGGGGTATCTATGGATAGGTCTTCAAAAATGATATTGAGGTTTCTAATATCATTTTTTTCTAAATTGAATAGTTTACGCGAGAGACACTTCCAAAGTGGTAAAATGTGTATCCCCCCCCCCCTGTAACTTCTAAAATAAGAGAATGATAAAACTAAAAAAAATATATGATGTACATTATCATGTAAACTACCAACGAAAATTGGTTTGAACGAGATCTAGTAAGAAGTTTTTTTTAATACGCCATAAATCTAAAAAAAATACACTATTATTAAAACATCGATCAAAATTACAACGAACTACAAGAACTTTTATATTATGTTACTTGCTGCTACGGAACCCTCCATGGGCGAGTCCGACTCGCACTTGGCCGGTTTTTTAAGATGGGAAATCATCTAATAACTTCTCCTGCTCTAGGATGGATTAGGGAGGCGTGACGGACTTTAACCCCACCTATGTTCCTTCAGTTGCCTTTTGCATCCTAGAACTATACACTGACTTGGTGTACGTGTAGTCGTGTCATCTTACATGAGATACTACCTGAATCGGCAAGCGTTGATCCGCCAATAAATTAATGAAAAAAAAATGGAGGGTAGGGGTAAGAGAGTAAAAAATAGCCTACGACCTTTTCTGAGACCTACCAAAAATATAAAAATTGGTCGAGACGTTACCGAGTGACACGAGATTTTTATATTTAGAATTTATATTGCTACGCATATGAAAATCAAATCTGATTTTCTGATAAGGTTCCTTATTTTCATTCCTAGAGCAGAAAGTAGCATATTTTGTGCTATATCCAGCCACGCCTGTTACACATCACATCAATGTCTTATAAAGATTATCCGCATCTACTTGTTATGTATCTAACCTACTTATTAATCTATATATATAAAAATGAATCCCTATTTCCTTGGTCACGCCATCACGCGTGAACGGCTGGACCGATTTCGCTAATTGTTATTTTGTTGTGATTGTTATTGTAAGGGGAAGGTTCTTATGGAAAAAAAATGAAAATTAGAGTAGTGTAGAGTAGAGTAGAATAGGGTAGAGTGGGGTAGAGTAGAGTAGAGTAGGGTAGAGCAGTGAAGAGTAGGTTAGAGTAGTGAAGAGTAGGGTAGGGTAGAGTTGAGTAGGGTAAAGTAGGGTAGAGTAGGGTATAGTAGGATAGAGTAGGGTAGAGTAGGGTATAGTAGGCTGAAAGAGGGTGGAGTAGGGAAGAGCGGGAGCGAAGCCGCGCGGGCAAAAGCTAGTATTTTATACAAATAACCTTTCGATCATAATATTGTACACTTTTTATTGGATCATCTGCCTACATAATGTATAACTTTCCACAAATTTCACTAAAAAATATTCCATTTTCTAATCTACGCTTCTACACTAGTAATATAATAATCTACACTAATATATACGTAATAAATAGGTAAAGTTTGTTTTTTTGTTTATATGAGGTGAAATCTGAAAGTACTGGTCCTATTGCGAAAATTTTTTCACCGATAGAAAGCTGCTTTATTTCTGAGTCAGGCTATATTTTATGTACGCGGGCAAAGCTGCAGGCAAAAGCTAGGTATTTATCAAACTAGTTGTTGCCAGCGACTTGCGACACTTGCGTGATTGTAAAAAAAATAGTCTAATGGAACATATTCCCGGGGTAAAAAGTATCCTATGTGTTACTCCAAGACATCTTGTGTGCAAAGTTTTATCGAATTCTGTTCAGCCATTTGTGCGTGAAGAAGTAACAAACATACACACCCACACACACAAACTTTCACCTTTATCATACCTATTAATAAATGTGATAGGAATAAAAATTTTACAAATACAAATAGTTTATTTGTGCACACAGGTACAATTTAGGTTCATGGCGGTAAGTCCCCTCTTTGAGGCGTGGCTGGAAAGACCTCACGGCGTCCTTACCTTCCGCATGACGCAGGTACTCACCGGACATGGTTCGTTCGGGAGTTTCCTGCACATGATTCATGCGGAAGTGACGCCCGGTTGTCGCCACTGTGCGGAACGCCCGGAGGACACGGTGGAGCACACAGTCGAGGTGTGCCCTGCTTGGGCGGAGCATCGCCGTGCCCTCGTGGGGGCGATCGGCGGCGGAGACCTCTCGCGCCGGGCCTTGGTTGAGGCCATGGTCCGGAGCGAGGAGGAGTGGCAGGCGGTCGCCGACTTCTGCGAAGCAGTAATGCTCGCAAAGGAGGAGGCCGAACGCATCAGGCAACGGCGCTATCGCCGCCGCCGCCGCCGGTATTCTGATCCCGATTTCCGGCCAACATAGGCGCGGGCTTGCGGACGGTGAGCAATGGGTAGCTCACTGTCCGGCCATCCGGTAACTGTCCGGACCAAGCCCAAGTCATCGACGGCGCGCACTGTTCCCGCGCGCCTCAAGGAGTTGTCAGCAACAGCAGGGACCCAGCCGGGTCGAAGCCTACTGGAGCCAGGGTTATCCGAAAGGGCGCTCGAGCTCCGGTATGAAGGCTAGATGGAACGGGGTGGGTCTTTTAGTCAGTAAGAGTCTGACACTATCTCCCGCTCCGCCCAAGGGCGGGGGATGTCAATGCATGATTTTTTTCCCACCATAAAAAGAAAAAAAAAAAAAAAGGTACAATTTAGGTGTTACAATTATTTGTACGAGTATGGTGTCTCTGTGTTCTGTCACAGTACTGTAAGTGGCATACAAGTATTAATAACATAGGTATTTTAAACTACTGACATAAGGACCTAAACGGATACACAGGGTATGCTTAATCATTTTATAATTTATCGCCACTTGGGAAAGGCTAAATGCTATACGCTAAGTAAATTAAGGCTTGGGCCTTAATCGTCGACGGTTTGTAGCATTTCACGCGCGCTTTAAGGCCCAAGCGCCCGAAAAGTGCCGTAAAACAGTGACTTTCTGAAGCCTACTCCTCGGTAACGGCCAGGTTAATAGGTTTAAAAAAAATATATGTTTATTATAGATTCATGAACAACATCATCAACATTTTATTTTTTCGTGCTATTCATACTTTTGTCTAAAAAAAAAATTACATACAACAACATCACATTCGCAACTTTTCCCTACTCCTTCGAAACGGCTTGGATCTTTAAAAACGTTTCTACACATAAAAAATGGTAGCTAAATATTCTTCAAAGTGAACATTGCATATGTAAATCAATCAATATTTCGCAAAGAAAATGGATTTAAAAGTCAGTGGGGCTCTGTCCGGACGTAGCTGCGTACTGTCGCCTAGACGGGTACGAGAGTAGTGACCATTTAATTTCGGCCAGATGGTTCAAGAGGCTATAAGCCTTAATAGAATACTGAATTAAAACACCTACATTCAGTTGCCCTTTGCGTTCCAGGACATATAAGTATCCTGAATATCCAAATGACAGTCGTTAAAAAAGAACAGTTATAAATTGGCCAGTATTTCTAGATAAGTCTGATATAAATGGGCAACTGGAAAGGGTTACGGGTCCCCATCGAATCACCGAGATAGTATCTGTAGCGAATCAAGAATGGAGTCACTTGATTGCATCAGGTTCATCCGTACCATACTCATCTTAAAATGGTTTCTTTGAAAAAAAACCGGGCAAGTGCGAGTTGGACTCGTGGACTGACGGTTCCTTACAAACTTACTTATGAAAACAGTCCAATTCCCGAATTGAGTTACGACAGATTTTTCCGAATGGCAAAAAAGAACTACAAATTTACTGTTTTCAGATTTTTTCCCAAACTTCTGCTATGCCTTTCAGTATTCTGGGTCGACGGGAAGTTCCTTATGAATTTTGATTACCTTAAGAGTGTTGAAATATATGATGTACATTTTATGCGACATTAACGGCCGTATCATTTTTTTTTTTTTCGTTAACTTAGAAGTTTGATTTTTCCACAGCTTCAAGGGATCACATACTTACTTAGGTATATGGTTTTAATTTCAACTCGATACCTCCACGCATTCCCAAGATAAAGTGTCTTAACAGGCAGACAGACAAACAGACGGACAACAAAATTATCCAATAAGGGTTCAATTTTTTTTCCTTTCGAGGTACGGAACTCTAAAAATCGACTTTAACGCAGACGAAGCCGCTGGTTTTAGCTAGCGTTTTATAGAGAAGATATCGCGTCGTGTAAGGGAGGGTGAACATGGGCCGACTGGAGAGCTACATGCGAGTCTAGTCTGCATGGTACATGGAAGATGTTGAGAGAATTCCTAGGTTTAGCTGTGTAAGTCGGTACGTTGGTTTATGTTACAAAATTGTTACAGTTCAGATTGGTAGATGAAAAATATTACTGTGGCTGAGATAAATTTTATTTATTTAATTATTCTATAATTTATGTACACACTTATCCATAGAAGAAGATACAACATTATAAAAACTAGGTTTTTCCCGCGGCTTTGCCCGCTTACATAAAATATATAAATAAATAGAGCAACTTTGTATCGGTACAAAAAAAACTAACAATCAGACCTGTACTTTCAGAGATTACCCCGTAAAAATAAAAAACAAAACGAAACAAAAATATCGAAGGTTCTGGTGAGGCCACAGCATACCGGAAGACGCAGCGTTGGAAGGCCTCCTACAAGGTGGACTGATGACCTGGTAAAGGTTGCATGAATCCGATGGATGCGAGACGCACAGGACTGTTCGTTGTGGCTACACTTGGGGGAGGCCTATGTCCAACAGTGGACGTCCTTCGGCTAAAATAATGATGATGATGACTTCATACTACGAGTAATATTAAAGTAAAGTCTGTGAGTGTATCTGTGTGCATGTTTGTTACTTGTTCATGCTCGAACAACTGAACGGATTTCGATGAAACTTGGCATACAGGTAGACAGCACAGAGGATACTTTTTATCTAGGGAGTAGTAGTCGTTTTCTTGGGAAAATTTAACGCGGCCACACATATAAAAAAAAAACTGTTGACTTGGGGACAAATAAGTAACTTAGATATAAGTATTTGGTAACCTAATTATTTGTATCTCTTCCAATTTACTGAGTCAAACTTTCCGATCTTATCAATAAAGATTTTTTGTTATTATTTCACTTTAACCAGTTTTAAAATATGTACAAGGTAACTCACATGATTTTCTTCAAAATTCAATAACATAAAAGTACATCACCAGTGCACATTCGTCCTGAAAGTTAGTTTGAGCGTTAAATCGCAACTGAAATCACATTACACCATCGACTCGGGGACGTAACGTACCGAAAAACGCTTCAATTTATTTGACACAAGCGATAGGTTCCGACCCCTAAGCCTAACGGCTTCCATTTTCAAACTTTGTTGTGGAACATTATTCTTTTTAATCGATTTGTTTTTCTTATATCTACAAACACAATAATTATGTCTGTAAAGTCAATAAATGGTACGGAAATGTCACCGAAGTCACAAAGCGTCACGATACAACCCAATAATGTAAATTTCGGTTTCATCTACACTTATACAATTATACAATAAAATAAAGAGGTAAAGTTTGTTTTTTTTTGTTTTTTTTGTTTGTCTGAGGTAATCTCTGAAAGTTATGGTCCGATTGCTAAAATTTTTTCACCGATAGAAAACTGCTTTATTCCTAAGTTTTTATGCGCGAACGAAGCTGCGGGCAAAAGCTAGTACCTACATTATATTGGGTACAAAAACAGAATATAAAAATATATATTTTTTGTGTTTTTTGTGGCGGCTTGTTTTTGAGGCCCGTGTGTGTGTGGGACAGTAAGGCAGTTAACACACGGCCCCGCGCACCGCCGCGGTTGGCGGTGAAGCGGATCTCATGTTACATTGGTCGCTTAGAAATTCGTTGATACCTAACACACGTACACCGCCCGACCGCACGGTCGAGAAAAAAAACAGGTTTCTAATAAAAAACCTGTTTGAGAAGACATGTTTCTCATCATCAACTCCTGGGTGTTGATCCCCAAGGTGTTGTTAGCAACAGCAGCCCAGCTAGGTCGAAGCCTACTGGAGCCAGGGTCTAGTTCTGAAAGAGAGGCTCGACCGCGGTATGAAAGGCAAGAAGGAACGGGGTAGGTTTTTTAGTCAGTAAGAGTTTGACACTATCTCCCGCTCCGCCCAAGGGCAGGGGATGTCATTTGGATGATACGCACCGAAAAAAAAATCTCGGTGTTGATGAGTCAGCAAATCAAGCTTCTCTTTTTATGTAAATAAATATAGATTGTTTTACGAGGTCTCTCGATAGTCTTTTATTTTTATGCGAACCACTTTGACAAACAATATCACTTCAATAAACAACACAAGTAACGTTTACATTGTTTATAGAATTGTTCGGGAAACTATGTTTACGACCTAATATATTATCTACGCAATAAAAGCAGCAGGATACCTCAGAATATCTTGGAAAAAATGTTGAACTGACTAGTTTTTTTGTAGAAAAACTTGGGACTAAACGCGTTACGAATATAGACTTTATGTCTATAGAAAATTTTAACTGTCTAACTGTTACGGCTCATGACAGATGATCACAAATGGAGAGACAGATAGACAGATGGACAGCGGAGTTTTAGTAATAGGGTTCCGTTTTACCCTTTAAACTTTGTGTAATTTATTTCATGACCACTGCTTTCAAAACGGTGAAGGAAAACATCGCGAGGGAACTGGCATGTCTTAGAACCAAAAATTTCGAAAATATATGATATCCACCAAACCGCACTGAACCCGCATGGTGGATTGCGGTTAAAGCCCTTTCCTGGAGAGAAGGCCTTCGAGTAGTCGAGTCAAGTCGAGTCGAAACGCGCTGACCCTAGTGCGATCGCCTAGCGTAGGTATAAAATGTGAAGTACATACATGAGATTGAGTTCTGTACCTATCTACTAACCTAACCTAACTCAGGAACCCAAATATTCTTACATAGGCGCGATGTTATGGTTTAATTACACTTAAAAGGCATACAATGCTCTGCGGATCCAGTACAACAATAGATACGTTTAGGGCGCTGTTGAGCATCAACAATGCTTGTCGAGGCACGCACTGACAGTTTTAACGCTAGGCTTCAAAAGAAAGGGGCCTCACTGCTGAACAGACTCCATGGCAGTCCCAACAGCATTCTACGTTTTGTGGCCGGAAGGTAAAATAACCCGTTTGTAAGGGCATTATTGGGATATACATTGTCGCTATCTTTAATTACCTAGTGACCTGTAGCACAGGTTTCTTCGAAAGCTACAACAGGTACCAGATCTCACAATGCTAATTCATACAATTACGTAATTCCAAAATGTTAAGTGCAACATAACCATTGTGAGAGAAAATAAATGATATTATTAATAATTAAATACTAACATAAGATAATTAATAAACTAGTGCGCCTCACCATATGGTGGAAAAAAATCATGCATTGACATCCCCCGCCCTTGGGCGGAGCGAGAGATAGTGTCAGACTCTTACTGACTAAAAGACCCACCCCGTTCCTTCTAGCCTTCATACCGGGGCTCGAGCGCCCTTTCGGATAACCCTGGCCCCAGTAGGCTTCGACCCGGCTGGGTCCCTGCTGTGCGCCTCACCATCAACGATTGCATCACTACTTACCATCAGCAGTCAAGCAATAGTTTATATCAATAAAAAAAAGATAAGAATATTATTACTAGCCTAAAAGACCTTTGTTGTCGGCTGATGAAAATACATTATTTTTAGTTTATTCGAAACCTGAATACTTATAATTTGTTCAGAACCAGTAATTGAATGGATTCCAATAGTTTTTACACCATGTTATATTTTTTCCCAAAAATATTTAAAAAGGTAACAAGTTGGACACCATCAACACTAAGTACATCACAGGTTACGGCAGGTTATAGCGGGCAGCAGGTGCCAGCAAACAACTGAGTGCAAGTGTAAAACCACCCCTCAGTAACCTGCACGCTTAGCCAAGTCGTTATTCTACAATCGTTAACGCTGTCGAAAAGTGATGAAACGTATGGGAATGACGTCATCTCAACGTAAAGTCGCGGTCAGAACAAACGAATAGACAATTCGTAGCCAAGTTCACATCGTTCAAAATCGTTTCTACAATATTTAACGCTACATCCTTTGTTATACAAACGCTACATTGTAGAACGAGCGGCCGACTCAGGCGCGTCAACATGGCTACCAACTTATCGTTTTCTATAATTGCTGTCACCGGGGCGTTACCGATTAGAGAACGGAATTTGGTTGTAACTTGGCTAGGGGGGCTGGATGGCCCGGTGACAATGTGTTTTTGTTGACACAACAAGCTTATAACTTTGTGATTTTTCATGATACAGTTATGAATACATAAATATGGTAGACACGTTTTTCGGGTTTCACATTTACTAAAAATAATGTTGTAAGTATACATATTTATTATGCCATCGCCCTGTCTGACCCTTCACAAGAAAAAAGGAGGTACCTTTTCCTTTTCCTTTTTACCATATTTATTTATTTATTTATTTAATTAATTAATTCTTTATGCACAAAAGAGTACAAAGGCGGACTTAATGCCATAAGGCATTTTCTATCAGTCAACCTTCGGGTGATGCAGAGACATATTGTGGTAGATGCAATAAATATGTACCATTACATATTATTAAAACACACAACATAAGCTACCTTAGTATAATTCTTAGAAAAAAAAAAATAAACGAGTCTCTGCCCCCAAGGGTGCGGCACACACTGATCCTCCTGTATTCTGATTACAGTGTGCTGAGCAAATCTGATTTCCCTAAAGATTAGATAGGTATGGAGGTCAAACAGCAATCAATGTGAACGGAATTTTACAGTATCACGGTTGATGAAGCAGTCGTGTTTATTGGAAACTAGAAAAATAAATAAAATCGGCAAAGGAATACTTGAAAAGCTTAAGTTTTAATATCAAAATGTGTTATTAATTTTTTATCATTATTCATAAGCTCACACTTGACCCCTAGATGGTAAGCGATGATGTGGTCGACGTTAGAACACGCTTGCCCAGAAGTAACCTGTACCCCTAGCCAAGTTGCTAATCTGCAATAGTTAACACTTGTAGAAAGCTTCAAATGTACGGGATCATTCCCGTACATTTGAAGCTTTCTACAAGTGTCTACAAGTCGTCTTATCGATCAGTCACGTGGTCAGAACAAAAGAATTGGCGGCAAGGTCATTTCGAAGCGTTCGGCGCAAGCGAAACGGTTGTAACTTGGCTAGAAGGGCAGTTCAGTTTTAACTTAAAGACCCCAAGGTTGTAAGCTATAAGGAAACACAGACTCTGACAGGGAATTCCACTCTTTATCTATACGCACAATAAATTATTTAATATTTAGCGTATTTTATTATTATTAAGCAACTTATTTAATGATGCTGCATACTGTTTGAAATATCTGTTATTTATACAAGGTGCAGTTTTAAAACTGCACAATATTTCAGGAGGTTGTAATAAAACTCATAAATAATCATGTAAAAATACGAAACCTGGTCAATAATCAGTAATACTTGTTATTTAATTTTTTAATTACACTAAACTAAATCGATTGATCGATGGCCGCGGGGGCGTGGCTAGGGTGTGGCGTGCGGGATGATGATTGGATGATACATTATTTATGAAACTATCGTTGCGAGTTAGTGTGTGTGAAAATGCCCTTTATTGTTCCGTGTTTGTGTGTGTGAAAAAAAGCGCGGTTAAAAAAAAAAAAAAAATTCCTACTTATTTTATTATTGATTCGGGTCGAGAATCACTAACATAATTACCTCCTGAAATCTTTTGCAGCTTCAAAACGACACCTTGTATAACGTGCACACCCACCACAATGTTATCTTTTTTAAACCAAAGGTTGATTGGTAGAGAATGCCCTGTTGCATTAAGTCCGCCTATGTACCACTACTGTACCTACATGAAGTTTAAATAAATAAATAAATGTGTTCCTGTTTATGTTTTGGGAAGTCATCAAAAATTCATCATCATCATAATTCATCAAATCAAAAGTATCAAAGTTTGGCATAAGCAACAGAAACTATATTATATCTAAATTATAATGGTATGGACTGTAATCTAGGTATTAATTATAAACAAATTAATTGAAGGGAAGCTATTTGAACTTTATTTTCAAATGGGATGGTTAGTAATTAGCCAATTAGAAAAGGGAAGCCCAAAGGGATCGTGTTCCTTGCCGTGAAATTAAAACTGCAGAATATATTATGTAGGTACAGTCAACAAAGAAGATATGTAACCATATTATATACTACTATCTGACCCGACAGACGTCCTGTTATCGTTGTAGAATATAATGGAATAAACTTTTTTGTACACCAAAAAAGTAACACTATTTATTTAAATAAACTTAAATTAATTATTTAAACTTTAATTTTTAAGTTCATTTATATAAGCTTAAAAGACTACCATTGTACCTAAAATTATAAATATTAAATTGCTGAGACCCTTAAACGGCGCAAATACTGTAACCTTATTGGTAATTACAGTTTTGAGCCGTTTGGGGTCGAAACGCTTGGGTCATGGGGTCCGAATGCGCGTCTCCTTTTTAAGGAAATTTCTCGCCGACTGATCGACACCTTGCGTGACCAGAGGGCTGGCTCGTTCTTCACTCAAAAAATTAGCATTGCCATTCAACGTGGTAATGCTGCCAGTCTTCTGGGCACATTCTCGGATGACAGCGATGTGGAGGAGTACTTCGACGCCTGAGTGCACTTTGTGTTTTTGTATTTTATTTATGTACGTTAGGTATTTATTTAGGTTTTAGTATAAATAGTTTAAATTATAAACTTGATTAAACAGTCCGTATGGAGAGGCCAATTTTTTCGTTTCCTGAAAAAAAATCTTGTGGAAGGTTGTTCAGTTTCGTCTACTGAGCAAGCCCTAGAAGTTTGCGGAGACCTGTCCCATACACCCTGTATTATTAAATTATTTATTCTATATAATACATAGGCGAACTTAATGCAACAAGGCATCGTCTACCAGCCAAATAGTACATGAAAAATTAAAGAAACCGTTTGTTTGTACACATACTCATAAACGATCACAAACACCATCGCATACACGTAAACACACAAGCATGCTTTATATCTGGGTTATGTAATAATTGTATATTGCTGTGGAAGGGCAAAATCTCATAATACAGCCATTAAGGAGGCTCCAATCACCTACTAATATAAACTATTTAGTTTAAAAATAAAGATTTTGTATTTTATGTCTAATCTTAAAGCAAAACAAAATAAAAACATAATTTATGAATGAAACAACTAAGAACGAAGCACAAATAAAGAATAATTTAGTTAGTTCCCTTGGGTGGCGCAGCATTTGTCAAGTGTCGTGATGATTAACGTTCAGATGCGACGCGAACTCGCGACTGCTGCACAGGTCTGTGGAACTGAATAATATGCGCTAGTTTATGTTTGTTTACGTTTATGGCAACAAAAAATAAATATAAACGTTATAAAACATTTTTACGCGTTAATTTTTTCGTCAATTTAAATTAGATGTGGCCAGTATTTTCTAGCTGACTACCCTGAGAAGAAACATCGACACAAACTTTGGGACATCAAAACAAACTTAGGGAATCCCTATGGAATTGAGGTTGAGGGAAGTCTTCAAATATTATGGGCATATAAATATTAATTTTGGTATTTTCATCAACCATTTGAATTTAGAAAGAATCACTTGACGTAGTGAAACTGATGAAAAAAGGCTACACATAGTCTATTGCGCGTTTGTGAAGTTCTATTGAACTTCACAAACGCGCAGATATCTCGACTAGGATTTTTTTTTGTAATTTGTATATGCAAGTCGGATTTTTTTTTTCAGTTTTTCAAAGTTATGTGGGACTAGCGATGTATGCCCAGATTGGTTTAAGTAACTCCAGGAGAGTCCAAAATAAATGTGGTAACGTGGCGTTTTTTTTTTTGTGCCTATAAAGAAAAACTATTCATTTACGAGAACATAAAAATAGAAAACATGTTTAATTGGCACACAATGAATAAACAAATTTAAAAAAAAAAAATTAAAAGCTTAAATTATTAAAAAAAAACTTAAAATAAAAAAAAAAAAACAACAACAACAATTATTATGTCTCACGGTAGTGCCAAATAGGTTCAGTTCAGCATAATGTCAGGCAACCACGTAGCAGCTGTCTGACGCTGGTTTTCAACTGGACCTTTGTTTGTAGGTAAGTAACGGATAAAATTCAGTTTTGATATATCTGGATTAAATCTAGAAAGTATATGTATATTTTAATGTGTATAAAATGATGTTTCATAAATAATAAAAAAAGACGTGTGGCACTCGGGGACTGCCGCGGTAAAGCTATTGCATAGCATTTTTATCAACTTATGCAATTATAATTATTTATTTATTTTATTTATGCAGTATTTTTTTCCTTTGTTTTTTTTTTTGTGTACGAATGTTGGTGTGCATTACAGTTAAAGCTGTTTGGAACAAGTCAAAATGATTTATCAAGCTTTCGGGCGAGCAAATCTGAGAAACTGATACTTGAAGTGAATCAATGTCATTCAATATGTTATCCATGGCCATCAATATTACGTATAAAGATACAAACGCAAAAGATAAAGGTATACAAAGTTTCCTAGTCAGAGGTTAGATTGAGATCGCAGTTTGTACAAATCACTGTCAGTATCTATACGATGCGATGCGGCGCCCACTTTCTGGCGGAGGAAAATCTTCCCATGAGTAGTCCAGCAAAACTGGTAGCTATTCTGCTTACAAAACTCCCTAGCCAGGTAAAAGAGTCTTCTTGCCTTTTGGGTAAGACATTCAGTGAGATATATTGGTTGAGGGCGACCGTCGAGTTCCAAATGAGATGTATTTAATTTGTGGCTTTTATTTGCCTGATTATGTTTTTTCACGGAAGTTAAAGTCCGTTCTTTTAATACTACTGATGAAAAGTCCACTATGATTGGTCTACTTCCACCTTTGTCAACATTTAAGCGTAAGACATCTCTAATGTGACCTTCATTAACAGCTACTTTGGTTGCCAGTCCTACCCTTGACACAATCTTCAGTAAATCCTCCTTTGTTTCCCTTTTTTAGACAGGAATATTCCTAATCTCAATGCTGGTTTGCTTTTGAGACCTCTCAAGGCTTTCCACTTTCAGCTCAAGTGTTTGTATGTAGGCTAAATGTGTACGTCTCTCAGTTTCCATGAAAATAAGTTTGTCTTTCATTTCCTCATAATGTTTTTCCATGAATTTTATAGATTTTTCGATTTCGCTGTTTTGTTTCTGGATCCCATTAATACTTTCCTGTATGGAGTTCTGTTGTAATTTAAAAGTTTCAAGGGTTTTCTTGGTGTTTGATAAGGTTACAGTCAGTTCGTGGTCAAAAGAACGCTTACGAGGCCGATTTCTGGCGTGAACCTGACTTGAGCTCTCGTTATCGGTATCAGTGGCTGGTGCTGGACTATGGTTAGTATCCATCTTGGAATTGCCCTTAGAAGTATATGGATTAGTTCTTTTCAGTGACATAGCAAATAGTCAAAAGCAAACACAGTACCCCAAAGTTAAACAATTGGCCAAAAACTTGATAAAAAAATGCAAAAAGATTGGCGAGACTGGGGATTCGAACTCAGGTCGCCTTGCTTCTGTATCGGACAAGTTTCTAAGTCGGCTATTTGTACTTTGTAATGACTGACTAAATTAAGGATCTATCTTTACTAATTCTGCCACGCTCAAAAAACAAATGAGTAGGGGGTGTTAGGTTATTTTCGTTACGGAATTTCTGGACTCGATCTCCACGCTCAAGGCCCGCGATAGAAGCTATGCAATAGCTTAAAAAAAAAAAAAAATGAAAAAACAACCACGCGAAATGGTCGAACGTATACATGCATAATGCGACGAGTCCACAGCGCTAGATGCATGTTTGCAGCTAGAACCGATCGACGTTTCCTAACTAACAAATCTGAAAAAAAGCCAACTTAGAGTGGGTTGCATGAAGAGCTACTTTACAGTTTCCATAAAAGTTAATTTTGACAGTAACATTAACAATGATCATCGAATTTTACCATCACGTAAAATACAAACGTTTTGTCAATATATGTCATTGTTTGTCATTGGTTTTAATGGTAAATACAGATCTTAACTTCCCGTATTTGAGCGACAATATTATCGTTATTAGTTACGTCATTTTAGACTTTGTTAAATTTGTGCAACCCGTATTTCGCTTAACCAGAGTTTTAACAGCTGATTAGGCACTGATGGTTAGTATTGTAGTTACTTGGTATAACTCACTCTTAGAGATCATAGTGTTCTTAAGTCTAGTGATTGTAACTAATCAATTGAAATACAAATGGCTGTCTATAGACTGTCCTAAACTTAACATAGTAACATTCACGGGTTTGCAGATATCGAGCAATGGGTAGCTCGCCGTCCGGCAAAGAAGAGTTGTCAGCAAAATGGATGGGGCCCACCAGGGCCAATGCCTGCTAGGGCTTTTTTTTAAGCTATTGCATAGCTTCTATATAGAAAATAACCTAACACCCCCCACTCATTTGTTTTTTGAACGTGGTGACCGATAAGAAAACAAATGAGTAAAAGCAGCTGTCGGCGTTTTGGATGGGTGGGGTTAAGCAGCTATTAGCGAGGTCTGGTTTTTGATGGAAGAGGTTAAGCATCTGTTGGCGAGGTCTGGTATTGGATGGGTGGGGATAAGCAGCTGTTGGCAAGGTCTCATTTTGGATGGGTGGGGTTAAGCAGCTATTAGCGAGGTCTGGTTTTGGATGGGTGGGGTTAAGCAGCTGTTGGCGAGGTCTGGTTTTAGATGGATGGGGTTAAGCAGCTGTTGGTGAAGTCTGGTTTTGGATGGGTGGGGTTAAGCAGCTGTTGGCGAGGTCTGGTTTTAGATGGGTGGGGTTAAGCAGCTGTCGGCGTTTTGGATGGGTGGAGTTAAGCAGCTGATAGAGAGGTCTGGTTTTAGATGGATGGGGTTAAGCAGCTGTTGGTGAGGTCTGGTTTTGGATGGGTGGGGTTAAGCAACTGTTGGCGAGGTCTGGTTTTAGATGGGTGGGGTTAAGCAGCTGTTGGTGAGGTCTGTGTTTGGATGGGTGGGGTTAAGCAGCTGTTAGCGAGGTCTGGTTTTGGATGGGTGGGGTTAAGCAGCTGTTAGCGAGGTCTGGTTTTGGATGGGTGGGGTTAAGCAGCTGTTGGCGAGGTCTGGTTTTGGATGGGTGGGGTTAAGCAGCTGTTGGCGAGGTCTGGTTTTGGATGGGTGGGGTTAAGCAGCTGTTGGCGAGGTCTATTGCATAAGTTGATAAAAAATGCTATGCAATAGCTTTACCGCGGCAGTCCCCGAGTGCCACACGTCTTTTTTTTGTAGATGGGAAAATTATCTAATGATCCCCCGCTCTTGGACGGAGCGCAAGGGAACTGCAGCCTGCGGGCACTTGAGGAGGTTCTCTGTCGTAGCATCCCATGCCTGCTAGGGCTGCGGGTTTATTCAAAAGAGTTGAACTAGAAATATATTAGACCAACGCACACATGTAATACGCCTGATTTGTACTTAGAACAACGTGGCGTGGCGTGGATCAAGTGTAGCTTTACAAGTCTAGTTTCCATATAAAATGTATGAAGACGGACTCGCCCAGATCGGCGTGTGTGGCACACGTGTGCGCAATGTAGTTCTAACTTGCCTGGCCTGGAATGCAAAGTGGTACAAAACACAAGTGGATTTTAATCAGTAAAAGTTTGACACTCTTTCTCGCTTTACCAAGTGCGGAAAAAAATATTAAAGTGACTGCTTTTCCACTCGCCCATCGTCAACATCGAGCATGGTTTAAAAGCTAGCTGATTCATCTGACGCAATCCAACGCGATGTTTGACGGAAAGGCAACGCGAAAATAGAGAGATAGCGCTTGAAAACTCTGAAATTCTGTGATTTACTCGAATATTTTACAAAACTTGATCCAGGAAATACGTGTTTTTTTTTTATACCTTAAAAATTTTCGGAATAAGTTTTCGTCATTTGGAATCTTGATAAATTTGCAAGGCTTCTATTGTTATACTTTTTTGACTTTTAAATTTTTGAGTATATTATGAAGTCTCAAAGTTCATGCAAAACAGCAGACTTTCAGAGGTCTTTACTGGATTAGTTTTATACAAATTTATAAATTGATTTCAATAGAAGCCTAGATAATATCCACGAGATACTGTGTTTCCAAAATATCTAATGGAAAATGTGTAATAACGTCATAATCGCGTAAGAGCGGTTGTATGAAAAACAGTGAAATGTAAGTCGAGTTGCATCCCCTTAATAATTTCCCATATCAAAAACAAAACAACATTCTCATTTTGTTTTTCAAACAAAAGTCAAACTCAACACAACTCGACTTTTGTATTAAATATTTTCTTATTTAACTTGACAAGCCAGTTGTAGAAAAGAAAAAGAACAATTCAGAATGGAACACAGTTGACAACGTGTTTATTGTTTATACAACATATTATTTTACTTCTAAAATAACGAGATCGTTGACTCGAGTATTGTTTCGTCCTTCGTAAAATCTTTATTCATTTGGACGTTCTACAGACACTATCATTAACCACCCTCGAATACATTGCGATAAACACAATAGATGCCATTTAAATTAACGTAGATTCATGTTATATGTATCTGTATGTAAGTCTCTGTGTTATTAGTGATATTTTGAGATTGCAAGTTCATACATTGTATTAATACCAGTGTATTAATTCGCTGAATTGAATAAAATATAATGGAATGGTATCGAATGAAATGGAATCGAATGAAATGGAATCGAATGAAATGGAATCGAATGAAATGGAATGGAATGGAATGGAATGAAATGAAATGGAGTGAAATGGAAAAAACTTTTATTCGGAACAGACTAAAGTCGAGGATTCTAAAGATTGTTACACCCGTGCGAAGCTAGGGCGCGTCGCTAGATGTAAATAAATCGAGAGCTTTGCACCAGATTTCCTGAATGGCTAGAAAAATAAAGAGCAGTCCTATGTTTTTGTACCTCATAAAATTGGGTCACACTCCAACTGCGAACGACCGAGTATTACGTCAAGAGACGAATAAAAATATGCTTAAGTTTCTTTCTTCAAATATCTACTCGTATTATTACAATCTGGACAAACTAATAATGGTGTTACGTAATCTCTGCCCAATTGAGATCTTTTCCTTCAAAAATAATACCAATCATATGGTTGTTATCTTGACGCCATCACGTTACGCCTTTACTACCTACACAAAGACGTAAGCAAAGGTTTTAGCTTAAGATGTAGTAAAGTTTCTGAAATCGCGACCACATAATAAAAGACAAAAAACCGGCCAAGAGCGTGTCGGGCCACGCTCAGTGTAGGGTTCCGTAGTTTCCCGTCCATCACAATAAGTGTACCAAATTATGAGTTTAAAAAATGCTTGCATATACGATTATACTACAAACGTAGTCCAGAAATTATTTTGTACAACCTTTTTGTCTTTTTTGTACAAAAACTGTTCTTTCCATCAAGTTCAAAATGATTTTCCTAGAAAGTCCTTATAAAGTTCTACTTTTCAGATTTTCTAAGCTTATGGTTCAAAAGTTAGAGGGGGGACACACATTGTTTTTTACTTTTGGAGCGATTATTTCCGAAATTATTGACATTATCAAAAATGATTTTAGTAAACCCCTATTCATTTTTAAATACCTATCCAACAATATATCACACGTTAGGTTTGAAATTAAAAAAAAAAATCACTTCCCACTTTACATATAGGGGGGCTACCCTAATAAAACATTTTTTTCCAATTTTTATTTTACCACTTTGTCGGTGTGATTGATATACATATGGTACCAAATTTCAGCTTTCTAGTGCTAACGACAGACAGACGGACAGACAGACATGGCGAAACTATAAGAGTTCCTAATTGACTACGGAACCCTAAAAAGACCTCTCGCACGATGACCGATGGAAGATGCACAGGACTGGTTTATGTGGCGACTCACGGAAAAGGTCATCCATAGCTGCAAAAATGTGCAAATGAGTCACTGCGACCTTGGAATGCAAAGGAAAATTGGTGAGTTTTAGTCAGCTTACACTTCTACTCACTCTACCCAGAGCGAAAGGAGTTACTTGATGATTTTCAACACAAAAATAAAAATAAGTAATAGCGAAAGCCTTAATAGAGGATATGGGGCTCTCCACGCCTAAAGTGGCCACTGGGCATATTGGCAACTTTAGGCGTGGAGAGCACGGGGCTCTCCATATTTCACTAGCTATACTATACTATCTCATGTAACAAAAGCGCCTGTTATAAAAAACGTGCTAAGAACAAGTAAATCCTATTATTAATATTATAAACGCGAAAGTTTGATGTGTTGATGTGTTTATGTTTATTACTCTTTCACGCAAAAACTACTGAATGGATTTCGATGAAACTAGGTAAATGGGTAGACCATGTCCTGGACTAGCACATAGATTACTTTTTTACACCACCTGCTCGATAATGTCGTTTTATACCTCATACAAACCTCACCTAAAGCAAGTCATTCTATCCCTAGGGAGATAATGCAGTATGGCCGGTCCCTACGGAATAATGAGATTTGAATTTGGAACATCAAAAATTGACAACATTGTGAATTAAAATGTACGTGCATCGAACAAGTTGACTCGAAATTCAGACTGGCCACTAACAAAAAAAAAACGTGCTTAATGGAGGGAGCGTTATAGAAAATTGAAACTATAGAATCTTATAGTAGTGAATTTTGTTTGTTTGATGAACTTGTAAATATAATACTTATATTTTTCTAATATATGATTTGGTCGACCAAATTGTCTTTTAAATATCTCACAGATGGTGTAAAAAGTAGAGCATGCAACACGGAGATAAAGCTGTCTTTGTCTTGGGCGGCTTTAATTCCTCACTTCACTCAGGTTTCTTTATTAACTCCCTCGCAATGCTCGGGAGTTAATTTTATAAATCCCTCGCAATGCTCGGGAGTTAAGTTTATAAATCCCTCATACGTTCGGGATTAAAATCAGCAACCTTCGTTTCGTTCGGAATTCAACATGCCGCCCGCGACTTAAAGACACTGCTTTATCCCCTAGTCACATAAACTACTGTGACTTTCTTTCTTGAATTCCGAACGAAACGAAGGTTGCTGATTTTAATCCCGAACGACAGTGAGGGACTTATAAAATTAACTCCCGAGCATTGCGAGGGAGTTAATAAAGAAACCTGAGTGAAGTGAGGAATTTAAGCCGCCCAAGACAAAGACAGCTTTATCCCCGTGTTGCTTACTCTACTTTTTACACCATCTGTGGGAAAATTAAAAAACAATTTGGTCGACCAAATCATATATTAGAGAAATATAAGTATTATATTTACAAGTCCATCAAACAAACAAAATTCACTGCTCCAAGATTCTTTAGTTTCAATTTTCTATAATACTCCCGTCAGTAAGCAGGTTTTATTCTATTTTCTTTTTTTGTAAGTGGCCAGTTTGGATTTAGAGTCAACTTGTGCGATGCACGTACATTTTCATTCACAATGTTGACAATTTTTGGTGTTCCAAATTCAAATCTCATTATTCCCTAGGGATCGGCCATACTGCATTATCTCCCTAGAGATAGAATGACTTGCTTCAAATGAAGTTTGTATGACGTATAAAACGAGATTATCGAGCAGGTGGTTTAAAAACTACTATTAATTTTGGAAATATGCTCCCTTGGGATAATTTTCTACTATCATGCGGGCGAAACCGCTGGCAGTAACTCGTATGAAAATATACCGTCACGGTTCGCATACAAACATGAAACCTTCATGATCAAATACTTCGTGATTGGCAAGAACATCATAGAAATCGACGACTATATCTCTAACAGACACGTCTAGCGCGGTGAGAGATAACTGGATTGTTTTATCTGCCGTTACCACAGAACGTCGAGTGCTCGCCTAAACTAACTTTAATCCTAGCTCAGAGTGAGAGCGGGGAGCGGAGAGCGGTGAGATAAGCGGAACCTGTTGCCTGAGACTTCATTCGACTCTCCTTTTTTGAGGCCACCGTATAAAAAAAAATGTTATCCATGTCCCTGTGAATTAATCGCATTCCTACGAGAAAACAAAAATAGCAATTTATTTATTTTATTAAGCTATTGCATAGCTTCTATCGCGGGCCTTGAGCGTGGAGACCGAATCCAGAAATTCCGTAACGAAAATAACCTAACACCCCCCATTCATTTGTTTTTTGAGCGTGGTGATCGATGAGAAAACAAATGAATGAAAGCAGCTGTCGGCGTTTTGGATGGGTGGGGTTAAGCAGCTGTTAGCGAGGTCTGGTTTTAGATGGGTGGGGTTAAGCAGCTGTTGGTGAGGTCTGTGTTTGGATGGGTGGGGTTAAGCAGCTGTCGGCGTTTTGGATGGGTGGGGTTAAGCAGCTGTTAGCGAGGTCTGGTTTTGGATGGGTGGGGTTAAGCAGCTGTTGGCGAGGTCTAGTTTTGAATGGGTGGGGTTAAGCAGCTGTTGGCGAGGTCTGGTTTTGGATGGGTGGGGTTAAGCAGCTGTTGGCGAGGTCTGGTTTTGGATGGGTGGGGTTAAGCAGCTGTTGGTGAGGTCTATTGCATAAGTTGATAAAAAATGCTATGCAATAGCTTTACCGCGGCAGTCCCCGAGTGCCACACGTCTTTTTTTTTTATTTATTTAACATTTTATGTACACACAATAATAAAAGAAAAGAAAAAAAATAGTACAAAGGTGATGTTTATTTCTAAAGAAATCTCTTCCAGGATACCTGCGAAAGAACTTCTAGTAACTAAATGAAAGTCCCGTCAAAATCAGTCTAGCCGTTTCGGACATTAGCCAGAACAAACAGTAAAACTGACAAAAATTTAAAAAAAAAAATTTACTTTGTTTTTAAAAAAAATTGATATTAAAAATAGAACCTTCAATTTTATTTAGGTATATGTAGAAAACTGACTGATAATATATCAACTCACAGCCGAAACTACTGGACCTACTATTACTAGGAACCTAAATTTTTTATCAAGATTTCCTTTTTTGAGGGAGGCAAGCATTAACCCCTCGACACATACGTCTGTACAACTTGAATGTCTTTGAAAATGCTTAATTTTTGTGTTTTCCCTAAGTTTGTACGAAAGTTATTTGGCCGAAAATTTTGGTTTCTATACATATTGTTCTATTGTATTATTTGTTTTTCCTAGAAAAATCCAAAAAAAGTTTTTTTGATATTTTTTTTTTGGTGATTTACGTAAACACGGCAATTTTCCGGGTCAATAAACCCTTGGCGCTCGAGGGGTATTTGCTAAAATTCACCCCCTAAGGAATGGGAGTCCAAAGTTTGTATAAAGAAACCTATTTTCACACGGGCGAAACTGCTGGCAGAAGGTAGTATAATTTTAATACAGGGTTATTTGTAACACACTGACAAGACAACCTCTCAGGACTATAGTACCAACATCATAAACAGCAACTTTTGTTCTATGACTTTCAAAAATGTATCATATTTTAGCTCATTACATTTTCCATACAAAAATAAAAATATTTAAATTGAACATTCTAAATATTACGAAGTCTATGCGAAGCAAGCGATAGTGCAATAGTGGAGGGGAGCGGGATCTTAAGTAAAATACAGAGTTGAAATGTGTTAGATAGAACAGCGAAATCTTGAAGGTTTGTTTTTGGTAAATGAATTATGTTTTGTAAAAAGTCATTGAACAAAAGTAGGTATTTATGAAGTTGGTAATACAGTTTTGCAAGGTT
Source organism: Mythimna ferrago (assembly GCA_910589285.2). Classification (NCBI taxonomy): domain Eukaryota; kingdom Metazoa; phylum Arthropoda; class Insecta; order Lepidoptera; family Noctuidae; genus Mythimna; species Mythimna ferrago. Next base: position 11,675,896 of record OU342695.1, read on the forward strand.
TTTAGTGTTTTACAAATAACCTTGTGTATGTATGTATGGATAAGTATCGCCATCTGACTGAACGCATGGAGGTTGTGGCTGACCGTGGAACCGCGACCACATGGTTGGGATGGGACAGCGTTAAGTTCGTTTCCACTCTAATAGACTTTCGGTCAGCTTAAACTTTGGAACTATTTTACGTTTATGCTATAGAAGGTAAGGAAACAACCAGATAAACCACCATTCATATGACAAATCGCATACGTAAGGCAACATACCTGGGGCCCAAGTCTGCTATTTTTATAAATTCGTCATTCCAACACGATCCCATTGTCATTTTGCTAAAAGTTCGTAATCTGCTAATTCATAATGATCGATCATTGATCAGTCAATGGTCTCGTAATAGAATTGTGGTAAAATTACAATATCGAGCTTATTAAAAGCACTGACTGCACAATGACGTTCTTATGGTAGGACACTGATTAAAGGAACTGACAAAATTTTTGCAGACTACCGCATACGTCAGACATTCATTTGTACGAGATTACCATTCTATCCGACTTTTTTCAATTAAGTGTCAGTGGTTGATCATTAGAAAGTCATAATGACGCCATTATATTAGTAGATTACCAAAACTTGTCAAAATCAACAATTATGAAATCAATGATAGAACATTCTGACACTATTATAATAGCAGACTTGAGGCTCTAGTGCTGTGATGCAGCTTGGGATAGGTATATGCCCAAGACTACGATAATAAAGTAAAGTTATATACAAATGCGATTTCAATATTGCACAATATGATTATACGTACAGCTAAGTAGTGGGATTCCCTGCCAGAGTCCGTGTTTCCTGACAGCAACAACTAGGTGCTCTATAAGTCAAGAGTGAATAGCTTACTTCTAGGCAAGCGTCCTCTAACGTCGACCACGTCATCACTTACCATTAGATGAGATAGATGTCAAACGTGAGCAAAAAACTGCCCAAATGCGACTCGCACACGAAGAAATTCCGTATTTCAATATTCAAGTAAAAAAAAACGACAAAATAACGTTTATTGAATAAGAACCCCTTTAATTTTTTACATTACTTATGTTGTTGTAGCGGCAAATGTTGCCCGCGGCTTCACCCGCGAACATAAAAGTGTAGTCTATGACTACACAGGAATATTAAAGCAGCTTATCGTTGAAAAAATTTTAGCAATCGGGCCAGTACTTTCAGAGATTACTTACATACAAAAAATACAGTTTTAAAAAAACTAAATAACACGCTTCCATAGCATATCAAACTAAAAAGTGTAAAAAAATTTTCATTGTAGAAAATAATAATAATGAAAGAAAAATATTAATACTATTGTGGTAAAAGCGTGGGGCTCTTTGTGCCATATTTTTCGTAAATCGAGCACCAGCTTTTATGTTGTCAAGGTCATGCCCTATGGTGTCGCAGGCGTTTTCCAACATTTTATACATTTGACCTTGAAGTAAAGGTCATTGACCTTGAGGTCAAGGTCATAGGATAAAGGATTATTGTATTGTCATCAGTCTTTGATGGGTGTGCAAAGTTTAAAGAAATTCTGATCGCCCAAAGTTGGCCAAAATCGAGCTCAAAGGCGTTGATTACAGACAAACATACAGGTGAAGCTAATAAAAGCGTGTTAAAAACAAACTTTTTCTCATAATAATATTAGTGTAGATGTAGATTTATCAAAACTTTATGTACTAGTAAGTAACAATGTACAGAGACGGACTATTAGGTGGATTATTTGTGGTCCAATGACATCTACTTTAGCAGTTTCCTATCCTACATAGCCTCACATACCGTCGCTCATCTCGTTCGCCCTGTTCTGTCTAATGAATCGCCGGCTCTCTGTAAATAAGGCTTAAGTGAGTTATCTACTTCGACCACGTTTTGTTACTAACGCTCTTTGTTTGACTACAGTTACATATGTTTCCTTTCGGAGATGTTTTGTTAGGTGGATGCTACAGGTTATAATTACATTTTTGGGAACGTTATATTTATTGTGTGTGATAGTGATAGTATTTTTTTGTGTGGCTTAAAACGTAATAATATCATAATCGGTATGTAATTTATGAGTTATGGAACTTGATTAGAGTTAGGCAGTGACGATAGGTGGAGTAAGGCAATGATGGTGTCCAAGGATTCATATAGGGAATGTTGGTTGTCTGGTAGCGAGATTGGCAGATGATTTACCAGATGATAATATTATTGCCATCGGCGCTTGTTCGCATACGATAATCAATACGACACAATATCGGTGAACTGGTAGTTTCATTAATCTGATGATGTCGAGTTTATGTTAATCAACAGCTTGTATGCGTTATTGGTACCAAACAGTCTCTAGTGCCGTTACATCTTTTTTTTGTGATATAAACTAGTGCTTGACTGCATTCCTACCTGGTGGTAAGCAGTAATGCTGTTGTTGATGACGAATCGCACTCTAGCCTTGTAGACACGTAAATTATAATCGGATGGAAAGACCGCTGCGGGCAAATTGTTCCAATCCTTCGATGTACGCGGTATCAAACGACGAGGCGAAACGCTTAGTCCAGACCGTAGAGGAGCCAACATAAGGGAAATCTGAATCTTTCGTTATAAAATTTATGAAACTATCAATTCGCTGATATCGAGTCATTATGGTTATCGTTTAATATGAAAACGACATTTGCAGGTAGAACCTGGATAAGAGTAGAAAGAAACGTGTAGATTGGCACGACAAAACAGTCCCAACACTGGGCGAAATCGGGCTGTGGGCGGGCGATAACAATGGTGAAGATAACTTCTGCTACTTTCTATGAATCGTATTTCCACATGTTCTTTTACCTACGTTATGCAAGGAATTGGTTCAAAGCCTGTTCCTAAGCTAAATAAAAATACGGAAACAAAGATGGTATACATAAAAGCCAACAAAAAATATAAAACAAGTATTTATATACATCCAGATCCATAGGATTAATCTTGAATGAATACTAGATTTTCCCCTCGACTTCGCTTACCTACGTGACTTGTCACAGGAAATGTGTTTTTTATTCAAGATATACATAAAACAGCCTCTGGGTCTCAGCGATAGTATTGTGTAGTGTTATTATAAGGAAAAGCATTTTCTGAAAGTGATCAGAACTTCTAGACATAGATATGTGTGCCAAATAAACGTATTTTCTTTCTTTCTTTCTTTCTTTCTTATATGACGCCGTCTAGCGGTCAAAAAGTAACATGTTAAAAATAAAAATGGAGATAAATATGCCGATAAAAACGCCATGTTTGGTATCATTTGAAAGATCTTTACTTATACAGTACCAAAATATTACTCAAATTCAAAGTAACGCCCTCTAATGGACAAAAAGTGATGTATTCAAATTTAAAAAAAATAGAGATAGATACGCCGTGTTAAAATATACAAGTGAAGCCCTTTCAAATGATACCTCATTATTACAAAAATAAAAACCGTAGTCACATATTATTAAAGTGTTTCGGTTGGTACCTATAACATGTGACTACGGCTTTTCTTTTTGTTCATCCTGAAAAACTTATTTCATACTTTTTCAGAGTCGTTTTTTTTTTTGGAACGAAGTTCCTTATCGCGCGTTGTGAAAGAGGGCTAGACGGAAAAAATTCTCACGAAAAATTGTACCAACACTTTTACTGTCAAAATATAAATCCAAGATGGCGGCTGCAAGCAATTATCAACTTTTTCGTCATGGGTGTCGTTTTCATGGTTTTCGAGGGTGTTGAAACCGATGGTACTGTCAAAATATAAATCCAAGATGGCGGCTGCAAGAAATTATCAAATTTTTCGTCATGGGTGTCGTTTTCATGGTTTTCGAGGGTGTTGAAACCGATGGTACTGTCAAAATATAAATCCAAAATGGCGGCTGCAAGAAATTATCAAATTTTCCGTCATGGGTGTCGTTTTCATGGTTTTCGAGGGTGTTGAAACCGATAGTACTGTCAAAATACAAATCGAAGATGGCGGCTGCAAGAAATTATCAAATTTTCCGTCATGGGTGTCGTTTTCATGGTTTTCGAGGGTGTTGAAACCGTTAGTACTGTCAAAATATAAATCTAAGATGGCGGCTGCAAAAAATTATTAAATTTTTCGTCATGGGTGTCGTTTTCATGGTTTTCAAGGGTGTTGAAACCGATAGTATTGTCAGAATGTAAATCCAAGATGGCGGCTGCAAGAAATTATCAACTTTTTCGTCATGGGTGTCGTTTTCGTGGTTTTCGAGGGTGTTGAAACCGATTGTACTGTCAAAATGTAAATCTAAGATGGCGGCTGCAATAAATTATCAACTTTTTCGATATGGGTGTCTTTTTCATGGTTTTCGAGGTTGTTGAAGCCGATAGTGCTGTCAAAATGTAAATCTAAGATGGCGGCTGTCAGAAATTATCAACTTTTTCGTCATGAGTGTCGTTTTCATGGTTTCGAAGATGTTGAAATAGTGCTGTCAAAATGTACATAAAATGGGATAGCATTTTTTAGTTATCTTGTATTGGCTAGACGGAAAAAAATCTCACGAAAAGTTGTAACGATACTTTTTGCTATAGTAAGTTATTGTAAGCCGTGCGGCGTGCGCATTTTTCTCTGTCTGTCTCTCTCTCTTATAGAAAGCAAGCCAGAACGGAACTTCGTTCCATCCGGGTGTCCCTTGACACCTCAGTAGTTTTTTAAATTTTGACGACTAGTTGTCAAACGGGTTTCATAGCGTGTAGATTTGCGGAAAATACTTCTAACTGCTTATTAAGAGTTGTGCAAAATAAATAAATACAATTGTCAGACGGCTGCCAGAGTTGAAGCGCTTTAAGATTGTTATCTACTTATTAAAAAATCTAAAATACTCTTATTGACTTGGATATTCAACAATTATTTGTGTAGTTTGATCTATTTTTCTCGACAGATCTGGGATAGATTTAAAAGAGTTTTAATTTATAGACTAATACTATCCCAAAGAACATAGCACACTATGTGTCCAGTTTAGGCAATCTTAAGTTTAACTTCTACACATGAATAGTCAATGTCCTTTAGTTGCAGTAATGAAGGAACAGTAAAAAATTAGTACCTACCTAATGAAACGACCAAATACCTTTTATAGAAAAACCTATAATTTTTAAAGTTTGGTTTACTCAAATGTTATAATAGAAAATAGTCTTGATAAACTACTACGTACTATATTTTGATACAACGTTAACAGTACCTACGTATTATTTGAATTATGGTCTATTATTTTCATAAACAAGAACTATGTCATTATGACACCTGTCTATAAAATCTCTGCCTGTTCGTTGGCACCATAACACTAAGTCGCTCGAGTACTGTTCCGGCACGAGATTGTCGCTAACGACTCGTCTCCGAGCCGCACTCGATGTCAACAATTATTTTAGACACATAACCCATAGCGTAGAATGTAAATGAGGCTGGAAAAAATGTGAGCGTGTTCCTTTAAACTGATTCTGTGATGTTATTTCTTTGGATAGAGAAAATAATTATGGCTGAAATCAAATAAAGTGTACTTAGTTTTTTTTATAATTTTATTGAGGATGGACGACGCCGCCGAGGTCCACCTGGAAAAAAATGGCGAGATGATCTGGATGCCTACCGCTAGGGCTGGTTCGAGGTGGCTCAAGAAAATAATACCTAGAAGAAGTTGGGAGACGCCTTTGCCCAGCTGTGGGAAAGTATAGGCTAATTAGGATAGGCTCACATTTAACTACTATCTCACATGATGGTAAACAATGATGTGGTCGACGATGGAGCACGCTTGTCTAGAAATATCCTATTGACTCATAACTTAACCTGAAAGAACCTTAGGTTGTAGCTACCGCGCTTTGGTCGTGGAGTTGCGGAAAACAGCCCGTTGTACTGTACTACGAGGCCGCACACGTGAGGCAATGGCCCTCACGCCCCAACCACCGCCAAGATTCTGATCCAGATTTACGGCCGCCGTAGGTGTGGGCAAACGGCAAGCAATGGGTAGCTCACCGTCCAACCGTCCAGTAACGTCCAGACCGAGATCAAGACGTCGACAGCCCGTATTATTCCACGCGCGCCTCTAGGAGTTGTCAGCAAACTGTAGGGGCCCAGCAGGGTTGAAGCCTACTGCAGGCAAGGGTCTGCTTCTGAAAGGATGATTCGGCCCCGGTACAAAAGACAAACAAACAGGAATGAACAAACAGGAATATCATTGGATGATTTTCTCACCTACAAAACATAGCCCATTAGTACCATATGCTTGAAAACAGCCGGTTAAAACATCCAAAACTGAAATAACAGTAAATATCTTTCTTTCCAATTGTATGCCAGAAAACCCCACGATCGGAAAGAATATTTTAAAAGCTTTGCATATAAATTTTTCCTTAAACACTTTTTCGACATTATCATAATTGTCATACCCTGAAAACGCGACCCCATGTGTTTTACATACAAAGATATACAATTTAAATGTACAACCGAGCTGCGAGTATATACCGAACACAGAACGACCTCAAACGGGATTAAATTGTGACGTCACTCGCCTGTTCTCCTCTAAATGTTGCCTTTTATGGATATATGGGAGTGTATATACCAGTATATAGTCTTTAGACTTGTCTCTGACGACTTTGAAGTACGGAACCCTTTTGCTCGTATGTCTACAGTGTTTTTTCTTAGGATATAAACAAGATATGAGAAAGGAACCTTTTTACTCTACTCAGGTTGTCCTACGCCATTTTTTTTGTAATGGCTATGTGGGTTGCAATTTACTTAGTACACTGTCGGTTTAAGCCCTTTCTTTCTCCTTCGTATCTTTATTTTAGGTTAAAATAAAACTTGTGATATTTCGACAGACTAATTTTTTTTTTTGAGTTCTGAATTAAATATAACACTAATAATAACTTTTCTCACTCAGGGTGAATTGAAAAATGTTAGCTGTTTTTATTTTTTAAAGTTATAGACTAGTGCTTGATCCCAACTGATAGTAAGCAGTGATGTAATCGTTGGCGGTGAAACGCACTAGATTCACTCCAGCCTTGAGGACAACTAAATTACATCGAACGGGAACACCGCAGTAGACAAATTGTTGTTTGGCCTTTGTTTGTTTGTTTGGCTCACTTTTCAAAGTCAAAGTCAAAAGTTTTTTATTTCACATAGGCCTACATGGGCACTTATAAAACGTCAGAAGCTAGTGCACGGTTTTTTTGGAAATTGGTCGTTTCTTAAGGAGAAGAACCGGCAAGAAACTCCATGGTTACTCTTTTAAAAAAATGGTTGTACTTACAATATTTCCATATAAATAAAAAGTATTAAAAGGTATTATTTAAGAACAGTGTAAACCGGTCTATATTGTACTCAAAAGCACAATAAAAATAATCATTTAAAAAAAAGTGAGTCAAAATATGAAGTAATCTAATTCGTGGAGTCTACAGTGTTCTTCCATTTACATTATAAAAAGAGGCCATATAAAAAAAAGGTAGAATAAATAATAATAATTGCAACTGTCAATAAATGAGACGTTAACAACCAAAAAAAAGAAAAACTAACGAATTTAATGTGGTTGGAGTCAGATAATATAAAAAAAAAATATTGCAAAAGCAATGTGTTAGACTTTGATTATATACTTGTCTAGATGCCACATTGACACCTATTGAACGGCCCAAATAAAGTCTACTAAAATTGGTAGACTCGCTTCTCCCTTACGCCAGTGTCATTTGAAACACCAAAGGATAACGTACTCACGAAAAGTAATTAATTATGCCGGTTTGTGCTATCAGACTGAACCGCAATTATGTGGAAAAACCGTATAATAATACCAAGATCACTTTTCATGGGTAAGTTTTATTATTTACCCACTAATATTTTAAGAAAGACGATTTTTTCATTCGTTTTTTTGTAAGTTATTCTGATTAGCCAGTGTTGTCAGTTTTTTACTAGGGAGATTTGGCGAAACTATGGGAGACATAATACAAATATTAGTACGTCATCTTTCGATCAGGAAAACATTATTTTATCAACTTAATAACTATAATTACAATAAATTACAAAATAAATAAATAATAAAACCCTACGCTAAAATACACTATCTAAAATATGGCGTCAAAAAACTCTTCCACATCGCTGTCGACTGGTAATGTGCCCAAAAGACTGGCGGCATTGCCACGTTGTATGGCAATGCTTATCCTCTGTCCAAGGTAAAAGCCAGCTTTTGGGTCACGCGAAGTGTCAACTAGACGTTTCGACAGATCTTTAAACAACATGTGAGCACTCGGACCCCACGATCCAAGAGTTTCAACCCCAAACGGTTCGAAAATATAACTTCCAACAAGGTTGTTATATTTCCGCCGCTTGAGGTTCTCCGCAGCCGCAGCGGCAGCACCAGCACGACACGACGAGCTAGGAAGATGTGAAGGCGCAAGAGTATCGACACAAGTAGCGTCCCATACTAAAGGCCTTCCCATCTTCCAAGGAAATAACGACATGCCGTCCGGTCTCTTGCCATCGTCGCGTGCCAGGCCATGGGGTTCCAATACGGCTGGAACGCCGGCGGTGACAAGAGCGCGTCTGATGATGTCGTTGATATTCGCGTGTCGCGCTATGCGACCCGCACTACGGCTGCATGACAGACCGTGGTGTCCGAGGCTGTTGACAACTTCGCCGCAGTGACAGCGATGTGTATTGTTTATAAGTGTAGATAATTAATTAATTTATAATAGTGAAAATGTAAATAAAGTCCATTTTTTATCAATAAATCAATTTAAAAATTACATTATTTATTAAATCAATAAATGATAACTTATCTATACCTACAAAATAAATAAAACCCATGACGTCATGCTCTAAATAGTATTTTTGTTAGTTCTTTCTAATATTTTGGGTTTTAGATTTCCTACGGATCCCATACTAGCAAATTGCTGGAGAGACATTATACTGCGGACTCGAAATTAAGACCAGTGGAAATCCCACAGGACTTCAGTCGTGTGTTCCGAACATTTTTCTGATGATGATTTATATTTTACAAAAAAGGGTTTAAGACGGCTAAAGAACTAAAATTACTGATTGTCTCCGATCTTGAACACGCCTATTTCGTCATCCATACCATCAGGTGAGATGGTGGTCAAACGCGAACCTATCAAGAAAAAAAATAAAAGACTGTTATTTTTTTCACTCTATTTTTTGTCTTGTCTTGTCTTACATCGGACTTTATACTTTTAATTTGTTTGTTTTATGTACATACATATAAGTACATGTAACCAGAGAATTATGTGTCTTAAAGTCTGTGTTAAATAAATGTATTTTTTTCTTTCTTTAATTTACAAAATATTATTTCATTCAACCTATTTTGTTAAACTTTCTTCATAATAAATAACGGATAAAAGGAAAGTTAACCATTTGGAGCAGGCATCCCTAAACACGCACACCTTGACAGTTTTTACGACAATAAGTACGTAAGCGGTACTCACACATATCTCGCAATTGGAGACAGTTTTAGTGCATTCGTTTGTTTGCATTGCTCAAAGGTGTTAGAAGAAAAAAAAAAATTTTACAACAAAGATGGAGCAGTTCATAGATACATTCGCACAATATTATGAGTTATAGTAGTTTATAGTGTTACCAGGGGGCCACAAGTGCATAAGCAGTCATTGCCAAACAAGCGTGTCTTCGACATAGTAATATGCTTTTTTGGTTAAGACACGCTTAAACTATACTTCTTTTGACCAATATTTAGCAACCTGTACAGCTCTATTGTTAGCCTCGTATAGATCCTCAAACTCCAGCCTTGAGGACACCTAAATTACAATCGAACGGGAACACCGCAGCGGCAAATTGTTCCAGTCTTTCGATGCACACGGTATAAACGACGAGGCGAAATACTTGTCCGGACCTTATAGGAGTTAACAATGTAGGGATGAATCACCATCCATCCGGTTGTTTGATGGTAGAAAGGTGATGGTGGAATCAAGTCGTAATTCCCTCGTATAGATACGCTTAGGGCTTTTTCACACGTACCAAAACCACACCACGTCGCAACGACAAAATGCTGTCAAGCAGTGGCTACGTGTGAATAGTGTCGCTGCAGCTTTTTGTAGTTGCGTTGTGGTACCGACAAAATGTAGATGTGGTTGCGTTGTGGTCGGCCACTAGTTCGCAGTGTCGCTGGTGGTTGCGTTGTGGTTGCGATGTGGTCGGTATCACACACACGGTCGATAACAAGTGCAAAATGTGGTACGTGTGAATAGTTCTAATTATTTTCAATACGAAATATACGCCCGGCCACGTGGTTGTGGTACCGTGTGAAGAAGGCCTTATACTGAAACGTCGATCCCAAACATTTGACGGTAGCCACCTGTGATTAGAATGTCACTTTGTCCAAAACCCAGTTTGTACAAATGTCTCTATTTACTTTCATAACCTCTCTATACTCGAATTCATAAACACACTGACAGTAGAAACAAGGCTGTGGATTGTATGCGGCAAGCGGCGAACCGGGTGTTGTGGTACAACTTGAGAGAGGCTGTCAATGAATTCAGCTGTGAAACTGTGAATACTGCAGCCTCTTTATTGACGGCACACAAACTTGGCTGAATAGTAGCTACAGAGATGGTACAGTCCGCAAAAGACATAGATATACAGACAATTCATTACTTGTTTGACTCTTGAAATCTGGTAATTACATTTGTGGTCAGTTAATGCCTTGATCACACGTACCTACCAAGTAAAAGGGCGAGACAGTAAAATGTTGCTGAGCCAGTGAAGCCGAGACAGTGATGTAAGCGAGTTGTAGAGATAAGCGCTCGGCCGAGCACTCGGCGCTTTGTTTATACGTACCGAGTATTCGGCCGAGAGCACTGTCTCGCCCGTTTAGGTACTATAGGTGCCCTAAGACGGCTGACCCACTATTTTGATAAGCTATTTTAATCATTATTTTGCTGTTATTAAAGATGAAAATCCTTTGTGCCAGCATTTCGATAAATCTTGCTATCCTAGTGTGAGGGTAGATTGATAAAAGAAAATGGCACGTCAGTGACAAAAGTTAACTTAGCTAATTCCATGAGTCTTATCAACTGCTTGTAAATGGGCCATAATATTGCGTCCAGCATTACAAGTAACGTTGAATTTCGAGACCGTCTATAAGAATACATTTAGTCCAGTGGCAATATTAGCGACTTGGCACGCAGGTGTAGCTGGTTCAAATCTCAGTTTAAACGCCTAACTTTTTGTTTTCCATCTTTTGTGTTTTAGTTATATTTTTTTACTTTTCTTTAACGACAAAAGTCGAGAAATGGAGTTTGTATAGAAATGAAACAAAATATTGCAAGTAAATAAAATGTTTATTATTTCACTATATTTAAAATATATATATATATATATAAAGTAAGTAAATGGTCAACGTCAAAAATTAAAAAAAAACAGTTTTTTAATATTATAATCAAACAAACACATGTATAAACATTTATAAAGGGATATAATAATGGTATAAATAACTACTTATTAAGCAATTTTGATTCTTATGCCCTTAGACTTAAAGTTTATTATTGGTATTTTAAAATGTAGTGACTAATGATAGCTTATTTTGGTATTCTTAAACAAGATAGAATGGCTTATTGATCTGTGTAAAGACTTTGACGCAATAAGGCACGAGTTTATTTCTCATACCCTGTATATTGTTTTGCTTTCCATTCAGAACTTTTTTATTATTTTAAGTAACAATCATCGAACTAAATATTCTTCGAACATATTTGGAATAATTTGGCCTGACTTGTAATAAGCGGGTAGTCAAGATAAATATGCGTATTCATCATAAAACTGGTATTCAAATGTTACTTAGATTAAGGGTAGAGGAATAAAAATGAACCGTTTTAGTAAAGCAAAAACCAGTCGACGCTCAATAGCAGTGACGTCGTGCAAACAATTTTTACGTTGCCTTACTAAATTGCGTAAAACAATATCTTTATTTAGAATATTTTTATATACCTAGTTCTAAAATACAAAATAATCTATTTACATGAGGAGAATGTTGGTTTTCGGAGAGATTGATAGGAGACATCTTAATATAGCAGTAGGTAAGTGTCTTTTTTCCATTTAATTTATACTTCTTTTTTAAACTTACACATTTTTATGCTGTGACGTAATCAAACATCTTTTTAATTATACTACGTTTCTTTGTTTCAGAGAAATACAGTCAGATTGTGGTTTAAAACTATAACAAACAATACAAGTCAGGACGTAAAATTGAAATAACTGCTGGTCATCCGTCAAGTCCATTTTCCCCAAGAATATCTGGATTTCTATCTATGAAAAAAACATGTTATTATACTGCCGTATGGAAGTGGCGGGTATAACTCTGGGTTACTTGTGTTGAATGTCTTCTGTGGAACTTGGTTATCTTGTAGAAATTGGCCCATTCAGTAATATATATTACGTGACGTAATGTCATCAGTGCGTGTAAGCAACAATGGATAATTATTTACTTCTTGTAAGCTGCCACAATATCTTCTTGTCAGTGCTTATGTGTAATGTATTAGTTAAATAAATCATAGTAATCTTAATTTGTTAGGAAGTTTTTTTAAAATAAATTAACTGATCTTTATTTCTTTCATAATCAAACTTAAAATACTACATAAAACCTGTCAAGTAGTTAAAATGTCAAAATATTTAGTGGTATTTTCACTTTGATTTTTTGATCAGATAGGACAGTTAATGCAGTGATGCTATTGTTATAAAATAGAAATATTATATATTTCTAATCATGTAACATGTTGATTCACAGCATTAAACTCTTCTATAAAAATAAAATTAGTATTTCATTAGCACTATGTATTGAAATAAATAAATAGTTTTTTCTCCTGCTCAAAACTGTATTACAAATAATTCTACCATATCAAAAGCAGTTTAATATTGTAACTTCTGTTATATGTTTTACCTTTATATATAGTTATTTAAATTATGTCTATTAGACGAGTAAATTTTTTTTTATGTAAATTGTAAATATTACTTGAATAAACCGTTACCTATCCTAACCATTTTTGTTTTTTATTCATGTTGCTTTTATGTTTGAAAAGTTAATTTAAATTTATTTATTTAACTTAATATAAATTATAATTTGATTTCAAAAATCATAATCCAATATTGTAAACACAAAACTACTAAAAGAAGCACGACGGATTTGAACTTACGACCGTATCAATATAAGTCTACTGTTATGACCATTAGACTAATTTGACTTATGATATTTTGTTGAAATTAACAAGTGGATTATGAGACAAAACCGTATTCAAAGTTTACCAACCTTAACGTTACCTCTTAAAGATCAAATTGACGTGACAGTATTCTATAATATTTGACTACCTACCTCTCGTTATATTCGTTTAAATTGTTATGCTCCGAATTGATTATCATGTATCTTCTGCTAATTGCAGAAGGTTCAAATTCGTCTAACTTTTAGGATGTCTTATATTACCTTCTGCTGTCACGTGGGTCAGATTTCTTGGGTCTTTGTGTGTACGTGTGATCAGTGCTTAATTGACACTCGTTAATATGAGCTAATTGGCGAGCACTTTGTCCAACAGTGGGACGTCTTTCAGCTGAAATAATGATATAATGTAATATTCCAAAACTTTCACACGACACCATGTAGTCCCAAACTAAGCAGAGCCTGTGTTATGAGTAGGTACTAGACAACTGATACACAAACTTATAGGCGTATGTACCCAACTCGTCTATCTAAACAAAAGATACTTGCTGTTCCTAAAGTAACGAACTATTTTGGTAAACGCACGAGGAAATATGTTACACCGATGTTTATGAATAAGTTACTCCCAAACTTGTTATCGTGTGCTAATTTTAAACGCCACCTTAAAAAAATACAAAAAAAAACATTATCTGTCACTGTGTCCGTAGTCATGTGGATTGTGCCCCGGATGTTGCATCCATGAACAGTGAAAATTGTTCATGGATGTAGTATGTGGGATTGTTTGATTTCGTGGGTACATCGGTTATTTTGTATTGTTAGATTAGCATAAGTTTATTGTCACGTCTCACAATTAAAAAAAAAATGTGAAACGAGAACTACTGCCGACAAACTGTTTTACAGTTTGGCAGAATTTTTGTAATATGTATATTGTATAGTCCAGCCATTTAAGCTTAAATTAGGTAAGAATCTCGGAATTCGAGATACCCAGCTGTAAGTCTGTAAATACTTGTATATTGACACCCTAAAAGTTGTCTCAAAACCTACATATGGTAGGGTGTACGCAACTATTAAATTTCAAGGTCAAAGGTCACAAAAATCGTTTTTTTTGCGCTTTTTTTTGTAAATATCTCATTTCCTATGGGTTTTTTGTTATTTGTATTTATTTTCAATATTGTAGAATACAAAATTCTCTACAAATTTTGTTTAAAAAAATTTTTATACGGTGGACCGTTTTCGAGATAGAGGGCGGAGAACGCGCGGTCACAGCATCACTTCAGGTCAACCGGTGCCTCCGGTCGAAAACGCGCCATATAGTATAATATAGTAGATTTATCGATAGTTGATGAACTATCGATAAATCAATGATTATAAATATTTGTCAATTTTTATTAACTATTATATTATATTTTATCATTTTCTTCATGCATTAAATCTATATCTATTCAATAATTGAAATTTAACAGTTGCGTACACCCTACCATATGTAGGTTTTGAGATAACTTTTAGTGTGTCAATATAGAAGTATTTACAGACTTACAGCTGGGTATCTCGAATTCCGAGGTGAACTTACTATAATGACTGGACTAGTGCACAGAACAAGTGATCTTGCTCATCACACAAACATTTGTCTTGGGTGAGAATTGAACCTCCGATGTAGCAACAGGCTAGTCAGGTTAAGCAAAGGTTAATTTAGCTTCACTTGTTTGACTGACCGACATTTTGACAATTCAAAAGTGCCTGTAACTGGTCTATTTGAAATAAACGTTTCTGATTTCTGATTTCTAAGAGGTTTGAAAAATATATGTTTAATAACTAAAGATTCATGTACAAGAGTATCAACATATGATTTTTTCCCCATGATATTTTTTTTCGCTTGTTTTCTATACTCCTTTCAAACGGCTTTGATCTTCAGAAATATGTTTACACAAAAAAATCACAATCAAGCCCTTGATCCAGTCGCCTAACGAGAGCCTCCTAAGATGTTGGTCGAGGCTCTTGGCTATTAAGCCATTGGCTGAAACAACTATCGGTACAATGATCGCTGAATCCACTTCCCACATGTCGACAACCTCGCGAGCCAAGTCAATATACTTGATTTGTTTATCTTTCTCGGCTTTCACGTGGTTCTCGTCATGCGGAACGGATATGTCAACAATCATTGCACGCCTCTCGCTTCGGTCCACCACCTCTATATCAGGCTTATTGGCCACAATAGTCCTATCAGTGATAATGGGCCGATCCCAGTACAAAGTGATATGACCTTTATCAAGAACTGGGTCGGGCTCATACCTATAGTATGGCACTTCCGATTCCACAAGAGAGTATTTCAGAGCAAGTTGCTGATGGATAATCCTGGCTACAAGGTTGTGCCTATGCAAGTACTCTCCGTTAGCAAGACGAGAACAACCAGAGATAATGTGACGGATTGATTCTCCCGGACGGTGACATGCCCGACAGATGTCAACCGTGCCGTCCTTCACAATAAATCTTCGGTAGTTATTCGTCATGATAACTTCGTCCATAATTGCACAGACAAAACCTTCGGTTTCCCCAAAGAGGTCACCGAAACGCAGTCAGGCTACGGACGCCAATTGGTCTACATCGGGCCCATGAAGGGCCCGGAAAAAGCGTCCATGAAGCTCCTTGCTCTGCCATACTTCCCTGCGATCGTTAGTGTCAAGCACTATCGGTTTGCGCCAGTTCTCGTTAGCCAGGGAGAGCGGGGTGAGTCCCTTGTCCACTGCCACTACATCTCGATGCATACCCACGTCGGCAGCTAGGAAATATTCCCTGAGACTGCATACCTCGCGGTTGTGTAGGGTCTTAGCATTTAAAAAACCTCGACCCCCACATTTCCGCGGGATATACAGTCTCATCACCGACGATCGTGGATGAAGCATTCGGTATGCAGTCAGCAGTGTACGGACCCGCCTATCCAGGGCATCAAGTTCAGTTTGAGTCCATTTGAGTACGCCGAAAGAGTATATCAGTACCGGCATGACCCAACCGTTGAAGGCGCGCACTTTGTTTCCGCCTGAAAGAAGGCTATTAAATACCTTTTTCATTTTTATTATCTTTATTGTGCTCGCATAAAAGAAGCAAAAAGAATTATGTAGCGAAGATTCATGTAACTCAATATGATTTAAAAGAGTGTCCAGGGAGTTTCTTGCACGTTCTTCTCCATAGAGATCTACTCTTTGGAACGTGCAATTTAGCTGAACTTGTTTGACTGACCGACATTTTGACAATTCAAAAGTGCCTGTAACTGGTCTATTCGAAATAAACGTTTCTGATTCTGATTCTCACTCCTGACCATGGCCTGAACCGGTAGGCCTAGCCAAGTTACGACCGTTTCGTTTTGATTTTCTTTCGTCAATCGCCTCAAGTCGGCCACGTCTCTGATTCCTTTGTTCCGACCACATTACTAAGCGTTAAGATAACGTCAGAAAAAAGGAATCTATCGAAGAAAATGAATCGAAACGAAACAGTTGTAATTTGGCTAGGGGGTCAAGGCTGAACGCGATAGTTCGCCGACGCCAAGAGACCTGTTAAAGGCCTATTTTCCCAAATATAGTGCAATGTAATTAAAAATTATATCTTTTGGATAATCGACTAGTATAGCGCTATGGTAGAAACGATGCGTTTAGGTGCAAATTCGATTAACTAAGGTCGCTCAATATTACCTAGATGGGATTTTATACCTAAGTCAACTCACTTAGAGCTAAATAAAGTCCAACTGTCCAGTAAAGATTAGCTTTCTTTCTTATATTGTTCTACGGATATTACAGAGATTAAAATAAAGAAAAGGAAGCAAGCAAGGGCCCTCAATTAGTGACGAAGAGCTTCAGACGACACCTCACAATGAGCCTCTTAAAACACTCTGAGATTGGGGAGAACAATGTTTAACTAAAACTTTTTATCTTTTCCTTTCATGTCCAACAGGATTTATGCTTATGTTCTCTTAATTAGATAAGTTTCTGTACAAGGACTAATTAAATTAATTGAAGAAACTTTGTAAACGTAATCGGTATTCACCGGATAATTGTCAAATTCGTTAAACACATCACACTAATATTATTATTAGAGCGATTTTTTTTAATTGATAGGTTCGCGTTTGACCACTATCTCACCTGATGGTAAGCGATGATGTGGACGACGATGGAGCACGCTTGCCTAGAAGTAACCTATTCACTCTTGACTTAAAAATCCCTAGATTGTTGCTATCAGGAAACACAGATTCACACGGCAGGGAATTCCACTCCTTAGCTGTACGCATATGTATGTTTGTTACCACTTCACACTTGAACAGCTGAACGGATTTCGATAAACGTTGTAAAATCCGGCAGCCCAATATTTATGGGTTTTTGTGTATTGAAAATGATCTACTCACAAAATATATCACATATTAATGTAAGTGGCGATACTTAGAAACTGGAAACGTTTTGGGCCAAATCAATTTAAATCATAACCTTATCAGCGGCAAAAAGGAGAAAACAAATCATCTTTAGTATATATTATTTAGCGTAATCAGCTTTTTAATGTTCTCACTGCTGGGACTCAGGCCTCCTCTCTAGGAGAGAGAATGGGCCGTAATCAACCACGCGAGCCGACTTTCCTCACGATGTTTTTCTTCACCTTTTTGAGAGCTGTGGTGATGAAATAAATTACACAAAGTAAAACGCCTGGCTGGCTTTGAACCCGCGACCTACAACTCGTAAGTCGGGGTTGTTACCACTTGGGCACCACTGCTCTCATTTAAAAATATATTATTTACTAATTCTCAATAGCAAAAATCATAAAAAATTGCAATTTCGTTTAGGACCTCACTTTTCGTACACCGGTAAGAATTTTTTTACCAAATTATTTCGTAACCCTTAACTTCCATAACTTAATTTTCCGGCTCCATGCGAAGACAAAGCAATTTGCCCGCGATCCCCGATTGACGGTGATGTATGAATACAGATTACCTGTTGAACTTGTAGAGATGGCGAGTATTTAAAGGCCTCATACCGGTTTATCCGTACGATATCGATCGTAGGTACGGATATACCGATATATACATGACGAGTTCTTCGAATTGCGGGCATATGGGGAACAATCGGCTGATCAGTTTCATTATTTTTTTTTACTATTTATGTACACACAAAAAAACAGGAAACGATAATAGATACATTGATCAATGTCATTCAAGCCAATAGACATTAGTGCAAAGGTACTCGAACTCGAAAAAAAATGTCTTCCAGCAAACCTGCGAAAGGAGAGCTTACGAGAAATGTAGATAAAAGTGAGTAGAAAGCAAGAGAAGTGTGTGTGAAATCTTAATCTAAAGTATATCATCGTCATTTCAGCCGAAAGAGTTCGCTGCCGAACACAGGCCTCCCTCAAGTGTTACCACAACGGCCAGTCCTTTGTATCTTCGCATCCATCGAATTCCCGCGACCTTCACCAGGTCATCGGTCTCTATATTGTAGCCTCCTTCAGGGGTGCTACTTGCGATACGTGATCTACACTCCAGAACCTTTCAACAACATCGGCCATCTGTTCTGCGTGCCATGCCCACGGCCACTTAAGGGCTTTATCATACAAGCGGATTGCGAGCGTCCTCAAAGCGGAGCGGGCGCGCAACGAATACGTTACGGGCGCGCAACGAACACGCCACGCATGCGCAGCGAATTTGTTGCGGACACGCAACGAGATCCGGCAACGAGATGCGAGTCTCCGGCATCTTCGAAGTAACAAAGCCAAAAGCAGTGTCTCCTCGTCGGAATCCATTTTGTTACTGAGTGTATTATACGTCGGTAACTTCTACAAACACGTGTTGAAAACGTTGCGAATTTTCACGTATCCGCGACGTCTTCGCTTTGCAGCCGCGGCGTGTTCGCGACGCATTCGCTGCGCGACCGCCCCGTCCCGCAGCCGATCGCAAACCGCTAGTGTGATAACGCCCTAAGTATGTCGAATCTTCGGGCCTTGTCGGCAAGCTTGCTTCTCCTGCGAATAATTCTTGATTCGATCACGCAATGAAACTCCTACCATAGCCTGTGGAATAAAATGATGTTAAAAAAAAATAAAAACCTTGTATCACCAGCTGTTCTACGAATATCTACACTAATTGTATAATATTATTATTATTATCATTTATTTGTATATTATTCATTTGTTGTATTGTATTGTTGTGTCTAATTGTATTGTTACCATTTTGGTGCACAATAAAGTTTATTCTATTCTATTCTAATATTATAAAGAGGTAAAGTTTATTTTTTATTTTTATGTTTTTTTTTGTTTGTAGGAGGTAATCTGTGTAAGTACTGGTCCGATTGATAAAATTTTTTCACCGTTAGAAAGCTGCTTCATTCCTGAGTGACATAGACTATATTTCATGTACGCGAACGAGGTCGCGGGCAAAGCTACTATTACATTATAACAATGACCGAAAGGTTTATTCGAATGAAAGTAGAAACTTGTCCCAAGTTAATATATTCCTAGGGGAAAAAAGTATCCCATGTGCTACTCCAGAAGTCTACCCGTGAGCCAAAATTCATCCAAAATTGTTTAGTCGTTCGAAATAGACGATCTTAGAGATTGGTATCTTTGTAATGAATAAACCCAAAAACTTTTGGACCGATTTAAAATATTCTTTCACCAGTAGAATGCTACTTTATCACTGAGTCATATAAGATATACCTATATTATTTACTTTCACACGAGTGAACCCGCTAGCAGAGGCTAGTTAAGTCAATAAACGTATTCCCCAATCAAAACCTTTCAACTCCCAATCAAATACAAAAACATCAAAAAATAAATACCACATAACAAAAGTCCCTTAACAAAATCATATCTACAAATTAATGATGACAGATATCGAAAAAGAATTGAACAGCCAACATGGAGGGCGAGTAAACACATAATTCACTTTATTATTTTGTTTTTCTCACAGCTACTTATTATGTGAGGATGCTGGAAAACTCGTATTTCTAGCAAGAAGTGATATCATGATCATTAATGGTGCGACATTTTAAGACGGGTACAGACTGCTGTATCGTAACATGCAATTAAAGAATTTGCCGTCCACATTGTCGCAATGTATCATGTTATGTAACAGGAGCCCAAGTCTGTTATTTTTATAAATTAGTCATTCCAACACGATCCCATTGTCATTGTACTTAAAGTATTTTAAAACCTATTTGCAAATAAATATCATTTATCATTTGCTAAATTCATAATGGTCGATCATTGGTCAATCATTGGTCTCGTAATAGAATGGCAGCTATGTCTGCTCTTTCTCCCGCTAGTTGGCGCCTGTTTGGAGGTCATTCATTTTGACAGCTCCTTGTATCGTTGTATGGTGATTTGTTTGTTTATGTTGATTTATGTGAATTATGGTAGAAAAATACGGATCTTGGACTGTTTGTGAATTAAATAAAGAATTAAGACGAAGAAATGATTATATATTATCAGCTCAGATGGTTATTTTTGGG
Organism: Mythimna ferrago; assembly: GCA_910589285.2. Lineage (NCBI taxonomy): Eukaryota > Metazoa > Arthropoda > Insecta > Lepidoptera > Noctuidae > Mythimna > Mythimna ferrago. Next base: position 11,696,534 of record OU342695.1, read on the forward strand.
AAACCTGTGTCCTGATGTTCTCAATGAGCATAAAGGCACAACACAACACTGGGGCATTTTATTTTTATAAAAACGATGGTTATTTACTTGAAAACACAATATTTCCTTGAAAATCGATTGAGTTTGACAGATAGTATGACCTCCAAGTTCACTGGCGCCATCTACTTTGAGCTTCTCAGATGATACGCCATTGTGGTAAAATGACAATGTCTCGTGACAAATTAAAAGTAATGACTACACAATGGTAGGACACTAATGAAAGGGACTGTCAAAATTTTCGCCGAACACAGAGGGACGCACAGTGTGCGCGGAGCGTCAGTGTGCACGGGTTCGCGTGTTCTCGGCAGACTGAGCTATGTTCGCGCACATGCCGTGTTCAGATTCGAGCAGGTACATGCTCGGTTCGTGCGCGCACTGCGTTCAACCTTATGAAATGCTTCTTTCATGTAACCTTGCATATTACGTTACAACAGTCTGTACTCGGCTTTATTAAGTGCCTAAATCAATTGTATGTTGAAGTGTATGTTCAGTTGTAGATGTTTGCAAGCGGCTGTTAACACTGGTTGATTGAAGCATACTGACACTGGGAAGTTACCGATTGCTGACAATGCATAGAGTGGTCGTATCATGGACACGATCTGGCCATAGCGCATTTCAGCCATTTTCTTGCTACAGAAAATGTAAAATATTAAAGGTGGCTTACGAGCAATGTCATACAAACCCGTAACTTTATGTGAGAAATAGTTCTGAAGGTATATTTTTTTTAATATCTGCAATACGACCTACCACAATAGTTGCCGGAGTTAAGTACGTTTTATGAAAGTACTATCAAAATTTATGGTTTACTGCGTTCTCTACCGTCTGTTTAGTGTGCTGTCGAGAATGCAGTAGCCATAATTTATATTATACAGGGTGAGATCTTAAGATAGGACTGCGGGCGAGAACTCAAATGTGCTGAGTTTGATTTTCACGATAACTGAAACTACATCACTTTTTTTTTTATTTTTTTTTTATTTATATAAACTAGTGCTTGACTGCGATCCCACCTGATGGTAAGCAGTGATGCAATCGTTGATGGTGAGGCGCACTAGTTTATTAAGAGCCTATTCACTCTTGCCTTAAAGATACCTAAATTATAATCAGACGGGAAGACCGCAGCAGGCAAATCGTTCCAGTCCCTCGATGTACGTGGTATAAACGACGAGGCGAAACGCTTGGTCCGGACCGTAGAGGTTTCAACAACATTAGGGTGGATACTCGCCGTTCGTCGGCTTGTCCGATGGTAGAAGTGAGATGCTGGAATTAAGTCATGTAATTCTTGCGCACACTCTCCAAAGTGCATCCTGTAAAACACCGAAAGGCTGGCTACCCTTCGCCTGTGCTCAAGACTTTGTAGATTGGACTCAACCAGATCTGGATCGCCAATTAGTCTCTTCGCACGCCTTTCCGCAGAGTCCAAAGCTGCCAGGTGGCATTTTGCAGCACCAGCCCATATGTGGCTGCAGTACTCCACTCTATCACTTATTATTTCGGAAACATTGTAAAATAAATCTTTTTTTTTTAAAGAGTAAACATGGAGTTACTTGCCGGTTCTGTTTCATAGGAAACGACCAATTAAAATAAATTCTGAACTCTTAACTCTTACCACAGTCCTTTACTTCTTTTATTCATAAATTAAGAGTGGACATTGAAGTGGGTTGCATTTTTGTGCATCTAGTTGTAAGGGTTTTTGTATATTTTCTTTAGCATGTAACTGTTTTTTGTCCTTAATAAAATAAAATTAGTACCGTGCACCAGTTTTTGAAAAAAGTGACCATGTATATTATTATTTATTTATATATTCTTTACTGCACATCAAGATTAAAAAAATACAAAAAGAAACCATATAATAAAAAACACACAATTGGCGGTCTTATCGCATCAGGCGATTTCTTCCAGGCAACCTAGAATGGACCGAGATTGCCTGGACACAAAATACAGGGCAAACATTTAAAAGAATAAGTGTACAATGGGCGGAAACTAAAAAACTAAAAACTATTTTAATTTTGATTACGATTTTGTTACGAGGAAACAATAAGACTGCTCAACAGTGACATAATTCTTGAACAACACATTTTGTTTGCTTAACTAACGTAAAATCAATTTTCCACAAACTTTATACTCATGACGCTATTTATTTAAAACTAGCGGCCCGTCCCAGCTTCGCACGGGCAATAAATATAGCCTATGTTACTCAGGGTGAATGTAGCTTTCCAATGGTGTAAGAATTTTTGAAATCAGCACAGTAGTTTTTGAGTTTATTCGTTACATACAAAAACACAAATTTTTCCTCTTTATAATATTAGTATAGACGACACAACCACAAACGTTGACTTCTCATTATAATCACCCGGTACTGGGGTCATGAGGAAAAGTACGAAAGAGATACTCGCATTCCTAAAACGCAAAATGCAACTGAAGGAACCTATTTGCGGTTTTAGTCAGTAAAAGCACAAAATAGATAGGTACAGAAGTCAATCTACATACAAGGCGCGCTCGAGCAACGCACACATAGACACCGCTCACGGACACAATGTCTCAGTCGCGTCTCGGATCACTCGTCGAACAGTTTCGGCTCTAACGCTCATTAGTGTGCGTCCACCGAGCGTAGGAATAAAAAGTGAAGTACATACATGAGATTGTCTTCTGTACCTATCTATTTTGTGGTAAAAGTCTGACGAAGTGACGAAAGTGAAAGAAGTCATTAGATGATTTCCAATTTAACAAAAAAAAAAAACAATTATGTGCACCCTAGCTGGAAATAAATAACACAGAAAACAATTTCTAAAGTATTAAAACCCGCTTCGTTTCCATATCCAGCATTAGCTTAACCCTGATCTACCACTTTGCCCCAAATACAACGGAATGATCGTATTACCCAGCAGTATTGGGGGCTTGGAGCTCGGTGTCCAAAGTCCCCCGAGTGTTGGGGTACTTGAGGGTACCCGTCACGTCGTGTAAAAGCTATAACCGTTTGTTACAACGATGTACCCCCTGGGGAGCTCAGACAAAGCAACGGAGATGCCTTTCACCTCTGATTGCATTTGATACAGAGTCTGGACCATCCCACCCCTGAAACTATGATTGGAAGGCTTATCTAATAATGAGACCGTCTGGAAGTAATGGGACCCGCAAAAAATGGTCTGAAATAAATGGCATATTATGTATCCATAAAAGAGCTTGATGTAGGTCTTACGTAAAGTAGGTATCCGTGGAAAAAAAATGGTCCATCATTAAGACAGTCTAGTCTACGCTAATATAATAAAGTTTGTTTTTTTGTTCGTAGGAGGTAATCTCTAGAAGTACTAGTCCGATACTTAAATTTTTTTCACCGATAGAAAGCTGCTTTATTCCTGAGTGGCATAGGCTATATTTTATGTATGCGGACGAAGTCGCGGGCAAAAGCTAGTCTATAATAATTTGGACGGCACGATTAGCGCAGTGGTTGAGTGATCGGCTGCTAAACTGCGTGTCGTGAGTTCGATTCTCGCACGAAACAAATATTTGTATAGTCTACAGATAGGTGTTCTGCCTCTGGGTGTGTTGTTGTGAGTTTACAAGTTTGTAAACGCACCCACAATACAGGGTTAATTCCTAAAGTGGGATTAGTTTTTAAAAAAAGCTGAATACCGCAAATGGTTTAGCCAAAGTAAAATGATCAAGCACATGACGCTTGCGAGATAAACATTTCTAATTTTTAAGGTTCCGAAGGTCTGAATGAAAAACGCAACTGCCAAAGTACTAAACCGATTGAGTAGAGGTACACACATGAATATTTATGACTCAAACACGGCCGAATAGAGTGAATAAATGAATTTGTAATATTCACTACAAAGTGAAAAATTAAAGTTTTTCATGTTAAAAGTGTATGTACTTTTTTATTTTATTTTTTATTAATAGATCTAAAGTTTTTACAAAAATAAATGAAAATTGACCAATACAATAAAAAACAGTAAAAAGCACTTAGTTAAAAACTATAAAAATACAGAAATTAGGTATTAATCACAATATTACCGGTTCTAATTCCGGTTTTTTTTTTAAACCAGTAGGTATTATTAATACCGTCATTGAAAAAACCTTGATTAGAAAACCCATAATAATATGTTTATAAAATTTCTTACATTTTGAATCATTTAAAATTATGTTTTATAAAGATTATCACTTATTTTTATTAATTTAATTAAATATTATTCCTTCACAACCTTTTGCACACGAGTCCGACTCACACTTGGCCGTTTTTGTAACATAACAAGCTTGCATAGACCCATCATTCTGGCTGATCAGCCTCATTTTCCTCCGTATTTCCTGTTTCCTCAGGGTAAACACCCTATTACTCCGTAATGAACAGAGACGACCGTTGACCCTAAATTATTTCAATTAACTTTTCACATACTCATTCCACTAGCGTAGGACTATTTACTCAGAAATATGTACTTATTATAATTATTTTGCTTTAAGGCTAAGTTGCACTAATTTTGAACTTTTTTTGACCTCTGAAAATCCATAAATATAAAAAAAAAATATTTTTATTGAAATCAACCATAAGACCAACCGCAGGGTAAAAATTAAAATATGGTGTAAATTAGTTGACTCGATAAAAAAAAACACTAAGCTGACCCTAAATTACGATTTCAAACGTTTCAAGATTACGTTTCGGAAATATTTAAAAGTTACATAAAATAATAAGGCTTGTTTTTAGGGTACCGTACATCAAAAAGAAAAAAACGGAACTCTTATAGGATCACTTTGTAGTCCGTCCGTCCATCTGTCTGTCAAGACCCTTTATCTCGGGAAAGCGTGAAGTCGAGTTGAAGTTGAAATTAAAACAACATATTTAGGTCTACGGTCCCTTGAAGCTGAGAAATGAAAAAAAAGATATGGCCGTTTATGTCGCAAAAAAACATTCGTTTTATATCGATACTCAAGGGAACCAAAATTTTAACCCAGAATCCTGAAATTTTGCATAAAGCAAGGTCTTATAACACAAGTATAGAAATATATCTGAAAACTGGGTTGTTACGTCCGTTGTTGCGATTTGGAAAAACTTCGAGACTCCAATCGGGAAATAAATTCTTTACATAGGTAAATTTGTACGGAACCCTCAGGGCGCGAGCCCAACTCGCACTGACCCAGTTTTTTTTAACCCACGGTATCATAACGGACTCTGACGAAGAAGGTTTAAATGCACGAATGATGTGCGGCGGCGGCGGCGGCGTCAACCGTGAGCGGTGAGTCCATATAAAAGGTATTAAAACTACAAAAAATATGCTGATGGCAACGTTTTATGGTTGTGGCCGGTGGTCCGTCTATGCGGAAAACATTGGTCCTGACTGTCATTTTTTGACTGGGTTCGATTCCCACCCAGGACAAATGTTTGTGTGATGAGCACGATCATTTGTTCTGTGTCTGGGTGTAATTTATCTATAAAATGTCTGTATTTAGAAATATATAAGTATGTTTATCAGTTGTCTAGTACTCATAACACAAGCTCTGCTTAGCTTGAGACTAGACAACGTTGTGTGATAGTTATAGAATATTATATTATTGTTATTATATTAAATATTATAAGATCTGTCGTTACAGAAAGTTAGAAAACAGGTTTGACACCAGTCTTGCCAAGGGGTATATATTACCCAGTTTCTGGGTTTTGGAGGTCAGATAGGCAGTTGCTTCCTGTAAAGTACTGATATCTAACTGCATGCTTTGACTGGAAACTGACCTTAACACAATTTGGAAACGGCTATTCAGATTGATCTATACTACCTCACATCAAACCTTGATGTTCGAGTTCTTAGCTATCTCATTTAGTTACAAACAGTTATTTAACGTCTTCAAGAAGTTATTCCATTTAACAGACAACTCTTTCAGTAAGAACTGAAATAAATAGCTTAGTTTTAATAGGATTGCTATCTTATTTCCAAAGAATAAGAAAGAGTCTAACTATGAACAATTTGGTCAAATAAAAGTTTGTCAGCGACACAACAAAACTCGTCGGTACTTCGGAAGACTTCGGCAGACTTCGGCTGTCTCCGACAATGGCCCGAAACAAAGTTGATATCTCGGGGGGTTTCATTAAAATTGACAATGGTGCTTTTAGCGTTGATTGTCCGCCACCCTCGTCTCCCGAAATATTCGCGAAAATCATTAAACGAAGACGACATAACTTGTTTATGCTTTAACTGTGAAAAATAAAGAGTTTATTACAGATGGTAGATTATGTAGACTATTGATGTAATCAACGTGCAACATAGTTAACAATATTTGTGTTGGAAATGTGTAATTATAGGACTTTATTAGTTTACTTATAGATATCGTATACATTATTTACCACTAGAATCAGTAGGTAACTGAAACGATTCCAATAATTTTTACACCATGTTAAATTTGTTCCCAAAAATATTTAAAAAAATCACAAGTTGGACACCACCGACACTAAGTACGACACACGTCACAACAGATCACAGCGGGAATTAAGCGCCTGCGCACAGCTGGGTGCAGAAGGAAAACAACCCCTCAATCGCCTGGATGGCCCGGTGACCATGTATTTATGCAGACAACCAAGAAACATAACGAGCTTATAACTTTGTCATTTTTTATGATACAATTATGAAATTTTGTACATAGATTCTTTACATAAAAATACTACAGACGTGTTTCGGGTCTCGCATATACTATTAAAACTAAAGTTGTATGTGTATGAGCTGACCTGTCGGCTTAAACAAATGACTTCAAGCGTTCCCATTAAACGCTAAAACAAATATGGCGATGACATTATCTGCGGAAAGTCACGTGACAAGACAGGTAACGGTAGGCCACTCCCTCTAGCCAACGTAATACCTCTCAAATCTCACTTGTCTCTTGTCTGTGTCAGGTGCTCTAAAATTCAGAACTCGCTTCGCTCGCTTTTTGACTAATAAATGGTTCTAATTAATTTTTGGTGCATTATATAGGGTGACTGGCAATTAATGTACGATACTTAAACACATGATTGTACTCATGATAACAAACAATTTTTATTATGGGAGCAAAGCCGGAATTGCGAAAACAATATCAGCTGTTCAGTACATTAGGCATACATAAATGTACTATAGGGTGACATAGGTACATATTTTTGGACAATTCCCTAATTTCACTTAGTTACAACACCGTGGTCGATTATGACGTAATTTTTGTTGTTATGCAGCGCTACATACGGCGATTATTGGAACTAAAATTTTCTAGAGCGGCTAACCTTCGATGCGCCCGTTTGTATTTGAGGTGAACGTTACTAAGCCACATTGACGAACGCGAAGTTCGCATACAGTGCAGCGTAAAGGGCCTCTTACACTACGCGTTATTCAGACTCGTTTTGTCTATGGTTCGACGCGTAGTATAATAGTGGTTAGACTGTCTTTCTATGAATGAAAAATAGTACGAGTCTGATTATCGCACGCGTTATTCAGCGCTTAAGACGACCTGTTGTACGATACGACTGCCACGTTTAGGTATGTGTATAAATAGAAGATTTATTTTTATTAGAGACAGCACATAATATAAGCTGTTGATATTTATTGAGTTAAGTAATCATAAAGTAGTTTTATGTTTTTTTAGGCATAGACACTCATGTATATCTTACGTATATTATCTTATGTAAAATCTTTTACCCATTCTTTCACTCGCCTTTGCTCATTAACTATCCTTTTATTTTTTGAATTTATAGGTTTTTGTATGCAATAAAGAAAAAGAACGAATTGTGATTACAAAAACCGCAATCGTAAAGATAAAAATAAATGTCTTAACCTCTTCATGTTCTCAATAAAAACGAAAGCGAAACTGAAACATCGCAATCCAGTTTGAAATCCTCACATTTTTCGTGTTACAGAAATAATTTGTCCACATTGAAAGCAGCAGCTGTACCAGTACATCGCATTCATATCCAGTGCCGGATTAGTCATGTAGCAAGAGTGGCAAATGCTACGGGACCTGCGCATTGGGGGGGCCCGCTGGGACATACAAAAGCAAGTAAGATATCTGTAACCACATTCGGATTTTCCATAAAATATGTTCCCATCGCTAACCCCGGAGCCTGTTTTAAAAACAAATTAACCTTTTAAACACCAGCGCCATTATTTGACCTCCGATGCCGAGCCTAGTAGAATTGACTGTCGTAAAAACCATTAAAGCCAATGGGGTCTTAAATAAAACAAAATTATGCAAATAATTATATTATAATAATATAATAATAATTATAATTATGTAATAATTATTTACTGAGCGTTTGGTTGTTTTGCTCGGAAGTGGCGCATTCATTTCATTATAATTCTAATTTACAGCTTTTTCCCGCGTCTTCGATCGCGTACATAAAATATAGCCTATTTTACTCAGGAATAATGCAGCTTTCTATCATTGAAAAAATTTTTGCAATCAGACCAGCACTTCCAGAGCTTCCTCCAGCACTTCCTCCTTCCTTCCACTTCCTCCTACAAACAAAAAATCCAAAAAAAAAACAAACTTTACCTCTTATATTATATTATATTAAGTGTAAATTAATCCTTTTGCGCCTTTCCGTCAAATAAAATGTTTTTCTTTCTTTTTCTTTCTTTCAAAAGTATTGTTATAACAATAGCTAAATTCAGACAATTTTAATGGTCGTTGGCGTCTCAGTTATGCGACCGTTTAGCAACTTAAGTTGCCAATGGCGTTCAAAAGGCTAGAGGAGTCTTTGAAATGTTGCTCCCACGGCCCCACGCCGGTTTAATCCGGCACTGTTCATATAACTTCATGAAAAACTCAAGCGGATAAATGGTATCATTTACTCCTATATATCTCAGCGCTCCTTATTGTGAATATCGTGCACGATATTATTGGATGTAAAAACGATTTGCTACGAAGTGTTAGGGCGAGGTCACAGATAAGGTTGAGTTAGGTTTTGTGACCCTTGAGCGGGTGAGGTGTCGTTCCCTGTCATCGATTATCTTTTTTTGTAACGTCTGTGGTTTTAATATTTTGTCTAGCTAGCAAAAATTGTGATACCGTAGCATTTTTTACCCGGCTACCTTAAGTGTGTTTTTAATATCGTACGGATTTCATCACGCATGCGAAGCAAATCCGAATGCGTCCCCGCAAATGTCCTTTTCATACCAGTATTTATTGTAATGCGGGGAATATGATCACGGAACGCGTGCTTGGAAATCCGCATGCTATTAAAAATACTCAAAAAGGAGATATAGAAAAAACATCTCCTTTTAGATGTTTATTTAGACATAATTGTAAGTATATTTTCTGGCATGCACTGCTAACTAAACAACTGGGTAGATTTTAACAAATGAGGTATTATTTTTATTTAGACCTCTTCTAACTGGAATGTCTGTAATTAGCAATGACCTGCTCTATAAAATTTGCTGAATAAAGAATTACAAATATATTCCATGAAATTCTGGGACTGCAAAAAGGTTGTAACCGATTGGCTTAAAACTAAAAGTTACGACGATATTGAGTCCATTATATCTACTTTGCAATAACCAAATTAGTTACATTTGGGCTGATATGCGCATGATTGGTGAAAGAAGACTTGTTTAGCTCCTTTCAATCCCAAGACATTGTCGTAGGGCTAACCGACAACCTACATTTGAATCTACGCTTCGACTAGGAGTGACAGCGTGACTAATAGTTAATAAGCAAACAAATAAATAAACAGGCAGGATATAAATTGGCATCAGAAAACAAAGCATTGCTCACTATAACTCACACAGCACACAACCTCACCAGTCATATCCACACTCACACAAACACTCACTCGCACACACACTCACGATACACATTCCACACCTACACGCACGATCAGGGCATTTTCTGCATAACTCTCATTCATTTGCTGAGCGTTCTGTATAATTTTTAACCGACTACAAAAAGAATAAAAAAGAATGAGATTATTGAGTTACCTTTTTATTTTTTTTAAACTTTTGCACGTCTACTTTTTAATTGCATAGAAATGACAAGTGGAAGAGCGGAGTCATCTAACACAAGCACTTCCTTGCTTAAAAGGTGATCTCCAATAATATGTATCAAAATGCCTATTTTAATTGAAATTAACATTTTTATTTATTTTATTTATTATTCACCTAAAAAAGCCCAAATGACTCGAGGTCCTAGAACTGAAATGTCTGGCGAAAACTGATGAGGTGAGCCGACCCCAAATTTATTTATTTATTTAATCTTCATACAACACAAAGTACATAGGCGGACTTAATGCCTTAGGCATTCTCTGCCAGTCAACCTAGGGTGAAAAACCAAATGAAATGGGATAAGACTAGACAAGGAGAGAAAGAGAGACTCACGTAATAGTTTCAGATTCTCGTGCTTATTAAAGTACATGCACAGAATATACCCGTGCATTCAGGCCACGCCACACAAAGATCTTGACAACGTGGCAACATCCAGCTAATGCCATGCAAATTGTGGCAACTGTGGCCAGTTCTGTATTGTAAACTAGCAACTGAGCCGTGGGAGGATAGTTATAGTTTGGAAACGGAAAGTTTTGTACTCAGAGTATATTGTATTTATTTTAGCAAATCTATACTAATATTATAAAGCTGAAGAGTATATTTGTTTAAACGAGCTAATCTAACGAAGTACTGGTTCAGATTGAAAAGTTGGTTTTACAATAATAAAAAGTTGGACCAAGGGCCTCATTAAAAAGGCAGTACTCCTAGACACGGTACGTATTGTTCGAAGATTCCTCTCTCAAAAGCCCAGACCATCAGCAGCTTGGACTCTGTTCCCGATGTTGGTGGGCTACTATTTTTATATTAATTTTTAAGAAAGGAGACACGATACATAGAGTCCCATTTATCGAAAGAGGAAAAAGAGGAGGAAGGCATTAGGCTATATAATATCTTGCTATAACCTACAGGAGCGGAACAGTAACTAAAAACGTGGGTAAAACCTCGGGACATAGCTAGAAAGAAGTGCTTTCCAATTATCAAAAAATTGCAAGTTACTTTAACATTTCAAATACCGTAATTAGAGACACAATAGAAAGACTATGAGAGAGCAAACGCCGGCGTCCGCTTGGGGTTTAATTAATTAAATGAAAATCGACAACTTAATGTTGTGTAGGTTTAAAATCTCTTAAAATCACTTGATCAGTCTATTATTTCACATTCATTTTGTTGAAATCGAGAAAAATTACGAGCGTCCCATTTATACAAGATTTAAAGCCATCATTTTTTTTTACTGTAGTGTTAACAACTCAATAAAAATACAGTCAAGTCAACAGTTTAGGGGTAGTAAAAATGGAGCATTACACGAGACAACATCTTTGTTGAACCATGATTTTAAACCTTTATTTTTAAACTGTCCATTAAAATTATCTTCTCAGTGATCAGAATGAATTCTCTTTTTTATTTGGTGTGCGAAATCATCACAAAAGTTCTCGCAAACTGGGCAAGATTGAGTGTCAAACTTTACTGACTAAAACCGATCTATGTTCCTTCATTTACCCTTTGCGTTTCAATGTCACGGCGACTTTTTCAAACATTCCACCAGCTGTATTCACGAACGGTGTGTGTATGACTAGTTGTATGAACGTGATCAAAACAAAAGAAGTACAAATTCAAATCAAATTCCTTTATTTGATAAAAATTCAAGTACAGACTTATAACTACATACAGAATTGAAAGACATTATGCAGCTCGCAACGGGTGAGAGAACGAATCCCAAATCCATACTAGGAACTAACCTGTGCTATGGTAGGGTCCGTTCCACCACCCACCCGCAACCCACTTACATCGATCAGCGCATTATAGTTATAAGTATTTGAGGTCACTAGGCTCCCATAATAGGCATGCCTGTATAATGGGAGTCAGTGTGAAGACAATAAAAAGCATGCAAAAAGAGACACCACACATTGTAATGTATTAGAGTGAGGCTGTTGTGAGAGTCAGTGCGAATGTTGAAGAGTGTGCGTGTGAGTAATTATGAATGTGTCAGAATGGTAGACGAGTGTAAATATGTACTATATATAGGACAGCTTGCGTTACAATATTGTTTATTTTATGATTAGGTACTTGGGTTCATTTCTTTTACGTTATGTTCAGCAAATTTTCAGTATCTATGTAATTAAGGGTTTGGAGCCAGTTTTGTAATTGTGATTTACATTTAAATTTAGTAAGAGGGTATAAGTTAAGTATTTTATTTATTTTATTATATAGGAAGCAACTAATGACTTGGTAATGCCTTTTAGCCATTGTGGTTCTGTGCGGAGTCCCTGAGCATACTTTACCCGTCCGGCGTTTACTTCGAAAAACACAGGGGTTGAAAGTCAATGTCACGTGTTTCCTTAGTGTTAACTGATAGAGATAGAGTACGTATGAATCAAAGTACGCGGCGCACAATACGATAAGACCGCCCATTGTGCACTTATTCTTTTAAATGTTGGTCCTGCATTTTGTTTATTTGGTGTACAATAAAGATTTTATAAATTATAAATAAATAAATAATACGTTAACAACATTTTCAGTTCAATTTTACTGAGATCGCACCTGTTTTAATTTAAATGTATTCCCGCTGTGAAGAGACCCGAAACAAATAACTACTCCAATTTTACATTACATTATATACTTGAAATCATCATCATTCGGTCCTGTGCGTCCCTCATCCATCAGATTCCCGCAACCCTCACCAATTCAGCGGCCCACCTTGTGGCAGGCCTTCCAACACTGCGTATGTGATATGCGGTCGTCATTCCAAAACCTTTCAGCGCCAACTGCCATCAATTTGCGAATATTTGAATAATTAAATCAGACCATTGACATATATATTACTAGCGTAAGGACCAGGCCAATCGCGCGATTAAATGGCACTAGCGCGCTGGCCCTAAAATTACAGTTTAGGGCCAACGCGACTCAGTTGACAGTGGTCCGTGTGCGGGAGTGAACGAATATTTGCTTGTTATAAAAATGCCTAGTTGTGTGGTAAAAGGCTGCAAAAAATATGATACAAAGGTTAAAAAGGAACATGGGATATCGTATCATCGGTAAGTAACATTACATAATTTTTTTTACCATTAAGTTATTAAATAAACACATTTTATAGCGATAAATAATTTACTATCGAATTCCATAATGGCAGCCATTGTGTGGCCGGCTGGCCGCTACTGAACGCGCGAAGTGCACGAAGTAAACTTGTACGGACGTAATTTTTATTTATTTCATTGTTGAACTTAGTGCTTGTAATTTTGAATTTTGGTATCTAATGTGTTTTATATTCAATAAGGGTAAAACAAAAACATTAAAAAAAAAGCTTAGAATCGATACCTACCTAATTGAAACTGAAAATTTTATTCTTAAATTATTTTGAAAATGTAGTTTTATTTTCTTCACGCTAACTGAGATGACCGTTAAACTACTAGCTTTCGCCCGCGACTACTTCCGCGTGAATTTCGGTTATCGCGGTTGCAAGTGGATTAAAAATTGCTCACCTATATCCTTTCTTGGGGCTCAAGCTTAGTCCGTACCAAATTTCATCGAAATCAGTTCAGTAATTTAGCCATGAAAGCGCGGTAGACAGTTATTTTCGTATTTATAATATAAGTAAAAGTATGGATGTATGGACAAATTCGCGATGACGAATTACGACTCAATTTTTTTTTTACAGATTTCCAAGTGATTCAACGCGTAAAGAGATTTGGGGTCGAATTATTAGGAAACAACGAAAGGAGCCTTATTTCAAGCCTCATAAAAATACAAGAGTATGCTCTGCTCATTTTTGTGACAATGATATTGAAATGTCAAAAGCTGGACTCCGGAGGTTAAAAGGATCGGCAATACCACGATTTGAGATTAAGGTGTTGGCCTCACGCATTCCTATTTATCTATATATTTAATCCTATTTATCTATCTATTTATCTATATATATATTTATTTAAATTTCAAATAAAGCTGATTGAGACTCATTTAATTTGTTTTAATTATATTTTCGTAGTGATCTGTAAAATATCATCGCAAAAAGGAAATCGTTATGTATGTACCTACCTATAACGGCATGCAATTGATTTAATTATACTGACTGCCAATATGCGAAAAAATGCATACGCGCGAACAAGGTTACGTCGAACACCTATGCAGTGCGGCTGTCACGTAGTTCCTATGAGTTATCACAGATGTCGCTATTTTTGCTTGTAATAAGAAGGTTTTTAAGAAATGTTCTGATGGGCGCATCCTTCCTTTCGAAATCATTGAATCAGACACTGAACTTTACTCAAAAAAAATCGTCCACATCATCTCTTCACCCAAAATTATTTCAGACACATTTGTCCGACACATATCTCACGAAATACGACCGTGCTTACCATGACCTGTGCCATAGTGTGGACATTGCTTTACGTCATAAATACCGCTTTACAGCGCAACAGTGAGGCGATGTACAGCGCTTGAACAAAGTTTGATTTATGCGCCCTCTACCGGCGCACAGGCGGTAACTGAAAAATAAAGTAATTTGTGGGTTCTTTAGAACAGAATGGTTCTTTAGAACATCTTTTACATACTATTGTACACATAAATACTGCAATATTGTGGTTCAATTTTATAACTGCTTTTTATTCTGGTTTGCGATTTTTTACAGTTTATGCAAGTTTATATCTTTTATTCACATTTGCAGTAACACTTATTTGTTTTATTACAATATAACTCGTTATGATTCAGTCTTACACAAGTGATAGAATAAAATTAATTATTTAATACGATATACCTAACGACCTTTTCAAAATAAACTTGTAAAAAAACCTTCAAGTCAGCATTAACTGAGAAAAACTCACTTTCTACTCGCAGACATCCTCTAACAAGATTTACAAGAAAAGTCAGACGTTGAAGGTAAATGACACCGACACCGCCGTCAAATCGTAAACCCTCTACAAATCAAAGGAGTTCAAAGGTTTTAGTTCGGTTCGTTGCACAGTGGCTTGATGTAGAATTTTGCACTTTCTCTAAGTAGTTTGCCACCTGAAGCGCGGCTCAAAGCGACTTCGATTGCCTTCGCGACCTCCCTCTCCTCAAATAGATAGTCTCGTAGCGCTACGGTGCTACGCGAGTGCTACGGCGTAGCACGTAGCTTATTTGTATATTGATAAATCAGTGCTCCCTGGATTCTTTTAAGGTTTTTAAAACGTGATTCTATTTCCGTTTACTTATATTTTGTACGTTAGTTTAATAAAATACTTAATTTTGAAGTATTGCATTTATTAATTTATTAACTTTTCGTTTTAAAATTATAAATTATTATGCATATAATTAAACCATCAATATCACCACAAACATATACCTAATTTTTATTAATAGTTAATAATATATTAACACAAATTATATTAATTCCATCACTATCACGTTCAATATACTCGTAATTCAAAGTTTCATTCAAAATTCGAATGCAATATGTCAGTATATGATTTGTGTAAGGGATTTCTCAGGCAACCCACCCGCGTTATATTATTTAATATACTAAATTTATCATAAAATAGGTTTCATCCATTAAACAAACCGGTGAAGGTCGTTCTTAACCGTATCCTGTACTAAAACGATTTGCAAAATAAAATAAAATGTTGTAGTAAACAAATGACGGTTGTTATTGAAAACGCTCGGGCAGGAAATAAGATCGCTGTGGCCACCGGGACTCATCACGTGGTAACTGTCATCTGAGTGAAATAGATTTTACCTTTGTTTATTGCTTGATGGATGAAAGTTCACGAATCAGTTCTTTTGAGAATCAATAAAGAAAATAAATAAAAATACTTTCAAAGTTTTATAATATTTTTTACATACAAAAATTTGATGGGGCATAATTTTTTATTTTTTGGGTGTGTACTATATAACTTTTGCCACTCTGGATAAAGCGAGTGAAAAAAGAGATAGAGGGGTGTGAGTAAAGGGAGTGTCGGACTTCTACTGGCTAAAACCCACCCGTGTTCCATCGGTTGGCTTTTGCGTTTGGTCCATCCCACAGATCTTGTAGCCTTATCGCTATCATAGATAAGACTACCATCGTATCCATAGATTTAAAGTGTAACAGTTTTGTCACTATTTTGGTGTTCAATAATGGATGGAAAAAGAAGATCTTCCGACAAGACGGGTGTTATGTCTGGTCGGCAACTTATAGATGGTTTCGAGACGTTCTACATGTTCAAATCTCGCAGAGAACTTTAATTGCGCGATGTAGGATTACTTCTTATGTGACGCCTTAGAAGTTGTTTCTCATACACTAGCAAAATATCAATCTTGTATAATTGTTGGGGACTCTTCCAACCGTCGTGCCAAGATTTCTGGTACTAACAGTCTAAACGTTGAGTCGGTTATTTATCGATAGCTGACTCAACATTTCTCGCTCGATCATAATTAAGTACTTAATTAACATTGTAAATTAATGTTAAAGCAAAATAAGCTCAAAATGCCGATTCGACTAATACCAATGCATTCATTAAAACATCCCTAATGAATAGACAAATAAGCCTTTGTGTGGTAATTAATGTAGTTGTAACTACTCTAGGGATGGGGAATATTAGACAAATAATTTTATCGACTGGAAAAACTTAATCTGTTACGGCACTTTGATGATTTCTATTACATAAAGGAGCACATGAGTTCCGCTGAAAATAATTACATGCTGATGAAGTTTAAGGAAGTCTTGATGTTTCAGTTGGTTTTAAGGAGATTATGTTATGGATAAAGCCGTAGGGGCCCAACACGGGGTATTTCTAAAAAGAAAACCTGTGGTCCTAAAACTCAAAGGGCAATTGAAGGACACCGGTGTGGTTTTAGTCAGCAAAAGGCCTGATACGCCCTACTGTCCCACTTTGAGCAGAAGAAATTATACATGATTTTTCATCTTAAAAAAAACAACATCAGTAGTAGATTTACTTATTCAACCAGAACGAGAGAATGCTAGTTACACTCATTTATCACAAATTATGTAAAGCACATTAAATTAAAATAACAAATAGGTATATATAATTAAGCTCCTGCTCTAAGGGAAAAGTCATTTGATTATATTCCACACCACATCAAAAAATAAGTTTTAGATAAAATACTGAAAGCATTTTAGGGTTTCGAATTTGCCGTAACGTGCAGTATAAATAAAAAGACGCGCAACTGCTGCACTACACCCGCGCTGCAGTCGCGATGCATGTTACTTTGTTAGTTACACAGCGGTTAATTTGAAGACGCCCTTAGAAAACAATTTTGAAAAAGAAAATAAACTTATCGATAGTATTGTCCAAGTCCCGACAACACTAATGTTGAACAATTTACTTTGTTTTCGTTAAGTCGTGTGGGTGTTGATTGTTTTTGTTTCAAACTAAATAACTGGAATGTTATTGCTCAACGCTGGTTGATTAATCGCCTAATCTAACTGGCACAATGCCTGATGGATGTACATTGTCTCTAGAATTCTATACAGTATAAATGTGAAAGTCTGCACGTTTATTTGTTTGGAAAAATAAATCAAGCTTAAATTTTTTATCGGATTTGATCTGTATGAAATTGGGAACTCGAGTAGAAAATAGAATAGGACATAAGATACTCTCACACCCTCTCTCTCTCTCTCTCTCTTGGATAGGACAATCTTTTATATTTTTATGCATCTGCCGTGTTTTCTCATCACCATCCTAGGTTGACTGGTAGAGAATGCCTACAGTAGCGAGTAGGCGCTCCATTGCGTAGTGGATTGCGCGGATTGGTCCACTAGCTCGCGCCGGGTTCGTGCGTGCGGGCGGCTTCGGTGTGTAGACACCTCAAGGCATTAAGTCCGCCTATAAACTTTTGTGTTGCATAAAGTTTTAATAAATAAAAAAATATTTTTCGATGCCCTTTTTTTGGAGTAAGATAATTATTCAAAAAAAACTCTCCCCCTCTCGATAGAGCGAGAAGGGATGTCAAACTTTTTCTGACTAAAACTCCACCTGTGTTCCATCAGTTGCCCTTTGCGTTCTAGGGCCGCGGTAACTCTTTCGAACAATCCCATAGCTCTGATAGGCATCCATGGATTGAGCGAAGGTGAAGACGGAACAGGAGTGGGTTTTAGTCAGTAAAAGTCTGACACGCCCTCTCGCTCCGCCCAAAGGACGGGAGATGTCATTAAATGATCCCGTCGGCTCCGTCAAATTTGCTGATCACTTGTGATAAAGGATGTTTATGTTGCAAATAAGTTATAAATAACACACTTTTTTCGTTAAATTCAAACTATATGAGGTTTATGATTACAGTTTTCACAATCAGTAGCAAAAGCTACTAAGAAATAAAACATTGTAATAAGTTTATTTGATATTTTATGTCCGTAATTTCGACAAAGTGGATGGATAAAGATTTTTTTTATTAAATTTTAATTAACAAAGTATTTTTAAACTCGCCTATCTTTACAGTTTGATGGCGAGAAACGCCCGTTAATATATACATTAACACTCATTTCTGTCACTATGTTATTTTGCTGTCTCATATTTACAACATTCTATGTATACTTATACATATTTAAGTTTCTTATATATACATTAATAGCTGACCCGGCAAACGTTGTACTGTCATGTAAATTATCAAAATAATGAGGGGTGAGCTAAAAAATAGCCTAAGACCTATATATATTCAGACCTAACAAATACAAAAAAAAACATAAAAATCAGCTTAGCCGTTTAGGAGGATTTCGGTGACAAACACACTTACAGAAGAATTTTATATTACAATTATAAAGATATACTGTTATATACTTTTAAACAAAATTAGCTATGAACAATTTTTTTGCACCTGTTTATGGAATTTATTTGTCGACAGCGGCAGGCAGACCAGGGCCATTCCTGTTCAAAACTCATAACTTATGGTAGTAAGCAATGAGTCTCCAATCAAAAGGCCCGATGCAGTGTCGTTGAGAAATTGAATCCTGAAATAGATTATAATTAATTGTCTGTCAAAGGATGGTAATAAAATCGATTGTTCATTTTATGTCGGTAAAGTCTATGAAGGTTTGCTAGCCACGAACAATTAAACAACAAAACAATTGAAGGTTCTTTGGTGTTGGAAACCAAAGAACCTTCAATTTGGGAACGTTTGAATAATTAATGAGAGATGGCAAAAATAATGAGTTTTATAAACAATCATGAATAATATTCAACATAAATATTTGTCTTACTCTTCCATATTAAAGGTATTTATTTCTTATTTATCAAAAAAGGAAAAAGTCATAAGTTATTATGTCTGTGCCAACGTAGTTATAATATTTATATGTATAAAAGGAGAAATTGACTGACAGACATATCTAGTATATGGAAATTTCGGCTGTGTTTTGTGTATGTTTTTGTTGTGTGTTGTTTTTGAAAGAAATAAAGAAGAACACACAGCCAAAACTTCTGGGAATACGAGTGCGAAATTTTGCACAAGGTTTTATTTTATGAAGTAGACGAGAATAAAGAGAGGATTTTCCAAAGTTCAACCCTTAAGGGGATAAAACGGGGACCTGTACAAAGAAACCTACATTTACGCAAGCAAAGCCGTTAGCAGAAGCTAGTTTATTCTGTTACTAGCTCCTGACAGCGACCGTGAGAAAGTAGAAACTTATCCCGAGGTAACGTACTTCTGAGGTAAAAAGTATCCTATATCCCGTTCCAGGATATGGTCTGCCTATGTGACAAGTTTCAACCGAAATCTGTTCAACCGTTTGAGCAGTAGTCCTCTTTAGGAAAAGGAATGGGCCGTAATCCACCACGCGGGCCCAGTGCGGGTTGGTGAATGTAACGTGTCTTAATTTTTTTGGTTCTAGGACATGCCGGTTTCCTCACGATGTTTTCCTTCACCGTTTTGAGAGCAGTGGTGAAGAAATATTTACACAAAGTAATGCCTCGCTGGGTTTGGCCCCGCGACCTACAACTTGAACTACTACTCTCAATTGTAACAAGCACAGTTACACATATATACAAACGTCCATCTTCATAATGTAAAGTGTTGTTCAATGATCATCATCACTATCATCAATTGCGCTGAAAGACGTTCACAGTGCACATGTGCCGCCTTTATTTTAAAAAATCAAGTGGTCCGCCATTGAGTACTAAACTCCTCCGCAAGACACAGTTCAAAAAACGCCATAGATAATCGATTTCTTAACTATTCTGCTTCATAACCGTATTTTTTATTTTATTACAGCACTTGTTGTTTGCGACCTAACCGCACAGACGCTGGCGGTCGGCGAAATTAGCCGCGCCGCCGACCGCTTACTACAGCTTATCTTATTTATACCACAAGACCACCTCGTCTTCAAGTACTATGAAGATTTATCTCAAGATACTTAGAAACGGATTTCGTGGTTTACGGGGCATTTACTGTTGTGTAAATAAAACAGAGTGAATAAAAACTTGACTACGAGCCATCAAACGGGTTATGGACTTGTACTGGTAACTTGGATCATAACTCAGGTGTTTGCAACAACATAGATAAACAGATACAGTAATTTACTGTTATTTTATGTACTTTTTTATTATTGATAGGCTACTATCTCACCTGATGGTAACCCTTGACTAGAAGTAACCTATTCACTCTTGACTTAAAGACCCTCAGGTTGTAGCTATCAGCATACACAGACTTCTGCAGGGAATTCCATTCCTTAGCTGTACGCAAGATATTTTTTTCCTGAAACGTGCAGTTCATATAGTACGTTTTGTCATGATGGACCATCCCAATTTTGCTAGCACCCACGTTTTTTGGTAACCAATTGAGCTTTGATTTTGATATTTAACCAAAATTGAGATTAGATGTCTCCAAGTCGTCGACGGCGCGCACTGTTCCCGCGCGCCTCAAGGAGTGGTCAGCAACAGCAGGGGCCAACCGGGTCGAAGCCTACTGGGGCCAGGGTTATCCGAAAGGGAACTCGAGCCCCGGTATGAAGGCTTGAAAGAACGGGGTGGGTTTTTTAGTCAGCAAGAGTCTGACACTATCTCCCGCTCCGCCCAAGAGCGGGGGTTGTCATTGGATGATTTCCCCAATAAAAAAAAACGATTAGATGTCTGATGATGGAGCCGGAATGTGGCCATAGGATCTCCACAACCAAATAAAATAACCTTTGCGAGGATACCCGATTTTTGACAACTAATTTAGCTTTTGCCTCAAAGTATGAGGCTAAATTGAGATTAGATGTACTTTTACCATTCATAAGGAAACTTGTATATAAAGGGCTGGTTCATACTGGCACGGAAAAGTAATTAATATAGTTATAAAATAGATAAAAAAATCTGTACCTTTTTCAAGTAACCACCCATATGTAAATTTCAGAACAATACATTAGGATTTTTACCAGGTGTGACTACTGTATATAGCATAATCAGTCTCATAAAGCTCCTTCTGCTAGGACTTAGGCGTCCTCCCCAGGAGAGGGAATAGGCTCCAACACGCGGGTGTAGTGCGAATTGGTGGAAGTCACATATCTTCGAATTTTTAACTCTAGGACATACCGGTTTCCTCGCGATCTTTTCCTTCACTGTTTTGAGAGCAGTAGTGATAAAATAAATCAGAATACTGACCTGGGCCTCAAGTCTGCTATTACAATAGTGTCACAATGGTCTATCATTGGTGTCATAATTGTCGATTTTGACAAGTTTGGTAATCTACTAATATAATGGCGTCATTATGACTTTCCTATGGTCAACCACTGACACTCCATTGAAAGAAGTGACATAGAATGGTAATCTCGTACATATTGACTAATGAATATTTGACGTTTGCGGTAATCTGCTAAAACTTTGACGATTAGAACGTTATTGTGCAGTGACCAGTGACCGATCATTATGAATTAGCAGATTACAAACTTTTAGCAAAATGACAATGGGATCGTGTTGGAATGACGAATTTATAAAAATAGCAGACTTGGGGCCCAGGCCATTAAAATATTCGTGGCTCATTGCCCAAAGCTATTGTATCCACATCATTTCTGCCGACTCGGTAAATACGCAAAGCTCTACCCGCCCGCTTCAAATCAACACCATTTAGAAAGTTAATGAAAACAAATGACACGCGCAATATGAGGTCCGTTTGTTGAAATAACAGAAATCTGTGTCCTTTCATTTCAGCTAATAGAAGACTTTCAACGTAAAGTCATCAAATTACGTAAGCAAAATTCGTTAGGCCAAAATCATTGTTATTATAATACGAGAAACACAAGCTAAGGTTTGTTGCGTTTAGAAAATATAAATACATATTTGCCAGAGTATTTCAGAAGGTTGAATTCTATGTGTAAGTTCTTATTTGTTTTAGTGCAATAAGACTTCTAAATATACTTATTGTACGGTGGTTACCTTACACCTTGTTTGTTAATGTTAAAATGTTATGAGTACCGCGCCGCGACCCAAGTTAGGGAATTTGATTAAGTGAAACGATGTTTACTGTTACACGGATTTATTGGTACTAAAGTAATACAAATATAGCGCGATGCACCGCATCATAAGTGCAAGCGTCAGCATTATTACTAAACAATACAAAATGTACGGGTTTGCTCGTACATACTCCCTACAGGAGAAATTAACAAGATACAAAATAAATGTTATCAGATCAAAGGTCAAAATATTTGAAAACAATGTTTCAAGAAAACACAAAAAATATGTTTTAGGAAAAAACACAAAAATATGTTAATATGTTATACAAAAATAATGATGATACAATCTAATTCTAAAAAGACATAATTAATAATAAAGTTAAGTATTGTCTCTGGTCGCACTTAACGAACGCAAATAGGTGACGTAGCTTTATTCACTCGCGCACTATTGAGATTAGAAACACTGCTATGATTGTTGTCATTTAACTCACTAACACTGTGGTAAAACACTCGGTCACCGAGAATCACGCACGAGTTGTCATTGTTGCTGTGAGGAGGCGCAGGCGCACCCTGCGCTTGCGCTGGTGTCGGTGCTGGTGTCGGCGCGGCCGGCACGCTCCAGGCGCGCCAGCGACGCCACACGTACCCCAGTCCCGCTATTCCCACGATGCCGACGATGATGTATATCAGCGTGTAGTGATGAATATCATGAACAGAAATGCCTTCAGCTATAGCGGCATTATCTTTCAAGATCTTAATTTGCTGCCCAAGTTCTGCTAAATCCATTTGATTCTGGTCAGATTTTGAATCATTCGTGGGTATCAAATGCGGGATCGTAATGTTGATAATATGATTTATCGGTGGTATCAGTGGAGTATAAACATCAGGTTTAGCGTTCATTCTGCTAGACTGTTGTCTGTGTGCAATTAAAGTAAATGTTTGCGTTTTAATAATACACCCATTGTCTATAGCAACAAGACCGGCACCGGTCAGCTGATGACTGGCAACTTGATCCTCGCACATTATACGTAAAGAGCATTGATCGCAACAAAAATAGATGTAGTTGTTAATTGTGTTACTTTCAAACCAGCTGTTTTTGCAGGGAGAGATCCTTGTCTCACACTCAAACTCTTCGGTCTGGCAGAAATCTTTATCCCCATTTAGATGATAAATAGGTCTCTGAATATGACATAGATAAGCATCTGATCTCAGACATGATGTCAATGTTTTCTCTGTCATGGTTAAGTAGGTATCCTTCTTCAAATTTAAGGCCACATAATCTGATATTGGTTGAATGCTAACCATGTCAGTTCCTTTGACTTGAGGTATGGAAAATATTTTGAATATCTCAAAAGTGTCTCTATTGATAAGAGGAAGTCTGATTTCAAAGATGAGGTACTCTTCCAGCATCCTGGCCTTTACTTTGAGAAGCTTATATATTTTCCTTAAATCTAATTGTACATTGTCTATAGGCAATGTCACGTCCTTAGGGAGCTGACTAGCGATGGTGCTCAGCTGATCTTGGAATTGAACGGGGGTCAAAAGGTGTGGATTAAACTGACCATGATAGATGTCAGTGATAGTGTCCAGCAAGGTGCTTTGTAAAGACTTCAAGTTATGTAGCATGTTGCTCCCTATAATAGCTCCGACAGTCAGCTCGTTTACAATAGACATGTTTTGTGTTTCAAATTGAACTTGGTTTAGCGCCTTTTCGATGGAAAATATATGTTGGGAAACCATTTTATGTTGTCTGTTCATGGTTTGCTCGGTTCGTTTGAGAAGATTATATTCAACCTCTATAATCGATGTTTGGTTTTTCCAGTAAGAGGCAATGTGACGTTGGTTGTCACGTAGTAACGTTATGTCCTTGCGATATTGTTCGGCGAATCTCGCGTCTAATACCCCGAAGAGGCTATTCGCAAGATATCCGACACCGTCGATAAGACCGCGCCGCTGTCTAGCGCGCTGCTCGTTCGCGTGCTGACCGAGCAACATCTGGTTGTAGTATTCAAGTTCACCGAAGCCTTGAACTAGCTGTAATAATATGATATCACAGTTCATAATATTACGTATTGTTTTGCATGATTGTTCTAGGGACTTCGTGTATTTGTTGAGAGCTGTTATGCCTTCCCAATATGGTTGCATGTCGTAGTAGATAATGAGCTTCCACTCGTCGCGAATAATTTGCATGTTAGTTAATTTATCGAAATAGAGACTCTGATTAGGTCTAAATTTTGTTGATTGGAAATCGCAGTGTCCTCCTGTTATTATTGTCATAAAAAATAATAAAGACGTAAATAATGTAATTACGCTAACTCTCTTCGATTTCCTTTGAGGTTTTGTTTCTTCATTGTTTGTTTTCAATTCTTCCTGGACATTTTCAGGCGAGTCTGGTAGATTTTGGTTTACAGGTAACGTTGATATTTTGGTAATTGGTCTTTTAAGAATTCCGTTCTTCGTTTTTAAGCTGACAACGCGAACAAATCCATCTGCTCCTGGATGTAGATCGACGACCCTACCCATAGACCATTTTCCAGGAGGTAAATTGTCATCGTGCAAAAGGACTACGTCGTTTAGGTTTATGTTTTTACGAGACTGTCGCCATTTGCTTCTTGTTGTTAGTTGTGTTAGGTACTCAGAGCGCCATCTTTTCCAGATGTCAGTGAAAATTCTCTGAGTTAACTGCCACCTAGTCCTCAAGTCCCTTTCAGTTTCAACTAGGGTAAGTGCTGAACCGCCAGTCAAAAAGTGAGATGGAGTTAAATAATCTAAGTCCTCCGGATCTTCCGTGAGAGGACATAACGGTCTAGAATTGAGGCATGCTTCGATTTGCGTGAGGACAGTTGACAATTCTTCGAAAGTCAACTTTTGCTCTCCCACAACTCTTCTAAAGTGATGTTTAAAACTTTTGACTGCGGATTCCCAAAGACCGCCTGCGGAAGGCCAGATAGGTGCATTAAAATGCCACTTGATTTCCATATCTATCAGTTCAGCCAAAAGTTCGTTGTTAAATATTTGCAGCAGTTCCTGGTATTCTTGTTGGATTTGTTTGTTGGCTCCGACAAAGTTTCGTCCATTGTCACTGTAAATGTGCCTCGGAGTACCTCTACGTGCTGCCATTCTCCTTAAAGATGCGATGAAAGCCGAGGTACTTAGATCGGAAACAAGCTCTAGATGGACTGCTTTTGTTGACATGCAGACGAAAACAGCCACATATCCTTTAGTGGTTTTTATTCCACGGCCCTTGTTGGCTTTAAGGAGTAGGTGCCCAGTAAAATCTATTCCGGTGTGTTCGAACGGACGAGAGGGGTTGCTCCTCGCTGCAGGTAAGTCACCCATGATTTGGTTATGCTTGTTAGGACTTAGCTTTCTACATTAAACGCATAAGCGTATTTGCTTTTTCGTTGCTTCATTTCCGCCTACAATCCAGTACCTTTGTCGGATAAATCCCGATGTCAAGCGAGGTCCACCATGGAAAGTAAGCTTGTGTGCATGTTCTATAAGAAGCTCTGTTAAACGTCCTCGTTGTGGGATAATTAAAGGATGTTGCATGTCAGCATGAATATGAGCATGTCTTAACCTTCCCCCAACACGAAGAAGTCCAAATTTATCCAAAAATGGATTTAGATTTAGTATTCTGCTTTTGTTGTTAAGCTTTCCTTTCTCTCTTAAGCTTTTAATTTCTTCTGCAAACTCTTGCTGCTGTACTTGCTTTATAATCTTAATTTTGGCTTTTCTTATCTCTTCTAGCGTAAGATAGGAAGTCTGCGCCTTGTTTTTCTTACTTGTTAAAAATCTATACACCCATGCTAAAATGTGTACGACTTTGGTAAAAGAACTGTGACTTTTCAATAACTTCATGATTATACTGTCCTCTTCTGTTTGTTTCATGACAGTGTTAACTTGCTTGGATTTGATTTCCAATGTTGTTGTGTAATTTATTTCTTCACTTCTTTCATCAGCTTTGAATGTTTGTAGCCAAGATGGCCCTTGCCACCATAAAGGATGTTCCATCAATTGCGACATCGATAAGCCTCTACTTGCGCAGTCTGCAGGATTTTCAGCAGATTTGACATACCGCCAGCAGGCAGATGGCATGATTTCTGTTATAAATCGTGTCCTGTTGGCAACAAAGGTTTCCCAACGGCCTGGATCTCCATGCAGCCACCCCAGTACTGCTGTGGAGTCAATCCAGCCATAAATATCAATCTTGTAGTCAGTTATAGAAGCCTTAACTTTAGCCATGAGTTTAGCTAATAAATGAGCGCCGCAGAGCTCCAATCGTGGCAACGATATGTTTTTGTTAGCCGGGATTATTCTTGATTTTCCAGCCACCAATATGATGTTTGTTTGTTCGTTATAAACTTTACAGTAAATAACGCAGGCGTACGCCTTTGTTGACGAGTCGCAGAAGCCATGTAACTCGACTCTTTGCTCGGGTTTTGTGCCCAACCATCTTGGTATTTGTACCTGACTTATTTTATCGATATCCGCCTTAAGTTTTTTCCATTCTTCCAAAATATCTTTAGGTATCTGCTCATCCCACTGAATTTGTGAAGTCCAAATTCGTTGAAATAAAATTTTGAGTTTTGTTGTTGTAGGTGTGAGCCACCCCAAGGGGTCAAAGAACTTGGAGATATCGGATAAAACTGATCGTTTTGTAGCTTTGTTGACTGTTAAATCGATTTTTGGCTCAAATGTAAAATTATCCTTGACAGGATTCCAGCGCAGTCCTAATGTTTTAGTAGACTCCGGCTGTCGAAAGCTTTTGCTTTGTTGTTGGCATGGGACTTCATCGTGCAGTAAATGTGGATCATTAGAAGCCCATTTTCGTAGATTAAATCCCCCGCGTTTCAGGAGTTCAATTAAATCTTGTTGAAGTTGGCGTGCCGCTGATACGCTGTGAGTACCATGGAGAAGGTCATCTATGTAGAATGACTCCTCGAGGACTTTAGATGCTTCTTGATATACGGAGCGTTCGTCGTTCGCCAGTTGTTTTAGCGTCATCATTGCGAGGAAAGGAGCCGCTTTAGTCCCGTATGTGACCGTGGTCAGTTGATATTCTTTTAGTTTATGTCTGGGACTATCTCTCCATACGATTTTTTGCAGACTCTGATCTTCATTATGGACCAAAATTTGGCGGAACATCTTTTCGATGTCTGCGGTGAAGGCAAATTGATACTGCCTCCACTTAAGTATCAATGACTGAAGGTCCTGTTGCAGATTTGGGCCCTTGTGCATCAGATCATTTAAACTTTTTTATTCCACGGCCCTTGTTGGCTTTAAGGAGTAGGTGCCCAGTAAAATCTATTCCGGTGTGTTCGAACGGACGAGAGGGGTTGCTCCTCGCTGCAGGTAAGTCACCCATGATTTGGTTATGCTTGTTAGGACTTAGCTTTCTACATTAAACGCATAAGCGTATTTGCTTTTTCGTTGCTTCATTTCCGCCTACAATCCAGTACCTTTGTCGGATAAATCCCGATGTCAAGCGAGGTCCACCATGGAAAGTAAGCTTGTGTGCATGTTCTATAAGAAGCTCTGTTAAACGTCCTCGTTGTGGGATAATTAAAGGATGTTGCATGTCAGCATGAATATGAGCATGTCTTAACCTTCCCCCAACACGAAGAAGTCCAAATTTATCCAAAAATGGATTTAGATTTAGTATTCTGCTTTTGTTGTTAAGCTTTCCTTTCTCTCTTAAGCTTTTAATTTCTTCTGCAAACTCTTGCTGCTGTACTTGCTTTATAATCTTAATTTTGGCTTTTCTTATCTCTTCTAGCGTAAGATAGGAAGTCTGCGCCTTGTTTTTCTTACTTGTTAAAAATCTATACACCCATGCTAAAATGTGTACGACTTTGGTAAAAGAACTGTGACTTTTCAATAACTTCATGATTATACTGTCCTCTTCTGTTTGTTTCATGACAGTGTTAACTTGCTTGGATTTGATTTCCAATGTTGTTGTGTAATTTATTTCTTCACTTCTTTCATCAGCTTTGAATGTTTGTAGCCAAGATGGCCCTTGCCACCATAAAGGATGTTCCATCAATTGCGACATCGATAAGCCTCTACTTGCGCAGTCTGCAGGATTTTCAGCAGATTTGACATACCGCCAGCAGGCAGATGGCATGATTTCTGTTATAAATCGTGTCCTGTTGGCAACAAAGGTTTCCCAACGGCCTGGATCTCCATGCAGCCACCCCAGTACTGCTGTGGAGTCAATCCAGCCATAAATATCAATCTTGTAGTCAGTTATAGAAGCCTTAACTTTAGCCATGAGTTTAGCTAATAAATGAGCGCCGCAGAGCTCCAATCGTGGCAACGATATGTTTTTGTTAGCCGGGATTATTCTTGATTTTCCAGCCACCAATATGATGTTTGTTTGTTCGTTATAAACTTTACAGTAAATAACGCAGGCGTACGCCTTTGTTGACGAGTCGCAGAAGCCATGTAACTCGACTCTTTGCTCGGGTTTTGTGCCCAACCATCTTGGTATTTGTACCTGACTTATTTTATCGATATCCGCCTTAAGTTTTTTCCATTCTTCCAAAATATCTTTAGGTATCTGCTCATCCCACTGAATTTGTGAAGTCCAAATTCGTTGAAATAAAATTTTGAGTTTTGTTGTTGTAGGTGTGAGCCACCCCAAGGGGTCAA
This sequence comes from Mythimna ferrago, assembly GCA_910589285.2. Taxonomy (NCBI): domain Eukaryota; kingdom Metazoa; phylum Arthropoda; class Insecta; order Lepidoptera; family Noctuidae; genus Mythimna; species Mythimna ferrago. Next base: position 11,725,535 of record OU342695.1, read on the forward strand.
AGAACTTGGAGATATCGGATAAAACTGATCGTTTTGTAGCTTTGTTGACTGTTAAATCGATTTTTGGCTCAAATGTAAAATTATCCTTGACAGGATTCCAGCGCAGTCCTAATGTTTTAGTAGACTCCGGCTGTCGAAAGCTTTTGCTTTGTTGTTGGCATGGGACTTCATCGTGCAGTAAATGTGGATCATTAGAAGCCCATTTTCGTAGATTAAATCCCCCGCGTTTCAGGAGTTCAATTAAATCTTGTTGAAGTTGGCGTGCCGCTGATACGCTGTGAGTACCATGGAGAAGGTCATCTATGTAGAATGACTCCTCGAGGACTTTAGATGCTTCTTGATATACGGAGCGTTCGTCGTTCGCCAGTTGTTTTAGCGTCATCATTGCGAGGAAAGGAGCCGCTTTAGTCCCGTATGTGACCGTGGTCAGTTGATATTCTTTTAGTTTATGTCTGGGACTATCTCTCCATACGATTTTTTGCAGACTCTGATCTTCATTATGGACCAAAATTTGGCGGAACATCTTTTCGATGTCTGCGGTGAAGGCAAATTGATACTGCCTCCACTTAAGTATCAATGACTGAAGGTCCTGTTGCAGATTTGGGCCCTTGTGCATCAGATCATTTAAACTTTGGCCACTTGATGTTTTTGCTGAGGCGTTAAAAACCACTCGGAGTGACGTAGTAGTAGAATCGTCACGTAGTACACAATGATGGGGCAGGAAACATTCGAGTTTCGTGTTACAAATAGCTGGTTTCATATGTCCTAACGCTAGGTACTCGTGTATGAATGTTTTATATTCTTTTGCGATGGTTTCATTTTTAATTAGTTTACGTTCCAAATGACCAAATTGTGCTATGGCCTTTGATTTTGAGTAGCCCAATTGTTCTTGCAAATTTGTTTTCAGAGGGAGCCTTACTACATATCTTCCATCTAGCAATCGGTTTGTTGTTGAGCTGTAAAATTGCATACACTCTTGATCATCTGATGAAAGCGAAGTAGACTCAGCAATTTCTTCCGTTTCCCAAAATTTTTGCAACTGGTCAATATCAAACTGTACGACATTGCATTGCAGTGTGTTTACGTTGCCGCACAGGATCCACCCAAGGCGAGTCTGTTGAGCAATGGGCGTTGTTTGTTCAAGTCTGCAGATTCCCTCCATAATAATGTTTGAATATATGTCCGCGCCAAATAAAATATCTATCGGACGACTGACGTAAAACTCAGGATCTGCAAGTTCTATGTTTTCTAAGAAAGACCATGTGGGCTTCGCAAAGGTATAAGTTGGCAGATTTTTTGTTAAGCTCTTCATGATGAAAACGTCAGTATTAAAAGAATAAGACTCTCTTCTTGATGAGCAATTTATGTTAATAACTCCCTTACAGGCATTGTCCCTGGCTCCTATACCGGTTATTACTCCCTTGCATCGTTGACGGGGAAGTCCTAATTGTTGCGCCGCATTTTCGGTGATGAGTGAAGTTTGGGAACCCTGATCAATCAAAGCTCGCATGTTAAGAATAGATCCATCATATTTTTGGACCTTAATGACGGCTGTGGACAATAATGTTTCCGGTACATCACGTTGTTGGGCCACGTGAGTCCTAAGTTGCTGATTTTGCTCAGGCAAAGTACGGGAATTTCCAGCTTTAGGTATTGCTTGGCTAGGCGATGTATTTGCGGCTTGCGCAAACGCTTCGTGAAGTATCGTATTATGACTTCCGTCACACTCATGGCACCGTTTTGTTGAAATGCATTCCTTGCCTTTATGACTAAAAAGACAATTTTCGCATAGCTTGTTGTCAACGACAAATTGTTTTTTGTCGATTGGGGACAATCCGATATATTGTTCACAATGGAATAATCCATGACCATTTTTGCATAATGGGCAAGTTCGTTTATTAGGGAATTTTCCGTTTGATTTCGAAACGTTTTTGTTGCTCGAATAAGATTGTTTCGAATTACGATTGATATTTTTGTTATTTAAATTATTATCGTTAGATGACTTTGCATTGGACCTTGGTGATTTCTGATCTTGTTTACGCCGCGATGACTCCATGCTTGTAAACTTGGCTTCCAGGAAGTTCAAAAAGTCTGATAAAATGGGTAGTTCACGAGGTTGCTTAAGAGACGCGATGTATTCGGAATGCGTGTTAGTATCTAATTTGTTGGACATCAAATAACAAATTACGGGGTCCCATGTGCTTACGTCTGCTCCCATGTTCTTTATAGCGTTAACACATTCGATGGTTGTATCGTGGATGCGTTTTACATAGTAGACTGAAGGTTGTTGCATGACCGGAAGGTTGGTTAGAGTATTCATGTGTGAGGTGAATATAAGCAGTTTGTTATTGTACCTATGATTAAGGATTTCCCAACATGTTGAATAGTTTTCAGAGCTGATCTGAAGATGATGTATTAAACCCTCAGCTTCCCCTTTCAGTTTAGCTTTAAGGAACTGCATTTTTTGAGCTTGAGAGAGCGACGGATTGTTGTGGATGGCCTCCGTGAATAAGTCTTTAAAGGATACCCAGTGTTGATAATGGCCATTAAACGTAGGCACTTCCATCTTTGGTGTAGACTGTTCTCGGTGTGATACAGACCACAGTTTGCTGTTCAGTGACTTCTTCATATTGTTGTACGTCATTTCATACGAGGTAAACTTGTCTTCATATGAATCATCTTGCCCGTCCAATTCTCCTTCTAACTCCCAGTGAAGCATGTCAATGGCCGACCACCTCGTTTCCAAGGTTTTCAACGTATCTTGAAACTCCCATTTCTCAGTTATGGCATCGACGTTGATGTTGGTCACCGTTCGATAGAAAGCCTTAAAGTTGATAGTCTGCTTCTTCAGTAATTCATCCAACTTGCTGTTGGTGCCCTGAGACTTGAATTTCGGCGTTTCAAGTGAGGTCGTAGCCTCGATCTCCTCAGGATTCCTGTTCTTAAGGGTCCCGTCCACGCCGGCCCTGGATGTGCCGGCTAACGGTGTTGCGGGTCTTAAAATAGACGGAAGTCCTGCACTTTTAATAGCTTCACGCGTCGAAAGATAGAAAGCATGAGTTTGTTGATAGTGATTCAATGCAAAATACTCGATCGATTTGTTGCTAAAGGGGTTCAACTGATCGTGATTAGATTGGAACTCCTGCCAGTAGGAGTCTAAAGTTTCCAATCTTCGTTTGATGTAGTCAGGAGTTTTGCGTTCCTGACCATCCTTCTTAAAGTTTGATAAAAGTTGATTCATGGCCACCATGATTTGGTTCTGGTTGGCCAGAAGATCCTCCATTGTTTGGCTCATATTGTTAGGTTAAGCAAAAAAAAGGAAAGATCTTACTTTGATTCTGCTGTACGTTGATTGCGCTCAAGATTGCTGTTAACTCCCTGAACTGCAACTCCACAGCTGTTGCTGATATGGAACCACTCACACGAACTGACACTGAGTCCACTGATTGCTCGCGTTAATGATCCCGTGATCCGGCTCGAAGGACCATAAAGATGTACGGTGGTTACCTTACACCTTGTTTGTTAATGTTAAAATGTTATGAGTACCGCGCCGCGACCCAAGTTAGGGAATTTGATTAAGTGAAACGATGTTTACTGTTACACGGATTTATTGGTACTAAAGTAATACAAATATAGCGCGATGCACCGCATCATAAGTGCAAGCGTCAGCATTATTACTAAACAATACAAAATGTACGGGTTTGCTCGTACACTTATCGTTTTCTAAAAAAACGGATCAAAACCCCTATTCAACTTGAATGTGAAAAATTAGAATATGTTCAAAGGATACGTGCGAGACCTGCCAGGAAATCGTGAGCCCACTCACATAGACTTGTACCGGTCAAGCTCATCGTACATTGCTAATGAAAATGTACCTGCCTGTGCTGGATTAGTTTCAATGGTGAAACTGACCCTGCATATGAGAATTCAGAAACATCGTCACCATCGGATACGGCCACCTCAGAAGGGTTTCACACTAATTTATTATTATTTATCAACAAACGATAATGATATGAAAGCAGTGGTAGCCGAGTGGTAATGGTCCTGACTTACGAGTTGTACGTCGCGGGTTCAAATCCAGCCAGGCGCATTATTTTGTTTCATTTATGTCATCACCAATGCTGTCAAAATGGTGAAGGAAAACATCGTCAAGAAACCGGCATTCACCAACCCGCACTGGGCCCGCGCAGTGGATTATTTTTCCCATTCTTTCGTTAATTACTAGCGTCTGCCAGCGACTTCGCCTGCGTGAAAATAAATAATTATCACAAGAGAACATACTTCTAAGGTCAGAAAATAATATCTTATGCGCTGTTCGAGGACATGGTCTATCCGTGTACCAAGATTCACTCGAATTCATTCAGCCATTCAACTGTGAAGGAGTAACAAACATGCTCACACATAGAGAAAAGATAAAAGACGTTAGAAAGGAAATACTTTCCGAATTGTACTACAATGGGTGTTGCCGCTTATCTCACGCCCTTTAACTCCACTACAGGCAATAAATCTATGCGAACGCGCATTATGCAAATAACAGGCCACTCACACTCGGACAGTGAGCAATAGGTAGCTTGCTGTCCGGCCGTCCGGTAACTGTCCGGACCAAGCTCAAGTCGTCGACGGCGCGCACTGTTCCCGCGCGCCTCAAGGAGTTGTCAGTAACAGCAGGGACCCAGCCGGGTCGAAGCCTACTGGGGCCAGGGTTATCCGAAAGGGCGCTCGAGCTCCGGTATGAAGGCTAGAAGGAACGGGGTGGGTCTTTTAGTCAGTAATAGTCTGACACTATCTCCCGGTCCGCCCAAGAGCGGGGGATGTCAATGCATGATTTTTTCCCACCATAAAAAAAAAAAGACCACTCACAATTAGATCGCAAGTTTGCTATTGGTAGTTGAACTATGAGCATTGCCCTACTTGGTGGCACGCCTGCCCCGACTACAACTCCATTTTAACCTATTTCATCTGTGCTGTGCTCACACACATACAAACTTTCGCCTATATAATATTAGTAGATATAATCCATATGCTTTCAACATGGCCCGAGGTGTACCTAACACAAGTCCGCTTGTATTTATGTGATGATCTAATTAATCGCCATCGCCACTCAAGTGGTTGGGTAAACCTCAAATTAATTGGTCGTACTATGGGAACAATGTATGTATCGGTCCGTGAAGTTTCAGGTGTGTGTGTTTCACATATGGACGAGTATATACTTACTGCCCCTTTCTATAATATTAGTTTTAGTACCTATATGCGGAACCCGGAACTAGTATTTTTATAAGAATCTATGTACAAAACATAACTTTACTCGTATCATGAAAAATCACAAAGTTATAAGCTTGTTATGTCAGCAAAAATACATAGTCACCGGGCCATCTAAGCGACTGAGGAGTGATTTTGCACTTGCACCCAGCTTTTTGCTGGCCGCTTAATGCCTGCCATGACCTGTGTTGTACTTAGTGTCGGTGGTGTCCAACTTGTAACCTTTTTTAAATATTTATGCGAAAAATATAACATGGTGTAAAAACTATTGGAATCCATTCAGTTATTAATAATATAAGATTCTACAACTATCACACAGCGCCGTCTAGTCCCAAGCTAAGCAGAGCTTGTGTTATGGGTACTAGACAACTGATAAACATACATAAATATATATTTCTAAATACATAGGTACATGTTATAGATAAATTACACCCAGACACAGAACAAATGATCGTGCTCATCACACAAACATTTGTCCTGGGTAGGAATCGCACCCACGACCTCCGGCAAAGAAGTCAGGGTCACTAACCACTACACCAACAGGCCAGTCAAGTTATTGATTCTGAACAAACTATATGTACTCAGGTTTTGCATAAACTAAAAATGATGTTGTGTCGGCAAAAATGTCTATAAAGCTTCTAGTATTGCCATGGACAATTGAAATGCCACGTGGTCAATCCAATCCTGGATCGATGAGCTGGCGAGGGTTGCGGGTATCCAATGAAGACTTGGTTGTAGTGACACTTAGGGGAGGTTTATGTCCAGAAGTGGACGTCTTTTGGCTGTAATGATAATGGTTATGTCCACCATCGGCAATAAAACGTGAATTTATCTCGAGGAGAGATATGAGGCCCTACAAACCTTTTAATTAAATGTTAGGTAATTATATAAATTTCTGTTATACACTCCATTCCATCCTCTTTTTATTTAATGATCTATTTTTCTATTTTAGTCCACTTTTCATTTTTATAATCGTGAGTTTGTTTTCTTTTCCATTTTGTATGTTTAATTTAGAGTAATCTTTTTCCCATAGTTATACCTAATATAGTGTAAGCTGTGTATACTTATTGGCATGCATACCAGTGTCTAGATTATAATATAATTTTTACAATAAACCTGAATGTAATGCTGTTGGTGTGCCAATAAAGAAATATGAAGAGTAATAGTAAAACAATTAAGTACAATCATGGCTCAAAAGTTGCCAAATACTGGGCAGAAGAAATCTAATTTGAGAACGAAAAGAAGAAGAAAGGTTCAAATATATACTTGCACTAGTTACCAATGCTACAGTGTCTACAATTTCATAAAGAGAGTCAATGGTTCATAGCTGATTTAATTTGTAGAATAGAATGTAAAATATAAAATAAATTAGTTACGAACTATTAAACATGCACTACAAAGAACTTTTGACTCCAAACCGTACCTTGTTTGCTTCATAATTCCAACAAAGTCGAACCACGTGAATCTAAAATGTATGTTAATTTTTTTTAATGGATAAGTTACGAGTATCAGTCAACTTTAACTTTATTTTTATTGTTGATAGACGCGCGTTTGGCCACTAACTCACCTGATAGAAAGCAATGATGTGGTCGACGATGGAGAACGCTTGCCTATAATAGTACTAAGTGTTCCACTCTTGACTTAAATCTCTGGAGGAGTCTGTGTTTCATGATAGCCACAACCTGAGGGGATTGTAGCTAACATGAAACACAGACTCCGGCAGAGAACTGTACTCCTTAGCTGTACGTAAGATGAAAGTGTTCCCAATTCTTCTTAGTAGACCGGTATAAAAGGCTATATTATAATATACCCGGCCAAATGCGTTGGCGTAGCATCGTCGTAGCCAACTGCTCGTAGCGGTGACGTCACGAGCACCATATGAATCTGACGTCACTGCTATGCTTACTACGCTGTAGCAATATACGACTCAAACTCGTTATGCATCGAATAAATGAATGAATCGAGTTTATTTTTTAACTGTGTTTTATTGGTTGATGAGATATCAGATTATTCAGATTGATATTTATAAAATACTAGATAACTTTTTTATTAGCGGGATATCCACGGCTTCGTTCATAGAAATCAATAATCTGGGTTGTAGAGGTTAGATAGCCAGTCGCTCCATTTAAAGTGTTGGTACCTACACACAATTAGACTGAAGAACAAGGTTTACAACACTTTTTTTATCTCAAAATCGAATAGTTAAAACTATGCGAAATAATCAAAAAAAATCCGCAATACGCTTAGTTTGTTAAATATATTTTTTGGTAGAGCAAAACCTTCGACATCATTAAAATTATTATGATACACCTGAACCAGTCTCTGCAGCGCTCTGCTTCCTGCATTTGTAGGATAAGGAGTTGTAGCGAACAGTGAACAAGACCGCACCTCTCGTCTCGTTACCGTTTTAGGTACAATATAACATTTATTTTACATTTTACTTAACAGATTTAACATATTTTTGTTGTTTTCCATAACTATGTATTTTAATTTATATGATTATGTAAGACACAAACAAACTTTTTCTTTCTTTCTTTTTTTACTTATTCATTCAGATCAGTCAAATTTATCATGTACAAACTAGCTGCGGCCAGTGGCTTCTCCCGTGTGATGTCACAACTATCACAAGGCACCGTCCAGTCCCAAACTAAGCAGAGCTTGTGTTATGAGTACTAGACAGCTGATAAACATACTTATATATTTTTAAATACATAGATACATATTATAGATAAATGAAAAACACAGAACAAATGATCATGCTCATTACACAAACAATCCTGGGTGGGAATCGAATCCACGACCTCCGGTATAGCAGTCAGGGACACTAACCACTAGACCAACAGGCCTGTCATATCCCAAGGGAAGTATTTTCCCAGGATAAAATATGTGCTATTCCAGGACAAGTGTACCAAGTTTCATTGAAACCCACACATTATTTTTTGCGTGTAAGAGTACCTTACCTAACAAACATCCATACATACAACCTTTCGTGTTTATAATACTAGTAGGACTTATCTAAAATCCAAAAGACCTGCCTTTCGGTATTTACTTTTAAAAAGATGAATAAACTAAAAATTTAGTGAAATTATCCAAATCCTGGGGTCGGCATTAAATCACGGCTTAACAGCTTAGTCTCGAGGGCTGCTTGTTAGACGGCAATTGGTTCCCGGCGGACTGACGCGGTTTTTCCCGCGGAAATTGGGCCGCCATCTTGCACTTAATGTTGATACGAAATGACGGGGTATGTACGAAATATTTTAGTAAATTTACTCTAGTAGTAGGTAGTTTTAAGTTAATTGAAAACACGCTGATGCAAAGATTTTTGTGTAATATTCAGGATTTATTTAAGTTTTGCATTCATGTTGTTTAGAAGGTTTTGTTACATAATATAAGTTTCAATCTTGTACCTTATTAGGACAACGCTATTATATGTATATATGTTATGTATTTGTTCGATGATTTTTTACTTGATTATAATGGTATGTTTTTTATAAAAAAACCTTTTCATTATTAATTTAATTTATTATTATATGAAAATAATGAATGTAACAAAACCTATCAAATAATCTATTAAATTAATAAAAAATATTTTACAAAACTCAAAGATTTTATATTTATTAGTATCAGCTCAAATATGTCATTTAAAATGAAAAAGAACTAATAAACCCAGAACCAGAACCAGAACATTACTCGCGCTGCCACAGTTGCGAACACCGTGAGGTGTGAAGTGCAGTCATGTCTGGTTTAATTACTAGCAAATTGATTTTACATAGCGATGTAAATTTGGTGTAGGTAGTATCACAAATATCCACATAACTGGACAATATGTAGAACCACTGAAACTAGTGGGCCTCACAATCAACGATTGCATCACTGCTTACCATCAGGTGGGAACGCAATCAAATACTAGGTTATATCAATTAAAAAATGTACATATACAAGTCGACTCTTCGCGTGACCAGAGGGCTGGACTCTTCTTCAGTCAACGAATCAGCATTGCCATCCAGCCACTGACATCGATGTGGACGAATTTTTTGATGCCCTGTGAGTTTTCCCCATTTTTCAGCCTTTTATACTCGTTTGTACATATTATTATTTTAAGTTTGTATATATATTATATACCTAGTGATTATTTATTATTAATCTATGTAAATAATATTTAGAGCGAGTTCAATGATTTGTTGGTAGTTTGTACGCAACGCCGACTATTAACTACAGGTCATTGAACTCGCTCAGCTGACGTTTTCTTAAAGAAATTAATTTCGTACATGCGTAAATTAATACGAGTTTTGAAAAAAAGGTACTTTATTTTTTAATTTTATCTTTACAAATCGATAGTGTTTCATGTACCGGATCGACCCTCCACGGGATTAAAACGATTAAAATTTAACGGTGTATATAAATGTATATATATATATAAATGGAAAACAAAGTGACCGTATTCTGTATCCAAAATTAAATACTCACTGGCTAAATGCACAAATCATATGAAATAAAAAGAAAAAATAATATAAAAGAAGTGGCGTTAATCTATCAAAGTGTGAAAAAGATAAAGCATTTCTATTTCACTTTAAAATTGAACGGGATGTAAAGATATATTTACTGTTGATAGAGAGTGACCTTTGCAGCGCCACCGGGTGGGAACGAGTAAGCGCTTAAAGCGCTTTGTGGAGTAAAAAATATATCCGAGAGCTGCTTGCTACTTTAAGTATTATAAAACTTTTTAGTATTCAAAACTCTGATAGAGCAGTTTATTTATTTATGTTATCTTTTTCTTGTTCTTTCTTTCTCTTATCTTTCTTTGTTTAGGTCACACTACCTTTTTTTATGGCAGGAAATCATCCAATGACTTCTCCCACTCTGGGTAGAGCGGGAGGGTATTAGACTTTTACTGACTAAAACCACACCTGTTTCCTTCAGTTGCCCTTTGCGTTCTAGGGTTTGCTTTTCAGAAATTCCCCGCGGTCCTAGCTAGCGGGTATCTGCCCTGCTGAACCCCTACGATTTGCTGACATCTCTTTGAGGAACGCATGGATAACTACCCAGCCCACTGCCACTTAAATTTGCCGATTCTTCGAGCTATGTCGGTAACCTTGGTTCACCTGCGAATATTTTCATTTCTGATGTGATCACGCAAGGAAACTTCAAGCATAGCCCGTTACATTGCTCTTTGGGTGACTTTAAGTCTTCTGATGAGGCCCATTGTAAGCGACCACGTTTCGGAGCCTTAAGTCAAGCGTTCGGGTCAGCTTGTATAAAATAGATATCATAAAAAATTACATATATTCCCGAAATATAATTTCTTCTCTGCAAACAGAAAAATAAACCTCAGATTGAGCCAACCAAGTAAATAGGTCTAATATAATCTTAGATAAAAATGTTTACCTGAATGAAGCGGTATATTCAATCAATTTTCTATTTATTCAGCCCGACGGAAGATTTGATCTCTAACGTACCTAAGCTTTTCTACTTTTTTAAACTTCGGTAAAAATATCAGTAGGTACTGTGACGACTATGAAGATCACACATTACTTAGGGTTCAAACAGGCAACGTAATGGATCTTTTAAGGTTTATGGTAATGAAAAAGTTTAGATGAGATTCGAATTGATTAAGATTGATAGATGTCAATAAAGAAAATATTAATATAATTTCATATAGAAATATGTATTCAAGGCTTCTAACAATATAATAAGTAAAATTGAACGAAAAGTCTTTCATTCGCGTCTCCACACGCGACAAATGGTGGAGGCGCTGGGTAAATCCATAGAGCTATATTATAGTCGTTTTTTTCAACTGTCAGCTTCGTATATCTAAAATCAAACAATATATCCAAAGGCCTACCCGACGCCTTCACCATTTGTCGCGTGTGGAGACGCGAATGAAAGAGCGAGAGTACTTTTACTGACTAAAATCTGCCATTTGATTATTATTATCGGTTTTGATTCGCTGTAGCCAACTATGTTCATAAATTAAATCTGTCACGACGCACGTCCGGTTCTTGGTATTTTGCTGTTTTACTAACTAGTTTCTACATATTACATTCATACTTTTTGAAAAAAAAATTTTTTTTCTATAATTTATATCTATATATATAAAAGCGAAATACCACTCACTGATTACGACGACGAAATCTTAGAAACTAACAAACATCCGCTAAAAACGGATTTTCCGAAATTCACCCCCTAAGGAGGATGAAACCAGGGTCCAAAGTTTGTATGAAGAAACCGACTTTCACGCGGGCGAAGCCGCTGGCAGAAGCTAGTTTGCAATATAATTTAGATTTTGACGTACTTATTTTAGTCTGTTTATTCAACTGCAGGAAAAGGCCTTTTTTCCTTCCAAACATTTGGCATCAGTGATAAATATAAATGATATTTATTTTGTAAATAGATTTTTTTTAAACACTTTTATAAGTAAATTTTTGTTTACGTGAGTTTAAACTAGATGAGTCCGGTGTTTCCTAGCTGACTACCCTGAGAAGCAACACCGAAACAAACTCAGGGGTCAAAGCACGGTACAGGATGTATTTTGGAGAGTGTGCGTGGGAATCGCATAACCTGATTCGGCCTTCTCATTTCTACCAACTGTCAACACGACGTATGGCGAGTATCCACTCTTACGTTGTTGGAACCTCTATGGTCCAGGCTAATCATTTCGCCTCGTCGTTCATACCGAGTGCACCGAAGAACTGGTACAATTTCCCTGCTGCGATCTTCCCGTCCGATTATAATTTAGGTGTCTTCAAGGTAAGAGTGAATAGGCTGTTAATAAGCTAGTGCGCCTCACCATCAACGATTGCATCACTGCTTACCATCAGGTGGGATCGCGGTCAAGCACTAGCTTATATCATTAAAAAAAAACACACCATGTTCAAATAGTTTTCATACACAGGCTCCTGAGGTAGTGACGGCAGGTGCATAAGGGTGACCGTTCCTTGACGGTTGCAACCATCTCCTTCAGTCGCATTACTGCTTTACAGAAGGAAGTGACCGCTTCCCGTTCTCTCTCAGGAATGTCTGAACCAAGCCCGAACGCAAGAAGTCGCCGCCGCCGATTGCCGCACAAAACACAGCGGTAGAAGTCCACCATAAGTTTGAACGTGTCCTCCGGGCGATCTGCATAATGGTGACACCCAGATCTTAAACAGGACCCTCCCGAACTGGTTATGTCTGATGAAGATCTATGTCAGACTGAAGGTGAAGACACCATGGGTCCTCTCTCGTCACTCCTCAAAGAGGGGTATAACGGCGTGCCTAACATACCTTGAAGATACGAACCATTTTCATAGGTACATTGACAGACAAAACTCTAATGTTCATTGAAACAAAATACCTCATCATAATATGGGTTCACCTGAAAAGCTTTAGTGAAAGAGAGATGGCCATCAATCAGCAGCTATTTAATTCATCTGTCCCAATTAATTTGATCTCCTGAACCCGCTGGGATCCGACGCGCCACATGGCTCACATACGGTTTAACGTTATTTACGATACAATCCAACAAATTAATTTAATAGAATTTGTTAATTTTCCAAAGCTTTGTAGTCTGAAGCTTTATATTGGAATCTCGTTTTAATTTTGATTCAAACAAATTAAAATTACAAGGGACACAAGTATGTAGTTCTAACTGTAATCCACCAATACAATTTGAAATAAAATTTACGATCCCTACAATAAAACCTTCAATCAAATCCACAAGTTAAATCACTCATGAATTTCTCCTCAAACTTGCTTAATTAACTTTGCAGTACACTGGAGCACCTCTAATAAAATAGCTTTATAAGGGAATCAGAACCCCAATTCTGAAACTAATACGCTGTTATTTAACCTATCTTGAGATTATTAGAACAATTACAAACACGCAAACAGATTACACTCAACCGCGGAGCCTAACACTCAGCTCAGCAATAATCAACATTGTGCCGACTAACGGCAATAATGTTGAAATCGAAATAGGTGAAGCGTACTCCACGAATACGCCGCTCGAGCGGTCTTGAGGCGCTCAATTATCGAATCAAAACGATCAAAACCATTAACCCGCAGTCCCGCATACACGATGAACGAAGACGTACCGCTGACGGCGCGACGATTACCGGCAAATCTAGGATTTCACTTATGTACGTGGCTCAAGATATATCGGGGCACGGTTATTAGTGGAATATTACTAATGGGTAAATAAACGATAAAATGGTTTTGCCATTCGAAATCTTGGTTCGAAAAATAGCAAACATTTTTTTTTTTGTTAACTGGGATATCAACAAATGACTTTTCCCGCTCTAGTGTGAAGCGAGAAGGCATGTCAGACTTCTATTGACCCACCTTTGTTCTTAAGTTGCCTTTTGGGTTCTTGGGCCACGGTCACTCTATGAAACGTCCACGTATCTCTAGAAGGTATTGGCTTTACTGGCCCCTCGTCTCTCACGACTCGTCGACTCGTCGTCGAATCGGACCTGATCACCGGACAGACAGTGGGCTACTCATTGCTCGTCGTCCTTAAGCTCGTACCTATGGTGGGTGGAAATCACACCGTGACTCTCGACGCCCGGGGCGTCACCATTGTTGGCGATTGGCATGTTAGAATTTCCGTTCCGAAATAGCAAACATAATTCCTAATAATATACTTAGTTATGAGTAAAAGTAAGATTCAAGTAAGAACCTTATTCGTAGGTATACACCCGGTACCCATGGGTTATCCGAAAGGGAACCCCGAGGTCGAGGAGGTAGGAGTAGGTTTTAGTCAGTAAAAGTCTGATACGCACTTCCGCTTCGCCCTAGAGCGGAGAGAAGTAAATGGATGATTTTCCACCTAAAAAAGACAGTTATACATCTGGTATATAGATTTATGGATATACACCGCTAAATTTTAATCGTTTCAATCCCGTGGAGGGTCGATCCGGTACATGAAACACTATCGATTTGTAAAGATAAAATTAAAAAATAAAGTGGCTTTTTTTCAAAACTCGTATTAATTTACGCATGTACGAAATTAATTTCTGTAAGAAAACATCAGCTGAGCGAGTTCAATGACCTGTAGTTAATAGTCGGCGTTGCGTACAAACTACCTAAAGGCAATATGCTCACCAGTAACTATTACAAAAAAAAAGAGAAAATTACGTTTGTGTTCACAGTGATATATGAAAACGAAAAACACTTTACAAAGAGAAAAATAACATTATTACACCAAAAAGGCCTCATCTTAGCATAATGTTGGATGGCAACAACTTGGTATTACCATTTAATTCGGAACCTGTACATAACTGGTGAAATGAGGGTCTATATATCGATGGGCTAAAGGCCGTTGTGTAAAATAACAATTGTACAAGAACTACCTAAGTTTAAATTATTTGATACCAAGTTCGTTTTACTGCAATAGAAAGCATTTTTATTATTTTATTTATTTATCTAAGGACAAGCAACAAAACATACACACAATAACACATTTAAAAAAAAAGTTGCCTCGCGCTAAGAAATAACCCTGTATCATAAAGTGCATTTTATAAAACATGTAAACTCAAATACACAAGAGACCCACACTCTGAACAACTATCTGTTAGGCCATATAATTTTAGGCAATTTTGTTCTATGCTGGAATCGAATCTTCGACACGCAACGCAGCAGCCAATCGGTCAACCACTACGTCAAATGTGCCGCCAACATTTACATGCTAAAGATTCCATATTCTTTAATTTTTTTACAGTGTAGCTTTAATTAATTAAAAGCTGCCACACTGGCTAATCACAAAAAAAAATATATAAAAAATACTATCCTACCAGTATCGAGAACAGGGTCCAAGCTACCGGCGGTCAGGGCTCCAGAGAAAGGAACCGCCTAACAAAACGAGCCGTGTCTACCTACCACCCTTCAGGGTACAGGCGTGATGTTATGAAATCCTTGAGTACGTCTAAGTAGCATCTGTTCTAAGCTGAGCGCGAAGTACTATGCAAATTTGTGCACCCGCATTGAATCGATCGTCACCTTGACACTCATTCTGAAGCCACCTTGAGGGCTAGAGCACTTGAGCACTTGGATCTGCGCGCTTTAGATAAGAACTCCGCTACTCCAGGGAGTTTGATTGCTGGACAGAGTTAGTTAATTCTTGTTTAATCTTCGTTTACCTAATCAAAAATTCGTATGAATGTAGAGGATTATTTGTAAAAGATACACGCTATTGTATTAATCTTCGTGCTCATAGACGACAAGCAATGGGTAGCTCACCGTCAGTCAGTCCGGTAAGGACCGTGTTTGGGTCGTCGACGGCGCGTAGTGTTCCGCGCGCGTCTCAAAGATATATCAGCAAAACTGTAGGGGCCCAACAAGACCGATGACATGGCCACGGGATTTTTACGTGGCCAAAACATAAGACAGGAATAAAGGAGGACATGAAGGACATAAGTTGGTTTTAATTAGTAAAAGTTAGACACGCCTTCTCGCTCAATTCTAGAGCGAGATAAATCATACAAGATTTCCACTTCAAAATATATTTTTTTTTATAACTCTTGATAATGAATGGACACATTTGTGGTCAACAATCAATTTCAAGAAAAAAAGTTGTTGAATAGTTATCGTATAAATGGTTATCAATAGAGAACGCGTGAAAAAAAGACTCCATAAAATACTTTTGCGCTAACGTTGACAGAGCTGTCGAGCGACGAAAAATGGTGTGACCGAAATGGACTCAACAAAACATTTAACCGGTAAACCATTGCTGACTCTAAAGCCGCGACGATAAATAAACGTGTAGATTTACATGTCGTGGCTTATATTTAAATGGAGGTGTTCACATATTGGACGACACGATGAAATGTCGTCTACGACTTTTTTGCGGTGACAACAGTTTGTCATGGTAGTGGGAACGGCTAGCGCGGCAGTCGTAAAACGATAAAAAATTGTCAAGAACAAATCATTTTTCGTTGTTGTGTCTATCTATCGTAGCCACGACAAACAGTTGTTATAATGGGAACAGCTTCTTCTTATTTTCGTTTTGAAGCTCTCAAACTATACTTTTTCTGACCAATATTTGGCAACTTGTACTTTTCTATTGTTGACTTCGTCTAGATCCTGTAAACTGCAGGTGGTTATGGAAGATGAGCAGTATAGCAGGGAACAGCTGGAGACGATAGTCGTCCGACGATGAATTAACCGTTACGACATAGTTGGAATGCGGCCTAAGCCATACGTGGAATGAAAAGCGTACATGTACACACACATTTCTTCCAAGCAACTGCAATTCAGAATTACTCTTTGAGAATTTTGCTGCTAAATTCACATTATATTTCATAGCTACAAAGTCAGGAATTGTGGTTCACCAAGACCGAAGGTATAAAGGCAATGACTTGAACGAGGTAAGAGCGAACCGTCTGCGTTTGATACGAAACGTAAACGTAAACGGTAGCGTTTTTGTTATCTTGTCTGACGGGCCACACAAAGGTGACACGACCCGCATCTACAGCTTTATCTCGTAAATCCTTTCATAAGAAGCTGACATACTCGTCTCAGCAAAAAATACAACATTTTGCCTTCATTTTGGTTGACAATAACGTCGACGATCTCTAGAATTACGGATAAAGTTTTCAAGGCTAGGTGAACTGTAATAATTCCTCTTCAAATCAAAAGTCAAAATATTTTATTTCACATAGGCCTACATGGGCACTTGTAAAACGTCAGAAGCTAGTGTACGGTTCCAAATTGGTCGTATTCTATGGAGAAGAACCGGCAAGAAACTCCATCGTTACTCTTTTAAAAAAGTGGTTGATATTACAATATTGATAGATATTATGTAAGAACAGTGTAGACCAGTCAATATTGTACACAATAAAAATAATCATAATAATAAAAATTAAGTCGTAATAGGAAGTAATCTAAGAGTTCGTGGAGAATACTGTGTTCTCACCTTCACATTACAAAAAAGAGGCTATATAAAAAAAGCAAGAAAAATATACTCGTAAATAATTACAACTATCAATAGTCTCTTCTTTTCATTGCCTTATCTCTTCATTCAGGGTCGGCTCTCCTCGTCTTTAGGCGCCAGGATGGTCTATCCTGGTCTGTGCGTCCAGCTGAGCTCGTTCTAGATCTTTGGATACAGTGGTCCACCAAGTAGCTAGAGGGAGCTTCGGCTTTTTCACCTGTCCGGGATCGCTAGTCCTTCTTTACTGGGTGCTCTGCGACCCTCTCATAACATGTCCGAACCAGCGCATACGACTCTCTGATATCTTATCTGCTAGAGTCTGTCTAAAAAGTCAAACGGCTTGGTTAATTATTAGGGCAAAATGAAATCTGATTTTGTAGTCAACGCTAGTTCAACAATCAAGGTTGAATAAGAGATCTTGATCATTGTTTACTAATAAAAGAACCATAGAAAAAGTATCGAATATAAGTATTTTTAAATGATTAAATATTATACAAAATTCCCAAATCGTTTGACTTTTCAGACCGACTATATGAGTGTAACTTTGAAGGAGCCTTTGATGTATTCGTTACGTACCTTATCAAGTCTCGTAACGCCAGCCGACCATCACACACAACATAGTGTCGCAACTGTAATAATTCCAAAATATTTACTTTGACTCTCACTTCAATTTGTATTCCAAGTGGTAACTGATCCTGTTCATGTTTGACGCCAGGAATTTCGTGTCTCTTAAACTCCAAATACAATGAGAGAAGGATAAACGAACTGAGACAGGTACCTAATGAGAATCAATCTAATCAGTAAAAAAACTAGCCAAGTACGAGTCGAACTCGCGCACGAAGAGTTCCGTACAGTTCCGCGTTCGTAGCAAAAAAGGGTAAAAAATTTCAATTTTTGATGCCAGAAATTCTGTGTATCTCAAACTCCTAATACAATGAAAGAACTAACTGAGTCCGGTACCTAATAGGAATCAATTGAATCAGTAGAAACGTCTAAAAAAACCGGCCAAATGATAGTCAGACTCGTGCACGAAGGGTTCTGTACCGTCCGTAGCAATAAATGCCAAAAAAATTTCGTTTGTTGTGTGGAAGCCGTACTTAAACATTTATTTTATCCTGTTTTTAGTATTTTTTGTTATAGTGGCAATAGAAATATATCTTTCAACTGTCTAGCTATCAAAGTAAATGAGATATCTGCCTGGTGATAGTCGGATGGGCAGTGGATCTTAGTAATAGCGTACCGCTTTACGGAATCCTAAAAAAATGGTAACCCAAGAAACAGCCGGTTAAGCGCTACGGAGTATCTACAATGGAACCCTAGAGTTAATGTCACTGTTCATGTGATACAATCTGGTGACAGACGGACGGAAAATAGAGCCTTAGTAATAGAGTCCCGTTAATAGAGTACCCTTTAGGTACGGACTACGGATCCCTAAAAATTCGACACGTAACATAAAGTCTACAGATCCTCACCATCCTCTAAATCACCTATTCATGGCACAGAGGCGGCCGCTTGCCAAACCAGAATAACAAACCGTTTGACACACGTCCGTGCACCCTACCTTATCAAATTGACCTTCGATTTGTTCAGTTGAATCGTAAAATCGGGAACGCGGTGTTCAAAAAGGATTGCCACATAGCTATCTTCTATATAATATATGTAACTTTCAGCACGGTGAGCATACTTGTGTTGCTTGAATTGGCACAGCTTCATTATATCCAACACAGGCGCGGGCTTGTGGACGGCCAGCAATAGGTAGCTCCGTCCGGTAATCGTCCGGACCGAGCCCAAGTCGTCGACGGTGCCCGGAAGGCGGTGAAGGAATTGTCAGCCACCGTAGGGGCCTATCAGGGTTCCGATCTATTGCCTACTAGGGCCATGGGTGATGCGAAAGAGATCACTGGGGCCCTGGAACAATGGTAAAGAGGGAAAAGGAGTGGGTTTTTAGTCAGTAAAAGTCTGGCACGCCGTCTCGCTCCGCCCAAGGGCGGGAGATGTCATTTAAATGAATTTCCCACCTAAAAAAAGAAAAAATACCTAATTGTATAGTCGTAAAAGAGCCTGAAGAGGCTGCTTTTCCACTCGCCTACCGTAAACATCGAGCATGGTTTAAAAGCTTGTTACTTCATCTAACGCAATCCAACGTGACGTTTGACGAAAAGGCAACGCGAAGAAATAGTGATAAAACCTTAAAACTCTGTTGGCATTCAGTAATTCCGTGATTTACTCGAATATTTTACAAAACTGGTTCCAGGAAATTCGTGTTTTTTTTTAAACACTTAAATGTATGTTGCACTTTTTTGATTTTTTAATTTTTTAAGTAAATTAAGAAGTGTCAAAGTTCATGCAAAATAGCAGATTTTCAGAGGTCATAACTGGATTAGTTTTACACAAATTTATAAATTGATTTTCATAGAAGCCTAGATAATATCCACAAGATACTGTGTTTCCAAAATATCTAATGAAAAATGTGTAATAACGTCATAATCGCGTAAGAGCGGATGTATGAAAAACAGTGAAAATGTATGTCGAGATGCAGCCTCTTAAGTAAAGCGTTTACTATAAAGGAGTTATTCCTTATGTGGGGCGTAACATTTAAAAAAAAAACTGGGCTTTGGCCAGGGTTCCGTGCAAACTACAATTCCCGAATGGAGTCTCGAAGATTTTTTCGAATTGCATTTTTTTTTGGTGACGTAGTACGTAACAACAAATTTACTGTTTTTAAATTTTTTCCTATACCTGTGCTATACGAACTTGCTTTGTGCCAAATTTCAGAATTATGGGTCAACGCGAAGTACTCTATGAATTTTGATCTTTGAGAGTATCAAAATATACGGCCATATATTTTTTATTCGGTAACTTAGAAGTTTGATTTTTTCACAGCTTCTTTTCAACTCGATACTTCCACTCGTTTTCGAAATAAAGGGTTTTGACAGACAGACAGACTGACAGACGGACGGACAACAAAGTGATCCTATAAGGGTTCCGTTTTTTCCTTTTGAGGTACGGAACCTTATAAAACATTGCCAAAAAGCTTAACCCAGAAAACATCGGTGTTGGCTTGCAGACGGCGAGCCAAAGTCGGGTTGAGGGCGCATTGTGGTTCATACGCGCATGAGAGTTGTCAGCAAAATTGCCTGCTAGGTCTGCGGATAGTTCGAAGGAGTTATCGTAGTCCTCACAAAAAAGGGCAACCGAAGGAAAACTGTGGGTTTTAGTCAGTAAAGTCTGACACTCTCTCCTGCTCTACCCAGAGCGGAAGAAGTTATTTAACGGCTTCCTACGTAAAAGAAGGCATCGTTATTGTTTCGATAAAAACAGTTATGACTCAAGAGATATCCTGCAAACCAGGAAAAACCAGCTTCTTAAAGAACACTATTCATCTTAAACTTGCGATAATTCATACACAGAGTCGTCCAAGGTCAAAAAATATTCATAACGAACTCCATTTTTATACAAAAACACGCTTCAAATTCATATTAGGCAATATAATGATGTAATATCGAGCACGACTGCTAACTTCCGCATCATTAAGGGTAATTTGAGCACGATTTGACAGAAAACATCCCATCAAATTGATTTGACACTATCACCAAGTGCCTTTTATCGTCAATATCGTAAATTACGTCTAACATAACAAAGTGTGGAGGGATGGATCCAGGATTTATTTCAGAGCACACAAGGGTCAGTAAGGCATACGTTCATTTTTATCAAAGTTTCAATCATACACATTATCATCACAATTTGCACTGTGGAACGTAAGCCTCCTCCAAGTGTCGCCACAATGAACGGTTCATCGGATTCCCGCGCTTCTCACCAGGTCAAAGATCCACCTTGTGGGACGCCGCGTCTTCGGATACCCGGTCGCCACTCCAGGACCTTTTGGCCATCAGTTCTGCAAGCAGTGCGCCCTGCCTGCTACCACTTAAATTTAGCGATTTTTCGGGCTATGTTGGTGACTTAACACAGAATAACACATATACAATAAGTTATTATTTAAAAAAATTTTAGGTTATGAAAAATAAATATATTATGGCCTTTTATTTTTGAGATTCTATAACATTAGTTTTGGTATATTCGAAACGATACGTGTCTAGTATTTTTATGTAAAGCATTTACAAAATTTAATAACTGTATTATGAAAAACCACGAAATTTGAAGCGATTGAAGGGTTGTTTTGCACTTGCAACCGGCTATTTGCTGGCACCTAAAGCCCGCTATGGCCTGCCGTGACCTGTGTTGTACATGGTGCTGGTGGTGTCCAACTTGCGACCTTTTTAAATATTTTTAGGACAAAATATAACCTGGTGTAAAAACTATTAGTATCCATTCAGTTACTGATTCTGAACAAGCTATGTATAATCAGGTTTTGCAATAAACTAAAAATAATCTACACTAATATAATAAAGACGAAAAGTTTGTTTTTTTTGTTTTATATTTTTTTGTTTGTAGGAGGTATTCTCTGAAAGTACTGGTCCGATCGCTAATTCTTTTTTCACCGTTAGAAAACCGATTTATTCCTGAGTGTCATAGGCTATATTTTATGTACGTGGGTGAAACCGCGGGCAAAAGCTAGTCTTGTATAATTGTTTTTGTCCCACGGGCAAACTGGGCCACTGGGCAAAGTCTACCCCTTTCGCCTCCCACTCTTCTCAGTGTGTCGCCTCTCCAACCAATTCAACGTAAATGGCCACATATGTATGTATACTCAAAAATAAGCGAATGTTATTAAAGCGGCATAGCACATTAAATCTCAGAACTCCTTGGTTTATTTGAACTGTGTTCGTTTGAGGGAGCATGTGCCCTAGTGCCCACCCGCCTCCCTCCACGTATCCGCCCTGCTTGACAGTGTGTATCAGTACGACGTCAGTATATTATGTGATTTGAAGGGAAAAGCGACAAACAAAGTAATATCGCAGACATTGACCCTGAAAGTAAGTTTTTGGCCTTGTGCCAAGGGCTTAGAGGTTGCTAAGGCACTTAAGTAGACAGTTTTTTTTTTTTTGTTTTAATTCTTTTTTGTGTTTTTCGGGTAATTCAATGTTGTTAATTGCTTTGGGAAGAGTTAGCTCATGAATTTCACTACTGTTTATTCTATAAATTGTATTTTGTTTTCTACAGTATGGCAAAAAAATAAGGCTGAGTTAGTAGCTTATTAACTACATTATCGTGTAAACGGCTTTTAACTGATCCATATATTTTATTATTGTCATTATATTTGTATTAGTTTACATTAACAGACCACGTAACTTCATTAGTGATTTTCATTTTGTGAACATCATTTCTATTTAGATTTATTAGTGGTATAATAATTATGTCATTTGTTAGTACGTTTAGTATTTATTTTTTATTATTAGATATACACCGTTCAATTTTAATCGTTTTAATCCCGTGGAGGGTCGATCCGGTACATGAAACACTATCGATTTGTAAAGATAAAATTAAAAAAAAAAGTACCTTTTTTTCAAAAGTCGTATTAATTTGCGCATGTACGAAATTAATTTCTTTAAGAAAACGTCAGCTGAGCGGGTTCAATGACCTGTAGTTAGTAGTCGACGTTGCGTACAAACTATCTACAGGTCATTGAACGCGCTCAAGTAACCGTGTAGATTCTTGTCGGCTCTTTTTTAATAGAAAGCGAGCAATTGGATCCTTTGAGGTTTTATAAGTGTCCATATCTATGTATGTGAAACATAGTTATATTGAATAGGAAATCTGAGTAAACAAATTTAAAAAAAAAAAAAAATTAACGGCAACTTAAATAAACAAACTTAAATAAACAGTTATAAAAATCGAATGACATCTAAAGCAAAAGAATAATAGATCGAAACGAAAAACAAATGAACGCGATGGAAGACCAAACAACGTAAATCCTCGTTTAAATTTCCTTAATACATTTGACGACGTGTAGCTGCAAACACAACACTACAAAATAATATAGATTTCCCTTTGCCTCGAGACAATTGCCAATTTGCATTTTAAATAAACATCGGTACGGACGATATCTATGTTATTTCCTTGAATTAATAAACAGGGTTTGTTTTTCAACAAAATAATCTACATCTTGTGTTTTTAGCATAACGCTGTGTAAGAGAACAAACATTTTATTAGCATAAGTAGCTTTTGCCACGACTTCGCTAGCGTTAATTTAAATTTTGACATTTAATTCTAAAGACATGTAGACAGTCTAGCATCCTAAAGAAATTAGGGCCATCTAAAGTTATTGCTATTTTCCTCAGGAACCGTAGGTACTTTTTCAGGACAAAAAAGGGATGTCAGCAAAACTGTAAGGGTCTAGCAGGGCAGAAGCCTTCTGGGGCCATGGGTTGACTTCTGAAGGGAATCCCGTGATCCTGGAACGCAAAGGGCAAAGAAAGAATATAGATGCGGTTTTAGTCAGTAAAAGTCCAACACGACTTGCTGCTCCACTCTTCTTCGACATCATTAGGACAGCGTTATGTAAGAACGGATTAAGCGACACTAGAGAGAATTTGAGAAAATGAACGCTGTGCATTTTGGATAGCGTTCATTTTCTCAAATTCAGACAGACAGATTGCCGTTCAGTGGGTAATCTTCTTAGAAGTTTACCCACTGAAAGGCAATCTAAGTAAGTAGTAGCAGTAATTCAATCAATCGAAAATTAGCACTTAACTCTCGACCTCCCACTATTATGTTTTACCGGTAGGATATGTCAGACATCCCGTTCCAATACGCACAAACTTTTTGGGAACACATTCATTGTTCGTCTCTGATTACGTTATCGAAAGGTTAAAAAACGATAATTTACCAATTAATGTTGAATTTAAACATTATTATCAGTTATTTTTGCTCAGTGGACGGTCCACTGAGCAAAAATAACTTTTTTTGTTGCTTCATTATTGCATAAAAAAGTTCACAGACGCGTGTCTCAAACGGATGGGGTTCCAACCAGGCTGAGATATCGTGTCCATGAGCGGTGTCTGTGGTATGCGTTGCTCGAACGCGCTTTGTATGTAGATTGACTACTGTACTATTTATTTTGTGACACAACGCAGCCACAAAATAGATAGCTACAGAAGACAATCTACATACAAAGCGCGCTCGAACAACGCACACATAGACACCGCTCACGGACACAACATCTCGGATTAATTGCCCGGTCGCATCCGTACAGTTCGGCACAACGCGCTGACTGCAACGTGATCGCGTAGCGTAGGTATAAAAAGTGAAGTTCATACATGAGATTGACTTCTGTACCTATCTATTTTGTGACGCAGCCTTATCTTGCTAACGCTCCAAGGTACCCCAAGGTTGTTACCACCGCCGTTACTTTATAGCAAGTCATCAGCATGCGTGTCGCGAGGCGCGCTGTAAACGCTGTGGTATCACGGCTTCTGAAGTGATAAGATGACAGCCGTTTGAATACTAAATACGACTCGTTGTAGTTATGACTCGTTTTAGGAACGGGTTGTAGGTTAGAGGCAGTCATTTAAATTAGGTGCTACAAGTTTTTAAGATGCAAAGTATGCTAGAGTATAAGGTAGTGTTAAGTGCAAAAATGTTTGAGGTCTTTTGGAATCTGTTGCTCGTTTTCATTCTAATTTAAACAAACATTTCGTAAAGATTTATGGGAAAAAAGTTTGTTCAATTGAATATGATCATATCACTTTGACAGAGACTTCGTTGGCGATAAAGTTTTCATAAAAAGTTTAACATCCTTATAACTAGCAATGACAGCCTTTTTTAATCACTAGCTTTTACCCACGGCTTTACCCGCATACATAAAATTAAGAAAGAAAGCAGCTTTCTATCGGTGAAAAAGTTTCGCAATTGGACCAGTACTTTCAGAGATTACCTCCTACAAACAAACAAAAACTTTACCTCATTATAATATTAGGGGTGAGTTGCACCATTTAACTATAACGATAACAAAGCCGTTAACAGTTGTCAAATCGTCGAATTGACCAATAGGCGGCCGTTTCACGACTGGTTATGGTTTGGTTATCGTTATAGTTAAATGGTGAAACTCACCCTAAGTGTAAAGTTTGATTAAATTACAAGTTTGAGAACAGTCCTTTGAATACAATGTTTAAAACAACATAAGGTTTTCTATTGAAGATAGTCATCAAAACTAATAATGACAATCTTTAGTATTTACTTAGGTTACTATTTGTGCTTACTTTCAAGTATATCGGCACATGGAATGTGAATTTGCATACTAACGAAACTCCCCTTTTTCACTTTCAAGAGGGTCTTGGAGGATTTCCAAAAACACAGGAGGTGCTCGCCTACGTCATCAAAAGGTGTTGGTGCAAACTTGTGCAAAATTTTATGTTCCTATTCCCAGTGGTTCCGGCCGTGCTTTAATATGTCAGTTAGTCAGTTTCTCCATAATACAATTCATTCCAAGTAGCTTACCCAGCGAAATCCATACCACCTAACAGTCTATGAATGTAGTATATCTTTTGATATAGTTTGTCTTTCGATTTATCTTTCGAGTGCAATGAAACCAAGCCTAAGTAATATATCAAGTTACACACAATTTTAATATAAAAAAATTATCTACATCGACTTCGTACATTTTACGCGATGCGCGCACAACTGAAATTTTCTACAGATTTATTATATGTATACATAACTAACATAATAATAGATGGAGAGGGAGAGGGCGGCCAAAGAAAAGATGGATGGATTCTGTGAGAAGTGATATGAAAGAAAAAGGAGTTAGTGATAGCATGACGAGTGACAGGACAAAATGGAAGACAAAAACGTGTTGCGCCGACCCCAAATAAAACGGGACAAGGGCAGGAAGAAGAAGAAGAAGAACTAACACAATACTTGAGATCTCGAGATTTTAAAATGGCCTTTTATGTTTTGATTTCGAAACAGAAACTAAATTCCGATGTCGTGATATTCTACCCGACTTCGATATCTTTTAGCCAACGTTCTGAAGCACGTACACAGATAATCTATATTCAATTTCAACACAAAGTTGTGAAGCTACAGAGCGGAGTAAGGTAATTTTCCTCGGAGTAAAAACGTTGTGAAACTTTCTCTCGTCCGTTAAAGATACATCCCTTGCAAAATTTCATTTTAGTGCGTTCAGCTGTTTAGAGAGACGTTGATAAATGAGTTACCAAGTCACCCTGGAATTAGTCTGTCCTACATGTTATATACTTTATAATATTATCTAAACAAGAAAAAGTGAGAAATTAGTATATTAGACGAAGTTTAAAAGTGGCGCCAGTGAGTGAAAAGTTGGAAGGAAATCGTTTGTCTTGGCATGGTCATGTGAAGAGGAGGGATGAAACGCATGTTACTAAAAGAGTTCTGAGTATACATGAAGCTGGATGAAGAGGGAAAGGGAGGCCAAAGAAATGATGGATGTATTGTGTGAGGAGTGATATGAAAGAAAAGGGAGTTAGTGATAGTGTGACGGGAGACAGGACAGAATGGAAGAAAAAACGTGTTACGCCGACCCCAAGTAATATAAGGGCAGGAAGAAGAATTATGTAAACAAGAAAATGTTATTTTAAAATGTGTGATGTTTCAATCCTATGGACTTCTTTGATATTTTTAGTGTCTATTTATATTGATGGCATAGTTGCCGCAGTGATTGAGCGATTGGCTGTTGAGCTGCGGGTCGCAGATTCAATTTTCGCACGAAACAAATATTTGTATGGTCTACAGAAATGTGTTCCGGGTCTGAGTGTCTCATGTAAGTGAGTTTAAATGTTTATGGACGTACCCACGATACTTGTGTATTATAACACAATGCATAACACAGCAATCGTAATCATAATCTGAAGGGTAAAGTTATCTTAGAACCTTTGGTCTTATTCATAAAACATAACATAATCGGTATATTACGTACTCGCTGCTGGGGATTCAGATCATTTCGGGTTAGTGGATGTCACATCTTCAAATAGAGATCTTGTCTTTTTCATATATAGCATTGTGTGTGGTACTATATAAGGCTTAATGAGCCATAAAAGATGCAGATAACGCAAGGTCACAGTAACTTTCACGATCGGTAGAAAGGGCGGCCACGCATATGCAAAAATAAAACCGGCAAATGTGAATCAGAAATCAGAAACTTCATTTCAAATAGACTAATAACAGGCACTTTTGATTTGTCAAAATGTCGGTCAGTCAAAAAAAAAGTGAAAGTTAGTTGCGTGATCCAAAGCGTAGATCTCTACCACAAAATAGATAGGTACAGAAGACAATCTCATGTATGTACCTACTTCACTTTTTATTCCTACGCTCGATGGACGCACACTAATGAGCGTTTTAGCCGGAATTGTTCGACGAGTGATTCGAGACGCGACCGAGACATCGCGTCTGTGAGCCGAGTCTTTGTGTGCGTTGCTCGAGCGCGCTTTGTATGTAGATTGACTTCTGTACCTATATATTTTGTGTCTCTATGGAGAAGAACGTGCAAGAAACTTCATGGACACTCGTTCAAATCATGTCAGTTACAAAAATTTTGGTTACATATTTTTTGTCGCTTCTGTTATGTGAGCACAATATTAATAAATAAAGAAAAAAAAAGAGTATTTAATACTCAATACTTTATTGCATTCCTATAACTATATTTTTATACCATCTATGTACATATGTACATAGATGGTATAAACATATAGTTAAGATCAATATGGACCCTGTCGAGCACAGCAAAGCTAGGACAGAGGGTGAAGGCTAATAAAAAAAAAAGATATTTTAATTCATTTTTGTTATCATTATTATTAAATTATGTACATATCTATTTAAATTAAATTGTGTATACACGTTATTATATCATTATGTCTTATTGGTACATTTTATTTATTTATTGTCATCATTATTATTAAATTTTGTTATTATTGAAATTAATTTGTGTATGTATATTATTGTAATGTCTTTAATTTAGCTTTATATATATAAAAAGTATTAGACTATGCAGAACGATCAATCTACATGCTCCCTGAACGGAATAATCCAATCTACCCACACTCGGTAAAAACCATTTTAAATTCAATTGTATTAACCGAAAACAATCCAATTCCCTTACATTTGTCGTCCAATCGAAGTGTGATTCCCATAAGCTGGTTATATTCAATCTGCTCAATATTGTGCGTGCTCTCTGAAGGAATCCACAGATTACCACGGCTCAGCTGAGTAAAACGGTTTACTACAACCTGAATCAGGGTATCACGAATCAAATCAAACGTCTTACCCTTTACCTGCCTACTATTTAAGTGTCGAAACAATTTTTGCCACCGTTACTGACGGCTAGAATATAATACATAATAATAAAAACAAGAGAGCAGTGGTAGCCGAGTGGTATCGGCCTCGATTTACGAGTTGTAGGTCACGGGATCAAACCCAGCCAGGCACTTTTTTTTTCTTTTTTTTTTAACAACTACCACACAACGGCGTCTAGTCCCAAGCTAAGCAGAGCTTGTGTTATGAGTACTAGACAACTGATAAACATACTTATGTATTTCGAAATAACATATTATAGATAAATTACACCCAGACATAGAACAAATGATCATGCTCATCACATAAACATTTGTCCTGGGTGGGAATCGAACCCACGACCTCCGGCATAGCAGTCAGGGCCACTAACCACTAGACCAACAGGCCAGTCAAGCATTACTTTGTGTAATTTATTTCATCACCACTGCTCTCAAAACGGCGAAGGAAAACATCGTGAAGAAACCGGCATGTCCTAGAGCCAAAAATTCAAAGACATGTGACATCCACCAACCCGCACTGGGCCCGCGTGGTGGATTAATTCATGAAACCCCAAGCGAACAAGGCGGCGTTCGCGCACCTATTGTCTTTCTATTGTGTCTGTAATTTCCACGATTGAAAGGTTAAGGCCCATTCCCAACAGTGGAAATATTAAAAGGCCGACTATGCTATGCTATGGTAAGAAAAACAAACTCTAGACGGGATGATAGCCGAACTGTGGTAGAAGAAACGTAGAATAAACAGCGGCTTGGACGAAGGAAAAGATCGCTTACAAATAACTGTTTGTCTATGTATAAGTTGCACCTGCCATGTTATGTT
This sequence comes from Mythimna ferrago, assembly GCA_910589285.2. Classification (NCBI taxonomy): domain Eukaryota; kingdom Metazoa; phylum Arthropoda; class Insecta; order Lepidoptera; family Noctuidae; genus Mythimna; species Mythimna ferrago. Next base: position 11,754,741 of record OU342695.1, read on the forward strand.
TCTGCACCACCCTAAGGTCAACTAGTAGAAAATGCCTATGGCTTTAAGTCCGCCTTAGTACAGTGTTATGTGCATAAAGCTTTAATAAATAAATGTGTTGTGCGCTGTGTGATAGTTGTGGAATATTCGACATACGTTGTGATGTTGTTTCATAATTGTGATTATTATCTAATTTTATTGATTAATTGATTTTATTGGAAATGTTTTAGCTATTATTAATTTATTTTCTATTTTTTTTTTTTGGAAAACATTCAGACACAATTTATATTGTTAAAATGAATAAATAAATGAAAATGAAAATGAAATATAAAAAAAAAAAAATTGCGATTGTGACTACTGACTAATGCCTATTGTCCACGGATGCGTAGCTTCATAGAGTCTGTCTAAAAAGTCAAACGACTTGGGTAATCTAATGAAATAATCAAATTCTTGAAATCTGATATAGTCAACACTGGTTGAACAACCAAGGTTGCAAAGATATGATGAAAAGTATTGTATAGGTAACGGCACGAATCTTGAGCGCTGACCTTCACTTGCGTAAAAGTCAAATATCGGGCCTATTTAGTGGTATTATGAAGTGAGACGCGGGGCGGGGAGTGTCAGTGATTGGCTCGCCGCACCATCGTGTCATACACGTCACTCGTGATTCGTTCCCTACGCTTGCTGCATGTACAACGACGACAATTGTCTCGCCAATGTATGGAATGCGCAAAGCGATCCCCACTCTGACGACGAGCGCTCAAGATTCGTGCTGGTACCTATACGTAATATACAACCTATAACAGATTTTTTAATTCGTATTAAATTTCCAAGTCGTTTGACTTTTTAGACAGACTTATAGACGCGTAGAAAAAACTATGAAACTCTGTCGACAGCAACGACACGACAGACATATTGTAGCTTCGTCGACATTTTCATTGTTTTGTATATAAGCTTCACGCAGGCGTACACAAAGCACATAATGACGAATACTCGTCTATAAAGCTACGCTTCCGTGGTCAGTAGGCTTAATACTCGTTTTTACCAGAACAGTGGGTACTAGGAGTATAGATGGCAGAGAAAGTGGCTCGTGTCTAACTGTGGGTGGACGCAGAACATGACGATCGTACTTTTAACGCCCACGACAGAACAAAAGCTACAACGAACTGTTTAGAATGAATGTGGGCGAATAACGAGTGCCACAGTTTTAAACCCACGCTCCACAATTCGGAATACCTTCCCGTAACAATTATAACATTATATTTCTTACTAAGGGTTGTTCCTGTAATCCTATTGACAGCACAATACTTGAACTAAAATAGGAAACCAAAAGGTAGAGGTCAGAAATAGGGTTGCCAACTTTTAATAATAATTAATTAATGTACAACAAAATTCAAACACAATGCAAATTGTTATATATGAATAAATTAATGAATGAATGAAATAATAGAAGAAATAGAGTATATCTCATTTTAAAGAAGGTAAATAAAGAGTACGGGCTTATAAAAAAGAGTATCATTTAAAAATTTTCAAAAGGTATTTTTGGTACAGATAGCTGTGAAATTGCCTGGGTACCTTAGTGTCTATTTTCCCTTGCACGTTAGAATTCAGGTTTTCAAAAATGTAACTAGATGGCGTTGGTTTCTTCCCAGCTAAATGGCGACCAAGGCAATCTCACAAACCATAAACTTGACTTTTAGTTTGACAGAAAATATACACATGCGTCATCATTATCGTCAACAACTGAATGTGAGGGTAGATTGATAAAAAAATATGAGACACAAGCATAACTAATTTCGTGATTCTTATCAAATGTTTGTAAGCGGGCACGAATATTGCGTCTAGCGTAACAAGTAACGTTAAATTTCGAGACAGTTCATTAGAGTCCATTTGGTTCAATAATAACAACAGCGACTTATAAAGAATGTGTAGCTGGTTCAAATCTCATATATTACAAATCTTTTTTTTTTGTTTTCCAGCTTTTGTGTTTTAGTTAGGTATTATTTATAAACATTTTGAAAAGGATATAATAATGGTATAAAAAACTACTTATTAAGCAATTTTGTTTCTTTTGCAGTAAGACTGCTGATAGCTTAATGTGATATTTTTATACAAGTTGGCTTAGTGGTCTATGTAAAGACTTTGACGCAGTAAGGCACGAGATTAAATCGCAAATCTTGTAAATTTTTTTGCTTTCCATTTAAAACATTTTCAAAACGTTATTGTAAGCTACAATCAACTAACTAGACATTCTTCAAACATATCTGGAATAATTTCGCTTGACTTGTATTAAGTGGGTAGTCAAGAGAATTAGGCATATTCATCATAAAACTGGTATTCAATTGTTACTTATTTAAGGGTACAGAAATAAAAATGAACCGTTCTAATAACGCAAAAACCAGTCGACACTAATTGCAGTGACGTCATGTAAACAATTTTTAGCCCGTAACATTTGCTACGTGGTTAATCCGCCACTGGCACTATTGAAATAAATAAACTGTTTTTGTCATGTTCAAAATTGTATTACCTTCAAATATTTCTATCCTTTCATAAGCAATTTAATATCTTCATTTCTTTTATGTGTTTTACCTTTATATATAGTTATTTAAATTACGTCTATTAGACGAATACTTAAATTATCTTTGTATGTAAAATTGTAAATATTACATATAAGTAATATTTAGTTGTTTTTCATTAATGTTGTTATTTATTTTTAAAATATTAATTTAAATTGATTAATTTAATTTAATATACATTTTAGATAAGATAAGATAAGATAAGACATTTATTTGTAGAAACATGAGTATACATATAAGGCATGCAGGTTGTTCATAAACAAAAAAAGATCCGTCATGTTCGGCCTTTGTGGCATACAAATATATAGGTAAGAAAAGTCATTCAACAAGGCTAAAAACATTATTAAATTTTCACACAAACTAAAAATTAAATTTTACAATAAATTACAAATTTGAATTAAATTGTCCCTCTAATTATAAAATGTCAAAATTATAAAATGTCAAAATTACAAAATGTCATAATTACAAAATGTCAAAATTACAAAATGTCAAAATTATAAAATGTCAAAATTATAAAATGTCAGTAAATATTTGTTAAATTTGTAATATTACACTTTGTCATTTATAAATTCTAAAATACTGTAATATGCTTTCCCAACTAGATATAATTTTAGCCGCTTTTTTAGTATGTGTGCGCTTAATTCCTTCCATCCCTTAGGGAGTTTATTAAATATTAAAGGCGCCATGCAAAATACACTCTTTCGCATTAGTGCTGTTTTCTAAACACAAACCTACTAAAAGTAGTGTGACGGGTTTGAACTTACGACCACGTCCACATAAGTCTCCAGTTACAACCATTAGACTATTTCGACTTATGGAATAATGTTGAAATGAACAAGTGCATTACGTAACAGGACCGTATTCACAACCTTACTTCAAAGTTACGTCTTAAAGATCAAATTGTCATAATAGTATTCTATAATATTTGACCACCTTGATAAACTCATTTGAATTAGCCCCGAATTGAATACCACTTATCTTCTGCTAATTGCAGAAGGTTCAAATTCGTCTAACTTTTAGGATGTCTTATATTATCTACCTTCTACTGCCAGGTGGGTCAGATTTCTAGTTCCTCTGTGCTTTTTGTAAGTTATGAATAACAAAAAAAAATCGGTAGGATTTATATCGAAGCTGACAAGTGGATATTTAATTGTAATATAATATGACTGGCCTGTTGGTCTATTGGTTAGTGGCCCTGACTGTAATGTCGGGGTTGTGGGTTCGATTCCCAACCAGGACAATGTTTGTGTGTTGAGCACGATCATTTGCTGAATCTGGGTGTAATTTATCTGCAATATTTATGTTTTTAGAAATATATAAGTATGTTTATCAGTTGTTTAGGACTCGTAACACAAGCTTTGCTTAGCTTGGGACTAGGCGCCGTCGTGGAATATTATTATTAATATTCAAGTCGGTAGTTACTCAACAATAGGAAAAAAAGCAGGTAAACAGGCTCATCAAACAAAAAGGCAATAATAAAATAATATAGATGTTTATTTCTTACAGTTTACTATTCAACAGTCAGTTTATCGAATAAGATTATAATATTACTTGTAATTTTTTATTGAGGCCATAGCTTAAATATTCGTTTCCCAAATTGGAAAGAGGATTGAAGCTTATGTAACCTTAACAAAAACAAACAAGAGGCAAGATATTTAAAAAAAAACCTACCAATTTGCACAACAACATATCAAATGTTTAGTAGGTAACATAAAAAACAAAATTATGTTGTGTTTTAACTTTAAGTTTCATAACTTTTTTAAATTATTTCAAATACATGTATTAAGTAAAACACACATAACGAGGTCTCCAGTACGCACTGAGTAAATATGTAATATTAATTAAATAATCATTTATCAATATCTCGTGTAATCACCATTTTGGTAAATAACAGCTTGCATTTGGGAACGCATTGAATTAATCAAATTTTTACACAAATCTGATCCACGAATACTCTCCCATATTTGTAAACAATGAGCCTCTAACGCATCTGGAGTACGCTCGTTTTGATTATTCCACCGTTGAACAATAACACCCCACAAATTTTCAATTGGATTTAAATCCGGTGATCTAGCAGGCCAAGGAATAGCGCAAATGTCATTATGTTGACGAAACCAAGCCTGCACACTGTGCGAACGGTGTAGGTATTGGACAATTATCCTGCACAAATGTTATCTGTTGCAATTCTTCGCTTGGATATACAGTTCAAACCAGTTCGAACTGTGGGCAACATTGTCTCCTCCAGCACTTCTATATAATTTGCACTATATACTCGGTTTGGTATTCTCACTAGTTCTCCCGGATCGGCTGCACTCATCCATCCCCACATGTTCACCGTTATATGGCCAGATTGCCTATTGGGCACTAGGTGATCACTTGTGTATCGCGTATTATCTCGACGCCACAAACATAATCGACCGTGTTCACTGGACTTAAAAGCTTTTTCATCAGTAAAGATGACATTACTCCAATCAAAATTTAAGTGATCCATAACAAACTGCAATCTTGCTCTTTTATGGTTTTCCGTAAGCAAAGGTTTCACAGCATGCCTCCGATAATGCAGCCCTTCACTATGAAGAGCACGACGGACAGTATCGACGCTTGTGTCAAATAAACCAGCATAGTGGTTCGTCGGCAAAAATCCATTTTCTTCGTACTCCCTTACCATGGTTTGACGATGCAACATGTTTACAAGTTTTTGTCTACCAGTTCTTTGACAGTGTTTCAAAGAACACTCTTTTTCAAATCGTCGTACCCATAGAACAACTGTTTTTCTCTGCAACAATAAAACAGAAATATATAATAGCAAATAATGATTATTATAAAGGAGTTTTTTTGTTATATAAAAAGTGTAAAATAAGATTACTTACGTTTACACCGGTCTCTCTGGCTATTTCTGACAAATTTTTACCTTGATTATGCAAAGCAATTATTTGAGCTCTTGTTACTAAGTCTATATTACAATTCATACTCATTGTGATAAATTCACCTGATTAAAAATAAAATTGAACGAAAGGAGCACGAACGAAGTAATCAAAATGAACTTAGCTTACAATCAATTAAGCTTAGTCACAATTTTGTGGTCGAAGTATTATTTATACTACCTACTAATTATTATTTATAAATCCATAATCAACCTACCCTCTCAAGTTTTGAAATTGATACATAGACAATCAGATATTTATAAATTGATATTCAATTTTAATATTTTCATCTCTTTATAAAAAAATATAAATTATTTCAATGTTTAAAGAAACAAAAAGGAACTACAAAAAAAAAGCATTTGAAGCGCAGCAACGCCACCTAGTAGCAGTATAATATAAAGTTGTCGATAACAACATTTCAATCTGATTTTACGCTAGATGGCGTCATTTCTCGCTTCACACGATTTTTTTTCTGTACTATCCAACCACTATTGCAGCCGACCGTACATTTTGCTGCACATAAAAATTTTTCATTGTTTTTGAAAAAATTGTACGACTCCAAACATAGTTTACATAGATCACAACCTAAATTTTAATCAATTTCAATGAAGGTCTGTTCCTCTCTTCTCGCCACTTCACATTCATGAAAGTAGTTAACTTTTTTGGTTACTATAATAGATATGCCTCATTATATGAGTGAATGGCACTAATATAATAAACACTGTGTAAAAAAGTGTATTTTAGCGTCCTCTATTGGTATAATAGAGTACACCTGGACTCTTAGAAGACGCCATAACACTCTTTCACATGTAGTTTTCTCTCTCTTTTAGGTACATGTAGGTACAATACTCTATTTTAAAGTACGGTTGGCAACCCTAGTTAGAAGAAACAAGAATCATTCAAAAGAAAAGAGTTTATAAGTTCAATGAAAGCTTGATTAAATTAATTGAGTCTTGCTATTTTAAGTAATTCTCTCGATTTTAATCCGGTACTCTCGCATTTTGCCATTAGTTGGGTTAATATTAATGGACGCTCGCAGTCCGTTTAAGTCAACACAGTAAACGTTCATTAACTTTCAAAACTGGCCTTGTTTAAATTAACGATCTAATTTCAATAGTAATTGTCTGAAATGTCGATGGAATTCCTAAATAAAATACGCTGAAATACTTTGTTGTCAATTGTTTACTGTGTAGACATTTTTAGTCGTAATTTTTGTAGTTGCATTAGGTACATACTCTCAAAACGGTAATGGAAAACTAAAAATTTGAATTCGAAGTCATGTGATCCACCAATCTGCACTGGGCCCGCGTCGTGGATTACGATTAAGATATTTTTAGCCGCCATTTTTTAATAATTTGAGAGCACGTGCTCTTAAAACGTTGTTGGAAAAATCGTAAAGAAACCAGTATGTCCTAGCACCAAAAATTCAAAGACATGAGACATCTACCAGTCCGCACTGGGCCCAATCATGGCGGTAAGTCCCCTCTTTGAGGCGTGGCTGGAAAGACCTCACGGCGTCCTTACCTTCCGTATGACGCAGGTCCTCACCGGACATGGTTCGTTCGGGAGTTTCCTGCACCGAATTCGTGCGGAAGTGACGCCCGGGTGTCGCCACTGTGCGGAACGCCCGGAGGACACGGTGGAGCACAAAGTCGAGGTGTGCCCTGCTTGGGCGGAGCATCGCCGTGCCCTCGTGGGGGCGATTGGCGGCGGAGACCTCTCGCGCCGCGCCTTGGTTGAGGCCATGGTCCGGAGCGAGGAGGAGTGGCAGGCGGTCGCCGACTTCTGCGAAGCAGTAATGCTCGCAAAGGAGGAGGCCGAAGGCATCAGGCAACGGCGTTATCGCCGCCGGCGCCGGCGCCGGGTTACTGATCCCGATTTCCGGCCACCGTAGACGCGGGCTTGCGGACAGTGAGCAATGGGTAGCTCGCTGTCCGACCGTCCGATAACTGTCCGGACCAAGCCCAAGTCGTCGACGGCGCGCACTGTTCCCGCGCGCCTCAAAGAGTTGTCAGCAACAGCAGGGACCCAGGCGGATCAAAGCCTACTGGGGCCAGGGTTATCCGAAAGGGCGCTCGAGCCTCGGTATGAAGGCTAGAAGGAACGGGGTGGGTCTTTTAGTCAGTAAGAGTCTGACACTATCTCCCGCTCCGCCCAAGAGCGGGGGTTGTCATTAGATGATTTTTTCCACACTAAAAAAAAAAAGTCCTCACTGGGCCCGCGTGGTGAATTACGGCCCATTCCCTGTTCTAGTAAGGCTTGAGTCCCAGCAGTGGGAACAATATAAGGCTGATTATGCTTATACTATAATGTTATTAGCTACAGAACTTTTCCTTAAACAAATAACAATAATCTTATTGGGTTTGTTCACTATCTAGCAGTGAACAAACTCAATAGGGTAGTTTCCAGGGTCAAAATAATTACATTTTATTTAATCCGTAGTTTAGATTATAAAAACATATTAGACACGTATTTTTTCTTTTTTCGATTAAACAAAAAATAACAAAGATATAGCCCATTATAGTTACGTGTGACGTCACCCCGTGCGAAAAAATGCAGCACGGCGTGACGTTACACGTAACTTGAATGGGCTATATCGTTATCATTTTTGGTTTAATTTACAAATAAAAAAATACGTATCCCTTATTTTTGAATAATCTAAAAGACGGACTATTAACATTTTTTACGGCAACTGGCCTATTCTATATATCTTTCTACGATTCCCGGCCTACTACAATTTTTGACCAGTCCTTCGATAATCGAGATGGAGTCCAGTTCATCCTGACTCTCTCTCTAGTTCTGACGCGTTCAAACCACAACCTAAAGCTTTCAACATCTCGTCTAAGGCCCTTATCCGGTATAGGAAAAAAAAACGCTCCCTGTTTAAATACTCTAACCGCCGATCCTCAGAAACCTTATAAGCAAATGTAACAATTTGTTCCGTACGGAATTGGACCCAGCGACCCGTAACGCGGAACACATTCACTCACTCACTATCCCCATGGTACAATCATTCATTCAGACAAATACTATCCGTCAACAGGTTTCGTAAACACATCCTATCTTGTAAAACGGAACGACGTGGCTAGCGCTGAGCGATTGACTGCTGCACTGCGGATAGCGGGTCCAGTTCCCGTACGGAACAAATATTTGTATGACCCACAGATAAGTGTTCCGGGTCTGGATGTCTTTTGACATGTTTGTAAACGTTCTCACGATACGGGAGCAATTTCTAGTGCGGGGTAACATATTGTTTTTTATTAAAAATAATCATAAGCCGTGTACGCATGTACGAACAAAATTGCGTTGCATGATACGCAACAACTTGGTTCGCACGTGTATACCACTGACGAACATCGAACACTGTTCGTCAAACATGTTTGCGGCGATCCTATAGTATGTTCTGTATGGACGGTGTTCTTCATGAATCAACACTTTGGCTACTTCACAAAACAAACCAGATGTTCAAGTTTGGTGTTTGTGTTCGCTATGTTCGTGTACGTACACGGCGTTACAGTGTCTTTTGAAAACAAACTGTACCTAATATGGGGTGTCCCTCTCTGGGAATACCTACACATACACGTATAACGATTAGGATAGGCACTTTTCCTATTAAGAAATTCTTTAAGGCAGTGGCTCTAAATCTGTGGTCCGTAAGAGTTTAAATTTAGTCCGTGAGTTTTCAAATGTTACAACCACGGAGGTTACAACTGAACAGAAACATTTTTGTGAGCTGATTTTAAATTCTATCAGCAACATAGCAACAGCATTTTAAATTTTAAAAATATTTTAAACATTACTGCAACATACTCGTACTAACGTAGTTAAATTTTTCTTACCTTACCTTATTCTTTATTGCGCACAAAAACATATAAATAGGTACAGAAACAAAATAATTGCTTGGCAAGTTTCGCTAAGGTAGTCAATAATACGATAAAATTTTCAGGTCTATTTTGCCAAAATCGCACCTGATTCAATAATTGTACATATTGTGTAGACACTAGCTTGAGGTACAAAACTACACCAATTTTACATCATAATGTCACACAATGTTTACCAGAAATCAATTTGTAAATACGTAATTAAAACAGTCACACCAAAAACTTCGACAGCCATCTTAACAGTTTTTTTTTTTTCAATTCTGTAACTATTGTTTATGGCGATATCTCTAATTTGGTACCCGAAAAATAAAGAATGTACTGTTTTTCACTACGGTTAAATGTAAAGGGCAATGAAAGATGTCAATTCAAGATAGCTTTATGTCATAATTTCCGCGGGGCAATGACCGCTACTTCAAAATCTGGCGCCTATTTTATATTCTGCCAATCTAGGTCCCTTCAACAAGCAACCTTTACTTTTACAGTACCTAAGCGATAAAATACGTATTTAATCCCTACATAGTGTAAGATATCGTTAGCATAAAACACCGCTAATATCCGCCAAGATTTAACCAAGGAAGAAAAACTATCTGAAACGTGCACGAGATCAACTACCGGTAGCAAACTCCACGTAAAATGTATGTGTAATATTTCCTCAAATTGAAATTCTCAGTTTGTTCGTGGATCGTGGCGAAATATATTGTTGTATATCCTGGCTGGGGTCGCCAGGCGGGCAGGAGCTTAAAAGATTTTAGTAATAAGTATCAGTCTGCAACCCCGCCTTGCCTGTGCTATCTCACGCCGCAGCTTTGTTTTATAATTCGCAGAATATCTCATACTGTCTCGTGTAATTAGGTTTTTCGTTTTGTTGTACTCTTTTTTGTGGGTGTTTTATTTATGTAGGTAAAATGTTGTAAGCGTTCTTGTAATGTTTTTTTTTTTTGCATAAGATTAGAGAAAAATTTCTGCATTTTTTTTTTGTAGGACATTTCTGGACGGGAACATGTGGCTAAAACTACATCACACTAATATGTGTTATAAAGGTGAAAGTTTGCGTGTGTATGTTTGTTACTTCTTCACGCCCGAACGGCTGAACGAATTTCGATGAAATTTAGTACACGAGTAGACAATATCCTGGAATAGCACATACAATATTTATCCCGGAAGTTACTTTTGGATATTTTTTTTCTATAACGCGGGCGCAACCACTGGCAGCAGCTTGTTAAAAAAAAAACATCTAATTAATCACAGAACGAAGGCTAACGTAATTTTACACAAAAAAACTCCTTTTGATTCCTTTCTCTGTAATTAAAACACGTCCAATTTCACGTTAAAGAGACGTTGAATTAGAACTGCAGACAAAGAGTAACTATTAGAAAAAATAATGAAAATAAAACAGTGCTGGAGTGTTAAGCTCCCCCGCAATGGTCGGAGCACGGCAGCCAATCTAAAATGCAGATACAATCTGCGGAACTCAATACTAACCGCACACGACGACTCGCCTCGTAATTACCTACTATTATTGTACTTCGGGGAGGATTCGCAAGCAGCTAATGGCTGACGAGGCCGATCGATCTGAGCCTGAGTTTGGCTTGATGCGATTATGTTTTGGATGGGTTGGCGAGTGACCGGTCTGGTCAGATTAAGGTTTTAAGGTAGATCCTGGATGGTCTGACAAATTGTTAAACCTGAGTTTGAGATTGAGGCCTTATAATATTGATTTGAGGGATTCCCATTGTTGGGACTCAGGCATCCTTTCTAGTAGAGGGAATGCGGACCCAGTGCGGGTTGGTGGGTGTCACAATTCTTCGATTTTTTGGTTCTAGGACATGCCGGTTTCCACACGATGTTTTCCTAAACCTGTTTGAGAGCCAGTGGTGATAAATTACACAAAGTAATGCGCCTGGCTGGGTTAGAATCCGCAACCTACAACTCATAAGTCGGGGCCGTTACCACTCGCCAACACTGCTCTTCACCTGAGATTATGGCTGTAGGTAAACTTTGTCCTTTCTCCAGTGATTCAACCTCTTACGTTACGATCAGTCAAACCACAACAAAGTCGGTCAAATGAGGGGATTGTTATGATCGTACCTGAGCCCTAGTTGATTTTAAGTTTGTAAACTTAAGTGCAAGTTTTATTCAAAGCAGGGGCGTAGCCGTTTCAGCCTTATCAATGATACGGGGCCCCTGGACTACAGGGGCTCCGATGTGAGCAAAAATTCGTAACATACTATCCACAACTTTTAAGTCTTTAGTTGATAAGATATGAAATAATTATTACGAGTATATGATAGGATGTTCCAATTTTATAGCTCGTTTCGCTCGTTCTACCATTTTCTACATAAGTTCACAATAAAAACCTAACCAGTCATAGTTTACATTCTCGAATAAATGAACTCATTTTCAATCATGACAGGTCTATATCCTAGACAGAGTAATCCCATTTTCAAACTCGTTTTTATTTATTTATTTAACAATTTATGTACACACAATAATAAAAGAAAATGAAGACAGAAGAACAGAAGAATGTGATGTAGAAAGTACAAAGGTGATGCTTATTTCTAGAGAAATTTCTTCCAGCATACCTGCGAAAGGAGAGTTGGTTGGAAGTAGAGATGTAGACACTGTGACCATTTCTATATGATGACAAAACCTCTTCCTCCATCTTTCAACACGAAAATTATAAAACTTTTTTTTTTAAATAGAGCCCTTTTGTGTCGACCTACGCCACTGATACGAAGCACGATCAAATTTACTTCAGTAGTATCATCCGAGGGTATAATTGCCCTCCTAGCCAAGTTTCGCTTGCGTCGAACGCTTCGAGTTAGCCACGCCCCCAATTCTTTTGTTCTGACCACGATACTGAGCGTTAAGATGACGTCATTCCCATACATTTGAAGCTTTCTACTAGCGCTTACGATTGCAATTAACAACTTGACTAGGGGTACTGGACTCGATATTAATACCATTAATTAACCTATTATTGCCTGCCTAATAATGTCCCCATCGAGGAAATATCTACAATATAGTTAAAGACATCGATATAAATAATGTACTACGCACGACGACTATTGCTACTATTAGACGTGCCGAACACTCACTCCAGTAGACTCAGGTGTAACAATGTAGTAATGTAGTCCGTACACCTTGAAAATTACACTATATTGAACGAAACGCGTAAGTGCCACGAAATTCATGGCGCTTAAGGTCGCAAAAAACGTATACTCTAAAAGCTATCTTAGCGCCGTATGTTTTAATAGTTTTGTTAGACGACATAATGCCAATGTAGCGCTGCAGCGAACTTTATTTTCAACTATTCACTATTTTGACAAATAGTTTCCATGAACGTATTTGTCTAACACTAGAATATAAGTCGATGATTAAAATTTTATCACTATTGTTAGTCTGATTTTTTTAGTACATTTATTTTGCATTTACATGCGACGGTAGAATATGCAGGGCTCAATATTATTATAAGAAACACTTCAAACAACCCATATTTGCAAACCAATAAATGATTTATGATTCACGATGGTCAGAGAATTTTCATACAAAACAACACCGATTCAAGAAAAGAAGAAGTGGACGGCTAAGTTTTATGCTCACATTGGAGATGTTACATAAAATAATAGTTCCCTAAAGAAGGAAGCGCTAAACGTTCAGCCGGCGTGTGTAGTCAGTATAGGTACCAAAACTTATTCCAGGAAAGTTTTTTAATCTGAAACTTGTGGCACATCCGCACAGTGGACAAAGTGTTCTCAGTTTCCAAATAAAACTAGTCCCCACTGTAGCAACTTGATTAGACTAAATATCCAACTTAATACGCATAGATAGGAGTTATAATTACATTGCTTTTGCACAGTAAGCGCGTTCTGCACTTAACTTAAACGACACATTTATCTAAACGTTTTGTGTGTGGCAAATGTAATTCGCCTTACGCTGGTGCTAGAGACACACGGCTTTATTTGCTAAAATTACAGTCTAAATATATATTCTGTAGTTGTGGTATAGGAAGGAAAACATCCGACATACTTATTCACAGCACGTTTGTACTTTAAGCGATCCGCTTAAAGATTTTTAGTTACAAAAAGTGAAAAGCAGGGCAAAAGGTTCCATACTCAAACTCAAAATTATTTATTTTATATAGGCCTACATGGGCACTTATAAAACGTCAGAAGCTAGCATAGTATAACATAGTCGGCATTTTAATGTTCCCACTGTTGGGACTCAGGCCTTTCTCTAGGAGAGGGTATGGCCCGTAATCCACCACGCGGGACCAATGCGGGTTGGTGGATGTCAAATGCCTTCGAATTTTTGATTCTAGGACTTGCCGGTTTCCTGACGATGTTTTCCTTCACCGTTTAAAATAAATTACACAAAGTAACGCGCCTAGCTGTTTTTGAACCTTCGACCTACAACTCGTAAGTCACGGCCGTTTCCACTCGGCCACCTGTAAACTGCTCTGTAAGAAGCTAGCGCACGGTTCCAATTGGTCGTTTCATTAGGAGAAGAACTGGCAAGAAACTCCGTGGTTACTCTTTAAAAAAAATGATTGTTTCTAGGTACAATATTTACAAATTACAATAATAAATAGATATGTATGAGAGGACAATGTAGATCGGTCAGCTTTGTACCCAAAAGCACAATGAAAATTATAGTCTATGAATCCGTGGAGTCTACAGTGTTCTCACATCCACATCCGTGTTTAACAGTAGAGTCTGTCTAAAAAGTCAAACGACTTGGATAATCTAATCAAATTCTTGAAATCTAGTAGTTGGTAGGTCGAACAATCATAGTGTAAAGAGATGATCATTGTTTACTAATAGAATCTTATAAAAAATACTGTATGAAATATATATAACAGATTTTTTAATTTGTTTAAAAAATTCCAAGTCGTTTGACTATTTAGACAGACTTTAGAATAAGATACAAAATATTTTAGCAACACTTACTCATAACACTTACTTCGGTTCACTCTCGTCTCATTCGTATCTGAATTCAGTCTATCGTACTCAACCACGAATGCCCCCCAAATGAAAAGGGTCGTCTTAACTCCGTCACATTCGATATCAAATCTTCATCACGAATCTTGGGTTGACAAATGTCTATCTATATGAATATCTACCTACCTAAATATTACCTTACCTTTTGGCTTCATGCAATAAAACCACTTTTTTTTTAATACGGGTTTTTTCCTACCTGTCGAATCTTACAAAGTGATGAACACACAAAACATACGAATGTCAAAGTTCAAACTATATACCCATGCTATAGACTATAAATCCATGCTCTACTATATTTTTAATGATGTACCTATAGCTCGCGTTTGATCACTATACAATATCTCACTTGATGGTAAGCTGTGGAGCACGCTTGTCTAGAAGTAACTTATTCACTTTTGACTTAGACCCTCAGGTTGTAGCTATCAGGACATACATGTACAGATCTCGGCAGGGAATTCCACTCCTTAACTGTGCCCACAGTGAATATATCTATGGTTCAAACCGCAAAAATTACAAAGAGTCCAAGCAATCTATGGTTCAAGCACCTACTGACGAAAATATCCGTGTTTTAAGCTAGAAATACACTAGACTGACGCACCCGCGACGGGCCACGCCTGATTTGTAGGTAGAACGACGTCGTGTGGCGTCGTGTGGCGCGGATTTAATTAATTATATAGCTCTACAAGTCTAGTTTCCATATAAATTGTATGGAGACTGACGCGCCCAGACCGGCGCACGTGGCACACGTGTGCGCAGTGTAGTTCTACCTTTGGAAGTGGTGTAACTAGTGTTGGGTTAACAGCCGGATGCTTTGAGTTATTTTCGATTATAATCCATAAGTGTCCATTAATAGCCTAGCAATGGATCATAACCCTGCTATTAATGTATTGTTAAAAAAATAAATGCTTTTTTTTGTTTAGTGTAAAATCTGTGGGTGTGAACATAAATTGGGTGCGTGTACGCAGTGTGATTCAATGTATTGTAATTCTTTTTATTTATTTTCACTTTTTGTATGTGAAAAAGTGTTAATAATAAAATAAATACACATTTTTTGGGAAATTCAGTTTTGTTAATTTAGAGATCCAATACTATAAAAACCATAATTACTATTGACACATCGCTTTGTGATTTAACCATCTACCTAATTATTTACTTAATTTAACAAAATGGAGTACTACATTCCATTCTCCGACGTAGCCATGTCTGGCCGGGCTCGCCCTTGGTTTGGTGCGGAGTGTAATCGCGCTAACGGGCTCAAGCACGCAGCATATCAGGCATGGGCCGATGCTCGTATGCACAAGACAAATGACGTAAGCCAGAAGAAGAGAGCTTTCAACAGAGCTGCCAAGTCTTGCAAGAAGATGATGCGGAGGTCTCGGTTCGACCACATTAGCCGCATCGGGAACAAACTATCTTCATACCCTGCGGGTAGTAAGGCGTTTTGGTCCCTGACTAAGTCGTTTGAATCGAACTTCTGCCGCCCCTCACTACCACCACTGCTGAAACTCGACGGGTCGCTGGCACATACCGCTGAGGAGTAAACAAATTTGTTTGCCTCACTCTTCGCGGAATCTTCACGTCTAGATCCAGGTAACGCGCGGCCCCCTGTTTACCCTGATGGTTGCGATACGAGTATGTCGGATATTCGCATCCATCAGAAGGACGTCCGTAGGGTGCTACATAACCTTGACGTGAACAAGGCTAGCTGTTCAGACGGGATACCAGCAATTGTTCTGAGAACGTATGCGTCTGAATTGTCTCCGATCCTGACCCGCCTATTTAGGCTTTCATTTGAGGCTGGAAAAGTGCCGATTGCATGGAAGCAAGCTAATGTACAGCCCGTGCCCAAGAAGGGGAGTCGGGCTGACCCAGCTAACTACCGACCAATCTCAGTAACGTCCATTCTCTGTAAGACCATGGAACGTGTACTCAACACTAAGCTCCTGGCATACCTAGAAGCTAATGATATCCTAAATGACCGTCAATACGGCTTTCGCCGAAATCGGTCAACTGGAGATCTTCTAGCGTATGCCATCCACATCTGGAGTAAGGCCATCGAGAAGCACGGGGAAGCGCTTGCCGTCTCCCTCGATATCTCGAAGGCTTTTGATAAGGTTTGGCACGAAGGCCTTATTAGTAAGCGTCCATCTTTCGGTTTACTCGCTGGATTATGTGCTTGGATCGCAGACTTCTTGAGTAACCGGTCCATCCGAGTGGTTATCGATGGCTGCTCGTCCGGTCAAATGGCTATTAATGCCGGGGTCCCTCAGGGGTCAGTACTCTCGGCAACATTATTCTTGCTGCACATAAACAATCTGTTCAAGCCCGGTACCTTTGGGTATGCAGATGACAGCACTGTTGCCAAGAGTTACATATCCAACGCGCGAGCTAGTGGGTCACAGATCCAGTCTCTTCGAGAGGCTATGGTTGAGCGCTTAAACTTGTCCTTGGAGGCAGTCTCCGAATGGGGCGATGCCAATTTGGTCAAGTTCAATGCTGCAAAAACCCAAGCGTGTCTATTTTCCGCTAAAAGGAGCCAATTCAACCCCGCTCCAATTTTCCGGGATGTAACCGTGCCGATAACCGACCATCTTGACCTTCTTGGTGTTACGCTGACATCAACACTCAACTTTGGGCCATACATCGAAGCAAAGGCTCAACTGGCTGCAAAAAAGCTGGAAATCCTCGCAAAGGTCAGACAGTACTTCACGCCGGAACAGCTGCTGAAACTTTATCAAGCTCAAGTTCGATCGTGTATGGAGTATTGCTCTCATCTTTGGGACGGATCTGCCCGATACCAGCTTGATGCACTTGAGGCAATTGAGAGGCGAGCCAGAAGGATAATTGGCGATAATACACTTGTCGAGTCGAGGCTTCAAAGAGTCGCTAGCCTGTCGGTTTTCTACCGGTTGCATTTCGGAGAGTGTGCGTCGGAATTGCATAACCTAGTCCGCCTAGCCCGTTCCATTATTGGACTACCAGACGTACGGCTATGCGCCACCGGTACATGGTGGATATCCCACATACACGCACAAAACGTTTTGGGAACACATTTATTGTGCGTGCAGCTAGGGAGTGGAATTCCTTGCCGGAGTCTGTGTTTCCTGAGAGCTATAAGTCGAGAGTGAGTAGGTTTCTTCTAGGTAGGCGCGTTCTATCGTCGACCGCATCGTCGCTCTCCATCAGGTGAGTTAGCGGTCAAGCGCGAAGCTATCAACAATCTCTCTCTCTTTTGCCTAGCCTGTCCCTTTATTTGGGGTCTTAGCAACAATAAAAAAAAGAAAACAAGGCCAGCTAATATGTAAGTGTACCTACAAATAAATTTTAACCGATACTTAAAAATGTAAGGTACAATAAGTAAGTTACTTATTAGCTCTTTTCTGTGAATACGACGTAGGTAAATTATAGACAATGGAAAATACCCGAGCGGTTAGTTAGTAGGTAACATGCATCCCCGTACCCCCGTTTTTCGTGCTATCTCTTTCTGGCGCTAATATTATTCGTGCCAGAAAGAGATGCATGAACTGCATTACAGCGACGCCAACCGAATCCAGAATCAGTACGTCGACTGATATGTTTCGGTGAAGAAGTCCTTTTTCGTGTGTTGTTGGTTTGTGTGTATAATCATAAAATAAATAAACAATATTTTTAAACGGGCCAGATTAGTTTTAAATTGCACATTTTTTTTTACAAAGAAAGATGACGAAAATGATGTCTAATCTGACAGTCCTAAGCCTGAAAACCATGAAGGGAAATTTTCAATCACTAAAATAACATTAACAGCAGGGTTATCATCCATAATTGCTGTTAATGGCTATTAACTGAGTTTTAATCGATTATTAGCCAAATGATATTAACCGGATTATTATCATTGCCCATCACTAGGTGTAACCAGTGTACCTGACCCCCACGCTCACATTGAGGTCGTGTGTGCTTGCTTCACGCGCGAGTAACCCCAGCTCTCTGGCGACGCGCCAACCAACGCTTTGTCGTCATTTGTACGCAGATCCCGCGACAATTTATGACACTACAAAAGCTTAAGAAGTATTTTAAAAATGTGTCTCGTGGAAGCCAAAATTTTTTTAAGTTTTGCCGCGCTTTTTCGTGACTTTTTTTAACATTTTAATGGTGCCTACTGTTCTGCACCTAATGTGCAGTGGCGTTGAATTTTATCTCTGAATTTGCCTGTCTTTTTACGTGACAAACTAGTGTTTCGGTGAGACCGAGATAAACCGAATTTTTGACAGAGGCTAAAGTCCCTATCATATTCACGACTTGGCTTAACATGACGTGTTAAAATGATACCATAATTCTGTGGCCCTAGTGAAAAAGGATCTAAGTCCAAAAATACAACTTTACAGGAAACGCAAAAAACACTCCGCGCGCGTCAAATTCGTGTTTGACTTCGTGTGACATTTAAACTGCTATCTAATGAAATGCATGTGATGTTTTTTATGAGTAAACGATTTATGCTCTTTATTATTATTGGGTTATTTTTTATGTAAAGTTAAGAGTTTTTAAGATAGTGACTTATTAAATACCAACCACAAAATGAATTCCTTGAGGGTATAAAATAAGTTAGACGCCTTGTCCCATAAGTTAAATATTGATCCATGTATGTGAAAAGGGATACGCATTTGGAATTATTTTATAATAACCAAATTACCTAATGCAAAGCAATATTTTTTCCCTTATTTTGGTGAAAACGGATATAAGTCTAGTAATATCATTACTAACTAAACTATTTTTAAGGACTAAGTGATGTTGTATCGATAAACACCCAGCATAATAAAATGTGGGTGATTTTATATTAATTTAGATTAAAAAACACAAAACAAAACTTTTAATTTTCTGTTTAAAAGGATTTAAATGGACTTGAAACCAACTTTTGTAGTTTTTTTGGTGTCAGTTGAACGCTTTTACACAAAGTCCTTATTTTTAGAGATAGCTTAGATCCGTTTTCACCAAACGATAGAGCATTTTTTTCTGATCATTTTGGTATACTTAACTCATTTTCGACAAAATCGGACTTATACCCCTTTTCACTAGGGCCACAGAATTATGGTACACCATAACTGAAAAAACTGGTGGAGTTATACTCCATATGGTGTATAACTCCACTCTTCTTTTGAGCTCACACAGACAGCTATATTATGTATATATCTGCATCCCTGCATCCCCTCGAACGCCGATTGTACATACGTCTGTACAATTTGAATGACCTTGTAAAACACTTTATTGTCGTTTTGTACACACGTTTGTACGATTTTTTTTGGCCGAAAATTTTGGTTTCTATAAAAATCCAGATAAAGAAGTTTTTTTTTATTTAGATCCAAAAATGGATCGCGTTAAGAACTCGTGATAGAGCCTCAGATCCTTAGGATGTCACTTAACCTGATAATTGAGCTGCAAAGGTCAGTCAAACATCAGCCCCATTTAAAACACGGAGTAATATCCAACTGTGCCCCGTTAGTATGAAGGCCGAACCCAACAGACGATAATTAAATTATAAATACAAATAAGTTACACAAACTGTATCTTCTGAATTAGGAGAGATACGAATCAACGGTATCATGAAAATTAATTAACTTTAAAATGACATTAAGCCTGCAGCGGAAGGCTACCGTTTCACTTGAGTTAGGCGCTCTTATTATTTTAATGAGCTTAGTTAAGCAGTTATGGGATAACGGATGTAAGATAACTTTACCTTTGTAAATTAACACACAATTTATTGAGAGTGACTTTCGGTGGCTTCGTTAAAAGCTGATGGAAATGAGGTATTTGAAGGTTTACTTTATTGTATACCAAAATAGTAACACAATAGTACAAGTCAGAGAAGTAGTACAGTATTTATGTTATTTATGTATTGTATTTTTATTTTATTTTTACATTGTTCTTTAAGTAATCACTATGTATATATATATAAAAACTTAAAATAATAACATGTACAAACGAGTAAAAAAGGGGAAAAACTCAGAGGGGATCAAAAAATTCGTCCACATCGATGTCAATGAGAAAAGTGCCCAGAACGCTGGCAGCATTGCCAAGCTGGATGGCAATGCTGATTCGCTGACTGAAGAAGAGTCCAGCCCTCTGGTCACGCGAAGAGTCGACCAACTGTTTACTGATATCCCGAACATAATTATGTTCTTTAAGTTGTTGTACACTGTCAGCCCGAAATATTTTCCTTTCGTTTAAGTCCATCCAAAGGTTTTCTGGTAGAAATTGCCCTGTGCAATAAGACCGCCTATTGTACACTTATATTAGTAAAGGTTTGTCCTCTATTAAGTTAAGGTGTGCAATAAAGATATTATATAATAATAATACAGTGAGCAGTACAAGTAGTCATAGAAGAGTTTTTATTACTGACTAAAACACACCGATTTCAGTCAGTAATCAAAACCAAAGTATGTTTATATTTCCTTGCGAATAAAAAATAACGGGAACGTATAGTTTCCCATTGACTTAGAATTCTGAAATTTAATTTCACTGGCTAAGAAAAAAATCTGAAAACCGTCATGTTTTCTACATTAATATAATAAAGAGGTAAAATTTGTTTTTATGTTTGTAGGAGGTAATCTCTGGAAGTACTGGTCCGATTGCTAAAATTCTTTCACTGATAGACTTATTCCTGAGTGACATAGGCTATAGTGTAGGTATGTACGCGGGCGAAGCTGCGAGCAAAAGCTAGTTTTTTATATTATTGATAGGCTCGCGTTTGACCACTATCTCACCTGATGGTAAGCGATGATGTGGTCGCTTATGGAGCACGCTTGCCTAGAAGTAACCTATTCACTCTTGACTTGAAGACCCTTAAGTTGTAGCTATCAGGAAACACTGACTCCGGCAAGGAATTCCACTCTTTAGCTGTAAATATAATAGTAGTTACGTCACAAATTACTTTTTCTCGCAATTCGTAAAAATCTTCTAAATTCGATTCGGGAATCAAACTATTTACATGTTAGTTTATAGGTACAAAACTCTCGATGTACGATTCCGACTTGTACACGACAGGTTTTTTCAGCTTTTCTCCTATTCACAACAAAACGAAGAAACCAAATAAAGTCCAATAAAAGTTTATTATTATAATATTTACGCTGTTGAAGTCCAAGAAACTAATAACGTTCGTTCCATCTGTCGCGAGCCGCGGCAAGGCTACTTAATAAAACTAAATAGTCTCCTCGACGTCTCCGCTCCCTCACTCAGGGAGGAAGTGAATTTATTTCACTGAAGGGGCTTGGGTCTTTGTCTAAATATGCGCCGTCTTAGTTGGCCACTGGGCTGCATCAAACCATATTTAAGTTAAAGGCTGTGTTTGGTCAAGAATTAAGACTTCAGTAATAAGAGGTATTACTCGTAATTAAAACGACATATTTATTATTTCGGCCAGAGTGCTGAGGACGGTTAATCGCGAAGATAATTCATAACTAGTTATTGCGCATACATGGTCTATTCAAATTGTTGGTGTTGTAAGATCCGTAGTTAAATAAGTAGGATCCAATTCTCGGGATGTTTTCTTGAAGAAAACAAATTATACGTACTAGTTCCTAATAATTTATTTATTTTTGCATTTTCACTTTTTCTTCTAAAAATCACTTCACTTTTAAAACAAAAGACAGTCTTTCACCTATCAATTTTAGACCAGGCGCTGGAAAGAATTGAGTGTGCAAAACATGAGGTCCGCATTCTGTTAATAGTTTTGGACTCAGAAAAGCATGCAGATTATAATTCTGGATATTGCTAGGATATATAGGAGATATTAGGAAAAGGTCAATGTACTTTATTCCATGGTTATCTGGCGCGTTGTATAGTAGCTTCACAGCCGGCCGGTAGTCAGTAAAAGCGTCGGTATCCCGAGACTTCCTAAGACCCGACAATTAAAACAACCGATCAAGGAAGTTTGCTCTCTGGCAACTAAGTAGTACAGAATGCGAGTAGCTACCAACGCCATTGTGCCAAGTGTAATGTCTGGGAACTACTTTAACTAACTTTGCACCAGCCCGTGAGCTTCAGTAGGTAGGTAGTTTACTTAAGTACCTTTAAATAAACTCGCTTAAGCTACCAACCAGATCACATATCACATATCTTCATATCTTCTGGAACTTACCTAGTTACATGTTTTTTTTATTTTTTTAATCTGAAATCATCAGTCAAAGCACAATAAAAATAATCATATATAAATGTAGACTTACCTACTTTTTAATACATGATTATGTTTTATTGTGTAAGTACAATATTGACTGGTCTACACTGTTCTTACTTATTAATATTGTAACATCAACCACTGTTTTTAACCGACTTCAAAAAAGGAGGAGGTTCTCAATTCGGATGTTTGTATTTTTTTTTATGTATGTTCGCGCATAACTTCGTCGCTTTTCAACCGATTTTAAAAATTCTTTTTTTGTTGGAAAGGGTATACTTTCCAAATGGTCCCATAGTCACTAAGTCGGGATCTGATGATGGAATCTTGGCGAAATCTAGGGAACTTCCCAAATATTGTAGGCAACTATATGGTCATTTTGATATTTTCATCAAGGACTTAAGCATTTACAGTCAAAAAGTGAAATTTGATGACGTGGAACTGGTGAAGAAGACCAGAAATGGCCAACGGAACTTCATACTCAAACAAATATCACAATGAACGTAGTTAAGCGACTATGACAATACAAATAAATGAATAGTTCTGAATAGTTATGTTGAAAATGGTATCATTGAAGTGACCTGATGATGTGGAGCCGGAAGATAGGCACCGGAACTCCGTAACTATTAAATAATACATTTAATAGTTACGGAGTTGTTATAATACATTTAATAGTAGGTAGTTACTAGCCGTGTTTAGGCTTAGGTATTAGAATTGTCATGAGATACACTTTGGCTATAAGGTACTATCAAACTGATCTGATGATGATGATGATGATGGAGCTGGAAGATAGGCACCGGAACTCCGTAATTAATCAATGTATCCTACCCGTGTTTGGGCTTAATAGAAATGTCATGAGATTCCCTTTGGCTATAAGGTAGTATCGAACTGATCTGATGATGAAGCCAGAAGGTGGAAGGTAGATACGGGAACTTTCTAATAAAATGATGTACTCTAGCAGGGTTTGAGTTAATTGGAATTGTCATGAGAAAAGGGTACTCTGGCTGTAAGTGTAATTGCAACTTCTTCTTCTTATCGTATCGATGGCAAAATTTGTTAAATTCCTTGCCTGGCCCAGAATTCGGCCACGGCAATGTCGTCCGCTGATGCTGTCATTAGGTCCCTACGTGAGCAGGAACTAAAAAGTGTGGAATACAAAACTTTTTATAAAAAAAGTGTTTTTTTAGTGAAGTCGGTTATTTTTTTTGTTTATAAAAAGTTGTTTTTAAGAGTCAGCATGGAGATTTTTCCCAGTTCTTCTCCATAGGAAATGACCAATTTGGAACCGTGCTCTAGCTTCTAATGTTTTATAAGTGCCCATGTAGGCCTATGTGAAATAAAAAAAATTTTTTTTTTTTAATTTTATAAAGTAGGCACACTTTGAGATGGGCTCACAGTCATTTGATGTAGGCGTGGGAAAAGTGTCATCTTTGCGATTAGGAAGTAATCTAAGAGTTCGTGGATACACGTACTTTAACACCACATCGGAGGGATGTGACCTCTTGGGGATACGTTTAAACCTCCTGAAGATTTTATCGAGCCGTCGGTGAACCTCTCTCCTGGACACGAGTTGCCATGGCCAATCTGGACAACCCAAACAGACCCCGCACCCAGGTTGGGCGCAGCAAAGACAATCTCTCGGGGTTCGGACAGTTCCGACGTTCAGTATTTATGCGGCGTCTCTCCGCAGACCATGTCCCACCTTCCATCCTGCATGACGTGCCCTGCTACCTGTTCACATAGGGATCTAATGACAACATCAGTGGACGGCATTACCGTTGCCGAATACTGGGCCAGGCAAGGAATTTAATTAGTTTTGCCATCGACGCGCTAAGAAGATCAAATGACTCATCCCGCACTAAGTGGAGTTAGAGGAAATGTCAAAGACTTTTACTGACTAAAACTCACCTGTGTTGCTTCAGTTGTCCTTTGCAGTTTGCGTTCCAGGATCACGATAACTCTTTCGAACAATCCTGCAGAAAGAAAGAAAGAACAAGAAAGAAAAACATTTCAGCAGCTCTGTTTTTTTTTGCATCTATCCAGCTCTAACTAACCTCTCTACTCGTAGTCATAAATGGACTTAAAAGCAGGGGAAAGTTACGATCATTGATTTGTTATAAAGCCATAGATGATTAAACAATGCGTAAATGTGAAAAAATAAAATATATTTCTTCAATAACCTAACCCAGATATGGTAAAAGCATACCGGGTCGCTTCTTTCAAGAGCTAACAATTCTATCCAAGGCCCGGCAGCGAAGGCGCGGGCTGAACTAAATACCTTATATTTACAAAAACCACACAAAACAATACTCGTAGAACAGGGTGAGGTGTAATGTAGCGCCATCAATAAAACCACAAAGGTACTAAAAAGCCCTGCATCGCGATATTAAAGTTCTACGCAACTATAGAGCAGTTGCCCGGACCAGACATAATATCCGTCTGGTCGGAGGATCCTCCCTTTTAAATAGACTTTACACTCTATTCTGCATACCTCTCAAGAATAACCTGGATGACTAAAGGGTTTTAACGACTGTCCCATAAATTGGTTGGACGTTATGATGTCCAACCAATTTATGGACATAGGATTTTTTTTTAAACCGTTTCCCCACACTAAGCGCTACTCCTACAAATATTTGTGCCGTGAGGAAATCGAACCCGCGACACGCAGCGCAGTCAATCACACAACCACTGAACCAACTATGGCATTTATTAGATCATTATAAAAACCAGCCTTTAGGGCAAAATAAATTAAAGGAATCCCATAGTCTAACCATCATATTTATTAGAAATCGTTTATTGTAAGGTAGGTACTCAAACAAAGATCCAGGGTTTTATCAGACATCTCCCAGTTCTGGCATCAGGTCCTCGTCATCAAGAGAAATATATAGACCTGGTTAAGACGAATCTAATGAGCCGATGAGTTTACTAGTAGGCACTCCATGGTTCCATCAACCACCTCTTAGTTCTAGCAAATTTATGAAACGGGGAACTTATCCAGCAGTATCTTATCGACATGTTCGATGCAAAGGCTCAACTGGCTGCCAAAAAATTGGGGATCTTAGCAAGGGTGAGACGGTACTTCACGCCGGAACAGCTGCTCAAGCCTAAATCTCTTATCAAGCCCAAGTTCGATCGTGTATGGAGTACTGTTCTCATCTTTGGGATGGATCTGCCAAATACCAGCTTGATGCGCTGGAGTCGATTAAGAGGCGAGCAAGAGAATCATTGGCAATGATGCATTTGTAGAGTCGAAGTTCCAAAGCCTTGAGCATCGCCGCCGAGTTGCTATAGTCTGTCGGTTTTCTATCGTTTACATTTCGGGGAGTATGCACAATCTAATTCCGCCAAGTCCGTTCCATCATCGGACCACACGACGTACAGCGTTGCGCCACCGGTACAGTAGACATCCCACCCATACGCACAAAGCCTTTTGGGAACAGATTTATTGTGCGTACAGCCAAGGAGTGGAATTCCCTGCCGGAATCTGTTTCCTGATAGCTACAACTTAGGAGTCTTTAAGTCGAGGTTTCTTCTAGGCAAGCGTGCTTCATCGTCGACCACATCATCGCTTACCATCAGGTGAGATGGTAGTCAAACGCAAGCCCATCAATAATTTAAAAAAAAGAACTTGAAACGATATTATTCGGTATTCGGTTAAACCACTATTCGGCGTATGTCTAGTATCAACCGATATCAATCGAGATCAGACTGTTACTGGCTAATATCCACCAGAGTTCCTTCATTTGCCCACTCCTTGCGCTCCCGCGAGATGGATCGAGGGGATGTCAGATTTTTACTGGCTAACATCCACCCTTTACTAACAGCCCAGTGAATGTATCTGAAAAGACCGTTACGATTATATTCTGGATTCCTTTTCCCCTGAAACAAAAATTCTATTACTGTTGATAAGCCCACGCTTGACCACTATTTCACCTGATAGAAAGCGGCGATGTGGTCAACGATGGAGCACGCTTGCCTAGAAATAACCTACCTAAGTATTCACTCGTCACATAAAGATCCCCAGGTTGTAGCTATCAGAAAACACAGACTCTGGCAGGGAACTCCATTCCACCATTTTAAAAACCAGGGAATAAATAAAACAGTAAACATAGTTAATAACAAAACATTGATAAAATTTACTATCGAAATATTTAACAATATGGCTTGGTATAAAATATATTTAAATAATTAATTTTCGATTCTCAACTTATCACAATAATATTATAGAGCTAAAAGTTTGTGTGTTTGTTACTTCTAACGGCTGAACGGATTACGATGAAATTTGGCACACAGGTAGACATAGTTCTAGTATTATTTTCTTTTACAAAAATACATATTATACCGGGAGTACGATTATATTACTTTGGCACAATTTTTTACTTTCACACGGGCGAAGCTGCTGACCGCAGCTTGTCTATATGCAATTTTTTTTTAATTAATCTAGAAAACTTTTTGACAATACCAGATGTTCCTATTAATGAAAATATCTTTTTTTTTTTTTGTCAGATCCATCTTATTCCTTCTTTATACAAAATATAACATTAACCGAATATCAATACATTGTATTTATTTTATTCTATTATCAAGTCAAAATCACGTTAGACAAATCTGATACTTTTGTAAACCAAATTTTTTATGGAATATATTGGAGATAGAGCAACATTTTGTACAAGGGTTATCCATAAATTACATCACACTTAGCAGGGTGGGTCAACGAAATGCAACATTATGTGACAAGGGGGTGAAAGAATATAATAATAGCTTCAAGTTGTATAATTACAAATGACGTCACCCTAGGGAGGGGGAATCTTCTTAATTCTTCGAAATTACAAATGTGACCAACTGACAAAATAGGAAGGACAGTAAAGTCAATTTTGAGTAACATAATTTATGGATGTCCCCTTACCCTTACATTTTATTTTTATGACACTAATTTCTTTATTTTAATTTTTTAGTTTCATAGATTATCACTTAGTCAGAGACAAATAACCAAAACTAGAAAGATCATCAATAATTGCTTTAACAATTCCCTTGTATGTGTCGACAGCCAATGCCTTTTCTTCTTCAGTATTCCAAACGTGTTTGCTTCTCACATGACCTACTTCTTGCAAACCATTACTCAACCACAACGCAGTATTGGCAGCTATCAAACACGCCGGTGAAACTACCTTCAAGTCTATGTCAAACATTTGTCTAGAATATATCACTTCAGGGTCCAAGCCAATGTCTTTCAATGTTGATTCAAATGTTCTATAATATATGTCCAACAGTTGGTGAAAATATCTGTTACGCAACTTTGTGTTCGTGCTGCTTATTATCAGGTACACTGTGTCATAAGCTGGACTGCATATTCTGGCTGTTTGGTAGTCTATCATACAGGCTGATACTGGCTTGTTTTCCTGAAAAAAAAAGTTTTTTTTTTATTCTTTAAACCCCAAGTGAACTGGCGCCAGTGACTGAAAAGTTGAAAGGGAATCGTTTGTCTTGGTATGGTCATGTGAAAAGGAGGGATGAAACGCATGTTGCTAAAAAAGTTATGAGTTTACATGTGGATGGATGGAGGGGAAGAGGGAGGCCAAAAAAAAGATGGATGGATTGTGTGAGAAGCGATATGAAAGAAAAGGGAGTTAGTGATAGCGTGACGAGTGACAGGACAAAATGGAAGAAAAAAACGTGTTGCGCCGACCACAAATAAAACGGGACTAGGGCAGGAAGATGATGATGATGAAACCCCAAGTGAACTCCAGCATTTGCGCTGTCATTGTCTTTCTATTGTGTCTCTAATTGACACAATTGATATATTAATGTTCCACACCTTTCACACAACACTGTCTAGTCTCAAACTAAGCAGAGCTTGTGTTACGAGTACTAGACAACTGATAAACATACTTATATATTTCTAAATACATACATATTATAGATGAATAGCACTCAGATGCAGAGTAAATGATCATGCTTATCACACAAACATTTGTCCTGGGTGGAAATCGAACCCACAACCTCATGCATACCAGTCAGGGCCACTAACCACTAGACTAACAGGCCAGCCAATTGTAATGACCAATATAAAAAACATGTTTTTATTTTGAAAGACTCATTTGTGACCCCTTGTGTATTTATCAACAAAAAATAAAAGTGATCCTAAACAAACCTCATATTTGAATAGAATATTTTCTTTCCATATGTCTCCATGACAAAGGCACAGATTTTGTACCGAATGAGCTGCTGTGTAGAAAAACTTAGCACAATTTTGCCTCAATTTGTGTAAGAGTGGTATATATTCAGTGCCATCAAACTTCTTCAACGCTTGATCTAATCTATCTCTCATTATTTCCATGTACCGTAAGTTTGTATGTTCAGTTAAAGGTATACAAGTCTGTGCAATTTCTTCATATAGTTCAGGGTTTTCTTTTTTGAGAATAAATGACAAAGCATGTAGTTTAGCGAGAGATTTTAACGAAACTAGTGTATGATCCAGGTCGAGGAACATTTCGTGAGTATAAGGCTTGTAGCCGATCGCACACATGTCTTGCAAAGCTAAGGCTTCCTTACAATATTCTTCCTGAACGAAATAACACTGAGGTATAACGTATCGCAAGTTTTTCGTTAAGTTCTTCTGAATTTCTCTGTATTTTTTTAATACAACGGAATACATATATACTTCTCTAACAAACATAACAGTTACTGCGCCACTTATTCGATACTGCTCATTGGTTGGTGCCAATTTTAAAACTAAACTTAATTTTACTTCCTTCCCTTGTTTTTTACCCGACAAAACAACCGGAATCAATATTCCAAAGTAGTTCTGCGCGATACTTTCAAACTTCACTTTGTTGTAATCCCAATCTTTTATGTGATTCACAGCCGCAATTTTACGTATTACTGCACCTAAATAATCTACGGAAATGCGAGACATGTTGATGAACAGGTTATCTAATAAACGCTTTGTTTATAAAATACTCTCAGGAAAGCCTATGATTTAATCAAAGCGTTTAAATATTAATAAAAGACATAGAAGTAACAAAACTTTTGATTTTGACCTCACAAAAGGTAAACAATTCCAGATCCCTGCTGTCAGTGTCACTGCCCAAATGTCAAATAAATAGTTCTTTTTTTAATGTGGCTTGGATACTAAGTCTATTAAACAATTCTGTGCGCAAAAACGGGTATGGGACCTCCCTATTGGTTAACAGTTTCGCTGTAATGGTTTTCCGAAATAGCTAAGTCACAAAGTAAACATTTAAATAAAAATAGTGTACTCGAAGAAAAACTAATGCATTGATGATTAATTTGATTTCAGCTTTTATTTCAGTTACGTAATCAAAAAAAGTTAAACAAGTTTTTGTTTTAACTTTTTTTGATTAAATAATAAATAAAACCTACTTGAGTACACCAATTAATTAGCTAAACTGCCTAAAACCAAAACTTTAACGAGGTGTAAAAAACTTAATAGATCTGGCAAATTAGTATTCCTATCAAAATATGCTAAGTCGTTGATATATCAATTAAACTTTGGGTTAGGTTAGTCAGAAGGGTCGGCCGCTGAAAGATTTAAATGAATGCAAAGCGTCGAGAATGAATAAGAGCCTTCATTTGACTGGTTTTCCGCCTGCTTTTCCATGCCAATTTACTTTTCTTACTTATTATACCTTTCAAAATACCTACAAACATTATACAGCATAATAATATATATTTAGTTAGCAAAAAAAACGTCAGTAGTAGGTGGTTCTTATATTATTATACTCAAGTAGGTATCTGTTTATTTTCTGACCTGGTAGACGTTGTCCTGCCATATAAATTATCATAAAATAAGAATAATGGTACAAGGGTAAAAAATAGTAGTAGGTATAGTCTGTCTAATAAGTCAACCGACTTGGGAATTTTGTATATTATTTACTCATTTAAAAAATACTTATATAGTCTGTCTAATAAGTCAACCGACTTGGGAATTTTGTATAATATTTAATCATTTAAAAAATACTCATATATTCGATACTTTTTTAAAGGTTCTTCTGTTAGTTAACAATGATCTCCATCTCTTAATCAACCTTGATTATTGAACTCGTGATCACTACTCAGATTTCAATAAATCCTAATAATTACCCAAGTCGTTTAACTTATTAGACAGACTCTATTCGATACTTTTCATAAGGTTCTTCTGTTAGTAAACATAAACAATGATTTATATCTCTTAATTGACCTTGATTATTGAACCCGTGTTGACTACATCAGATTTCATTAAATCCTGATAATTACCTAAGTCGTTTAACTTATTAGACAGACTCTATAATATTCACAAAAAAAATAATTCAAAATCAATCAAGCCATTTCGGATGAGTTCCATTACAAACACTGCGACACGACATTTCTATTTAACCATAGACACAATGATAAAAACTGTTTAATGTTTATTTTTTAAATACAGATACCTAGTAAATACCGGTAACCAGGTAACTTTATAGTTCTAGCAGCTGGCAGTAGATTAAGTTTGGCAAAAACACGTGGGACAGCAGTTTTATGGCGAGCACACGCATGGGAAAAGTGCTCCGTAATGGAGATTGGAGTCACATAATAATGAAATCTGAGCTATCTCACGCTCGGATAATCTCGCTAATAGTGTGCTATCGTACAAATTATCCAGTTTTATAGTGCTGCCGATACCGTAACTGGAGCGGTGTTAGCGGTGCCTAGGCACAGGGCGCAGACCCTAGAGGGGCGCAGAAATATCAAACCTGGCCAAAGTATTGTATTAGGCAGTTAACAACATATCTAATTGTCTACACCCTTAATAATATTGTAGTATATAGACTAGACCTACTAAGGGTATAGATGCGCCCTCCCAGGAGTGCTAACTACGAGGGTGCTCAGAGGACCAGCACGGACAAGAGGTGAATAGTTTATTTTGATTGTCCAAGCCGCACAGCAATAAGTTCGAGTTTGATTCACAATTTGGTTATTTAATGGAATTTTGCCCGTTATCTAAAAATGCCGTTATACTCGTCGGTCAGTGGGTCGTCTTAGGGGCGGATGTCCCCTATCGTTAGTAGCGTCGCGTAATTCTTTTCACTGTTGGATGAGTGAAATCTTTTCAGTTATATTTTGAAAACAGAAATCTGGCACCCTTACAATAAGTAGGAACACACATATAGCACATGCTCCATAAAGCAAAGACGAAAAGGAAGCCCATTATTTTTCAAGACATTGAAAAGAGGTTAATAATTTATTTTTTGTGCCTGTTCTTCAGTGGTGCCGGCATCGCCGCCCACTACCCGGCCATTGAGAAGCCACAAGTAGTTAACTGTTTTATAAAACTTTCCGAGTTCCAGCCACAGTTCTAAAGTCGCTTTGCATTTGCACATGCAACTGCTAAGAAATTGTACAACAGAATGTATTTAAATAGCCTATGAAAAAGTTGTTCAATTCACTTAGGTACTTGAAAACCCGCTTTTATCCCTACCGCTTTTAGGCACGCAATTTAATGTTTTCCACACTAGTGCGGAAAAGTGCGCGAGCTCACCCCCGTCGCCACTTATTTTATTTATCGTACGAGGCTGGTCGCTAAAAAGCCCCCACGAGTCGCCGGGGAGCCCCCATTTTTTTTTTTTATAAGTTTATCTATTGAAAGACTTTGTTTGATAGTATGTAGAAATAATATCACTTCAGCTCTCAGCTCCAAAAAAATGTAGGTGCTATTTCTGTACCTACCAATTTCGTTTTTGTCCATCCTGAGCTGACTTCAATAAAATTAATGTTAATAATTCCAGCGTCCTAAATAAACAATGGAAAATATTAGAATATTTAAAAATAGAAAAGGGTATTGCGTTGTGCCCGAGGATGTCTCTTGATCCGTGCAATAAAAACAATGGACTGTGGTCGACTATATCGGTCTCTGCAGGTAAATATACCTAATATCTACATAAAGAAAAAACGTAGACTTGAGTATTCCCACAGCTGGGATATAGGTCTTCTCTCTGAGAAACCGCAGGCAAAAGGTAGTAACATAACAAAGAGACAAAGATAACTACAAGTCACATCTAATTACCGAATCAAATTATCGAAGCACTATCATGTTTGAAGTGTGTAAACTAGTTCAATGTAGATTTATGACCTGATCAATAGCCGCTAAGTTATGAGAGAATGCAACTGACAATAGCATTAAGATACATGCAGTATGGACATATTGTTGATGTTATAGCTACGATTGGAATCACAGAACAATGATAGGTTAAAATTAGTAGATACATAGTATTGTTTAGTGTTTATTTCAACTTAAGAAAATCGCATTATGATACCACTTTGGTATCATAATGCGATTTTCCTAATTGCATTAGAAGTTTGTTTTTTTGTTTGTAGGAGGTTATCTCTGAAAGTACTAGTCCGATTACTAAAATTTTATCACCGATAGAAAGCTACTTTATACGTGAGTGACATAGGCTATTTATTTTACGTACGCGGGCAAAACCGCGGGCAAAAGCTAGTAAGTCATATTCCAAAAAGCTTATTATTGCAAATAGTCTTATTTTAAGATAATGCCCATGACTTTAATTCCACCTAGGGTTACCTACCATATCTCAGGATTTGTCCTGAGAATTTTTTAGTGTCCAACCGAATGTTCGGTTTCGGTTTCGGTCGTTTTTCGGCAAAAAAAAAACGAGTTTCGGATGAAACTACGACCGAAACCGAAACTACACTCGGGAGTTCGAATCGGTCATTTTCAGCGGGTTACAGTTTAACCCGCACTTCCAAGCGAGTAAGCAACGAAGATGATCATGACGTGGCTGGCTTGTGTTTGCAGTTCGTTTTACCTACTCCCAAACTAAAATCGAGTGCAGTAAAATTCACGATAGTCAATGAAT
This sequence comes from Mythimna ferrago, assembly GCA_910589285.2. Taxonomy (NCBI): domain Eukaryota; kingdom Metazoa; phylum Arthropoda; class Insecta; order Lepidoptera; family Noctuidae; genus Mythimna; species Mythimna ferrago. Next base: position 11,788,097 of record OU342695.1, read on the forward strand.
ATAAATACTCCAAGATACATAAAAATAAGGGCTAACTGATTATAATAACGTTTTCTTTACTTTTTCCTCAAGAAATGATCCTTGTAAGGAAGTTTCAGTTTCGGTTTCGGCCGAAACTGAAACTGTTGCCGAAATTCGGTTTCGGTTAAAAAACCAGTTTCGGTCGGACACTAGAACTTTCAATAAAATACAGGTTAGGTAAGTTAAATAAAGTAAAATTAAGCTTCTTTGGCTAAGCGGGGTTCCGCTGCCACCCCCACTACTTTGAGTGCAATGTGCAATGCACGAGTTAGATCCGCAGTATGAAAAAAGTCTCCGGATTTTTCAATAGAAATCGGGCCTTTTCTCCGGATTTTTTTTTTCATCTAATAATGTAATGCTAATTGCAACCTGTATATTGTCTAACTAGCCCGTTATCTTCCACTGCTGAGAAAACACCTCTATCTCTATACCACACTCGGCTTATTAGGTATCTAAGTTAAGCAAAAGATTATTTAATGTTTTCATGATCCATCCAATCTGTTAGACTGTAGTTTAAAAAAACGAAGAACCTTAACTTAAATAATAAATCAGAATCAAATGAAGTCGTTTAGATCTGTGAGTTTAAAAAAGAAAGAATTGAAGTGATTTGTCCAATTCGTACGAGTACATCACTTGGAGAACCTTTAGCACAAAATAGATAGATACAGAAGTCAATCTACATACAAAGCGCGCTCGAGCAACGCACATATAGACACCGCTCACGGATACGATATCTCGGCTCACCTCAGGTCATTGCGAATTTGCGAGCGCGTATGCATCAGCTTGAGACACGCGTCTGTGAAACTTTTTTGTGAAATAATGGAGAAAAACAAAAGTTATAACCGTTTAGTGGACGGTTTTATAAATTCAACATTAATTGCTGAATGATCGTTTTTTAAGCTTCCAGTTTAAGACGTAATTAGGTAGGTATTAGCTAGTATTTTGATAGTTTGTTTTTACGTAATGCAGAACATTTAGGTAGGTAGATAAGTACATGACTTTGTGGCCGTGTAATATTTTTACAATTTATATTATGTATTTATCGCCGCACCCGAGCGCGCTCGGACAGAGAGGCGCCGTCCCCAGCGCGATTGCTGAGCGTAGGTATAAAAAGTGAAGTACATACATGAGATTAACTTCTGTACCTGTCTATTTTGTGCCTTTAGCGTTCTTTATAGAGCTCATTTGTATTGAGAGTCGAGTCCCTCCCAATGAGCCGCGTGCCAGCCCACTGTATTGATTTGAATAATCTCGAATTTCAGTAGGGAATATTCGGTTTCCAGTATGTAGCTGAAAACGTGAATAAAACATTTTGACTGATTGGCATATTCTAATCCTAAGTACCTGTGGTTTTGTCTTGTGTAGTTCGCTAAAGAACTAGGCCGTTAGTCCCATGGGCGAACTACGCGAATAGATCCCAGACCCATTACTTTTCGCAGGACGATTTCAGCAAGATAGACGGGAAAGACCGGAGAGTACAAGATTAAAAAGAAGTAACTAATACCTATTTTTACATTTTAAATATCTACAGAAATAGTACATTTTGATATAAGTGTGTAATATTAGTGATTACAGTCGAGGCGGTATTTAGACCCGAGCCGTGGCGAGGGTCTTAAGAGAGCCGAGAACGGTAATCTTTAATTACTCACGTGTGTCATACGACGTTTTTCAATACACTTGTGAAGAAAATAACAGTAAAACTACAAGTATATTTTTTGTGACATGGCGGTAAAAATCTGTTTTCATATGCGCGCGCATAATTTTTTTATTAACCCCTAGAGGAAGGCTATGGTATTCTTATTATACTGCCTAATCTTACGTTTATTTTTTTTGCGTGAAAAGTTTTAACTATAATGTCTTTCGTAGTGACAATGGAATACGCATGTAACATTTTCTAATGATTTTGTGGTATTTAATTTTATTTAATTAATACAGCCACCGAATTACACTCGAATAAATCAAGCCAAAAACCGCGCGCATCTTAAAATGGCGGCCATAGACCACAAAAAAAAAAACATTTTTTATTTGAATGTACGATTTATTTACATACGAAATGTTTTTTTTTTTTATTTTTATTAAATAAATCGTTTCTACAAGTTAAAATGGTAAAAATTACATGAAATAAATGAGTAAGACACTATTTTATACCATTGAACGCAATACCTTCTGGGAAATTGTTTCGTAGGTACTCAAAATTTATTTTGCGAATAAAGAGGTTGAACAAAAAGGTTTTCAACTACATTATAGCACGAGTGCGTAATGGTAATCAAAATGTCACAGTTTGGTAACAAGTGCCTTTATATACCTACGGAAGTGCAGTGCAATAAGAGTCACTTTCTGAGCAAGTGTATTGAAAAAGATTATTTCGTTATTAAATTACTACAACTCTACTACTTAGATTAGCCTGCTGCAAATGGCTTTGCCTGAGTAAAAGTAAGAAAAAATATTCTATGTGCTATTCCAGGACTTGGTCTACCCGTGTGCACTCGTTCAAAGCGCACAGCGATATATGTTTATATGTACACCGTTAAGTTTTGATCGTTTTAATCCCGTGGAGGGTCGATCCGGTACATGAAACACTATCGATTTGTAAAGATAAAGTTAAAAAATAAAGTACCTTTTTTTAAACTCATATTAGTTTACGCATGTACGAAATTAGAGTCAGCTTAGTGAGTCCAATGACCTGTAGGTAGTTTGTACGCAACCCCGACTACTACCTACAGGTCATTGGACACGCTCAGCTGACGTTTTCTTAAAGAAATTAATTTCATACAGTTTAATAAAAAAAAAACAGTATTTTCGTAAAATTCAATCTCTCTTATAGTACCTACCTATTGCAAAAGAGAATCATTTTGAAAAAAGAACTTGCTATTTAAAAAGGTACGACTTTTTTTAACAAGCAATTAAATTATTATAAAAAAAAACGGATGAAAGGGTTTTCGCATCGTTATCGCGGTGTCTCTTGTGTCTGCACGATTCTGTACCATCTTGATAACCATCTTATAGGTATGGAGGTAGGTATTATTTTTTATTGTGATTTCGATGAAACTTGGTACACGGTCTACCCATGTCACAGTTTACCCATGTCATGAAATAGCACATATGGGAGTATTTTCTTTTGAGATTATTTTATACCAAGCGTAAGTTCAATCGTGTAAGGAGTACTGCTCTCATCTTTGGGATGGGTCTGCCAAGTAGACTCTGACCAACGAAAGATGGCAAAACCAATAAAGGAGGCCGTATTAAAAAAAATTGAAGCTGTTCACCCTAGCTGTACGCCACTTAAACGGAGTTGATACGTTTGATTATTCATGAAAATAATAAGTATGCGATATATATATGATGCATGTTTATATAACATTTAAACATGTGCTGCTTATTTAGCCGCGATATTCAATGCCGCCAAAACTCAAGCATGTCCGTTCACTGCTAAAAGCAGCCTGATCACCTTGGCTCCTGCTTTTTAGAATGTATCCTTGGAGTGTATTGACCGCCTTCAGCTCTTGGGAGTTGAAATTTCCTTAAACTTTGGGCAGTTCATTGAGCACAAAGCTACGGTAGCTGCTAGAAAACTCGACATTCATGCAAAGGTTAGATAACGCTCAGTGGCGGATTAGCCATGTAGCAAGAGTAGCAAATGTTACAGACCCCCCCATTTTCGGGCCCCGCGCGTTCAGGGATCCCGCATTTTTGAACATAAAAAAAAAACTTGTCAAAATATTGATACTGCGTGAAACCTAAATACAGCTGATTCCTTTGGATGTAATGACATAGTCACTTCACTTCAGACTTTCCTGCAAGCAAACTACAGAATAGAAGATCTCTTAGAATTTATCCCATCATCGTACTTTTTACGCAAGTGATCTTAGAATCCACGGAGTTATTGGTAAATAAAAGCCTTGTTCAAGCTCATTTTAGAAAGGGTAGCTTTAGCCAGCAGCTTCTAGCAGTGCTAGCTAAAACCACTTAATTTTAATATGTGTAGGTTAAGCTTAATCTTAATAACCCTACTAAGAATAAGCTTAAACAAGGTTTTTAGGTTTAGGTTTTAGTTTTTTTTTTTCGATGTTGGCATGTTGATGAGATTAATCTCTCAGAAAGACTACTCCAAATAAAAATTGCAATTAATAAATGTTGCAACCTATTAGTAAATCTTAACTGTACAGCTTTTCTGTAAAAATTTACAAAGGCTTCGCCATCATTATTGAAAAGACTCATTAATTCTGTATTACTTGTCAGAAAACCTAAAACGTCCTAAGCATTAGAATTTTTCTAATCATTCGGGGTATGCAAAAAACGATCATCATCTAGGTTTTCCAAAAGTACTAAATTAATTAGTATCTTACTACTAAATTAATTGATTAGTAGTAGGGGGCCCCTTGGTCGAATTAGCAATAAACTCCGCGTCGGTTTAATCTGGCACTGACGACGCTTCACACCAGGACAACATCGAATGTTATACAAAGCACAGGTCCAATCATTTGTGGAGCCAGTGAGTCTTTCAATAAACACTTCCCTGGAATCTTTAAATTTGAATAAAACAAATTGTGTGTTATCGATTTTTGTATTAATTTGGATGGCCGATTGATGTCATTATGTATGGAATATAATATCGTTCAAATGTCCGCCGCTACTTTGCTGGATAGCGCGCGTACGAAATATACAACTTTCCATGTCCTTTACTGCTTTCATTATTAGGAGTTTCGTCTATTCCTTGTCGAAACCTCCTGAAAAGTATAATTCACCGTGTGAGTAATATTACAATTATTAAATCGTCAAAAAGTATCAAGTTTTTATAATAGAAAATAAAAAACTAACCTAGAAATGATATTATTGTATCCAACCGTCGCATTTTATCTGCATGTTTTTAATTTTATTCACTTTTTGCGACTTTAAATTTGTCCATCATATTTAATAGTAGCCTTTCCATCGAACTAGTGATTGTTTAGGGCATTATATAGGTACTATTCTAATATATCAATCAATCGGCCTGTCATGCTGCATGCAATCAATCCTACATGCATGCGTATTATCTACTATTACACGGGCGAAGCCACTGGCAGCTGCTAATTTAAGTAGCCATTTTGAAAATGAATTTAATTTTGGTTTTTCAAAACCAGAAAACAGTTCACTTTCATTTAATTTTACTGGAATTATTATTATTATTAAAAAATTTTGGTCGTTCTTTTTATTACGTCACCACATTATTTTCGTGTGTTCAGCAGGGTATAAAGGGTTAATGTTTTTTTCATGTTTAAATTCAATAAAAAAAAAACAATCTTTGTAATGATAAGTTTTGTTTAGCGTAGGAACACGTTATAAGGCGGCATAGTTTCTAACTGAAAATGACTTTTTCATTACTCATACTCTGAAAGTAGGTCTGAAGTTGCCTGAGGAGCGGGCTGAAAGTGATACTTTTCATCCCTTGGGAGTTTTACTTTACAACTGACAGCTGTCAAATTATTTAAAAAAAACTAGTTCTATCTTCACATTTCTATTGAACCATGTTCCAATTTTCCATACAGCCAGTCAATCACAGCGCGATATAAAATTGAAATAACTTAAAGACAAGTATTAATTAAATAATGTTATATTTTAAGTGATTTATTTGTTAAACTATTTCTTTAAAATACTTTATTTTTAAAAGATTACAATTAATTTCTAATTTTTCATTAATGAGGCTGAATAGCTGGCCGGCCGAAGAAAAAAAAAAAATGGCGGGAAAATGGCAATCAGTCTTTGGTTTTTTCGAGTTTTGTTTACGTTTCCGTACAACAGAGATTTGTATTAACACGTTATGTTTATCAGATTAAAATAGTGATTTAACGCCTAATTTCATAAGAGAAGAGGCTAAAGCAGTGGTAGAATACCTTTTACCGCCTAAATCAGAAGAAAGATACCTACTTAAAATCATAGGTACGACGACTCAGGTTTTACAAACTTTTTATTTTATTTTTAGTTTCCTCGTATTCGTAATGAAAAGCACAGTGCTTAACTCGGGGTGAAAGTAACCCATTTAACCCCTCGAATTAGCGACCTCGCTACGCTCGCCCGCCAACTCCTTCTCGGGACGAAATGAGTTACTTTCACCCCTAGTGTAACAATGTACTATTTCATTACTCATACTCTGAAAGTAGGTCTGAAGTTGCCTGAGGAGCGGGCTGAAAGTGATACTTTTCATCCCTAGGGAGTTTTACTTTACAACTGACAGCTGTCAAATTATAAAAAAAAACTAGTTCTATCTTCACATTTCTATTGAACCATGTTCCAATTTTCCATACAGCCAGTCAATCACAGCGCGATATAAAATTGAAATAACTTAAAAACAAGTATTAATTAAATAATGTTATATTTTAAGTGATTTATTTGTTCAACTATTTCTTTAAAATACTTTATTTTTAAAAGATTACAATTAATTTCTAATTTTACATTAATGAGGCTGAATAGCTGGCCGGGCGCAGAAAAAAAAAAAACAAAATGGCGGGAAAGTGGCAATCAGTCGTTGTTTTTTTCGAGTTTTGTTTACATTTCCGTACAACAGAGATTTGTATTAACACGTTATGTTTATCAGATTAAAATAGTGATTTAACGCCTAATTTCATAAGAGAAGAGGCTAAAGCAGTAGTGGAATACCTTTTACCGCCTAAATCAGAAGAAAGATACCTACTTAAAATCATAGGGGCGATGACTCAGGTTTTACAAACTTTTTATTTTATTTTTAGTTTCCTCGTATTCGTAATGAAAAGCACAGTGTTTACCTCGGGGTGAAAGTAACCCATTTAACCCCCCGAATTAGCGACCTCGCTTCGCTCGGCCACCAACTCCTTCTCGGGACGAAATGAGTTACTTTCACCCCTTGTGTAACAATGTACTATTTCATTACTCATACTTTGAAAGTAGGTCCGAAGTTGCCTGAGTAGCGGGCTGAAAGTGATACTTTTCATCCCTAGGAAGTTTTCTTTACGACTGACAGCTGTCAAATTATTTAAAAAAAAACTAGTTCTATCTTCACATTTCTATTGAACCATGTTCCAATTTTCCATACAGCCAGTCAATCACAGCGCGATATAAAATAGAAATAACTTAAAGATAAGTATTAATTAAATAATATTATAATTAAAATGATTTATTTGTTCAACTATTTCTTTAAAATATTATTATTATTATTATTATTTTCATTTATTCATAAATATTACATATAAATTACATTTTTAAATATTTCAATATAAAAAAAAACATTTAAAAATATAAAAAATAGTTACCCACCGGTATCGGGAACAGGGTCCAAGCCACCGGCGGTCAGGGCTCCAGAGAAAGGAACCTCCTAACAATACGAGCCGTGTCCAGGAGTACCGCTTTCTGAATCAAGCCCTTGATCCAGCTACCTAACGCGAGCCTCCTCAGATGTTGGTCGAGGCTCTTGGCTATTAAGCCATTGGCTGAAACAACTATCGGTACAATGATCGCTGAATCCACTTCCCACATGTCGACAACCTCGCGAGCCAAGTCAATATACTTGATTTGTTTATCTTTCTCGGCTTTCACGAGGTTCTCGTCATGCGGAACGGATATGTCAACAATCATTGCACGCCTCTCGCTTCGGTCCACCACCACTATATCAGGCTTATTGGCCACAATAGTCCTGTCAGTGATGATGGGCCGATCCCAGTACAAAGTGATATGACCATTATTAAGAACTGGGTCGGGCTCATACCTATAGTATGGCACTTCCGATTCTACAAGAGAGTATTTCAGAGCAAGTTGCTGATGGATAATCCTGGCTACAAGGTTGTGCCTATGCAAGTACTCTCCATTAGCAAGACGAGAACAACCAGAGATAATGTGACGGATTGATTCTCCCGGACGGTGACATGCCCGACAGATGTCAACCGTGCCGTCTTTCACAATAAATCTCCGGTAGTTATTCGTCATGATAACTTCGTCCATAATTGCATAGACAAAACCTTCGGTTTCCCCAAATAGGTCACCGAAACGCAGCCAGGCTACGGACGCCAATTGGTCTACATCGGGCCCATGAAGGGCCCGGAAAAAGCGTCCGTGAAGCTCTTTGCTCTGCCACACTTCCCTGCGATCGTTAGTGTCAAGCACTATCGGTTTGCGCCAGTTCTCGTTAGCCAGGGAGAGCGGGGTGAGCCCCTTGTCCACTGCCACTACATCTCGATGCATACCCACGTCGGCAGCTAGAAAATATTCCCTGAGACTGCATACCTCGCGGTTGTGTAGGGTCTTAGCATTTAAAAAACCTCGACCCCCACATTTCCGCGGGATATACAGCCTCATCACCGACGATCGTGGGTGATGCATTCGGTATGCAGTCAGCAGTGTACGGACCCGCCTATCCAGGGCGTCAAGTTCTGTTTGAGTCCATTTGAGTACGCCGAAAGAGTACATCAATACCGGCATGACCCAACCGTTGAAGGCGCGCACCTTGTTTCCGCCTGAAAGAAGACTATTGAACACCTTTTTCAGGCGTCCAAAGAAACGCTCCTTCAACGATTGCTTCATGTTAGTGATACTGATGCCTAGAGCTTCCGACATACCCAAATACTTATAGGTTTCGGTTGGAGAGAGGGATCTCAGATTTATGGAATCCGTGAGTCGAGTGCTCATGGACTCCACAACCTCACCTCGCTTTACATGCATGACTGCACATTTGTCCACACCAAACTCCGTCCTGATGGCACTACTGAAGGTTTCAGTTACCTTCAGTAGCTCCATCAGTTGCAGATTGTTGGGGGCAAAGAGCTTCAAATCATCCATGTAAAGGAGGTGAGATATAACCTGACCACCTCTCTTCAACCGATAGTCTAGACCTGAATTCTCCAGCAGTGTGCTTAGAGGATTCAAGGCTAGACAAAACCAAAGCGGACTCAAGCTATCACCCTGGAATATTCCTCGCTCGATCCTTACAGGTTCGCTATTCCTCTGGATATTTCGACATCCTGGATAGCAAAGGACCGTACTCCATTGCCTCATACACGACATCAGGAAGGTGCGTAGTGTTGTATCAATTTTATACAATTCCAGCACCCTCATGAGCCATGTATGAGGAACAGAGTCATAGGCCTTTTTATAATCTATCCAACATGTCGACAGATCCTTTCGGGAACGTCGAACCTGTTGGCTAATGGTCATATCAACGAGGAGTAGCTCCTTAGTACCGCGGGACCCGTTCCTACATCCATTCTGAGAAGGCGACATGATCAAATTTTCATCAATATGATTATTAATTTTACTTCTCAGTATGGATGTAAGAACTTTATAGACCGTCGGCAAACACGTGATCGGTCTATAATTTTTAGGCTCCGCAGTACTACCTGATTTATGGAGCAGGTGGGTTATTCCTGTTGTTAGGAACTGGGGCAGCGACCCTGACTCTAAGGCAGACTGAAACTGATATGCCAAGCGAGCATGCGATCTTGTAAACCACTTAATCCAGAAATTGTGCAGCCCGTCCGGCCCTGGAGATTTCCAGTTAGGCAACGGACGGACTGCACGAGCTACATCTTGGGGGCTGATGTCGATTGCCCCCATTTGTGGTATTGGATCGCACGCTCGCTCGACCCCCCGAATCCAGTCACCCTCAGTGTGACTGACAGGCACCGACCAGATGCTGCGCCAGAATGAACTCATGGCGTCATCATCCGGGAGGCGCGCGTCAGTCACACCTTGGTCCGGTCGCTCCCAAGCCCTATAAACCCACCTTTCATTACTCCGGAATGTGCGATTCTGGGTGTATCGCTCAACCCGCCGCTTATACCTGCGGATACGGTTTGCCCATGCATACACCTTCTGCTTCAGGAAGTCGATGCGCTCTGTGACTCGGGACATATAGTCTCGGGGGCTGATGTCAGTCCCCGAAAATGCCCGCCTCACAAAGCGCATCACTCTTGGGCGAGTGTTGCCCTCCCTGAAGCAGATTAGTTTGCCGATGAGTGCTCTAGCCCCACCGATACGACGCTCGATCCTGCACTGCCAGGCCGGTACAGCTGGTTTTGGTCGTGTAGCTACGTCACTGTTTGGGAATTTGACGTGAGCTACACGACATGCCGCTACGGCCGCGCAATACATGATCGAGTGTGCATCGGTGAGATCTTCGCAGTCATCAAAATAACTTGACAACTGCGAATCCAGAGCAGCCACCAGCGCCCTATTCTTGTTACACATGGGCAAACGAGGTATGCGTGGCCTAAGTTCGGAAGGTATGTTGCGATATTCCCGAATCGCACACTCCAAAGCACTCCTCAGTTCACTATTGCACTGGTTACTTACGTTAGTGACCGTGTCAGAACTCACCTCGTTTGTGTCGAAAGATATGTGACTGGACGGTGGCACCACAACTGGTACCACAGGCTGCGATGGAGGGGTAATAACACGGTCACTCATTTCCGTTCGGAGGCGATCAAGTACAGTATCATCCAACATATGATTACGCAGGATGACCCGCACCTGATCCGACAGTCGTTGGGCCGAAACGTTGACGGCTGGCTCAAGCACCTGAAACAAAGAGAGCATCCGAACACGGTACGCGGTCAGGCTGTTTCCTCCCTCTGTAGCCCCATAGTATGAGCGCATGACGTTCTCGTTGATGGATTGCGTCCATCGCATGCGCTGCACACTTCCGCCGGAAGCTGGGACCCTATCAGAGGCCGGTGGGCCTCGAGGTCCTAAACAATCCGGCGGCCGGCGTCCTCCCCGACGACGCGCAGGTGGTGGTGTCGTCGGCGGCGAGTAGTACTCGTCGCTCGAGCTTGACGCAGCTGCCACGGCCGGTGTCACAGCACTCACAGTGAGGCTGGGTTCCGGCAGCGGCGAGGCGGAGCTGAGCGACGAGGCCGGAGGTGATGGGCGTGCACGTCGAGCTGCGGCTCTGGTTCAACTATTTCTCAACATTCACTTTTCCTTGTTGAGATTTTTCCTTGTCATAAGTATGACATGTAGTACATTTTACGTGTAGTCATTTTAGAGAGTTGGGTACACGTATTTCACAGTAATTATGATTTTATTGTTTTATTAAGCCTGTTTTTTCATCGGATATTTCCATTTTAATAAAATATTTCACAATATTTATGTTTTGAAAAAATTTAAGGAAAAATTTTTGACACGTCAGGTTGACGGTCGAACCACAGATTATTATTATTATTATTATACATCTTTATTGCACACCTTAACTTATTAAAAAATAAAATTTAACAAAAATAAGTGTACAATAGGCGGTCTTATTGCACAGGGCAATTTCTACTAGACAACCTTTGGATGGACTGAAACGAAAGGAACAAGATTTCGGGTTGAAAGTGTACAACAACTTATAGAAACAATGTAAAAATAAATAACAAATAAAAATATAATACATAAATAAAAAGCCAAATAATAAACTAATAAATATAAAATATACTTACAATTAGAAAGGAGAAGAAGAACCAAAGTGATAGATAATGCTCCTTCACCATTTTTTTGAACGTTGGTAGCGTTTGGGCTCGCCTCACTTCTATGGGCAATGCATTCCACAAACGAGCTGCTTGTATCGTGAAGGATTTATCAAAGAACGAAGTGGAATGCATATGAATACTAAGTTTAAGATTTTCCGATGACCTCAAGGACCTAGAATGTGTGTCACAGAGGAACTGAAAGCGTTCTTTAAGATAAAAAGGAGTCGAAGGATTAAAGAGTACATTGTAAAGCAAAGAAAGTATGTGAGCATTCCGGCGAAGGCGAATAGGAAGCCATTTGAGCTGAGTACGGAATTCAGAGACATGGTCATACTTGCGCAAGCCAAATATAAACCTGATACAGAGATTTTGAAGTCGCTCAAGCTTATCCAATTGGTCTTGGTTGAGATCAAGATAGCTGGCATCAGCATAGTCCAAGATTGGGAGAAGAAGAGATTGTGCTATCGCAATTTTAGTAGTGATGGGAAGAAAATTGCGAAGGCGCCTCAAGGAGCCCGCCGAAGCAAACAGTTTACGACTAACTTCCTGCAGTTGCTTAGTCCAGGAAAGAGTGCTGTCGATATAAATCCCCAAGTTCTTCACCGTGTGAGTTAGAGGAATTATGGTGTTATTGAAATAAACCTGGGGAAGTGTCGACCAATCTATCTTACATACAGTTCGGGAACTACCAACAACAATCACCTGCGTCTTGGTTGGATTGATCCTCAACCCAAACTCAGTGCTCCAGTCACCTATACGATTCAGATCTATATTAATAGTCTCAATGGCATCACACAGCTTATCGAGAGGGGTTTGTGTGTATATTTTAAGATCATCAGCATACAGGTGGTAGAAAGAAGAAAGTCGTTGAGTGATAGCATTAATAAAAAGTGCGAAAAGTAGAGGAGATAAAACGCCACCCTGCGGCACACCGGCAGTTGTGTTACACCAAGAAGAAAAAGTTTCTTCAATACAAACACGCTGCCGGCGACCAAACAGGTAACTCTTAAACCAGTCAATTACCGAAGGAGATATGTTAAAAGAGCAAAGGATGCCAAGCAAAATGTCGAAGTCAACAGTATTAAAAGCATTGCTAAAGTCAAGCAGAGCAAGTACTGTTAACTTCCCCATCTCCATGCCTGACCTGATATCATCCGTGATATGCACGAGTGCTGAGGTAGTGCTGTGTCCAGGTCGAAAACCAGATTGAAAAGGATTTAATAGATTGTGCCTGGAAAGGAACGTGCTAAGTTGTTGGTGGACAAGCTTTTCAAGGACTTTGGATAGGAATGGAAGAATAGAAATAGGACGATAGTCGGAAAAGGAAGCCGGATGAGATTTTTTAGGCAAAGGAATAAGTTGAGCATCTTTCCAAGCTTGTGGAAAGACACTACTGGAAATAGAGAAGTTCAGGATGTAAAGGATGACAGGAAGAATGTTATCAAGGATGGGGATGATCATCTTCCTACTGACACAGTCACTACCAACAGCGTTAGATGTAATCGATAAAATAGTCTTTTTAACATCACAAGCGGTGAATTGACTTATGACAAAAGGGGAATAATCAGGTGACGGAAGGTTCGAAAGATGACTTAGTGTAGTTGCTTTGGTGGCCCTATCTAATATGGGCGAAGTAGAGAAATGACTATTGAGTAAGTTGAAAATACTTTATTTATAAAAGATTACAATTAATTTCTAATTTTTCATTAATGAGGCTGAATAGCTGGCCGGCCATAGAAAAAAAAAAAAACAAAATGGCGGGAAAGTGGCAATCAGTCGTTGGTTTTTTCGAGTTTTGTTTACATTTCCGTACAACAGATATTTGTATTAAGGGGCCGGCGGAGGATGAATTTCCATACAAACGTAATACCACGCTCATTTGCAGTTGGAGCATATATCCAACATATTATGATGATATTCGGTTAAAGACAATATTTATCTAGGTTCCTACGTCGAGAATATTAGAAATATTGTTATTTTTAATACAAGAAAAGCCAAATGGCATGTTTTGCCATTTACGCTATAAAAAAGTGCGAAATACAATTTGCTTAAATTTCTTTTTGTTTTTTTAAAACAGAAAGACGTAGGAACCTAGATAAATATTGTCTATAACCAAATATCATCATATGTTGGAAATATGCTCCAACTGCAAATGAGCGTGGTATTACGTTTGTATGGAAATTCATCCTCCGCCGGCCCCTTAACACGTTATGTTTATCAGATTAAAATAGTGATTTAACGCCTAATTCCATAAGAGAAGAGGCTAATGTACACTCGAGAGCAAAAAAATCGCACATGGTTTGTAATTTCATTTAATACTGTTTTTTTCTTAAATTTAAAGATATTGAGTACAAATTATTAAGCAAAATTGAAGCATACAAAGTTATCTTTAAAAAAACACAAAATTAAGATCATTGACCTTCACGTAACTCATAAAAACCAGCGGTATACCCAATTCCCCAAATTCACCCATTTGCATTTCACTACTTGCACCTTTACCTGGAGCTACAAAAAGGGTGCTGTTTTGGAGTTTTAATCTGTTTCTGTTAACGTGATAACGTCTCTATTAGAAACAGACGGATTTACTGGAAAAATATGGATACCACGCCCGCAGAAGCCGTTCAAGTTATTGCCTTGCCCAAAGCAGGCCATAATCAAAATGAAGTCGCTCGACAGCTAAATTTCAGCAGCTTCCCTGTTCGTCTGGTATACCAGAGGTTTTAAAAGACCCGTAGGTATATTCGGCGACCAAGATATGGCTGGTGGCGTATAGGATCAGGGTGTGATTATCGCTTTTCTGTAACAAGTACTTTGAGAAATGGGCTACTGAACTCGATTGAACTGACACAAAAGCTGCAAGAAGTTCCCAATGTCAGTATAAATCAGTGGGCAATTAGGGAAAGACTGGATGAAGCAGGCCTGACTACATGTCTCTCAACAAATGGAACAAAATTGACCACAGCTCACCGACAAAACCGGCAATGATTTGCTACGAAACACTTAAATCAGATGTATGCCTAATGGCAGGCTGTTGTGTTTTTTGATAAGTGCAGAATGACTTAGATGACCATGATGGAACTGTAGGGTCTACAGAAGGTCATCAAGGCAATTTTAACAATGCTGCATAAGCGAACAAGTGGGTTTTGGAGGCGAATTGGGGTGGCATAATTTTGGGCACTAAAACTGACATTGTATTCATCACTGAGCCATTACTGGTCTGTTATCGAGAGGGTTGACGGCTTTATGATACATCAAAAAAGTGCTCGAAGAATATTTGAAGCCACTAGTGTGGCATAGGGTAGATTTTTTTTCCTTAATGCAGAACAACACCAGATCGCATGTCGCTAGAACAGTTTGCGACTACATGTAAGACGTTGAAATCATTGCGATAGAGAGGCCAGCTCGTAGTTCTGATCTTAATCCAATTGAGCATATCTGTAAAGACCTTGAAAGAAGTCTGAAAGTGCAAAAAGCCTGGCTCTCCACGCCTCCAAGAGCTTCAATTTGTCATTGACAAGAAGTGGGAGGTTATACCAAAGATTTCATGGTAAAATTAATACGGTTGATGAAAAATCGAGTAACAGCTGTAAATAAGGCTAAGGGGGGAATACACTTTATTAACAAACAGAATGAGAGTCAAACTCAAAATTCATGGTCATCTGAATTTTGAGTTTGACTCTCATTCTTTCATAAGTGAAATTTGGTAATTTTTCCCATTTGTTGGATTTTGTGCTCTAAACCCTTTCAAGGATATTTTTTTACACTGTATTTCATATCATTAGAAAGGTAATTAAATAGGCTTTCAATTAGTGTACGACATGTTTTCAATAACTATTCACATTCATGACAAAAAGTGCCTTAACAAAAAGAGTTATGATGTGCGATTTTTTGGCTCTCGAGTGTAGTAGTGGAAAACTTTTTACCGCTTAAATCAGAAGAAAGATACCTACCTAAAATCATAGGTACGACGACTCAGGTTTTACAAACTTTATTTTATTTTTACTTTCCTTGTATTCGTAATGAAAAGCACAGTGCACACCTCAGGATGAAAGTAACTAATTTAGTCCCTCGAATTAGCGACCTCGCTGCGCTCGGCCGCCAACTCCTTCTCTGGACGAAATGAGTTACTTTCACCCCTAGTATAACAATGTACTATTATAAGGGGCTTTCTCAAAGGGTGGAATTTTAGAACCGACAGTTCAGTCAGCACTGACGGATAGACTTATATATTGAGATTGACACTTAATGATTTTTTTTTTCAGTTTTTCCACTGGAGTGTAATCAATGTTTAGCGGTTATTAAAACTGGCAAAGTCGGGCATAGAGAGCCCTAAGAGATTAAAACCATAATTGTAAGAGTTTAAGTTAATGTGTCATTCCCCTTCCGGGTAGATGTTAAATATGGCATCTTAGGTTAGAGTAGAGGTGGTGTGCTGCGGCTTTCCTCGAGGTTTTACCGCAGTGGAGGTCAAACATGACAGTGTTGATTGGCGCGTAGTAATTTTGTAGATGTTCGTTTGTTCATCATGAGTGAAACTCACTCTTGAGAGACCTCGCCACCGTGTGAATCTTTTTCCTCCTATAGATAAGAATATCTTTGTTAGGCATATTTGTTACGATCACACGAATACACTAAAGAATGCCGAACGCAACTGATTAGACTCTTTCATCACGACCTCTTCCCATGGTTTAGAATTCGAATAATAAAAAAAAAATACTAATTTGAGTTTGAGAACATAAAGAATATCAAATACTAAAATAAAAAGGGTTTCTGCAGTAGAATGCTACTTTAGCACTAAGTGACATACATATAATATATTTTCTATTTTTTTGCCGCTGGCAGAAACTAGTTTTTTTTTTTAAATTGATTTGAACTAGTGCTTGACTGTGATCCCACCTGATGGTAAGTAGCGATGCAATCTTTGATGGTGAGGCGCACTAGTTTATTAAGAGCCTATTCACTCTAGCCTTGAAGACACCCAAATTATAATCGGACTGGAAGACCGCAGCAGGCAAACTGTTCCAGTCCTTCGACGTACGTGGCATAAACGACGAGGCGAAACGCTTAGTCCGGACCGTAGAGGTTTCAACAACGTAAGGGTGAATATTCGCCGTACGTCGGGTTGTCCGATGGTAGTTGTTTTATAATAATATAAATAAGTTACGATAGGGGAATTATACAAGGTGTCGTTTTGAAGCTGCAAAATATTTCAGGAGGTAATTATGTTAGTGATTCTCGACCCGAATCAATAATAAAATAAGTAGGTAATTTTTTTTTTTTTTATAACCGCGCTTTTTTTCACACACACAAACACGGAACAATAAAGGGCGTTTTCACACACACTAACTCGCAACGATAGTTTCATAAATAATGTATCATCCAATCATCATCCCGCACGCCACACCCTAGCCACGCCCCCGCGGCCATCGATCAATCGATTTAGTTTAGTGTAATTAAACAATTAAATAACAAGTATTACTGATTATTGACCAGGTATCGTTTTTTTATATGATTATTTATGAGTTTTATTACAACCTCCTGAAATATTGTGCAGTTTTAAAACTGCACCTTGTATAGGAATAAATCTTATATCCAAAGGCATGTACCCTTTTTTTTCTCCACTTTTAACAGCGTCTGACTACCGTTACAAATCGGTTTTATGAAAGTACTTCGCTCGCGTGATACTAATAAAATATCCCAAAGAAACATACTCCTGGAATAAAAAGTATCCTACATGCTATTCGAAGAACATGGTCTACCTGAATAGCAAGTTGCATCAACATTCGTTCACCCTTTCGAGCGTGAAGTAACAAACATACACACACACACACAAACTTTTTCTTTTATAATATTTTGAACTCCCGGGATAAAAAGTACCCTTTGTATGTGCTGTTGCAGAACATCGTCTACCCGTATTCCAAATCTGTTCAGCCGTTCGAGCGTGAAGAAGTAACAAACATACACACACAATTAAACTTTCGATTTTGCCATATTAATGTGATAGACGAAAAAGTTAAATCTAGGATTTATTACTTTGGCCCAAAGTTCTAATCAATCGTGAAACCAGAGTGTTGGCAGGCCTTTCGAACCATGAAACAATTAAAGTTGAAATGCTCGCGAATTAGCTAGGTCACTCATAAAAGTTGGAAAGCAATGTTTCAGTGGGCTGAAGTTTTGATAGTCAGTCGACCGGTCACGCGAAAATTCAAATTCCGTCAGAGTTTCAGAAAAAACAGCAATAACATTTAACGATTGCAATCAGAAACTTTTGCCGCGCCTACCTACTTCCTGTTTAAGTCCCGACTATGAGAATGATGAGGTTTTATTATTTTTAGAATTTCGGCCTTCGAAGGAAATTTGAACTTTTATTACCGCCCTTTTTGTCGGTCTGTTACAGTAAGTACTTATTTGTTTTCTTTTCTTTTTGCTTTCCACGAAGCATTTAGTCAGCCTAGTTTAGAAATTATTTAGTTTTTCAGCCGACTTCAAATCTTTATTTTAGATGAGCCGATTTTTTTTAATTGATATAAATTAGTGCTTGACTGCGATCTCACCTGATGGTAAGCAGTGTTGTTATTTTATTAAGCTATTGCATATAGCTTCTATCGCGGGCCTTGAGCGTGGAGACCGAATCCACATATTCCGTAACGAAAATAACCTAACACCCCCCACTCATTTGTTTTTTGAGCGTGGTGACCGATAAGAAAACAAATGAGTGAACAATCAATCAAAATTCAATTCAATGTGTGAAAGTGTAACTTCAATTAATATCAAAGAAAGGAAAAAAATACTGCATAAATAAATAAATAAATAATTATAATTGCATAAGTTGATAAAAATGCTATGCAATAGCTTTACCGCGGCAGTCCCCAAGTGCCACACGTCTTTTTTATTTTACTTCCAATTACTTTTTTTACTGTTGATAGGCATTCATTTAGGAAAACAGCCTCGGCCTCCGTCGCGTCGTCTAATCTTGGCTCATATTTTTACCCCCTATTTGGAAAAAAGTTTCCACATAGTAGGAAAGTGTGTGGCTGACGTTACCCATCCAATTCCATTTTAACCTGGCAGCCTATTTTGCTACATGAAGATTTATCATCATCGCTCTATCCCCGATTTAACGTTTCTTATTCTGCCAACTTTTTTGACACCCAGATTACTGCAAACTGCAAGGTGAAAGTATTGTGATCCGGTGATCAACCACCAAGGTCTGAGCACCGTAGGTTAGCATGGGCAGGATACACATATTGATGAGTTTTCAGTTTAGGGAAAGATCGATAGATTTCTCTTCACAAGCAACTCTATGATGGACCAGTAGCTTTTCTAGGCAATTTCAATAAGGCGATCGATTTCCTTTTCCTGCCCTTTGTTTAGGTAGAAAATCATCTAATGACATCTCCCGCCCTTGAACGGGGCGGAAGGGCGTGTCAGACTTTTACAGACTAAAACCCACTCCTAGCTCCGTCGTTGCCTTTCATAATAGAGCCGGGTTTTCCTTTCAGAAGCGAATCCATGGCCCCAGTAGGCTTCGAACCTGTTGAGCTCCTACTGTTTGCTGACATCTTCTTGAGGCGCGCATGGAATAATACGCGCCATCGACAACTCGGGCTTGGTCCGAACGGTTACCAGACGGTCGGACGGCGAGCTACCCGTTGCTCTCCTTTTCCTGCCTGTTTTGGTAAGAAATTAACTGACCCAAGTTATGAATTATATTTTATTATATTTATAGGTAAAAGTTATAAATATATAATATATTCAACAAATTTAATTTATTTAATAATAAATTAGCAACACTTTCTCTATGAAGGTATTCAAGATCCACAAGTACAAATGAGAGAAATTCATGTAAGAAATGATTCTTAGTAGACGCCTCTCATAAATTAAGCGATGTATGTAGGTACCTACTAATCAGATTAAGCGTCGTCCTACACTGCGTGAATTCTTATAACTGACGCTTGTGAGGTCTTGCGACACATAGGTAATTAAGTAATGTAATTATATCAACGTGTTAGTCTGTCATCTACGTGTTTGTTTTTTTTTTAATATATATCGCTGCTTAATTTGAGATAGGAGCCATTTTGGCCTTACCTCTAGTAGGAGTTCTTTTTAATGTGTACATGTTTTTATTTTAGTTCATGTCTATGAGTAGATATTGCAGTTTATATATTTTGTTATTTGGCAGAACAAACAAGCGAGTCACAAATAAACTGTTGTCCTAATACAAATTTTCCATTTTAGTATGATTTCATGACTGAATGAAGCCTGAAACTTATCTAAACTTTACCTGATTGTAAACATCGCCTTTCTACTTTAGTGCACGTTTCAGGATGTTCCAGAACACACTTAAACTTTTACTCCACATTTTTGTACGAAAGCATGTTTGTCGTTCGACGAAATTTGCAAAATCAGTTGGTAAAGTATAAAGGTGTGTCCAGAGTGGGCGAATGCGCCGTTCGCAAGCCGCTTGCGTTACATTTTACATTTACGAAGTCCTTGCGCAGCCCGCGCGCTGCTCGCGCGCTATTTACATGCCGTACTCGAACGGCGCAGCAGGTGCGCGCGTCGCCAGCGTGTACCGCAGGCAACACGCTCGCACCTCCTGCCCTAACGTCTTCTGTTTCTCCTTTTAGTTAATAACAGAATAAGTAATAGTACGTGTCAGTAATAAAATAGCCGACGCTGCAGCAATTATGCTACCGGTAGTCTTATGGTCCGACATCTTCGGAAGCAAATTTACAACTGAGGCTTATAGTTCAAACGCGAAAGAATCTATGCGCGCGCACTGCACGCGCGCCTCGAAATTAAGGGGCGGCCAGATGAATGCAAACCAATGTCCTAACCAAGGTGACCTTGCTAGTTTCAATCAGTGTAGACAGCATCCGTGACCTTCAACGCCCTTGGTTGGGAGGCGCGTTTTCCCAACCACCGAACGTGTTGGCTTGTGGTTTACATCCATTTAGCCGCAACACAAATGGTCACCATGGTTGGGTCGTTGGTTTACATCCATCTGGCCGTCCCCTTAGGCTGTAACCGCTCGCGAACAATACGCGCGCAGTTCGCAAGCGTCTAGCGAGCGGTGCATTCGCCAGGTTTGGACACACCTTAAGGTAAGAGAAAATGCAATAGATATTGCAGTTATACAAGAGCAAAGAAGCCACATACTTACCTTGTTACCTAGAAATGAGTTCGGTAACCTACTTACACAGAGCATGACCCAAGAAAATCTCATCCATGTTCCGTGCTTCGGGTGCAATTGTTTCGAACGAGCTGTGTATGCTACAGTAATGCATTTATAATGCTGGACAAGACAAGAGCAACGTGTATTGAAAACATTTGTAAGATATTATATTTATTATTTTCTAAGCAGTTTTCAGTTTCCAGGCTGAAAGGTTCTGGAGTGGCGACCGCGTACCGGAAGACGCAGTGTTGGAAGGCCTCCTACAAGGTGGACCGATGACCTGGTGAAGATTGCGGGAATCCGATGGAAGCGGAACGCACAGGACTTGCAGCGACACTTGGGCAAGCCTATGTCCAGCAGTGGACGTCTATCGGCTGAAATGATGATGATGATGCAGTTTTATCCCGACTTACGTGCTGAACCCATGTTTTAGGTATAAACCTGTGGCGTAGCTAGTCCCAAAGGGAGCGCCCCTTTGGGACTAGGTGTATGGAAAAATTAGGGACCCGTTTTTTACCCGATTGCGGCAAAGTTCAAAAGAAATATTGTTTTTACCACGAAATAATCACAACTAGCACCGAATAGTTAAGACAGATCAATTTGTGAGCCTCTTATTCAAAAATTTGAGTATGTGGACAACATTTTACTAATAGTAGAAGCGCAAGCTTCCATAAGTCGGGACCCCTGAAACCTGGGGGCCCTCTGTCATTGATACAGCTGATACGGCGCTAGTGTTTAAACCCAGGTATTTCTTTACTTTTCGTGTATAGCTCAGCTGATATGCTAAAATGGAACTGGGCTGAATTAAGAATAGAAAAAAATCGGTTTCGTGCAGCAGGCTATGTCGCAACGAAATTCGGCGAAGCCTGAACTGGGTCTGATCGGATCCGGCTAGATCCCGAACATTAGGAACTGACGATGCGATAGGTCCAGAAGGAGATGGCATGTCGAGGTAACTCCTACCTAACGGCCTGGTCAGGACTACGGTCTTAGCGGCGAGTGGCGAGGCGAGCGGGGCAGCATCGTCAAGCGTGCGTGGGGCGCTATGAGCGGCGTCTCGTGGCGTGCTGACATACTTTTGATCTTGCCGCTCGCCGAAGTCGTCCTCAGCTACCGCTCACCACCCCGCGCTTAGCTACCGCACACATCGGCAAAGGTCATGAACGGGCCGTACAGGATTGGCTAGATATAACTAAAGACAGAAAAAGTGGAACAATGAATGGGAGGTCTTTTCTCTGGAGTGAGACACATCAGGCTCATGATAATAATATTAATGAATCTTATTAAACACGCGTAAACAACAGTTTTTTACTTAAATATCTGCTTAAATGAAAACACTTTAAATCTAACCGGAAAATTGTTACTCATAAACTATTCGGTAGTTTAAATAAAAACGAAAACTAACTTCGACAAGTTTTATGAGAAGGTTTTCAAAAACCAACTTTTTTATGAGGATAAAGGAAATTGTTTATTTCTACGAGTTTATAACTTAATCTCTACTTAGCCACCAAAAGGGCACATAATTAACTCCCAGCCCCGTAATCTCACTAATTAACCTTAAGTAGTACGCACCTTTATAAATCAAAAGATTCGCTTCGAGTTCATTCAACATGTTTAGATTATAGAAGTTTAAAACTAAAAAATATTGTACGACTAAGATGTGCAAGTGGCGTCGCCTGCATACAAGACAAAATAGTTTTGGGACCGCTTTTTTCCCCATTATCAGTGTAGGGCGCAGTTAACTACTTTTTTGTAATCAAAATTATTTTAGATGTGTAGTTATAAAAGTAATCAAGTAGTCGTGATTGCAACTACAATTTGTAGTTAGTAATCAAAATGTTTAACTACATTTTACGGTTACTTTTTATAGTTAGTAGTTGTGATTACTAGCTACATTTTGTAGTTGCAGTTATTAATCAGTAGTTAGATTACAAATAGCCCAACACTGCCATATATTATATTTTAAAACTTTTTTTATCAGACTGGACTAAACAGATTCAATTAATTCAGTGGTGTCCAAATCATCAGAGAAAAAATATTGAAAATAAAATGTGTTAATTTGGACACTGTGTTCGAATATTTTGTGTCCGAATCATCAGCAACTCGTCCATCAAGACCATACCGTGTGGCTTAAAGCCACTCGAATATTTTCTTTCGGGCAACGTGAAATCAAGTCGCCAAGCTCAGAATTAGCGTCGCAAGTGCAAATGGATTGGCCACACGCTTCAAAGGAATCCCAATCACATACCCAAGCAAGCGTTGGAGTGGAATCCTCAAGGAAAAAGAAAGCGTGGCCGTCCCCGTCAACCCTGGCGTCGCACCGTGTTGGCAGAAGCGGTGAGCAACGGAATGACGTGTAGCCAGGTGAAGGATGAAGATCAGGACCATTCGCGATGATGGATTACTGTGGATGCTCTCTGCCCCAGCTAGGGGTCATAGGACATTAAGGCAACGTGAAAACATTAGTTTATTTCGACAAAACACCGACGATTGCCGCCCTGAAAGCCAACATAACCCGCGTTCTTCAGGAAATTGAGCCCATTTATGCGAAATTGTTCCACTATGATGCGCGATTACATCGGAGGCGCGCCAAGCGTTTGCCAGAAATCACACTCATATTACAAGGGCGAATGTTTGTGATTAGTAGTGTGATTTCACACATAACACATGATGTCGTCGAATGCATATTAAATTTTTTTTGAACTGGCCAAGTGCGAGTCGGCCTCACGCACGAAGGATTCCGTACCGTCTATAGCATAAACCGGCAACAAAAAACACATTTTTTTATATGGTAACCCCACTTATATATTTGTTTTATTCTGTTTTTATTACAGCAGGAACACAAATACATCATCTGAGAAAGATTCAATTGTCTAGCTATCATTCATAAAATACAGCCTGGTGACAGACAGACAGAAGGACGGACTGACAGAGCAGTCTCAGTAATAGGGTCTCGTGAAACGGGACTATTACTAAGCAATTGTGCCAATGTCACTTATACCTTGATTATACATACCGCTTAAACGGGCGAGACAGTGCTCTCGGCCGAGTACTCGGTACGTATAAACACAGGACTGAGTGTTCGGCCGAGCGCTTATCTCTACAATTCGCTTACATCACTGTCTATGCCGAATAAAATTCTACTGCCTCGCCCTTTTACTCGGTACGTGTGATCAAGGCATTAGGTAGATTTTTTTTTAAATTTTATTTGTAAGTGCGAGCGCTCTTAATGAAAAGCCCTATGTTACCAAACCTGAATCTCAGGTGAAAGATGGAATAAGTATTCTCGCTCACCATTAAGCTTCCATTATGACAAAGTAAATATTTAAGAAATGTTAAACATTCCGCTTAAGAGTGATGCGAAAACGTCTGGGAGAGAAATCTGCGCCGCCCGCGCCTCGGAGGGTGTCTTTCTATTTATTTTCCCTCACTATACATTTTACACAGAGAATTAGAGCAAAACAGAGAGAATAAATTATGACCATCCAAAACATTTGAAGTTATTAATAGATTCTGAGGAACTGAGATCTTGTGTAATTTATTTTCTTTACTAAAAAAACATTTTGATATTTATTATACCAGCTAATGTTACGTTAAAACTGTTATACAGTGTGGCCTACGCAAATGTCAGAAATGATCCCAAAGGAATGTACTGCCATATCGATGTAAACAAGACAGACAAGATGATATACTACATTAATTTTAGTATATCCGAAACACGTGTAAAAATACATAGATTTTTATGTAAAGAATCTATGAACAAAATTTCATAACTGTACGATGGAAAATCACGAAGTTAAGATTGTTATGTTACCTGGTTGGCCGCACGAACACATGGTAACCGGCCCACCCGGGCGACTGAGGGGTTGTTTTACTCCTGCATCCGGCTGTGCGCTAGTGTCTAATGCAGTGATGCCAGACCTCCTGATTTTCCAGGAGATTTCCTAATTTTGCCAAGTTTCTCCTGATCTACTGATTTTGTTAGTAAATCTCATGATATTTGTGTTTTTAAATAAATATATACTGACTGAACTAAGCGTAAGAAGGAACGTATCTAAGTGTTATATTGTACCGTATACAAGTTCCTTGGAGTCTCCACAAAACTAGTAATATACGTATGTATATCTACCCTAATTCTAAGAACTACCAATTCTTCAATATCTTTTAACGTGTTGTTGTTGCGTAAAAGAATCTGCCGGTTCTAGTTGTTTTTATTTTTCTTTTTGGTGGGTAAAAATCATTCAATGACATGTCGCGCCCTTGGGCGGGGCAGGAGATAGTGTCAGAACTTTATTTACTAAAAAAACCAACCCCGTTCTCTCTTTGCCTTTCATACTGGGGCCGGACTTTCTTTTCTGGTCCATGGCCCCAGTAGGCTTCGGCCCTGCTGGGCCTCTACGGTTTGATGACAACTCCTTGAGACGCGCGGAAACAGTACGCGCCGCCGATGACTTGGTTGTATTAAAATAAACAATATATTAGTATTTTATTGATCTCCTGATTTTTCAGACCAGTCACCTGGTTTTTTTTTACTCTTATCTCCTGGAATTTTTGATTTTGGTCTGGCAACACATTATGTGTAGTAGGTACTTACTTAGTGTCAGTGGTGTCTAACTTGTGAGCTTTTTTAAATATTAAAAAAAAACATAACATGGTGTAAAAAATATTGTAATCGATTCAGTACTGACTCTGAACAAACTATATATGTATTCAGGTTTCGCATAAACTAAAAATAATGTTGTATATAGACAACGGGATTGATTGCAAAAGTTACTGTGATCCTGGAGCCAGCTTTTTATAAAGGTGGAAAATCGTCAAATGACTTCTCTCGCTCGAGGAGGAGCGAGAGGGTGTGTCAGACTGTTACTAATTAAACCCACCGGCATCATTCAGTTATTCTTTCAAACGTCTTACTGTCCTATTGTACTGTTCAGTTGGCATTTCTTTGTGGGGACTAGGGTTTGGTTTGGTCAGGCTTGGTCGTTACCGGACGGCTGGATGTCGAACTACCCATTGGTGGCTGGAAATCGCTGTACTATCCTCAATGCTCGAGGCGTCTCCTTCGACCACGGCTGGGGCCATCTCCTTCACTCCCCTTACTGCTTCGTTCTGAAGGTGACTGCTTCTCATTTATGGTCAGCAAAAATCTGGTACTACCTCTTTTTATCGATTTCTTATCTAAAAACAAAAAATAATGTACTCGTGCACCTAGGGTTGCCAGGTCTTCAAACTGAAAAGCCGGACAGACCAGCTAATTTAGCCGGACATTTGAATAAAATGGCCGACAATTTTTTTAAAGTCGAACTCGCCTTTTTTTATTATTGACCATAATTATTATTATATTTTTTTATATTTAAATTGTAATAAAACAACAATAAAATTGACTGCTATAATTGCCAGACCGCTCCACTAAGGGATGTATTACACCGGGACACCATGGTGGCGCGACTGTATATGGCAACCAAACTAGGCACCATGCAGACACCAGACTCGCCACACGTCCGAGCTGGGCCCCAAGTCTGCCATTTTTATAAATTTGTCATTCCAACACGATCCCATTGTCATTTTGCTAAAAGTTTGTAATCTGCTAATTCATAATGATCGATCATTGATCGGTCAATGGTCTTGTAATAGAATTGTGGTAGAATGATAATTTCGAGCATATTAAAACCAATAACTGCACAATAACGTTCTAATGGTAAAACACTGATCAAATAAACTGTCAAAGTTTTAGCAGATTACCGCAAACGTCAAACATTCATTTGTCAATATGTACGAGATTACCATTTTATGCCACTTCTTTCAATGGAATGTCAGTGGTTGACCATTGGAAAGTCATAAAGACGCCATTATGTTAGTAGATTACCAAACTTGTGAAAATCGACAATTATGACATCAATGATAGACTATTCTGACACTATTGTAATAGCAGACTTGAGGCCCTGGTCGCGCCACCAAACGGACACCAGGTGAGTAACTCTCTATAGAGCTGTATTAGCATTTTGTTGGTAGTGGCGACTTTTCACGCCGCCATGGTGTCTCGGTGAAATATAGCCCTTATGCTAGCGACACATGATAAAGTAGAAACATGACTAAAAAAAAATGCCCAATTTAAAAAGCCAGGTGAGCTGGACACGCTACTAAAAGCTTGATCCTCTCCGGCTTTATCCAGATGCCTGGCAACGCTACGTGCACCAAGTTTCATCCAAATCCATAAAATTAAACCATCGCGTTGTGGTTAGTTTAATAAACATACAAACTTTTCAATTTATGATATTTCGAGTCGGATAATAGGAAGTCATAGAGTTGAATTTTAGTAGGGTTAGAATTATATAAGCTTAGTTACCCACTAACTGTATTAACTGTTGCCTCAAGTTTTCAAGGACTTGTGTAACTTGAAGTTTTGTGATTGTTTGTAGATCACGCGGCGAGATCGCGACTCGTAGTTTGAACACGCGGACTCAGCGCGCATGATGAGTCCGCCTAGAGACGGACAATCCTGAAACTTGTGCGACTAAACCATGATCTAATTATAAACAACTAGTCTCTGTCCGCTACTTCGTCAGCGCAGTTTCTTGTTTTGACATAATCTATACAGCTATACTATATTTATCTAAATAAGGTTGTCAATACACTTACTGAAAAACTAGCTCTTATCTCTACCACTTTTCGGAAAAGAAAAGTGCTGGTGCTCACCCCTCCTACAATGTGTTATAATGGCGCTAAACGACACACGAGTTGAGCATCAACATAAACACGTACTATACGTTCCAAATGAGAATAGGAAAGTCAATAAACTCGATCTGACAAATTTTGATTGAAAAGTACGGTTTGCAAAAAAAGCTTATTTACGTTTTAATGATTTTGTTTTTGTTTAACTGACCCTTAGTGAAGTCATATTAAGCAATAGATAAAAAAGTTATTCATAATAATTATTTGACAAATTATACTACTTTCTTTTTTATTTTCATTATTGGCTACATT
Organism: Mythimna ferrago; assembly: GCA_910589285.2. Lineage (NCBI taxonomy): Eukaryota > Metazoa > Arthropoda > Insecta > Lepidoptera > Noctuidae > Mythimna > Mythimna ferrago. The sequence continues at coordinate 11,815,730 of OU342695.1, forward strand.
TTAAATTCAAATTCAAAAATTCAAATTCAAAATTCATAGTGCCAGCCGCCATTTTATCGTCGTTGTTGGTGTTTCTTCGTGCGACTGAGTATCCAGATTGAATTTTGTCATAGATACAGGTAATAAGGCATTAGTACTGTCGTTTTAAATCAAAATAGGCATATTTTGATTTAAAACGACAGTTAGTGATATAAATATAAAAAAAACCTCTATTAATCCATGTTTTATTTTATAAGGGAAAGCAGCAGTGATGATGACGGTGATGACGCCACTACTCAGACACTTCACACAGTTACGTAAAGATCAGTAAAATTGAAGAACTGGATTTTGATCAGAGATTTTTCGTTCATGATTCGTAAATAAATTAAATTTAACTAATTTTTCTTTTTTTGCTCACCCTACTCAATTTCTTCGATTTGACAGTAAGACGTAACGTCACAACATGGCCGGCGCTCCTATTCTCATTTGGAACGCGTAGTACACGTGGAAAGTCACCCCAGCACGCGGCTCATGACAAACTTTCTCCACTTGAATCAAAATGCTGCGTCCAAAGAAGCAGGCAAATTAACACTTGTAGTTCCTGGAGATACACGGCTGAAGACGAGGACCTGATTCTTCAACGTTTTTTTGATGACGATGATTTTTACACCACCTGCTAGATAATGTCCTTTTATATGACTTACAAAGCAAGTCATTCTATCCCTAGGGAGATAATGCAGTATGGGTGATCCCTAGGGAATAATGAAATTTGAATTTGGAACGTCAAAAATCGTCAACATTAAAATGTACGTGAATAAAAATATACGCGCATCGAACAAGTTTATTCGATATTCAAACTGGCCACTAACAATAAACAAATAGAATAAGACGTGGTATACTGACGAGTTTCTAAATAAAAAAAGTAATGAAACAAAAAATTGAAACTGTAAAATCTTAGGATGAGTTGCACCATTTAACTATAACGATAACCAAACCATAACCAGCCGTGAAACGGCCGCCTATTGGTCAATTCGACGATTTGACAACTGTTAACGGCTTTGTTATGGTTATAGTTAAATGGTGCAACTCACCCTTAGTGTAATGAATTTTGTTTTTATCAAATCTCAAAACATGTTGAGTTATAGTTAAGTTGTAAATAATAAATTGTGTTTTAATTATCTCACAGATGGTGTAAAAAGTAAAGTATCCAACACGGGGATAAAGCTGTCTTTGTCTTGGGCGGCTTGAATTCCTCACTTCACTCAACTCCCTCGCAATCCTCGGGAGTTAATTACATAAATCCCTCACCAACGTTCGGGACTAAAATGAACAACCTTCGTTTCGTTCGAAATTCAACATGCAGCCTGCGACCTAAAGACACTGCTTTATCCCCTAGTCACATAATCTACTATTATTCATATCTATAGCTATAGATAGTTCTGGCTGTATTTTGCATTTATCTTCTTGCTTTGCAGAAAGAAGTTCATCAATCTTTTCCAGATTCCTATTGGTTTAACCCGCAATCGCTCTAGTCAAGCCATTACACCTAATCTCAAAGGTTTTATACGTGATGATGGAGTGTTTTTTTCTGAATCCAACCAGTGCTGCACTTCTGGCACAGATTAACAAAAGAACTCACAGTGACACTGGCATTCCAGAGCACTTAATCACTATAAGCTTCGCCTCTTGAGACTATTTTATCTCTGTATTCTCAAGCAACCACGACATGTCTAGGAAAGTAAGGAATGTTTTGTAAAGTAAATGACGCATTTTAACACTGTTCTTACAAATTAATGTTCGGTTCATTTTTATTGTTTTCATTCTGTTCTGTTTTTGTGTTTATTCTTACTTTCATTTATTTTGTGTTTTAATTATTATTGTTAGCTGTTAAAGGCGTATAAATTAGTGCATGTAGTGCTCTTCTTTAAGTGATGGGGCATTTAGACATAAGATTGTATTGTTTTTCTTTAGATTTAGTAGTGCACTCACTGTTGAAGAGCCAAATAAATAAAATAATAGCTATGTTAATTTACATATTTTCAACACACTTACTCGAAAACCTGCTCATAGGAACGGGTTTACCCTAGCGCTTTTAGGCATACAATTGACTGGACGGAAAAGTACTGGTACTTGCCCCCGCCACAATTTATTGTATCAGACTGGGCACCGCGTAGCCCCCACGATGTGCTGGCGCTAGTCAAGCCCCGTTTATTTATTTCTTCGTAAGTGTATTGAAAAACGTCGTTTGATACACGTGGAAATTTTTCACTGCAGCACTTAGCTCCATAATACCCTCACCTGCGGTTAGGGAAAAACAAAATTTGTAAAAACAAAATATTAGCGTAAAACACTGTATGTGTATATCTTCGTTCTATTAGACTTAAGCACATCTTCAAAGAGTTTTAACAAGATAGCCCACCCACCACGCGCACATAACTAAACACTATCGCCGAACACCAACTTTTACACTAGACAAAAAATCTTCGATCCTTGCGAGACAGGCTGACAGGAGTGACGTGCGAAAAAATTAGCTTGCGATATTTTGTAGCGACGAGTCACCTAACCTAAGACGGCTATTTATTTTACAGCCTTTTTTTTTCGATGGGAAGAATCATCCTATGACAACCCCCGCTCTTGGGCGGAGCGAGAGATAGTGTCAGACTCTTAATGACTAAAAAACCCATCCCGTTCCTTCAAGCCTTCATACCGGGGCTCGAGCGCCCTTTCGAATAACCCTGGCCCCAGTAGGCGCCGTCGACGACTTGGGCTTGGTCCGTACAGTTACCGGACGGCCGGACAGCGAGCTACCCATTGCTCACTGTCCGCAAGCCCGCGCCTACGGTGGCTGGAAATCAGGATCGGAATCCCGGCGGCGGCGAGAGCGCCGTTGCCTGATGCGGTCGGCCTCCTCCTTAGCGAGCATTACTGCTTCGCAGAAGTCGGCGACCACCTGCCACTCCTCCTCGCTCCGGACCATGGCCTCGACCAAGGCCCGGTTATTTTACAGCCTCGAAAGTCGTATATAGAAGGAACCAATTACACCTATAACCAAACGAGGTAAATAGGATGGCAAGGGTGAATAGAAACAAAACTTTGAGGAGATTTTCCACATATTAAAAATTTGTTTGCATTATAATTAAGCTGTCTTCAAGGCTAGAATGAACAGGCTCATAATAAACTAGTGCGCCTCACCATCAACGATTGCATCACTGCTTACCATCAGTCGGGATCGCAGTCAAACACTAGTTTATATCATTAAAAAAAAAGTACTCAAATTTTTCCTGCATTGTAATACAAAAATAATGAAATCTTTGCTAGAAACCGATTTTAAGAGAAATAAGTAAGAGCCCCAACTAAAATTTTGTTTCTATTTACCCCCGCGTTCCTATTCGCCACGTTAGAAGGTACTTCCTCCACACATTCCCCACTCAGGGCCCATGGGACGGCAATAGTCCCACGTCATCCTCCGGAGGGTGACGATGAAGGCCGAGAGATCGAGCGGGACCGTGCCGTGAATATTAACGAACCCCTTGAGTTAGGTTCGGACACACTGACGGTCATGGTGAATTTTAAAATTAAACTGGAAGAGTAAAGGTCACCGCCATTTTTTTTAGATTGTTGATGTTGGTTATGGGTAGCAAGCGCAGACAAGGCAGACCACAAAAGAGATGGAGTGACGACATTATAAAAACAGCAGGAAAAACATGGAGTAGAGTAACCCGAGAAAGACCAACGTGGAAACGACTGGAGGAGGGTTTTACCGCTATCTAGCGGTCCTTGTACAAAGATTTAATAGTAAAGTAAGGAACAAAAATGTAGAAGGAAAATAAAGATATTTTTATTTATTTTATTGTTGATAGGTTTGCGCTTGACCGCTATCTCACCTGATGGAAAGCGACGATGTGGTCGACGATGGAGCACGCTTACCTAGAAGAAATCTATTCACTCTTAACTTAACCTTTTGAATGTCTTAAGTTACACAGTTCGACATAAGCAATTGTCTTTCTATTGTGTCTCTAATTACGGCATTCGATGAGTTAATGATTCCCGAGTTGTAGCCATCAGGAAACACAGACTCCGGCAGAGAATTCCACTCCTTAGCGGTACGCATAATGAATGTGTTCCCAAAACGTTTTGTGCGTATAAGTAGGATGTTCATCTATAAATTAAAATGTCAAATTAAAATATCATTATGATAAAAGTAATTAATTAATAACAATTTAAAAGCCTATTGAAAGGCTAATAAAATAAAACTTTATTTTCTCTTTAAGGAATTAATTGGATAGTTGCGGAGGATCCTCCCTTTTCTACGAAGGTATGCGGATCTTTACACCATGTACCGCATACCTTTAAACTGATGACCCCACTACACTAACTATATTAGTATTGGTACCTATTAAGTTAATAACATGAAAGTTACGTTTCATCAAGCCATTTGGGATTCAAATTATGCCCAAATTACTTAGGCACCGACCTTTTTGCAACTTTGGATTTGACATGTAATCATAAATCAACTTCCTTTATGCCCAAGTAGATACTTTTCTGACTGCTTACCGAAGAACACGACGCCCATAAATCAACTAGAATTTGAAATAAACATAATTTAAAAACCTGTTTGTTTACAGATATTCCGCCATTGTAGTAATTGTTAAGACGGACGCTGGGCTCCATTTCGATTGTCCTGCAATTCTTTCAAATACTGAAAACGCCACGCCACAATATCGTACCTTCTAGACCTGCCAACTTCCTTTTAGACCTGCTTTTTTTAAAATAAAATCCCATTTCTCTCATAATTCTCCAAAACGTGTTGCAACTACAAACGATTCCCCTTCAATATTTCAGTTACTGGCGCCACTTTCAAACTTCCTCTAATATACTAATTTCTCACTTTATGTTTTCTCGTCACATCACACATCCATATTAACGATTTATTTATAATTAAAAAAGAAACTTGGTAATAGTAAAAGTGCAGCAGACAGTGTACTACAAGCCTTAGGGATTTTCCTGTAGTTTTAGCATGGATTTTCACAATAGCCTACATTCCGAACAATACGTAAGACCGAGCAACGGAAATGAATGAAAACCATCTCTTAATAAATACATCGGAACAAAATATTCCTCTCTCGACCAGTTATATTAAAACTGGAGAACTTTTATACATATATGTGTATTAATATTCCAACAATTAATCGCTTTCTTCATTCAGAGAGTTGTTTTTTTTTCGGTGGAAAAATCATCCAATGACATCCCTCGCTCTTGGGCGGAGCGGGAGATAGTGTCAGACTTTTACTGACTAAAAACCCACTCCTGTTCCTTCGTTGCCTTTCGTACCTCATTAGAGAGTAGTGGTAACCTAGTGGTAACGGCCTCGAATTACGAATGGTAAGTCGCAGGTTCAAACCACGGCAGATTACTTTGTGTGAAGGAAAACATCGTGATAAAACCGACATGTCCAAGAACCAAAAATTCCAAGACATGTGACATCCACCAACCCGCATTAGGCCCGCGTGGTGGATTACGGTCCATTCTCTCGTCTAGCGAGGAGGCCTAAGTCCCAACATTATCGAACTCTTCCGAAACAGCTTGAGCGATTTTTATGAAATTTTTTATGCATACTTTTTAGGTCTAAAAAAAGGTCGTGGGTTAGTTTTTGCCCTCCTACCCCCATCCCCAATTTTTTGTTGATGTAATTTATATGGCAGATCATCAGTCGGCTATTATAAAAAGGTAATCTGTTCTGCGAGCAATGTGCTGTATCTGTTATGGACCAAATGATAAATTGGGCATTATACATAATGCCCGGTCATTATGAAAAATGCCCAATATGAGAGTGCGATTTGATAATAAATATTCAAATAATCAAATTAACCGGGCATTATACATACGGCCCATCACCTTTTGGGCAGAGTAATACAAACATATTTAATTACCATTTTTTTATTGGTATTGTCATTTAACTTAAAATAAACTAAATATTAAACCATTAAAATAATCAGACTCTCTTATTTGGATTAATTATATCAAGGAGTCTATTATCTACCTTAAAACTCTGCCAGTTTGAAATAACGAATAATACCTACAATCTCTCGTAAAAATGTGATTGTATTTTGATTGCACTTTGAACTGGATAAAATAGGTTAGGTTAGGTTAGAACTGTGAACAACCGCGCGTGAGCCGAGCGAGCGAAGCGAGCGGTGCCGCGGCAGCGGCCGGCGAACGCTACGTCCAAGTTGTTTCGTCCATTCGAGATTTTTACCTTTTTCAGTTAATCCATTTGATAATTAACAATTTATCCAGTAATCCATTTTGACCTTTGAACGATTTGGTAAATAGTGTAATAAATAATTTAAACATTCATATTCCAGACTTTGGCCAGCTGAACTTTTGATCAAATGACCATCGTTATTTTAAACTTTGTTGATTTGTACGTTGTTCTTTTGAAATTTGCTCAGGAAAGTTTTGATTTTCTAATATGCAACCGTCACACCCTGCGTGCTTCCCTCCCCGCCCTCGCACCGCGTCTTTAGCTTTATTATCAAATTGCCCAATTGTCATGTAGCAATATAATAATGACCGCGCAATGTGACAAATATTGAAGTTAAGATAGTAATTAATCACTTGGTCCAATAGAGCTAGATATTATTCATAATGCTCGAACATTATTTATAATGCCCGCATTAATCACCCGGTCCATAACATATCCACTGCCACTTTAGTTTAACGGTTCTTCGTGCTATGCCGGCAACCTTGGTTCTCCTGCGGATCTTCATCTTCTGATTTTCGTGTCGATTCATAGTTTGAGAACATCGACACGAAAATCAGAAGATGTAGGTAGGAAGACTCTGAAACTACTGATTTAAATCGTAAAATTATTTCATTAATATGTAGTTGCAATACTCTGAGTGCTTGAGTGACTATAAATAAAGAACACTAGCTTTTGCCCGCGGCTTTACCTGCGTACATAAAATATAGCCTATATCACTCAGGAATAAAGCAGCTTTTTATAGGTGAAAAAAATTTAGCAATCGGACTAATACCTACTCCCAGAGATTACATCCTACAAACAAAAAAAAAAAACAAAAAACAAACTTTACTTCCTTATAATATTAGTGTAGGTAAATATAGATTACGCCATGACCAATAGGAGTAGAGCAGTAACTCGTGAAATCTCGGGAGATAGCCAGGTTAATATAAAGGTGCAAAACTCACGCGAACAGAGTTTATAACAAAACATGTAGTCAAAAGTGCATATAAATCAGGTTGAGTGAACATTTTGCGCATAGCAAGGCGGTAAGCGGACTAATGCAGACTGCACTAGGGGGAAACCGTCGCGTTGCCTCACTCATGAATATTTATAAGTACTCGACTCCACAAATGAAATTTTCAGAGTATTTTTCTCTTACAATAGAATATCAAGATCGTCGCAGAAAGTGCGGATGTACACAGACAATGAGGACGCATTCTCGACTTGAGTAACTACTAGGTTTGCTGAAAATATTCTCATTTGAATATTGTATACCACCCACACGTAAGAATGTTTTATTGTTTACCAAAACAATAGCCTACAATTATTTCTTGTAATATTGTATGATGGTTGTATATTATTAGAGCATAACATAGTCGGCCTTATAATGTTCCCATTGCTGGGACTCAGGCTTCCTCTCTGGGAGAGGGAGTGGGTCGTAATCCACCACGCGGGCCCAGTGCGTGTTGGTAGATGTAACATGTCTTCAAATTTTTAGTTCTAGGCCATGCCGGTTACCTCACGATGTTTTCCTTCACCGTTTTGAAAGCAGTGATGATGAAATAAATTACATAAAGTAATGCGCCTGGTTGGGTTTGAACCCGCGAACTCGTAAGTCGGAGCCGTTACCACTCGGCCACCACTGCTCTCATTTTTATTATTATGCTATATTATGTTAATATTAGCCACTAGTCCCAACCCAATAAATCTCCAATAGTTATTATCATAATTCCAAGACAGTTTATTTAAAGAAAGAATAATATTAATTTGCATTATTGAAAGACATTTTACTTTACTTATTTTTATACTAGAACGAGACTATTAAGAACGAAATTGACCGGACCAAACTGTACAGTACAATGCGTTCCAAATGAGAATAGGATCGCCCGCCATGTTGTGACGTCACTATTTACTGTCAAATCGAGGAAAGAAATTTTTAAACATTAATTAATATTAGAAAAATTTAATTTATTTATGAGCTGTGAACGAAAGAAGTTTAATCAGAATACAGTTCTTCAATTTTACTAATCTCTAAGTTCTTCAATTTTGCCAAAATTTCTTCGATTTGACAGTACGACGAGACGTCTAAACATAGGAATCGGTCCTATTCTCATTTGGAACGCGTAGTACATTCTTTTTCAGAAATTAAATATCTCACTATGATAAAATTCTGTTCTAAATTGTTTTGACGGCCAGTCTTGTGTATATAAGTTTACGTGTTTGTGACCGTCTGCGATACACTGTACACACGATATACGAGTTAGTTCTTAGTGTTTTTGTAGGTAGGAAATCATCCAGTGACTTCCCCCACAATCATCATCATTATCATCATCAGCCTTTTTAATGTTCCCACTGCTGGGACTCAGGCCTCCTCTCTAGGAGAGGGAATGGGCCGTAATCCACCACGCGGGCCCAGTGCGGGTTGGTGGATGTCACATATCTTTGAATTTTTGGTTCTAGGACATGCCTGTTTCCTCACGATGTTTTCCTTTACCGTTTTGAGAGCAGTGGTAATGAAATAAATTACACAAAGTAATGCGCCTGACAGGGTTTGAATATAAGTAGAAGAATATAAGTCTGATATTGTGGTCGCGGGGACCACAATATCTGGGCGGAGCATCGCCGTGCCCTCGCCATGGTCCGGAGCGAGGAGGAGTGGTAGGCGGTCGCCGACTTCTGCGAAGCAGTAATGCTCGCAAAGGAGGAGGCCGACTGCATCAGGCAACGGCGCTCTCGCCGCCGCCGGGATTCCGATCCCGATTTCCAGCCACCGTAGGCGCGGGCTTGCGGACAGTGAGCAATGGGTAGCTCGCTGTCCGGCCGTCCGGTAACTGTCCGGACCAAGCCCAAGTCGTCTACGGCGCGCGCTGTTCCCGCGCGCCTCAAGGAGTTGTCAGCAACAGCAGGGGCCCAACCGGGTCGAAGCCTACCGGGGCCAGGGTTATCCGAAAGGGCGCTCGAGCCCCGGTATGAAGGCTTGAAGGAACGGGATGGGTTTTTTAGTCAGTAAGAGTCTGACACTATCTCCCGCTCCGCCCAAGAGCGGGGGTTGTCATAAGATGATTTTTCCCATCGAAAAAAAAAAAGGGACCACAATATCAGACTTATATTGTAGTCGCGGGGACCACAATATCAGACTTATACTAACTAAAACCACCCCAGTAGGCTTCGGCTCTGCTTGCCTCTACGAATTTTTGACGTGACAACGTCTTATAAATTGGTTTGCCGGGTGACACTTCAAGAAACTGCGTTACGCTCCGCTCACGTTATGCGCTCACAATGAGAGCGAGTGAGAGGCACGCGTCCCTTCCACTCGGGCATGGTTAGCCCGCCTAAGAGCGAGAGAGACAGACATTTTCATCCTTCTTCCTACTATACGAATGAATATTCACATTAAAATTATTTTACCACTCAAAGTCGTTGTCACGTAAAACTTTCGCCCGTATACCGACTTTACAGGCAACCAATTTTTTACTGTGGGGCCACTTTTCATTTAAAATAAAAAATAAATAAACGCATTATGAAGATGACAATTTCATACAAATGCGTACACAAATAATATCAGTATGTATGTTTGACACGTTATCCTTAACGTAAAATTCGCGCGAACAGTGTAAATTGCTTTTCCGGTTCGAGTCGAACAGATTGAAAAGTAAACCGATTCGCACCACGCGCCACGCTGAGCCGGTCTATTTGCGCCACGTCCAGCCAGTCAGTTGCCCTAAGTGGCTCACTGCGAAGTACTCGCCTATTTGTTTTTATTACAATACACCCGTTTTCAAATCCCTCCATACGTCCTCGTTACTGGCTGGAACTTTCCGAGGCTACATTAAAAGCTTTGCAGTTTAATTCTGGAGGTTCATGTGTTTTACGAGTTCGTATTACCTGTTGAATTATCACTGTTTTGTTTTGTTTTTTTTTTTGGTCAGCCCGTTTTTAATGTTACAGCAACGTTACAAGCTTTTATTTAGTTTCACCTATCCTATGTTTGTTTGTCTGTAATCAAATCTTACAAATTAAATTTCATTTAATTTTTTCAGGTTATTTAATTTTTTACCGGTTACCAATTGAGCTGAAATTTTGAATATATGAATAAATCAGATGACAAAGCTAAACTATATTATGACATGGAGCTGATTTGATGATGGAAGCGGAAGGTGGCCATAGGAAATCGGTAGTTAAAGAACAAAACCCCTTCAAGTATGGACTCGTTTGATCCGTCTTTGGGTCTGATCCTGGTAACCAGGGTCTAACCCTTGGGCACACCACAATTATGTCGGTGTCCACACTTTGAGGCATGGCTGGAAAGACCTCACGGCGTCCTTACCTTCCGTATGATACAGGTCCTCACCGGAAATGGTTCGTTCGGGAGGTTCCTGCACCGGATTCGTGCGGAAGTGACGCCCGGGTGTCGCCACTGTGCGGAATGCCCGGAGGACACGGTGGAGCACACAGTCGAGGTGTGCCCTACTTGGGCGGAGCATCGCCGTGCCCTCGTGGGGGCGATCAGCGCCGGAGACCTCTCGCGCCGGGCCTTGGTTGAGGCCATGGTCCAGAGCGAGGAGGGGTGACAGGCGGTCGCCGACTTTTGCGAAGCAGTAATGCTCGCAAAGAAGGAAGCCGAACGCATCAGGCAACGGCGTTCTCGCCGCCGCCGCCGGGATTCTGATCCCGATTTGCGGCCACCGTAGGCGCGGACTTGCGGACAGTGAGCAATGGGTAGCTCGCTGTCCGGCCGTCTGGTAACTGTCCGGACCAAGCCCAAGTCGTCGACGGCGCGCACTGTTCCCGCGCGCCTCAAGGAGTTGTCAGCAACAGCAGGGACCCAGCCTGGTCGAAGCCTACTGGGGCCAGGGTTATCCGAAAGGGAGCTCGAGCCTCGGTATGAAGGCTAGAAGGAACGGGGTGGGTCTTTTAGTCAGTAAGAGTCTGACACTATCTCCCGCTCCGCCCAAGAGCGGGGGTTGTCATTAGATGATTTTTTCCCAGCATAAAAAAAAACCGCTTTCAGGAGTTCGGCCGAAATTCCGTCATCACCCAGCGCCTTGTTGTTTTTAATCTGCTTCAGAGCCATCCTCATCTGGTACAGGCTAACTTCCAGGATATTTTCGGTAGGACCAGAACCCTTCTGTGGTATCTCAAAGAACCAGGCCATGCAGACCCTTAAGGGCAACTTATTTGGCGATTCAAAAAAGCACTGGTTGGTACAACCAGGACTGCTACACGCCAAATCTGTTATAGAAGGCTACTCACCAAAACGAACTGCCGAGCTTCTTGAGCTTAGCAGGACGAACATCTGTGCGATAGCCCGCGCCTTAACCGGCCACGGCAAACTAAACAGAAACCAATTTCACATGAAACTGTGTGACACTGATGTTTGCCGGTACTGTAATCAGGAGAGGGAGACGCCTAAGCACCTTTTGTGTGAATGCGGGCCCCTTATCCACAAACGCAGTGTCCATCTGGGCCGACACATTATTCGCCCGGAGGAGATTAAAACTCTAAAAGCTAGGAGTATTCTAAATTTCTTGGAAGCCTCCGGGCTAAAAGAGTTACTCTAACAAGGTGGCGAGTCACAAGAGATCTTTTAGGTCGCAGTGACTACATCCCCTACACTATGGGTGATGCATAGCCCCTTATCTTCTAAATAATAATAATAATAATAATCTCCCGCTCCGCCCAAGAGCGGGGGTTGTCATTGGATGATTTTTTCCCACCATAAAAAAAGGGTCTAACCCTGAAGCTGGAAGATGACATAGGAATAAGCGCAATTAGATAACCCGCTCGTGTTTATGCCTCTTGGAATGGTCGTGATGAGTATTAATTATATATTTTATATACCGCGCTATAAAAGCTTGCTATGAAGACATGATTTTCATTGAAAACTTATTTAAAATTGATTTCATACGACAGATTAAACAGAACAACGGTTCGTATAATACAAATGATCCCTCGGTGGTCGTATGAAATGATCCCTCGTTAGACACGTCCGCACTATCAATGAACGTTCCACTGTGTCGATACAAGCTTATAATACAACAGTATTATATTATACTACTATTTGTATGTCAATATTTCATAACAAAAGCAAACAATTGACGATCGACTACCCGTCGTCCACACTTGCCTGGCACATTATGTTCCAGGCTGAATGTACCCGCACACCACTTCTACCCCACTCTATAATGCATATTTTCATGCATGCCTGCCCGCTAAGTACTACACACCTGACCTTTCTGAATATCGATGGCTGTACGTCATAGACAAGGTTCTATACGAAATATGGATAAGCAAAGGTATTATTAGACTAAACGAAATTGATAATGATGAGTTTGAGCACTGAGACTTACTCACGTGACAATGAACTCAATTTTCCGAACGAACGAACTTTATCAGTTAGTACAGACACACGTCTACGATATACGACAAGAAAACAACAGAAACAGAAGAACAACAATCAACAGAATAATAAATACAACGACTCGACAAGTTCAATCAATGCTTTGACAAAGTCGTAAGTCAACAAAGGAGTTAGCTTGTTTCTAATTCTCGGTTGTAACGTCATTTAAAAGTTCTAATAATAAATGTTGATAAAAACTTGTGAAAGGTTCCGACAGTGCTGCTTGTAATTAAATATTCTTATCAATATTGGTAGTCAGATGCTAGAAAATCTGACCATCAGTCTATCCAAGAAGTATCGTGTTGCCCAGTAACTGGGTTGTAGAGGTATGATAAGCAGTCGTTCCATGTAAAACACGGGTATTCAGCCTCATCCGGTTAGACTAAAAACCAACCCTAGTTAACTAGAAAAGGGCTTTGGTAATGATGATGAAGCAATAGTTTTTTTTTTATTATTATTATGTAAACAGTGCTTGACTGCGATCCCACTTGATCGTAAACAGTGATGCAATCGATAATGGTGAATCACACTAGTTTATTAAGAGCCTATTCACTGTAGCCTTGAAGACACCTAAATTTTAACCGGACGGGAAAACCGCACCAGGCAAATTAATTCCAGTCCTTCGATGCATGTGGTTCAAATATTTCCATATAGCTGTGACTTCTCATGGCATGTCTTTTTTTAAATAGACTATTTTTAATATTTTATTCGAAAGTATTATAGCGGTCGTTAGTATTATAATTTAGTAAAGTTATAAGTTAGTAAAATAATTAGTATTATATTTGGACCAAACCCGATACAGCTTTGCCCAATTTCTTTTATAGTTTTACATCGTTGAAATCTTTCGTAGCTCGTAGCACCTCTACGCTGCTACGCACCTCTACGCTGCTACGCACCTCTACGCTGCTACGCACCTCTACGAAAGCGCTACGACATTGTCACCGCGCTCAAGGAAGGCTTCCTTGAGCACAGTGACAATGTAGAGGTGCGTGAGGCGAATACTTAAACAGGTTTTACGGATATACCTTTGCCTTTATACCAATACCACTTGGACCAGAGCATTCGCAGACAAATCCCGCCAATTAGACGCCAAACTTTAACTACTAAAAAGTTATTAATAGCCTCGCCGGCGCTCCTTCACAAAATCAAATTGTATAAAACGGCTCAAATTCACTGCGTAATTTTAATTAAGGCAATTATTCGTATTCGTACTGTTATGAGATCGAAATGACATTTGAATAGTTTTAGTGTTTAGTTTATAACTTCTAATTGACAAGTTTTTTAAATTTAATGATTCCTTCAAGTTATTAATTAAATATTACTTAGCAACTCGTTTTGGGAATAATTACTAATATATTAGAAGTCAGCTGCATACCAAATGACATAGAGGCCGTCCAAAGAAGAGGAAAAAAAGTGGAAGGTAAAGTACGCCCCATTGTTATAACTTTCACCACGTTGGGTATGAAAATTATGGCCTTAAGAAACAAGAAAAAGTTGGATAATTATGCTTATTATATGAAACAAGATTTCCCTAAAAACATACTAGAAAAGAGAGCCGAACTCATAGACCAAGCAAAACTTGAGAAAGAAAAAGGTAACAAAGTTATCCTGAAATACGATAAACTAATTGTCATAGAAAACCATTTAAAGAAAATCAAATCAAATGAAAAACCTGGTTCTACAGAGAAAATTAACACACGCGGAGAAAAAAGGTCACACACAAACTCACCTTCAGAAGACTACAAGAACCGTCAAAACCCTAAAAAGAATAAAACTCAGTCAATTTTATCATACGTGAATCATTCACGAGCACCAGTACGAGTAATATCTAACTCAGATAACGAAAAGTAGCAATTAAAAAGTGGCCCCCCTCTCCTATCCCCTACCCTCCCATTACGGCTGGTCACCGCGGGAGAGGAAGACCGCAACCCTCCAAAGAAACAAACTACACAAGAAAAGAAGCAAGTACAAATCTGCACTTTGAATGTCAAATCATTATCTTCGCCTGAAAAACTTCTGGAATTGAAGACGGCTCTTAGAAACATAAACCATGACATAATAGGTCTATGCGAAGTACGGCGTCTGGGAGAAAGTATTATAGAAGATGAAAACTATATTATGTACCATTTTGGACAAACAACAGGGCAATATGGTGTGGGTTTTCTTGTTAAGAAAATATATAAAGAAAACATAATAAGTTTTTCTGGAATATCGGAAAGAGTCTGTCTGCTTAAAATCAAACTGGAAAACTTACATTTTGCCATTATTCAAGTATATGCGCCAACAGAATGTTCCACCCAAACCGATATAGAGACGTTTTATAGAGACCTCGAAACAGCCCATGAAATGATCTCTACTCAATACATTATATCTATGGGCGACTTCAATGCACAGATTGGAAAACCTAAGACTTACGAACATAAAGTGATGGGTAAATACGGTTATGGTGTCAGAAGTCAAAGAGGTAATAGACTCATCCAGTACGCCCATGAACATAATCTAAAAATAATTAATACTATATTTAAAGCTAAAAATAGAAACAGATGGACATGGATATCACCAGACAAAAAGACGCGAAATGAAATCGATTTCATAACAACAACCCAACCGCAATTGTTTTCAAAATTTAATATAATAAACTCTTTGAATTTCGGCACAGACCACAGACTACTTAGAGCGACTCTTAACCTGAGAACTACAAAAAGATGCAGACGAAACTTTACCGGCAGCAGATCCACACTTAAAAACCCTGAAGAGCGAGAACTTTACACAGAATGTTTAAGCAAGCACATACCGGTAATACTTGAAACTCACGATAAATATAACATCAACGATTACTACCAAAAGATAGAGTGTGCAATAAAATCTAGTCTCAAAAACAAACCGCGATCAAAAAAACGATCAATATTAACAAAAAAGGCTTTAGACCTA
Organism: Mythimna ferrago; assembly: GCA_910589285.2. Lineage (NCBI taxonomy): Eukaryota > Metazoa > Arthropoda > Insecta > Lepidoptera > Noctuidae > Mythimna > Mythimna ferrago. Next base: position 11,831,284 of record OU342695.1, read on the forward strand.
ATGGAACGGAGAACCACTCTACAAAACAAACCTCATCACAACCGGAAAGACAGAGAAGACTTGAAAAACCTGTATAAACAGACGAACAAAGAAATAAAACACTGTTATGAAACACATAGAATGGACACCATAAAAAAACACATAGAGACGTCAAGATCAGCGAAAAAAGCTTTAAAAGAACTGGATAGAACAAAAACTTGGATACCGTCACTTCAACAAGGATCAGTAATCAGTAAATCTCGTAGCAAACTCATAAGTATGGCCACAGACTTCTATGCAAACTTATACAGTCAACCTAACTCACTGCCCAGCATCGAGGTCAACCTACCGCATCATATGTCGACCGTACAAAAGTTTGACGAACCTGAAATCCTCAAACAAATATTAAAATTAAAAGCAGAGAAAAGTCCGGGGCCAGATGGTATTGCAAATGAATGTATTGTACATGCTAGAGCTCTTTTATTATCACCTGTAACACTATTATTTAACAAGATCTTAGACGAGGAGGTGGTGCCCCAAGAATGGACTAAATCTGAAATCATCCTATTATATAAAAAGGTGACCCAGCAGACATAGGAAATTATCGCCCGATAAGTCTAATACCTTGCTTCTACAAGTTATTTGCATCGTGTCTACTCGACAGAATATCTTCGGCAATAGACTCATTTCAACCGATGGAACAAGCTGATTTCAGAAAAGGATACAGCACTTCTGACCATATTCATGTCATGGATCAAGTCATTCAAAAATATCAGGAGTATCGAAAACCACTTTACATAGTTTTAATCGACTACAAAAAAGCTTTTGACTCTATTTCGCATAACAGTATATGGGAAGCATTAGGTAAACAAAATATCAACTCAAAATATATTAATATTATCAAAAACATATACTCAAAAAGTACAAGTCGAGTCAGGCTAGATAGAGTCGGTGATAACATCAACATCAACAGAGGAGTTCGGCAAGGTGATCCTATCTCACCTAAATTGTTTATTGCTGTCTTGCAGAACATAATGGCGGACCTTCCTTGGTCAAAGCGAGGTATTTATGTCAACGGTAAATACCTAAGTCACTTACGCTTTGCTGATGATATTGTCGTGTTAGCAGAAAATCCCAAGGAACTAAATATTAAGGCCAATGAACTGCAAGCAGCGAGTGAAAATGTGGGATTAGAAATTAACCTCAGCAAAACAAAAGTCATGACCAACAGCAAGACGACGCCTATCTTAGTCAACGACATGCCGCTCGAATACGTCGATGACTATGTTTACCTGGGTAAGCAAATTTCGTTTAAGAAAAACAGAAATATAGAAGAGATAGACCGAAGAATTGCTATAACCTGGAAAAAATATTGGGCTCTTAAAGAGATATTTAAGTCACACCTTCCCATCAAAATGAAAAAGACAGTTCTAGACTCAGCAATTTTACCGTGCCTCACGTATGGCTGCCAGACCTGGATATTTGACACCAAGGCGAGAAACAGAATCCAGTCAACACAGAGAGCTATGGAGAGAAGCTGCTTAAATATCAGATTGAGTGATAGAGTACGAAACGTTGACATTCGTAGTAAAACTAGAGTCACTGACGCTCTCACATTTTCGCAAAGCCTCAAATGTAGGTGGGCCGGCCACGTTGCGAGGTATGTTGATGATCGATGGACAATCAGAACTACAAAATGGACAGGTCCAAAAGGATCCAGAAGCAGAGGCCGGCCGTGCGCTCGGTGGCAGGATGAAATTGTTGAGAATGCTGGTCACGACTGGCTAGTCACCGCTTCGAATAGAGAAAAATGGAATTCTTTGGAGGAGGCTTTTACCCGAAGGGGGTCCACACCAAACTAATTTTAGATATTTTTATTATATAATCGTTACAATTTTATTGATTTAATGTTATTCTAATGTTTAATTTATATTATTTTAATGTTTAATTTATTATTATTTTAATTTTACTAATTAATTTAATGTATTCAATTCAATGCAATTCAATTCAAATTTACATATTTAATGATTCGTTGATCAGGTCATGCTTTTAAATATATGTACGTGTAGGTCGACCAACTCATAATAATCTTCTTTCACATAATTTACATGTTTGTAATTGGGCGATTCTTTAATATACTATACAAATTTGTAATCAATTATGTTTTCAGAATCAACTAATATTAATCGATCTTATTATTTTTTATTTAATCAATGGTTCTTTTTATTTAATATTTTTTTTTTGTTTATACGTTATTTTATAAACTAATCAATTGTTTTTACAAAGTGAAAGAGAGAGAGAATGTTTATTGTTCAGTTAAGAGTATTAATTATTTTACGAGTAATAGGTCAATGTACCTACTTAAAATTTAACTTATTTAATTTTAAAGAAGCAACGAAATTAATGTTATTTATCTATTTTTTTTTTTGTTGAATTGTTTTTAATTTTTTATGATCTCATTTTATTCATTGTACCTATGTTTGTGTGGAATAAATAAAGCTTTATTATTATTTATTATTTAGCAACACGTTAATAAAAAAACTAGCTTTTGCCCGCGTTAGGACGGACCAAAAGGGCGTGTCAAACTTTTACTGAACCACACCAATGTTCCTTCAGTTGCTTTTGCTTCCAGGACCACGGGTAACCCTTTCAGAAGTCGGCCCATGGCTCTACTACATACCCTACAGTTTTGCTAACATCTCTTTGAGGCACGTGTGGAACACAACGCGCCTTCGTCGACTCGAACTCTCCAGACGCTTATCGGACAGTCTGACAGCGAGCTATCCACTGTTCGTCGTCCGTAAGCACAAAATCAATAAGTGTAGGAGAGGACAGATGGTAAGGTCAGTCAAAGGTAGATCTCAGTCGGTAACGTCTGTGATAACCAAAGATCTGAATTTGGGTTTTTTTATGGTGGGAAAAACTCATCCAATGACAACCCCCGCTCTTGGGCGGAGCGGGAGATAGTGTCAGACTCTTACTGACTAAAAAACCCACCCCGTTCCTTCTAGCCTCCATACCGGGGCTCGAGCTCCCTTTCGGATAACCCTGGCCCCAGTAACATTTATATTGTTTTAAGGCTGTAACAGTACTAATCTTGCGTCAATGTGTTCTATAGCTATTTTTTTACTGTCTTTAAAGATAAAAAAAATAGAATACAATACTGTATTAAACGGAAAAGCATAAGAATACAGCACTATCAGACACTTCACAAGTGCCATTTTAGGTCATATCCATATTTTTGATAGCTATAGCATCCAAATTCCGATCTATGGTGATAACCTCGGAATCATACCAACAGGCAGGATACCGTGTAACAGCACAGGATACCGTTCAATGGTACAGCACTGGTTGCACTGGACTGTCTGGACAGACTTCCAGTCCACCAGCTACACTGATCTTCAGCCGTATAGAAGTTCATAATACGGTAAGAACACACAAGGCACGAAGGCACTTACTAAGTACTTGAAATAATATTTATGATTTACATAAAGTTACTTGGTGATTAGCACTGAATACGATGTACTTTTTTACGAGGTACGGATTTTAAAATACTTAGTTTTTATATAAAACAGCGCTCCGTAAAAAGTTCATGTGGCCGTTTATTCACAATTTAATTTTTATTTGAATTTTGTTTATTTAATTTTAGTGACAGATCTCATATACACAGCTTTTACAGTTTTAAATATTAGTAAATTAATTTGGTAAGTACATATTATCGTGATATTAGATATGTAAGTATACACCGCTAAATTTTGATCGTTTTAATCCCGTGGAGGGTCGATCCGGTACATGAAACACTATCGATTTGTAAAGACAAAATTAAAAAATAAAGTACCTTTTTTTCAAAACTCGTATTAATTTACGCATGTACGAAATTCATTTCTTTAAGAAAACGTCAGCTGAGCGGATTAAAACGATTAAAATTTAACGGTGTATAAAGATGTAAGTTTGACCATATAATAATATATAAGCTGTTTCAGACAGGAAAACACCAACACAGAAATAAAACTAAAGACATTAAATAAAGAAAACCAAACACCTTGAAATCCTGCCGGACAAATAACGAATTGCTTGTGAAATCAGTTGCTAGATCAGTGCAGGACAAATACGTCAATCTTAATACAATCGTACGCTAGAGGGGCCTCTTGACAGGGCGGAGCAATTAGAGCTGTTCCCGCTAGCCTAACAAGCCGATTGCTGGCAACTCAAACTTAAGTACTTGTTCAAAAAGAGAACATGCTTTGACGTTTAAAAATAAATCGAATTTAGTCGCTTCTAGTCTATTTTGGACTTGGGTAAAGGTTGCCATACACTCTAGGGTATAACTGACTGGTTTGCCTGTACAGCTGAGTTTTACAGATAAACCGGAGCGTGTAACATACACGCTGCACGCACAACTATGCAGGTTTCCACACAAGCTTACCTGACAGGTACAACTGTGCAGGCAACCTGTCAAGTACACCCTAACGTGTATAGCTAACCTTAAATGACGTCTCCCTCTCTGGGAGTGTCAGAGTTTTATTGACTAAAATCCATCTGTGTTCCTTCAGTTACCTTTTACATTCCAGGGTCACAGTAACTCTTTTGAACAATCCCAAGGAACGTGAAGTTCTGAGTTTGATTCCCGGTTCAGGTTCGGTTTCTAAAGATTTTCACCTGGAATTTTATAGTGCCCGGCAATAGGGTGTTGGTCTTTTAGTTTCTAGGACATGATTCGGTTTCCTCAAAATGTTTTCCTTCACGGTTTTGAGAGCAGCGGTGATGAAAGCAGATACATAGTATAAAATAAAGCGCCTGGCTGCGTTTGAAGTTTGAACCCACAACCTACGCGTAGGACAGCAGGCCTAGCCAAGTTACGACTGTTTCGTTTCGATTCTCTTTCTTCAATCGCCACGAGTCGGCAACGCCTCTGATTCCTTTGTCCCTGCCACGTGACTGAGCTTTGAGAAGACGTCATTCCCATACATTTGAAGTTTTCTACTAGCGTTAACGATTGTAGATTATGAACTTGGCTAAGCCATCTGAGCCATTATGACTGGGCTGTCATTGCATCTCTTTCAAAGAATACAGTCATAGTGTTATTATATATATTAATTCATATTTAGATTAATTAGGTATATTTTTTCTCTCGGGTAGACTATATGGTTGGTGTTGGCCCGTATTGCATTGGCTAGCAAAAAACTTTCACATCTTTTGCAAATATATTCTTCTGCATGAATCGAAAAAGTAAAGTGGCAATGGGTAGAGCACATTGTTCGCAGAACAGATGGCCGTTGGGGCCGAAACGTTTTGAAGTGGCGACCGCGTACCGGAAGACGCAGCGTCGGAAAGCCTCCTACAAGGTGGACCGAGGACCTGGTAAATGTTGCGGGAATCCAATGGATGACACTTGGAGAGGCCTATGTCCAACAGTGGATATCTATCGGCTGAAATGATGATGATGATGATGATAAATGCATAAATAATTTGCCCTTTTATACTCTTAAGTACTTTTCACATACTCTTATTATACTTTAATATAATAAATCGGAAGAGTTTTTTAAAAGCTTTTATGTAACTTGAAAGGTTTGTATTTGAATTTGTTTAGGTCAAATCTTGCAAATGAATTTTAAATCAAGTTACCTTTAACCGGTTGAGCTGTTTTATTTTAATACCTTTGTTTTCCTCGTCATTTATACCGCGTACATCGAAGGACTGGAACAATTCACCTGCTGCGGTTTTCCCATCCAATTATAATTTAGATGTCTTCAAGGTTAAAGTAAATAGGCTCTTAATAAAGTAGTGTGCTTCACCATCAATGATTACATCACTGCTTAGAAAACTTCAAATTTTGAATTTTTGAATTTCTTACCATCAGGTGGGATCGCAGTCAAGCACTAGTTCATATCAATTAAAAAATATATTCAGTTTTAATGACAATGCATAGTTAAGTGATGTCATTCTAAATCCAATATGGCGGACTCCTGAAGATGGCGGACTGGTTAATTTTTTATGCACCTCCATGATATAAGTAAGCCTTTCATACCAGGGCCGAGCCATCTTTTCAGAAGCAGACCCTTAGCCCCAGTAGGCTTCGACCCTGCTGGGCCCCTGCTGTTGCTGACACTCCTTGAGGTGTGCGGGAACAATGCGCGCCGTCGACGACTTGGGCTCGGTCGGTAAAAAACTCATCCACTTTATTATATTAAAGTATAATAAGAGTAACCGGTCAGTTGAACAGCGAGCTACCCATTGCTCGCCGTCCGCAAGCTCGCGCCTACGGTGGCTGGAAATCGGGATCGGAATCCCGACGGTGGCTGAAGCGCTGTGAGCGCCGTTGCCTTATGCGGTCGGCCTCCTCCTTTGCTAGCATTACTGTTTCGCAGAAGGAGGCAACCGCCTGCCACTCCTCCTCGCTCCGGATCATAGCCTGTACCAAGGCCCGGCGCGTGAGATCGCTGCCGCCGACCGCCCCCACGAGGACACGGCGATGCTCTGCCCACGCGGGGCACACCTCCATTGTGTGCAAATTTTGAAAAGCTTGTTTTGTTTTTAACTTAATCGTTAAGAGTTCCAGAGATTAGCGCGTTTAAACTAACAACAAGTTAGTTTAACCGCGCTAATCTCGGGAACTCTCAACGGGATTGACATAAATGTCTCTGTATAGGATAGCCAGGTTCATAACAAATAGTATTGATCATATAACATTACGCTACGACTCACGAAAGTAAAACAGTGAGCAGAGTCGCGGGAGACAGCTAGTCTTGAAAGTACATAGAACAAAACCCTGTCTGTTATATACTAGCCGGGTAAAATTGAAACTTTTGCGGTGACGTTATTGTGCAGTCTGTACTGTCAACTTCATAAGTTCGTACTCAGTTCTCGCGTCCCACGAAATGCAAACCTTGATATTCCCACGCAAAATAGTATAACTATTCGAATTGTTTTTACTCCTACAATTTAAAAAAATTGCCTGTACTCCTGTAAAACACAAAGCTACACCTAAGAAGAACACAAAAAGGAACATTTATAGCAAATCACAAAACACACCAACATATAAAATCCAACCAGTAAGTGAAGATAGCAACTACACAAATAAATTGGCCTGCACTCAAAAGATTTGCCATACTTCAATTCCGGATACCCCATCGCCGGCTCCGGTAGCGTTCACGAAGCAAAAAATATGTGTCGTAAGTAGTGAAGCCTCAAACAGACTAAACACTTTAATAGAAAGAACACTTTTATGGAACTATGAAGTCTGTCACTACCGTACACCCAACTGTGGAATAGAATATATCATAAGCAATATTAATGGAAAAGTTCGTGATTTGACTAAATCTGATTATTGTGTTATTTATATTGGTGAGGAAGATTTTCGGAGGACACAAAACTATAGAAATCTCGTAATGTCCATTCATGAATACCTAATACCTTTAAATCACACTAACTTTATTATTTGTTTACCAACATTTAAATACATGAATAATACTAATGTTATGTTTAATAGCCGAGTAGAAGCTTTTAATAACTTACTGTATATGGACGCCGAGACCTATAAGTATGCCTTTATTTTAGATTCAAATTTAAATTTACCTTATACTAACGATACGTATAGTAAACGTTTTGGGACTTTAAATTATATAGGTCAAGAAATAATAATGTCCAATTTGCAAGACCTCATTCATGACTTAACGGTACTAAATGCTGTTCAAGTAGAAGTTGATAATTTCCAAAAACAACAGCAAAATTCTTTAACAGACACGGAAACACAAAATCCACTCTACACTACTGATTTACTAACAGCCAGTGATATTGATTCTACTGTTAACCATTCCTTTCGAGATTAAAGACGATCAATTTAAAAAACAATTTAAAATACTGTTCCAAAATATCCAAAGTATTTATAACAAACAGCATGTATTAGAAGCATTTTTGGAAGAAAAGCCTATTTATAACGCAGTATGTATATCAGAGACATGGCTCTCAAAAGAAAAACTAAATATGATCCAATTCAACGGTTATAAAATAGCAGCGTCATATTGCCGTAATAGGCGCGGAGGTGGTGGCGTCTGCATCCTGCTTCAAGACCATATCGATTGTATAGAGAGAAAAGATATCTCAGACATGTCTATAGAATATATAATAGAAGTATGCGCAGTAGAATTACCCATACAAAATATTTTATTATTAACGATTTATTGGAATAAGAGGGAAGAGGATATTTTTTACAATCAATTAAAAATAATTTTGTATTATATAAATGATAAGTATTCAAAAGTAAATGTTATCATAGGCGGGGATCTAAATGTTAATATTTTGGAGAATAACAAGAAGACTAGTCAACTTTTAGATGTAATGTTAGAATACAAACTTACTCAACAAATAAAAGAACCTACCCGAATTACTCAAACTACATCTACTTGCTTAGACCTGATATTTACAAACCTGAATACTAACGATTTTTTCACTAAAGTAGAGGAATTAGGCTTCTCTGATCATTGCGCAACAGAAATACATATTACCATACCACATATACCTACCAAACAAACAACTTGGTATACAAATAAGAGATTATTTAGTAATGAAAATATATTAAAATTTAAATCTACATTAAATACCATTGATTGGAACTCTATTATTTTACCTGATCAGAGTATGAATGACAACTATAAAGCTTTTCATGATACGTTAACCAACATACTGAACACATGTATACCTATACGTAAGATAAAAATAAAAACGAATTACAAGAAATATTGGTTAACCAAAGGAATAAAAATCTCTTGCAAAAATAAAAGACTATTGAAAACACTTACGCTAAAAACAAATAATCCAATATTAACAAAATATTATAAAAACTATGAGAAATTATTAAAAAAATTAGTTACCACAGCAAAAAAATTACAATACATTGACAAAATTAAAAAATCCACAAATAAAGTCAAAACAATGTGGAGAATTATAAATGAACGAACTAATAAGACAATAAAAAAAGAAAAAAACAATATCAAACTACAAACAAACAACAATAAACTAACGTCTGAACCGATAGAAGTTGCAAATATATTTAATAACTATTTTGCGTCGATCGGCGAAGAAAGCCCTTTACGGAAAAGTAAGCCCAAAGGTTCCCCTGTGCTCTCTCCTACCCAAAACACAATGTTCCTTAGCCCTGTAGACCCATATGAAATAAATTCTTTGATCAAAAACCTAAAAAATAAAAATAGTTACGGAATAGACGAACTCCCGCCAAGTTTATTCAAACAATGCGCAGATGAACTGACTTTACCATTCTACAAATTGATAAACCAATCTTTTGAAGAGGGCATATTCCCTGACCAGCTAAAAGTGGCACTTGTGAAACCTTTACACAAAAAAAGTAACAAGACAGACCCAAGCAATTATCGCCCAATAGCTCTACTGCCTACAGCTTCAAAAATTTTCGAGAAAGCAATGTGTAATCGTGTGTACGCCTTCTGCGAGAAATATAAAATATTCGACGAATGCCAAAACGGCTTTCGTAAAAATAAATCAACAACTTTAGCTGTTTACAAATTTATTCAGGAAGCTCTTAATATAATAAATTGTAAAAAATACGCAATTGGTACACTACTGGACATGAGCAAAGCCTACGATAAAGTGCAATATCAAATATTACTAAATAAATTATATGGTGTGGGAATCCGTGGCAAATCCTACGAATGGTTCAAGTCATATTTAACAAACAGAGCGCAATTAGTCGAAATAGAATTCTTCAATAATAGAACTAACGAACTGCAAAAGTTCCGATCAGACAGCAAGGCAATAACCGCCTCAATACCGCAAGGGAGTGTAATTGGATGTCTTCTTTTTCTTATTTACATAAACGATCTTCCAAAAACAATACAGGATTCCGGACCATGCGTTTTGTTTGCGGATGACATTTCTATCCTTACCCCCTGTCATGATATCGAAAACCTAAACATTACCATTAACAATATTCTCAATAAAACAATAACTTGGTTAAACGATCATAATTTAGAAATTAATTTTCATAAAACTAAACTTATATCATTCCACCCTCACCAAAAAAGCCATCTAGACGTAAATTTCTCTTTTAACGACCACAAATTAGAACTAGTAAACGAGTTTTCATTATTAGGTTTAACCATAGATACGAACATCAATTGGAAATCTCACATTCAAAAAATAAAAACAAAACTTTCAACATTTTTGTACGCTTTCCGCGAAATAAAAAAGACCACAAACTCACAGACAGCTCTGGCTACCTACTATGCCTATGTTCATGCATGGCTCAGTTACGGTATTATAATGTGGGGTAACAGCACGGACGCACCAGCGCTGTTTACAACTCAAAAAAAGTTGATTCGTATTTTGGTTAATATTGAACAAACTGATAGCTGCAAACCTCATTTCAAAAAGCTTAATATTCTTACGTTACCTTCCATTTACATACTGGAAATCTGTAAATTTGCGCACACTCACCAAGACTTTTACACTAAACGAGAAGACATTCAGTCAAGATTCACACTTCGATACAAAACACGTCTAAACTTACCAACATCTCGCTTAAAAATGCATTCATCTGGCCCACTTGTAATGTCGATAAAAATTTATAATAAATTACCCGAGCTGTTAAGAAATGAAAAAAAGATTGCTGTTTTTTCAAATAAATTAAAAAAACTATTATTAAGTAAATGCTATTACAGCATAAATGAATATTTAAATGACAAATTTATACATCTAGAAAAATAATACAATTAAAATCCATAACAATAAAAAGAGTGTTTTATATAATTTTATTAATGTCTAATATAATGTAAATAATGTTTAATTTAATGAAATGTATGCCAATTATAATTTCAACTAATGCTTAAATTTAATATAATGAATGTATAATGTAATTAATGTTTATTGAAATGAATGCCAAATATAATTTATATAATATTTAATTTAATGCAATTAATGTTTAATGAAATGAATGCCAAATATAATTTAATTAATGTTTTAATTTAATGTAATTAATGAATAGCGTAATGAATGTTTAATGAAATTGGATATATGTATATTGTATAAGTTAGTCTATAATGTCTTTTGCTGTGCCCAACAGGGTCCACAATTGTGTCTATTAAATTTTCACTTACCACCTAAGCATGTACATTGTGGAATGCAATAAACAATTGAGTATTGAGTATTGAGTATTGTTACTATAAGCAACAGAACATTAGCAAAACCACAAGAAGTTCCTAGGTACCTACTGTAACAATTTTTTTTTGAAGTGAAAACTTCTTTAGCGGCGTTGAGCACTTTTTCTGTAATGGGTATAAAATCTTAAACTCGCGTCAGGACACGTGACCTGATCGAAAAAGCGTAAGACGGATGGAGAGTAGACAGCTATCCCTTATCGCGCGTTGTGAAAGGGGGCTAGACGGAAAAAATTCTCACGAAAAATTGTACCGACACTTTTACTGTCAAAATATAAATCCAAGATGGCGGCTGCAAGAAATTATCAACTTTTTCGTCATGGGTGTCGTTTTCATGGTTTTCGAGGGTGTTGAAACCGATGGTACTGTCAAAATATAAATCCAAGATGGCGGCTGCAAGAAATTATCAAATTTTTCGTCATGGGTGTCGTTTTCATGGTTTTCGAGGGCGTGGAAACCGATGGTACTGTCAAAATGTAAATCCAAGATGGCGGCTGCAAGAAATTATCAACTTTTTCATCATGGGTGTCGTTTTCATGATTTTCGAGGGTGTTGAAACCGATGGTACTGTCAAAATATAAATCCAAGATGGCGGCTGCAAGAAATTATCAACTTTTTCGTCATGGGTGTCTTTTTCATGGTTTTCGAGGGTGTTGAAACCGATGGTACTGTCAAAATGTAAATCCAAGATGGCGGCTGCAAGAAATTATCAACTTTTTCGTCATGGGTGTCGTTTTCATGGTTTTCGAGGGTGTTGAAACCGATGGTACTGTCAAAATATAAATCCAAGATGGCGGCTGCTAGAAATTATCAACTTTTTCGTCATGGGTGTCGTTTTCATGGTTTTCGAGGGCGTTGAAACCGATGGTACTGTCAAAATATAAATCCAAGATGGCGGCTGCAAGAAATTATCAAATTTTCCGTCATGGGTGTCGTTTTCATGGTTTTCGAGGGCGTGGAAACCGATGGTACTGTCAAAATGTAAATCCAAGATGGCGGCTGCAAGAAATTATCAACTTTTTCATCATGGGTGTCGTTTTCATGGTTTTCGAGGGTGTTGAAACCGATGGTACTGTCAAAATATAAATCCAAGATGGCGGCTGCAAGAAATTATCAACTTTTTCGTCATGGGTGTCTTTTTCATGGTTTTCAAGGGTGTTGAAACCGATGGTACTGTCAAAATGTAAATCCAAGATGGCGGCTGCAAGAAATTATCAACTTTTTCGTCATGGGTGTCGTTTTCATGGTTTTCGAGGGTGTTGAAACCGATGGTACTGTCAAAATATAAATCCAAGATGGCGGCTGCTAGAAATTATCAACTTTTTCGTCATGGGTGTCGTTTTCATGGTTTTCGAGGGCGTTGAAACCGATGGTACTGTCAAAATATAAATCCAAGATGGCGGCTGCAAGAAATTATCAAATTTTCCATCATGGGTGTCGTTTTCATGGTTTTCGAGGGCGTGGAAACCGATGGTACTGTCAAAATGTAAATCCAAGATGGCGGCTGCAAGATATTATCAACTTTTTCGCCATGGGTGTCGTTTTCGTGGTTTTCGAGGGTGTTGAAACCGATGGTACTGTCAAAATGTAAATCCAAGATGGCGGCTGCAAGAAATTATCAACTTTTTCGTCATGGGTGTCGTTTTCATGGTTTTCGAGGGTGTTGAAACCGATAGTACTGTCAAAATGTAAATCCAAGATGGCGGCTGCAAGAAATTATCAACTTTTTCGCCATGGGTGTCGTTTTCGTGGTTTTCGAGGGTGTTGAAACCGATGGTACTGTCAAAATATAAATCCAAGATGGTGGCTGCAAGAAATTATCAAATTTTCCGTCATGGGTGTCGTTTTTATGGTTTTCGAGGGCGTGGAAACCGATGGTACTGTCAAAATGTAAATCCAAGATGGCGGCTGCAAGAAATTATCAACTTTTTCGTCATGGGTGTCGGTTTCGTGGTTTTCGAGGGTGTTGAAACCGATGGTACTGTCAAAATATAAATCCAAGATGGCGGCTGCAAGAAATTATCAAATTTTCCGTCATGGGTGTCGTTTTCATGGTTTTCGAGGGTGTTGAAACCGATAGTACTGTCAAAATATAAATCCAAGATGGCGGCTGCAAAAAATTATTAAATTTTTCGTCATGGGTGTCGTTTTCATGGTTTTCAAGGCTGTTGAAACCGATAGTATTGTCAAAATGTAAATCCAAGATGGCGGCTGCAAGAAATTATCAACTTTTTCCTCATGGGTGTCGTTTTCGTGGTTTTCGAGGGTGTTGAAACCGATAGTACTGTCAAAATTTAAATCTAAGATGGTGGCTGCAATAAATTATCAACTTTTTCGATATGGGTGTCTTTTTCATGGTTTTCGAGGTTGTTGAAGCCGATAGTGCTGTCAAAATGTAAATCTAAGATGGCGGATGTCAGAAATTATCAACTTTTTCGTCATGAGTGTCGTTTTCATGGTTTCGAAGATGTTGAAATAGTGCTGTCAAAATGTACATAAAATAGGATAGTATTTTTTAGTTATATTGTATTGGCTAGACGGAAAAAAATCTCACGAAAAGTTGTAACGACACTTTTTCTATAGTAAGCTATTGTAAGCCGTGCGGCGTGCGCATGTTTCTGTCTTTCTCTCTTTCTCTCTCTTATAGAAAGCAAGCCAGAACGGAACTTCGTTCCATCCGGGTGTCCCTTGACACCTCAGTAGTTTTTCGGAGAGATAAACTTTTTAATGTAAAATAATTGTAATAGTTTTAAAGTGTTAAATTTTTAATGTAATATAAATTGTCATGTTTGTGTACGATAGCGCAATAAATGAATATTGTATTCTACCACATAAATGATAGTACTTTTATACTGATAAAGCAATTGGTGCAAAATTATTCCCTAACCATTCCAAAATATCAAACATGCTCAACGTTAATAATCAAGTTTTCACTTCTGCCGGCACTCCCGGAGTGCAACCCGTCTTTTTTTTAATTTATAGTTGATAGGACTTAATCACTATCCCACCTGATCGCATTTACTTAAAAGTAACTTCACTCTTGACTTAAAGATCCCTTGGTTGTAACTTCTATGAACAATTCCGCAGCCCAAGATCTAACATACAACTTAACTGTTACAATTTGTTGTAATTTTAAGGTAACGATTATCGTAACATGGATTTATAGGTCTGATCACGCAGCACTGAATATACTTTTTGTACCTGGTACCTACTTCAGAGAGCAGTCAGGGTAATAAATTAAAAACTTGAGTATCCAAAATACATAGATATAATTCTGAACGTAAACTACAGTACTCTAAGTGTTCTCTCTAATCATAAAAATACAACGAACGATTTAAATATAACTAAAATAATTGTACAACGCCATCTGTTAATCAAATTAAGAACTAATTAAAAAATTAACTCACTATCTATGAGCAAAAGTGAACTAATTCTAGAATTAGTTCACACCAAGGTTTCAGAACTTGAACATGGATCGTAACATATAGCTAAGATACTATCATGTAGATTGAAAATTAGAGATACAAACATAGTGGCTACTTATGTGTATATTTGATGTTTATTAATCACGAGAGCGGACTAGCGACGGATATTGTTAGTTCCGCATTTGACACGCCCGGAGACATCTCTGATATATTTTGTAGGTAAACACGTCGCTTAACTAACTCTGGGTAGAATGTATTCTACAATTATTACTTTCTGTGTTTGAGTACAAATAGAATAGACTGGTGGCCGTAAAAAATGTAATTAGTCTCTCTTTTGGATTATTCAAATGACAAAGATATAGCCCATTAAAGTTACGTGTGACGTCACGCCGTGCTGCATTTTTTCGCAAGGGGGGGACGTCACACGTAATTTTGATGGGCTGTGTCTTTGTTATTTTTTGGTTAATCGAAAAAAGAAAAAATACGTGTCCAATATTTTATTTAGATTAAAATATTGGATACGTATTTTTTCTTTACGGATAAATGGATATACACACTACCCTAATAGGGTTAATAGTTAGGCTTTACACGAGCCTAGCTTATTCCAGCGGCTGCACGCATATTAAAGTAAAAAATAGCAGAATATTAAGTATCCTGTGTGCTATTTAAGGGCATGGTGCCAAGTTTCTCCGAATCCGTTCAGCCTTTGGAGCGTGAAGGAATAACAAACACACACAAACACATGCATATATTATACACATACAACTTTTGCCGTTGGTCCGACCAGATCCGCACCGCTCTTGACTCTACAATTAAAGGTGTAAGGGACAGCCCTCTACAAACTTTAAGGGCTTACTCAGTAGACGAAACTGAACAACCTTCCACAAAACTTTCTTTTTGGAAACGAAAAAAAAAATCAGCCTCACCTTACAAAATGATAAACTTGATTGGACAATTTGTATGGCGAGGCTGATTTTTTTTTTTCGTTTCCTGAAAAAAATCTTGTGGAAGGTTGTTCAGTTTCGTCTACTGAGCAAGCCCTTAAAGTTTATGGAGGGCTGTCCCTTACACCTTGTATACAATGCCCTTCACACCACCAGGCACAGAAACAGATGGAGGAATATCATAAAAGTTAAAATGATGAAGAAGGGAGGTCACGACCCTCAGCATTAAGGAATACTTCGCAAGGAGGAGGAGGGAGGAGGAATATTTTTATTTGTACGGCCTACTGATTAGTTGTTCTGTTCCTAAGTGTCTTGTGTGCATAAGTGAGTTTACATGTTTGTGAACGCATCCATGATACTCATTGGGCACGCCATAACTATGGCGGTAAGTCCCCTCTTTGAAGCGTGACTGGAAAGACGTCACGGCGTCCTGACCTTCCGTATGACGCAGGTTCTCACCGGACATGGTAAGTTCGGGAGGTTCCTGGATCGGTTCCGTGCGGAAGAAACGACCATGTGTCACATTGTGTTGACCGACCGGAGGACACGATGGAGCATACGGAGGAGGTGTGCCGAGCTTGGGCATCGCCGGACTTCCTTACGCACCAGCCGCCGGAACTTCCATCCCGATTTCCAGCCACCATAGGCGTAGGCTTGCGGACAACGAGCAATGGGTAGCTCGCCATCCAACCATTCGATAACTATCCGGACCGAGCCCGAGTCTTCGACGGCGCGTAACGTTCCAGGCGCGCTTCAAAGAGATGTCAGCAAAGCTGTAGGGGCCCAGGGCTGAAGGGACGAAGCCTACTGGGGTTGTGGTTTGTCCTAAAGGAAACCGCGGGGTCCTTGAAAGTCCATGCGTTAAAAAAAGAAACATAAGATTTG
Organism: Mythimna ferrago; assembly: GCA_910589285.2. Taxonomy (NCBI): domain Eukaryota; kingdom Metazoa; phylum Arthropoda; class Insecta; order Lepidoptera; family Noctuidae; genus Mythimna; species Mythimna ferrago. The sequence goes on from OU342695.1 coordinate 11,847,703, forward strand.
ATATAATGACAGTTAAAATCTGATAAGTCCTCCCGCTCCACCCTAGAGAGGAAGCATCAGGCAACGGCGCTCTCGCCGCCGCTGGGATTCCGATCCGGATTTCCAGCCACCGTAGGCGCGGGCTTGCGGACAGTGAGCAATGGGTAGCTCGCTGTCCGGCCGTCCGGTAACTGTCCGGACCAAGCCCAAGTCGTCGACGGCGCGCGCTGTTCCCGCGCGTCTCAAGGAGTTGTCAGCAACAGCAGGGGCCCAGCCGGGTCGAAGCCTACTGGGGCCAGGGTTATCTGAAAGGGCGCTCGAGCCCCGGTATGAAGGCTTGAAGGAACGGGATGGGTTTTTTAGTCAGTAAGAGTCTGACACTACCTCCCGCTCCGCCCAAGAGCGGGGGTTGTCATTGGATATTTTTTCCCATCGAAAAAAAATAAAACCCTAGAGAGGAAGAAATCATTGGACGATTTCCCACCTAATTCCAAAAAATCCACGATACTCATCATCATCATCATCATCATCATCTTCCTGCCTTTGTCAGATCAGCGCAACACGTTTTTTTCTTCCATTCTGTCCTGACACCCGTCACCCAATACAATAAAAAACCAAACTGCCTCTAACACACCTAGTTCCATCAGAAAGTATTTGAGGGAAACCGCGGACCGAGCTAGCCATTCATAAATTATTCTCAATAGCAAACTGATATTGACATTCATAACAATATTATTGTTTCAATAACTCGTTTAACCTTGACCATATCATTCAAAACCTACGTAAACCTTGACTACACCTTGACATAGTCGCACTAACGTGTTTACTACTGTGTTTATTGTTTTATTACCGAGTTTCCCTACCTCCATCACATCACATCACATCAGTTCAATGGCACCGTAGAACTAAAATGCATCTCATGACAATTCTACTAAGTCTATTCACGGCTAGAATACCTTGATTTACTACCGATAATATACCACCTTCTCTTTTCCCTCAGTCAGTCATCGACTAGGTCGCGGGCTTGCGGCCAGTGAGCAATGGGTAGCTCGCTGTCCGGCCGTCCGGTAACTGTCCGGACCAAGCCCAAGTGGTCGACAGCGCGCACTGTTCCCGCGCGCCTCAAGGAGTTGTCAGCAACAACAGGGAAGACGAAGAACGAACGAACGAACGACGAAGCCTACTGGGGCCAGGGTTATCCGAAAGGGCGGTCAAGCCCCGGTATAAAGGCTAGAAGGAACGGGGTGGGTCTTTTAGTCAGTAAGAGTATGACACTATCTCCCGCTCTGCCCAAGAGCGGGAGATGTCATTGGATGATTTTTACCCACCATAAAAAAAAAGTCATCGACTACGCAACATCATCAACAAAGCAACTTTACTTGTTACATTTCTGCTATGATCCTATTTCCGTTGCATATCTACAAGGTCATCATCAGATGATGACAATATTTCTATGGGACCAGTTCGGTCCAACAAAGCTTTCAAACAAAAAAAATCGGTGTCAAATTCTACTACACTAGACTTATTCACTTCTACAAGTACAAATCTTTTTTCTTTAATGGTATTGAAAGTGGTTCCAATAGTAACAATTTAAGTACGAACAGAATCCTTTACAATGGCCTATGGCCGTAACTCTGTTGGACACTGAACCTAATTTGTCGGAGGGCATATAAGTTCTTAATACAAGACTAACAAATCTCTCTCAATATCATTGAACTTAAATAATCGTACCTATAATGTCTACACTAGACTTCAAAACGTAATAGCACACTTATTAATTTAAATTACTCCTCCTCCCAATTAGTCCTAAACTATTGGAGTCAAAGTTATGAAATAATTCGTTTATCAACTTTCTCTATGTTATAATAGTTTATTACTAGCTACACGCCCAGCTTTACATGGGTATTACAAATTCTCGGTCTTTTCTGTACCTACTTAAACATGAATCACTCTGGCTGTGAAAATCCATTCCGTAGTTTTTGAGCTTACAGCGAAACGACAGACAAACAAAAGCGTTGCGGGACTTTGTGTTGTATGTAATATGAATAAGATTAGTTTTTAACTTGAAAAAAAAAACAAATCAATGGCCATTTTAAACTACTGCAAAAAAAACTCAAAGAACATTTCTAAATGTTGTTTTACGCCGTTATCTCTACAGGACTACATCTCGTCTCTCCCATCTATATCAACACCAGTCAACTCATATCGGTGATACCGCGGTTCTGCGATAACCCCCGACGGACCCGAGATAATACCAGTCGTCCCTCACCGAGTTACTGTGAAGCAAAAACCCTGCGCGCCTTCCCTACGAATGGGAAATTTATCCCGTGGGACAGATACGATAAATACGGTTTGTGCAATTAACTGATCTCTGGAACGAGACTGTGTTTATTCGGTAGACTATCTCTTAGGGTTAATAGATTTATATGTGATTGTTTATACTAACATGTATTATTAAGATTAAAGCTACGTATCATCTCATAATGTCAACCGGACGGGAGATATCCACTTCTCAACTTCTTAGAATCTCAACTTCTCATAATGTCAATTATTCAAAATGTCATTATGAGACAATGATGATTATCTCATTATGATTGTTTTCATAATATCAATTTCTCAAAATGTCAATATCACATTATGAGACAATGATGTTTATGTCATTATGATTGTTCTCAAGATGACATAATGAGGGTCACCTCAAAATGTCAGCTTGTCACGTATCAACGTTTAGTATATGGACTTTACTCAACCACTATAGTTTAAGGCTGATGTATTAGTTAAAGGTATTTTTGGAGAATTAGGTGTATTTTGGTGGAATAATTTGACTAAGTCCAATAAAATGGAATGTCCGATTTTAGTATAATACCATTAGTAGTTTTTTTTTTTTCGATGGCAAAAATCATCTGAAAATTTGAAGTTTTTGCGGTTTTCCACTGTCGGGTGTAAAATTTTCCTATGGGACGCTAATTTTTTAGGATTGGGGCGCACAGGCGACGCGATGGCCCGTGTTTTGAGACTGTTTTGGTCTGGATCGGACCACAAAAACCGAAGTTATTATCGGATAAGTGTCAAATTTTTAATAAAAAAATCAATATTTTGTGAAAATCGAAAAATTTTCCTCTAGAAAATGTCTAATCCGATTTGTTTTTTGCAGGAATCCTGTAGAGCGAGCAGAGGCGCGTACGACGGCACCCTCAGAACCGACCTGCGTCAACCAGGGATCGAGTTATAAAATTTTGAAGAAATGAAAATTTGGAAAAATGGTTTTTCTTGAATAAAAAGTTTCCCTGTGAAAATCTTTGAATTATTTTTCCAGGATCGTATAGGTCATTCATCATTGAATATGAACATAATTGGTGAAATAAGGGTACCACTATACCATACCAGTGTGAACTTTGCACATATGTGGTATCCCTTCAGAGCGTTTTGGCGTGATGTTATATTATTAAAAGGTGACACAATAAACAGACGTGCGATTACAAAAGATTTGTTATAATGTTTAAGGTTCCGCACCTTTTTTTTATGGTGGGATAAATCATCCAATGACAACCCCCGCTCTTGGGCGGAGCGAGAGATAGTGTCAGACTCTTACTGACTAAAAGACCCACCCTGGTCCTTCTAGCATTCATACCGGGGCTCGAGTTCCCTTTCGGATAACCCTGGCCCCAGTAGGCTTCGACCCGGCTGGGTCCCTGCTGTTGCTGACAACTCCTTGAGGCGCGCGGGAATAGTGCGCGCCGTCGACGACTTGGGCTTGGTCCGGACAATTACCGGACGGCCGGACAGCGAGCTACCCATTGCTCACTGTCCGCAAGCCCGCGCCTACGTTGGCCCGAAATCGGGATCAGAATCCCAGCGGCGGCGACGAGAACTCTGTTGCCTGATGCGGTCGGCCTCCTCCTTTGCGAGTATTACTGCTTCGCAGAAGTCGGCGACCGCCTGCCACTCCTCCTCGCTCCGGACCATGGCCTCAACCAAGGCCCGGCGCGAGAGGTCTTCGCCGCCGATCACCCCCAAGAGGGCACGGCGATGATACCATTAGTGGTCTCATACAGAAAACACAAAATTATCTAGTAAAGTAGATATGTTGACATCAGCGTCATCTAGCGAGATCATGATTGCGTTTGGGACCGTAGTTATAGAGGGTAAGTTGTTTGTTTGTAGGGGGTAGCGTCTAAACCGCTGTCCCGATTTAAAAAATCATACTATTATTACAAAGGCAAAAGTTGGTGTGTGTATGTGTGTTTGTTACTTCTTCACGCTCAAATGGCTGAACGGATTTAGATAACAATTAGCACACGGGTAAACCACGTCCTGAAATCCAAATAGAAAATTTTTTATCCCGAGAGTACATACTCTAAAATTGTACTTCCACGCGGATGAAGCCTCATAGCTACATAGATGTAGAGTAAAGAAAAGAAAAAAAAATATGATGTGTAAAATTTATGAAACTTCTATGAAATAAATTGATTTGAATTGAAGTCACACTATCTCTCAGTGACAGACAATATCAGAACATTGTAGAATTTTGCGTAAAGGCAACGGCAGATAAGTTGCAAGAAAAAGCAAGTCAATGAATCAAGTGAAATATCACATTTGCGTTAAAAGTAAAGCAAGTGAAAAACAAAAAAAAACAATTTTATTTTTATATTGGGACTTTCTCGGGTTTCGCCACACTTTATGAAGTCAATTACGTACACTTTTGAAGACATTATTTTATTTCGTCTTACTTAAAACAATATTAGTTGCTGCACGCTATATCGCGATCGGCTAAGTCAAACTTGTAAAACCACACAAATGGTTTGTATTCCTAAAATAAAAAGTGACTAAGGTAACGGTCTCCCGGTCTGATCTACCAGTGAAACTCCCGTAAAATTTTGTGCAGGTATTTCGGAGATTAGCTGGAACAGACAAAAAAAAAACATTTTTACGTTTAATTAGTAAAATGCTATAATTCAAATTATCTCTACATCTCTTCTTTTGTTTTACTAATCTTTTTTAGGGTTCCGTACCTCAAAAGGAACAAACGGAACCCTTATAGGATCACTTGGTTGTCCGTCCGTGTGTCTGTCTGACTATCAAGACCCTTTATCACGGCAACACGTGGAGGTATCGAGTTGAAATTAAAACCATATACTCAAGTCCGCGGATTCTATAAAATATATTGAAGCTGTAAAAAAATCACAACTTGTAAGTTAACGAGAAAAAAAGATATTTCGATTTATGTGGCTGAAAACGTTAATTTCGACACTCTCGAGGAAATCAAAACTCATAGGGTACTTCCCGCTGACCCAGAATCCTGAAATTTGACTTGAAGCTAGGTCTTATAACACAAGTATAGGAATAACTCTAAAAACTGTAAATTTGTTGTTACGTCACAATATTTTTTTTTGCGATTCGGAAAATTGAACTATATAACTACATAGATAAAATTGTACGGAACCCTCAGAGCTTGAGTCAGACTCACACTTGCCCAGATGTTTCACTAGTGAAGGCAAATAAAAGCGTTCTCTTATTTTGTCTATTCTAGTCTTTTTTTTTTTTTTTTTTATGGTGGGAAAAAATCATGCATTGACGTCCCCCGCCCTTGGGCGGAGCGGGAGATAGTGTCAGACTCTTACTGACTAAAAGACCCACCCCGTTCCTTCTAGCCTTCATACCGGGGCTCGAGCGCCCTTTCGGATAACCCTGGCCCCAGTAGGCTTCGACCCGGCTGGGTCCCTGCTGTTGCTGACAACTCCTTGAGGCGCGCGGGGTCTATTCTAGTCTCACCGAAGCCCTTCCTTGATATTGATCTATATACTATTTTATTGCCGGCAGGGTAATTTATTAACAGCCTTTATATACATCAGTAATTCAAGTCTACGCAAGGACACATAAAATTATACCAAGATCTCTACTGCTGTTGTAAATCTTTCTTGTAATGTGGCGATTCATTTTATACGCAGCCTTAGAGCATTTCTTCTATCGTGATGTTTCTTTCTCAGAACAAATAAAAAAACTTAGATGTCTCTGAAGCGACTGCGAATCCGAAAAGTGGGCAGATGTAACGCAATAAAGTTTTTTTTTTATACAATTTATATAAACAATATTTTATACACAATACCTACAATACTTTAATATCGAATAACACTTCATCTTATCATCAACACGTAATCTTTTTCTGAAAACAGGATCAATATTGATAAATAATTAAATGAAGCAGTAATTAGCATTTTAAATATTGGTTTGAGGAACAATACGGGGGGTACGGGCGTGATGGGAATATCTTGCTACCTCTTTTAACCCGACTTCCAAAAAGGAGGAGGTTCTTAATTCTATGGTATTTTTTTTGTTTGTATTTTTTCCCTTCTAAAATAATATGCTTCCAGATTATTTAGTATACCAATGTGGTACTAAACTAATACCTACTTAGTACCACGTTGGGAGCAAACTTCGTACATGTACGTGTTTAGGTACATTAATTAAATAAATAAATGTACCTAAACACGCACTTTTCTGATCTCTCTGCCCCAAAGGCTGTATTTAGTTACCAACACGACATTACCGTGAAAGTCAAGAAGTAGGAAATATCATCATCACGGTTTCAGCCATTGATCAGACTGCCTAGTACTATTTTGTTTTCGCGATCGACACGTTCGGCGCTCCGATTGGCCCGATTCAATGGCTTAACTAATGAAAGCTTCGAACTCGGTCGCACTTGGCACTTTGTTGCATGCGTCTCTCATCCAGCGTAGTGCCATGGCCTTCACCAAGTCATGGCGTGATGTGCGCCTCTCATCTAGCGGAGTCCTCTTCACCAAATCATCAGCTCACCTTGTGGGAGCCCATCCCCGGTTACAGAACCACCGGTCACCGCTTAACAACCTTTCAATCTAACTATTGAACCTTTTATGTCCCAAAAGATCTTGAAATAAATTTACGCAAAAGTGTCGATTGGTGCTGACGGGTCTATTGGGAAAAATAACATCTTCGTTGGGTCACGGTTCCGTCTTGCCGGAAGGTAAAAAGGTTCTCCTTATCGTTAATAAACCTTGACTGGCTTTTAGCTAAGATCAAACCTTTGTTATACGACTACTTTGCTTATTGGTACTTCACTAATACACAATACGCTTTTTAAAGATCGTTGTGGCTTAAAGGACTTAGTATCCAGGCCAAAGTAATTACAAAAAAATTGCAAGTTTTTACCAAAAAGATTTTTTTTAAAACAAGCTTCTATTATGTCATAACTTTGTTATAACTCACTAGAATCACTATAGTCTGTCTAAAAAATATAAAAAAATAAATAAAAAATACTTATATTCGATACTTTTTATAAGGTTCTTCTATTAGTAAACAATGTTCAAGATCTCTTATTAACCTTGATTATTCAACCAGTGTTGACTACATCAGATTTAATATTACCCTATTAATTACCCAAGGTAGTGAAAACATTTATTTAAAAAATACTTAAATTAGTTAACAATAATTAAACAAATTAAACAATACCTTAAATAATTAAAAATAATATATACACTAAATGCCTAGCTAGATATGACGTTACAAAACTCCTCCGCATCGCTGTCGACTGGAAGTGTGCCCAAAAGGCTGGCGGCATTGCCACGTTGTATGGCAATGCTTATTCTCAGACCGAGGTAGAAGCCAGCCCTTGGGTCACGCGAAGCGTCAATTAAGCATTTTGACAATTCTTTAAAAAGCATATGAGCACTCGGACCCCACGGCTCGAGAGTTTCAACCCCAAACGGCTTAAAAATATAACTGCCGACGAGGCTGTTATATTTCCGCCGCTTGAGGTTCTCTGCAGCCGCCGCGGCAGCACCAGCACAGCACGATGAGCTAGGAAGATGAGATGGCGCAAGAGTATCGACACAGGTAGCGTCCCACAATAAAGGCCTACCCATCTTCCAAGGAAATAAAGACATACCGTCTGGTCTCTTACCATCGTCGCGTGCCAAGCCATGAGGTTCCAAAACAGCCGGAACACCGACGGTGACAAGGGCTCGTCGGATGATGTCGTTAATGTTCGCGTGCCGCGCTATGCGTCCCGCACTTCGACTGCATGACAGGCCGTGGTGACCGAGGCTGATGACAACTTCGCCACAGTGGCAGCGATGAGGAGAACAACAAGGAGCACCTAGACGTAGGGTAACAGCTAATTACCCAAGTCGTTTGAATTTTTAGACAGACCTCTAGCTTGGGATTCGGGTTTATAAATGAAACAACCAAATTATCACTAAGCTGGGACCGCCTAAGAATGATGTCTAGTCGTTCCCCGGGATGGATTACTACCCGATATCACTACTTGGCTTGCCCTACATATTTTTTTTTATGTACAAAAGAATACAAAGGCGGACTTAATGCCTTATGGCATTTTCTACCAGTCAACCTAAAAAATAAAATAAAAAAATTAATGTATACCACATCTTACGCTTTTAAAAGATATTGAATACATCGTCACTAACTGTCCTAACTAGCAATTGATATTTTTCCAGGGCAACCGTTTTTCGGTCGGACGTTACAATTATGTTCTTGTACAGTCTGTCAAGAAAGTCATGAAAAGAATGTTTTGGGAACTACTGTTTTTGTTAATACTGGCAAAACTGAATAATTGTTAAGCTGAGTACCTGAACTGTCACGTCGTATCTGTGTGGTTGATTTTTTACAATATTTCAGTGCTATTTCGAGTTTTTTAAATCGTGTAAGCGTTAAGATACAAAAAATGAATCGAAATGTTTATAAGAGCGGTGCGAGACAAATTATATTTAAAGTTTTTCAAGGGTGTATGGCCGAAATTCAAGGTGGGAGTGCTGGGACGAACAAAGACGATGTTTATGGTCGAACAGCAAAGTTAACCGCAAAGACATTAAATATATACTACCAATAGACCGGACATAGCGAACAAAAGTCAAAATCCGAAACTTGTTACTTGTGAGTAACAAGTCACTCAGTCTAGTATGACACCCCTACACGTCAAGTCATATTTGTATCCGCTTTATGCACTAAAAGAAAATCATTTTCTGAGAAAATATGCCGAGTTGCGCATTACGCTATTGCAAATCTTATTATGGTAAAATTGTTGAACTTAACTTCGGTTTATTTTCGTAAATATTCTTGCTATTTACGCAGTAATTAATTAAAATTCAACAATTTCCATGAATAGTTCTAGAACATTTGCTGATTTTATGATAGCGCCATCTATTGCTGAAAAGTTTAACCTTACCTTAGCTAACCTTACCTTACCTTAACCTAGCACACATCAGTGGCGTAGCGTGGGTTTTCGCCGCTTGGGGTCGACCATAAATACGCCGCCCTTTGATGTTTATTATGTTTAAGAACACCAGTATTAAGAACAACTGCAGGTATCCCGTCGGGGCCACTAGCTTTATTCTTACGTACGTCTTTCTGATGGATACGAATATCCGACATACTCGTCACGTACCCATCAGGAGAAACAGGGGGCGGTGCGTCACCGGAATTCAGACGCGAAGATTCCGCAATAAGAGAGGCAATTAAGTTTGCTTTCCCCTCAGCGGTGTGAGCCAGGGACCCGTCGGGTTTCAGCAGTGGTGGAGGTGAGGGACGGCAGAAGTTCGATTCACTCGAGTTTGCCGGGGACCAAAACGCTTTACTACCAACGGGGTTTGTTCCCTATTCGGCCAATGTGGTCAAACTGAGACCTCCACAACACCTTAAGAGTCACGTCACTTGCCTTGCACATACGAGCATTGGCCCAAGGTAGGTATGCGCGTGTTTAATCGCGTCAGCGTGAACACACTCAGTGCTAAGTCATGGTTGAGCTTGGTCCGACATTGTTATGTCAGAGAATGAACTTGGATTAATAAAAAGCAATATACCTGCTGCAGCATGAGGGTAGACTTAACATAGATATCAAAATTTGCTTGGCACGTACGTAACATTGTGCTCGCAATTTCGAATATCTAAGTTTTTTTTTCCAAATAAATAAATTGGCGCTTTCTGCCGCCTCCTTTCGTATGCCGCCTGGGGCCATGGCCCGCCCTCCCCTTCCCAAGCTACGCCACTGGCACACACTTAAGCTTCTACCACGAGCTCTTAACGTGATATATTTTACGACCTAAACCGAACTGTTAGATCCTATTTCGTTCGTACTACTGACATTTTAACATGTCATGGTAAAACCCCTGGCCACCTACCGAGCAATAGTTAAATTTATAAAAATTTTGACAAATTTAATTCGCGTGATTGCTATTCAAAGCTAGATGGCGTCACTGAGAGATAGGATAACAGTTTTCCTAAGACATTTCTCTTGATAGCCGCTCTATTGTATCTCTTTAAATCTCTTTGGTTAACCGGTACGTAAATATATTCTAAAGTTTAACACACTAATGGAAATATAATGTTTTGACAATCTTCTGTTTTTAAGTACAATTTATCTAAGTATCTTTAACATTGTTTATGTCTTGCTAAGGTTATGAAATTTACCTACGATTTATTATACTACCACTTAACGGTTTTGATATTTTGGTGGTTTTTATTTAGGTATGATAAATGTATTTGTATATTTAACATATCTTTATTGACTTCAGGTGTTTCCGAAAGTACAGTTCGGCGCATTGTGGACTAAGGCATGAAGAATGGAGGTAAATTTTCAACGCTTGGAAAACACAGGAAAGGCCGACCTACGAAACAAACTACGAGTCAGATGTTGGCCGGTTTCATTTTGAAGAAGTTTCAGGCAACATTTCTGGAGTCGAATACCTCGACTCTGATTATTTGGATTCGGATTAATAAAGATTTATTTCATAAACTTTTTATTTTTGCAATGAGCTCATACCTATCGATACTCAGCGCCATGCTGATGGCAGTGCCGAGAGACAAAACATCGTGATTTGCACTTTGTAGTAAGTACATAAATGCTAGTAGCTGAAAGGACGAAAACAAGGGTTGATCAAACCAGACATTCTTATGAATATAAAACCAGATATCCAGAAGAATGTCTGTTTTGATAAACTCTTGCGTGTAAGTACGTAGGATAAACATATAATTATCTTAATAAGCAAATAGAGAAGTCTGGTTTCGTCGCAACGTTTATAAAACAAAATTCAGACTGGTAGAGAATGTCTAAGGCATTAACTCCGCCTTTGTACTTTTGTGTTGGATAAAGTTTTAATAAATAAATGAGAACTACTATAACTATTATGTATCAGGTAAAATTAAACGTCACTTGAATGAAAATTAGTTCTAATAAAAATGTTGTTCGCCACTACGACAGAGTAAGTACTTTTATTTATAGGGAGCCACTACAAATGAAAGTCAAAACTCGTTTGCAAGCATGTATTAAATAGATAGACGAGTGTCAGATAGATCAGTAAAATAATGTACCTACACGGCAGTAAAGGGACCGTAAATCGGTAATTATTATTTTATAAATAAAAGTATCAATATCTTTTAGTCGAAGTTTATTGGGATACCATGTTAATGATGGTGGCGCCCTCCCTTCTTTTCATGACTTTCTTGACAGACTGTAGTTGCGTTAGCTGTAGCTTTATTAATGAATTAATAAGTTTTTTATATTGCTCTTGGTTTATTCTTTAAGTTAGTAGTGGCATTAAGTCCGCTTATGTACATTGTGTTGCATGAAGATTAAATAAATAAATAAAGCCTTAAGGTACGAAGGTGGAGAGGATATTTATCCCATCTTTTGCACTTATGCAAAACAAAATACATGATTATCTTGTAAACGGTGAACGACACATACTACGATTAGAGAAAACTTATTCGAAATAATGCTATGAACACGTAAGTAATATCAGTGCAGATCCGTCAGTTTGTGAGATAGTACAATCAGCGGGGAGGGCAACGATATTATAAGGTAGTTTTTTTTTATCGTTTTCTTCTCAACAAACCCTTTTAATTGATATCAGAGGTGCATAACAAATAACTACTATAGACCGACATCTTCAAAAGTCCGCCATCATCTATGTCTGCAAAATTTCAACTCAATAGGTTTAGGGTAACTGGTTTTAAAATTCTTTTGCAAAAATTAGGCCTAAACAAACAACAATAACACCCTCACCTGCGGCTCGGGCAAATTCCGCCTCGGTCGCAATGACAAACTTTCTCTTCTTTCAACTTGTATCAAAATACTATTTTTGCTCTGTATGTTTTGAATTTGAGACTTTTGTACATATTATGTACATGTCAGTCCCAACTCCCATCGGATATTGATAAAATAATGAGAAAATCGTTGTCAATATGCCATATTCAACCTATGCCTTATGTTCCCACTGTTGGGATTCAGACCTCTACTGAGGGAATGGAACGTAATACACCTCGCGATCCCAGTTAGGGTTTGTGGAGGTTACTTGTCTTCGAATTTTTATATTTTAAGACATGTCATGCCTCACGATGTGACCTTCACTGTTTTGAGAGCCGCCGTGATAAAATAAATTAGGTACACTAAGAGTGAGTTGCACCATTTAACTATAACGATAACAAAGCCGTTAACAGTTCTCAAATCGTCGAATTGACCAAAAGGCGGCCGTTTCACGGCTGGTTATGGTTTGGTAATCGTTATAGTTAAATGGTGCAACTCACCCTAAATAAAGCGTCTGTCTAAGTTTTGGATCAACGATTTAAGTTTATTTATAAGTAACTGTTTTGGTGTACAATGAAGTGTATTCTATTCTGTACAAACCCACAAAATTTCACCTTTATAATAATAGGACAATTTTTATTTTGAATCACATAGGTAGGTACGAGTACGGTAGATTCAGAACGATTTGCTCGTAATACTCGTATAATCCACGCCAGGCTCGACTTGCTCTATATAACACATTATTACATTCCCACTAGGGACCTTTCTCCACTTACAGTCGGAATTAACTGTACGTGGTGTCGGCTCCTTATGTCTAACATAGGTAGTCAAGTCACTTGACTTCGAGAATCTTCGAGAATCCGACGAGTACCAACCTAACACCTCCAATTGTGCCAACCTAATCTTCTGTAATCGCGCAGTATGAAACTCGTACTCATATTATTTCGTCTTAAGGCAAGATTTTATAAGAAAGTTGCTTTCATAAGTGTTAGTTACTTTTGTTAGTAAGGTAGGCTGTAGTTTTATTTTCAATACACTTACTCGAAAACCCGCTCTTATCCCACTGCTTTTAGGCATGCTGTAGAGTTAGACTGTTTTCCGCACTAATGCAGGAAAGTGCTCGTGCTCTTCCCTGCAATTTTATTACATTTTTCGTAACAGGTTGGGCGCTCGTTGATTTTTTTTGCTCGTCGTCCCACAAGTCACCGGTCATCCCCCGTTTATTAATTTCTTTGTAAGTGTATTGAAAAAAGTCGTTTGATACCCGTGAAAATTTTTCACTGCAGCCCTCAGCTCCTTAACACACTCGCCTACGGCTCGCGCAAATTACACCTCGGTCGCAATGACAAACTTTCTGCACTTGTATCAAAAGGTACTATTACTCCCTCTCTAGAGCGGAGCGAGAGGGCATGTCAGACTTTTACTGACTAAACCCACTCCTATGTTCTTCCTTTACCTTGCGTTCCAGGACCCCGGGTTTACCTTTCAGAAGCAAATCCATAGCCCCAGTAGGCTACTACGGTTTTGCTGATATCTCCTTGAGGCGAGCGTGGAATACTAAGTGCCGTCGACGACTAGGACTTGGTCCTGTCGGTTACCGGACGGCCGGACGGCAAGCTACCCATTGCTCACCATTCGCGGACGGCGACATGTGAATGGCCCACATCGATACATATAAATGTACAACGCACTAGATTACGCGTGCCGAACACTCACTTCAATCGACCCAGGTAGTATATAAAGTATCTAAAAGCTATCTTAGCGCTGTATATTTTAATAGGTCTGTTAGGGCTTTTTTTTTATGGTCGGAAAAAATCATGCAATGACATCCCCCGCTCTTGGGCGGAGCGAGAGATAGTGTCAGACTCTTACTGACTAAAAGACCCACTCCGTTCCTTCTAGCCTTCATACCGGTGCTCGAGCGCCCTTTCGGATAACCCTGGCCCCAGTAGGCTTCGACCATAAAAAATTCCATAAAAAAAAAAAAAAAAGCCTACAGGGGGCTTCGACCCGGCTGGGTCCCTGCTGTTGCTGACAACTCCTTGAGGCGCGCGGGAACAGTGCGCGCCGTCGACGACTTGGGCTTGGTCTGTGAGGGCCTGTCCGCACAGCGGTATTTCACCGCGCGGTTTTTTTTTCGTTATTCTGTAACACATTGAATCATATGGAAGATTCCACACAACGATAAAAAAAACGCGCGATAAAAAATTCTGTGATTTCTTGCAGATTTGACGCGGTGCGGTGCGGAAATAAATCCGCGCGAATATTTTCCGCGCGGTGAAATATCGCTGTGCGGACAGACCATTAGACGACATAATGCCAAAGTAGCGCTGCAAACTTTTATTTTAACTTTCCAGTATTTTGACAAATAGTTTCCATGAACGTAATGTCTATCACTAGAAATCTAAGTCGATAATGGCTCACGACATAAAGCTGTCTTGAATCGACATCTATCGTGATCCTTTACATTTTCTAGTGATGAAAAAGAGTTCATTGTTTATTTTTATCCGCTACAAGATGTTAGAAAAAGCTTGATGTACTTTATTGCAGATTTATCTGGCGCCTACTAAAGTCACTTACATTTATGTAGTCTGCCTTCGGTAGTAAAACCCTAAGTACACTGTCTGCCCTCCACACTGTAACATGCCATGGGCGTGCTAGGAACGTGCCGAGCAAAATAATTTTCTTTATGAAAAGTATGAAAGAAACAAGAAAAGTAAGAATGAAAACATGTTTATTCTGCCTGAATAGACGAAAAAACAGTACAAAAAAAAACTGTTTCCCTGCCAGGCCATGTGTGTATCGTATCAGACATAACTGTATTTTTATGTATATTATACATAAAAATACAGTTATTATACTATATTATTGCACCATGGCTTCAACAGAGACAAACAAACAAAATAAACCAATGAAATAAACATAAAATAAAATAAACCAAAAATAAAAGAAAAAACACAATTTTACCAATAAAATCTAAGGATCCAAGTTGCGCGTCACATCTTAGCAAGAATAGGCCATTGCTCAGCATATACCGTGACGCTGAACAAATCCAGCCATCTACAGTTGCCATCACGGATCTTGAGCGCTCGGCGTCAGAGTGGGGATCGCTTTGCGCATTCCATACATTGGTGATTCGATCACTGACACTCCCCGCCCCCGCGTCTCACTTCGCACTACTAAAGAGACCGAATATTTGACTTCTGCGCAACCGTTAAAGATCCGTGATGGCAACTGTACGGTGCTGGTTTTCAGCAACCGCACAGGTTCACCGTAACAGTTCAGTTTAGGACGTCAAATGAATAGCGTTAAGAGTTCGTGATAGCACTGCTTTTTTGAATCTGCAGAAAATTTCAACAGGCAATTATGTTTGTGATTCTCGACCTGAATCAAGAATAAAATGGGTAAGTATTTTTTTTAAATGTTTATTTACAAAAATTGGTAAAAGCGTTTCGTAAAGTAAGTGGGCAGAGCCTACTACAGGCTGTCGCACTAAGGCACGCAGTGACATGACACGCTATAAAACGCAACGGATGATTCCGAATAACACTCCAAATAAAAAAAAACCGGCCAAGTGCGAGTCGGACTCGCCCATGAAGGGTTCCGTAGCAGCAAGTAACATAATATAAAAGTTCTTGTAATGTGTTGTAACTTTGATCGATGTTTTAATAATAGTGTATTTTTTTCGATTTATGACGCATTAAAAAAAAAACTACTTACTAGATTTCGTTCAAACCAATTTTCGTTGGCAGTTTTTATAGTAATGTACATCATATATTTTTTTTAGTTTTATCATTCTCTTATTTTAGAAGTTAGAGGGGGGGGGACACATTTTACCACTTTGGAAGTGTCTCTCGCGCAAACTATTCAGTTTAGAAAAAAATGATATTAGAAACCTCGGTATCATTTTTGAAGACCTATCCATAGATACCCCACACGCATGGGTTTGATGAAAAAAAAATTTTTGAGTTTCAGTTCTAAGTATGGAGACCCCCAAAATTTATTGCTTTTTTTCTATTTTTGTGTGAAAATCTTAATGCGGTTCACAGAATACATCTACTTACAAAGTTTCAACAGTATAGCTCTTATAGTTTCGGAAAAAAGTGGCTGTGACATACGGACGGACAGACGGACAGACAGACAGACAGACAGACAGACATGACGAATCTATAAGGGTTCCGTTTTTTGCCATTTGGCTACGGAACCCTAAAAAACAAGCTGGTATCTATTATTGATTATTAATTAAGTATCGTATTTTTATAACATTATTTACGAGCTTTTTAACAACCTCCTGAAATTTTGTGCTGATTCAAGACTACATCGTGTATAGTGGGTCTAGATGTCTTATGACGTGAGTTTACACGATCGTGAACTAAAACATAATGTGGAGAAACGTTAAATAAAAAAAAAATACGACTGTTTGTCGTTTAATAGAAAAAATAGAGAAACCATAAAACATACAATTTACGACATCCAAATTAACTATTCAAATAGGCGAATCATCACGTCATCATCACCAGCGTTTTTAATGTTCCCACTGTTGGGACTCAGGTCTCCTCTCTAGGAGAGGGAATGGGCCGTAATCCACCACGCCGGCCCATTCCGAATTAAAGCGGAAGTGACGCCCGGGTGTCGCCACTGTGCGGAACGCCCGGAGGACACGGTGGAGCACACAATCGCGGTGTACCCTGCTTGGGTGGAGCATCGCCGTGCCCTCGTGGGGGTGATCGGCGGCGGAGACCTCTCGCGCCGGGCCTTGGTCGAGGCCATGGTCCGGAGCGAGGAAGAGTGGCAGGCGGTCGCCGACTTCTGCGAAGCAGTAATGCTCGCTAAGGAGGAGGCCGACCGCATCAGGCAACGGCGCTCTCGCCGCCGCCGGGATTCCGATTCCGATTTCCAGCCACCGTAGGCGCGGGCTTGCGGACAGTGAGCAATGGGTAGCTCGCTGTCCGACCGTCCGGTAACTGTCCGGACCAAGCCCAAATCGTCGACGGCGCGCGCTGTTCCCGCGCGCCTCTAGGAGTTGTCAGCAACACCAGGGGCTCAGCCGGGTCGAAGCATACTAGGGCCAGGGTTATCCGAAAGGGCGCTCGAGCCCCGGTATGAAGGCTTGAAGGAACGGGATGGGTTTTTTAGTCAGTAAGAGTCTGACACTATCTCCCGCTCCGCCCAAGAGCGGAGGTTGTCATAAGATGATTTCTCGTTGTGTTTTTTCTCCCATCGAAAAAAAAAAAAAAAACGCCGGCCCAGTGCGGGTTGGTGAATGTCACATGTCTTCGAAATAGGCGAATACCAGTGACTAATACAACGATAATATAATTATGGGACACCAGTGACAACTGGCACAATTTATTTGAAGCTGTATAGAAAACCAACACTGAAAGACAAATGATAGATTAAAAAAAGCACATTCATCAATCTGTCTGCTGGCTGAATGAACGAAAGCAAAAAAAAACTGTTGTAAAAAAACTTCGCTGATTTTGCCGTGATTTTCTCGTTGTGTTTTCATCAAATAAATTTTTTTCAATTCGTTCTTTCTAAATTTCTTTTTTCTTTTTTTTACTACATTTTATTTTTATCATTCTTTTTAATGTACAGTTGACACTTTGCTATTGCCTTAGCGGTATACTAATAAATCTATAATATAAAAAATAATCGCTAAATGTGTTGCTAAGTGCAAATCTCGAGAACAGCTGAACCGATTTCGCTAATTCTTTTTTTGTTGTTTGAAAAAAATGAAAATTAGTGTAGTGTAGGGTAGGGTAGGGTAGAGTAGGGTAGTGTTGGGTAGTGTAGGGTAGAGTAGGGTAGAGTAGGGTAGGGTAGAGTAGGGTAGAATAAGGTAGAGTAAGGTAGAGTAGGGTAGGGCAAAGTAGAGTAAAGTAGGGTAGAATAGGGTAGAGCGGTAGCGAAGCCGTGGGCAAAAGCTAGCAATTAATAAAAACAAAAACTGTGGACTTTCATGAACAAACAACTACTAAGTATGTAGTACATTTTCCTTCAAGCGTAAAATTCGGAACTACTACTTAAAGTCCTGTCAGCCTTGTTTTGGTCTTCGTCAAAATTGTTATTATAATGATTCGATTTTTATTAGAGTATTTATTAGTTTCTAATTTTAGCATATTTTATTAATATAAGCCATTTAATTAAATGATACTTGATTCTATTTGTAATATCTATTATTTATTTTTATGCACTTAACACAGTGTTCTCTTTTAACCCAAAGGTTGGCTGGGAGAGAATGCCTTGTTGCATTAAGTCCGCCTATCTATGTACAACTACTGTACATGAAGTTTAAATAAATCCATACCTACTGTTGATTTTCAAGCTAGAAATGGAATAAATATTTAATTATATTTCATTAAGGTATGTGTCCGATCCGATGGATGCGAGACGCACAGGAGTCCAGGACGCTTAGCCAAGTTGTTATTCTGCAATTGTTAACGCTGTCGAAAAGTGATGAAACGTATGGGAATGACGTCATCTCAACGTAAAGTCGCGTGGCCAGAACACACGAATAGACAATTCGTAGCCAAGTTCACATCGTTCAAAATCGTTTCTACAATGTTTAACGCTACATCCTTTGTTGGGTCTGTAGTCGTTTGGGCCCGCTCGGTTTGGGTCCGCGGGATCAATCGACACAGTCCCATTTTGAAGGTGTCGATTGGACCCACCGCCCAATTTTATTATAAGTACAGTCATGAAAGAAAGTCAAATCTTTCAGTTTTATTTTTATGACTTTTTTTTTTTTTTTTTATGGTGGGAAAAAATCATGCATTGACATCCCCCGCCCTTGGGCGGAGCGGGAGATAGTGTCAGACTCTTACTGACTAAAAGACCCACCCCGTTCCTTCTAGCCTTCATACCGGGGCTCGAGCGCCCTTTCGGATAACCCTGGCCCCAGTAGGCTTCGACCCGGCTGGGTCCCTGTTGTTGCTGACAACTCCTTGAGGCGCGCGGGAACAGTGCGCGCCGTCGACGACTTGGGCTTGGTCCGGACAGTTACCGGACGGCCGGACAGCGAGCTACCCATTGCTCACTGTCCGCAAGCCCGCGTTTACGTTGGCCGGAAATCGGGATCAGAATCCCGGCGACGGCGGCGGCGATAACGCCGTTGCCTTATGCGTTCGGCCTCCTCCTTTGCGAGCATTACTGCTTCGCAGAAGTCGGCGACCGCCTGCCACTCCTCCTCGCTCCGGACCATGGCCTCAACCAAGGCCCGGCGCGAGAGGTCTCCGCCGCCGATCGCCCCCACGAGGGCACGGCGATGCTCCGCCCAAGCAGGGCACACCTCGACTGTGTGTTCCACCGTGTCCTCCGGGCGTTCCGCACAGTGGCGACACCCGGGCTTTATGACTTAAATATGCATATATACCTAATATTATTTATATTACTGGGAATATATTTTTTGATTTATTCAATTACGTACTTACACTTACGTGCCACACTTGTCTACAAACATTAAAACTACATATTTTTTACTGTAATAATACCTAAATTAAGTGTACGAGCACTACTAATTTCAAAGTCAAGCATTTGGGCCTTTTACGGATTACCTGCTCGGGTCATCCAATCACAGGCCTGCTTTTTAATATCTTTAATAAACTTTTAAATCTAACTGAATCGCGTGTTATTATATTTTGACTTACCACTTTTGCACTTGACTGTATCCACGAGTAGCTTTAAACAATGGATTTTTTTTTAAATTTGTATATGGGCCCAATCGACCACCAAAAATACATAAAATAAATTGTGTGGTCGTTTGGGCCCGCGGGACCAACGTCGAGCGGGCCCAAACGACTACAGACCCCTTTGTTATACAAACGCTACATTATAGAACGAGCGGCCGACTCAGGCGCGTTAACATGGCTACCAATTTATCGTTTTCTACAATTGCTGTCACCGAGGCGTTACCGATTAGAGAACGGATTTCGATTGTAACTTGGCTAGGGGGGCAGGGCCGTTCATTGTGGCGACGCTTGGGGAAGGCCTATGTCCAACAGTGGACGTCTTTCGACTGAAATGACATATTTCTGTTATCCCTTAGTAGATTATTAAATTCATTGTTTTACTAGCTTCTGACGGAAGTTTCGCCTGTGTTGAATTAGCACTTCTCCTTATGTTATAGAGTATTTGTTAATTCAGGAAATAAGCTATCTTATTTGCAAACTAGCGTTTGCCCGCAGCTTCGCCCCTGTATATAAAATATAGCCTATGTCACTCAGGAATACAGCAGCTTTCTATCGGTGAAAAAATTTTAGCAATCGGACCAGTACTTCCAGAGATTACCTCCTACAAATAAAAAAACAAACTATACGATTACACTAACATAGTGTAGATTTCTTCTATATCTGGATATGGAAAAACGTCTGGACGTTTGAGCACGAAGAGTTCAAAGTCAAAGTCAAATATGTTTATTTGTGACACATAGGTATAATGTATGTAGGTACAGTACATGGTGTTAATTATAAAATATCGACTCACGGTAACGCATAGTGTATACAAATATTGTTTACCAAATGGTGAACTGACAAAAAACTATGTTAGAACAATTTATAATATTGCTTGTTAAACTTTAGTAATAAAATATAACACATCACAAAACAACAAAAAAAACATTATACGTTGCCTATAAAACTAAAATAAAATAGGCAGCTACTACATAAATTATAGAAGAACATGGTGTTATTTGTCTTCTAAATATTCGTTATGAATTCGATGCACGCGTCATGCTCGTGAACGGGTGCCGTCAGTTGAGACTGGTCATCTCTTAGCTGCCAGAGTGGCTTAATTCAGTTTGTATCTTTTAATTATTATTATTTTTTATTTTTATTTTACTATCTACATTGTGCTTTCACAATAGAAGCAACATGAAAATTTGTAACCAAGCATTATAATGTAACACATAATATGATTTAAAAGAGTGTCCATGGAGTTTCTTGCACGTTCTTCTCCATAGAGACCTACTCTTTGGAACGTGCAATTTAGCTTCACTTTTCTTGGACTGACCGACATTTGACTATTCAAAAGTGCCTGCAAATGGTCTATTTGAAATAAATGATTTTGATTTGATTTGATTTGATTTGATTTGTTAATACTATATTATATATATGTGTGCTTTTTGTAGTAAGAATTTGTGGAGTGTTTTTTTTGAAGAAGCTTAGATCTTTTGTAATTATTATAGATTTAGGTAAGTTATTAAATATTTTTGGAGCCATTCCTAAAAACACTTTTAGAAAAAAAGGGCGGTTTGATGGGTTTTTGATTTAAGTGCTCCTTGATGGCTTTTGGTAGATAGGGTTTCAAAGAGGTTATTGTTATTTTGATGAACATAGCAACTTCATAAATATACAATGACGAAAGTTTCAATATTTTCAAATTAATAAAAGTTAGAAGTACCTAATTAACATACGCACAAACATCAAACTTTCTCCTTTATAATATTATTTTTGACTAGCTGACCCGGCAAACTTCGTACCGCCTAACAGTCAAGGTGTAATATTTTACTTCTTGAACACTTTAAATTCGTATATCTTTTGATATAACCAATAGATTGCAATGAAATAAAGCCCACTGCCCAAGTACAAAAAAATATACTTATTATTATATAATTAAGTGTAAATTGTGTGTGATCCATTTCATACAGTTAAGGTGATGCGGCACAAATAAAAACTTCTACAGATTTATCTACAATACACTAATAATAAAGGTTTTTTTTTTGTAGGAGGCAATCTCTAACAGTACTGGTCTGTTTACTAAAATGGACCGATAGAAAGCTGCTTTATTCCTGAGTGACATAGGTATAGCCTATGTCACTCAGGAATAAAGCAGCTTTCTATGTATACAGGCGAAGTCGCGGGGAAAAGGTTGGACAAATCGAATATTTTTTTTGTTCTTAAACATCGACCGGCACCTATCACATTTGCGCAGTAAGCTAATTCATTTAGACCAACTTGAAAATTCTCGCTGCTTCATTTTTCATTTTAAACACATATTTTCTCAATAGGTAAACAAGCAAGCGGATAACAAAGCAGTAGATATAGTATATCTTGCGTCATTCATAGTAGTTGTTATAAAGTTTGCGATCCTTCGCCCACAAGTTTCGGTAACAAACACTTTGAGCTGACAACGCTAACAAACTTTTAAATGACATAGTGACGGAATAATCCAGTTACTCATTCATTTTGTTAAGGATCTATTACACTACGCGTTATTCAGACTCGTTTTGTCTATGGTTCGACGTATCTAGTCTATGGTTCGACGTATCGCGCAGTGTAATAGGGGTTAGACTGTCTTTCTATGAATGAAAAATAGTACCTACGAGTCGCAATATCGCACGCGATATTCAGCGCAGTGTAATTATGTCCTTTACTACGTGCTTAGATTAGGCTGCATAAGTTTAAAGTGCCTCCTCGAGATCCTTTATTAACATCATTATTTTAGATAGTATCTTGAGTGCGAGCTAAGATTATTAATTCTTTCTTTTTTTTTTGTATATAAACGTTACAAATGAGTCGAAGGTATTCTATAGCACGAATGAGTACAGGCCGGGAATTGGCACTTCGAGCGATCGGGCGGATAGTGTACCGAGCGCGCCTCTCATGGGTTGTGCGAGAGAAGACCTTGGAGCCCTGTAACAAAAACAAAGAAGGAACACACGCTATCCCACTCCGCAAAAGAGCGAGAGAAGTCATTGGACTCAAAGAGTGTCTACAAAACTATGTAGAATTGGAAATACAATAGGGAAAAACAATACTTTGGCATAATACTATCAAAATTAGCTTCAAGAAACTTCGTCTCATTAAACAGGATATCAGCATTTCCAAACAAACTTGATTTTATAGAGCGTCAAAGTTAGCACAGGTAATGGAAATGAGAAACTCAATCATATGAAAAATCGGTTAAACCGATCTATGGCACAAAATGGCATAACAAAGAAAGTAAACTAAAATGTAAAAAAATTAACAAAACCAGACTTAATCCTCACACAAAAACGTAAACTCAACGGGTCAACACAACCCTAAACTTTTTAAGAGAAAAAATTTGTAACCCCAACAAAAGTTTTCCATTTTGTAACAAAGGGCGGGCCAGTCATTGTTTTCATATAAACGCCAGCAAATATTTGAGGATATAAATCATACGGAGGGAATATTATCAATGAACGGAGGGATCAAACCTGAGAGGGTGTGTGACTGACGGGCACCACTCGAACCTCGAGACTTGCTGAGATTTCAATATCCAGCCTCCGTCGCATTGCTCCATATTACGACCAAGTAAATTTACCGAACTTTTCCGTACGCAGTGCAAAAATCGCGTGGTTTACGTGAAAAACTCTTATAATATTACACCTTCGAGTGCCTGAAGGTATATTGAGGGATTTATCTGACGAAAAATATTAAAGGTAAGCTAGTGAACGAGTTTTTCCGTATTGATTTAACTATCTGAAGACATGACTCTTTACTACCGTAATCGAACAAAACACAGTTGTAAAAACAGAATAGCATGAATGATCAACATTTCGGATAACATCCCTTCCACAGTGATAGTCGTAATTTCTGAGTCCCGCCTTATTTCATGTACCTAATCCAAGATAAACCTACCAATAAACGTAGAGGTCTGTTCGTCGAGCATCCACGAGATATAGGTCCGCTCCTCAGAGGGCAATCATGAAGAAAGGTTGGCCGCAGGGCTTTCTTAAGCCTCTCACAATCAAATTTAGCTGCATCGCGGCCGGGTTAATCGAGGATTAGGTAAATTGGCCAGGATACACTGATGGGAAAATCTCCCTTCATTTTCCAAGGTTGATAAATAATGTAATTAACATCTTTAGGATAACGACATCGTAAATCTATGCGTATTTTATTGCTGACATTTCATTATTGCAACTTTCTTCTAACTTCAATTATTGTGTTTTACTCTCAGTATTTTTCAGAAGTCTGTGCAGTAAGGATCAGCTTTTGTTAAATTGAAAACATAGCAAACATTAGACACAATATCGATCTCATTGCACAATTTCAATGCGGTTGTTTACTCTGATATTAAAAATTTACGAAACCTATTGGTTTATCTTTAATTCATACAAGGTCAAGTTCAATTGCTTGAATTCTCCGTCTCGTAGGAAACTAACGGCCTCATGACGTCTCGCCACGTACCGCCATGCACCACATACTTGCATGAACTTAAAAGGTAACAGATGACAAGTTGTCAAACGGAGTGTAACCTAGTGAAGGTCTCGCTCAAGGTGACGCAGCCATTAAAAATTTAATGCAAGGTCGACTCAGTGCTTACGTAGTCACAATCAACTTGTCAGCCTTTGAAATATGATGATGTGACGCCGCCCTTGCCTCGTTAAACTTCCTCCTCAAGTAAAAAATCCACTCAGTCAGTGTGAAGCTTCAACCAGTCGGCGGTCATAAACTGAAAGATACGCATCAAATATGTCGTACTACACAAGTAACCACAGTTTGTTTCCTACGACTGTGCCCATACCGAATGGGTTTCCTGTTCAGATGAATGAGAGGCCGAAAAATAAGATCATTTTCTTGGATGTTACGCCTGTTCTAACGCCTGTGAAACATATTGCGTCGAATGCGGTAGCTCCTCAGAGAAATAATTTTGTAGAGCCAATAATATCTAATGATATTATCTATGAGAATATCAAGCCAGTGTTTACTTTACTGAGGGTGATGGGAGTTTTGCCGATAACGAGACCGACGTCCTGTGTCAACCAGTTCCAGGTAGCGTCGACTTCGATGCTGTACTCTATCCTCGTGTTCTGTTCTCTGGTCAGCTACGTACTTTACCTATCCTTGCACAAGGTCCAGATCTTACGAACAGCGGAAGGCAAGTTCGAGGAAGCGGTCATTGAATATCTTTTCACGGTGTATCTGTTCCCAATCATTGCGGTGCCGATCTTGTGGTACGAAACTAGGAAAATTGCGAACGTTCTCAATGGATGGGTGGATTTTGAGGTAAGGTTTTTGATAATAAAACATGATTTTAGATAATATTTTTTTCCGTTCACCTGCTTTAGGTTTTTGCCCGTATTGAGTCTAAATATATCTAGGGAAATCTCAGTCTATCAACCGAATTTAGCCCTAGTTAGCTATATGCATTTGTATTTCCGTCTATTAGTAACTCACGAATTTTGGTGCGGTTTTTACTATAACAGAAAGAGTGATAAACAAAAAAGGTTTGTATCTAAATACATAAATCGCACCCTTGCGAAGTCGGCGCAGGACGCTACGTAAAGTATAAAATTAGATTTCTTTCAGTCAATCTTGAAACTCCATGGTTACTCTTAAACCCCCGCGGGGTATGATATTTTACTTAGCTTTACTTTATCACAGATGGTCTACAACCAGCTATCAGGCCGCACACTTCCAGTGAAGTTGTATAAAAAAGCCCTCGCCATAGCTGTCATCATACCGATCCTGTCCACCACGACGGTCATCGTGACACACGTCACGATGGTGCACTTCAAGCCCCTGCAGCTGGTGCCCTACGTGTTCCTAGAGATCCTGACGTACATGCTCGGAGGATACTGGTACCTGCTGTGCGAGACGCTGAGCATCTGTGCTAATATTTTGGCTGAGGATTTTCAAAATGTAAGTATCTAGTCATCATCATCATCATCATTTCAGCCGATATACGTCCACTGTTAGACATAGGCCTCCCCCAAGCGTCGCCACAACGAACATTCCTTTGTGTCTCGCATCCATCGGTTTCTCGCTATGTGTAGGTGTATACGGGGTCCCAATCAACATCTGTCGGGACCCAAGCCAACCTCACCTGCACGTGGTACACCCTGCTGAAAAACGAACAAGGCTATGGCCACCCGCCAACACGCACTGGCGTGGCGGGTTATGGTCCAAACCCCTCCCCTCCCCCCTCCAATGAAAAATATCTAGTCATAGGTCCACTGAAACTTGGTTAGGTACCTATTTTTGTCTGTTATATTTTTAATATGCATTTTAAATTTTTCTCAAGTGTGCCTAATGGAGCAATTTTCACATGGCTTGTTAATTTTGTTCACTATTATCACTGTTATTTAGAGTTCCGTACCTCAAAAAGAAAAAAACGGAACCCCTATAGAACCACTTTGTTATCCGTCTGTCAAGACCCTTTATATATTTATATCTCAGGAACGCGTGGAGGTATCGAGTTGAAATTATAATCAGGTCTAAGGTTTTTCGAAGCTGTAAAAAAATCAAACATCAAAGTTAACGAAAAAAAAAATACAGCCGTTTAGTTTAAGTCGCAAAAAACGTATATTTCGACAGACTGAAAGGAATCAAAATTCATAGGCGTATCGCGTTGACCCAGAATTCTGAAATTTGTCATGAAGCAGTCTTATAGCACAAGTGTAGGGATAAATCTGAAAACAGTGTTGGTACGTCACAAAAAAAAAACAATTTTTGCGATTTGGAAAATTCTTCGAGACTACATTCGGGAATAGAACTATTTACATTGGTAAGTTTGTAAGGTACCCTCGGTGCGCAAGTCCGACTCGCACTTGCCCAATTATTTCTTTACCATCTCCATGTCGACTCTTATGACTACCATCCTAAAGCTTCATTTCTTTCAGGCTCTCCGCCACATCGGGCCAGCCGGCAAAGTCGCCGAGTACCGCGCCCTATGGCTACGCCTCAGCAAGCTCTCTCGCGATACGGGCATTGCAAACTGCTACACGTTTACCTTCGTCAATCTGTACCTGTTCCTTATTATAACCCTTTCTATCTATGGGCTGTTGAGTCAGATCTCCGAGGGTTTTGGTATCAAGGACATTGGCCTTGCATTGACGGCACTGTGCAGTATCTTTCTGCTGTTCTTCATTTGCGACGAAGCTCACTATGCTTCTCATAATGTAAGTAGCCTTGTATACCATAGAATTGCCGAATAAACGCCAGGTATCTACTACTTCACCTCCTGCGAAGCAGTAATGCGAGCAAAGGAGGCGGCTACACGTGTGAGCGAACGGACTTTCCCACGCCCCAGCCGCCGGGACCCTAATTCTGATATTCAGCCACACCGTAGGCGTGTAAGGAACCTCACAGTCCGGCCGTCTGGCGACCGTCCGGTCTGAGCCCGAGTCGTCGACGGCGCCTAGTGTTCCACGCGCGCCTCAAAGATATGTCAGCAAACCTTAGGAGCCCAGCAGACGCAAGGCATAGAAGGAACATAGGAGTGGGTTTTAGTTAGTAAAAGTCTGACACGCTCCCGCTCCGCACTAAAGCTGGAGAAGTCATTGTATGATTTCTCACCTAAAAAAAAAGTTTCTTACTGCCTACTTGAAGAGTCAAATACTCCTTAAGAGTCAAATCATCAAATATCTTCTGCCGTTCTCGATGGAGCAAGAGAAAGTTTCAGAATTTCACTAACTAAAACCCACCCGTGTTCCTTGGGGTTGTAGCCCCGGTGACTCTTCAAAATATTCCCGCAGCCTAGATACCTGGTGTTGCTAGACGCGTTCACGCGACGTGATCACGTGAGCATCGCGTTTACACAGCGGATACTCCAGCGTATCCTCGACGATAGCTTTTTCCAGATCAGATGCCTATATTCACCGACTTCAAGAAGGAGGTTTAGCATTTGTCAAATTTTGGCTTCTTGCCTATGTAGACAAATATTGCTAATATCTCTTATTATTTTATGCATGTCCTCACAGGTGCGAACGAACTTCCAAAAGAAGCTATTAATGGTGGAGTTATCCTGGATGAACACGGACGCCCAAACCGAAGTGAACATGTTCCTACGAGCTACCGAGATGAACCCTTCACAGATTAGCCTCGGAGGGTTCTTCAACGTCAACAGGACTCTTTTCAAATCCGTGCGTAATAGTATTAAAAATGTTAATTTCCTTTGCTATATGTACTTACGCTTTAGTAGATAATTATTCAGATTAGGTTAACCATACCATCTGCCATTACGACATCCAGATACACAACATAATTAGTGTTATAATGTGCCCTTTACTGGGACACAGGTGTCCTTTCTATAAGAGGAAATGGTCCATAATCCACCACGTAAGTCGTAAGCCCAATACGAGATGTCACACGTCTTCTTCAATTTTGGGTCTAAACCATGTCGAAACCGACATGATTTAGACCCAAAAATGTTTTCTCTTCTCTCAACATCTCACGATGTTTGCCTTCCCCGGTTTTGAGAGCACTGGTGACGACATCAATTAAGTACACAAAGTATAACGACTGCCTGGGTCTGAAACCTCGACCTACCGTGTCGTGAGGATGTTTTTAATATCGTGTGGATTATGTGCAAAGCAAATCCCCGCAAATGTCCTTTTCGTACAAGTATTTATTGTAATGCAGGGAATAAGCACGCGTGACGCTTACGGGACGGGGCAATCCCGCATGCTTAATGAAATCAGCATGATATTAAAAACACCTTTAGCAAGGCTGCTCTCCAGATAACTGAACACTTAATTAGACAATCCAAAATATGTTTTAAACATGCAGGAGTATAGTGTAGGAACCATTGCTGTTGCGAGCTTTTCGTTTTAATACGACTAAAGCACCATAACCTCAGCTGAACTTTATTTCATGAGATATTCATTAAGACACTGGTTCATGTTGACGGTCTTTCATTGACATCGTTCAAGAACTCCAAGGGCATAAGTCAACGGTCTAGAAGCCTTGTAGCTTGCACATTTACCTACACGGTTCGATTTGCCTCACACTTGAAGCCGAACAATCCAATTAGTCATCATAATATTTATGCTTACTACGTTAACTGTATTTTTTCTTCGTAGGTAAGTTATACTAGGATCGCAGTAAATATTAGCGTTAGAATAGAATTTATTCCTATAAAAAAATATAATTTAATTTTCGGTGAATGCTCCGTCAAAACGGTGAAGGAAAACATCGTGAGGAAACCGGCATGTCCTAGAACTAAAAATTCGAAGACATGTGACATCCATCAACCCGCACTGGACCCACTTGGTGGGTTACGGCCCATTTCCTAGAGAGGTCTGAGTCCCAGCTGTGGAAACATTGAAAGGCTGATTATGCTATGGTATGCTATGCTCCGTCGATACGTATGTGGCAATAGATTCTAATATATAGGGTGACTGGTAATTAGTGACCGATAATTATACACGTGATTGTACTCATCAGTGATTTAACGAATATTCGGTTTCGCGCGAATAGTCGCACATTTTGATATTCACATTCGAATTCATAAGAATTCGCGAATATTGATCGCGAATTTCATCAGTTGTAAAATATTTGTTTGTCAAAAAAAATACCAAATATTCGCATGTTTTTTGTGAATTCTGCGAATATTCGTGAATGCGAATGCGAATATTCGTTACATCAGTAGTACTCATGATTACAGACAACTTTCCCAGAGACTTTTTTTATACCTACTCATTATTTAACTTATATTATTTAACGGGAACACCTACACTGATTACATACACCGATGGGTTTGCAAGCGGCGCGGGTGCACTATCACTATTGTAGGTAAGGTACATGAGACAACGGCGTTACGCGACTAACAGCTGAGAGATCGCACGCGCGCGCGAATTTGTGCGAACAGCTGTTTTGTTATTGTGATAAAACTAATGACTAGAAAAAAAAGTTTCTTTGGGAAAAGTTCTTTGTCTTCATGATTACAATCACGTGCATAAGTATCGGTCACTAATTACCAGTTACCCTATATACGGATAAACATTTCTTATTACATAACCCGCCTTTTCAACCCATTGATATATAATAGTAGATTATGTGACTAGGGGATAAAGCAGTGTATTAAAGTCGCGGGCGGCATGTTGAATTCTGAACGTAACGAAGGTTGCTAATTTTAATCCCGAACGACAGTGAGGGATCTATTTAATTAACTCCCGAGCATCGCGAGTGAGTTAATAAATAACCTGAGTGAAGTGAGGAATACAAGCCGCCCAAGACAAAGACATCTTTATCCCCGTGTTGGATACTTTGTACACCATCTGTGAGATAATTAAAAGACAATTTAGTAAAACAAACCATATGTTAGAGAAATATAAGTATTATTTACAAGTTAATCTTAACTATTACTCAACATGTTTTGAGATTTGAAACAAAAAAAACTACCTACTCTATGGCCCGTATTACAGAACCTCACTCAATACTCAAGCATTACTTAAAACTAGATTCAAGCCATTTGATTGGTTGAAACTAGTTTTAAGTAACGCTTGAGTTTTGTGTGACGTTCTGTAATACGGGCCTAAGATTCTAGAGTTTCAATTTTCTTTATCGCACGGAATTTTTCATTACTTACTTTGCGGGATTGCCCCGCATGCATAACCCAAATGCAAAATGCAAATGTTCATTTCATACAAGTATTTAATGTAATGTGTGGAATATGCACGCGGGACGCTTACACCCGCGGTTTTGACGTCGGGATGGCGGGTGTACCTAATTTTTAAATATCATTGTACGGGTGTAGGTACACAGATTTTTAAGAGAGGCACGTGAAGGTACACAAGAGGTACCTAATTTACTTATACAGTACGCTTGGCTGCATATATTGGTTAGCAGTACACCCGCGGTTCTGACATCAGGATGGCGGGTGTACCTAATTTTTAAACGGGTACGATTTAGGTACACAGATTTCAAAAGAGGTACGTAAAGGTACACAAAAGGTACCAAATAACTATGATAAATTTAGGCAAATCTGGAAATTACACCCGCCATTCTGATGCAAACGTCTTTTTGCGTTTTGAAATTTTCTGCATGCGGTGCACACATGCATGCATGATAAAATCCGCACGATATTAAAAACACCCTGAGTCCAACTGATTCGGATATCAAACTGTAGATAAAAAAATTAAAACCGTTTCTTAATTCATTAAACCCCAAGCGTTCACTCTCTCATTATTTCTGTTGTGTCTCTAATTACGGTATTCGAAATGTTAATTCGCAAGAGTATTCAAAAGCACTCAGTGCAGCATGCTTATGCAGGCTGGCAAAGGCTTAGGCTGCGGCTGGCAGCATATCTTACCGATGACCTCCAAGCCGGAAAGATACCATTATATTAAGTTTTGAAATAAATCTTTCCTTTACAGTTGCTGGCAACGATGGTGACGTACCTAGTAGTGCTGCTGCAATTCCAAATCAGTATTCCCGACGACTCCCAGAACCAAGCTGGAGAATACGAAGCGCCGTTGAACATCACCAGTGCTACAACCGAAGCAATGACGACCACTACTACGGTCATGACTACAATTCTGACCACGCTTGCCAAAAAGAAGCGGAAGAATTAGAAATTACTTTTTTTTTTAAGTTTTATGAAATACAGCTTCGTTTTGGCTCATTAGAATTCCAGCTAGATTAACTGTAAGAAAACTTTGAGTTGCTTTAATAGGCAGCTATAGCTATTGCTCTGAATAAGTAAAATCATCATTGTAACAAAATTTTTATTTCTCAAAAGGATAAGAAATCAGAAGAAAGCAGGTTTTTTATCCTTTAATTAAATTATCATTTAGGAATTTGTAATTCAAGATCATTCATTTGTATAAATCGGCACCAATTCAGATATTAACTTAAGCTAGGTGTATTTTATTTAAGTTGATTTTTAAGTGCCCATTCGTAGCCAAAGCCGCAATTCGAATTACGACTTATTTGAAAAACATTTTTGTTCAAAAATTATAAATAATTATACCTATCGAATTCTGCATTAGTATTTATTAGAATTTAGAAGTCGAGATGATTCAGATTTTAACATCAGCTTAATGCTTAAAGTATGCTCTAAGGCTTTTAATGCGACGCCAAATTGAAATAAAAAAAAAAAACATCAACCCATCAAGTTTATTATAATAAAAGTTCATACACAAAAGCTTTGTTTACATTATTTAGAAAAAATCCGTGTTTTACATATTTAGAAACAAAAAAGGTGGGTAGGCACCAGAAGAAGGTACCTTTTTTTGGGGTGAAAAATCGTCAAGTGATTTCTTCCGCTCTTGGGTGAGATATAGACTTGGCTTATATATCAAACTTCTCCTGAACCTTTCAATCGTGGAAATTACAGACACAATAGAAAGAGTACAATAGGTGCGCGAACGCCGGCGTTCGCTTGGGGTTTAATGAATTAAAACCCACATGTGTACCTTAATTTGCCCTTTTTCATTCTAAAGCCACGGTAGTCTTGCGAACATTCCAGCAGCCTACAAAAAGGGACCTGGATAATTTATTTAGCACTAAAAAGTTTAACCTACATTTCCTACCTTACAATAGTCTTTCAGATGAATTCCATCTTTTTTTTATAGGCTGTACGTACATTTAGTCATACCTTCTGCAACTTGCAATCTAGGGGCTAGACTTTCTAGATACGAAAATTGAGAAAAAAATATTGTATTACTTATATTAGAAACTGATCGTGTGTAAAATAAACAGCATAGATCTATCAATGGTTGAGATTACGCAGCTATTGACGTGGTCCATCCATTACATTCCGAGACTCCGACTTACCTTGGAAAGCAGTGACTGACCGAAACACGTTAAGGCCGAAGCCTACCGAGCTACGGGTTGACACCCGAAAGAGAAACCCATGGTCCTGGAGCGCAAAGAAGGAAAATAGGTCTAGTTTTTTTTTTTGTTTCTTCTTACCATTTTGACAGGGAAAGGCAAAGGCAAAGCCATGCAGCCATAGTCTTATTTGGTCTTTGTTTTCAATTCTGAGCCGAAAACACGTCTTTAATTTTTTAAATCCATTATATATAGGTAAGGCCGAAGCCATGTCTTCATTATCGTTCTTTCTTGAGTTTTTCCATGTAAGGCCGAATCCACATCTTCAATTTTCAAATCCATTGTTTTATTATGTAATAAAAGGCAGAAGCCATGGCTTTTCTATAGGTCTGGTTTTAGACAGTAAAAGTCTGACAGGTCTCCCGCTCCACCTTAGTCTCCTCTTCCAGTTTCGACCGTAACCGAAACTGACGTGGTAAAAGAAAATCTGACAAGATATGATAAGTGATAAATTATATTTATTTTGTAAATAGGTTTAAAAAACACTTTTACACGTCATTTTTTTTATATAGGTATATATTTTAAAATATATATATAAAATTAATACCTATTTTTAATTTAATAACTTTCATAAAAATACTAAGGGTGTGTATCTTTCAAAACTAACCCTGGCCCCAGTAAACTTTCGAGGGTCTTCCTCATAACGTCTTATGACGTCTTCCCTGAAAGAATCTCCCATAGCGCAATTTTTTTTATTTATACTGAGCATATTAACCCATTTAATGATGCATGATTTATATAAGTTGTACATTGTATTTCTACGGTTAGTAGGAACCTAAACTAATTCCAGGGGGGGCAGCTTTCTATCACAACGGATGAGTTGACGGTGATAGACCATAGACGGGCGTAGGAATATTCAGCTCAACCAAAACTAGCGTTTTGGCTAAAAGTGTATGAATCGCACTAGTTTAATAACTTTTCAAATACCGTCAATTGAGCACAAAAACCAAAACCGAACTTTTGATCAGTCTCTAGAAGGGTACATAATTATTTGAATGTCGTACATTAAAATACCTATGGGAAAATACTGTGGAGATGCGAATAAAAGGCTGTCACATTATTATACGATTTTGAAAAAAATGCGACCAATCTGAAAGCATATCCTTTCAGAGGAAAAAAAAATTGCAAATCGGTCCTTAAACGATGGAATTCTGAGGTACAAGCATAAAAAAGAAAAAAATATAACCGAATTGAGAACCTCTTCCTTTTTTTGAAGTCGGTTAGAAATCACCCATCATGATAACCAAAAAAAAAACTAAAATATTAGATTGTACTAAGTTCTATGAGTAGGCCGCTTTATCAAATCCTACCATTTTACTAAAAGTCATCTCTCTATGAAAATGAAATAAACAATTTGTCTATGATGGCTGTGACGTGACATTTCTGTTTATTATCTGTTACGAGCGTTATGTATTGAGAGAATTTTCCGGACTTTTTACTGTTTCTCGAAGTTATTCATTTTCCTACTAAGACAAAAGAAAGTTTAAACGTTAAATCATAAGTGAAATCCTTAAAATTAACCCAAAATGGTCGACTATAGCAAGTGGAAAGACATAGAAGTAAGTACTTACTCCATACTATTCGAAATTAGCTCCACCGTTGTTTATACTCCTACGTACGTTAACCTGGATTATCAACCCATTTTAGATATCCGATGATGAAGATGAGACCCACCCTAACATCGACACACCTTCACTATTTCGCTGGCGGCACCAAGCGCGAGTCGAGCGCATGGAGGAGCGGCGTAAAGAACGAGAAGAATTCCTCCAAAAGAAGAATGAAAATATCAGGATGATAAACGAAATTAAGAAAAAAATCAGTGAAGCGGGCCCGGACAGCCCCAACCTTGATACTTTAAAGAAAGCGTTAGCTGACCTTGAAAAAGAAGAGAAGCAAATAAAACAAAAAGAAGAAGATCTCAAGAAGAAGGAGAGGCAGACTCCGTGGAACGTGGACACGATCAGTGAGCCGGGCTTCACCAAGACCGTTATTAACACCAAGCCTGCGAGGCCCAAGGACGAGAACTTGACTGAGGAGGAGAAAGAAGCAAAGATGAAGAAGTTCATCAAAGAAAATGAGAAGCTTCTGAAACAGTTTGGTATGCTGCGCAAGTACGATGACTCAAGATCATTCCTTCAAGAACACAGCCAGCTTGTGTGCGAGGAGACGGCTAACTATCTTGTCATCTGGTGCATCAACTTGGAAATGGAAGAGGTCTGTAGCATTCTGCATTTGTGCACTGTTATTTTGTTTTCTTATCAATATGCTTGTAATCTGTTATTTTGTTTTTTGTTTCTGCAATATGCATTTCAAGCTTCTTTATTTATTTTATCTTTTTGTTAATTTTCAGAAACATGACCTGATGGCTCATGTAGCTCACCAAACTATCTGCATGCAGTACATACTGGAGTTATCGAAACAACTAGATGTGGACCCCAGGGCTTGTATCAGCTCTTTCTTCTCAAAGTAAACAATTTTAAATTATTAATTTGTGGTTATAAATAGAATTTAGAGCAATTTTTCAGAATATCTTTGTAATATACAGGATCCAAATTGCTGAAAAGACATACAAAGACTCATTTGATGATGAATTGGAGCAGTTCAAGGCAAGGATCAAGAAGCGAGCTGCTGAGAAGATTGCAGAGGCTATCAGGGAGCAGGAAGAGGAGGAGCGTAAGGCCAGGCTGGGACCCGGCGGACTGGACCCAGTCGAAGTTTATGAGGAGCTCCCTGATGTAAGTAACTTGGATTTATTTGACTACAAGTATGGATAAACTTATTTCTAAGACATAGAATAAATACTATACAAATATGCCACTTTTATTTACTAATCAATTCATTAAACCTCAAGTGAACGCCAGCATTTGCTCTGTAATTGTCTTTCTATTGTGTCTCTAATTGACAGTATTCAAGAGGTTAACCTTTCAATTGTGGAAATTACAAACACTATTGTGAGACAATAGGTGCACGAACGCCGGCGTTCGTTTGGGGTTTAACCCTTTGTATGCCGGAACGCAGATCTACGCGAGACACATTGGCTTTTTAATTGAGACACAATTAAAAAGCCATTGTGTCTCGTGTAGATCTGTCTCTCTCGATCTCTAATTACGGCATACGAGAGGTTAATGAATTAAATAACATTTTATGCAATATCATGATTACAGGAATTGAAAAAATGCTTTGATGCCCAAGACGTGCCATTACTACAAGCAACAATTGCTAAAATGCCAGAGCAAGAAGCCATATACTACATGAAGAGGTGTGTGGATGCAGGACTGTGGGTTCCTGGCAAGAATAGTGATGATGAACCTACCATGAAGGATAACACCGCAAGCTCATCCCAGCCCGCCGGTGATGCTCCAGCCCCCACTTCCTCAGCAAGTACTGATGACGTTGACTGAGACTTAATCAAAGCCTGCTAGTATTTAGGCTTAAGTCTGCTGAAGATAATAGAAATGCTGGAACCAGAATGTTGGCATTTTCCATTATGACATATGGACATTTAGATTAAGTTTATGTTATATAGTATTAATTTTGTATCTTCAAATTATAAGTGAGCTCTGAGAATGCATGATGCTAGTTGTGCTGGATATCACAGGGAATGAAATGTTTTGTTAAGTGCTGCCATGAATAATACACCGTCATTGCAATGTTTTATTAAAAATCTCGTGCTGTTATTAATTATTATTTTCATGCATTGTACAATTTTTACTAACAGCTAAAAAAAAATAGTCCATATGAGATTTTACAATATATTATGATATATATCTCTAGAAATGTTTTTTTTATTTCTTCCAAGTCTTTTATGTGTATTCAAGAGCAACATTTTTAAAAAGAGCTAAAGAAAAACCATTGTATTTGTCAGAAAGGCGCAAAAGGATTAACAAGTTATTTTTTTTTATTATTGATAGGCTCGCGTTTGACCACTATCTCACCTGATGGTAAGTGATGATGTGGCCGACGATGGAGCACGCTTGCCTAGAAATAACCTATTCATTCTTGACTTAAAGACCCCTAGGTTGTAAGGAAACACGGACTCCGGCAGGGAATTCCACTCCTTAGCTGTACGCATAATGAATGTGTTTCCAAAACGCTTTGTACGAATGGGTGGGATATCCACCATGTACCGATGGCGCAACACCGTACGTTAATTATAAATATATTTAATGAAAAATATGCGCCGCTTCTGAGCAAAACGGCCGAACGCTCAGCGTAATGCCGTGACCACCACTCGCGAAAGCGGCGAGTCTACGGCGCTGGTTTTCAGCGCAGGCCGTAACGGTGTCGACAATTTTGCTCTTGCCCTTGGTTGTACCTACTATTGCCAAATTATGTTCGCACCGACAATAGGCCTGCTAGACACCTAAACCCTAGTATACGAGTAATACGAGTCCAAGAGCGCAGTGCGGCCATAAGCCTACGAAATAGAAGTTAAAATCGGATGCCATTAAAACCAAAAAAGTGGTTACATGACGAACTATTTACTGCAACCGCCATTTGTCACGCACGCCACCAACGTACCTATAATAAAAGTCAAAATCGGTTGAACGGACAGTTCTATTAGGTTTTCATAAATTTCTAATGTTATTTTAAACAGAGTATAAGGCGATAAAGTCGTCCCGCAATATAGTCGTCGCTTGTGAAAACGGACTATAGCGTTGTTATTATAGTAAATGTCGTGTCAATTTTACTGTGATTACCACACGCAACAGTGGGTAGGTACGTGATTATCGGCACGATCCTTACGTGACTTATGACTAAGTTGTGAGATCCAATGAAATCTGACAGAAATCTACAAACTGGGCGAATCATTTTGAATACAGTAGTCGAAGTCTCGCAACGGTATCAACGGTATACTTTACCACGAAGAAATTTATAGTACAGGTACCGGCAAAAATTAATCTTGAGCGCTCGGCGTCAGAGTGGGGATCGCTTTGCGCATTCCACACATTGGCGAGCCAATCGTCGTCGTTGTTAGATACATGCAGCAAGCGCAGGGCACGCATCACGAGTGACGTCTATGACACGATGGCGTGGACTGTAGGATAAATATAAAATCTTTGGGCGAGCCAATCACTGACACTTCCCGCCCCTGCGTCTCACTTCATACCACTAAAGAGACCGAATATTTGACTTCTGCGCAACTTGAAGCCAGCGCTCAAGATCCGTGCCGGTATCTATACCACCCACTAATAACAGGTTTAATTCTGATTCACATTAGGGTTAAAATGCCCCATAGCGTATTGGACGATAAGATCTGCTGTACTTTTTACATTACCAACATAACACGCCTGTAAGAAACATTTTTAATTTTTACCTGTCGTTTGTTCCGGCCAATCTCCGGAACGTCTGAACCGATATTGACAAAACTTTTACTGGTAGTTATAGATGGCTGATATTATTTCGGAAAAAGAGAACATTAGGGATCTGTAAAAAGACGAAGACGCGCGAACCGAGGGCTAGTTGTACATACTTTTGATAACAAAACAGACCTGTGCATGTCTGATTTGTATAAAAGCTGTGTGGTCTATAATTTGTATAAAGATTGCACAGCTGTTTTCCTGTCTCATATCATGTAATCTTATCGGATTGCATAAACTCAGTACCCAAGCACTCTAAGAACAAAGGGGCATTACGATAAATAAAAGAGTGTATCTTTTTTTAAACTTGTACTTTTTATATAACAAAACTACAATAGGTGTATGAGAGAGGACGCGGCGGGGACGCTACGTGAGCACATGCGGTGGTAATTGCGGCCGCCCCTCCAACTTGCTGTAGTCCAAGTGGAATTCCTTCGCCACCTGATGACAAATATCATGATTACCAAATAAAAATCAACATGAAATAAAATAAAAAAAGGTTGAGAATCAGCGTCACATGTAGCTTACAAAAGAGCGGCAAAAACTGCCTCCTTTTATTATCTACACTAATATAATAAAGAGGTTTTTTTTTTTCTTTGTAGGAGGTAATCTCTGGAAGTACTGGTCCGAATGGTAAATTTTTTTCACCGATAGAAAGCTGCTTTATTCCTGAGTGACATAGGTTATATTTTACAACGCGGGGGACGCCGCGGGCAAAAGCTATGTAGGATATAAAGATGAGCACAACGCTGGTAGCTAGGCGACAGGATGCATTACAATAAAATTCGCAATTGCCACACGTAACTAGTATAAAAGATCGAGCTTGGATAGATCAATAAAAAACTTGGAAAGGCAACAACTTTATTGCCTTTCAAATGAGCTTAGAAAGCTTATTAGCCATTTACAGTTGCCATCACGGATCTTGAACGCTCGGCGTCAGAGTGGGGATCGCGTTGCGCATTCCATACATTGACAAGCCAATCGTCTTCGTTGTTAGATACATGCTGCAACGCAGTGAACGAATCAGGAGTGACGTCTATGACGCGATGGGCGGCCAGCCAATCACTGACACTCCCCGTCCCCGCGTCGCACTTCGCACCACTAAAGAGACCGAATATTTGATTTCTGCGCAAGTGTTCAAGATCCGTGATGGCAACTGTACCTTAGTACCTTCAATTACAAATTCATGCTTTTGCACTTTGAACTCCTGCGTCGGATTGGTCCGATAGTGTTTTCGTATCGTATCCTATTCGCCAGAGTCATGTGTCAATCTCTATAGGTGACAGAAAAGCTGAGAGAGTATTGGTAATGGTCGTGGATGTGCGACCTTGGCGGAATAAACGCGAATATATCCGACGTAGGTGGTTAAAAGGTTATTTATAAAGCCGCGTACAGACATCGCGAGGCGTGCGACGCGAATGGTTCGTCTCGTATGCCTCGGGCTGTGTGGTCGTGTGTGCTCACAGTGTGCATTCGCGTCATACGATCGTTGGGAACGTCGCCTCAGTACGAGCGCGCGTAAATGTACCGTCGTATGCCTCAGGTTGAGGCATGCGTGACGAACCATTCGCGACGCACGCCTCGCGATGTCTTAACATCATTGTCATGCTACATGCATATAGTGTAAATCTAAATAAACGCCAATAGTACCTTACGCCAGTTGTGCGCATCGAAGAAGTAGTAGGTGCCGCGCTCGTACGTTGATGTTTTCTCCACCATAGGCATACCGGGCGCTTGAGAGATCCACACCTTTTCCTCCATGTGATACCGCCATTCTCGGTTATAGCTGCAACAAACATTTAAAAAATATTTTAACATGTAAAGATGAATTACCTAAAATCCTTGTTGGGTTAATTCAGTGACAATAGCACTTATATGAAAAAGTAATCATTTGCTTGTCGTAAATTATTACTTCATTTTGTGTCTTGGAAGCATTTAGCGGGAACTACATTAGACCGACACATATGTGAGCAAAATTTGAGTTGGACGTCTCGTCACATCGCGTGGCGTGGGTCTAATGTAGCTCTACAAGTCTAGTTGCCAAGTAAAAAGTATGGAGACCGACGCCCCCAGATCGGCGTATTTGCCCCACGTGGGCCCAATGTAGTTCTACCTTTAATTTATTTAATGACGATGCAGCTTTTATGAATGCATATTGCTTTGCATTGTTACCTAATATTATACTCAAATATGGCTTTTAGTTTAAAATAATTAGCTTATTTAGAAGGATTAGTCGCAGGTCAGTGTAGTAAACACGAAACCGATAAAAACACGTTTTCGAAGCTAGTCGAGTGGCGGTCTACTTCTCTTGCGCCGGCGACGCCGCTACCCGTCACCGGTAAGGAGCATAGGGCAGCCAGACGGATGGGCGGCCCTCCACCTGTCGATCGTCAGAGCATTGTTGAACATGTCGAAACGTTGACAGGTGTGTTTTAAGCACTTTATTTTTATTAATAAGTTATACTGTTATATAATTTATGCTTTTAGGGGGGCCCATTTTTGTTTAACTTTCACAAACACTTGTTCAGATAGATTTTAAACCGCTTTGCTTGCGGTGGGAAATCTCCATCATTATCTCTCATACACCCCCGCTCTAGGATGAAACGAGAGGGCGTGTCCGACTTTTACTGATCATACCCAAACCAGACCCAGCTGTGTTCCAAAATTCTCGCAGGGCAATTAACCCCTCAATTTTTATGTTTTAATAAACCTGCTGATATGTTTACTTTTATGGTTATATAAATTATAACATAAAACTATATTAAAGCAATAAAATTGACTCACAGTTCGGCTGCAGCTGCGATTTGCAGCACGTCACCCACGAAACAGTAGAACAAATAAAACAAGAGGTCTTCCTTATATCGACTGAGTCGTAGAGGCGCCAACTTTTCTCTAATTGAACCATTAATTAGATATTCTGGAGGCACGTGATAGTCCATATCCTGTGGTCTGAAACAAATTATCAATTTATCAGATACTGTATTCGACATTTATATTCTGTTTAATCCTCGCCATCAACGATTGCATCACTGCTTACCATCAGGTGGGATTGCAGTCAAGCACTAGATTATATTGGAAGTAAAAGAGAATTCAACAATTCAACTATTATCCTAACTAATACAAATGCATTGAATGTGAATCAGTTTGATATGTTTTCACACCTGAACAGCTGTAAGGATTTGGATGAAACTTGGTATACCAGTAGACCATTTCATGGTAAAGACCAGGATTTTTATCTATCCTGGGAATATGTTCCATTAGAAAGTTTTCACGTAAATGATGCCACTTATGCAGAGTTTAAACGATAATTTTTTTAAACCTATTATTATGCAAATAGGTTTAAAAAAAAAAAAACACTTTTACACGACAATTTTTTTTTCGTCTGTTTAAACTAGATGAGGCCGGTGTTTCGTAGCCGACTACCCTGAGAAGAAACACCAAAACAAAAGCAGAGGTCAGTCTCTTCTAAAGTCCACACAGAAAACGTAATGATCAAATCATATCAAAACCATGCAAATTAGTGTCTCAGATAGTCTTTTGAAGAAAGAAACAAACAGATTTGGATCGACCTGTCCAGTCAGTGCAAGCATTTGTCAGTATTCATGTAGCTCAATCTTAGGACTAC
Source organism: Mythimna ferrago (assembly GCA_910589285.2). Lineage (NCBI taxonomy): Eukaryota > Metazoa > Arthropoda > Insecta > Lepidoptera > Noctuidae > Mythimna > Mythimna ferrago. Next base: position 11,889,265 of record OU342695.1, read on the forward strand.
TAAGGAGCTCAACGACGGTTAGTATTAACATAATTTACCTGCACGGCGTGTCCGCCCAAGGGCCAGCAAAGGTGAGATAGAGGTTGTCTGGTGAATTTAAGTTCAGTCCGAGCGCAGTGAGATCCTGACCTAACGCCAGCGACACTAAACTGGGATCCGACTCTGCCGCGCGAATAAACGTCAACAGTCCCACAATACCAAACTGGTTCGGTATCATCGTCTCTGGTATATTCGTTACTTTACCTAAAAAATTACAAATTAATATTAACATACTGTCAGAACAAAGATACTACGTCTATTATCTGGACTATATATTAAAACTGCTACAATGCTATAACAACAAATGCATGCATTTTAATATACTTCCAGCACTTATTTAATATACACACCGTAGAATTCCGTATGTGCTCCTTGACTGATAACTTTAGGGACAAAAAAATTACATGTCAGGTGCAAATTCATTTTAATTTACTATCTAAATCAAAATTCCACAGATATATAATGTTAAAATATGGCATGCATTATTTATAATAAACACAAAATAGGTAAACACAGTTTGTGTTATTAATTAGAAATGCAGCTCAATACTTTGTTCATTTGCAGGAGATGACATGTTAAGAAAAGTGCATTTCTGTGTTATTTCAACCAACATTTATTTTGCCTTTCTAATTAGAATCTTGAACCCAAAAAGTATAGTTACATTTTAGTGGATAATCTCTTAAAGAAGTTAATTCATTAAAACCCAAGCAAACACTTTCTCATTGTCTTTCTATAGTTTCTAATTACGGTATTCGAAAGGTTAATAAGGTTTTTCGTTAGTGTGTGAAGACAATGTGATATTTACCATCGGGTGAGGTCTGTATGCCTTTCCGGGGCTTGTCGTTGGTGTGGTTGCTGAAGTCAGGCGGTGGAGGTAGCGGGCCGGGCGGCGGCTGCGGCGCCGCGCCGCCCGCGCTCGACGTGCCGGGCAGCGCCGGGAAGTCTTCCGACGACATCGTGAACTCTGACTGCTCCGATGTTGGCTGCTTCACCATACCCACTGTCAAACAGTAACATCACCTTATTCAATGCTCAAGTATTTCATGAAAAGATACCGTGGCAACTATAAAAATAATGTAATTTTACTTTCACCAAAACTAAATAAATATTTCAAGATTTAAAACAGTTAATTGCTTACTTATACATACTTATTATATCAAAAAAAAAAAAAAACTTTGTATTACTAATATATTTTGTGTGGTCCAGTTCTTCTCTAAGGATTACAGCATCATTGAACGGTGGTGAGATGGTGTAGTCGACGTCGATTGTAAATTCCTACTACGCCGATGGCAACGACGCCCATCAATGTCATTGATCGAATGTATTGTCTCAAAGTTCAATTTTTTTTTTAGATAGAAAAATCATCCAATGACATCCCCCGCTCTCGGGCGGAGCGGGAGATAGGGTCAGACTTTTACTGACTAAAAACCTACTCTTGATCTTTCATACCGGGGTCGAAACTTCCTTTCAGAAGCAGACCCTTGGCCCCAATAGGCTTCAACCCTGCTGGGCCCCTACTGTTTGCTGACAACTCCTGGAGTCGCGCGTGGAACAGTACGCGCCGTCGACGTTAATTTTGTAATTACATAATTTAAACTCAGTTGCCAACTCCACCTTACCGTAAGGTTTAGAGCCGGGCGGCGGCGGCGCGGCCGCGGGCGCCTGGTCGCCGGCTCCCCGCGCCGTAAGCGATGGGAACTCGCTGAGGTCGAGCAGCGGAGGCGTCGACGTGTCGCCGCCCTCGCCGAACACCGAGTGGTAGTTGCTGCTGGTGTTGAACCGAGACAGATTGCCCATACTTGACTGAAGACGACAATAAATAAATATACAGAATACTCTTTATTGTACACCACAAAAAAAAATGGTGTTAATAGGATGCAAACAATTTTTGGATGGACTTTATGAGAAGGAGAAAAGATATACAGAAAATATATACAATAAAAAACCGGCCAAGAGTGTGTCTGGCCACGCTCAGTGTAGGGTTCTGTAGTTTCCCGTCCGTCACAATAAAGTGTACCCACTTATGAGTTTAAAAAAATGCTTGCTACGATTATACTACAAACTTAGTCCAGAAATTATTTTGTAGAACCCTTTTGTCTTTTTTGTACAAAAACTGTTCTTTCCATCAAGTTCAAAATAATTTTCCTAGAAAGTCCTTATAAAGTTCTACTTCTCAGATTTTTTTCATATTTTCTAAACTTATGGTTCAAAAGTTAGAGTGGGGGGGACACATTGTTTTTTACTTTTGGAGCGATTATTTCCGAAATTATTGACATTATCAAAAAATTATTTTAGTAAACCCCTATTCATTTTTAAATACCTATCCAACGATATATCACACGTTAGGGTTGAAATTAAAAAAAAAATCACTTCCCACTTTACATATAGGGGGGCTACCCTAATAAAACATTTTTTTCCAATTTTTATTTTACCACTTTGTCGGCGTGATTGATATACATATTGGTACCAAATTTCAGCTTTCTAGTGCTAACGGTCACAGAGATTAAGCGAGGACGGACAGACAGACAGACGGACAGACAGACATGGCGAAACTATAAGGGTTCCTAGTTGACTACGGAACCCTAAAAAAAATAACTCAAAGTTTAGCATTTCTAAATGTGTCCAGTAAAAGTCTAAATGCACATTCTATACAAAACTAGTAATCTACCCTGGCTTCAAAAGGGGGCAAAGTATATACATAAATCTTTCTCATTTATTGCTCTTTCTATTAGTCAAAACTGCATCAATATCAGTTGAGCAGTTTAGGAGAAATTAGCAGATAAACAGATGGACAAGAAAAGCGAATTTGTTTTATACTATGTGAAGATAAAGAGGTCCTACTTTACATTGAATCAGAAAACTCCCAATCTGATTTTTTGCTTGTTAGTTCTCATGAAACAATAAAATTACGAAATAAAGAGTTGAAACTCAAAAGCCATTTGAATACAAATATTGACACAAATCTTGCTGGGTTTATTTGAAAACCAAAGTAGGTAGTACTAATGTTTGAATAACATTTTTCAGGTATTTTTCTTATCAACTTAGTAGAGGATTTCTAAGACAAAGCTATGTAATGAATTTTTCACAATCTAATTAAAACACCTAACATTAAAACAACTCACATATTATTCCATTTAGAATGCCAAAGCTAATCATAAATAATTTTATACCATTTTCTCAAATAATTCCTTTCAACTATTTGCTGTAAGTAACCTATTATAATTAATTTTCTCCTCTACCCACATTTATAAATTACGTAAAATTTTCAAGTAAGATTCTCACCATAGAATTTGAGTTAGGCTGCGATAACGCGTTTGGTATAGGTACTCTGCGGTCGGCAAACGCTCGCTGGCCGAAGAGTGTTGATCGTGATGCCATAGAAGGCGGAGCACCCCCGGGCATGGCGGTGGAGTTCCGTCCGGGCGACAGTGCGCCTCCAAACGTGGGCGTCACATGGCCCGACACGCCGCCCACCAGTCCCGAGCTCACGCGACCTCCTACACCGCCGCTCGCTAGGCTTCTAGGTGCTTGTTGGAAATTCAAGTTTGCCATAACCTGCAAATATTAATTACCCTCAGTTTCATATTTATGTGAAATCTTAGCACCACAATTCTCACACTACATAAATTTTAACAATAGGTACAGTTTACGCTTTACTGAATAATTTCTATCTAGGCCACTTACATATTCTAGCCAGCAACTAACACTTGGTAATCAAATGGAGATTATACTGGACTGTCAAGAGCTACTTGTGTTTGTACAGCACTTATACACTAGCCAAAGGGAAATAATTACTGTGAGACAATTTATACTTCTTACATACTTTTAAACAAAGCACAATCCAAAAATAGAATAAATCTTATGAAAAACTAACTATTGTTTATAAAATGCTGTGCATACCAATTGCATTATCTAAAAGCAACAGTTTTCCTTGAGACTGCTGTCTCTAGGCTGTATTGTTAAATCTATAATATAAAAATGAATCGCAAAATGTGTTGGTAAGCGCATAACTCAACAACGCCTGGACCGATTTCGCTAATTTTTTTTTTGTTGTGTTCGTTATTATGGGGAGAAGGTTATTATGGAAAAAAAAAATGAAAATTAGGGTAGTGTAGGGTAGAGTAGGGTAGTGTAGGGTATAGTAGGGTAGAGTAGGGTATAGTAGGGTATAGTAGGGTGGAGTAAGGAAGAGCGGGAGCGAAGCCGCGCGGGCAAAGCTAGTTAACTATAAAAATTATGATTGTGCATGTAATATCAATGTCTCTACATTAGCAGACTTATTGGAAAGATGAGATTTGAGAGATTATCTCGTAATTTTGTCATAATTAATGAGTCTAAATAACATAAGAAGTCACAAATTATAAATATATTGATGAATACTAACATTTCATACAAAGAACTAAAGAAAGTCTGTTTGAAAATTCTTCCAACTTGATATATTTTGAATACCCACTTTCCAATATCTTGTCTGGACATTAGTGTATTGCATTCAGCTATGTAAGGCATTTACTTGAGCTAAGTAAACCCTAAACGGAAAATATAATACTTTTAGCCATTTGTTCAGCTTATTTCACAGGACAAGGCATAAAATGGTAGGTCGAAACACCCCAAAAATGCACTCTTACAGACAATAATCCAAGAAAAAGCCACATAAACAGAACCTGTTATAGTTTATACATAAACCACGAATGTAAATCTGAAGACAGCGGGGGTTTTCAGTAAAATATACGATACCTTACGGTAAAACTTTGTTGACTTGAACAACTATCAGTTCAAACTAATGAACTGTTTATAGACCAAATTAATTTCATACATACGCATTGGTGTTCAATGCAGATAGGATACGAGATAACGTTGGCTAATAACAACAAATGAAGTAGGTATCATACATTTTATCAGTATTTTACTATGGTTTGGTTATTCGTCCCCTGTCAAACAATGGCGACCCCTGTTTTTGGTACACTCGATTCTTAAAAAATTACAAATTTTTACCTAATGTGTCGACGTCAGTCCTTGTTCCACTATTTCAATACTAGTATAATTGGTTCATAATCGAGTATTCTCTGCAGGAACAAATAAATCCACTCCAATGAAATAAACAAAAGTTTGTTGACTGTCCAATTTAGACGACGATTTTTATGCATTCAAAAATTTTAAGACGAACTAAAAAGATGCTCAAGACCGTCTATGCATGAAACACTGCTATAAAACGCTGAAAACTTTATGCATCTTTACGTCACTTATAAATATTTTAACAATTTCACTCAGTTTTGTCGAACGCCACATTACCCTAAACAACTGGCGGCCATATTGTTGAAAGCGGACGGAAAACTGTAACAATTTTCGCTCTAGTAACTTATTTACTATGTGAAAAAGGGAAATCGAGACAACTTGTCAATTTTTGTTTTTAATTTTACTATTATTTATAAACTTCAACAACACTGTAATTTAAAAAAATGAAACACAATATGAATAAATAGTTTTTAGTTTGACTTTTGTAGCCAACACTCAATTTGATTACCACATGTAAATATGTTATTTAAATCATGCTAAGAAAAAAAAATTAGTTTAGTCTATGATTTCCAATAAAAAATGGAACAATTTCATGTAGGCGCTCAAAATAACAATCCAATTGATTATTTTATAATGAAAATCTTACATCAGAAAAAACGTCAATAAAGCTAATTCGCCAACGTCACCTGACACAACCTTTGATAAGCCAAATGAAAAAAAGCTGATTTTCTTTTTAATTTTTAATACAGATTCCGGAGGTCCAATTACGAAATTCCTAGGATCCTTGTCATCCTGCTTATTTCAAAATACCCGTTTCGAGTGTGGACCTGTTTATAGCGAAAAGTAAACACGGCGCCGCCTTGGCACTTTTATGCCACTTCTCAAAGAGGGAACATAGCGCGATGATAATGCGGCCCATGCCCATGGCATGGAACGCAGGTACTAGCTGTAGTATGAGATATATGAAGTGCTAAAAATTGCAGTCTACAAAGAAAACTGATATACTCGTATGCACTCCATCATTACCTATTGCATTTAACAACAGAAGCAGCTTAATAGGTACAAAGGACTTGAAACCAGGGACTTGAAATGTTGCTCAAAATAACGATACGCATTGTTCCAGTAACGATATTTTGTACCGTTCCACCAGGATCGTAACAAAATTCTTTCTTCTACTTGCACTGTAAAGATATTAACAAACGAACATATTCTGTAATTATTTAATAAAGACATTAACATAGATCGCTATTTGTAATGTATTGTTATTGATATAACGATGTAGTATCGTTATTTGTATAAGATAAGATTTTATTTCGCAAATAAGGCATGCAAAATTATAAAGTTTACCCCACTCAATTATGCAAGTTTAAACTGATTTTCTTTTGTATAATTAATTACAAAAAAACTATTCAATTCAATAAATAAAATAAATTTAGTTCATCAGTCAAATAATTTAATGTCATGACTATTCATACAAGGTGGACCGATGACCTGGGGCCTAAGTCTGCTATTTTTATAAATTCGTCATTCCAACACGATCCCATTGTCATTTTGCTAAAAGTTTGTAATCTGCTAATTAATAATGATCGATCATTGATCGGTCAATGGTCTTGTAATAGAATTGTAGTAGCATGTTAATATCGAGCTTATTAAAAGCACTAATTGCGCAATGACTAATTGCCAATCAAAGGAACTGTCAAAATTTTTGCAGATTACCGCATACGTCAGATATTCATTTGTCATTATGTAAGTACGAGATTACCATTCTATGCCAATTCTTTCGATGGAGTGTCAGTGGTTGACCATCGGTAAGTCATAATGACGCCATTATATTAGTAGATTATCAAAACTTGTCAAAATCAACAATTACACTGGTCAACAAAATTTTAACTTTGTCGTGCCACACGGACTTTTTTGATATTTTTTACTTTAATTAGTGATTGTAAGAAAAAATAAACAGTTAAAAAAAAATTGCTTTAGGATTTTATTCTATTGAGTAATTTAAAATATTAAGAAAAAACACAGATCTCGTTAAACAAAAGTTTTTTTGACGTGACAACGTCTTATAATTCGATAGAGCCGGCTGCACGCACGAAAAAACATGACTCATGCGGCGTTACCTCGCTCTGAGGCGTTCCATATAAGGCTTGAAGTGCAAGCGAGAGCGCGGAACGAGCGACAAAGAAGCACAATCGGCCTTTGCGTTCGGCAGCGTTCGACATCCGTCTCTCTCCTACTTGACTGAGCGATGCGTTTGCGTGGACAGCTGCTATACTATAGTACATTTACATGTTTTGATCGAGTATCAAGTGCAGTGAAAAGTGAATGTGGTGTCAATTGTTTATAGCAACGATAATTACAGCGATAAAGGTAATGATTCTTTCGATATTAATTATATATTCAGTGATATATTATCGAATATTATTCATGTTTAAAAGTTGTAAAACAATTGCTCAACGCACATTTATACTTGTAAAAACTATTAAATTGTAAAAAAAAAAAATTGACATAATTGTATTTATGCGTACAAATAAATCTAACTTGATCAATTTCATTGTGATTTCCAATTACCTCCTTCTCTATATACATACAAATCTATTAAACAAATGAAATAAAAATTTTCTTTTGAAAAATGCTACCATTCCATCAGTATTTTCTTAAGACGTTGTCACATTCAACTATCGTCAGTAAACCGACTTTACAGACAACCAATTTTTTTTTTTTATAATGGCTTAATATAATCTAAGATTTTCTTGAATATTTAGCTTCTGGTTGGTCCCTTTTAATTGTCCAGCAGTAATCTGCTACCACATTCGGGCTCCATTTGCCCTGGTACCACTTTTCCATATTAGAAATGTCCTGATGGAACCTCTCACCTTGCTCGTCACTGACAGCCTCTAAATTGTCAGGAAAAAAATCCAGGTGCGAGTCTGAAAAATGGATCTTAAGTGACATGTTGCAACCCAATGCTTGATATGACAATAGTAGCTCACTAACCAACTCTCTGTAGCTGTCACTCTTGTGGTTACCCAAAAAAATTGCAATAATAATATAATCGCGGAATGCGATAAGGCCGCCAATTGTATGTTTTAAATATAAGGCTCATAATGTGTAATTTATTATTTTGGTGTACAATAAAGGATACATAAATAAATAAATAAATAATAACATTTTTAAAAGCCTTGTTCAGACTGCTTTTTTGACAAATTTAAATCCCGAACCAAATCATTTAGGTCTCCTTGAGTTATCAAATGTTGCTCGTTTACAATTCCTTCAAACTCAAAGTCATCGTCCTCTTCAACACGTTGACCTGAAGAGGACGGTTGTGAATTGTCGTTCTCAACAGACGTAGTTGCAACTGGTATTAGTTCCGGAAATTTTTTACAATGAGAGACTGGTCTTATAGCCGAAGATAAGTTAGGGTAAATAACTGTGTTTTTTTTCTTGTAATTTATACCTTTTATGTCAGTGAGACAAAAATAGCAATCTGAAACGTGATCTCGCAGTTCAGTCCATATCATGGGTACAGTAAACGCCATAGGCCATGCACCTCTCTTCCAGTCAGTTAAATTTTTCACACACGTTAGGCAACAGACATGAGGGGCCCAGGATTTGTCTTGATGGGCGATAGAAAAACCAAAACATTGGTGATAACACTCCAACACAAGATTCGTAATATTTCGTCGTTGTTTTTTGAATGTAAGTTCTCCGCAGACATAAAAAAAAGAGTTAGGATCATTATTACACACCCTCAACATGTTCACAGGGTTAATGAATCACAAAAAAGTGTTCAAATTCAACGACAAATATTTTTAAAACGATTTACTTGTGAGCGTATCTGTTAATTTACTGCCGTAGTACTAGTTATGAGTATTACCGTATCACAACAAATATGAGGCTAATTGACATATGACAACTATGATTTAATTATGAGGGTAGATTGATAAAATAAAATTAGCTATCAAAGTTCGTGTGGCAATACCAGTGTTGACCAGTGTTATGAAATTAATGATAGACCATTCTGACACTATTGTAAAAGCAGACTTGAGGCCCTTGTGAAGGTAGCGGGAATCCGACGGATGCGGGACGCACATGATCGTTCGTTGTGGCGACGCTTGGGGAAAGCTTATGTCCAACAGTGGACGTCTATCAGCTGAAATGATGATGAATGATGAATATTCATTTTTCTAATCAGTCAATAAAATCATCAACGTCACATTTCTCATTAAATAATGTCAAAAATGGTCAAATAATGTCTTTCTTCAATAAAAATTCAGCAACACTATAATACACTTTGTCAACTAAAAAGTTACGGAGTCTTTTTTTAAATAATGACACGTTACAGTCTACCAGCAATTGGATCTTTTATTATATATAACCGGTGCCATGTGGCAGACACTCTTACGCATCAGTTTTGTTTTAATTATTAAACCCCAAGCGAACGCCGGCGTTCGCGCACCTATTGTCTTTCTATTGTGTCTGTAATTTCCACGATTGAAAGATTAAGTAGCAATATGGATACATTACTTACTCTTGTCACGCCTATTCCGTGGTAATACATCAGAAATTCACGCGAAGCGATCCGGGTTTAATTTAACAAACATTGCCATTTCTAAAATGTACAAGCATGGTAGGGTTAATAATTTACATTGTTTGAAGTATGGCACGTCTGCCTTAAATGCTGCCACTGACCTCTACTATTTATCCTTAAATGCAGATTCTTTTAATAGAAAGTTGCCCCAAAAAACAAACCATAGTATGTGGCATTCAACTAAACCATAGTATGTATGTATTGCTTATGCAGATACACTTAGTTTCTTTCAAAGTAATTAAATGTGTCGTTTTCAGCTAAACTTATAATCTAATACTAACCCTCAAAATGGATTATTATTATATTCTACATTCATTATTATCCATATCTGACACGTGTTTATTAAATGAGATTATTTTGGTTTAATTTAAATTTACTTTTAAATTATTATGCTCTAACCATTTTATAATCAATTTTAAAGAATTAATAATGTCACTTTGGTATGTGTTTACGTTTTTCAAAAGAAATAATAACGTTACTCATTTCGGTACGCAACGTTGCCAGCTTTATCAATATGCGCGCTGTGGCCACACAGTGGCAACGTACGTAAAACGCGTTTCACCGTGTTTATTTATTTACTTTGCTTGAAAACAGCGCGCGGCGAAGGCGCGGCGGCATATGAGAAGCGAATACCGTTACAAATTAATCTGTTACGTTATGTTTCAACTATAGCAATATTATAAGAGGATACAAGCATAACGTTACTGATTCCATAACGTAACTTAAAATATTGTTCTACCAAAATAATATTCGATAACGTTATTTTTTTATAACGTTATTTATGTCTTTCGGCTTTAGTATCGTTAGAAATCGTAACGTTATGAGATAACATTTACTGTAACAGAACGAAATTCCTTTCCGTTTTAAGTCCCTGGTAGGTACCAAAACAGCGACCCACGGATTAGGAGACCCCACATAACTTTAGCAATGTCGACAAATGAAAAAATGGATTTGATATATTAAGAACTTCGTTTTTAATGGTCAACATCCACAGATGGATGATAATTTCAGAAGTGTTTATTTTCTCTGATCGAAAAATGGATCAGTTATGGTCCCCAATTTCCGTTTCTCTTTTCAAGGAATTTAATGATTTTATTCAAGTTTTATTATCTACATTTGGTTTATCATTGAATACATGGATCTTGAATACTCTACAATAAATATATTTAAAGTAAAAACTAACATTAAATTTAATGTAGAAAGTGGGCAATTAGCTGCTATGACTTGCGACCAAAGATCTTGCGACTCAATTTGTGAGAGCTAAACTTGAGGGTTGTAAATTTTTAAACTTGGAACCACTTGGGACAGATTGCCATGATAGATTAAATTGTTGATTGATCGCAATATTATTAGTTCGTTATGCCCAAAAATACAATGATTTTTATTTTATTACACATTCTCAGTATTCAGTATAACAAGTTAATTAGATTTTTGGATTTATTATTTAGTGTTATCGTGTAAACTTTCGTTAAAACACGCGATAGGTACCTAAAACTTTAAGGTACTTGCTAACTTGCCGCTGTCTATGGTATGGAGTGAAAATTTTTCATTACTTGGTAACACCGGGATCATATGATTGTTCAATGAAGAAGCACGTCTGATAGGCGTCGACTTACTTCTTTGAGCCAGTTTTTAGTTTTCTGGCTCTTTATCGGTTGTTTTTTTCGTGTTAGTGGTGCTAAATATTAACCTACAGCCATGGCGCTCAGCGACGCAGATGTCCAAAAGCAGGTATGTAAATGGAATTTAGCAGTAACTGAAATCTGTCGACATGGATTTGTCAGAATAATTGATCCAAAATGAGGCACTTGCTGACTCTGTTCCAAATTGCTTCTGAAGTCGGAATGGACTTGAGAACAGTCTTATTCTTAAATAATGGTTTCTTTGAATGAAAAATGGCATTATTTGTTACTAGATCAAGCACATGATGGCCTTCATCGAACAAGAGGCCAATGAAAAGGCTGAGGAAATCGATGCAAAGGCTGAGGAGGAGTTCAACATCGAAAAGGGCCGCTTGGTACAGCAGCAGCGGCTGAAGATCATGGAGTACTATGAAAAGAAGGAGAAGCAGGTTGAACTCCAAAAGAAGATGTAGGTTCCCCTTTTCTTTTGTATTACATTCTTTTCCAAGAATTAAAACTCATAACTCTGACATCAGTTAGAATTCTTTAGATGGCAGATTTTAATGTTCTGGTTAGTTTCATCTTATACAGGGAGTAATTGATGAAAGTGCACATACTACACATACATTCATCATATAAAGTTAGACTTGTCTTAATATTTAGTATTCCGTTGAAAACTCTTCATACTGCTACTTTTCTTAACCTCTTAAATAACTGGTTACATTTGTATTGTAGTGTATTAGTAACTTGTTTGGTTCTAAGTATTTGAACATGACCTTGAATGGTAGTTCCTTTTAGCAGCAGACTAATCCAGAAGTATTACATAAATCAAGACTTTCTTTAAGTTCATGGTATAGCAGTACTTTACATCAACCTTTCAAATACCAAAATTCGAGACACAATAGAAGGACAATGAGAGAGTGAACGCTGGCATTCGCTTCGGGTTTAATGAATTACTATGATTTAAAATCTTGTTAGGTCTAACTTTCTTTTTCAACTATAACTGCTTATTGAAGATAAAAACAATACAACTACTTTTATATTTAATTCTTCTGTGCAGAATTATGGTGAAGATGTCACTACTCTAATTTATAGATTTCTAGTTTTTGGTTTATGTCATGTGACAATGGTTTCAATGAAGTGCCAATTCTTCTATCATACAAATCAAAGTTTCTATCTTGTATTTTCAATATTTTGTAGTAAATTAATCTTTTCATGTTGTACTTCTTTCATTGTCTTAGATTTTGTAGTGCAATAAGATTGTCACATGACCATACCATAAACAATAGTAGTAATAATGTTACAGTTTTTAAATTCTGAATGATACCTAACACTGTTTGAAATTGATACTCTACTACTTTTACAAATACTATACTACTCCTACTTATCATAAATATGAAAATCTGTCTTTTGTGAGGTTTATTAAATAGAGTAATTTTAAACTTTTATTTTCGCTAAGCAGCCCGTAAAGCCTTTTTTGAGATATGGGACCTCATAAAATAACATCTCCTGCTCTAAGTGGAGGGAGAGGTAGTGTCAGACTTTTACTGACTTAAACCCACCTGATCCTTCAGTCGTACTTTGTGCTTCAAGGTCACGGTAACTCTTTAGAACAATCCTGCAGCTGAAAAAGGCTTTTTTACCCATATTTTAACACAACATTCATGAATTTAGGTCCTTTCACATTTTATATTATGAAGTTTCACATGTAGTACTGAACAGAATGAATTGATAACAATGATTACATGAAAGTTATCTCAAATGATAAGACTTTGTAGCGAATGGGTTATCTTTCACTCCTGAATGTTGTAGTTTATTTTTTAACTACAGTTAGATTTATCAGGGTTTTGAAACTCCTATTAAGGTGATTGTTCCGCTGGCCTGTTCATACATTTAATGCATTAGAAATACTCCGTACATAGACACTTTTTGCTCAAAACGAATCACTTTATCACTTTTTTACAATTACATATTGACGCATTTGACTTTTTGGTAAATAATTTGCATTATATATTGAGAAAAACAGTCTTGAAAACCGGGCAAAATTTGACAATTTGTTTACTAGTGTGAGTGCGATTTGACAACCAATTCATACCGCCATGATTGCGATAGGTTAATATTTAACGCTAGATGGCGTGCAACCGATATTTTAATTTGAAAAATCATTACTTAATTTATAATAATGGTTTACATTTTTTAAAAAAAGCATTAGAATAACGTAAAACTATCATATCTATTTATCTATCATAAACTAAAACATAAAACTTTGTTGACATCAAAAAATTGTTAGCGTTACTTATAATAATTGTTACTGGCAACAATATCATCACTCGTAATAGGCAAAATGCGGCGTTGCCGTTCTTCCTACTATTTCTAAGAAAAACCCATTGCCAAACCTCGCTCGATTCGATTTCGGTCGACTTGAAATATTTTTGAAGCTCGAGGCTAGCTTGTGCAGTGATAGGTTTTACGCGCGGAATTGCTTATATATTTATATTTATCTACTGTGGTACAGGTTGCTTATACGCAATTTTATTTTAAAATAAAAGTACCAATCTTTCGGTGGTATTAGCAAGTCGGCCCATGAGTTTAGCTGGTTATTAGGTACAAACCAAAATCATCTCATAATTGAAATCACCGATCGATATCGTTAATGATTCGTTACAATATCAAGTAAACAAAATTTTATTTACTTGACAATATAATATGTAAATATTATTATCTATCATTTGTAAACAAAAGTTTTAAGTCGATATAATATATATATATTTCCTATCATATTGTTTTTCGGATAAGTACATAAACAAATAGTTATTGACGAACAATTATTATTAGACGGACAAACAAACATTAGTTTTAAAAGGTACCTACATTAGATCGCGATCCGATCTCATCGTGGATGCGGTGCATTCCGTTACAGGTATCTACATCAAAACGTACCTATACATAATTATGTAATATGATTTATTATTTATGGTTGTTCTGCAGGGATTTATCTCCACTAGCTATTGTTTTCTTAATTGTCAATCAATATTTTATCAAAATCATTTGGGTAAGTAACATTTTACTGCTACATTTTTCTCAAAATGCGAACAAAAAAAATGCAAAATTTAATCTCGAACGTAATTTGGAATGTAAGTTTCTAATATTCTTGTATTACCTATGGTATTATTATTTGGGAAGAATGCATTTCCATTGTAATTTGATTTGGTTATGTTTTGTGATTTCATTCAATTTTATTCGAATTGTGAGTTTATAAAAGTAACATATCGTCTTGTATAGTATTTGTTTTTGTGTATTTTCGTCAGACCTAGAGAAAAGTGCATTCTCGATTACACGGTGACGCTGACGAGTAAAGAGAGAGGTTGTTATTGATGAAGTACAATAAATCGAGAATATGGTGTGAAGAACGGTTAGCAGAATTCCAAAAGACACCAGAAGACACAGGTAGCTTTCATTGAAATGTCTACTGTAGGGCAGTATGAAAATGATTTGTATACTACAGACTACCTACTCATAAGCGTGACCGTCTGACTGCCAGTCAATTTGGATGGAATGGTAATGTAATCAGAAATGTGCATGTGTAATTTCTGTATTTTGTAGAACACCTATGCAGACAACGCATCTTTAAAAAATATTCATAACACACATTTATTTTATCTTACTTTTACAGGTTTACAACAATACAATTTTATTGTGTCAAGGATATTCTTTATAAAAAGAATATTTGTACAAAAGATATGTTATATGGACAGCAAAATGAAAATGTGGCAAAAAGTATGTTTATGTAACAGTATAATAAAACTGTAAGGTCTTTTTATTGATGAAGAAATTGGATATTTGGCTGGCAGGCCAAATGGTAAGTTTATTCATGTATCATTATGTGTATAAGTTGGATCTTACCTATATAATTGATGAATATGGAAAATTATAACACTAGTTTACAAGTAAAATGCAAAATGTATAGATATGTTAATTTCTCCCGCTCTAGGTGGAGAGAGAGCGTTAGCTTGCTATCCAACCATCCAGTAACCATCCAGACCGAGCCTAAGACGTCGACGCCCTCACACGATTGCACTGCACTATGAATATGGATACATGTTCTGGTCGGATTGGGAACTTCTGCCAAGATCGAACGAGCCAATATGGACGGGAAGAACCGGAAAGGTACACAACTTTTTTTTTAAATTTACTTCATAAATTTTAGTCTATATTATATTTTTTCTTTTCTGCGTACCGGAAGACGCAGCGTTGGAAGGCCTCCTACGCCTACAAGGTAGACCGATGACCTGGTGAAAGTAGCGGGAAACCGATGGATGCGGGACGCACAGGAACATTCGATGTGGCCTATGTCCAATAGTGGACATGTATTGGCTGAAATGATGATGATGATATTTTTTCTTTTGGAAAATTGTTCTTCAACATCCACATCAAAAGTTACACCCAAAATATACTAAATATAATAATTTTCTTTTGCAGCAACTGTGTAGCGGTGGTTTCCAGACAAGAACTTCAGAACAAGTGAAAACAACATGTTGAATGATTTTTGTTTTAATTGTACTTTTATAGTAGTTTGTTTAGAATCTACATTATCAATGTTTACAATCATATTTTTTGGTTATCAGAAACCTGAAATGGTGTGCTCATCATGATGAACATTATGTTCATAATGTGATGAATACATTGACTCTTTTTCTGGTTTCTGAAAAACATACGTGATTATGGATGCTTAGACATTATCAAACATTTTCCACCTTCCTGGTTGCAATCTCTCATTCTAAATTGTTTTAAATTTTTTGTTTTCTTATGATTTATAATTTCTTGCGTTTGTCTTCTACTGGTGTATAATTGTTGTAAATAATATACTTTGAATTACTTCAAACTTGACTTGGGACTAAATGTTTTGAAAAAGATTGTTTTTGAGTAAACAGTTATGTATCAAGCAAGACACAAATTGTCACTATAAATACTTGTAATTATTGTTAGTTGGTACATATGTTTTTTTAAATAATGTATGAGTTAATATAAATAAAACTATCTTACATTGCATTCTTGACATTCATTTGATTCTTAAAATAATAAATCAATTAAATAGTTTACCCCAGAAATACCACCTTTTATTATATAATCATGATTCCTTTTATTTCATATTATAATTGTAATGGGTGACGTTAGAATAAACTTACCCCCCAGACAATTAATTCTAATTTCTACTAGAGTCCAGCCTAATAACTTTTAAATTCACGCCATCTAGTGGTTAACTTTGCTAAATGCTCTTGACTTTAAAGTAGTCGCTCATGTCTATGTGTGTGTAAACGATACTGTAAGCAGAGTTGGATATTAGTCCTAAGAAATATGGCGAATCAAATGGGTTTTGAGGCTTTAATTTGACTAATTTCGGTAAAGTGTAATGTCCCATTTCAGCTCTATTATTTCTGTGACATAATATTGTTCCAATCACACTCAAA
The DNA here is from genome assembly GCA_910589285.2 of Mythimna ferrago. NCBI lineage: Eukaryota > Metazoa > Arthropoda > Insecta > Lepidoptera > Noctuidae > Mythimna > Mythimna ferrago. The sequence goes on from OU342695.1 coordinate 11,905,998, forward strand.
ACTAAATAAAACTGAAAATGTCGACTTCAGCGCCATCTAGCGGGAAAATGGCCACGAACAACCCGTAGCAATCACCTTAAGTAATGTATGTATTTTACCTAAACTTAGAATGCATCCATGTCACCAATAATAGATAAGTTTAAACCTGACATTAGACTATTGCCTAATTATGTATGTGTATAGGATGTTTCTTTTTTTTATATCTCTGTTAGCCAATATTTTTTTTTTTTTCACAATTTTCTGTATTTTTCTTGGTTTCTCTTTTTGTAGCCATAAATAACTGCTGCCTAATAGATTCATCTATCCTATTAAAAATTCCTTTCAGTCACATTTTCTACATCTATGTAAGGCCACAATTCCTTATGTAAGAGAAAAGTTCATTGACCCATATAGCAAATACTTTATACACTAGGAAGTAGGTCACTCTGTAACATATGAAAAATAGTGTAGTCATCTGGCACTAGTAATAAAGAAACTGAGACTTAGTATGTAAAATAACTTGTACATTTGGCAAAAGTATTATGGTTTTAAAGCAAAATTAAGTTAGTAGTTAAACTTGATTTTTCATTATGTTGTCACTTATACTATAGAATAGTTTTTTTTACTATTGACAGGCTCACATTTGACTACTATCTTACCTGATGATAAGGAATGATGTGATTGATTATGTTTATGTGTTTGGGGGTCTCGTCTCGAATTGAGAAATCAAATTAAGAATAAGTCAAAGACTACTTTGCCAAAGTTTTGACAATTATTCGAACTTCTTCTTGGAGTAAATCCTCGTAAATCCTCTTAAGTCTATATCAGCAAGGCAAGCAAGTAAAACTAGGTTTAAGCGAGAATTACACTAGACCGACACACATGTGGACCATGCCTGATTTATACGAAGCGGTGCAAGTATGGTTGCTATATAATATGTATGGAGATACGTGTGCGCAATGTAGTTCTACCTTAATACTAAGAAGTACTGCTAAACTTAATACTAAGAATAATTGAATTGAATGTAAAATTTTATTATTATATAAATTAATTATTACTACTACTCAAATGAGTAGATACACAACTATTATTCAAATGTTAAGATGTGGACATTGGAGTGGGTTACATGTTTGTGCATCTTTAAGGTTTTCTTTTTATTTTCTCTAGCAAGTAACTCTTTAAAAAAAAATCCTTAATTTGGTACAACAACATGTGTACATGTCGGAATCTTGTTTGACAGCCAATCTTCGAACATGCTGAACCAGGCTCGTCTGAAGGTGCTCAAAGTACGTGAAGACCATGTACGCAACCTTCTGGACGAGGCCCGCACGCGCCTGGCTGAGGTACCTCGGGACCAGAAGATGTACAGTGAACTCTTGACCGCCCTCACTGTGCAGGCCCTCTTCCAGGTTTGTACCATACATTTCAAACATATTTCATACATTTTTAACAGGTTCAGCTCCTGGTGACACGCATAGACCTACGTTTCTAGGTAGAATACCGCCATTCAGGACCAGAGGCGTGCACAGATTTTTACGCTGAGTTGACAGCAAATATTATCTTACGGAAAATACAGCGTGTTGGTTTTTTCGGTGTCGTGATCAAAAAATTATGTCGGTAATTATCACCTTAAATAAAAAAAATATCCATAGATTGACTGAATTATGGACGTATCAATTCACCGATATCCGAATTAGCCTTTTGGCGCGTTTGATATTTTGTATTTTTGCAAAATAAGTTCTAAAAATTAAAACAAAAACAAAAAATTGCGCATTGAAAAGTAAAAAATATATGCACTAAAAACATGTGTATACGTGGTGTGAGTATACGAATCTATCAAGTTATTTGAGGTTTTATTTTATTTGTATATTAATTGTACACTACTTTACTTTTAAAGAATTTCTGCACTATAGAGTCGTACTTAACATAGGTACTTACCTAATATCTTTTCAATAAAAAATTGCAAGTTCTATCTACAGTTACAGGAATCTACAGTTTAGCCATGCACCTTGTGAGCATTGTTTTGTAATAAATTTACGATTGCCTTTACCTTCAGTTTGTATAATTTGCGAACCCAGTGTTGGAACGACCTTTCACGATCACTCGTTTCTTGTCACCAAAGATAGTTTTTTTATTTTACACTTTTTAGTTACCTACTATTTTAATTTTAAAATACGGTCATTATATTATATTCTGCGGTTTGGAAGATATGAGTTAGGTAATGAAGAATATTACATACATACAAGATACGCGCGAAAAACATAACCCTTCTTGGCAGTCGGGTAAAAGATGACGTTTTTCCTAACTAATAATTATCGATATGCGTCTTTGGAGAAACAACTTCCAAAATTCTTTTCCCATTTTCAATAAGTACTTATAGAACCTAAAGTTTATTTTTCACTTACTGCTAAAATAATATGTTTTATTAAAACATCAAAGATTTGGAACCAAAATAAACTAAAAATTTCAGCTGATGGAGAACGCAGTCACGCTTCGCGTGCGTCAGGCAGATAAGCAGCTGGTTGAGTCTGTCCTCGGCAAAGCCCAGAGCGACTACAAGGCCAAGATCAAGAAGGACACCATACTAAAGATCGACCCTGACAACTGGCTGTCGCCCGATACCTGCGGCGGGATCGAATTGGTCGCCCTCAAGGGTCGCATCAAGGTATGTTCACATTTTTACCTTCTCTTAGGTGTTGCGCAAATGTAGACAAGTTTTCAGCTACCAACACCAAACACTTTTTTTATTGTTATGAGTAGGTATGTGTTAAGTGGAAGAAACTAGACACAAAAAATGTTTACATATGCGCAGAATAGTATATAATAGCAGTATAGAAATTAAATATTTCATTGGTAGATTGAATCTGACACAAACACACGTTTGCGCCCTGCCTTAAATATGGAAATTATTCAATATGTCTTCGATAATACAGCTGTTGGTGAAAATAAAAGAAAAATACATTGGCTGTTTAAAACTTAACATAAACTTACCCTGTCTTGATTCCTGTTTCGCTCATACCGTATGGAACCCCGCCTCACCATCATAAAAAAAAATAGTAATATTATGTATTTTAAAACTTTCGTGTTCAGGTTTATAAGTGAATCTCGCACTGATGAAGTGAAATTTATAATTCAGTAGTATTATAGTGGAACGGACACGGTTGATAAGAAGGTAGGTATATTGTTTAGTTACACCTCGAAAGTGTGAGAGAATAATGTATTTGTAACGTTTGTACATATTTGTCGTGATAAGGCAGTGTCAAAGTAACGTGTTGCCGTGTGTTTCTGCAGATCTGCAACACCCTGGAGTCTCGCCTGGAGCTAATAGCTCAGCAGCTGTTGCCGGAGATCCGTACCGCCCTCTTCGGACGCAACCCTAACCGTAAATTCACCGATTAAACATATAACGGTGACATACATTATCACACTTGTTACTACTAACAATTTATTTAAAGTTCATAATTTGTAGAACTAAAATAATATTATAATAAGTGTTTTCCTTTGCCTAATTAATTATATCGTAATAATGCGTACAATTTTATCGCTGTTTAGAGTATAATCTGATGAGTGATCCCGCTAAGTCGCCAGAAAATGTACAACTGACAATGTGTGATCATGTGAGTTTCTGGATTCTGGCAATCGTACCGTCGGATAGCTTGTAATCTATACTGTGCATTAGTTTCGCCTGCTTGAATAACGTCAACATCTACTTACTGAGCATAAAATATTTTATTATAACAATTCATTCATATAGCATAATGTTATATGTATTTTAGAGGATGTAGTTTATAGGATTTGGAGACGGTTTAATTAAGATGTTACCATTTATTAGGTCACGCAAATAACCATTTATCTAAAGTTGATACTGTTGAAATTGGACTTCGCAGCAACTTGTCCTGCAGTATTACTTAGCACAAGAACACGCAATTGTAGATCCGCGTTATTTCTATGTGAAACATATAATTGTATTTTAATAATCTTCCTTCTATGTATTATGATCGTTGTTACTGAATGTTTTGGATAAATATTGTTCGTCTGTACCATTCATGTTATCAGTGAGGAGTGGTTGCGGGCTGTAAGGTTGTCGTATGACGGCAGCATCCCATGCTATGTCCACTCAAATCGACGTAAAGATTTGACTGAGCGCAGTGTGGTGTCACACTTGAACCTTGCAGCACAACAATGCATTCCTACTTGTGTTTATCCTGGCAATCTAATATTCTGGCTTGCTTTTGACAGTGGCTACACAGAGCACCATAGCTCTTGTTTCGTACTATATATTATTCCCATACAGCACTGTTAAAATCCTTATGTAAATATATAGATGTGTTGAAAATGGTCTTTCATTTTAAGTTAATACTCACCTAAATCTTAGTAAATAATTAATAAACGACATGGAGTAATCAGTATTTATTTCATGTCACATGTAGATGATCAGTAAACTACACAACAATATCATTATTCAATAGTAAACAAGTAATAGACGGTAAAAGGACAATAATAACGGCATAAAAAATGTAATCTTACGGAATATCTATTGCCACACAGTGCCATTTAGTTTATATTTTAGTCACTTTAATGGTAATAGTAACTAGATAATTTTATACTTAATGAATATTTTTAGACACTCAATAATAGTTCGTACCACATTTGGTTGATAGTACAATCTAAAACTTAGTAAAATAAGACTTAACAAAATCACAAGAAATACAATTTTTCTGCGAACCTTACAATTAATCACAACTATAATGGAGTTTAGAAGTTACTTTAGAGGCCATACCCTGTAGTTAACAGCACATTGAAGAATTTAAGGACTATGCAATCGATAACAGTGCACCATCAGGCCTTAGACCACACTAAGCGTCAGCACACCAAGGGCAGAGCGTTTTCTGAGACTACGGCAAAATGAATCTTATCACTTTACTATACATTGCAAAATGAAATACACATCCTAAATTACTGGCCGACAATGCTCGAGCTTGCAAGATGCATGTTGTGTTTTTCATTTTGCAATGTACCTATGGTTTAGTCATAAAATTCATTTTACCGTAGTTTCAGATACTGCTCTGCTCTTGGTGTGCGCTGATGCTACCTCAGCGCGGCGTCTGACTGTACCGCATTACTGTGATATGGTGTTAAGCGGGTGTACGGTATGGTACTGCGTCTCGTACATGCACGTCAAGGCAACGTCGCAAAACCCTTTTGACTGAAGACTGATTGCGATTTTTTTGGACGCAGCGCCTAAATAACACGGTGTCGTGATAGGATGCAGCAACGTGCCGGTCAGGCGCTGCGCTGCGGTAATGTAGCCAGGCCCTTATATGTAATAGCAAAGTTAGTAGTCAGTGCACTAGGTTCTGTAGTACATATATCTATTGCGCTTTACTTGATTGCATAGTGTAGTGCTCCTCATTGAAGGTGCCACCACAGACAGTAGATTAATTACTAAATACCTAAGTTGAGCTTAGTAAATTCTTCTCAATATCATAAGCTAAGTCACAGCAACGATTCAAATTCTAACTACTTGAGGACGAACAACACCAACAGGTCTCGTTTATACAGTGCGAGTTCGAGTAATGCAGTTCAGTACCTACTGTACTATTTGAGACTTTCGCTTTTTATCTGTAACTTATTTTTATAAGTCCACTGGACACAAATAGCAAACTCGGATGGTCATTTGCTCGCACTTTGTAAACAGACCACCCTTTTGAACGCCACGGCGTGCCAGATGCTCTAGGAACGCTGCAAGTGCCTAATGCTTCAATATCATGAACCGTGTTAGGCGCACCTACGTACAGTTCACTTTTGATTTATCAAGTAAAGCTGACAACAGCGTTCAAAAGGTTGTAATAATAATTCTTACACGCTTTACACAACAAGATGTGAGACATCAGGCGTATAAGCTGGCAGGTATCGCGGCACGCGCGGCTCATCCCGGCGACGTGCTCCTCGGTCCACGGCCAGGCTGATAGTGCCAGCCTCCTTCACTCCGTTGGACTTAGCCCTGCGCTGCGACGGCATGATGGCGGCTCGGAGGGACTTCCGTTTCTGAAAATGTTCAAAGTTCACCCAACTGTCCTTGTACACCACCGAGGAGTAAACAAGTGGAGTGATAATGCGAAACAAATGAACGCGCTAGCTCTTATTATGTTACTGGCCATGCAGAATCAATCTAAGTAATTCGTCTATGGAAGCGAGACAAAGTTCTATTGTGGTCATAATCTATGCGAGTTATCTCTCCATTCGTCCACTAATCTGTGCTGTACAGTCACGAATAAAATATGAATAACACAATGACATCTACTTACAACAGCAATAGACTATTACCGTGTCCAGCGAGTTGGTGTACAAGCTCCACAAAGCGGCGGGGACTCATTGTGATCAAAATTAACAATGTACATGAACATGAAAAGTGTTTATTTTGAATATAAGTTAAATATTGGTCGTTAACAATATTTTGATGTCTACATCGGGGATGGCGAACCTCAATAAGCAGGTTAACATTATCTACGAATATTCTTAAAAAGATATGTTGCTATGCTATAGTAGATACTTGTAATTGGGATTGACTAAAAATATTTGAGTAGCAATGGTTCGCAATCCCTGAGCTACATACAGTGCATATCAGTCGTCAGTGTGACCTCGGGCCGCGGGTCTATATTTTACTCTCTAACTGCTGTTTGACTTTGACGTTATCGAAGTGGTCCACATCCATGGCTTCTGCCTTTACTCTGTTTACCTCGACAGCTCCGCGCCACCGGTCGGCGGCATGGCGCGCGATCTCCATCCTCTTCTGCTTCTTGATCTGATGACGTTTGTACACCACCTCGATCACTATCAGTACTATTCCCCCTATTATACCCGCTAACACAAGTATGAACACCCCCGCCATGTTCTTCAAGCCTAATGTGTTCGGTGTTTTCTCGTTTTCTTCGCAGTTTAGCATATTGTTGCGGAGGATCCAGAGGTTGTCCAGGGATTCCATTATTCCGCCTGAAAGTAACATTAAATATATTTTTATCTTGCAGTTAACAGTTCACCGGTCGACTATTCTATCGAAGAGATACATACTTTCGTGAAAGTCCAATATAGCCAGCGTGACAAGATCCGCCCAAGGAGAGCCTTTTTGTAATCCAACGCCATAGCCCGAACGACCAAACAGTTCTCCAGCGGTCACAAGCTCACAATCCTGAGCGGCCTCGAATTCCAAGCGAGATGAGTCCCAAATGAATGCCATTAGTTTACTGCAACCATGGACCAGAATAAGAAAAAAGGCAAAAAAAAAAAAATGTTAAAAACCTACTTGTTCCTAAAACTACTTGTTCAATTATTGAATTTTTCTCTCCATGGTCTAAATTGAACTACAAAAAAAAAATGTTTCATGGACATCTATAATGTCTATGTCTACGTAATTTTGCAACTACAGAAACAAAGGTATAAAATGAACCTACCCGTGCTTAACATCCTCGATAGCTTGCTCAGCATTATCATAATTATTTGCTTCCATCGTTCGGTACATGTTCGACAATTCAACTTGTCGTCTAAAATACATATCAACAGCTGATCCCTTAACCGTGGCACACGTCAGATTCTCCATGGTATTGCGAAGCTAAAGATAATAAAAAATAAAGCATTAGCTACTGTCTAAACTAGTCTATGCTTCTACGTTAGCCCGAAAATATTAATCAGTGAAGTTGTACCTCCCCTTCAAACTGCACCATCGAACAGTCCTAGGGAAATATTGCTATAATCAATTAATCTTGGTATGTGGTCTGATTGATGGATAGGTACTTGTTAGATAAGTGATTAATAGTCTGAAATTAGTCCCCTTAATGATTTTATCGATCGCCTTTGACAATGTCCAAAATTTTCGCAACCTCACTGCGTCTAACTAAACTAAGAGTTGATATTGATAAAGCATTAACTAAATGAAAAGCCATTACGTACCCTTGCGTCGTTGATGCCAGTGAGCTTGGTCTTGGGCCGTTCGAGCACTAGGAAAGCAGCCAGGTTGGCAGTGTAGGAAGCGACGATGATCATTGCGAATCCGGCCCACACCATACCTAAAACTCGCGCTGAGAAACTACGAGGAGTGCCTGAAACAATCATACCAAGAATTTAGAATTTGCGATATTTATCTTATCATCATGTCCCTCGAGTCACCCGGTACCCCGTTTAGGAGAGTCTGTTCTTTAAAATCAGTTGTTCGCATTGATTGTTTTTTTTTTATTCTTACCTAACTGCCAGTTACAACAGTTAACGTAATATTTTGACTTTAAATTAACTGATCAGAGATTCGACCGGTTTTATAGAAATATCAGTTGGAAGCACTTGGTTTGCTGCCGAATTAAAAGCTGAAACTTGCCCTCACCTTCTCCAATACCACTGTTGAGAAGCACGCCCCAGGCAAACCAGATAGCGCTCGAAAGGTTCAAAGCATCTTCTTCAGTCCCATCAATATTGGCCAGTTTGAACCGCCCGAAGGGAGAGAACCTGTCCAGCAGATACAGCACAAGAGCTACCACGTGGACCGACACCATCACCAGGATCCAAAGGGTGTTGGAAAACGGTTGCAAGAACGATACCAGCGTTGAGGAACGGGATGGCTGAAAAAGGATAAAAAAGTTAGTTTATGTTAGCCGTAAACATTTCAGAAAGGCCTTCACCAGAGGCGCTTTCAACAAATCTCGTGGGTGCTTAGGAAATGGCCGTTTGCTGTTTAAAACGTATTTTTTCCAACAAAAATATCGTTTAATACCTACTAAAGCGAGCGTTAAAATTTGCAGGCGCACTTTAATTGCCTGCATATTTTAACAGCCTAAATAGCCTAACGTGGTCGATGTAGATTCTCGTATAGTAAATAAGCAGAATTTTGGACGCCAAAGCGATTTTGAACATTTTAGCGACCTCGGTCAGGTTTAATTTTCATTTTACTATTCATTCAGACCAACCAGGATAAAAAGCGAGCGAAGCGATCTCGAATTTTTTTAGCACCCCATCTCGAATTGATATCTTTTTAGATCTAGACAATAAATTACGGAGGCAGGTAAAATGGAGTCCAGTAGTATTCGTCTCGAGAAAATACAGCAGGTTGCTATGCCTATGGTCATTGGTGTAGCCACTATTTGCCTCTCGTTGGTGCTGAAGTCGGAGGCATTCGCAGAGTGGACGTTCCCCATCTGTTAGAATACGTGTCTCTCTTTAAGAGGGTGTGAAGGGGTAGTTTGGTGGATTTCAAATTTCTTTGATTTTTTTGGTTTAAGGACATCAAAAATTTATTTATAGCGCTGTTACCGATACCTGCTGCTGCTGGAACTGTTAATGACAGAGCTGTTACTGACTGTGATTGTGACTGACAGATTATTTATAAAATTATTCATGTAAAATATAAAGTTGCAAATAGTCAGCTCTATCAGTAACACTAACATTTCTATTGGTAACACCATCTGGGTAAGACCAATGTTAGGTAAAAACTAATTATGTTATTCTTTATATCTCGTCAACAAGTTTCCACTGTAATCGATGCGCAATATATCGCAGGGACGAACTGTTGTCTACTCTGTCATAAGACCTTTCTAGACGCTTTTTCTGCAGAACCCCTGCGGCAGGTATTTTTTCTATAACAAATATTAAATAGGTAGGGATCCAACCGTTCAGAATTATGTATCCATGGATTGGACGGTTGGGAGATCCTAATCCAACCGTCGAAACCATAATTATGTTTTTGCCTAATTGAAATTATATTTTTTTGCGTATTACACTGCAGCACTGCCACGTTACACGTATCTACATATATCGATATTCTGTCAAAACCTACGCCGCAACCATTTTCATAATTATTGTCTGTAAATTAATTTGACTAAAATAATATTACTATGTTAGGGACAAAATCAAACAATCAAGTGAATTACGCTCTCCCAAAGTAATAAAATCAATATTTTGCCGTTGACTTAAAAAAAATTAAATCTGTAAACTTCTACACATACCTTTTTCTCTAAAATCGTAATACCTTGATATTTGAAAGGTTTACTAAATTCAATAAACTCGGCTCGTTCCGGATTTATTGTCAAAGGAGCAACTATCATGTCTGCACGTTCATACACCAATTCTCCTGAAAGTTCACAAACAAAATTGTATGTATTGAAAACCATCACCGTATCGTACCGTATTTGTATTTTATTTACACATATAAGCGGGAGATTGGCCGGAGTAGGCAAAGCACTTGGAAGATTCGAAGATCATAGGAGAAAAATGTTGAAAAAAAATGGTTGTCCTATCTTTACTTACCAATAAGCCCTGTCCATTCCTTCTTAGCTCCCGGTTGGGAGAAGTTCCGTATAATATAGTTTCCAAATTGACCATCAGGAGACAGAGCTAGGGAATATGTAAAGTTGATCGCCTTTGATAGATGTTTCAGGAGATCCATACAGAAGCCTTTACAGCAGTAAAGTTGGTCTGAAACGTAGTACCTAATTGTAAAATAACATTTTCATAGGTAGTTCCTGAATTCCGTAACAGGGTTGGTTATTAAATAACTCCAATTTAAATAACCAATATTGTCTTTTACTGGTGCGGCCTGCCCTTTCATAAAAAGCATAATCAGCTTTTTAATGTTTCCACTGCTGGCACTCAGGCCTCCTCTCTAGGAGAGGCAAGGAGTCGTAATCTACCATGCAGGCACAGTGCGGTATGGTGGATGTCACATGTCTCCGAATTTTTGGTTCTAGGACATGTCTGTTTTCTCACCGATTTGGGAGCAGTAGTGATAAAAAATATTACACAAAATAATGCGCCTAATCGGGTTTGAACTCTCGAACTTGACCTACAACCATAGATATCCGTGCCTACAACTCGTCTCTAACCAATATTTTCGCTAGGAATCAAATTTCGCATCGGTCTTCACGATGCAGATTTCGTGTAGCATTTTATCTATAGCTACCGTGTAAAGGAGTCTCAATCTATTTTTATAAATGGCGAGAGCACTGTTTATAATACGATGGTATGTCTAATATACTGTTCTTAGTATATTTGACCAGGCTTTGAGGTCCATTAAGGTCTGTTAATAAAATTTAGCGATAAAACCTATATAGGATTCTCACTTTGCACATTGACGCACGTGCGACCTAACCATGAAATCTGATGATGCTCTAGCGATATTCCTAAACAAGCATGATATTTGATATCATGCTTGTTTAGGTATATCGCTAGAGGATCATCAGATTTCATGGATCAATTGCTTTGTACCTGTATCTTCAGTCGCATTATAATGAGGACAAGGAATCTCTTCAGGAGTACAGTCACTGCCATCATCAATACGACGAGTGTACACGAAAGGCTTCTCCTCAATCGTCAATACCTGAAGGTATAAATAAACATATAATTCACTTATCTTACAGATAGGTACCCAGTTGTAATCTCTCTGTTATATCGTATCTACTGTTGATTTATATCACCTTGAGATGCGTCGGTATCATGAACCCTTCCGGTTTTGAAGTACTGCGACCCATCCATATTATTTCTTGCTCTTTTAGTTCCAATCGCATCTTCTGGGTTTCCTAAAAAGTCGTGAGGTTCTTACTATTTGCAGTTAATGTACATTTTTAGGTAATTTTGACACAATATATTCAAGTATCTGGTTTCGTATTCAAGAGGAACCGAATGGAGCGGTTACCTATTGGCTTGATTATCATTTCGACGTCTACTGCTGTAGATACACTACACTACAGTTTTTTGCTTTTCGCATCCAGCACATTCGCGGGATCTTTACCAGGCCAGTCCACCTTGTAGGAGGCTTACCTTAGAGTAAAAGTATTTGCCGACAGCGACATGTTCCCCTTGCGCCCTCACGTTGACCATGTCATATTCCGCATGCACTCGATCTCCATGGTCATCGAAGGCCACATGTCCAGTGGCTCCGTTCTCCAATCGTTGCTTCCTTACGTAGTCGAACAGAAGACGGCCAGTGGTCCAGATAGATCCTGAGTTATCGCAGTCCGAAGGAGGCGCGTGAATTTCCTCTGATGTGTTCATATCGCGGATGGCTGATGCTAAGACGTAACTGAAAATATAATGGACATAAACTGGTTTGTATAAAATATATCGCATACAACTCTATTGCAGAATTATTGGCCTACAATGGATGGACTACGTTAAAAAGCGGAGTCTTTTCGGATTTCCAACTTTCTTTTCGAAACCTTCGAGTTAATAATAAACTATACCAGCAACTGGCCACTTTTCATAAAAAATATTTGTCAGATGCCAAAAAAATGCCCAAATTAAAAAAAAACTCCAATTATTATTTTTTTTAACTAGATTAAGGCCCTTCATTTTATTCTAATAGCTTATTTGTGTTTAAACCTTCTTCGTTTGTGTCTAATTAATAATTTGTTAACCCTGTTCAAAATTTTTCGAGATTATTTTAATCTTTCAGGGGACATGTTATAGTTTTATACCTCTAGATATGTTTGTGTCGTTTGAAATAAAACCAAGCTCACTTACATAGAGTCCTGGATATGCGCGTGTTCATTTGTAGCATTAACAAGTCGTAGTCCCAGTAAACCCTCGGGCGCGTTGGCAGCGTCCAGGGCCTGCTCCGTCACCATCCACACGTAACCGACGGTCGTCATGTTCAGGAACGTCGCGTCGCGGAATATTATTTCGGCGTCTGTTTTACTGTAGTTAACATCACTTATTACAACAACTAGGATATCAATCAAGATCTGTCACGCTTATAAAGTGCTAAGGTACATAATCAGAATGGTGCTCTTGTGGTAAAGACGGTGCTGCCCATACAGTGCATATAGCTACCGCCGTATCAATGATTCGGAGCCTTTAAAATAATTGATACAAGGCCCCTTTGGGACTAACTACGCCACTGGGTCTGTGTGGGTTTAGGATGGAAGTTTGTTAAAGAGAGTACCTATAGGCAATAGGAGTGGGTTGAGGTGAGTATGAAAGGGAGTGTGTCGATGTTTTGTTGTGTATACAGTTAAATGAATACGATTGTTTTTCTAGTTATTTGGTACCTATACCTACTGAGAGTGTTTGTATGTGGTAGCGCGAAGTGGTTGATGGGGTGTATGGGTTTGGGAATGCTATTATGAGTGCTGTAGCTCGTGTATGGGCCTAGAATGAAAGTGTGCATGTGTGAGTATGGGTCATATCACGATGTGAATGTTTAAAATGAAACTACAGCATACCTGGCATACATAAGAAACACTCTCGCCTGGGCACCTTTGACATCCATGAGACGATCGCTGAAGGAATCAAGGCCCGGTTCGAATTCTATCACCTGCTCTACAACCACTTTACGGTCTACATCCTCATCCACGCTTTGAGAGGTCGTCTGGAACCTAGGAATATGACAAATTCATTTATTAAGAGGAGATCGAGTCCTTAAGAAACACCAAAAAGGCACTTACAGTTTTCAAAATTCGCACTGAATTACATAAAATAAATAAAGAAGAACCTAAATAGATGCGCCAACAGTTTCATCGCGAGATATATTTGCAAACCTATCCTTAATTTCGAGAAAAATATTTTTTTTTTTTTTTTTAATTTAGTAAATCCTGCACATAGAAATGGTCAATTTATTTGTTTTCGAGAGATATGAACATTATTTTTTCTCTAAGGGAACTTGTGGCACATCTATTTAAGTTCTTAATTTTTTTTTGTGTATTTCAGTGCGGTGTATTTTTTAGAAATGTTCAAAATCTGTTAGAGATGTTTCTTAAGGACTCTCCCCTGTATTTGAATATTGTAAAGTGAGGTTACTTTAGCCCTGGGGTATAACTTTGGCACAAGCTTATTAACCAATAAGAACATGATAAACTGTGTTTACTGTGTAACCTTTTGCCAAAGTTAAACCCCAGGCTCAAAGTTAGCCCAATTTAGGTTCTCGGTATAGATACCTATTATTAGATTATATGTTCACATTACACTCTTACAAAAAATGTACCTAATGCTCAAAAATATAACTCAACGTCGGTTTCTGCATTGAGTATAAGTATTGAATGTTAAAAATGTGAAAATCAATTCTAATGCCAAAATAGAGTTTGAAAATTTAGAAATCGGGAGTAGGTCTTCTTCTAAAGATTCTTCTGGCTCTACCCAGAGCAGTGGAATTTATTTGATAATTTCCCCACCGCAACAGAAAAAAAAGGCACAGAAAGCATAATCTAACAGTTTTAAACTAATTGTATCTAATAATTTTATTACTTGTCAACTTACCGTCCCAGAATAGCCCTACCATCAGTATCAGAACTATGAATGAATATGACCTTCATGTAATTGAAGTGTTTCAACACATCCACCCATACGTCAGCTTGGTGCGAATACGGCGGGACAGTCCGAAGGAAAGAAACGTGAATGTTTTTGTCAGAGAAAGCAGAGTCCCTTGAAGATATGCCGATGACTGGTATGTGGTAGAACCCACTGGTATACGAGACTGCTGCTGGGGAAAGGTCTCCGGTCAGTGGGTGAGATACCACGATCGCGTACACCTATAAAATTTTGTTTCATTAGTATCGATTCTTCGTATCATCTGTATATATAAAAATCAATGCCACTTTTCGTTGTAATTTTATAACACAAGAACGGGCTGACCTATCCAAACCAAATGTTTAGGCTTTGTTCGGACTATTTAGTAGATGGTTTATGTGAAGTTTGGTAGAGGTCTAGAGTAGGGTATAGTAGGATAGAGTAGGATAGGGTAGGGTAGAGTAGGGTGGAGTAGGGAAAAGCGGGAGCGAAGCCGCGCGGGCAAAATCTAGTGCTTTATATTATTGAATTCAAAATTCGAAATAATTATCACGATTTTGAACAACGAACTCTATGTCATTCACAACAAAGTTCAAATTCTATTGCAACCCATACATGTTTTACGGCCTTTTTATTGCAAAACGTTTGTTTAAAAATCGAATTAGTATTTCGAATTATTAATTAAGTTTTATTTTACTTTTGTCCACTTACTCGGTGAGCAATCAGATCTTTACAGACATTCAGCGCCGTTTTTATAGGATTCGGATCCATAAGCATCGAATAATCGTGATATGTGACTCCTCGAGGCACATATTGATCTTTGAAGTTCAGATTCTGCAAAATAAAAACATGTTTTCTTTATTAGTATTGTGTTATTTACTGATTAAAACTGGCTCAAGTTGAATAAATTGTTTCGTATTCATATCAAAGGAAATGAAAATTGCCATTAACTGAGTTGAATTGGAACGCTAATGGGCACAAGTTGGTTTATATTAACGTTTTGTATCTGTAGGTATACAATATGATATTCTTTAGAGACAGCATGAATCATTCAACGGGGCATGCTGTTTGGTAACAGAATACAGATTTGCACTTCCGAGGGTTGTTATGCGTCTCTACTACCTACTTAAATAAGGTTCTTGTAAGACTTAGAGGCGAACGACTATTGCTTCTTGTTTGTCCGCTTCCCACACCATAGTTTTTAGGACCTTTATTTCCTGATTAACTGATTTAGAGTTCTTGTATCCTAATAGACTCGTTGCTGAAGAGAACTTCACCCACATTGTAGTAGGTGAGGTTGGAGAAACGTCGCCGGTCTATATCGGCGGCTACAGCTGTCAACTTACCGATATAGTGTCCTTGTAGAACGCAATAGACTCTTTGCTCGAGAGAACCCCACCCACATTGTAGTAGGTGGGGTTGGAGAAACGTCGCTGGTCAATGTCGGCGGCCACAGCTGTCAACTTACCGATACAGTGTCCTTGTAGAATGCAATAGACCCGTTGCTGGAGAGAAACCCACCCAAATTGTAGTAGGTGGGGTTGGAGAAATACGTCACCGGTCTATGTCGACGGCCACAACTGTCATCTTACCGATATAGTGTCCTTGTAGAACGCAATAGACTCGTTGCTCGAGAGAAACCCACCCACATTGTAGTAGGTGAGGTTGGAGAAAAGTCGCCGGTCTATGTCGGCGGCCACAGCTGTCAACTTACCGATATAGTGTCCTTGTAGAATGTAATAGACTCGTTGCTGGAGAGAAACCCACCCAAATTGTAATAGGTGGAGTTGGAGAAATACGTCACCGGTCTATGTCGGCGGCCACAGCTGTCAACTTACCGATATAGTGTCCTTGTAGAACGCAATAGACTCGTTGCTCGAGAGAACCCCACCCACATTGTAGTAGGTGAGGTTGGAGAAACGTCGCTGGTCTATATCGGCGGCTACAGCTGTCAACTTACTGATATAGTGTCCTTGTAGAACGCAATAGACTCGTTGCTCGAGAGAACCCCACCCACATTGTAGTAGGTGAGGTTGGAGAAACGTCGCTGGTCTATATCGGCGGCTACAGCTGTCAACTTACTGATATAGTGTCCTTGTAGAACGCAATAGACTCTTTGCTCGAGAGAACCCCACCCACATTGTAGTAGGTGAGGTTGGAGAAACGTCGCTGGTCTATGTCTGCGGCCACAGCTGTCAACTTACCGATATAGTGTCCTTGTAGAACGCAATATACTCGTTGCTCGAGAGAACCCCACCCACATTGTGGATGTTGGGTTTGGTGAAACGTCAGCGGCCACAACTGTCAACTTACCGATATAGTGTCCTTGTAGAACGCAATAGACTCGTTGTTCGAGAGAACCCCACCCACATTGTGGAAGTTGGGTTTGGTGAAACGTCACCGGTCTATGTCGGCGGCGGTCACAACTGTTAACTTACCGATATAGTGTCCTTGTAGAACGCAATAGACTCGTTGCTCGAGAGAACCCCACCCACATTGTAGTAGGTGGGGTTGGAGAAACGTCGACGGTCTATGTCGGCCGCCACCAGTTGTCCTGCGCAGCATAGTACCGCGATGAGGATGTGGTACGACCACATCTTGTTATCTAACCGAAGAAAGGAACTTCATCAATTAAATTGTCGGGTCAAATAAACCGAAACGCACGACAGCTGCAAAATCGATTGCAGTTGAAACATTGTCCCATACGTCTGTTATGGATTTCGGGATGCTGTTTGAGTTGGGTTACCTTCTTTAAGTTGAATAGCATTGTGACTATAATTGGGGACAGGGCGAAAACGAAAGTCCGTGATGGAAGCAGGATAAAAAACATTGACATATGCCTCCAGTTTAGTGTTTACCTTGCCCTTTATAATATAAGTAATTGCGCTGGTGGTGCGTATTGGGCCGCACATAATCGCATCATCATGCATCCCAGCTCCAAAACGCAATGGAGTGGACTGAAAACTGCAACAACCGCGCAATCTTATGGCTTGTGTCGGCGCGCATGCGCGAGGTGCAGACGTAGCGCAGCTTGGCACAGCGAATCGGATGATGAGATGACGCGCGAGTACGGCACGGCACGTCACGACTCACGTCATTCCTCGAATGATGGCGTTGCTGGCTAGGTGCCCGAATACCGAACATTAAGCAGCAGTTTTTACATTCGAAATTCGAACTCTCTGAACGCTACGTGAAGAAAATAATCAAATTCTTATTTTTTCTTTCTAAATAGTTTTTTTTTTAAACTTACGAACTTTTATTGAAAACTATTAGGTAATCTATTTTTTTAAGTCCCAGTACGGTTTATTTACTCATGTGGTAACAGTCAGTTTATAAAATAAAAGTTTCTTAATAATACGCATTAGGTGCCATATTCACACCTAAATGATATTAAATATCTAGACATTATTTAAGTACCTACTACTAAGCAGATACAACTAGTTACTTCAAATATCTAATCTAAGTTAACTACGATTTATGAACAAAGTTAACCGCTTAATCTATGTCTAAATAACCTACCATAGTAATTGCTCAACAGCTCAACTTTAGATTGAGTATGAATATTTGAGACACACCCCTTTTCGTACCTAATTCAGATTAACACATTCTAAGGACGCTAACATACTGGTTATTGAATCTTACCTTATTGTCCTCTTCTTTAGGCCTAATTTCTGCCCATTTTCGGTATAAAAAATCTTTAATTCACCAGTTAACAAAACAATTTGATTCTACAACAGATGTGGGATGCTGTGAAAGCAAGATCTGCGGAGCTTCATCTTGGTCGCCCTGAATTGTACGGCGCAGGCGTACTTACGTACCGAATCAATACATGATTGAAAATTTGTAGAATACATTTTAGTATAGGCAATAATCAAAAATTGTATTGAACTCTTCATTAAAATGATAATTATCATTGCGGGACCTAAGAACCTATCTACCAGAAAAAGTGTTTATAACCACATGTCCGACAGTTTTCACTAAAACGCCATGTTATTCGAAAAACCTTTGCTTTCTTGCTTGTGCCATTTTGGTTAAAACTGCAGTCATACTTATAGGTCCATACCTACCTGCTACACTCTATCAGTATAATATGCCACGGTATGTTACCGAGAATTTACTCTTCAAATAGATCCATGTAAACGCTCTTAGATTATGTTGTGTTGATTAAATTGCTGACCTATAGGTACCTACTTGATATTTCTTAGGTAAACCTGACTCTGAAATGAATACAAAAAGATAAAATATAAAATGTTCTACAAAAAATAAATAATACCTCGCTGTTAGTTTCCAGTCATAGGAAAAGAAGCAAAAAAAGAAATGGATTATTTATTAAAATTCAAAAACATTTATTTCTGTATCCAACTTACTTATAACTAAAAACTTACAAAATATAATTCAATCAGACAAACAAAAGCAACGAAATCTTAAAAGTATAAACGCATCTTTATTTCCCAACTTAAATAATTCTAAGAAAAAACAAGTTCCTTGGTATAGATATTCCTTCGCAGTTGCCTTTCGATTTAAGCCCAGCCCCAAGCTGCAGGTACCCAAGCAGATGGGGCCCATGGCTTGGCTGGCCACTCAGGGGTTTGGGGACGCAGGGCGGCTGCGGCAGCCGTGGCAGCGTGCTGAGCAGCCCCGGCAGCTCCTGCCGCACCAGAGCTTTGGATCACGGATAGCTTTAGAGCTTCTAAGTCTGTAATAGAAAAAGTTTTGAAATGAGGTACGTACTATCAATAGTTTTCGTTGATTTGGGCGGCAAATCAACGATCCTCTGATAATATAATTAATCAAAATACCGAAAGTATTAAATAGCAGCAAGGAAAAAATCAACAAAATTTTGGTGGAGATTCAGCATTAGTATCAGACTAGTAAACAAGACGTGTTTGACTGATTTAACCTTTCGAATACCGTAATTAGAGACACAATAGAAAGACAATCAGAGAGCGAATCAGCGAGCGTTTGCTTGGGGCTTAATGAATTAATTGATTTGGGATAGATACCAGCATTCTGCAGCCTTGCAGCCTGGTTGCTCGCAGCGCGTTGGATAGCCTTAGCAGCGGCTGCCTCCCGAGCTGCGGCTATCTTCTGTGCAGCGGCAGCGCGAGCTTTCGCCCCCGCTAGCTGCGCCTGTGACTGTACTGCTGCCTGCGCGGCTTCCAGTGCGTGTGCACGAGCGTTTCTTGCTGCTTCCTCACTGCGAAGCAAATCAGTTACGGTGGTTTATGAAATTACGTTAGTTAATGGTTTAGGTAGTGAATTTTAAGTGGCTGTCAATGCCCAGCATTACCTGACTCCTTTAAGAAGAGATCTGCAATGTTAGAACACTCAGTGAATAGTGATGTCCTTAGAAACTGTTGCAAAATTCCCGGCGGGTGGCAGATCTTTGCAAACCTTTGCGCTGCTTGCAAAACCAATCTTCTGGCAACCAATCTCGTAATATCAAATTCCTCAGATTCTATATAATTTATTTGCTGAAGATTTTACGGTACTATTTGCGGAAGATAAAATACAAAGTTTCAATTGTAAGCTTTTTGGATTAGTGCACAAGAGCAATCGCCGATGCAGAGTAATCGCGGTCTTAGGTAGGAGGTAACTCCTAAGGCTGCGATTACTCTGACTGTAAGTGCACATCCTCTAAGTACTTATTTATTTGTGAAAATAATATGTGCATTAATTACCATTTCCACCAAGACTTCTGACTAACTTGGTTTTGGGATGACGAAAAGTAATCCCTCGACTCCAAACCTAAATTACGTTTCTTTCAAAACTCACCTCTTATGAGCAGCGCGAGCGGCGGCGGCTTCCTTTGCGCTGGCAACACTCTGCTGTTCTAGAGCGGCGTGTTTGGCCGCGGCCACCTCGTGCTGGGCCGCCATCACTGCTGTCGCAGCTGCCTTTGCAGCGGCCACAGCGCCAGCGACGTCCGAACTGGTGTCTGATGACCAAGCTCCTGACAAATGCGTTTAAACGTGTAACTTGTATTAAATAAGTTGACTTTATATTATTATATAGGTATTTCGGTATACCATGATTTTGGGTATTTTCCAATATACTCGTAGTTATTATTTCCATGTGAGACCCATCCATGGCTCGAAAATAACGTTAAGCCGTTAGTACACGCTATGATCCATCGTAACCCTGTTACGGAGACAAGATTAGTATCCGCCCCAGGTAAACCATTGATCCGCAGGACTGGAAGCCAGAAACGTCTAGTACAAATAATGAATTTTTTTTTTTTACCATGCCCTCCCTGCACCCAGGCTGCCATTCCTGGCCACGCTACGGGTTCCACGCTGATGATGCTGCGCTTGTCCTGGCTGCTGACTGTAACAGCCGACAGACAGATGCCCAGCACCTGCAGACGATGACGAAGTTGTGAACATGCCCTAAGACCCTTAAGCTATAGAACTACATTAGACCGACGCACACATGGACCATGCCTGATTTGTACGTAGAACGACGTAGCATAGTATCGCGTGGCGTAGATCTAGTGTAGCTCTACAAGTCTAGTTTCCATAAAAAATGTATGGAGACCGACGCACTCAGATCGGCGTACGTGGGACGCGTGTGCGCAGTGTAATTATACCTGTAGCAAACCGTACTAATCGCCGCGTCATTAATATACCTCAACGCTTACGCGACTATGATTTGGGATCGGGATGCGTATAACGAAATACACTCGGCTCACGCGACGCTCTGATTGGTCCCTGCGGTTCGCCGCCCGACTGGACGTTTTTTATGCTTGACGTTACGGATTCACGCGCGCTTTCGATCTCTTGATGTGTGAGAGAAGTTCCGTAACTGTGTTAAAACCTTTCTGATTGTGATTCGAGTTCTAGTATCTAAATCTATGTTTTACTCTAGCCGGCCACATCGATTAACAATAAAAAAACTCTCACTAAGATTGTTTATGTGTTTAATTCAGTGCTCAATGCGAAACATGGCGTCCCAACTCGTGGCCGTACCTACTTACAAACTCAGTGAAATCATTTAAAACAGTTCAGTGCACATCAAATACCTTGTTTTAGTGACTATTGTGGGTGTACCTATAATTTACAATGCCGAGGACCACAAGAGGACGAGCAGGAAGCCCGGTTGACAGAGATGATGCGGCGCAAATTCCCGCATTCCCTACTCCTCTGCCAACCATACGGACTCCGCCGCGGGGCCGCGCCGAAGATGAAACAAGTCCATCAATCCAGCCCGACGCCGGCACCTCCGCCTCTTTTCCAAGTGCCGACCTCACATTTTCAAATGAGAATGTCGCATCCATAATTGCGTCACTACAAAAATCACAAACAGAAGCGTTTCGAGACCTCTTATTAACAGTGAGTCACGCAAATTCATCCACTCCTGTGCAAATTCCGGGAGAAGGCACTCTGACGCGCTGTAGAGCATCATTCGCCGGCAAGCCGCACGAGTCCGTAGACGCGTTTATTGACGCCATAGAAGCGTATAGTGAGTGTGCGCAAGTCACCAGCGCTAACATTCTCCGCGGTCTCGCCTACTTACTCACCGATGAAGCAGCAACGTGGTGGCTGGGCGTGAAATCTACAATTACATCGTGGACGCAAGCGAAAGAAAACCTTATAAGCGCCTACGGTGACCGCCGCCCGCCCCACCGTATTTACATCGAATTATTCGGTAGTCCACAAACACTGTATGAAAATACAGATATGTTTGTCGCGCGCAGCCGCGCCCTCCTATCAAAAATCCCAGAAAGAGATATATCAGAAAAGGCAAGGCTCGATATGATATACGGCCTTTTACACACGAAAATAAGAAAAAGATTGCGCCGGGAAGAATTTGACTCGTTCCGTGACCTATTGCGACATGCGCGTAACATAGAAGATAGCCAGGGGGAGCCCGACGTGTCTAAGTCTACGCCGGCTACACGTGATCCGCGCGCGACCACGTCCGCCGCCCCACGAGCAGCCCCGGTTTCCGCAGTACCTCACGCACCGCGCACTCACGCCGCGCCACGCGCGCCCCTGCCCGGGATCGCGGCGGCGCCTGCGGCCCGCGAGGCGCGCCCGCCCACAGCCGTGCAGGCCGCTGGCGCCACCGCGCCGCAGCCTCCGCGCGAGCGTGATGACCGCACGACACCAAAACAGCGACCATTTTGCGTGTACTGCAAATACTACGGACACCAGCGTGAACAGTGCCGTAAGTTAGCAGAACGAGGTGAGTCCACACCTGACTTTAATAATTCGCGATCAGTGCCTAATCCTGTCGTATCGTGTTATAAGTGCGGGTCGAAAGGGGTAACGCGAGACACTTGTAAACAGTGTAGTGTAGGTACTCAATTCCATAGTGTAAACATTACTGACGATCAAACGTATACACGCCAAGACGTGTCATCTTGTTATGATTATTTTACAAATGAAGATTATAACTTTGACATTTCATTTTCTAATGTTTGTGATGATAACTGTTATGATTGTGCGACGAGTGATCAATCGACAAGTACCCATGAGTGCAGTACAAGTGATGACATTTTAATTTCCGAAAACAATAGGTTTTCGTCTTGTCACTCGTCGAATGATAACTCGTACGGTCGCGACAATAATATTTTGTCGAATGATAACTCGTACAGTCGCGACCATAATATTTTTTCTATTGATGACGAAAATTGTCATAATATATTTTCTAATGATTGTTTGTACAGTCGCGAAAATAATTTTTTTTCTATGAATGATGAAACATGTGAAGCGCGTGAATCCTCCGTTGATACATCTAAAAACGTTTTGCGTCCAATTTTTGACATTAATGTATTAAGTTCGCCTGGTACGGCGTTAGTTGACACGGGGGCCAAACAGTGTATCGCTGGCCATACCCTCCACGCACTCCTGCGTCGAAAGGGATATCCGATGCTACCATCCCGCAGACATATCAAATTGGCGGACGGGCAAGTACGGGATGTCGCGGTACTACTCACCACGCTCGATGTTTGTCTGGCGGACAGGGTGATTGAGACGCCCTTCATTATTTTGCCAGACGCAACTAACAATGAAACCCTTCTGGGAATTGACTTTTTACGTAAAGCGAAGGTAGTTGTCGACTTTAGTGACGGATGTTGGTTTTTTGCTGACAATCGACACGCTCACTACCCTCTCCGTTACGAGTCACCTTATCTACCTAAAATCTCCATCTCATCAGCACATGTGCAACTCAGGGACGACGAAGGCGCCGTGCTGTCAGTGACGGACAGCAGCCAATTGGCGCAGGTCCTGATGGTTAATGAGGACCTCTTCCGACCAGGGGGAGATCCAACTCCCTTCGCCGAGCACCGTATCGACACCGGGGAGCAACCGCCCATTGCAGTACCTCCATACCGCCTTACACCCGCAAAGAGAGAAATTATGCAAAAAGAAATAGACAAGATGCTGAAGGATGACATCAAATTTGAATATAAACCTGGAAAGGCGAATGTAGTAGCGGATACGTTGAGCAGGCCCAGTTGCTCGGAGGAAACTCGTGACTCCTGTGGTATATGCTCCGTGATCATAGACTTACCTACTAAGAGTCCTGAGACCTTGAGACAGGCACAGATTGCCGATCCAGAGGTTGAGAAGATTATGAAGCAAGTAGAAGGTCCAGACGATGTCGCTGCACGCAGATGGACGGAGCGCGGTTACCTAATGGAGAAAGGGATACTGTACCGTCTGAATCCTGATGCGGAGAGTGAATCCCCGCAGCTGGTGATACCTACCAGCATGCGCGCTGAAATCCTGAAGGAGTGTCACGACTCGCCGCTCGCAGGACATCCTGGAATAGACCGTACTTACCTGAAGGTCTCGCAGCTGTACTACTTTGCAGGTATGCGACGCATAATCACGGATTATGTAAAGGCCTGTGTACACTGCCAACGCTACAAGGCGAGTAATGCCAAACCGCCAGGGCTGCTGCAAACACCTGTGTTGAATCAGCGAAACGAGGTTCTCGCCATAGACCTATTTGGTCCTCTTCCTGAGGGGGAGAATGGTGAACGATGGGTACTACTCGTAGAAGATACCGCTACGAGATGGGTAGAGCTCTACGCCCTTCAAGAAGCTACTGCTGAAGCCTGCGCACGTACTCTTATCGAGGAATTCTTTCTCAGGTACGGTTTTCCACGTAGAGTAACGTCCGACAATGGCGTTCAATTTATCGGGGCTGTCATGCAACAATGTATGTTCATCTTGGGAATCAAACAGAGCTTCGTGCCACTTTACCATCCGGAAGCAAATCCAGCCGAGCGAAAGAATCGCGATTTAAAAGCCCAGCTCGCTCTTCTGGTGGAAAATGATCACACCTCATGGCCGAAGAAGCTTGCTGTTATCCGCTTCGCTATGAACAGTGCCTTTTGTCGTACCACTGGCGTAACTCCGGCTTATCTTACGTTCGCGAGGGAACTTCGAACGCCCGCCGAAGCAGGTCGCGATTTGAGAGCGGTGCTCAATAAAGAAAACTTTCTTCCCCAGATCACCCCATATCTACGATCTTTCATCGGTAACCTGTCCTCGATTCGAGAGCGCGTTGAAGCTCAACAGGACCAAAGTAAAGAGGTAGCTGATCAACCGAGACGCCCTAGTCCTACATATAAGGAAGGCGATAAAGTACTCGTCAGGTCGCACGTTCTGAGCCAAGGAAGCAAGAACTTGACTTCCAAGTTTGTCCCAAAACGTGATGGACCCTACGTAATCTCGCGAGTGGTGAGTCCCACCACATTTATGATTGCGCCAATAGATCAACCTACTGAAATCCTAGGCAAATATCATTCCCAGGATCTCACCCCATTTGTCCCAAGAGTTGTGGAGGATGAAACGACTCCCAGACCGGTGATTCCCAAACGACGCCGCGGACGGCCGAAACAGCTAGTTGAGGAACGGGGGCGTTCTCCTCAACTAGAGGGGGAGTATGTAGCAAACCGTACTAATCGCCGCGTCATTAATATACCTCAACGCTTACGCGACTATGATTTGGGATCGGGATGCGTATAACGAAATACACTCGGCTCACGCGACGCTCTGATTGGTCCCTGCGGTTCGCCGCCCGACTGGACGTTTTTTATGCTTGACGTTACGGATTCACGCGCGCTTTCGATCTCTTGATGTGTGAGAGAAGTTCCGTAACTGTGTTAAAACCTTTCTGATTGTGATTCGAGTTCTAGTATCTAAATCTATGTTTTACTCTAGCCGGCCACATCGATTAACAATAAAAAAACTCTCACTAAGATTGTTTATGTGTTTAATTCAGTGCTCAATGCGAAATACCTTTATTGTATGCTAATTGTATGACTATTTTAGAAAAAAAAAACTATAGCTAAAAGTAAATAATTATTTAATATAGTTCTTTTTTTTTACGAATCAACCATTTGTTTACTTTTGTTGCTGACAGTAAGTACTACTTTTTATTTAGGCAATATTTATTTATACAAACACACACACATTTATACGACACTTTGTTATTGTTACTTACCAAAGTAATGAAACGAATGAAACCCATTTTGTTATATACTGTTGTTCACTTGACGTCTTCACGGGATACTGTGATACGCAAGTGATGGTCATAGATCATTTTATATTGTCGAATCCGGAAAAGACTGTACCGTACCTATCGCATAGAAAGGGATAATGGACGAAGTACCTACCCACCCGTCTAAATGCGGGCAGAACCAATTATATCAATCAATCGATATTCTTTCACTTTCCTTAGCACAATAGGTAGGGACCTACACTTACTTCATCATTATTAAATAGGATTGATCTAGTTTACTATTGAGTAATTAATTAGTAATAGTATGGTCAAAATACGTTGGTTACTCGAAATACGGAATAAGCATTCGTCATCATTCTCTTTCTAAAAGGAATTGTTCGAAGTTCGGAGCGGTCCAGCGGTGCTATTCGCTAAGAAAACAGCCTTGAGCGCAGCGCTGGCCGCAACGTCGAGTCGAGTGCGTAGTACATTGAATTAACAATCCAATGAATAGGTATATTAGATTGTTAATCCAATGTACCTATTTGGATTTCGTTCAAGGCTGTTTTCTTAGAGAATAGCACGCAAGATCTTTCAGCTGTACGATGGACAAATTAGGCAGTTACAATTACCGGAACGGATCTTGAGCGCTCGGCGTCAGAGTGGGGATCGCTTTGCGCATTCCATACATTGGCGAGCCAATCGTCGTCGTTGTTAGAAACATGCTGCAATGCAGGGAACGAATCACGAGTGACGTCTATGACACGATGGCGCGGCCAGCCAATCACTGACAGACACTGACCGCCCTCGCGTCTCACGTCGCACCACTAAAGAGACCGAATATTTGACTTCTGCGCAACTTGATGCCAGCGCTCAAGATCCGTACCGATAATTATAACATGCTGATGTAGGTATTACTGCCTAATTTGTCCATTGCCCAGCGGTCACAAGCACAAGGACTGCCGTGCCGCAGTCAGGCGCCGCGGCGAAATTCAGGCCATTCTGACGCACTCAAGACGCGGGTACAAGAATCACCTACGTATGAAAAATTCGCAGTGGTAATTATTTATTGATAAGTAAGATAAATGTTTTTGCGAACTAGGTATTCGTTGGAGTACCGTAAGAAGGCATCCCACACCAAAGGCTTACCCATAGAAATAAGTTATATTTCTATGGGCTTACCCAACTTTAGTCATCCCGTCTGGCCTCTAACCATGGCCACGTTAGTTACGTGCGAAGTCATTGGGTTCTAAAACCGATGGTAATAAGAACCACTGTTCACTTTTTAGTAAAATGTAAAAAAACTCAGTCGATAAGTACTCATATAGTACTTTGTATTCATCATCTCCTCAGCCTTTTCATAGCTAGCTTGAGGTCGGCTTTCAATTGTTTACATAGAGTACTTAACTGCCTATCAGATCTCCAAAGCCCAGTTACTGAGCAACACGACAGTCCTTGGGTAGACTGATGGTCAGACTTTATGGTGTTTGGATTACCTGCAACGACTGTCAAAAATCTACGAAAGACAACCGGGACCAGCAGCTTTACGTACTTTCCGAGGCACCAGGTGTCAGTAATGTCCTAGATAAACTTAGAAAGTACATATGAATTGAAAAATGATCAAACCGCAACCTCGTGCACGAGAAGCGGGTGCGTTAACCACTGGGCCGTTGGGCCATCACATATAAGATTTTATTATTAAAAGGTTATAATTATGGCAAAAGTGCCTCATACAAAAAAAGATACGGTGGAGTACACAGTCAAGGTGTGCCCTGCTTGGGCGGAGCATCGCCGTGCCCTCGTGGAGGCTATCGGTGGCGGAGACCTCTTGGTTCAGGCCATGGTCCGGAGCGAGGAGGAGTAGTAGGCGGTTGCCGACTTCTGCGAAGCAGTAATGCTCGTAAAGGAAGAGGCCGACCGCATCAGGCAACGGTGCTCTCACCGCCGCCGCCGGGATTCCGATCCCGATTTCCGGCCACCGTAGACGCGGGCTTGCCGTCAGTGAGCAATGGGTAGCTCGCTGTCCGACCGTCCGGTAACTGTCCGGACTGATCCCAAGTCGTCGACGGCGCGCACTGTTCCTGCGCGCCTCAAGGGGTTGTCAGCAACAGCAAGGGCCCAGCCGGGTCGAAGCCTACTGGAACCAGGGTTATCCGAAAGGGAGCTCGAGCTCGGGTATGAAGGCTAGAAGGAACGGGGTGGGTTTTTAGTCAGCAAGAGTCTGACACTATCTCCCGCTCCGTCCAAGAGCGGGGGTTGTCATTGGATGATTTTCCCCGCCATAAAAAAAATACAAAAAAAAATAACCTTATGATTAGTTTAACTTGAAGTTGTCCTTTGAATGTTCTAAAAGGAAATCCTATTCTGCCATCTATTTTTTGTAAGAATATAAACGTCTTCCTCATTTTATTACTGTTGGCAATTTTTTCAGAAATGTCAAAATCAACACCTGAAAAACATCATTGACTCTTATATCAGTGTTACCAGCTAGTGGGAAAATGCCGTGTTAACGGTAATATCTATCTAGAAGGCTTAAACGCTATGATATTAATTGTTATAGTCTGTCTAAAAAGTAAAACGACTTGGGAATTTTTGAACAAAATAAAAAATCTTTTGTTGGCAACACAAATTTTAGTTGTCAGTCACTTGTTTCTTGAGATGACGACAGTTCTACATCAGATCTTGATCGTAATATGGCTACATATGGGTGATGAATCAATAAGCGTAATAGAATATTTAGAATCAGGTTTCTCTTACTATTCCAGATTTATGTTATTATTTTATACTTATGACACTATTATATCTTTGCAAATGTATCCTACTTCTGTAATAAGAATATCGTTAAAGAAACAATTAAGTATATTTTAAACAGAAATCTTTTGCATTTTTATTGCTAAAGAGTCTCTGATCGTTAAAAAAATACATTTATATTCGATACATTTTATTAGGTTCTATTAGTGTATGAACAAAGATCAAACTTGATTATTAAACCAGTGTTGACTACATCAGATTTCATTTTAGCGTTTGACTTTTTATACAGACTTTATCTGAAGTCACAGATATTATTGAACTTTCAGTGTATTTGGGCTTGCTATCAATTTTTTTTTAAACAAAATAGGTACTTACTTTTTTCAATGCCAATATTAAAATAAATCTAAATAAGTATTGGTATTTCATTTATTAAAATGCATATAGCCGTTAAGGATGCAGAGCATTCCCAAGAAATGGCCTAAAATTAAACCCTCTTATAGAGCAATTTGCATTTCAATCTATAAAAATTACTGCCGTCATAATGAAAAAAGGCACAACTAACATTTTACAAATGTTGAGAAAATCGAGATTAAAATATTTTTTGAATTTTGTAAAAAAAAAACACGTTTAAAAAATGTAAAAAGTTGCATTTTTTTAGTATGTATGCAACGACCGCAATATTATATTTTTAATTTTAATGGATATATTTAATAATTACCATATTTCTTTTTAACTTAACATAAAAAATAACATGAAAAGAGCAATATTATGTTTAAAAGGCACATATAACCAAATATGCCTTTTCAATGTAAAATTTTGAGTAAAACATTTAAAATTTTCCGATAAAAAGGCATATTTACTCAATTGTGCCTTTTCACTGTAAATTATTGAAATAAATACATGGGCGTGTTCCATCGTCGGCCACAATATCGCTTACCATCAGGTGAGATAGTGGGTAAACGCGAGCCTATCCATTACAAAAAAAGGTACAGTAAATATTAGAATTAATTCCTAATATTTATATTTTATACTTTGTGAGTGTATTTTATTGTGTCTCCGCAGTGGGATTGTATATTTTAAAAGAGGCTGATAAATGTCATTGTATAAGAAATAAAATAAGGCAGTTGTAAGAAAATAAAAAATTTATTTAAAAAAGTTTACACAAACAAATTTTCAAAAGTACTATCAATATTAATTATATCAATAATTGGAGGATTCAACAAAACAAAAACAGAATTGTTTACAAAAATGACACTTCAGTTAGGAACTTTAATATATTTATCAAAAAAAGAAAACGAAGTTTACAAAAACAATAATTATCATAACAATTATGTATCAAACATCTAAGCAGTTTAATTTTTTATCACAATCCAATGAATGGAATTAACTTCTTATTACTGAAAATGACACTATGCATCTCTCTATCACAATCTTGACAAGGTTAAAAAATAAGTTGGAACTTTTTATTATCAAAATTAAACAAAAAAAAAATTCTAAACCTGAAAATTAGAAACTTCAAAGCACCTAATATTAATTCTCATAATAATGAAATCGACACTAAAGTGAGTATAAAAAACCAGTCTTGCATTATTTCAGTCTTCTTGGTTTTGAAACAAATCGACTGCTCGATCGTTTACAGGTAGTTTCCCAAAAAACCCTCCTGTTAGTGGGCATAAGTGGACCAAGCTTTTTGAATATAGCAGATTTTCTTTCACTCATGATACCCCTCGGAACAAGCTGCACCGACAAGCGTGGACTCGCCTCGATACATCAGGCACAACTGACGGCATTCCCTGCATACTTTGCCCCCCCTCACTTCATCTCCGTTCAGAAATGTTTAGTAGTAAAGGCACTAACGCCAATGTGCCTTTTTTATATAACATTTATAAGCGTTAGGGGTAAATAGAAAGGGCATAACTGCCAGTTGTGACTTTTCTTTCTACATTAATTGCTAAAGTGTTCGTATAAAAAATAAGCACAATTGCCACATAAGCCTTTTATATTTGACGTACGTCAGTTATGCCCTTTCAATTAAATATATCACTAATAAAAGGGTGAAATAAAAGTCATATCTCACAATATGCCTTTTTATTGTAATAAAACTTAAAAAATGATGCAATTGTCCCCTTTAAGCTTATGCTATCTCTGTTTATTTTGTAGCTAAAAATCCACAAAAAATCAGGCAGATGGGCCTTTTTTTCCTGATTCCGAATATAAATTATATATAACTCATTTTGACAAAAAGTGTTAGTTGTGCCCTTTTTCGGTAACACGGCAGATTAGGACAAAAGCCTTTTAGGTACTTGCAACATTCAGCCTTGCAATCAATCAATTAAACTTCAAATTCAAACCACAACTTCTGTTCGCAGACGTCAAAAATGCATTGTGACTTTTAGGCCATTGGGACATTTTTTTTCCGAAAAAAACCGTGTGCCTGCTATAGTATGTTTAATATTTAATTCTATAGATAGTTCAAGGACTATATAGTGTAACCAGCGCCCAATAGTTATTAGGTAAGTAACATTTTGCTTGTTGTGATTACGTAAAATTCCGATGGGAAGAATCCAGTTTTTTAAAGATGGATCAAAACAATACTTGCAGTGCATTTTATTAGTTTTTCTTAGATTTAAGAAGATGTCTTCTAATCAATAATTCATCACTTTCAGTGTAATTTAATTTAAAAATATTGAGTGTGCTGTGGGTGCGATATATGAAGTTATTGATTTTTTCTATTGGCGAGCACTTACGTTTAAAAAGCTCATTGAGATAAATGTTACAATGAGAGACGAGGCCGACCTAATTATTCATAATACCTACGTGCTCCAGTGTTATAAAATTCCCATATGTTATATTATAATTATTAAATAAAGATACATAAACTTCTAATCAAAGTATTTTATAAATAAACTGCTGTCAAGTCTCCTGTTTCTATGCCTTTATTTAGTGTGTACTAAATAGTGTTAAAATAAAAACGTTCAAGCTACTTCATCTAAAAAACTAGTGTCATTTTTACCAGCAATCTGTATTTTATATCCTTTAAATTAATTCTATACATCCTATACATTTGAAATATTATTTATTATATACTTTACTGTCTATACAATGATATAGATTAACTATTATTTTAAATAACACCTTCATTGGATACTCAGCCATTAATGTGAACAATATTTTAAATATCATTTCTTTTACAGCTCTAAATAAATCAGAATGCCGGAGAAGCCAGCACCACCACCAAAAAAACCAGTGGTGGCTCCAATCACACCACAGGTGTAAGTACTACTTGTCATGGTAACTCTATTCATTCAGTAAACCTCAAGAGAACGCAGTTGTTCGCTCTCTCATTATCTTTCTATAGAGTCTCTAATTACGGTATTCAAAAGGTAGCCACATATCAATGAACTTTATTTAGCTACACATTTTAACATAAAAAATTTAAAGTGAAATTTATTTGTTGCTGGTATGTAGTCCTAGGGTATAAGCACCCTCTCACTTGAACCAACCTTCATGGTTCGAGCCAACTTTCATCACTTTATCCCTTGACAGGCTTAGCAGCTTTCCACAGGGAATTTCTGATAGGGAAAACGTGGTCCTAGAATGCAAAAGGCAGCTGTTGGTCAGAGATGTAGAGTCCATAAAAGTCTGCACCATAGAAGGGGAAGTCATAGGATGATTATCCACATAAAAATATATTTAAGTAGTTAACTAAATTTAAACAATCTTAGCATGTCTTTTATCCAAAAATTGTCTAAAAAATTTATTTAAACATGTTTACAATTAGGTTTCTTTTTTATTGAGATAAACTAGTGCTTGACTGCGATCCCACCTGATGAGCCAGCACCAATCTTTGATGAGCTATTTACTTAAAACAATGTTAGGTAAGTAATTAACTAAATTTAAATAATCCTTGCATGTCTTTTATACAATTTATTTTAAATAAAAAGACATACCAAGATTATTTACGTTTAGTTAACTACCTTTTCATTTTTTATTGATATAAACTAGTGCTTGACTGCGATTCCACCTGATGGTAAGCAGTGATGCAATCATTGATAGTGAAGCGCACTAGTTTATTAAGAGCCTATTCACTCTTGCCTTAAAGACACCTTAATTGTAATCTGACAAGAAGACCGCAGCAGGCAAATTGTTCCAGTCCCTCGATGTATGCGGTATAAACAGATGGATTATAGTATTTTAGGTCGAAGTTACATTTCCTTGGTGCAACTTGTACGAGACGTATATCTAATAGTAGACTGCTATAGGCTGTGTTGATTGGCAGAAACTGCTATATTAAGAAAACTATCTTCTGCAGTTTCACTCTCATGTGGGTGGGGTCGTAGGGGTGTTCTTATATGTATAGTCTATAGCTTTCTCAACAAATAGGCTGTCTAACTTTAAAAAAAATTTCGATACGGACCATAGTTTCTTGGGTACGATATAATCATGGCGGTAAAAATCTTCTCTTTGAGGGTTGGCTGTAGAGACGTCACAGCGTCCTTACTCTCTGCATGACGCAGGTATTCACCAGACATCGTAAGTTCGGGAGGTTCCTGCACCTAATTCGTGCGGAAGAAACGCCTGAGTGTCACCGACCGAAGCACCGCCGTGTACTCGTGGTTGGCTGTCCGGTAGCCTTCAGGACCGGACGGCTGGACAGTGAGAGCGCGTTTCTCACACTCCTGAAAGAGATGTCAGCAAAACCGTAAACGCCTAGCGGGACCGAAGCCCACCAAGGCCATGGGTTGGCTTCCGAACGGGAAACCCGTAGTTCTGTAATGCTAGGCAAAGAAGCAACATAGATATGGTTTAATCACTAAAAGTCTGACACGACCGCTCCACACTAAAGCGAGAGAAATAATAATAAATGGAAGAATTCCCACCTTAAAAAAAAAAATAACATCTTACAACAACTTGCCTAAAAAAAAAACAACTAAAAGCAGTGTGTGCTTACGTTATGAAGTGTCAATGTATAATACTCGGCACTAATCGCAATCATAAAAAGCACAACAAAGTATTCTTATTTCTGTTAACAGCAGCTATAAGACTACATTAACATATGCAAATTGATTTTCATTACATTGTAATTAACTTTTTTAAAAAGGACCTTTGGCTCCAAGAAATAGTGTTCATTTTGCTGTGACATTACTTTTCAAACACCACTTGTAATGGAGTGACCTTCAATACAATCACTTCTGACTCAACTTAATAGTCTTATGATATCCACTCTATTATTTTTAAAAACATTGATCCTAGAAAATGTTCTTAAATTAGATGCAAGACACATTATTATGAAGAACAAGTATTTTTTTTACTTTATTACCATTCTCAAGCTTAAGTTTATTTGTTTTTTACGAGTTTGGTTTCCAATTTAACATAATGTAGCTAAATATTAAAAAAAAACTACTACTACTACACTACTACTACTACACTACTACTACTACTACGACTACTTAAACTTTTATCTCATTTAGATGGCTTGGTCTTTAGATGAGTGTGTAGTCTGTATAGGTTCTTGTACATTTTTTTTCCTGTGTGGCAGTGTAAAGTCGGAGCGCTCGGTGTCATAAGAAACTGGCTTACACACGCAGAAAATATGTTTTCAACCCGTTTTCGTGAAACATAATATCTATACGAGTATCTTACACGAAGTAACTATCTGTTTGATTTTCTCAACCCAGATACTGGGTTCAGTAACTACTCATAACAATAGGTTATAACTTATAAGTGAACCATTTTGAAATCAAACACTTCTTAAATAATTTTGCTAAACGGTCTTTAAATCTGTAATTAGGTAAGTAACCAATTACAAATTTAAAGACCGTTTAAACAAATAACAGGCAGGTGTCCGTGTTTATTTTTGTAGCTTTTTTTTGTACTAAACAACAAAAAACACTAAAAATAAATCTTTTGCGATAGAAAGAGTGGGCGCGTGGTGGAAATATCTCTCTATCTTTACACTCGTTACATAATGGCGGTGACATGACATGTAGTTTATGAATTTTTCTATTACTTGATGGTTTCCCTTTCTGCCAAATTTAAAGTTTCGATTGAATGCGGCGCCCAGCCCTCTTTCTATACAAATTGAATGGTGATTAATTACAAGACAGATTCCATGAAAGACCGGGAGTCATATTCGACCGTAGGCTCACTTTCACGATCACATCACATCCACTGCTAAGGAGTCCTTCGGGCGCCTTGGCGTTGTTTTAAGGAACTGTCAACCTGTTTTTGGGCATTGGTCCGAAGCAAACTAAAAAAGCATTCTCAGAAAAAAATACAAAAAACATTGCTCAGAAACCTTTACAAGCACTCATACGGGTTTATCCTCACTAAATTCCTGTTGGGTTACTTAAACCGCTCCGTAGAAGTAAGACAGTTGCGTGATCAGTTAATTGTAGTATTTAAATTTTTTTGGGGGTTATTGATAATCCTGATCTGCCCAATAAAATCTGCAATCTCGAACAAATATTCGCCTCGGTCGTTTTATTTAAAATAAAATAAATAAATAAACTTAGGTACTTCATTTTGAACGAATTTAAAAAATATTTTATTTTCAAGTTTTAACGAAGTTACTTTTTGATGCTGATAATGAAAAACATGAGTCAAGTACTCAATTATGTAACAAATGGTATAGGTAATTTAGAATGTTACAATTATGTATACAATTTATGAACCCAAATTCGTATTATTTTAGAAGAAACGATATCAGATAATGTGGGCTAACACAGGAGGTTGATGATGAAGCCATATCAGATAAATTATGATCTGATTTTCAAGTGATCTCCAGATAAAGTCGGTAGTTCTATTTATCTTTTAGGATCTTAGCATTCTAAAAATATGATTGACTTCATGATTTTTCGTAATCAGCTAGTCGGCAAACTAACCAAACGAAATAAAAGACAAATATTGCACATAAAAAACAAATTTATTATTTTTCAGTAATGGCCAAACTTTTTTAATTTTTCTAGATTTACGTCACTTGCAAGTTCTCTGCTTTTTAAAATATGAGAAATCATCAAATAATTTCTACCACTCTGGGTGGAGCGAGAAAGAGTGTCAGACTTTGGCTGACTAAAATCTTTGCTGTGTTCCTTCAGTTGCGCTTTGCGCCCAAAGGCCATGGTAACTCTTTCGAACATTACCGCAGTAAGTATTGTACTGTATTGACGTTCCTGCAAACAGAAAAACGATACTGCAACGCGGCTTGTTTATAGCAAAAAATATATAATTATACTACATACTTATGTGCAGTTTTGAATCTGTAAAAAAAAAATAATTATGTTAGTGATTCTCGACCCGAATTAATAATAAAATAGGTAGGTTTTTTTTTTTAATTTTATTCTTATTTACCGAAGTCGCTAAAAGCGTTTCGTCGAGTCAGTGGGCAGAGCCTCGTAAAGGCTGTCACACTCAAGCACACAGCGACATGACGCGATAAACCGCAACGGGTGATTGATTTTTTAGGGTTCCGTAGCCAAATGGCAAAAAACGGAACCCTTATAGATTCGTCATGTCTGTCTGTCTGTCCGTCCGTATGTCACAGCCACTTTTTTCTGAAACTATAAGAGCTATACTGCTGAAACTTAGCAAGTAGATGTATTCTGTGCACCGCTTTAAGATTTTCACACAAAAATAGAAAAAAAGCAATAAATTTTGGGGGTCCCCATACTTAGAACTGAAAATCAAAAAAAATTTTTTCATCTAACCCATACGAGTGGGGTAAGTATATATGGATAGGTCTTCAAATGTAAATGGTATTGAGGTATCTAATATCATTTTTTTCTGAATTGAATAGTTTACGCGAGAGACACTTCCAAAGTGGTAAAATGTGTCTGTAACCTGTAACTCCTAAAATAAGAGAATGATAAAACTAAAAAAATATAAATATATGATGTAGATTACCATGTAAACTACCAACGAAAATTGGTTTGAACGAGATCTAGTAAGTAGTTTTTTTTTTAATACGTCATAAATCTAAAAAAATACACTATTATTAAAACATCGATCAAAGTTACAACGAACTACAAGAACTTTTATATTATGTTACTTGCTGCTACGGAACCCTCCCAACCCGTTATTGATTATTGACCAGGTATCGTATTTTTACATGATGTGCAGATTCAAAACTGCTCCTTATATACGCAATATCTTAACCTTCCAACCGTGATAATTAGAGACACAATAGAAAGACAATGGGTGCGCGAACGCCGGCGTTCGCTTGGGGTTTAATGAATTGAAGCATCGTGTGTACCGTATATCGAATATAAATTAATTTATTTTATTTCAGTTTAATACCAAAGATTATCAATGGCGGTATTGCTGGTATTGTGGGGGTCTCTATCGTGTTTCCACTGGATTTAGTGAAAACGCGACTTCAGAACCAAACTATTGGTCCAAAGGGCGAAAAACAATATACTAGCATGTGAGTATCAATCATAATTAGTACAATCAGTCCCACTTACACATACATACATAATATACATATACACACACAGACAGGTTTCTCGCTCTTTTATTAGATAGCGGAATGGAACCTTGATTGGCGAGTGTACTAGAAAGCTCAAGCTGCTGTGATCCTAAAGGTAGCCATAAATGCTAATGTATACCGCCTGTACCGGTAAGTGTGTGTGGAAACCTGCACAGTTTTGCAACGTACACCCTCCGGTTTACCTGTATAACTCAACTGTACAGGCAAACCTGTCAGGTACACCCTAACGTGTATGGCTACCTTGATGCCTAGATCACACGTACCGAGTAAACGGGTGAGACTGTGCTCACGGCCGAGTACTCAGTACGTGTAAACACAGCGCCGAGTGCACGGCCGAGTGCTTATCTCTCCAACTCGCTTACGTCACTGTCTCGGCCGAGCAACATTTAACTGTCTCGCCCTTTTACTCAGTACGTGTGATCAAGGATAAGCCTAGCAGTCATTGTCTACTAGCCCTAATGACAATACTAAAAATGAAACCATTGCTATATTTGACAGTAACATTTTGTCTTTCAGGGTCGACTGCTTCAGAAAGACATACAGAGCAGAGGGTTACTTCGGCATGTACCGCGGCTCAGGTGTAAACATCCTGCTCATCACACCAGAGAAGGCCATTAAATTAGCTTGTAATGATATCTTCCGCATGCACTTAGCTCGCCCTGATGGGTAAGTCTTATTTTGAATTAATTTTCTTTCTCAAACTGGACATGAAGTAACTAAACAAAGATTAGATTACTACGGACTAAGCGTTTCGCCTCGTCGTTTATACTGCCAACATCGAAGGACTGGAACAATTTGCTTTCTGCAGTCTTCCCGTCCGACTATAATTTGGGTGTTTTCAAGGCTAGAGTAAATTGGCTCTTAATAATCTAGTGCGCCTCTCCACCAACGATTGCATCACTGCTTGCCATCAGGTGGAATCGCAGTCAAGCACTAGTTTATATCAATAATAATAAAAAATATTGCACCAGTGGTGGTCGAGTGGTAACGACCCTGATTTACATCCTGGGTTCAAACCTAAGCAGGTGCATTACTTCTGGGGCCAGGGTTATCCGAAAGGGCGCTCGAGCCCCGGTATGAAAGCTAGAAGGAACGGGGTGGGTCTTTTAGTCAGTAAGAGTCTGACACTATCTCCCGCTCCGCCCAAGAGCGGGGGTTGTCATTGGATTATTTTTTCCCACCATAAAAAAAGGTGCTTTACTTTTTTTGTTTATTTCTTCACCACTGGTCTCAAGACGGTGAAAAGAAACATCGTGAGGAAACCAGCATGTCCTAGATCTAAAACTCACTAGGGCATTTGAAATTCACCAACCCACATCCAACTGTGCCCGCCTGGTGATTTAACGTTCATTCCTTCTCCTGGAGAGGAGGCCTGAGTCCCAGCAGTGGAAACATTATAAGGCTATTAAATCAAATATCTAAATAGACAAATATAGAAATCTGCGAAAAGAGTATCGTCGTGTGATAGATAAGCTCAGACTAAGCTGATGACATCAGTATCTTACTGTGACATAATTTTTTTACGCAAAATTAGACCTTATCGCTTTGTGATATGATCGCACACAATAGTGCTGCCACTGCACGAGCGAGCTTTGAAATTCAAAAGTCATTTATTTAAATTAGGCTGCTAACCGTCACTGTTTGTACAACAAAAATACAAAAAACGGTCCCGGAACGCTCACGCGTAATTAATTCCTTTAATTCATGGTTTTTTAGTTGGGATGAAGGTCCGTAAGGGGCCTTTCGTGAATTACATCACACTAATTTCATGATTTTTAACCCCTCGTCCTTGTTACAGCTGGTAACAATCGTGTCTAGCAATGAGCGATTCCGAGATGTTTTAACAATCGAAAGAATCGGCGTCGTTAAAATATACCATCGAGTCGACCATTGACTCGCCGTTCTACTAAATAATCGAGATGTTTTTCGAGTCAATCAATCGCTAGTTTAAGATTGTTCGAGTCAGTCACTCACTCACCAAGTCTCGCTCGGTCACCGGGGTGAGGCGGCGAAACTCTAACTAAAGTCTAAACCATCAAGCGCCATAAACGCGCCATGTGCCAGTCGCAATAACAGACCGAGTCAAAATCGAAATAATCGAGAACCTTCGAGATGTTTGAATAATCGAATAAAACCTCTCGCTATCGCGCAGCATCGCAGCGCAATCGTGACATTTCCCCATTTAATTTCACCAAAACAGAGTGCCCAGAATAACATATTACAGCCGTTATCATTTATGAATATATATTGCAGATCCCTACCCCTCCCTCGTCAAATGCTTGCTGGTGGCATGGCCGGTGCGTGTCAAATCATCGTCACTACACCTATGGAGCTCTTGAAAATCCAGATGCAGGATGCTGGGCGTGTAGCGGCTGAGGCTAAAGCTGGTTGGTACCGTTGTTTTAGTGCAGGGATCACTACACTACATACTTATCCTTTTCTCTCAGCTTAAAGTTGCTTATTTTCGTCCTGCTGTCATCTTTATAAAAAAGATCTTAATTAGTTTAATTGCTTTTTCGTTTACTCAGTCGCGATCCGATTAGTAGATAGATAATGATTAACAACCTAGATTTGAAATGTCATTAAACAATATTAAAACAAAAAGATCATCTTGATAAATGCTACTAACCTATATGTTGTCCAAACTTTATACCTACAAAGTTTCAAAGCGGCGTGCCAGTACACTAAGTTCTTACCTGCACAGCTGATCCTGATGGTTTGTCACAGAACTTGCCATTGCGTAGTTATATTTTATCTCTATTGTTTTATTCTAAGAATACACGCGTGATCTTAATTTTTTTTTTTTAGCTGGTGCAAAAGAATTCCAGAGAGTGACTGCGTGGCAACTGACGAAGAAACTAGTTGCAGAAAAAGGTTTATTCGGGCTGTACAAAGGCGTGGGAGCTACTGCATGCCGTGACATTTCCTTCAGCATCGTTTACTTCCCGATGTTTGCCATCCTTAGCAAACTGGGAAAGAAACCAGAGGAACTTACACCACCTTTCTGGTAAGAACTCTTATGATGCTTGTACACGCTGCAAATGAAAGAGTGTATAAAGGGTGACTGGTAATTAGTGACCGATACTTAAACACGTGATTGTACTCACGATTACAAATAACTTTTCCAAAGATTTTTTTCATAATATTCATTTTTTTTGTCATGGAAAATGTTTGTAATATTTGTGTTAAGTTTGCGCCTTTTCCGGCAAATAAAAACTTTTTCTTTCTTAACATTCGTTTTATCACAATAATAAAACAGCTGTTTGAAATCCGCGCGCGCGCGCCTGCTATCGATCAACTGTTAACCGCGTTTTGTTATTGTAGACCAGTGCTGAAGCCGTTGAAAATAGTAAAAAGTGAAATAAAACCATAGTATGATGAGACCCATTGAAATATGAAAAAATTATAACAAAAATTAAAGGAAAAATAATTTACGGGTGATCTGAGGTCGGGAAATGGATGGGTGTGCGTTTTTAAGGGTAAAAAACAGTTTATCTCGATTTCCGGCAAAACTACAAGTCCTATGGAATAAAGTTAAATAGCAAAGTTGTAGGTATAAAAAGATCTACAACTTTAGTATTTACACTTTTTTCGCGTAACCTCAAAATGTATGTGAAACATTCAAATAACTAAGTTTTTAGTTTTTTATCTTTTACATAAATTATTATTTTTCCACGAAATTTGATGGAAACTTACCTTTTTATATCCCAAACACATTGTATTTTTTTTTTTTAATATTTATGTTTTCACCTTTATTTTTACATAATATCGAAAAAGAACACTTAATTTTCAATCGAAAATTCTCACGTCAAAATTTCTGCTTTATTAAAAAAAATCGATAGGCTTTTTGTTAGTTGAAATCTCTACATTCTGACGGTGTAAAAAAAAAATCATTACTATGGTAAAATTTCTCAGAAAATGCTAAAAACGAAAAAAACTCGGACTCCTTAGCTGTACTCAGAATGAATGTGTCCCCGAAACATTATGTGTGTCGCCATCGGAATCGGAGTTGGAACCGGAATCGAAATCGGAATCTGAATCAAATTAGATATGGAACCGGAATTGGAACCGTATCGGAATCGGTATCAAAATCGCTACCAAAACCGGTATTTGAACCGGTATCAGATCTGGTATCAAAACCGGTACCGGTATTGGTACCGTCATCGGAACCTGTAAAGTAACTGGTATCGGAACCGTTATCTGAACCGATACTAGACCTCGTATCGATACTGGTACCGGTACCGGTATCAGTACCGGTCTCGGTACCGTCATTGTAACCGGTAACGGAACTAGTATCTGACCCGGTACTGGAACCGGGACCAGACTGGACCGGTATCAGATCTGGTATTGAAACCGGTACAAGTATCGGTACCTGAATCGAAACCAGTATCGGAACCGGTAACGATACCGGTATCGGAACCGATATCGGAACTGGTATCGGAAACGGTATCTGAACCGGTATCAGACCTCGTATCGAAACCGGTACCGGTATTGGTACCGTCATCGGAACCGGTAATGGAACTGGTATCTGACTCGGTACCGTAACCTGTATCTGGACCGGTATCGGAACCAGAAACGGAACCGTTATCCGGTATCGGAACCCGTATTGGAATAGACATCGGAACCGGTAACAGATCTGGTATCGAAACCGGTACCAGTATCGATACGAGGTCTAATACCTTTTAAGTATTGATTTTTTTAATTATTTTGATAATTTTAGTGTTTTTTATTTTTTGTCAAGTCGGTTTTTTTTTAAGTTTTTTATTTCACACTTTTTAGTTGCAATACACTTACAGCCAGAGATCTTTTTCTCATGACAATTCGAATTAACTCAAAACCTGCTAGAATACATTATTTTATTAAGAAGTTCCAGTGCCTACCTCCCACCTTCCGGCTCCATCATTAGATCAGTTCGATAGTACCTTATAGTCAAAGTGCATCTTATGACAATTCTAATAAGCCCAAACACGGCTAGGATACATTGATTCATTACGGAGTTCCGGTGCCTATCTTCCGGCTCTATCATCATCATCAGATCAGTTCGATAGTACCTTATAGCCAAAGTGCATCTCATGACAATTCTAATAAGCCTAAACACGGCTAGGATACATTGATTAGTTACGGAGTTCCGGTGCCTATCTTCCGGCTCCATCATCATCGTTAGATCACTTCGATGATACCATTTTAACATAACTATTCAGAACCATTCATTTATTTGTATTGTCATAGTCGCAACTACTCGTATGTTCGTTGCGATATCAGTTTGAGTATGAAGTTCCGTTGGCCATTTCTGATTTCTTTACCAGTTCCACCAAATCAAATGCCACTTTTTGACTGTAAATGCTTAAGTCCTTGATGAAAATACCAAAATGACTATATAGTTGCCTATAATATTTGAGGAGTTCCCTCGATTTCGCCAAGATTCCATCATCAGATCTCGACTTGGTGACTACTTAAAACCATTTGAAAAGTACGCCCTTTCCAACAAAAAAAGAATTTTTCAAATCGGTTGGCAAGCGACGAAGTTATACACGAACACATAAAAAAAATACAAACATCCGAATTGAGAACCTCCTTCTTTTTTAGAAAACGATTAAAAATGTACAAATTCATTAAAATACACATATACAGAATTAACTATAACTAAATTCAATAAGATAGACCAGTTTTTAAACGGTTTTATTTAGCTCACCCCGTTTGTTTTATTCTTTGGTCAAATTTAGTAATTCAAATTTCACCCTCTTCCTGTCAACCGATTAATCTGAAATTTTGTATACACTTTGGATTTTGGTGACAATACAATTATGTTTATTCATTATCATTATAAATTCAAGATGGCCGCCGCTACAAAATGGCGGATAATTTATGTTTTATTAATCCCATCAATATGGGTATCAAATGAAAGGGCTCAACAAGCAGAATACAATATACTATAAAAAATTGAAATCCAAGATGGCGGCCGCTACAAAATGGCGGATAACGTAGGTTTTATCAATCCCATCAATATGGGTATCAAATGAAAGGGCTCAACAAGCAGAATACAATATACTATAAAAAATTGAAATACAAGATGGCGGCCGCTACAAAATGGCGGATAACGTAGGTTTTATCGATCCCATCAATATGGGTATCAAATGAAAGTGCTCAACCAGTATAATACAATGTACTATATAAAATTAAAATCCAAGATGGCGGCCT
Source organism: Mythimna ferrago (assembly GCA_910589285.2). NCBI lineage: Eukaryota > Metazoa > Arthropoda > Insecta > Lepidoptera > Noctuidae > Mythimna > Mythimna ferrago. Next base: position 11,949,133 of record OU342695.1, read on the forward strand.
CTACAAAATGGCGGATAACTTAGGTTTTATCAATCCCATCAACATGGGTATCAAATGAAAGGTCTCAACAAGTAGAATACAATTTACTATGCAAAATTGAAATCTAAGATGGCCGCCGCTACCAAATGGCTGATAACAATTTTTTATCAATCCCACCAATATGGGTATCAAATAAAAGGGCTTGACAAGAAGAATACAGTGCACTATACAACCTCAATATTTAAGATGGGCGCAGCCACCAAATGGCGTATAATAATAAGATTTAAATTTAGAAATTGAATCTGTAATTTAGGTATCTGATTAATCCAGCCTGAATCCACCACCCAAGTCAAGATTTTGTATCGTGTTGAGGACTGTGTGGCGTTAGGGTGGCTAAAAATGATACGTCGTTAGCGTTTTCCCCTCAAGACTCAGGCGATAATAATAATACGTAATAATAATTATCATACAGAATGCGAAATAAAAACTAAAAACTAGAAAATAAAAATAGGTAAAAAAACTTTTTAAGTTAAACGGTTTTATGTTAAACATACATTGCAATGTTTAAGATAAATGTACTAAAAACCAAAAAATTATAAAATAGATACAGTCGTGGGAATTATAAACATATGCATAGACTAGACTGAAATAAAACCGTGGGGCACGTCAATTGTCTACAAATTAATTAACATTTTAATCAACGATTGTAGACAATTGACGTGCCACACGGTTTTATTTCAGTCTAGTCTATGCATATGTTTATAATTCCCACGACTGTATCTATTTTATAATTTTTTGGTTTTTAGTACATTTATCTTAAACATTGCAATGTATGTTTAACATAAAACCGTTTAACTTAAAAAGTTTTTTTACCTATTTTTATTTTTAAAGCTAACATCAGTTTCGTAAATTAATTTTGGATCAAAATATAAATTCCCAAATAAATGCCTTTCGGGCAGGAATTTATGGGCATCTATTGGGAATTTTCCCAATCCGCCCCAAAATGCCGGAAATTTTGCCCATCTCTACCCGTAAATTATTTTTCCTCTCATTTTTGTTATATTTTCTTCCTTTTCCAATGGGTTTCATCCTACTATGATTTTTTTTCGTTTCAAAAATTATCGACACTGGTCTATTGTGATAAAACGAGTGAGTGAAAAAAAAGTTTCTTTAGTAAATTTGTTTGTAATCATGAGTACTTGAATCATCTGTTTATCGGTCACTAATTACCAGTCACCCTATACAGAGGAGCTATTTGCGCGAATAACTTGATATATTGCATTTTTTTGCAATTATAATGAAATAGTAATAATATCTGGCTATGATGGTCCCAATGCGACATCTGCAGGATTACCAAGGTTACCGACATAGCCCCAAGAATCACCAAACTTAAGTAAAAGTGGACTGGGCATTTTTTTCGCACAACAGATGGGCGATGAGGCCAAAAGGTTCTAGAGTGATGACCACGCACGGGAGAACGCAGCTTTGGTAGGTCACTCACAAGGTGGACCGACCCGATGGATGCGAGACGCACAGAACCGTTCGTTGTAGCGACTTTTGGGGAGGAGGCCTAAGACCAGCAGTGGGCATCTTCCAACTGAAATGATGATGATGATGTTGATGAAAGCAAATGCCTCTTCTCACACGCTTGCACAAGGCGAGTTGCTGATAATTTAATTCTTGAAAAAACTATAAGCTCACATTTTTAGTGACAGTCAAGAAAAACTTAAAAAGTAATAAATATAGCAATTTTCTAGTCTTTTCTTTTAATTCTATACGAATTTGTCGACCGTCATTTACGGTATCAATTTTTTTTCTTTCTCTTTCTGCACCGCCGCTATCTGTTGAACAACAAGCCGGTACTCTGTCTAGCGGATTAGGCGCACAATGCCACATTCGCAAAATGACATATTGACGCAAAATGACTTTTCGCAAAATGCCACTTTCGCATAATGCCAAATTATCACTTCGAACTCAGTATTTTATTTATTTGGACGTTAGTATGTTTTTAGGGAAAGCCATCTGGCTAAAACTTAATAACTGCTTGATAACAAGTATAGCATGATGATAATACACTGATTGAATTTATTAAACATTGATTACATGTCACTGAATACTTTAGTTAGTTAAAAAAACTTAATAAAAATGAGCGGAGGTAGGTAAGTAATTTGGAATAAAAAAACTAATTAGTTTATTCACAGGGTAAATAACATCAGTATAATAACAGTATTTAGATCGTCCACTTGGCGAAAATTTTGATAATTATTTTAGTTTACGTTTTTATTTTATTTTAAGTTAAAATAAGTGAAGTGTTTTCCAGTATTTAATCACAGTTATACAACTGTGATTAAATACTGGAAAAAATTAATTGGTATTATTTTTTATTCATAAATTTATTAAAAAGCCCACTGCAAAAAGTAAATAAGTTATTTTAACAATTTTTTAAAATTTTAATTTACGTAAATCGCACATTATGCGATAATTATGATTTTTTTAGAATGTGTCATTTTGATAATGTGACATTTTGCTAATGTGGCATTTTGAGAAAAGTCATTTTGCGAATGTGGCATTTTGCTAGTGTGGCATTTGGCGAAATGTCATTTTGCGAATGTGGCATTTTGCGTCAATATGTCATTTTACGAATGTGGCATTGTGCGCCTAATCCTGTCTAACAGATAGTGTCTGTTTAGACATTTTAGCTTAGTGAGACACCTTTCCGGTAGGTGTCTCAATCCGTCCTATTTGTTAGGAAGGATTGAAGAAAACCGTTTGACTCTTGGAAGTGTACGAATGTTCCGTGAATCGCAGGTGGTCGTTCCTGTCAGGCTGCGCAGCCGGTTCTTTTGCAGCGCTGGTGGTGAACCCGCTAGACGTGGTGAAGACGCGCCTGCAGACGCTCAACGTCACCAGCGGCGACCGGCAGTACAAGTCCGTGGCGGATTGTATCTTGTAAGTCCTACGCCTATTCTAATATCATAAATGTGAAAGTAACTCTTTCTGCCTGTCTGCCTGTTTGTTTCTTACCATTTCACGTGAAATGGTTAATTGCTGAACAGATCTAGGCGAAACTTAGGGGTAACACACGGGTTGGCAGAGATTGTCCTGGAATATACTTTTATCGTTCCCACAATGATAGTATATTCAATACACAATAAAATATGCAGCAATACTATCGTATTGCCGCGACTGCAAAATTTTTAGCACGGTTTGACTATGGTCTGAATCATGACAGAGAGGTATTTTAATTTTCATACCACCTGTTCGAAAATCTGAATTAAGTCATTATTACTCTGCATTGAGACCCTACTAATGACGGCTGTAACCGAGCAATATAGTACTGAATTTTCTTATAATCCGCTGGTCAATAATCTGATTTCAACATGAAACCTAGTCATTCGTTTGAAAACTACAGCGGTGGCCGAGCAGTACAATTCGCAGTGATAATTGAGAGCATGCTACGAGAAGTAGCCTTCTGGAGTGGAGATAATTATTTAGATAGAGAATCTACTGCTTTCCTTGAGCATGCATTAAGGGGATAAAATAATGTTTTATGTCATTGATGTCATATTGAATCCCGACTATGTTAAAAGATTCCAGAGATACCGTGCATAGTTTAATTCACGAGCGAAGCAAGAAGTTAATGCTAGATTCTGAATGCAGTGTGAGGCATTCAAGCTTGTCCCAGGCAAAGTTACCTTTATCCCCGGGTGCATACTCTATATCACAAGACTTATTATACCGTTGGATAATTTACGATATTCATGCATTTTCACGACTTGAAAAATCTTCGAAATTTTAGCAATATACTTTAGTTTGGATCTCCTCCATGGAATGTTTGAATGAAACAAATTCCGAAAAATGTATGTGTCCACATCAAACGTAGCTTAGAAAAATTCAACTTACAGGCAGATAGACACGGAAAACGAATTTGTTTCATATTATTTTTTCTACGCAGCAAAATTCTGAAGCACGAGGGTATCAGAGCGTTCTTTAAAGGCGGCGCGTGCCGAATGATCGTGATCGCGCCGCTGTTCGGCATCGCACAGACCGTGTACTACATCGGAATCGCAGAATACTTATTGGGATACAAACGCACCACAATCGTCTAAATTGTCAACAAACGAAGCTATAAAGCTTCTATCACTAAAGGACCTATTACACTGCGCAAAATATCGCGTGCGATATTCCGACTCCTACTATTTTTCATTCATAGAAAGACAGTCTAACCCCTATTACACTGCGCGGTACGTTGAACCATAGACTAGATACGTCGAACCATAGACAAAACGAGTCTGAATAACGCGTAGTGTAATAGATCCTTTAACTATTCATATTTATTGAATTGTTTATTTGTATCTGTTTGTGAACAGTTTTATTTACTCCATTTTCTCAAAATGAGTTACAATGCATTTTTTTTAATAAATATTTTTTTTTCCCTTGTTTGCGTTATTTAATAAATTATTATTTATTTATATTTGAAAACATATTTTATGATGAAGATAACATCTTTTAACACATTCAGGTTCCTAGGTTCATTCAGAATCATTAATGTTTCTTAATAATTTATAACACACATTGACTGTCTGTTATCAACACTACATATTCTACCTACATTTTATTATGCAAGTGCGATACAAATTATTTTGTTTAGAAAATCTGATTTACTTCTCTTTTTGTTGTACATGACTAGTTATTATTTTACTTTATTTATCAGTAGACTAATACTAATGTTGAATGTAACACTTTCATGTAATCGTGATATTTATTAATTGTTTGGTGGAACAAGAGGTTAGTACGCTTATTGCGCCCGTGGCATAATGTAAATCTTATTTGATCAACCTAGTACTTCTTTCCAAACATAAACAATAGAGGTCTGTAATTAATATATTTAAGTAATGCAAGATCCCTGATAATATAAATTACATCTATTTAATTCATTAATACCCGCGCGAACGCCGGCGTTCGCGCACCCATTGTCTTTCTATTGTGTCTGTAATTCTCACGATTGAAAGGTTAATTTCTAGCTTAATATCTACTCACCCTGGATGAGTTTTCGCTTTGTGCGAGAGGAGCGAGCGAAAGGCTAATATAATCTAGTTTAAATGGTTGATTGCAGTGATAAATAAATACAAGACCAGTTATTTACCTTTACTTTTGATTTACGACGTGCCACAGAATAGTATAATTTTAGATAACGCAATTAACAAATATTAAGTATATTTATTAGCTTTAAATAACCATTTGCCGAAATATTAGATACAATTAAAAGCTTTTAAAGCAAAGTTTAGCTCAAAATTTGTTAATTTACTTTTATTTCACTTTAAGTGAATAATTAAGTTGGTGATATTATTGTTATTTTTGCTGCAAAATTGTCTTTATTTAACTATTTGTTTTTATATTAAAATAACTCATATGAAAGGGCTTGGATTATTGAGTGACCACTGACTAAATACTGTAGCATAAAAAACGGCACTTGTGGTTAACTAAATTATAGATCTAATTTGTGAAAATAATGTGGCCGCTGAGTAAGTGTGAGTTGATTCTTTAAAAGTCAATTATCTTCGAATAGTATGGTCAGTATTTGATATAGAATATAGATAAAGGCTGAATAACTAATGGTAAACTATTCTCCTTCCTTGTCATTTTGGTGCAGCGCCTGTACAAAATAAATAGCCATATTTTATCACACACTGCGCTGTTAATATTTACGAAGCTACACATATAAGTGGCATCATGCGGTGCATCCATGACAATCAACTCTCTAGCAAGTGCCGTCTTGACGCCAAAGTTTTGTTTTCTTTTATTTGTATCACTTTCTTAATGGGGTATTGACTTTATTTTCTTCTGCCATTTTAACATTCTCTATCAAATTAACAATACTTCCATTTTGTGTGTATAACAATAGTCAATAATGTGTTTTTAGTTTTACACTAGTTGAGTTTTAAAAGCAAGCTGTAGAAAAAATACCGGCTGTAACTGAACTATGCATTTAGTATGGTAATGTTAGGATTGTTATATTTAATGTGAGTTAAATGGTATCTGTGCAGATTAATCTTTTTTTTAGCTGATTAACCTGCATCATGATATTATTTATTATTTCTATATTCTACCCTTATTAATGTTGCAGTTGTCACCAGACCAATGAAATTACTAGATGGTCCAGGTTTAGCTAACTAAAGACACTTTATTCGGAATGTTTTTTTCTATTGTATTTAACATGTCTTTGGTCTTTGAATCATGTAAAAAAAATTTGATTTCGTGATTATGCTTTTACATTATACATACATAATACGAGTAATTACATTTATGAATTGGGAAAAAATCCAGCAAAAGATCAAATATCAATAACTTCTAAAGAAGAACACAATATTAAGAGACAATAATACAATCAATTACAGTCCTATAACTCTTATGATATACTAGGGCATTAAAATAGATATGGTAATTACTGATGCTAATACTTGTTCACTAATCTAAGTAATTACCAGATAATGAGGGTCGCCACAAAAAAATAAGAAAAGTGAATAAACAAACCGTTGTAGGAACTTCGATACAACCTTCGAACTGGTAATGATTACAAGCAGATAAATTGCAATTTTACATAATCATATCTCGTTTTGAAAGGTTACAGCAATGTGGGATAAACAATGATAAATGATTTAATAACAAATTATGTAAGTGCAATATTTTGTACAAATCTTTGTTATTATAAAAAAATCAATCAATGAAGTCAGAAGAACGTAAGTTTCTTTTTCTAGAAACTAAATGTCAGATCAAAATAATATTATATTTATCGATATTATGATAACTGTTTAGTCATGAATAGCGCCCATTTAATATAAATCTGTAATGTGTCCATCTAAAATAGTAACATAACAGGTATTTATCCTAGTATTTGCTTAGATAGGTGTATGTAAATTAATTGTTTGCATATAAAGACAACACGCTCTTGTTATAAGCATTATTACATCTTAAATGTTACTAGTATAATGTTATATAAAGATCAAATGCACAGTTTCATGCTGTTGGCTTTGCTGCGGTCTAGTTCATTAAGCTTTAACATCGTAAATGGCTTTGTTTCTTTAGAGATAAGTCTTCCAGACGGTCATTAGTGTTTACAACGGTAACTGCTAAAGCTTAGTAAATTAGACTGGTGACCCTAGGTCAGTGTTTCAAGACAATAATGTTTGTGTAGTAGTATGTGCTGAGTGTTATCACTTGTTGATGTATTGTCAATTCTAATATTACGAATATTTAATGGGTCATTATTGTCAATATTAATTACAAGTCAGAAAAATAATACTTATGAGTTTTGGATCAAATTACCCATAGTCATAGTAATGTGTTATTTTTTAGAAATTCAATAGCCAAATAAAAATAAATACAAGTGTATTGTTAGTTATGTTATCTTATGTAAAGTTGACACAGTAAAAAGTCATAATTTAGTGCTTTGATTCATTTTATCCTTTTCAGAACCCTGTAAGACAAAACTTTTTTTTCGTTGGCAATCCAACATCAACTTTGAATGAGGTAAAATAAGGTTGATAATTATGAATAAAAATCTTACCTTGTAGAAAGAGGGCTCTAAAGCATCATACGTGTTTCAATTTCTTCCGCTTTTAGGCTCGCAATTAAGTGTGTCTTAGGGCCAGCGCTCACACGGCATGGCACGGCAGGTCGGGCTACGGCATGCCGTGGCATCCCGCGGTATCGTACGAAAGCCCAGCCACTCTGGCATCAATCAGTTTTGCTAATCTCTTGCCGTGTTCGGTCAGTACGAGAGACAAAAAAATTGGTTGTCTGTAAAGTCGGTTTACTGACGATAGTTGAACGTGACAACGTCTTAAGAAAATACTGATGGAATGGTAGCATTTTTCAAAAGAAAATTTTAATTTCATTTGTTTAATAGGTTTGTATGTATTAATACAAATTAAATTAAATTTTTTGAAAATTGTCAACTATAGCATAACCTACAATCGCTGCACTAGCGGACCGATGCTATTCATTTTAATGATGAAAGCACGAATATTCGACAATATATCACTGAATATATAATTAATATTGAAAGAATCATTACCTTTATCGCTGTAATTATCGTTGCTATAAACAATTGACACCACATTCACTTTTCACTGCACTTGATACTCGATCAAAACATGTAAATGTACTATAGTATAGCAGCTGTCCACGCAGACGCATCGCTCACTCAAGTAGGAGAGAGACGGATGTCGAACGCTGCCGAACGCAAAGGCCAATTGTGCTTCTTTGTCGCTCGTTCCGCGCTCTCGCTTGCACTTCAAGCTTTACATGGAACGCCTCAGAGCGAGGTAACGCCGCATGAGTCATGTTTTTTCGTGCGTGCAGCCGGCTCTATCGAATTATAAGACGTTGTCACATCAAAAACGCGCGCGTAAGTGCGTCTTTTCCCTCTCTTGCCCCCGCGCATCGACAGGACCACATTAACCGAAATGACTGCTGCGCAAGTTCCAACCATATTTCAACCCATTTAGCGATCATAATTCCTTGACACGACACATTACGTCTCGCGAAATGCAATGGCGCGCGGCGGCATGCCACAGTATGCCGCGGCGCGTCCCGTCATGCCGCGGCATCGGAGTATCGAAATAAAGTAACGTGAATTCTAAACACATTGAAATAAGATTCAAAATTACTTGATTAGTAGTAAAATTCTTTGCCATCGTGCCATGCCGGCAGTGGGCGGCGGCCCTTAGGCCTCTGCCTCGAATCTTGCGGGCAGCGGGGCGGCGGCGGCGGCGCGGGCAACTCAGACCCGTTCTCGAAAAAGCGGGCAGATAGCGCGGCACTATAGCGGCGTAGTGTAGTGTTCGTGGTTGTGTTTTTATTTGCGAACATAATGTCTCAACAACGGCGACATCTTTTTGATTCAAATTTATTCCTAACGCTCGATTGGCAAAAGAAGATGTGTACTATAGGGCAAGGAAAAGGAAAGGCGAGTTGTATAAAAATTATGAACAACAGAGACAATGTCCTGACAAATTCTACGACTAAAATAAATTGCACAGCACTGCAATGCAGACGCGCGGACGGTCACCGCTTGACTGGAGCGCACCGCTCGTTGCCCGCCCCCACGCCACTGTTTTCGAGAACCGTACCTCAAAAGAAAAAAAATCTGGGCAAGTGCGAGTCGGACTCCGTTACCTATATGTAAATAGTTCAATTCCGGAATGGAGTCTCGGAAGATTTTTCAGAATAGCAAAAGAAAACAAAAATTGTGACGTAACAAATTTACCGTTTTCAGATTTATTGCTATACTTGTGCTATAAGACCTTGCTTTATGCCAAATTTCAGGGTTCTGGGTCAACGGGAAGTACTTACCCTATGAATTTTAATTTCCTCGAGTTTCGAAATGTACGTTTTTTGCCACATAAACCGAAGTATCTTTTTTTCTCGTTAACTTACAAGTTTGATTTTTTTACAGCTTCAAGATTTAGCAGACTTGAGTATATGGTTTAAATTTCACTCGATACCTCCACGCGTTCCCGAGATGAAGGGCCTTGAGAGACAGACGGATCCTATATCCGTTTTTATACACCGCTAAATTTAGATTTTTTAATTTAATCGTTACAAATCGATGTTTCATGTACCGGATCGATCCTCCACGGGATTAAAACGATCAAAATTTAGCGGTGTATAAAAACCCATATAGGATCACTTTGTTGTTCGTCCGTCTATCATAGGGTACCTACGTAATTCCCGATGAACCCGAATCATGAAATTTGGCATAAAGCAAGGTCATAAAGCACAAGTACAGTTGCCATCACGGATCTTGAACGCTCGGCGTCAGAGTGGCGATTGCTTTGCGCATTCCATACATTGGCGAGCCAGTCGTCTTCGTTGTTAGATACATGCTGTAACGCAGTAAATGAATCAGGAGTGACGTCTATGACGCGATGGCGCGGCCAGCTAATCACTGACACTCCCCGCCCCCGCGTCGCACTTCGCACCACTAAAGAGACCGAATATTTTGACTTCTGCGCAAGTGTTCAAGATCCGTGATGGCAACTGTATAGAAATAAATACCCTGTGTTTCCTGATGGCTACAACCCGGGAATCTTTAAGTTGAGAGTGAATAGGTTTCTTCTAGGTAAGCGCGTTCCGTCGACCGTATAACGCTTTCCATCAGGTGAGATAGCGGTCAAGCGCGAACCTATCAACAATAAAAAAAAAAATGCTGTTACGTCACAATTTTTTTTTCGGCATTTCGAAAAATCTTCCGAGACTGGAATTGAACTATTTAGGCTTAACATAGCTAGGTAAGTTTGTACGGAGCCCTCAGGGCGCGAGTCCGAATCGCACTTGCCCAGTTTATTTTTTCGAGGTTGATCTCGGTAAAATCAATCAAATAATTTCTTCCGCTCTGGGTGGAGAGGAAGTGTCAAACTTTTACTGACTGAAACCCACCTGTCCTTTCAGTTTACGCTACCCATTGCTCGCTGTCTGCAAACCCGTACCTCGACCTCAGACTCCCAATTTCGGGTCGCCTCTTGCGGCGGCGGCTGGGTTTCACCTACCTCCTTCGCTCGAATTACTGCTTCGCGGAGGTGTCTATTCTCGACCCATGCCATGGCCTGACCCGAAACCCAGACGCGAGAGTTCGCAGCCGATGATCAAACCTCCACGAGGACACAGCGGCGTTACTCCATCAAAGTGGAACCGCGCCCCGCGCCCGTTTTGCTACGTAATAATACATTAAAGGTCTCTATCGACACGACTACATGCATACCGTTACCAGTTGAAATAGCTACACGGCGCAGATACATAATAATCCTGTTTCCGCTACGGGAACCGTCGCCACTCCACGCGAAGGGTGCCCCTGTGGGCGCGCACTCGCAATTTCGGTCCCAATGCTCGCCATACACTCTAGCTAGGGTATACCTGACAGGTTTGCTTGTACAGTTGAGTTGTACAGGTAAACCGGAGCGTATATGTTGCACAACTCTGCAGGTTTCTATACAAGCTTACCTGACAGGTATAAATGTGCAGGTAAAACTGTCAGGTACACTTTACAGATTACCCACACATGAAACTCGACCCGACCAAGCATAAGATCTACTAGGGATGCTCTTTCTCATTTTTTTTTGTAATTTTATCGATACCTAATTGTTCTTTTTGTAGAGGATTTTATTTCTGTGAATAATAATACAAACTCGTAAAACATTTTATTTTATTTATAACTAGCTGCTGCCAGCGGCTTAGCTCGCATGATAGCAGAAAATTATTCCAAGGGAACATACTCCCGGAATAAAAAGTATCCTAAGTGCTATTCCTAGTTTTTGAGTGAAAGAGTAACAAACATCTATAATATAAACTTCGCGTTTATGATAATATTAAGAGAAAAACAATAAAAATTTCAACTTTATACATTTTTAGACCAATATGAGAAGTTGAATCAATCATTACGATAAATGCAAATATTTTGCAAAAGTAATTTTTTTCTAAACATCAATCCACACAAATATAGACAGTTTTAAAGCTAGTACAGTTTAATATATAAAACAATAAAAAAATAAGCTTTTGATACACAAAACACGCAAAATAATTTAACAAACATTATGCTTCCACTCGTATAACTAATTTTAAAGCTATGTCAGTCTTATATTCAAAATCACAATTATTTAGCTAGATAGAATATTCATTATGTACAAAATAGTTACACAACCAGATATTCTTAAGGGTACAAAACGCGCTAACTTATAACTGATGGCGGATTATGTAATTATGTGTAACAGAATAAAAATCATATAGATGAAATGCCATTACGTTACTCTGTTTGATTTTATTTTAGTTAGTAACTAAAATTGTTAAATCCATCCATCCTCCAATCCATAATCGCCAAAAAACTGTCTTGAAAGCAACAATTTTATTATTTACAATAGAGTATTGTAAGCAACAGGTACGTAATTAATCAGCCAGCTGATCAGATCTGATATTTAATCTTAATTAAATTTAATCCACAAACATTCTCCACACACAAACCTTCCACTCAGTATTCTTAAAAACCTATCATAACACACAAGCATTCTCTACAAACAAACCTTGCACTGTTTTGCATAAAATACCTGTCACAATAGTTATTTATGAATAACTGGGAAGAATTGAAAGGAAGAAGAAAGCATAGTATTACTGCCGTGGCATGTGGTATGATTTAAAACAATTTGATATACACAGTGGCACTTGGCAGGTTTCACAGCAGTACGGCGTTGTTTGTGTCTTCCTGCCCTCCCGAAGGCACACAACACAACGCTTCCGGAAATTCCGGTTGCGTGCTGCTGTGTACTCTGTTCGTTGCAGCAGAGCGGGCCAATGTGTAAAATGCAATATTGTTTGAGGTTGTTCGTGCGTAAATCTACTGCTGGAAACAGTAAACTTAGGACTCTGCGGACAATGTGAAAGATGATATGTGAGGATGGAATCTACAAGACTAAGGCGAAATGCTAAATGATCATAACGTTTTTGTGTAGATGACTCTAGAAGAATGCGAGAGTTGAAGACAGAAACATTAAGCAGGCGTTTCAAAAGTTTCATGTACCATATGGTACAACGTTTCTTTTCTATCAAATAAGGCTCGAGCACTTCATCTTTCGTGTCTACCCCCCCCATAAATTTATTGTAGTCCAGCACCATTTGCGGTTTAAATGGTTCTGGACGAGATGGCGGACGCGACGAGACTGTAGGCAAGGCAGTAGATGAACCATGACAAGTAGAAATCATGGTTACACGTTCCCTGTCTTGCCATGATAATATTGTGACATCGCCGGAATGTCTCGCTACGAATTCTCCCCTTTTAAGCGGAGCCTTATTTATTAGAATGGGAACGTCTCTATGAGAAGATCTCAAAGTACCAACGCAATCGGTACCATTGAGCTTCAGAAACCTAGCTACCAGAGGAGAACTGTACCAATTATCCATAAATAGTCTATACCCTTGGTTTAGTAGAGGACTAATGAGCTCCTTCACAACAGCTGCACTTTTAAGTACACCGGGCGACTGCCCCAAGTCTGTTGCCGATTGTTTACCGGCGTAAACAATGAAAGACCACAAATAGCCAGTAATACTCTCGCAAAGCTCAAAAGTCTTGATACCAAACTTAGCAGCTTTGTTCTGATTACACTGTCTAGGGTTCAACCTTCCTTTCAATAGGGTCAAGCCCTCATCTATAGTAATATCTTTTTGTAAAATATAATTTGCTTGAAAACTTGAATTTAAATGTGTAAGTATTGGTCTCAGACGGTATAATCGATCAGAGCTACTAGCGGCGCTAATGTTGGAAGGATTTGGATTGTTTACAGCGGGGCCGGATTCTACAAACTGTAATGCTCTACATAACATTTCATACCTTTTCCGCGTGAAGATTCGTCTGAAAACTTCCGTTTTCAGAAGAGGATCGACAGAAAAACAACTAACAACAGTTGGCATTCTGACAATCCCCAACATCATCCAGAACGAAAAAAGGCACAAAATTTCATGAATATTGGTTGGGTACCATTCAGACTGGAAAGATGCAGACGTAATATTAGTGGCATGTAAGTTCGTTTCATCCACAATTAGACCTAAGACTTCATCGTCCCAATAGGAGCGAAAAGCATCATATGCCGAATTGTAGACATAAACAGAACCGGTACGCTCTGGTCTAAAATTTTCCTCCTGGCCTTGAAAGGACTCCATAGTTGACCATTCAAAGTGGAGGTTCTGGCCTTCCAGTCTTAAGTGACTATCCTCTCCACCACTAGCGTCGTGGAATTCATCATCACTTTCGCTCTCGCTATCAACCTCTCGTTCATTGTTTCTCTCGGCTCTGGCAGCATCTTGCATACTCATCTGTCGTCTCTTCAATACATCCACTGCCAAACTTACCAATTCAGGAGGAACGTCTTCATCATTCGTCCAAATTTCTTGTAGTGGGTCTCCCACCTCCCACTGACTGTTCCCCCTGCGGCCCCGACACGGATACCTACGCTTACCTACACTCCTTCCTCGCACACCGCGTGGTCGACCTCTTCGCCTACTCATTCTTCTTTCATTACCTTCATATCTTTCACTACTATTCTTTTCATGCTCCTCACGGGACACATACAAAGCGTGGGCATCCGGGGATAAAAATGCACCATCGTCCTCCCCATGTGACGGTACGCTGCAAAAATAAATCCTTTTATCACATTTATTCTACATATTATTATTACGTCCAAATCGGTAGGATACGGAAGATGACTACTTATTCATAAAATACAGTAGGCACAACGGATCTTAAGCGCTCGGCGTCAGAGTGGGGATCGCTTTGCGCATGCCATACATTGGCGAGCCAATCGTCTTCGTTGTTAGATACATGCTGCAACGCAGAGAACGAACGAGGAGTGACGTCTATGACGCGATGGTGCGGCGAGCCAATCACTGACACTCCCCGCCCCTGCGTCTCCCTTCGCACCACTAAAGAGACCGAATATTTGAATTCTGCGCAACCGCTCAAGATCCGTTGTGTCTACTGTAGTAGATCATATGAACTTACGATTCCGGCGAAACTTTAATGCGTATTGAGGACCGTGACCTGTCGCGGGACGCTGAAGGGCGAGCCGACGGTTCATCCTAAAATATATAAACGTTAAAACCACTAAAATCCAACTGTACGGAAATATCGCGAATCGGCCAGAATAAAGTAATTACCGTTTGTACTCTGTGTCTCTGGCTGGGGCGCTCTGGTGACGGGAGAGAGTACGCGTCATTCTAAACATACAAAAAAAAAAACATTAAATGCACTGCCACGCATAACCAATAAAGCTGGAACTACATTAGAGCGACACACACATAACACGACTGATTGTCACTGATTTGTACGTAGAACGACGTCGCTCGCCGTCGCGTGGCTTGGATCAAGTGTAGCTCTACAAGTCTAGTTGCCATATAATATTCCATATGAGATTTTTCAAGTAATCTTCTAATTGTTTCCCTATTTTTCTGTTTTTTTTTTTAACTCTTGAAATGCGACTTTGTGTATCTAACTGTAACCTTTTAATTAGTTCATTGTGTAAAGCTCTGTTTACGCTCACTTTCCAATTTTAAGTCTAACACTATACTACACGTGAGGACTTGTAATTGGCTAGCTGTTTTCTATGTTTTTCTTTTTAATCAGTTTTTTTTTTATAAGCTGTAAGTCATCCAAGCTTATAAATGAATAAAATGTATGGAGACCAACGTGACCAGAACGGCGTGCGTGGCACACGTGTGCGCAGTGTAGTTCTACCTTATTTACTTATTAGCCAACCTGTGGCGTCAAACCGATTGAACGATAGGTAGGATGGTGTATGGCCAGCATTAAATCACCGCCAACTACAATAAACGCATTACCACTTGTGGCAAGCTCCCCAAAGGTTCCCGCGATGAATTATGTTATATTATTACAAACTTTAAGACAAACTAAAGTGGATTGCAACCTCATCGTCAAAGTCATCGTTTTCATCGCCACTCTCCGGTTCTACTTTCAGGTCTATCTCGTCGTATACAAGATTAAGGAAGTCCGTAGGAAGCTGTTCGTCATTGCGCCAATTTGACATGCTGTAAAACAAAAAGAGAAAAATAATAATAATAGTATTTCTACATAAATATATACCCCTGCTTCTTCTGTTCATTTTCTTTTGTAATGAAAAACATAAATATGTAAATTCATGTTAAAACTTAAGAAATAACAAAGTTAAGTATCATCTATTTAATATAATAATTACTATAAAAGGAGAAACTCACTGAATGACATATCAACGCACAGCTGAAGCTACTGGGATTAGGGACATGAAATTTTGCACTAGGTTTCCTTTTTATAACGTAGGACAGCACTGAGGGACCATCTCCACGAGCGAGAGAATCGCGGCGATATTATCGTCGTGCCACGCATTTTTCTATACACTCTTAGAACGTGTCTTCACACGGCGATATTATCGCGAGTGCGAGTGAAGTAAACCCTATCAGGATTACGACAAAACCTATAATCTGACCGTTTTCATGGGGCGATGTAGCTAAAACCATCGATTAGTGTAAAATTTTTAATGTTCCTAACAAAATTATCATGGCAAACTAAAAACGAAAAACGTATCCTTACAACCTAAGTTTATGACTCGCCCATTTGCTTATGAAACGCTAAAATTGTCAGATTATTGAAATAGGTAAACACTTTTCTGCATGGTTTTTCCGAGAATCATTTTTTTTTTACTAATCTGACGGGCTGCCCTCAAAGAACCTTTACTATATATTACGGGTTCATATGTGGTAGGGATAGGTACATTACAAGGTGCAAAGTTTGTCCCCATATGATTTTCTGACGCGCTCGAGTATCCAACAAAATCCCGATCCCGCCGCCCTACTATTAGATAACGACGTTTCAAAGCCAAGAACCGGATATGAACATGTAAGTAGGTATTTCTCATCCTTTCACGCGAATTCCGACTTATAATTACGGAACGAACGAATTCCCTTATCTACCTACGTACCCTACCTACAAAACCTTATTTAATTAATTAAACCCCAAGCGAACGCTGCGTCGCGTCGGCGTTCCTCTCTCAGTCTTTCTATTGTCTCTAATTACGGTACCTATTCAAAAGGGTAACCTTTCGAATACCGTATTGTTCAAGACAAAGCGTTCGCACTCTCATTGTCTCTTCTATTGTGTGTCTGATTACGGGATTCGAAAGGTAGAGGTAATAATAACGGTAGGTATAGTCTGTCTAATAAGTCAACAGACTTGGAAAGTATAATATTTAATGATTTAAAAAATACTTATATTCGATGCTTTTCATAAGTTTCTTCTGTTAGTAAACAATGATCTCTATCTCTTAATCAACCTTGATTATTGAACCCGTGTTGACTACATCAGATTTCATTAAATCCTAATAATTACCCAAGTCGGTTAACTTATTAGACAGACTCTAGATACTTTATAGCGGACTTTTCTAGAACTTGCCAGGCCTGATTAATTATTCTAAGTAAGGTGATTGCGCTGGTTAATTGCCGTCCAGTACCACTATTCGTCCATTTGACCAAGCTGCCACAAACACATGAGTGAAATTTGAATACAAACCTGCCTTATCGCGCAAGTTTGTACTTTTGCGATCTGTAATGTCTAAGCAACATATTATGTTATGTTGTGAAAATTTAATAAGATAATAAAATTATGTAGAGAATTAAAAAAAAAAAATACTTCAGTGGCACTTTAGCAACTGTGCCTTGAAGAAGACTTCGCAAAAAAAAAAATGCCGACGAGATAAGTTCATGGCAAGTTTAATTACCGTCAAATGTAGTAACTTGACCACATTTTTTTTAAATTTATAGTGACTATGATACAGTTAGATTTTTTTAATAGGTACCTCTATATAATTGATTTGTAACCGTAATGAACTGTTAATTCATAGTAACTATTGATATCTTTAAAATACCTTGAAATTGGCGTTCTAGACAAAGAAATATATAACAGAGATCAACTTGACACCAATTTGGCATCTTGACCTCAGTTTTCATAGTTAATTGTAGGTACTTAAATTACTTCCTATTTTAGGTCAATTTGACCATATTTTACGACATTCGACTTCGAAACGCCATTTTAAAATCATTAAACCCCAAGCGAACGCCCTATTTTGTGGTGGCGTTCGCGCTGTCATTGTCTTTCTATTGTGTCTCTAATTGACACCACGATTGAAAGGTTAATAACCAACAGTGTCACCACAGTGGAAAAAGTATAATATGTTGCTACTGGTAGTCATAAAAACCTACTACTGTTAAAATTACATGGATCACTATCTTAAATCCTATACGTAAAAAATGGTTTTGTTCGTAAAGATCACATAATATAGGCAAGTTGCCCATTGTATGTTTAAACCTATGTCAATAATAATGTCTGTTTTTTTTTTAAATCGGTGAGCTATTTGTCCATTGAAATCTCTACTTTCCGATCGATGGTGTAAAAAAACCGGCCAAGTGCGAGTCGGACTCGCCCATGAAGGGTTCCGTAGCAGCAAGTAATATAATACAAAAGTTCTTGTAATGTGTTGTAACTTTGATCGATGTTTTAATAAATACTGTATTTTTTTCGATTTATGACGCATTAAAAAAAAACTACTTACTAGATTTCGTTCAAACCAATTTTCGTTGACAGTTTTTATAGTAATGTACATCATATATTTTCTTTAGTTTTATCATTCTCTTATTTTAGAAGTTAGAGGGGGGGGGACACACATTTTACCACTTTGGAAGTGTCTCTCGCGCAAACTATTCAGTTTAGAAAATAATGATATTAGAAACCTCAGTATCATTTTTGAAGACCTATCCATAGATACCCCACACGTATGGGTTTGATGAAAAAAAATTTTATGAGTTTCAGTTCTAAGTATGGGGACCCCCAAAATTTATTGCTTTTTTTCTATTTTTGTGTGAAAATCTTAATGCGGTTCACAGAATACATCTACTTACAAAGTTTCAACAGTATAGCTCTTATAGTTTCGGAAAAAAGTGGCTGTGACATACGGACGGACAGACAGACAGACAGACAGACAGACAGACAGACAGACAGACAGACAGACAGACAGACATGACGAATCTATAAGGGTTCCGTTTTTTGCCATTTGGCTACGGAACCCTAAAAACATAGGTACATTACTACGGTAAATTTTCTCAGAAAATGCAAAAAACGAAAATCGCGAACCGATTAAAACTAGCGGTAGTGGCATTGCACGAATTTACTAACAAGATCCAATGTAAATACCTACCTTAACCTATTTGGATAGATATTACATGCCATCAAAATAACTTGTATTTTTTTTTTTGCTGAATTTCTCCTGTTCTGTTAGGGCCTTCACTAATGGAGACATTTTGTAGCTATGCAGTAGCGAAGATGTCGCGCGTTTCCATCGATACAGTCGCGATGCGATCGTCGGCTGTTTTGCGCAATTCGATTCGCGAGAAAATAAAGTGTTTGTATGTTTCGCTTAGGTACGCACTAGGGCTTTCAAATACCGGACTTTTTCAATACCGGTATTAAAATATTCAATACCGTGATCACGGTATTGAACTCATTTTTTTTTTAACTAGTGCTTGACTGTAACCCCGTCTCATAGGAACTTTAATTAGGAAATTTATAAAACCATTTAAATACGTATTTTTGTTTTCGAATCAGTGTTTATTCTCTCTTAACCGTTCTAATAAGGTTTTAGTAAGCATGGCGCTGCCGTACTGATTGTTTACCGGCGATTAGCAAATAAGGTTTATTAAAACTATAGATCTGCGTAAGGTTTAGGTTTATTTGACGCTGTTACTTTTTTACGACATTTCTAATAAGATTAAAACGCAGTTCTCAGGTTCAAGTAAGCATGGCGCTGCCGTACCTATAGTTTACTGCCTGATACATTCGATGCGTACCTATACTGCCCTTAGAGGTCAGCAAGCGTCAAGACTCGTGTCTTACTTATTATTATATGAATATTTCACATGTACTTGTTGTACCAAACTACGAATTAAATGTATAATTTTGAATTGTTTCTTCGAACACGAAAGTAGTTAATAAGTACTAATTAGGCAAAATTACTAATATTTGAAGTTAAAAAAGAAAGCCACATCCAAAGCGCTCAAATATTCAATTTGTACTTTTTAATTGTAGATCTAACGGATAACGTGATTCGTTAAAGTAAAAATGATAAACATTCGTATTTCGTTAAAGAATGATATTAAACAAAGTGGAAAATGACACAATTCTAGATGCTTCAATTTGTTGTTAATTCGTAATTCGTCATTAGTTTTTACAAAAAAAAAAAATACGATCGCGTGATTCGTTGAGAATTAAGACAAACCCCATAAAATACAAGTATTAATATTATGTACCATGTTGCTCGTCAAGATTACAAACTTATCAAAAATACACAATGACCAAGTTCACATGCACATGTTACCCGGGCGCCTTTGCGATACTGACTAACAAAACAATAACGTCGTATAGGGCCTATTACACTACGCTTTTTCAGACCATTTTAGTCTATGGTTCGACGTTTCGCGAAGAGTTGGCGCTTAAGGGCCAAGCGCCCGAAAAGTGCCATAAAACAGTGATTTTCTGAGGCCTACTCCTCCGTAACGGCTAGGTCAATTGGTTTGAAAAAAAAAAATGTTTATTATAGATTCATGAACAATAATATCAACATTTGATTTTTTCGTGCAATTTATACTTTTGTCAAAAAAAAAAAATGAGCAATTTCGCAACTTTTCCCTACTCCTTCGAAACGGCTTGGACCTTTAGAAACATTTTTACACATAAAAATTGGTGGTTAAATATTCTTCAAAGTGAACATTGCATATGTAAATCAATCAATATCTCGCAGAGAAAATGGATTTAAAGCGCTTTCCGGGCGCTGCTGGCCGCAAATAAATGCAAAAGAAAAGAAAAAAAGAAAGAAAGAAAATATGTTTATTCCGCCTATATACAAGGTGTCGTTTTGAAGCTGCAAAATATTTCAGGAGGTAATTATGTTAGTGATTCTCGACCCGAATCAATAATAAAATAAGTAGGTATTTTTTTTTTTTTTTATAACCGCGCTTTTTTTCACACACACAAACACGGAACAATAAAGGGCGTTTTCACACACACTAACTCGCAACGATAGTTTCATAAATAATGTATCATCCAATCATCATCCCGCACGCCACACCCTAGCCACGCCCCCGCGGCCATCGATCAATCGATTTAGTTTAGTGTAATTAAAAAATTAAATAACAAGTATTACTGATTATTGACCAGGTATCGTTTTTTTACATGATTATTTATGAGTTTTATTACAACCTCCTGAAATATTGTGCAGTTTTAAAACTGCACCTTGTATAGACGCACAAATAACAAAACTCAATAACAACATACAAAAGAAAGTACAAAATATAAAAGCCAGTCCCTTGTCAGGCCATGTGTGTAACGAGCTTAACAATATTACATATTGTACCATAGACAACGGAGTTGTCTAGATTATCTATTGCATTTTGACGCCGGCCATAACAGGGACAAACATAAACAAAATTAACCTAAGAAAGAGTAACTAAAACTAAAAGAAAATCATAATTATATACTAATACAATCTAAAATTATAAGTTGTGCGTCGCATCTAAGCAGGAATGGGCCGTTGCTCAGCATATCCCGTGACTCTGGGCTAATCCAGACATCTACGGTGCTGGTTTTCAGCAACCACCGTTCGAGTGACAATTTTGGCGTCCCCTCCGAGAGCAAACACTAAACAGGCTAGTACATACAAATACCTTTTAATTAATAATTCAATTTATCATCATATATATATTATTAAACCGAAACACAATTCATAATCTTGCAGCTGTCATTTTTGTATTGATGGAGGTTAGCAACAAATCGTGAATTGCATCAAGCGGGAAAGTGACATGCTGCCTCACATAATAGACACCTGCCAACAGCAAATCTCTCCTGAACGCAAGAAATATCCTCATGCAGTGAAATAAATTAAGAAGTGTCAATAATTAGGAAGACAATGCGTTCACAATATGAGAGGTGTGTGTGTGTAGGTGTATAATATTTGCAACGAAGCTATGCCGAGAGGCCGAAAGGGCTGTGAGATGTATGAAATAATGAGTCCAAAAGATGCATTCAGTGTGTCCAGTGTGTCGTGTCAAGAAGACCGTGACCGCAACCTAAGAGCAGATTCAGAATGGAGACCATCACCACTATGGAATATCGTAACCATTGCCTGAAGTCCATAACCGAAGAGGTAAAAGCTAAAGATATTGTTACGCCATTAAACGTGAACCCGCCATATCTCCGAGAAAATAAAGAGTAGCACGTAATAATTAAAACGCATTGCTGTTCGAAAGGTCTAGAATGGTCGTGCGTAGCCTGGCTTAGAAAAATCTCGAAACATCCACATAGTACCTACAACTAGTGGGTAGGCATTTATCTAGGATAAGGGAAATGATACTCTCCGACGTTAACAATAGAGTCGAAATTCGCATGAAAGTGACTCTTATTACCACGAGTAATAAAAATGATTTATGACTTCGAGAAGCGATTCAATTGTTCTGGAATTCTGGATCGTTCGTGGGAAGTCGGTATCTAGAATTTTCTTGGCTCCGCATATAAATACGAGCCCCCGGCCGGAAGCGAGTTGTGATTTCGACTGCGATCAAGAGCGAACTACCCTAGTACTTGAAGTGATTTTATCTAACGACCTAAGCGATAGTGTAACGGTACTCTAGTGTTAATTGCGATTCGGATTATTGTTGACTGGACTATTTCGTTATTGTTAGTGGTGAATAAAGTTGTCTCTTAGTAAATCGGCATTTGATTACCCACGTACGTAACAACAGTTACGGACTACGTAAGTGACCTTCAAGATCAATTGGACGAAGTGCATAAACGAGTTCGTGAGAATAGCATGAACACCAGCGTAAAAATGAAAACTAGATACGACCGTAATGCCAATGCCAAGGGATTTGAGGAAGGTACACTGGTCTGGCTCCACAACCCGCTTCGACGGAAAGGGAAGTCGCCGAAACTCCAAGCTCGATGGAATGCCAATGCCAAGGGATTTGAGGAAGGTACACTGGTCTGGCTCCACAACCCGCTTCGACGGAAAGGGAAGTCGCCGAAACTCCAAGCTCGATGGGAGGGACCTTACACCGTGTTAAAAAGGATTAATGACGTGACCTACCGCATCAAGAAAGGGCTAAGAGGCAAACCCAAGGTTGTCCATGTGGATAGATTGGCGCCGTATCACGGATCTAATAATGCTCGGGACGAGCATGACTAAGAGGGGGGTACTGTTATGCCATTAAACGTGAACCCGCCATATCTCCGAGAAAATAAAGAGTAGCACGTAATAATTAAAACGCATTGCTGTTCGAAAGGTCTAGAATGGTCGTGCGTAGCCTGGCTTAGAGAAATCTCGAAACATCCACATAGTACCTACAACTAGTGGGTAGGCATTTATCTAGGATAAGGGAAATGATACTCTCCGACGTTAACAATAGAGTCGAAATTCGCATGAAAGTGACTCTTATTACCACGAGTAATAAAAATGATTTATGACTTCGAGAAGCGATTCAATTGTTCTGGAATTCTGGATCGTTCGTGGGAAGTCGGTATCTAGAATTTTCTTGGCTCCGCATATAAATACGAGCCCCCGGCCGGAAGCGAGTCAGGCCCCACTTCAGGGAAATAGCCGCCAAGCTGGGCCGGCCGCCTAACGCCCGCCCTTATGGCACCGGCGTGCGATTTACGCCGGAATCGGAGGAGGAGTATCGGCTGGTCCAGCGCTACCTAACAGCGCTGGAGAAGGAGAGTGGAGTGAGTTGGTTCGCCTACTCCCTACCAGCGGAAAAACACTTCAAAGTAGCGATCAGGGGGCTACCAGCGGACACTGACCCTCAGGAGATTGAGGAGGAGCTCCGCACCCTTGGCTACGAGCCGGAGTACGTGCGCCATATCCGGGGGCGCCAGGGAAAACCCGGCTGCGTGTTCCACGCCGTGCTACGGCGCACAGAGGATGTGCGCCGTATCTATGACACCTCGGTGTTCATGTTCATGCGGGGAGTAAAGATCGAAGCATGGCGTGGAAAGCGTGGGCCCGCCCAGTGTCACCGGTGTCAAAAGTTTAGGCACTCTTCACACCAGTGCCACCGCCCGCTCGCCTGTGTCAAATGCGGAGAGGGGCACACCGCGAGAGACTGCCCACGTCCGCGAGAGGAGCCGGCCACCTGCGTAAACTGCGGTGGCCCGCATCCAGCGTGCCACGTCAGGTGCCCGGTCTTCCAAAGGGAGATACAAAATAGGCGCGCGGGGACTGTCGCCATCACATCGTCCTCGACACGCCCAACCAGACCACAACCGCAGACGGAGGTCCAGGCCCACGAAAGGGACCAGGGCGCTTCGTTGATGGCGGCAGCAAACGGGCCCACCGTACGCGGAGAGGCCACCTCCTCCCGGCGGAGGAAGCGGAACCGTGGGGGAAAGGGAGGCCAACCCAATCCCCCCACTACACAACAAGTGATTGTCCCTAACCCTGCCCCCCCCCAGAGGGAAACGCAGGCCGTGAAGGGCAAGAAGGGGGCAACAGCTGGCGCCAGCACCAAGGCGACCAAGCGCCCCCCCCACAACTGCCCCCACCACCACCACCACCACCACTGCCCCCAGGGGGGCCACCAAGCCTGAGTTCACGACCTGCGCCATCCAATTGCTGATGGACCTAATTAAGGCCATCAGCCAGGGGCAGAGCCCGGAGCAGGTCATCCTCGACGGCCTGGCCAGACTACTCACCCTGTGTCATGGATAGGTCGTTGAGGGTGATGCACTGGAACGCCCGCGGCCTTAGGGACAAAATCACCCCACTCCGCCATCTCCTGAGGGAACAAAATATCGACGTGGCGCTTATAAACGAGACGCACCTGGGACCCGAAGATAGGGCCGAGTTCCCGGGTTTCCTCGTTTATAGGAAGGATGAAAGGTCGGCACTTAACACAAGATACCGTGGTCTGGCGGTACTAGTGAAAAGGAGAGTCGTCCACCAGGAAATCCCCTCGTCATCGCACAACACGCTCTACGTGCTGGGCGTGCAACTGCACGTAGCCGGCGAGGACCTTAGACTTTACGCCTGCTATAAGCCGCCCTCAGTTCGACTAGACCTTAACGAGCTGAGGGCCACACTATTTGACGCCGACTCGCCAGCTATCCTCGCCGGCGACATGAACTGCAAGCACCCGGCATGGAACGCTCTGCAGGGAAACAACGAGGGGAGACGGCTCTTCGACGACTCGGAGACCTATGGATACACAGTGTCCGGCCCTGAGACGCCAACCCACTACCCGGAAAACCGGCTGCACATGCCCGACGTGTTGGACATTGTGGTCCATACAGGGGTACACTGCCAGATCACACAACAGGTCATTGACGACGAGCTACAATCAGATCACCATCCTGTACTCGTCGTCCTGTCGGGGATGCCGACCCGACAGAAGCCGACAGCGCCACGTCGAATCATAGACTGGAACAAGTACGCTGAAAAGCTTGAGACCACCACGCCAACTCGGCCCATCGTTACCGCCGCAGACGTCGACGCACTGGCGAATGACGTCACTGCTTGCGTGCAATGCGCCTTAGAAGAGGCGACATGTATACAGCAGCCGCAAGGGAGAGGGCTCCAGCCTCCCCTACCACCCAGAGTCCAAGCAATGGTCGCCCAGAAGAGGCGCCTACGCAAGCAGTGGCAACAGCTGCGCTGCCCCACCTTAAAAACGCAGCTTAACCGTCTCGCGGCAAAGGTAAAGGCCGAGTTGGAGGCCCTAGCCGCCGAGAGTTGGGAGGTACAAATTGACGGAGCAGCATGTGACTGGCAAGCGACACACAGACTGTGCCGCCAGCTCACGAATACCCCAGCTCCGGTGCGCCCCCTGCAAACAGACGACGGGGCCCTCAGGTACGTAGCTGAGGACCGAGCGGAGGTCTTTGCAGAGCACCTGGAGCGTCAGTTTAGCCCGAACCCGACCAATGAACTAGATCACGTCGCAGCGGTGGAGCAACACCTTAGGGACTACTTCGCTTCGCCGATAGCTCCCGACGAGGACCCGATTTTCTTCTCGCCCGGCGCAGTGAGACGCGCCATCCTACGCACGCAGCCTCGCAAGGCCCCCGGTGCCGACGGTATCACCAATACAGCGCTGCGCCACCTGCCGTACCGCACGGTCGCGGCCTTGGCGCGCCTGTTCACGGGGATACTGCGCACGGGGGTCTTCCCCACATCCTGGAAGGAAGGGCGCGTCATAATGCTGCCCAAGGCGGGAAAGAATCCCCTCAAGCCGGAAAGCTATCGGCCCATCACCCTGCTGCCCACCATCTCTAAGGTGTTCGAGTGTCTCCTGCTGCGACACCTCACCCCGCACATTACTCCGCGGCCGGAACAATTCGGGTTTCGGGCGGAGCACAGTACGACGCTCCAGTTGTCGAGGGTACTGCACCTCCTGTCATCAACAATGAATAGGAAGGAGTACGGGGTGGCAGTATTCCTCGACATGGAAAAAGCCTTCGATCGCGTGTGGCATGAGGGGTTAGTTTATAAATTAACCACCTCTGCCACGCCCCGTAGAGTCGTGAAAGTGGTCCAAGCTTTCCTGTCTAACAGGTGTTTCAGAGTGGTGGTCGACGGCGCGCTCTCCGCCCCTCGACCTATCCGAGCGGGCGTGCCTCAAGGGAGCTGCGTCTCGCCGGCGTGTTACTCACGTTACACCGACGACATACCGACGACAGAGGACGCCACGCTCGCGCTGTACGCCGACGACGCCGCGTACATCACCACCTCTATGAACGCCAGGTACGCGGCGACGAAGATGCAGCGCGCGCTAGACCAAATCCCGGAGTGGCTCGCCAAATGGCGACTGTCGGTGAACGTGGGTAAGACGCAGGCGCTGGTCACAGGATCAGTGCGCCTCCCACCACGTCTGAAACTCAGCGGAGCCGAGGTCGAATGGACGCCCCGGGCGAAGTACCTGGGCGTGACCATAGACCGACGGCTTACTATGGGGCCGCATGTCCGCAATGTCGTCACGCAGGGGAGAGTCGTTCGTAACCTACTCAAGCCAGCGCTCTCGTCCCGCCTCCCGGCGCGCGTCAAGCTGGGCATATACAAAGCGTATATTCGCCCAGTACTGACGTACGCCGCCCCAGCCTGGTTCGCCCTCACTAGCGAGACGAGCCGCGACAGACTCCGCGCGCAGCAACACCTTGCGTTGCGAAGAGTCGTCGACGCTCCCCGCTATGTGAGGAGCGACGTCATCGAACGCGACCTCGGGATTGAGAGCCTGGATGAGTTCGTGCGACGCCTCGCGAAGGGAATGTTCGCGCGTGCCGACGCCTCAGCTTGGCCTCACGTCAAGCACCTGGCGCCCTTGCACGCGCGCCCCCCTGACGCGAGAAGACTCCCCCGCGATCTGATTGCGGGCAGCGAGTCCCCACCTTCACCCCTCCCGGACTGACGCCTGGGTAGGCCGTACCAGTCTACACGCGGCCTACTCAAACAATAAGACTCTACATTCGTACTCGCACCCGATGAACGCCGTGTGCTAAGTTAATATAGGCACGGCGCGAATCGACCACTCACTCGCCACTAAACACACACCGAACACACGCACCGAATGGGCAGCGCAAGCTAACTATTCGGTGCACATGCACTGAGTAGTGTTACACAATACATTGCCACTCACACACACACATAAGTCGTCCCTGCGGTCTGAACCGTAACCGGCTAGCTCTGGAAGCGGGTTAGACGGGGGTCACACTTCCTACTGTAGGTTCGTAACAAGCCGGCATACTGTCGCTGGTCGTCCCCCGCCGGGCTTCCCCTAGGGGTCTCACCTGGCGGTGACTGACCGCCAGTATGTCGTGAAGAAGCGACGCTGCGAACAACAGCGTCGCGACGCGCCTACAGTACACATACACAAGCAAAACACACATAGAGCCCCGCTCTACATTACCACGCCGACACTAGGCAACCCAGCGACAAGCCTGTTGTGGCAGGCTTCGGTAGGACTCCGCGGTCAGAGGGCGAAGCCCTGACACCGCTTGCCGCGCCCCCAGCCGGGGACGCAGCGAAGGCCACGATAAGCGAGTCAGTTGTGATTTCGACTGCGATCAAGAGCGAACTACCCCAGTACTTGAAGTGATTTTATCTAACGACCTAAGCGATAGTGTAACGGTACTCTAG
The DNA here is from genome assembly GCA_910589285.2 of Mythimna ferrago. Taxonomy (NCBI): domain Eukaryota; kingdom Metazoa; phylum Arthropoda; class Insecta; order Lepidoptera; family Noctuidae; genus Mythimna; species Mythimna ferrago. Next base: position 11,976,873 of record OU342695.1, read on the forward strand.
TGTTAATTGCGATTCGGATTATTGTTGACTGGACTATTTTGTTATTGTTAGTGGTGAATAAAGTTGTCTCTTAGTAAATCGGCATTTGATTACCCACGTACGTAACAATATTAATATAGTTAAAACATTAAAATGACTCAAATTATGTTGATTTTTGTATTTGCATGTAATATTTTTTTTTAAATGTCAATGAAATTTTTCTTTGTCTTCAGGACTCTAACTGGCGGAGGAATGTTATTCCAACAGTGACTGGCCATATATCTGAAACTACCCCTGAATGCTGCGGTTCTGTGATGTGGGGTACAAAGAGGGAATGTGGAGGAACGAGGTTCATATTTGCTGTGTCTCCAACTTAGTTTATCGAATAGATATTTTGGTCTCTGTGTTGTAACAATTCCAAATAGTAAGCCAGCTAAATGCAACCTTCTCCTTGCTGCCATTTTCATGATATTATTGTCATTGATGTAGGGAGTCACATGACTCCTATATGGTACATTTACACAAAACCTGACACATGCATTCTGAATACGTTGAATTAGCTTTTCTGTTCTGGCTAATAGGCATGGTCCATACACCGTGTCACAATAGTTCAGTCGCGATAAAATCAGGCTATCTACCATTTGTTTGCGAAGATCAACACTCAGATGGGCTCTAATTTTATAAAGAAGCTTTAACCTATAAAAACAGTTTCGCATGGCATTACTGATATGCTTTTCAAATCTTAGTTCAGGGTCTATAGTCAAACCCAGATTGCATGCTAATTCTACCCTGTCTATTTTATTCCCCTTGATAAAAAGTTCTGGATTGGCTGCCAGTATTGCACTGATCATTTTCCTACTTCCCAAAACCATGAATTTTGACTTCAGTGGATTTAAAACTAGCGAGTTAGCATCCGACCATTCTACCACTCTATTGAGATCTGCGTTAATTTTGTCAACTGCTTCTTTTAGATGCACAGAATTGCGTACTGCCGCCTAGGCGAGTGCGAGAGTTGCGTTCACATAATTTCGGCCAGATGGTTCAAGGAACTATACGCCTTAATATCAGTGTGAGAATAATATTACATCGTAATTTATATTATATAATACAACTTCTTGCTACTTATTACAACAAAACACAATAATATATATTAAAGATTATAATACCGTAATCACGGTATTGGCTCGTCAATACCGTGATTGAAAAAAGACCAAAATATATCCGTGATCACGGTATTACGGGATACCGTAATACCGGTATTGAAAGCCCTAGTACGCACCACCCTTCCTCTGTTCTTTCCGATGTTGTCCGAAACGGACGCGCGTTTGCATCGATACACGCGAAGCTATAGCGTGTTAGTTGCGCGTTGGCATCGCTTCTGTAGCGCGTTGCAAATGCGACTAAAGCGCATTAGTAGCGATGCTGTGGCGCGTTTACGAAACGATCTCACTCTAACACTTAACAAAAGAAAGAGATGAACACTAATGTGTAGTTGTCTTTTTCTGTCTCAAAGGCTTTTATGAGGCTTCATCTTCTATCTCTCCTTTTACTATAAAACATCTGAGTCGGTACTATAAAACATATGAGTCTGTATCGGTAAAATATTGCAAACGCTCATCGAACATTTTTGTATTAAAATAAAGCTATGCTTTGGAAAAAGCATGAATGAATTAAAAAAGGCATCCATTTTTACGCATATTACGAGGCGAGGCGCCCTCTATGACGCGTTAATGTTGTATGAACTACAAATTAGTTAGGTATGGATATCTCGTGTGTTGTACGTAATTGTTTTGATAGTTTATTTTGTTTTCTTTCATTTAACAGTTTATGAATTCGGAAACTATAATTGTGGTTGTCGTTGTGGTGTACGTGTGAATCGATATTGGCCAGGTAGAGTTTGAGTTTTAGAGATAAATACAAATCTTGTAACTTTACAAATTAGAATATTTCTGAGAAAAGTAAATCACTTAAAAGGCAGTTATTTTTTTCCCAAACGATAACAATGCTTGAAATACATCAGTTATGACTCAAATAACTTCGCTGTTGCCATGAAAAAACATCAACATTCTCAAAAGCACTTCAAATGCTGTTATTTCATTCTAAAGTTTTGGTAAACCGCCAATAGAAACTTGGTTTTCTTTCTCGACAGTTAAGTGATAAATGTGTGATAAAGAAGCGAAAAACGATAAACTAAAATTGTGAGTATTTGCCAATAATATTACCTATATTATAATATCAATATCGTAAATTTTTTGATCAAAATTGTTAATCTTTGTGCCGATAGATGGCGCTGTTAGTTGAGCGCCAAAACCTGGATAGCGGTGTTAAGATTCTCCGCCGATTAGCTCGTAAGGTAAAACTTTGTTAAGCAAAAATGATCTCAATTTCACGGTTGAAGTATCTTATCAAGTCGTTTCATTACACGTATATCTTCATCCTTGTGTGCTCATCGAGTGCTGCAGAAGTCTTTCTGTGATCGGGTTGATCATAAACAATTTAATGATCAATTCATTGATTACTACTGATTACTACTATCTTTTGTGCACCATCTAGTGGATTATTCAGAAGTAGCCAGCTAGAATGTTGTGAGCGAGCAAGAGTTGCCAAAAATATCAATAGATGGCTCTTATATGCTTTACGTGATGTCATTAGATAGGTATTTACTTAATTATTTTATTGTTAATAAATGAAAATGTAGCAATTAAAATTAGCATTACATTAAGAAATTTTGCACTGATGATACATGACGGCAGATTATAGCGCGAGTTTTTTTTAATTCGGAATATTAGGTGTGTGTAGTAGATAAGTCAAGATTCCTTGGCTTGCCCCCTCTAAAGGCACCTGGCACGCCACTGGGGCAGAGCCAGCTCACGAAACTGAAGACCGAAAATGGCAGAGTCATATCCGCCAAATCGGAGCTTCTGGGAGTGATCGAGACTTTTATGGACAGTTATACACGTCAATCTCCAAACCCGCTACAAATCTGGCAAACGACCCAAGAGCTAGATTGACTCGACACTACACTGAAGATATCCCGGATTAGGATGGCTAAGAAGCAGTTGAAGAACAACAAGGCGTCGGATGAGGACGGAATTACGGCTGAGTTCCTGAAGGCGGGTGGAAAACCGGTCCTAAAGACCCTTCAGAAGTTGTTCGATTCCGTCATACTCGAGGTAAAAACGCCACAGGCATGGAGCAGAGGTGTGGTAGTACTGTTCTTTAAGAAAGGTGATAAAACCCTGCTTAAGAATTACAGACTTATCTCATTTCTGAGCCATGTCTACAAGCTGTTTTTCAGGGTCATCACACTCATCACGAACCGTCTCGCGCGCAGGTTCAACGACTTCCAGCCTCCCGAACAAGCCGGATTCCGAAAAGGTTTCAGCACCGTAGACCACATACATACGCTACGGCAGGTCATACAGAAGACCGAGGAGTATAACCTGCCTCTCTGTCTAGCGTTTGCTGTGCTGCAATCTCTCCAAAGGTGCCAAATTGACTATCGGTACATCGAAGTGCTGAAGTGTTTGTACGAAAACGCCACCATGTCAGTCCGAATCCAGGAAAAGATCTCGAAACCTATCCTCCTGCAGCAAGGTGTGAGGTAGGGAGACGTCATCTCTCGGAAACTGTTCACGGCAGCAATTGAGGATGTCTTCAAGGTTCTGGACTGAAGTGGACTAGGCATTAATGTTAATGGCGAGTACATCACTCACCTTCGGCGTGCCGACAACATAGTAGTCATGGCTGAGTCTATGGAGGAGCTCAGCACAATGCTAAATGACCTCAGTAGTGCTTCCGAAAGAGTGGGTCTTAAAATGAACATGGATAAAACCCAAATCGTTTGGGAAGCTACGCGGTATCTTCTCGTTCAACATACCAGTGTCTCAAGATGAAACTCTATGACCAGTGCATGTTGCCAGTGATGACATATGGTTTCCAAACGTGGTCGCTCACAATGAGCCTCATCAGAAGGCTTTAAGTCTCCCAAAGAGCAACGGAAAGGGCTATGCTCGGGGTTTCCTTGCGTGATCGAATAAAAAATTAAGATATTCGCTGAAGAACTAAGGTTGCCGACAGATCTCGAAGAATTGCCAAACTTAAGTGCCAATGGGCAGGGCACATTGCTCGCAGAACAGATGGCCGTTGGGGCCGAAAGTTTCTGAAGTGGCGACTGTGTACCGGAAGACGCAGCGTTGGAAGGCCTCCTACAAGGTGGACCGATAACCTGGATAACGCACAGGAACGTTCGTTGTGGCGACACTGGGGGGAGGCCTATGTCCAACAGTAGACGTATATCAGCTGAAATGATGATGGTCCTATGGTTTCGCGAATACTGATTATTATTAAAGATGTAGGTAATTGTGATCTCATCACTGAATAAGATTGGTATTTGATTAAACTTGGTTTCTATCAAACATTATCTCCCGCTCTGCCCAAGAGCGAGGGTTGTCATTGGACGATTTTTTCCCACCATAAAAAAAAAAGTATTAGCTACTAGGCTGTAAGTCTGTTAAAATCCTTTAACTGCATTATAACCAATTATATTTTGAAAACTTTTACTATAAGTACAAGATGTGGTGGTTACCAGAAATTGCTTTGCTATAAAGCAGTTAAGGTATGGTTAGCGGCCTTAAAGTAAAAAAATTGCTTCTTGCTTACTTTATGTAAAAATTAAAAAAAATTGCTTAGCTAAAAGTTAGAAAATGAATTTAAATAAAATATAATAAATATTAATGAATGAAATATATCACATGTTGTGCACAAAGACTATGTTATTTCATGTGTTTCTAGAATAATAGAACCATCTGGATGGATGAGGTGATCGATTAATTGTAATTTCTATCAAAATAGTTGAGGTAAACGATGCTGCAACTAAATTCGTGTAGGTACCGGTACCTACATTGAACAAACAATGTAGGCTTGTTGAAAAAATATCAATATTTTCAACCGATATATTTTGATCTGATGCATCGTTATAAAATATTTATTATACATAAGTATATTCATTAAACCCCAAGCGAACGCCGGTGTTCGCGCACCTATTGTCTTTCTATTGTGTCTGTAATTTCCACAATTGAAAGGTTAATTTATGAGCAGAATATTTGATGAGATTCAAAGCCATACACAATAGGAATGAACTGAAAAAATAACTATATTGTCTATGACTATACTCCATTTGTTTAGGTAGTAGTTAATTATAGTCTTTTTATTTAACCTTTCAATCGTGGGAATTCGAGACACAATAGAAAGACAATAGGTGCGCGAACGCCGGCGTTCGCTTGGGGTTTAACCTTTCGATCGTGGAAATTACAGACACAATAGAAAGACAATAGGTGCGCGAACGCCGGCGTTCGCTTGGGGTTTAACCTTTCCATCGTGGAAATTACAGACAATAGAAAGACAATAGGTGCGCGAACGCCGGCGTTCGCTTGGGGTTTTAATGAATTAATGAATTAAAATAAATCTTATAAAAACATACAAAGATTACTTAAATTTAGTTATTACCTAATATTGGTTTAGCTAATTGTCAACATTTATGGATAAAATTTTTAGATATTTTTTTAGATAAAAGACATGTATAAGATTGTTTACATTTAGTTAAATACATAAACAAATGCGAGTATTGAGGCCGATATTGATATTTTTATAAATATCTATAGGTACTTCGATATTTTTTCATCACTGCCTAAGTACCGACATTGAAACAATGCCATGCCACCAGTACCTACTTGAGTAGCGCCAGCCCTCAGCGGGGCCACCGGGAATCGAACGAAACATAACACAATGGGCAAAATGGCTTGCTGGAAAAACGAGTCACGCATCTTCTTTTGTCATCATTTTTTTCACTAACGTTGAATAAATACGCTTGTATATCGTTGTTAAATGAGTTTTCATTACTTTTTATAATAGTTTTATTAAATTTAATGCTTACCATCATCGTAATAACTCGGAAATCGGTTATAACGGTTTATTGGTATAACTTATACCCTGAATAGAATCATTACTAAGCAAATTAATAACTTTCTAGTAACAAATAATGCTTACTTGTGTAAACTCCGGTAAATTTGCGAAAGCAAAATCTATCTCGCTCAGTTGCCCGGTACCTGCCAAAAACTGCCACACCTGCCACAGACTCACTAGAACTGATCAACTGACGTAGGTGACGTACGTATAGCCGGTCGGCGTCGTCGTATCCCTGCACAGTATTACCAACAACGCTGAGCCTGATGTCGCCATTTTTCACAACATGAGTAGTTTAGAGTGAGTAGCCGAATTTTAACTACAGAAGTTAAAATTCGGCTACTTACAGCCTAAAAAACGTTTAGACTACAAACGTCAAAAATCGCTATAAATCATGGTACATCATAATAAATATAAGGACTGGAAATACCTACGAAAAAAAGGTGCATACCTACAATTAGAAAAATCGCACAAAATGGCTGCCTTTGCTAGGGTTGTGCCGACCAAGGATTTAACGGTATCGATACTATTTAAGTAATATTTGGTGAAAACTGGCTACTAACCTGTGCAAAGACAATTGAGGTTGATTCTTGTTCTTTTTTGCACCACACGTCACAATGCAACACACAGGCATACTTATTGTTTTTTGTTTCAATATATATATATATTGGAGTTTTAAATGGATATCTTCGTAATTTTCCAGAAAATCGCAATAGCTTCAAAACATAAACACCCGTTTGACAGCACAACTACCACGTAACTTAGGTGCAGTGAGCGCACAAGATGGTGGACAATGGCACTTACCTACATCTTTACTAATGTCAAAACGAAATGTTGCCAAATTAAGCAACAACTTAAATATCGTTGTCTCTTTTGCCAAATACAATTATTGGCTTAGAAAGAGTGAGACAAAACGATATTTCGTAATCTGTTTCATATTTCGCTCATATTTGTATAACTATGTATACGTCATAGATAACACGGCTTTTCCATGTATAGATCTCAATGCTATAAATAAAATAAAACACAGCTCTCTGTTGTCACTTGTCACATCGGAGGATTTAAGGACCTATTACACTGCGCTGAATATCGCGTGCGATATTCCGACTCGTACTATTTTTCATTCATAGAAAGACAGTCTAACCCTTATTACCTACACTACGCGATATGTCGAACCATAGACTAGACTGTCTTTCTATGAATGAAAAATAGTAAAGAACCTATAACACTGCGCTGAATATCGCGTGCGATCCTACTATTTTTCATTCATAGAAAGACAGTCTAGTCTATGGTTCGACGTATCGCGTCTTTCTATGAATGAAAAATAGTACGAGTCGGAATATCGCACGCGATATTCAGCGCAGTGTAATAGGTCCTTCATTAAACCCCAAGCGAACGCCGGCGTTCGCGCACTTATTGTCTTTCAATTGTGTCTGTAATTTCCACGATTGAAAGGTTAAGATCGCACGCGATATTCAGCGCAGTGTAATGGGTCCTTTATCTAGTGTTACACAGAAACTTTGAAAACCAACTTCTTTTGAAAGTTCTTTGAGCATAGCAGGTTCAAGGACGTTTTTATAACATTGGCAGAGTAATAATTCGTAATTGAATTTTTTCAAGAATAATAATAAAAATGTTTCATTTGTACTACTAACGGGGAGTAGCCAAATGATGAAAGATTGAAGTTTTCTTGATAATCTCAATTTGCGGCCTTTATGACAATAATATTGTACTTAATTGTGTTGTGTTTAAATAGATAATTGTGGTCGTCATAACTAGCAAAATAAATACATATCACTTCATTGCATTCTAAATTTGGTTACATAATAGCTAACACCAATTCAGGGATTTCCCCGGAACTAGTCAACAATAAACTAATAGGGCGACCATAATTCTTTATTAATAACACAGACCTTAAGGTGGCTATGATTTCTATTATAAGATTTTTTTTTGAGATTTGAGAATTTTAAATAGCTCGTCTCTGAAGTAGCCTAAAAGGCGCCTCGTCGCCTTTCACATTTTTCCATCGCCAATTCTTGTTCTGAGTAGCCTAAATAGCGACAAACCACCCACGTTGGCCACACTGGCCGGGTGGCGACCTTTTAGGTTACTTCAGATACGAGAGTAAATTCTCAAATAAAAAAAAAACCTTTTAATAGAAACCATAGCCACCCTAAGGTCTGTAAATATAAAGAATAATGGTCGCCTTATAAGTTTATGGTTGACTAGCTCTGCCCAAGTCGTGGGCAGGACTTGAAGACGTTGGCATGGACTACAGGAATTTAAATTTATTTTTTCTAAAATAAAAGTAGTCTTTGTTACTCCTTATTACATCAGCTACCTGCCAAAAAAAGTCCGTCAAAATTAGTCCAGCCATTTCAGAGATTAGCCCGGACAGACAGACAGACAGATAAAAATTGTAAAAAATGTTATTTTGGTGTATGTACCGTGTTGGAATCTAATTGTTTTTGGATAGGGTTTTAAATCAACCTGTCACTTGTTGCAGTATGTGACAGGTATTATTTGAAGGTAGTCGATTCTTTCTGCCGAGGTGGCGCTGTATCCCGCCCCACCATATTGCTGGCTTGTCCTGCGCACACGGCTTGAACACGAGTTGTCTGCGAAGTGGCAAGCAAGACGGGGAAATCGATCAGTTTGTGTGTAAGCAGGGTCAGGAATGTTGAAGTAGCCTTCTAACACCAGTTATAGGAACTTTTATACACAGTAAATAAATAAAACAAAACAAAATAACATGCAAAACACACACATTCATTCAGTCTCACACTACATTAGGTACTCACACACTCGGCACTCTTTACTAATTTATTTATTTATTTTAATTTGGATTTGTATTTTATTTCTTCTCATAACATTGTTATGTTCTTAAATTTTTGTTTCTTTGGTCTGGAACAATTATCCCTCTCACTGGAGTCGGGCGTTGATGGCTGCGCCACAGTTTTAACTTTTGCTGCCATCATCGTTTTATCTTTTGCTTCTTGTATTTTGTTCTTAGCTCCAAATAAACGATTATTATTATAGTAAATAACCGATATTCATGTTGATATCTTAGCATGATACGGAGGGGTAGTTAAAAATATATAAATACATGAATCCGAATCTGTAAAAAGCAGTTATTTCAATATTATAAACAGACACTCCAGTTTTATTTGTATGTATGTATGTATGTATGTATAGATTAGTTCCGGGGAAATCCCTGAATTTGTCTTAGCTATTATTTAACCAAATTTAGAATGCAATGAAGTGATATGTATTTATTTTGCTAGTTATGACAACTACACACATTTAAAAACAACACAATTAAGTACAATAGTAATAAAGGCTGTGAATTGAGATTATCAAGAAAACTTCAAGCTTTCATCATTTGGCTACTCCTCAGTTAGTAGTACAAGTGAAACAAATTATAGAAAGATTTGATTTTTGTTTTTTTTCAAGAATTATTTAACCAAATTTAGAATGCATTGAAGTGATATGTATTTATTTTGTTAGTTATGACCACTACACACATTTAAAAACAACACAATTAAGTACAATAGTAATAAAGGCTGTGAATTGAGATTATCAAGAAAACTTCAAGCTTTCATCATTTGGCTACTCCTCAGTTAGTAGTACAAGTGAAACAAAATAGAGAAAGAAATAGAACATGACATAAAATATTTGCTTATGGTATTGCTGCTCATAACTCTATCTAAAACATAGATCATCTGGAAAACAGAGATCTGTGTTTCATTTTATTTATAGCGATTTTTGACTTTTAGACTACTTTAGGCTGCAGGCTGTGAGTAGCCGAATTTTAACTACTGTTGTTAAAATTCGCCTAGTCTAGGCTACACTACTCATGAATACTGTAAAAAATGGCAACATCAGGCTCAGCCTTGTTGGCAACACTGCAAGACTAATATAATTATAGACTTGAGGCGCGGCGTGTGTAGAGCTAGCGCAAGATAAGTTGGCGCGTGACCGGATTTGGAAATCGTTTGACGTTTACGTCATGTGTCAGGAGAAGTTGTTGTGTTCTGTGTTTTTTATTGTTTCTAAAGTAAATAATCGTCATTATTATACCAAAAGTGATTAAAAGTGCTAGCAGGGATATTATCTTGAAAGTCAAATGTGTTTGTGAAGAGAAATGAGAAAATATTGAACTTATGGTACCATTTTCCAAAATTAGACCCATTTGTCAAATAATTTTTCGGGTGACCATCACAATAAAATTTCCCTAAATATGCGTACCCGAGCGGTACCTAGCAAGTCAATAAAGTTTGTTGAAAATGGACTTCTACTATGTGCTTAAATCTTTAACAATAGTGACTATCATGACGATATGAATTCTGCAAACTTCATCCATGAAAAAATAAATATTCATTTTATGATTTACAAAGTTTCCAAGACTTTTTTTAAAATTAAATTACTTATTAAATGAAAATAACCTATAGTTAATTTGTTTACGGTTTAGGTACTACCTGAAAATTTTGACATGTTTCTGTACCTAAAAATGCTTTTTTTTTAGATAAATTACAAAAAATAATAATAGCTACATTGTTTACCAATCTATATTTTTAGAAAACCTGAATGTATACGTTATGAAACATATTTCCCATTTTTTAAAACTTATTTATTTTACAAGACTTGTCAAAATTGTTTACTTTCTTTTTAATAGGTACTTTAAATGTAGTCTATGCTAATAAATTCTTTAAATTACGCTGTGCTACGAAATAACGTTTTTAATCAAATTAAGGAAAATAGATTTGTTAGGCTGGCAACATTAAGCACGTCCCTAGCTACGCGCCAAGTTTATACGTGTCTACGAATTGCCTACGAAGCACCAGGGATTATAATTTTTAACCTGTGTTACGAAACTACAATACATACTACATGCGGGCTGGCAACACACGAAACAAATGTCAAAATTGTGAACAGCGACGCCGTGTTAGCTTGTTGTATTTACAGTTGAAGAGTTTCTAAGAAATATAATTCAATATTAGATTGAAACCCGAATATATCTATTACAAGTAACAAATATAATTGAATCATAATGGCAACCATAGGCCCGAAGAAGGATGGGGCGCCGAACATCGACTTTTTTCAGTCACCGGAGTCACTAGCACAATTTGATCAAATTCGCGTTTGGCTACAAAAGAATTGCAAGAAGGTAAGTAAGATTGAAATAAAATGAATAATATGTAACATTTATAACAATAATTGTAGTGTATAGTTTGTTAATAACCACTGGTAGGAAGATTTATCAACTATCAGATACATTTCATTCACATCTCCACTTATCACACCTAACATGTAAATGATGTAGTTATTTTGGTTTTGTTTATATTAGCTGTTTTAAATTTTTACTTGAAATTAACATTTTTGTTTAGGCAATCAAAAATATAAGATCATATGCCTTCATAGTCCAATATATTATTGGTTATATAAATATGAAATTTCTGAGTGTAACAATTTCCATTTTTGTTATTTCAGCATGTGCAGACAGATCCACCTACTAAGGAAAACCTGGCTCAACTAGTAATCCAGCTCATTCAGTACCAAGAGAATAAACTAGGAAAGAATGCTTCAGACCCTCCATTTTTGAGGCTTCCGGTAAGATTTGTTGTTATTATTGCACAATGCGTGCTTTTCGTATTACTTATCTTTGGTTTACTATAATGATATTATAATAACCTTCATGAACCTACTGATTTACTACTATGAACAGTTTTAGAAACTGTTGTAACAGCTGTCAATGAATTTTGTATCCTGATTAGCATCAACTCAATTTTGTAACACCCTAAACACAATTTAATTCATTAAACCCCAAGCGAACGCCGGCGTTCGCGCACCTATTGTCTTTCTATTTTGTCTGTAATTTCCACGATTGAAAGGTTAAACATACAAATGAAATTCTCAATCCATTGTTTTTTCGACCCAATCGGATACTGCCTTTAAGGACAAGCGTTCAACTACCTATCACTTCTCAAAAAGTTCTGTAACCCACTAGCTCTTGTGTTGGTCGTGAATCTCTCAACAACAACAGTGCTGTGGTCTGCATAGCAGCGACAAACTAATGGGCCGGTAGGATTTCAAGTGCCCAGGGCATTTTCTAGATTTAGCAATCATGATTATTTGGGCATGTTTCCATTTGGAGGAATGTATCAAGAGCATTACATTATAACGAGTTGTGAAAAAAGTTTGACCTGCTTGAAGAAGCTCATTTAGTATTTTTACTGTAATTCATTCAATGATGTCTCTGTGATCAACATGGCGAAAACTGGAAGTGATCATCGCATGGTAATAGGCACATTGAATGACAATATTGAGCTTAAAAGATCTGGACTGATGAAGTTTGCGCTCCGTCCAGTAGCATAGCACAGATCCAAAACTCCGAAAGCTTTCAGCTCTAACTTCATAACCATTTCGAGTGCCTAGGCGACTCTCTGGACGAATTTTACGATGGCTTCGTGGAAACTGTCCATACGGTCAGGTCTAAGCTCTTTAAGACTCATTGCACAAATAAGAACTAGAGGTTCTCTGATCCAATCCTCGAACTCCTGAAGGAGAGGCATGAGATGATTCTGCAGTCTTCAGACGAGGCGTGCATATACTGGCAGCTCAATAGACGGAGCTTTAAGTCCTTAAAACGTGATATCCGTCATTTTAATACCAGCGAATGTTCAGAATAAATGCTCGCAAGGTTTTTGCAAGAGATCTGTCTATTGGGCAGAGCCAGCTTCCGAAATTGAAGACTGATGATGGCAGAGTCATATCCGCCAAATCGGAGCTTCTGGGAGAAATCAAGGCATTCTATGGACAGTTACCCATCAATCACTAATCGCGCCTCTAGCAAACGAACCAAGAGCTAGATTGGCCTGACACTATACCGAAAATATCCTGGACGTTAGCCTGTACCAGTTGAGGATGGCTCTGAAGCAGATTAAAAACAACAAGGCGCCGGGTGATGACGGAAATACGGCCGAACTCCTGAAAGCGGTTTTTTTTTTATGGTGGGAATAAATCATCCAATGACAACCCCCGCTCTTGGGCGGAGCGGGAGATAGTGTCAGACTCTTACTGACTAAAGGACCCACCCCGTTCCTTCTAGCCTTCATACCGGGGCTCGAGCTATCTTTCGAAACTAACCCTGGCCCCAGTAGGCTTCGACCCAGCTGGGTCCCTGCTGTAGCTGACAACTCCTTCGCGCGGGAAACAGTGCGCGCCGTCGAAGACTTTGGCTTGGTCCGGACAGTTACCGGACGGCCGGACAGCGAGCTCACTGTCCGCAAGCCCGCGCCTACGGGGGCCGGAAATCGGGATCAGAATCCCGGCGGCGGCGAGAACGGCGTTGCCGGATGCGGTCGGTCTCCTCCTTGGCGAGCATTACTGCTTCGCAGAAGTCGGCGGCCTTCCGCCACTCCTCCTCGCTCCGGACCATGGCCTCAACCAAGGCCCGGCGCGAGATGTCTCCGCCGCCGATCGTCCCCACGAGGGCACGGCGATGCACCGCCTAAGCACGGCACACCTCGACTGTGTGCTCCACCGTGTCCTCCGGGTGTTCCGCACAGTGGCGACACCCGGTCGTCTCTTCCGCTCGAATCTGGAACAGGTACCTCCCGAACCTGCCATGTCCGGTCAGGACTTGCGTCATGCGGAAGGTAAGGACGCCGTGAGGTCTTTCCAGTCTCGCCTCAAAGAGGGGGACTTACCGCCATGATTGTGGCGTGCTCACCTGAAAGCGGGTGGAAAACCGGTTCCGAATGCCTTTCAGAAGTTATTCGATTCTGTTATACTTGAGGGAAAAACGCCACAAGCTTGAAGTAAGGCGTGTTGGTACTTTTCTTTAAAAAGATGCCCTGCTTAAGAATTACAGGCCCACCCCGCTTCTGAGCCATGTCTACAAGCTCTTTTCCAGAGTCATCACGAATTGTCTCGTGCGCAGGTTCGACGATTTTCAGCCTCCCGAACAAGCCGGATCCTAAAAAGGTTTCAGTACCTTAGATCACATAAATACTCTCTGGCAGGTTATACAGAAGGCCGAAGAGTATAACCTGCCTCTGTGCTTAGCGTTTGTAGACTATGAGGAAGTTTTTGATTCAATCGAGACTTGGGCTGTACTGGAGTCCCTCCTTTGGTACCACATTGATACGGTTGATACAGAAAATGTAATAAAATTACGGCAGCGGGGAGCATGCACACTTTTCTGCACTAGTGCGAAAAACAGTAAAATGCGTTCGTTATAAGAACAGGTTTTGGAGTACCAAAGTGTATTGAAAAACTCTTAATTGCACCAGTGCAAAGCCAAACAGTCTATTTCGTTATGTGGGTGTTAATACTAGTTTATCTGATTATGACAAACCGACAACAAACCTACTGTGATTGACTTTTCAATCATTCATCATCATCATTTCAGCCGATACACGTCCACTGTTGGACATAGGCCTCCCCCAAGCGTCGCCACATCGAACGTTCCTGTGCGTCCCGCATCCATCGGTTTCCCGCTACCTTCACCAGGTCATCGGTCTACCTTGTAGGAGGCCTTCCAACACTGCGTCTTCCGGTACGCGGTCGCCACTCCAAAACCTTTCGGCCCCAACGGCCATCTGTTCTGCGAGCTATGTGCCCTGCCCATTGCCACTTAAGTTTGGCAATTCTTTGTGCTATGTCGGCAACCTTAGTTTTCCTGCGGATATCTTCATTTATTATTCGATCACGCAAGGAAACCCCGAGCATAGCTCTTTCCATTGCTCTTTGGGTGACTTTAAGCCTTCTGATGAGGCCCATTGTGAGCGACCACGTTTCGGAGCCATATGTCATCACTGGCAACACGCACTGGTTAAAGACTTTCGTCTTGAGACACTGTGGTATGTTGGACGAGAAGATACCGCGAAGCTTCCCGAACGCTGCCCAACCGAGTTGGATTCGACGATTGACCTCTTTCTCGAAGTTAGACCTACCCAACTGGACTGTCTGTCCGAGGTAGACGTAATCGTCCACAACTTCGAGTGTAGAGTCTCCGACCTTGATAGGAGTGGGCGCTACATGGTTGTTAATCATGATTTTGGTTTTATCCATGTTCATTTTAAGACCCACTCTTAGAGAAGCTCTACTGAGGTCATTGAGCATTGCTGAGCTCCTCCATAGTCTCCGCCATGACTACTATGTCGTCGGCAAACCGAAGGTGAGTGATGTACTCGCCATTGACATTAATGCCTAGTCCACTCCAGTCCAGAACCTTGAAGACATCCTCCATTGCGGCCGTGAACAGTTTCGGAGAGATGACGTCTCCCTGCCTCACACCTCGCTGCAGGAGGAAAGGTTTCGAGGTCTGGTCCTGGAGTCGGACTGACATGGTGGCGTTTTCGTACAAACACCTCAACACTTCGATGTACCGATAGTCAATTTGGCACCTCTGGAGAGATTGCAGCACAGCCCAAGTCTCGATCGAATCAAAAGCTTTCGCGTAGTCCACAAACGCTAGGCAGAGAGGCAGGTTATACTCCTCGGTCTTCTGTATGACCTGCCGTAGCGTATGTATGTGGTCTACGGTGCTGAAACCTTTTCGGAATCCGGCTTGTTCGGGAGGCCGGAAGTCGTCAAACCTGCGCGCAAGACGGTTCGTGATGATCCTGGAAAACAGCTTGTAGACATGGCTCAGAAGTGAGATGTGCCTGTAATTCTTCAGCAGGGTTTTATCACCCTTCTTAAAGAAGAGTACCACCACACTTCTGCTCCATGCCTGTGGCGTTTTTCCCTCGAGTATGATGGAATCGAACAACTTCTGAAGGGTCTTTAGGACCGGTTTCCACCCGCCTTCAGGAGCTCAGCCGTAATTCCGTCCTCACCCGACGCCTTGTTGTTCTTCAACTGCTTCAGAGCCATCCTAATCTCGTACAGGCCGTCCGGGATATCTTCAGTGTAGTGTCGAGTCAATCTAGCTCTTGGGTCGTTTGCCAGATTTGTAGCGGGTTTGGAGATCGACGTGTATAGCTGTCCATAAAATGCCTCGATCTCTCCCAGAAGCTCCGATTTGGCGGATATGACTCTGCCATCTTCGGTCTTCAGTCTCGTGAGTTGGCTCTGCCCAATAGACAGATCCCGTGCAAAAACTTTGGAGCCCTTATTCCGCTCAATCGCGTCCTTAATCCTCTCGGTATTAAATCGGCGAAGGTCGCGTTTCAGAGACTTCGAGATCTGTCTATTGAGCTCCCGGTACGTGCACGCATTATCTGCAAACTGCAAAGTCATTTCACGCCTCTTCTTCATGAGCTCGAGAGTTTGATCCGTGAGCCTCTTGGTCTTACTTGTACGGGTCTTAAAAAACTGAGACCCGACTGTATGGACAGCTTCCACGAACCCATCATTATATTGGTCCACGGAGCTTTCTAGGCACTCGAAACGGTTTTGAAATTCGAGCTGAAAGCTCTCGGAGTTTTGGATCTGGATCTGTGCAGGACGGAGCGTAGACTTCATCAGTCGAGATCTTTCAAGCTTACATTGATATATATTCAATGTGCCTCTTACCATACGGTGATCACTCCCGGTTTTCACCGCATTGATCACAGAGACATCATTGAATATTTGCTTCTTCGTCGACATGATGAAGTCAATCTTATTTTTAGTTATGCCATCAGGGCTTTGCCAGGTCCACTTCCTGTGCTTACGCTTTCTGAAGCAAACATTACTGCGTCTTAATAAATGAAATACACAAAGTAATTTTATTTAAAATTTATTTCAATAACAAAATTTATAACAAATTCAATAATTGGCTGCATCAGCAAAAGCAAATTGGTTTTCAGGCAATCCCTTCGCCCCAGTTCCTTCTATGGCAAATAACGAGCCTGCTTCGGGTTGTGTATTAAGTTCTGCCTGCGACAGGCCCACCTTGCTGGTGGTAACGAACAGGGTGGACAAATCATGTCCACCCCACATTACTGACGTTACTTTCGCAGCTGGTAACCTGTGCTGTTCCAATAGTTTTCCAGCTCTTGAATCAATCTTGATTACCTGAAATAAAATTGTGTTAAATACAATTGAAGGCACATTTTTTACAATTAAAATTGATAATTAGATTATTTAGATCCATGAAGGGAACACGCCCAAGGTGAATGTATCTCAAAATTGGATGTTATGCGAATTAAACCCGTGAAACATAACTTAATATTTATAAACATCTTTACTAGCAGTTCCGAAAGACGTTGTCTTACTGGAAAGATGGCTGTTCGCTATCTTCTGGGTTTTAATTGTATGTATCATTCAGAGACCCACTCAAACATAATACTCAAAATTCTATCTAAATTGATAAAGCCGTTTAGGAGTTAGGTGACTAACACACGTATAGTAGAGTTAACTATACAGAGTTTTTTGTGAAACACTGGCAACCTCTCAAGAATATGTTACTAACTAACATCTTAAACAACTACTTTTGTTTAAATATGACTTTTAAAATTTCATCAGATTTTCATACAAAAATAAAAATATTAAAATTGAACATTCTAAATATTACAAAGTCTATGAGAAGCAAGCGATAGTACAATAGCGGAGGGGAGCGCTAATAATCGATGATATATATATTTTATTTTTACCTTATTAAGGTTAAAAATACTTGGGATTTTTTACTTTAATGAGTGAGATAATTTTAATTAATGATTTAGCATTTTAAATATTGCTCCGAATAGCTTATGACATGTTGTTGGTCAACATTAGAATTTCTTCACTGTCTGTAAATGAGACAACAACACTTTAAACCTGGCTCTGTAAAAAGTGCTAAAAAGCTCTAAGTTCTTTGAGCTCCCAGTTATTTAAGTTTCACTGTATTAGTAGCAAGATATTACCTTCCAACCATTAAAGCAGGCAACCCATAGATTTCCATCCGTGTCAATTGTCATTCCATCTGGGAACCCTGTCACATTGTTGGCTTGGAAACTGAACAGCGTCCTTCTGTTACCTGGAATTTGATAAGTACAGTTGGTTATTTACGTTTATAATGCTCATTCAAATGTCTCATTGATGGTGGTGCGCGTCTTGGATCAATCAGTTCCTTTGAAACTGGTTAAACTGAGTGATGCTGATACGCGTCATGTCCGTGAACGGACACTGTCAGTGGAGACTGGTCATCCCATAACTGCCAGTGTCTTAGTTTTTATTTTTATATTATGAATTGTTTTTTGTCTTCCACTTTATTTATTTACATTTTTCTCATATAATAGAAGCAGCAAGAAATATGTAGGTAACCAAAATATTTCTATAACATGATTCAAAAGAGTGTTATTAGAGTTTCTTGTATATCCTTCTCCATAGAGATCTACTCTTTGGAATGTACAATAATAATTAACATAATTTTTCCAATCGACTGATTTCTTGAAAATTCATTATGTTAACGCAACGCTCGCACTCGCCTAGGCCGCAGTACGCAAATCTGTGCATTTGTTTGCGGCCAGCAGCGCCCGGAAAGCGCTTTAAATCCATTTTCTCTGCGAGATATTGATTGATTTACATATGCAATGTTCACTTTGAAGAATATTTAACCACCAATTTTTATGTGTAAATATGTTTCTAAAGGTCCAAGCCGTTTCGAAGGAGTAGGGAAAAGTTGCGAAAAGTTACGAAATTGCTAAATATTTTTTTTGACAAAAATATTAATTGCACGAAAAAATCAAATGTTGATATTATTGTTCATGAATCTATAATAAACATATATTTTTTTCAAACCAATTGACCTAGCCGTTACGGAGGAGTAGGCCTCAGAAAATCACTGTTTTATGGCACTTTTCGGGCGCTTGGCCCTTAATCTAATGCATTGTCTACCGCTAGCCAAGTACCATTTAAAAAATAACAAATTAGAGCTTTTTTCGCATTTATTATCATCATCATCAGCCTTTTTAATGTTCCCACTGCTGGGACTCAGGCCTCCTCTCTAGGAGAGGGAATGGGCCGTAATCCACCACGCGGGCCCAGTGCGGTGAATGTCACATGTCTTCGAATTTTTTGGTTCTAGAACATGCCGGTTTCCTCACGATGTTTTCCTTCATCGTTTTGAGAGCAGCGGTGATGAAATAAATTACACAAAGTAATGCGCCTGGCTGGGTTCGAACCCGTGACCTACAAACTTGTAAGTCGGGGCCGTTACCACTCGGCCACCACTGCTCTCGCATTTTTCGCATTTATATTAGTACGAAATAGTATGACGTGTTACTTACGAATAGACCCATCTTCGAGGTCGAAATCGAATACTTCAATATTCCTCGTCGGTGTGTCGATGTAGAACATGAACTTCTTGTCGGCAGTCCACGCTATCCCGTTAGAAATGGAGACGGGCCGGACCTTCTCCATGGGGTTTAGGTAATTGTACTCATCCATCATGTACAGTGTTGCTTGATCCTTGTCCACGTTGCCATCTACTTCTTTGCCCATCGTTCCTGGGTTAATAATTCAAACAAAATATTAACCTTTCGAATACCGTAATTAAAGACAATAGAAAAACAATGAGACAGCGACAGCCGACGTTCGCTTGGGGTTTAATGAATTAATAATGTAGCCTTTACAAGACAGGAAACTATTTTTTTTGTTTTTTTTTTCTTTTATAATGAATAGATTCGCCTTTGACCACTATCTCACCTAATGGTAAGCGATGATGATAATTACATAAATACAAACCCTTCAAAACTCGAAATACAGCTTTTTTTGAGGAGAGATTGAGAAATTATCAAGTGACTGCTCCCGCTCTAGATCGAGCGATGGAGCGAGAGATATCAGACTCTTACGAAATAAAAATGGTGGAAAGAGTTACCGTGGCCCTGGAACTCAAAGGTTAAATGAAAGAATACGAGTGAGCTTTAGTCAGTAGAAGTCTAATTCGCTCTCTCGTTCCTCTCTAGGAAGGGAAGAGTCATTTGATGGTTTAAAATAAAAGAGGCAGTTAAATGTTTTGTCAAATAATGTCGAAACTTCATACCAAACCAAAGTCTCCCCTTAGCGTCGACCTTGCCATCGTTACACCTGTTGTCTGGCAGGCCCAAGTCCACCACACTCAGCAGTCTCAGAGAACAGTCGCCGTCAGGTGCGTCCCACGACAGGAAGTACAGCTCCGACCTCACTGATATAAGGATCAGCTTGGGGTAGTCCTTTACAGTTACCACTAACGAGACTGGGCCGTAACCTAGAATACAAATACCATTAATTGATTATTCACGAAGTCTCAGAAACTAAATATAATACCTACAAATTTAAAATGTGGCAGGTAGGTTCCTTAAGGAGGGTGTAGAGTCTACACCCTCCTTAAGGAACCAACGGGTTGCCAACTTTTTTTACCAGAAATAAAGTATTTTTTTTTATCTAAGAAGAATATTAAACAGTATTTTAGAAAAGTGAACCGTATTTTACTTATTATTTAGAGCTTCTCGCACAACTTATTAATTTACAGTATTTTTAAAATTTCATAATCCTCATCACAATTATAACTAAAATTAAAATAAATGAGGAGCTCATTCGATTGGTTCTGAAACTCTATTATTGTAGTTTGATAACAAAAAAATGTGTGACCGTCTAAGTTTAACACGTGCATAGTTTTAAGCATTTGGGTGCTGAAAACAGTATTTTGTATACTTTATTTTTGTTGAACAGTAAAAAGTATAGGTAATGTAGTGAAAAACAGTATAATACTGTTTATAACAGTATAGTTGGCAACACTATTGTAGAGATCAACTAAGTACGGATTTTCCGAAATTCACTCCATATGGGGATGGGTATCCAGAGTTTGTATGGAGAAACAGACTTTCACGCAGGCGAAGCCGCTGGTAGAACGGCGATAATATATGTAGTAAAAGATAATGTGGAAAATTCAAGGAGTTGTCAGCAACAGCAGGGACCCAGCCGGGTCGAAGCCTACTGGGGCCAGGGTTATCCGAAAGGGCGCTCGAGCCCCGGTATGAAGGCTAGAAGGAACGGGGTGGGTCTTTTAGTCAGTAAGAGTCTGACACTATCTCCCGCTCCGCCCTAGAGCGGGGGATGTCAATGGATGATTTTTTCCCACCATAAAAAAAAAAAAAAATGTGGAAAATGTGAGCATAAACAGTCTTTTTTAACCCGGGGTCATGGGGGTGGAAAAGTGTTACACGGACGTTGGGGTGGGTCTCACAGACCCGTTCATTAGATATCAAATTATCTAATAAATTATAAATAATAAAGTTAATATTTTATTTGTGTTTAGTTTTTGAGGTATTAATGTAAATAAATTAAACTCAAATATCGTATTTATAACATGTTTTTATCAAATTTGTTAGAGCTTTAAAAAATAACTACTGGTACTACTCCTGGCAATTGATGGATTATCGAGTATCGACTCTAGTCCTGACATTTTGTCGAAAAGGCGTCTTATATCACTTGCACCGTCTTTGCCACGATAAAAAGCCGAAGAACACTCATGGTTTGCGCTTGAAGAACTAACCGATCCAGATATCCAATACTCTACCAGCGAACGATATATCCGATAGCGTAGACAGTGGAATATCTTTATCAAACTCGGACTTTGAGGTATCTTGCTCTGTGTCACTAAGATTACTAAGCTCACTCAAGCGATCTTCGTCATCACACATCTCCTGGTCGGACAAAGCAGAATCAGAGTCAAACTCTTGTAAATTTGAAAGAATACGCTGCCGTTCTATCTCTTCTGGATCCATTTTTTACTAAGTACCTTCAGTAAACTCAAATTCTATACATTAAACTATATATTAGCAACTTTAATTGTAAACAACAACAAAAAACCAATAAATACACGGATAATAAATAAAATAACATTATACAAACTGGCGCGAAATTGTTACACGAACTGCGGGGATGGGTCTCACAGACCCTTTTCAATTTTGAGATCGTGTAACTCCTACTGCGGCTGTTGCACGTCAAAAGTGTTGACTACGATGCATATAAAAACTCAACAGCTCCAGCTATTGAGAAGAACAGCAACGTCGCACACATAGTAACCGAACTAGAAGCGATATAAAATGTAACGGGTCTCACAGACCCAACCCCCATGACGCCGAGTTAAAATTGATATAAACTATTGCTTGACTGCGATCTCACTTGATAGTAAGCAGTGATGCGATCGTTGATTGACGCATTAGTTTATTATGAGCCTATTTACTCAAACCTTGAAGACACTTGACTTATAATCGGACAGGAAGACAGCAGGCAAATTGTTCCTGGTGACACCTAAACAATTTAAGTACGTCCATTTCTAATAACATCTGTAGATTACGCGGATCCCATTAGCTACTGCTGGCGGCTTTGCCCGCGTGAAAATAGGAATGTTATGCCAGGAACATACTTTCCCGGGAAATAAAAATCCTATGAGCTATTCCAAGACATGGTCTACCCGTATTCCAAATTTCATCATATTCCATTCAGCAGTTTCAGCGTGAAAGACTAATACACAAATATTCACAGTCACAAACTTCCGCCTTTATAATAATTTTATTTATTAACAATGACAAATATGAGTGACTCATCACAGTCATCACCTAAAGAAGTGCATTATATGTCTTAAAAGCTGATTAAACAACAGAAAAATAAAATAAAAAAACAATAAGTACAGAGTGAAATCGACAGAAAATTCCAGAATATTTTGGAAACACAGAATTTAACATTGAACATATTTGCTCATGGCGCAAACGTGAGACATACAATGTTATTTTTTATTTTATTTTATTTTTAGTTTTGTGTTTATCTTAAGTTTTTGTTGTCTACAATGTTTTGTGCGCCAAAATAAATACTTTTCTTTCTTTCTTTCATGATTTATTTTACAGTAGTCACAGATGTATGACTCTAGTCGATACCTTTTTCGTGTTCTTAGTAAACAGCATACATTTCATGCAGTGAGCAAAATGTTGCCTTAAATTTACTTACATTACTTTTTGGCATGCAAAACAACTTCTTATTAGATTTACTCGGTAGATTTCGTGGCACTTTCCTGAGTTGCTCAGTAAGTACGTACCTTACTGAGCAACTCAGGAAAGTTCAAAAAACCTGTTACACTAATTATTATTATTATAGCTAGCCTATATTGTCCCACTGCTGGGCAAAGGCGTCGCTCCATTCTTTTCATCATCTTCATCATCGTAGGTTAGTTTTTTAATTATGGAAAATTAATTAAACATATCTCTTAGTTTCTCTAAGGAGACAATCCTTGGTACGATTTGAGACTTTTCTCCATATTACAATGATAAGTCAGATGCCATAAGACCCTTTTCTGCAATCGTTTGATACGCTTTATTTTATGGGACCAGACAACACTCCAATATTTTTCGTTGCTTTTTAGTGTAATTCAGTTGATATGCTCTACAAAACTTAGTTTTTATCAAATTGAACGCTTAGGTCTCGTACAGATAACACTTCCACAAGCTGTTGACGGATAAAGTTATATGCCTTAGGTACGGCTTTTAGTTTTGATGTGCTTAGTTGCTCACACCACTAACTAAGCTTATCTAAATCGCCCTAAAACTGTACCGAATCAGCAGGCGAATATGACTGTGATATATGGGCATACCTTTATTTTATTATGGACTAGCTTTTGCATGCAGCTTCGCCCGCGTACTTAAATTTTAGCCTATGTCACTCAGGAGTAAAGCAGCTTTCTATCGGTGGAAAAATTTAAGCAACCGGACCAGTACAGAGATTACCTCCTACAAACAAAAAAATAAAAAAAAAAAACTTTACCTCTTTATTATATTAGTGTAGATAGGCTCGCGTTTGACCACCATCTCACCTGATAGTAAGCAATGATGTGTTCGACGATGGAGCACGCTTGCCTAGAAGTAACCTATTCACTCTTGACTTAAAGTAAGAAGATATCTACACTAATGTTATAAAGAGATAAGTAAAGTTTTTTTTTTTTTTTGTTTGTAGAAGGTAATCACTGAAAGTATTGGTCCGATTGCTAAAATTTTTTCACCAATAGAAAGCTGCTTTATACCTGACTGACTTATGCAATATAAGTACGCAGGCGAAGCTGCGAGCAAAAGCTAGTTACTGATATGACTACAGGATATATGTATGAAGTATTATCGTACATACCAATTGTTTTAGTCGTGATGTTGCTAGTTTCGGCATCAAATCTGTACACCTGCTGTTCATGTATGTCGACCCAATAAAGTGCATTCTCTGATGTTGACCAATGGGGACCCTCGAAGTGAGTGCCGCCTCTCTGGACCTAGTTTTATTAGAAAAAAAAAATGTAGTTAATAATATATAATAATATTCATTTTATTTCAGGAAATGATTCCCATAATATTATAAATTACAAATTACATAGAAATTACAAAAATTAACTGTATGTTGATACAGAAAGTTAATTAGTTACACGGTGATCCGTGTACTATGTATGTTTTTGTGTACAATAAAAATATAATAGTTGTGATTTATGTATGAAATAGTAATGTATTTAATCACTAGCAAAATTTAAGTTACTGCATAAAAATAATGATACAATTACCTATCATCCATGATAAAATATAGGTTTTAATATATTGATATAGTTAAAAAATCTCAACAAACGTGAATTAAAATGTAATATTAATAATAAAAAGAAGCAAATACAAATACAATACAAGCATTAAACTATTGCTATGCATTGAGATTATACCTACTCATAGATAAGTAGTAATATCATGCCTAACAAGTTTCTACATTTTGGTAATTATCGTCCCAAAACTGGTAGTAGAAATAAAAACAAAAAAATCACATACATAATTAAGAAAACTACTTACATTTTTAATAAGCGGAGTAGGCGCTCTATAGGCAAAACATTTCACTACTAGAACTGTTAAGATGAATTCTCTTAATAACATCATTTTTTCGTGGAGTAATTAACAGTTAGTCTAACGCGTTTGACACTCGCGGCGTCTCGAGCGACTGTCTCCCACCGCAACCGGTCACTGGTGATCTTGAGTTCTCTAGCAAGTGAACGTATCAATACAACACCTATAGTCTATACCTATACTACACAACCTCTATACGAAATTTAACGTGCGCTTATACCGTCATCATTATAAATGTATTTATCTTAATTGTCATTAAGTCGTTATTATTATGTATCGAATGTAAACAGTTTTTTACTAAAGTATAGCTTATTTTGTTAGAAATCCCTGCCAGTATGTTTGCAAAAGGAAGCTTGTAGACATTTTGTAAACCTTCAAAAGGCTTCTGGACTTTTGGGGGGAAAGACCAGGGAGTGTGGGATTCTTACCTCACTAAAACTACCCCGGTGATCACCATCAGTACATGGAAAAGGGCTCCGTGAGCTCTTAAAAGACCACCCCGGAACCCTCTCTGTACAACGCTTGTTGGGGCACATCCCTGAGGAGACTGTGAGGGTCTCCCCTGAGTCTCGTTGTGCACGGCAGCACGTGATCACTGTGCCACCGTCTTTCCTGAAGTCACCTGGTGGGCGGACAGAAGATATTTTGGTACCTACTTCTCAAACGACAACAATTATTGGGATTCTTTTATAGTTGATGAAGTTTTTTTAATTATATTAACAAGCCACATCAACAATTTGTTTGCAAAAGAATTTGAAAGTTCAGAACATGATTCCATGTAAACAAATCAATTATAGGCATGCACATAATTCACAGAATAAGAAATAGCGGTTGTACTGAATTACAAAGCCAGATTTTTTGAAATTTAAATAATAAAAAAAAAATAGTGTGATAAATCATAAGAATGTCCACGTGATCGGTCAATAACATCCTTTTCATTGTGATGTTCCCTTCAATTCGATTGCAGTTAATTAGTTGAGGAAGGCCGTGACTCCGATGTTCTGTCACGCCTCAAAACACACGATTCCGCGGAAGTGTGACCTCAGGCAAGGCCTTTAACCATTATGTGACATCTTAGGAAATTTCTTTAGCTCCTTTTTTTTTCTTTCTTTATTCCTAAATTGTTTGATACTGTAAAGACACTACGTTTTTCTTAAATAGTTACAAACAAACGAAAACTAGTCTTTTAGAACGTTCTATTTTAAGTTACGCTATTGTTTACAAAATTGTGGTGCTTTCTGTTTGACTGGAAGCCGACCCCAACATCATCGGGATAACGCGTTTGGGGCAAATGCAGATGATAATTTTTAGGATTCTGTACCTAGTCAAAGGGTAAAAACAGGACCTTATATTACTATCACTTCGTTGTATGTCTGTCACTAGACTGGATCCCATGAACCGTAGCTAGATAGTTAAAATGTTCACAGATGATGTATTTCTGTTGGACTGGCCTGTTGGTCTAGTGGTTAGTGACCCTGACTGCTATGCCGGAGGTCGTCTCCGGCATAGCAGCCCTGAACCCAAAGGGTTACTGAAAGAACACGGGAGAGTTTTAGTCTCTAAAATTTTAACGCTCTCCCTCGCTCCACCTAAAGTGGGAGACGTTATTTGATGATTGCCCACCCAGAATAAAGACTCTAATTTAGTTTTGACTGGCCTGTTGGTCTAGTAGTTAGTGACCCTGACTGCTATGCCGGAGGTCGTGGGTTCGATTCCCACCCAGGACAAATGTTTGTGTAATGAGCATAATCATTTGTTCTGTGTCTGGGTGTAATTTATCTATAATATGTATGTATTTAGAAATATATAAGAAGAAATATATAAAATATATAAGTATGTTTATCAGTTGTCTAGTACCCATAACACAAGCTCTGCTTAGCTTGGGACTAGACGGCGTTGTGGAACAATAAAAAATAATTTCTGCTGCCGCTATAACAACAACTACAACAAAAGTGTTTTTTGTTTTTCGTTTTTTACTACGGAACGTACGGAATCCTTCGTGCGTGAGTCCGACTCGCACTTCGCCGGTTTTTATAAAACTTATCCAAAGAGAAATATGGCGTAGTTTTGTTACAAATAAAATAAGCCATAGTTTTCTAGCAACCAATTTGCAATCTTGAGCATTGCCAACTTAATAAGTTCCTGTAGCATTTCCATACCCGACTGATATCAATAATACATCCGACATGTGACGCATCCGGCCGTGTAAACTGTCTCTAATCGACATTACTTCCTTCTTACAATGGGCTAATTATCTTGCCCTTACTGCGTCACTTAGTTTTCCTCCAACATTCACTTTCAATTGTTACAAAATGAATATTTCCAACAGTAATCATGGTGTTGCAGACTGCGCATACCACCTAGTAGAATTCATGGTTTACGCCGCATTGTAGAAGATTTCTAAAAAAAAAATAGAGTGGAGTAGTAGTCCAAAAGTTTTGTTACTATTTGGTGTACAATAAAGTTCATTGTATCCTAATACATTTTTAAATAAAATTATAGTTAATGAATGTTTTAGGGTTGTAGTATTTATCATGTTTTGTTTAAAAAATGATTAGCAGGTTTCATTTTTTATGAAGAATTTTAATACACTCTGAAATTTTTAAGCAATATTATTTATTTGTGTGTTAGGAGCACAAACTGTCCACAAATATTGGTTATTTAAGACACTAGAATTTTTAAAACCAACATGTTTATTTCTACTACTACATTCATAACTACTTTAGAACTGTCTAAAACGATCAACTTGTGCATTATCGCACTTGAAGAAGAATTTGACAGTGTGACACTTTGTTATTAGGTTTATCTATAATCTTTAAATTTTCTTAGATTGGGCTGCGCGAACGCTTAAGAAGTTATCATGGCCTTGTAACTGAAGGATATACCTAGATGTGTTTCAGTCAGTAAAAATCGGTCATGCACGCCTTCTCGCTCCACCTTAGAGCGGAAGAAGTCATTTAATGATTCCCATTTAAAAAAAGTTTTCTTACAACAAAATTATTTGATAATAGGTACTAAGAGCTATAAGATAAATTAGTCAGTCGTCCATAACATTAAGAATATCAAATATAATGAGATCAGTCAAAAAAGACACATCATTGTAAAATTAATAAATTATTAAAAAACCCATAAAAAAAAAACAAATGAATATT
This sequence comes from Mythimna ferrago, assembly GCA_910589285.2. Classification (NCBI taxonomy): domain Eukaryota; kingdom Metazoa; phylum Arthropoda; class Insecta; order Lepidoptera; family Noctuidae; genus Mythimna; species Mythimna ferrago. The sequence continues at coordinate 12,004,777 of OU342695.1, forward strand.
CTATAAAACCTTGATAGGATATAAAGAATATTTATATGATTTTTTTTGGTTACATATTTGTTTGATAAAAAATATGTAACCAAACAAAGAACTTATTAACGCTTATTTTCTTAATCAGACGTAATCCTTATCCTTACATATTATAAAAAGAGCCGAACCAGTCTGTCTGTTCGATATTAACTTAAAAAATATAGAAAGATTTTTCATACAGATATACAGTTTTCACGTATAGATCATAGTGAATAATTCATGATGAAGGTAAAAACTTCTAGTAGGGAAAAACTGAGAATTTATGAGACTTCTGACAGTCGTGTGTAGAAGTCTCTTAACTCGGCTACTACTCGGCCACGCTAGTTTAATTATAAATTAGCGTTACTCCATTAACACGATGCATAAAAAGTTGTAGACTGGGGACTAGGGAATAAAATCCAGCATCATAATCGTGATCTGGCAAGCCTGCGGGATTGAAGTCAGCAGTCCTGCGGGATTTGGATAGTTTATATAAGTCGCAGGGAAATGAGGATATCAGAGATTTTACGAAACTCCTAGAGATATCACGAAATCCCGGTAGATGTATATAATATATAAGATTTTTGATGTATTTTTTTTTCGCATCCCATGTTACTTAGCCCAAAAATATTCAATTACTACTTTCCGTTTTTGTTCACAAATCGAACTACATAAAATGTGGGTGTGTCAGCCAGTATTGGGTCGGTAAAACTATTGTACATAAACATATCGGAAGTATTTAAATATTAATTTATTAGTATCAGTCCTCGTGACGGTTGTTTGTGTGGATGTGGGTTGAAAGTCATATGACTTTCGCCAAGAAAGAAAGAACAAAAAGGCAGGTGAAGAGTATAAGTTACTGCGGTACTTCTCTTGCACACATATCTTTTAGAAGTCAGCCGTTAGTGTCGTACAATTAAATGTACCTTAAAACAACACGGACGTCATACAAAAGTGCCCAATGTCCTTTTGGGTTAGAACATGACTTATTTAAATTGACAACTTATTAAAGTAATTTTATCAAGAACTTGAGGATTTTATATGAAAAATAAAAATATAATATATTAAAGAAAAAATAAATTAAAGTGAATATGTTTTGTTGTGTTTTGACTCCTAAAGCGATTGTTAGTATTTATTAAATAAATACGTATGGAATTTGTTTACATATCACAAAAATAATTTTATCAACATAAATAGAACGAAACGAAGATTTTTTTTTTATTTTTTTTTTTTTTTCAGACTAGTAAATTAGTGCAAAAATTAAAAAAATAATTACAAATAGAATTTGGCAGGCGCATCTATGGCATAATAATATGGCTAGCAAGTTTTACGAATAACGCTGAAATAATAATAATAAGTAAAATATTATTTATTTTCAGTCAACTAAGGCCTAACCTAAAACTATACACCATATTATTCTTCGAAATAATAAACTAAACAATGCGAATGTAATGCATTTTAATCATGAACGTACTTAATTAAAATTATTTTACTTTGATAAGGAAAAGATTAACAGCAAACAGAGTAACGGAAAAAGCATGAAGCATTGAAGTGATTAACTTATATGTCTTAAACGATTTATTTTGTGATATACGAGTATCCATATCTAACTGTAGTATAATTTTGCAATGCCAAATGGCCCATTGTCTAACAATCGCCACTTGTTGTCTAATATGGTCTACAATTAAATATTTTAAGCAATGTAATGGTGTCTCTGACCATGAACTTGATGTAAGATTTAAATGGTTATACGCATGCGTTGCGATCTACGTATTAAGTTTATCTATCATAAAATAAATAAATATTGTTATTATGAAGGAAATGGCAAACGGAATGCGCCTCAGAGCATTTGACTTGTGTTCCAGGCTCTCGGCTTATGTTAGCGGTGGGTACTGTATAGGTACCGTCGAGGTAGGAGAACGACCTAACTATCCTTCTCCCTTCCCTCGAAGGGTATATGTAAAGATTCTGTTCTCGAATTAAAAGGGAATAAATGAGTCGCACTCGCTATGTATTCGTGCCATCCCTCATCATCATCATCAGCAGGCTTTTTAATGTTCCCACTGCTGGGACTCAGGCTTCCTCTCTAGGAGAGGGAATGGGTCGTAATCCGCCACGCGGGCCCATTGCGGGTTGGTGAATGGCACATGTCTTCGATTTTTTGGTTCTAGGACAGGCCGGTTTCTTCACGATGTTTTCCTTCGCCGTTTTGAGAGTAGTGGTGATGAAATAAATTACACAAAGTAATGCACCTGGCTGGGTTCATCCCTCATAACAGCATTTAATAACTAGAATTTCAAATTTTGTTGTAAAGTTAAATCGTTAAGCTCCTTAAAGTTATAACGTTAGATAGACGTTATTTCAAAGTAATGTTTGCAATGTGTGGACAAGACCACTTCAGATGGTTTTCACGCAGGCACGTAATACAATTTATGATTAAATGGATTCATTTATGATTTCAGATGAAAGCGTTCATGGATATGAAACCGGGCGGGTCCCTGTGCACGGTGCTCGCCACCATGTTCCGCTTCAAGTCGGAGCAGCGGTGGCGCAAGTTCGACTTCCAGGTCGGTAAGGTATGCACTGCCCCCGCACGCCGCCTCGCTCACCGCCGCCCGCAGACCCGCTGCCCCGCAGACCTTGCCCCGCACACCGCGGCTCTATAACAATGCATCACTTGGCATGTGACGACATGCGTCTGATTATAACCTCGTTCATGACAATAGGTTTGCCCCACACTCGTGAAATATAGATAACTGACAGATGATTGCAGTGTCTGGACAGGTCAAATCTGTTAGGTGGTTTCTCCAAAAGACTACCTCAGGCATAAACCTTAATGATTCCTATAAGATCTGACCATTAACATTTATATTATGGTCTTGATAAGAGACCTCTGACTTTCTTCTCAGAGTACTCAGCAAGTACACAGAGATGTCATAATAAAGATTGAAAGTATAAGTGTTACTTTTAACAGTTATATTTAAAAAAAAAACTATAAATTACCTTTGTCATCTTATTGTATGACAAATAGGCTGCTAATACAGTTTTGGCCATAAGATAAATAAATGCCTGATATTTACTCTTTCCAACTAAAATTTGCAACAGCTGGTAAAAATGTCTTAATAAAAATATCCTGTTGGATTTTCGACCGTCTGCTTCAGATCGAGAGTTCAAAATCCAACAGAGCATTATTTAGGCATTAATTTAGGTACCTACCTTAAAAGAAGAGGTAATTACTAAGTGTGCAAGTAAGACATCTTAACTTGTATGCCGCATTTGTCTTAAAACAGTTAAAACATAAAGATCTATTGTCAGATTCCAAATGCGAACAGATTCGTGACTTGACTATAAAGATAAAATTAACAGGTGTAAAAATAAATTGACTATTGATAATTGAATATTTTCTACCTTTTTCATCACATGTCAGACGCGTGTTGTCACTAGTTCAAATGCACGAAATAAAATGAGGGTATTATATTAACATGAAGGTATAATTTAGAAATTTTAGAAACAAAAAAAAAACTACTTAAATATCTTTTAATTTTTATATTTTTCTTTTTTAAGTTAATTATATGAATAAGCTCCCTTAATTCAGTAATAGAACTTCTGTTATGTGAGAGCAACTTTAAATGCACAATTTATAAAAAACTTCCAGTAGTGATGTGTTGTTATTGATCACATTTTTCCTAGATCACACACACGGGGTCTTTAGAGTAACACTTGATGGATTCTCTTGCTTGAAGGTAGCAGTTCCCAATTTATCTCATTCTATGTACCATTTCATGCAAGGGTCATTTTGTTCAGAATACTTGTCTGGGACTATTGAACTGGTTGAAACTGTGTGTAAATATGGGCACTTCCAATAACACCTATTTGTGTGTGTTTGTGTGATTAATAACCTTTAACTCTGTTATGTCACTAATACAATGTGGGATGTTGATTGTTGAATCACCTTTACTGTCTGTATTGCATGTGTTTATTGTATTTTCATTCTACAAATCTTGGGATTACTTTTATGAATATTTTTTTTAGTATTAGTTGGCATAATTTTAAGTAACTTAATGTGGAAAATTATAATTCTTTTTATCTGATGTACTTAGTTCATTGCTCAAAGAGTAAAAATTACAAAAGAAGAAAAAAACAATAAGTTCAGTTGGTAAACATATTTAAATGAAAAACATAACTTATAAATTACAAGAAGTAGCTAACGGTGTAAAACATCCAATACAAAGCCGAAATCTGCATACCCATGCTAACAAAGCAACATTGGGCAAAAACACATTGATACAAAAAGAAATTGTAAAACTTGTACCAATCTCGGCTTTGCATGCGTTCTTACACCTTTGTACAAATGCTTTAACTTCGCTCTTCTAAATTCATCATCTAACTCTAAAATTGTCTCTGTCCCCTCCCCCCACTCCCACATTTTCAGAACCCTTCCCGTAAGGACCTGAACGTGCAGATGATGATGGAGATCGAGTCGGCACTGCTCGGCGCTGACATCATCCGCTCGCCATGCGTCTTCATACGACCGGACGTTGATAAAGCAACCGCCAACAAAGTGAAGGATATCGTTGTCAATCATCAAGGAGAGATTTGCGGTAAATATATCAGTTTTATAATTTATTATAAACCATCATCAGGAAGCAGGTCGTGTATCAATGTATATGTGTATTAATTGGAGATCATTCGACAATCTTTTTGATTGTAGTTCATCAATTTAATCGACCAATTCTTATAAAGATATTTATGTATAGGTTTCCTCTTAATGAGTAAAACCCTTTATAGAAAAAAAAACGTGTTGCGCCGACCCCAAGAAATATGGGATAAGGGCAGGAAGAAAAAGAAAAGTATACAGTCAAAACACAACAAGTCATGATTCCATTTATAATGTATAATGTATAATTTGATTTTTACTGCTAAGTTCCATCTCGAACCCCCCGGGGCCCTTTCCTGGGGTCAGATACGAATTTATAAAAGGAACCCCTCCTTTTATTAATTCGTATATGACCCCGTATGACTACTGAGTGAATTTGTCTATGCAAAACGTGATAAATTACGTCGAATTTCACTCTTTTTAGAAGATGAAGAGGAAGCGACGCACATCGTGTACCCCACAGTGGACCCCCTAGAGGAGGAGTACGCGCGGCCGGTGTTCCGGCGAGGCAACCACGTGCTGGTACACTGGTACTACCTGCCTGACAGCCACGACACCTGGGCGCAAGCCGATCTGCCGGTACGTATGCGATAATCACCCTTGCTGCTAGGTAATAAAGGTGGTTTTACTGTCAAATTGGGTCTAAGTCGGTTATAATTGAATCATGTTATAACATCTCAATAAAATGAGTAATTTTAATTTTGCGATATACTGCTCGCAGGAGTACATAATGTTACCGACATATCGTGTACATTGCTCGCAGAACAGATGGTCGATGGGGCCGAAATGTTCTGGAGTGGCGACAGCGTGCCGAAAGGCGCAGCGTTATAAATGATAAATGATATTTATTTTGTAAATAGGTTTAAAAAACACTTTTACACGTCAATTTTTTTTTTTTTTCGTCATTTTATTCTAGATGAGGCCGGTGTTTCCTATCTGACTACCCTGAGAAGAAACACCGAAACAAACTCAGGGGTCAAGGTCTCTTTTAAAGTCCATACAGTAAATATGTAATGGTCAAATCACATGAGAACCATGCAGATTTGTCTGAGATGGTCTTTTGAAGAAAGAACCATACAGATTTGAGTGGACCTGTCCAATCAGTGTAAGCATTTGTCAGTATTCGAAAAGCTCAACTTAGGACTACTAAGGAGCTCTACGACTTGACGAACAATACCAAAGAAAGGACATTTGGGTAGGCCGCAGAAAACACTCAAATTGCCAGACATACGTTAAAATTACTGAAAAGAAAAGAAAAAGCAATCAACATAGTCCTCACATTTACAATAATATAAGCAAATTGATAATTTACAAAATATTTAGAAAAGTAAATATTTATGTCAAAGAAAAAAAAAAAAAATACTTTAAGTACTTAAAATGTATACATGTCATTTTGTAAAATAAAAATAATTTCCAATGTCAAATTGTAAAAAAACAAATAAAATAAAAAGAAAAAGCACATTTGAAAATAAAAATAATTAAAAAATACAAAAGAAGAAAAATAAAAATGACAACAGTTGTAGTAGGTACTGGAGCAGGTCAATCCCAAGCCTTTTCGTCCTGAATATAGTCTTTTACAGTGTAAAAAGCCTTTTGACAAAGTTTACGTTTTACAAATGATTTGAACTTATTAAGGCTTAGTTGTTGAATATGACTAGGAAGTTTATTATAGAAGTGTATACATTGGCATCTAAATGAGCCCCCTATTTTTTTGAGCCTGGTTGCAGGAACTACAAATTTATGTTTGTTTCTTGTATTAAAATTATGAATATCACTGTATTTTTTAAACATGTCTATATTTTTATGGGCATACATAATATTCTCGTAAATATACTGTGAAGGCACAGTCATTACATTTATTTCTTTAAATTTATCTCTGAGGGAGTATCTGGGACTTAATTTATAAATTGATCGAATAGCCCTTTTCTGTAAAACGAAAATTGTCTGTATATCGGCGGCATTTCCCCATAATAGAATACCGTACGACATGACACTATGAAAATAGCTAAAGTAAACTAAACGGGCTGTCTCTAAATCAGTTAAATTTCGAATTTGTCTTACAGCATATGCTGCTGAACTAAGTTTTTTCGACAATTTGTCTATATGTGGGCCCCACTGAAGCTTAAAAGGCCAGAAGTGAGATCGTTGGCCTGGTGAGGGTCACGGAATCCGGATCCGGATCATTCGTTGTGGCGACACTTGTGGAGACCTATGTTCAACAATAATCTTTCGGTAGTCTTTCGGCTCCAATGGTGATGATGATATTGCTGACCGTGGCATCTTTTTCGATATTTTAAGGCGATCATGATTTTAGAGCGAGGGAGACGGAGTTATTCATTCCAAATAGCGCCATTTCTTTTACGCAACGCAATCATGATCGACTACAATATTTCATGATGGTCAAAAGAATTCTCCTCAAATGAAGAATGAACACGCATTGATAAATAAAACTTTTGGTGATTATAGGTGGACGTGCCCGAGACAGTGAGCTGGGACTGCAACCGCGCGGAGCCGTGGCGTGTGTCGGCGTCGTGGGCGCTGGACCTGCCGCAGTACAACGAGTGGATGAACGAGGAGGACTATGAGCTCGACGCCAACGGCAAGAAGAAGGTAACATGTTCTAGTCTGACTCTACGCCATGAGAAGCCGAACAGATAATATATCGTCAGCCTAATTCCATTTTAACTTGTAAAGTTAACCATTAACCAAATCTTTTTCAAAATTTTTTCATCATGAATTATCATTAAACAAGGAGAACTTTAAGTTTTTCTATTAATAAAATAAGACATCTTTTAATATGGCAGTAAATCTGTCGGTTGCAAGAGCAACATTACAAGTAGATTACGATATAATCCATGTATTTTGTAGGTGCACAAACTACGTCTCTCGGTGGACGATTTGATCCCAGGCGCAGAGCCGTCCAGCAAGTCTAAGAAGGGCAGCAAGAGAAAACGCTCGCCCTCGCCGCCACCACAGAAACATGGCAAGAGAAAGAGGTATGAATAATGTTATAAAGGTAGCTAGACACGCTAGAGTATACCTGACAGGTTTGTATGCACAGTTAGTTATACCTGTCAGCTTGTAGTATGAAAACCTGCACAGTTATGCAACAAACACGCTCCGGTTTACCTGTACAACTCACTTGTACAGGTAAACTGTAACGGTAACTGGCGGGCATAAAATAACATGCCTGTAGTATCCAAACGTTTGCCGATTTTACCTAAAGAACAATGACTTTGCCAATTAGTCTAGTTACCAAACTTTTCTAATCATAAATCGATAAATACAAGGTGCAGTTTTAAAACTGCACAATATTTCAGGAGGTTGTAATAAAACTCATAAATAATCATGTAAAAAAACGATACCTGGTTAATAATCAGTAATACTTGTTATTTAATTTTTTAATTACACTAAACTAAATCGATTGATCGATGGCCGCGGGGGCGTGGCTAGGGTGTGGCGTGCGGGATGATGATTGGATGATACATTATTTATGAAACTATCGTTGCGAGTTAGTGTGTGTGAAAACGCCCTTTATTGTTCCGTGTTTGTGTGTGTGAAAGAAAGCGCGGTTATAAAAAAAAAAAAATTACCTACTTATTTTATTATTGATTCGGGTCGAGAATCACTAACATAATTACCTCCTGAAATATTTTGCAGCTTCAAAACGACACCTTGTATACACATAGCCAAAACATGTCTACATAGACGATTATTCTTTAATTCTTAATTGTACACTATAACAACACAAAATAAGTGGATAACAAAGTTCATGTACATAGGCGAGCTTAACTCAAAGTTGAGTTTTCTTCCAGCAAACCATTGAGCGATAGAGAGAGATGACAATGGAGGGTAGGGTCCAGTGTACAATTTTAAAATTAGAAATATTATGAATAAAATAATAATACATAAATAAGTATACCTAATACATAAATACACACATCCTTTATATATTATATATATATGCTATGTCATTGTGAAAGGAAATACTCTTTAATTTTCCTCTTGAAGACATCTAAAGAAGGGCTGTCACGTAAGGAGTGTGTGTGTGTATTATTATAACTACTACATATTGTCCCACTGCTGGAATAGGGCCTCCCTTCATTCCTTTCAACAATCACAATTCCTCGCTTCCCTTTTTACAATTTCCGAAGAAGACATCCAGGTCGTCCCGCCATCTCGTGATCTGCCGCGGCCCCATGTCGCTGTGTCAAGGCACAAATCTTTTGTTTTACGACCCCTTTTATTTTCTTAAGAAATTCGGGTACTTTCATAGACGTTTTACATTTTATGTGTTCAGCCGTACAACGAAGCGTCGTGAGAATGACGTGGACGAAGAAGAAGACAACGCGTCCAGAGACAACACAGACGCTGCACCTACGCCTGAGAGCGAGCGAGCTGCTGAGCGTGAGTATATTTTTTTGAATTTATACAATAGTTTTAGTATATGTGTAACCCGAAACACATGTCTAGTACTTTTATGTAGAAAATCTATGTACAAAATTTCATAACAGTATCATGAAAAATCACAAAGTTAAAAGCTTGTTATGTCAGCAAAAATACATAGTCACCGGGCCATCCGGGTGACTGAGCGGTTGTTTTGCTTTTGCACCCAGCTGTTCGCTGGTGCCTAATGCCCGATATGACCTGCCGTGACCTGTGTTGTACTTAGAGTCGGTGGTGTTCAACTTGTGACCTTTTTAAATATTTTTGGGAAAAAATATAACATGGTGTAAAAACTATTAGAATCCATTCAGTTACTGATTCTGAATAAACTACATATATATTCAGGTTTCGCTTTAAAAATAATGTTGTATTCTGATTCGGATTACTATTGTTTCGAACGTAACCAGGTTTATAAGTAGATGACTTTATTATCCACAAACAGTAACAATTTTTCCACACAGTAATAACCAATCAATATTTACAGCACTAGAATCCGTTTAATTATTAGGGTCGTTATCGACCGATATCGAATATCACTTATCACATTGCACTAGTATTGCTACCGAAATAAAACCCGATGGAAGTGACTTCCGGTCGGGATGATTGCTTTTATACGCCGCCGGGCTCTTGCCCGTCACATCACATCGACGATCGATCGTCGTTACATCTTTTTCTAGAATATCTCTTGATATTCTAGAAAAAAATGTTTTATGGCCGCTCTAGAACAATGAAGTCGCTTTGCAGGTCATAAATAAATAAAGAACATTTTGTAGAAGGTCGGGAATTCGTCACAATTTAATTAAAACCAATTTAGGTGCGGTTTCCAAAAAAAAAGTGTTTTACTAGTATTTTTTTAGTTGTTGTTTATGATGTTAGTAATACAGTCCTGCAAGGTTGTTAGTGTTTAATAAATAACCCTGTATATCTAGTATTTTTTGTTGTATCAAAATAAATACAGCCATGTATGTCATGCACCGCTTTGCTTCTCTAATCTAGTTGCTGCCAACCTCTTGCATGATCTCAAGATATTTTGTTCAGAGTTGACGCAAAAAATAAAATGACAGCTAAATGATATTGATTTTCCAAACTAAAATAATATCTAATAATGACGGTTAATTGATGTAGCGCCTGCGAGCGCCTCAGCGGCCCCGAGTGAGGCTCCCGCGGTGAGCGAGGCGCCCGCCACGCCGGCGCCGCCGCTGGACGCGCACGACGACTCACAAGGCAAGCACAGCGACTCCAACACGCAGGTACCATAACAACTTACAATATTAAACATACTGCTCATCAATTACCGGTTATAAGCATAATCAGCCCTATAATGTTCTCACTGTTGGGATTCAGGCAGAACTTTAAACTTCGCTCACCACGTAATTGAAAATTAATTCATAAGATACGATACGTTGCCGCTCTGCACGATTCGTACGCACGCGATCTCCGATCTCGATTTAAGAATAAAAACAAAAAAGATATTAATACTAGTGTGTTGTTTTCTCAATCGACATGTTAGCTTCTATATCTGACTTTATCTTCTATCTCTACTTGTCCTATAAAAACATAAAAATGCTAGTGTGTGTGTGAGTAAAATTTGAGTATGTATACAAGTACTCATTCGGGAATTTGTTCCAATAAATAAGCCTGGCTTGTAAAAGTATGAATGAAAAGAAATGGTTTGTGTGTGTAAGTATTCGAAAATTAAAAAGCCCTCTATAAGGACGCAGCGAAGTTGCACTTACGCCGAATTCAATGCTACCTTTGAATTAGTCCAAAATCTCAGGAATTACTGTTTCGGATTTAAAAAATACTTTTATTGTTGTATAGCCTAGTTAACAAGGAAGTTTAGCTAAATCATATTAGGCTACGACCAACAGGAGTGGGACAGTAACTAAAAAAACGCGGGGAACAGCTAGTAATAAATAAATGTGTAGCCTAATATTTCTCTTTTTGTTTTGAGCAATAGGCTAGTTGCCGTAAAAAATGTAATTAGTCCGTTGTTGGAATATTATATTCAAAAATAAGGGACACGTATTTTTTTATTTGTAAATGAACCAAAAATGACAACGATATAGCCCATTAAAGTTACGTGTAACGTCACGCCGTGCTGCATTTTTTCGCACGGGGTGACGTCACACGTAACTTTAATGGGCTATATCTTTGTTATTTTTTGTTTAATCGAAAAAAGAAAAAATACGTGTCCAATATTTTTTTATAATCTAAAATACGGACTAAATAAAATGTAATTATTTTGACCCTGGAAACTACCCTATTACACAGCCCGCATTTGAGTAATTGAGCAGTGGTGGCCAAATGGTAATGGCCCCCACTTACCAGTTGTAGGTGGCGAGTTCAGGAGCATTACTTTGTGTGATTTAATTCATCACCACTGCTCTCAAAACGGTGAAGGAAAACATCGTGAGGAAACCAACATTTCCTAGAACAAAAAATTCGAAGACGTGTGACATTTCCCAACCCGCACCGCGCCCGCGTGGTGGATTACGGCCCATTCCCTCTCCTAGATAGGAGGCCTGAGTCCCAGCAGTGGGAACATTAAAAAGCTGATGATGAATTACACAGCAAGCAAGTCTAGCACTTCATGTTTTGCATGCGCGCAATATCAACAAACTTTTTTTTTCACTTTTAATGTGTTTTTCGCAGGAGATGCTAACTAAAGAAGAGTTAGAAGACAACGTGACCGACCAGACGCATCATATCGTAGTGCCGTCGTACTCGGCGTGGTTCGACTACAACTCCATCCACACCATCGAGAAACGCGCCCTACCAGAGTTCTTCAACGGGAAGAACAAGTCCAAGACGCCGGAGATTTATCTTGCTTACAGGTAAATATTCTCAAGGGAGATACTAACTTATGTTGGTATGTGGAATTTGATACTGACAGTTAACCAAAAAAAAGTCATGAGGTAAATCTTTTATTGAATATCTAGTAGCACTTTTAGCATCAGCGTCCATGCTAGTCTTTATCAGAAAAGTCTGATAAGTCCATTGCCAATTTGTCCATTTCGAGATCCGTTAACCTACCGATTCAAAATATTTGTCTTTTATTTTTTGTCTACATGTAGACATACATTCAGCCGCTTTAGTAATTGAGTCCATGTCGCTAGCAGCTTGATCAACATTATTCTCTGCAATGTGCCTCTTTTCAATACGCATTTAACACTCTAACACCAGAAGAATGCGTAGAGTTATCTTGAGCAGATTCTAACAGATTATTTAGACGTAGTTTTAGAACTTTTGACATTGTACGCTTTGATTATGGGCACGGCTGGCAGTTGTACTTGTGACATTATGCGCCTAAACCAATCGAAACTTTGTCTGGTTCTGGAGGTCAGATAAGCGGTCTACTTCATTTAAAATAACCAGGATACTACTGCATCAGAATAGACGGGTGGCCGACTTGAAAAAGACTAGGATACTGACGAGAGTTGACCTCTTGACAACCTAGCACACCTGTATTGAGCATTTTGCGTGGGCGTGGCGCATATTTTTTCATAGAAAAAGTTTATAATCTGTAAGTTAGTCCTAAGATATCATATTCGCCCAGTTTTAGAGATCATATTCAAGAAACTACATTTGTTTTCTTTTGACCAGAAACTTCATGATCGACACGTGTCGCCTGAACCCCACCGAGTACCTGACTAGCACAGCATGTCGACGAAACCTCGCGGGAGATGTTTGCGCTATTATGCGCGTGCACGGCTTCCTCGAGCAGTGGGGCCTCATCAACTATCAGGTGAGAGTCCATACTAATATTATAAATGCCAAAGTAACTGTTTATCTGTGACCATTTCACAGCTAATCGATTTTGGAAGGAACTTTTAATTAAATATCTGCTAATCAGTCGCTAAACAACATCAAGATTTTTATAAATAGAAATGTATGAGTCGAGAATTAGATCTATTCTCATCGTAAGAGATATGATTTGTTCTAATGAATATTGCTAGTGATTTGATAATTATTACTGTATTAGAAAGTAATCCAGAACATTGCTGTTTCTCTGTGAATCATTAAAGCTATCGTATTTGCCAGCTGGAAGCCGAATCTCGTCCCACAGCGATGGGCCCGCCGCCCACGTCTCACTTCCACGTGCTGTCCGACACGCCGTCAGGTTTGCAGCCGCTTGTCACCCGTCCTACGCAGCCCAGACCGGGTAAGTTATTCAACTTTCAAACCTTTTAAGTGTTGACAAAAGCCCTCTAAATGATCTAAATGCATTAATTATAATTAATTTGATTCAGCGGAGAACGTGCCAAAGGTGGAGCCGGGCTTACCGAACGGCGCCGAGGCAGGCGCGGCCGCGGCGCCGCCCGCGCCTCCCGTCAAGCCCGAGCCCACACTGGACCTGGCCGCTACGTCCGGCCTCAAGCTCGACCAGGTAATGGACTTGACTCATTGGATCTATGACACCACCCAAAAGCAAATGATCCTAGTCATGATAGTCCAAACACCAGTGTAAGGTTCTTTTGCGTCATAACAACCATCATTTATGACATTGTGAGTAACAATCATTTGATTACTCTTTCCACGAGATTACTTGTTGAGCATGACGTATTATTTACTGCATTGTTGTTATGTGTCGCAGTACCGCGGAGGCGTGCGAGGACGCGGCTGGACGGAGCAAGAAACCCTCCTGCTGCTGGAGGCGCTGGAGCTGCACCGCGACGACTGGAACCGCGTGGCGGCGCACGTGGGCACGCGCACACAGGACGAGTGCATCCTGCACTTCCTGCGCCTGCCCATCGAGGAGCCCTATCTGCACGACGCGCAAGCCGGTACACTACATGCACTTTACTTGACTGGCCTGTTGTCTCCACATGCTTTTTACTACTAACTTTAAATACCACCACGGAAAGTTACTACGGTGGCCACAATTTGTTTATCGGACTGTCTCAATAAGAAGTTGGGAGAGAATAAGAACAGGCTTGACGTAGTTGTAGCACTCGTTTCTATTAAACATTGATACTTAGCAACTTTTAGTGAGGACTTTAACAATTCCTTTTTTTCAAAGCCTTGGATTTCATATTTTATTTTAATGCTGTTTAACAGGTGGCGTGCTAGGTCCATTAGCCTACCAACCAATTCCATTCAGCAAAACTGGCAACCCCGTGATGTCCACGGTCGCTTTCCTAGCGTCCGTGGTGGACCCGCGCATCGCTTCCAAGGCCACGAGAGCAGCCATGGAAGAGTTCGCTGCTATCAAGGTTAAATATAGTTTTTAATTATTATTTTTCTCGCACTAGGGGCCATTTATTACTTAAGACGATTTAAGGGGGAGGGGAGTCGTCCATGTCTTGTTTATTCTTACAAGGGGGTGGGAGGGAGTCTTGATAGTTCATACGTAAGATCACAAAAATACGCAAAGTTAAGATTTGAACAGGCGCCGGCAACCGCGCTAGTGCCGATGGGCACCCGAATGTGTATAGGTAAAGATTTCAATGGCAACGTCACTGCGCCTCCCCGCTTGTGAACTATACTCCATTCGTATTAAGATTAGACATATAAAGAAACCTTTTTTACTGTCTGTTCAATCGGTCAAGCAAAAAAGTGGTAACAATACCAATTTTTTTACTGCAGCCGCCATTTGTCATGCCACCAACGTAATAAAAGTCAAAATCGGTTGATCAGACAGTAATAAAAGGTTTTCATGAATGTCTAATGTTATTTTGAACAGAGTACAGACGTTTCTTGTTTGCGTAAACGACACACTTGGAAACGTTGCTAGTAATTGTTACCTTTAAAATAGCCTTTCTTATATTCCGTACAGGACGAGGTGCCAGCCGCCATGATGGAAGCCCACGTGAAGGCAGCGGGCGCGCACGGGCCGGCCGCGGCGCTGGCGGCCACCGGCATCGCCGGCACCGCGCCTGACCTCTCCCCCTCCGGTAACTATACACTACAACACCTATAATTCAACGTAAAAAAAAATGGATGCTATACCACAAAATTTTTATATTTAAAATAATTAATGAACTTGACGTTCATTTGTAGGTATGTTTTGATTTGCTGAAGTTATCCGATGAAGATGTAGCGACATCTATGACAGCACATAGTAACTAAAAGACGAAATTCGACATTCTGCATCGCAGCATTACTTGTCCGCGTGATTAGAAATTATACAACAACCCGAAATTAACTATTGGGCAATTACCCAGATCAAACACAACATCTGTCTGATCGAAAGATCCTACCTCTTCAATGGAGGTTTGCAAGACTAAAGGCCCTATTCCGCATACCTCCAAACTTTCTCAAATGAATCTGATAATACTTTTGTTCTATACCATTCTGCTTCGCATCTCAATCCATTCATTGAAGTCTCTATCCATTCTAGGTCGTCTGGAAAAGATTATGGAATGCGATAAAGCCAACAGTTCTACGTTTTTTATTTTAACCTCTCGAGTGCGGTAATTAGAGACACAATTAAAAAGCCATTGTGCCTCGCGTGGATCCACGTTTAGACACACGACGGGTTAATGTTCCCATTATGTTATTTATTTTCTTGGTGTACAATAAAGTATCACTTAGTGTCACCGCATAGGGGCCACCGGTCACAACCACGAAACGCCGCCGCCGGCATATTTCCTGTAGGTTTCATATATTTTATATGGATTTGCCGCACACGGTTGACGCCGGTAGCTGCCACACGCTACAAATCGTCGCTGCTCGCTTGTTATGGCCCGCATCGGCCACTAAACGCCGTCACACGCCACTCACGCATTTAAACCTTCTTAGAGTCCATTACGATACTGCGCGTACGGATTAAAAAAAAAATAGCCACCGGCCACAAGTGGCTGTCGTGCGTTTCAACTTCCTGTCTAGCCGCATTTAGCTTCTCGTGGCAGCGTTTGTGACTGTGGCTAGGAATCCAATCCCGCACCTTTTTTGCGGGATCCCGCACCTTTTTTGCGGGATCGGTAATGCGGGATCCCGCACGCTTGAGGTATTGAAGTTTTTTATAAGAAAATTAGATTCCGACAACCTGGCGTCGTTTAGATTATTTATTAGCTCATCCTCATTAAAAAGTGATAAAACAACTTTACATGGAACTTGTAACATTTTTTATAGTATTTGTCTGGAAAACAATTATTTTATTTTCGATTTCCCTTGCAGTTAAATAATTTTTGAATTTTTATTTTGTATTGTGTGAGTTCTGTATCGCAACTGAAACGTAACGTAATCAATGTCAGTTTAGGTTCTATGACCGGGGATTCTCCACAGCATGTGAATCCAATTTTATAAAAGATGAATTTCAGCTGCTTATAAGGAACAATATAATATTAAACGGATATTATATTGTTCCTTATAAGCAGCTGAAATTATTTTTATTTGTTATTTGGAATTTCTTAGAAACTCGATTCGGGAATCAAACTATTTACATAGGTAGGTTTTATAGGAAACCCTTGATGTGCAAGTCCGTCTCGCACTTGAAGGGTTTTTGTATGTATTACTTACTTAAAACAAAAAAGAAATTAAAAATCCCAATCCCTCAAATCCCGTGGGATCCGCGGGATTGCTGACATCAATCCCGCAGGCATGCGGGATTTCGATTTTGATGCGGGATTGGATTCCCTATGTGGCATATGGCCCATGTGTGGCAACACTTAAAAAATAAACTATTAGGTAACTGTTACGATGGTATAACATCAGCTGTCATAAGAAACGACAGCTAATAATGACACTTACAACGTACTTAAAACCTTGATTAATCTGCAGCTGAGCCCAAGAAAGAGGGTTCATCGGAGATCAAGGCGGAACCAATGGAAGTGGAGGAAGGTGAGGCCAAGGTGAAGGACGAGCCCACCGACGCGCCTGCCGCACCTGAGGCTGACAAGGAACCTAAGGAGGAACCCGCTGCTCAACCCGGTAACTATGCGCTCCTTCTTCCCTCTCTTTTTCTCCTCTGTCAAATACATCCAAAGGTTGTCTGTAAAAAATCGCTTTTAGAGATAAGACCGCCCATTGTGACACCCTATTAATTTTAAGATCCTAATTTTTATTTTTGTTTTACAAGGGTTATTCTTTGAAACCGAGAGAATGTCTCATTCATCTGGACTGGTCTTTTCTTTACAATTTGATATTTTTTTTGCATATTAGTTTGCCTCGATCACTAAATGTAGTAAAGGCACTCATTTGTGCCCAGTGGCTTACAAAACAAAATAGATAGGTACGTAAGCGAGGCATTTTATGGACGTCAATCACCAAACCCGCTACAAATCTGGCAAACGACCCAAGAGCTAGATTGACTCGACACCACACTGATGATATCCCGGACGTCAGCCTGTACGAGATTAGGATGGCTCTGAAGCAGTTGAAGAACACCAAGGCGTCGGGTGAGGACGGAATTACGGCTGAGCTCCTGAAGGCGGGTGGAAAACCGGTCCTAAAAGCCCTTCAGAAGTTGTTCGATTCCGTCATACTCGAGGGAAAAACGCCACAGGCATGGCGCAGAAGTGTGGTGGTACTCTTCTTTAAGAAGGGCGATAAAACCCTGCTGAAGAATGACAGGCCCATCTCATTTCTGAGCCATGTCTACAAGCTGTTTTCCAGGGTCATCACGAACCGTCTCGCGCGCAGGTTTGACGACTTCCAGCCTCCCGAACAAGCCGGATTCCGAAAAGGTTTCAGCACCGTCGACCACATACATACGCTACGGCAGGTCATACAGAAGACCGAGGAGTATAACCTGCCTCTCTGCCTAGCGGTTGTGGACTACGAGAAAGCTTTTGATTCGATCGAGACTTGGGCTGTGCTGCAATCTCTCCAAAGGTGCCAAATTGACTATCGGTACATCGAAGTGCTGAAGTGTTTGTACGAAAACGCCACCATGTCAGTCCGACTCCAGGACCAGGCCTCGAAACCTATCCTCCTGCAGCGAGGTGTGAGGCAGGGAGACGTCATCTCTCCGAAACTGTACACGGCCGCAATGGAGGATGTCTTCAAGGTTCTGGACTGGAGTGGACTAGGCATTAATGTCAATGGCGAGTACATTTCTCACCTTCGGTTTGCCGACGACATAGGAGTGATGGCTGAGACTATGGAGGAGCTCAGCACAATGCTAAATGACCTCAGTAGTGCTTCCGAAAGACTGGGTCTTAAAATGAACATGGATAAAACCAAAATCATGATTAACAACCATGTAGCGCCCATCAAGGTCGGAGACTCTACACTCGAAGTTGTGGACGATTACGTCTACCTCGGACAAGCGGTCTACCTCGGAAGGCAGACCAACCCAACTGGACTGTCTAGTCCAGTTGGGTTAGTCTGCGTTCGAGAAAGAGGTCAACCGTCGAATCCAACTCGGTTGGGCAGCGTTCGGGAAGCTACGCGGTATCTTCTCGTCCAACATACCACAGTGTCTCAAGACGAAAGTCTTTAATCAGTGCGTGTTGCCAGTGATGACATATGGTTCCGACACGTGGTCGCTCGCAATGGGCCTCATCACAAGGCTTAAAGTCACTCAAAGAGCAATGGAAAGGGCTATGCTCGGGATTTCCTTGCGTGATCGAATAAAAAATGAAGATATCCGCAGGAAAACTAAGGTTGCCCGCATAGCACGAAGAATTTCCAAACTTAAGTGGCGATGGGCAGGGCACATTGCTCGCAGAACAGATGGCCGTTGGGGCCGAAAGGTTCTGGAGTGGCGACCGCGTACCGGAAGACGCAGCGTAGGAAGGCCTCCTATAAGGTGGACCGATGACCTGGTGAAGGTAGCGGGAAACCGATGGATGCGGGACGCACAGGAACGTTCGATGTGGCGACGCTTAGGGGAGGCCTATGTCCAACAGTGGACATGTATCGGCTGAAATGATGATGATGATGATGAATGATGACGTAAGCTAGGCCAGATGAATGAGACGTTCTCAGTTTCAAAGAATCACCCACAATAAAGAATATATGTCTATCTATCTATCGCTAACTAATACAGGGACCGAATAATGCAGTACAGATACAGATGAATGATAGCGCGATTACTTTTGATCCGATTACGGCAACGCCTTGATTATATGCACGTATTTTCCCATCGCACGCGTAGTAATTAAACTCGATTATCGATTGTTTGCAACGGAATTTTCATGATAATTTTATTACTTAATAATACGTCACCTTGAACTATATTAAAACCGTACAACAATTACTTATTTTTCTACATAACGACGGTTGAAAGGCAAAGTGATTTAAGCAACATTAAGTAAACTTGACAAAAGTGAACTCAAATATTTTAACTTTAAGTCACGCTTTTGTAAAGTTTACTCAATGTCGCTTAGATCATTTTGCCTTTTAACCGTCGATAATATAGGTACGCTCATATATCTAAATGACGGCTTGTTTTATCGTATAGATAAACAATCTTAGTTTGCGGCAGTGATGACTTTAATCGATGTATTTTTAATCATTTGTTTAACTTGATTAATTTTAATCAGATTAAAATAAACATGATTCAAAAAGTAATTTATCGTGATTATTGACTTTAATCATAAATCACTAATCATCAGTTGATTGATTATAAAAAAACTTGATTATAAACTAATACATCCATCAATGTTATTAATTCTATACAGGGTTATTTGTAAAACACTAACCACCTTGCAGGACTGTATTATTAACACCATAAACAACAACTTTTGTTCTATGACTTTTTACAAAACATAATTCATTTACCTAAAACTTTGTTGCTGATAAATTTGACTGCCCTTTACTACAGCATCAAATTAGGGTGCTGACTGAATTTAGAAAGTGACTAATTATAATATGACATTTTTAATATTTTAATTTTACTAACACCTAGATGATAAGTTTGTACTAACCATTGGATCAATGATGTCTGAATAAATAAAAATTATTATTATTATTATTAAAACAAACCATCAAGATTTCGTTGTTTTATCTACATATCACATTTCAACTCTGTATTTTGCTATACCTACCCCACTTCTGTATGATGCAAGCGCATCAAGCACCCCCGCCGCCCGATCCCTGCCCCTTCGCCATTGTGCTATCGCTTGCTTGCTTCGCATAGACTTCATAATATTTAGAACGTTCAATTTAAATATTTTTATTTTGTATGAAAAGATGAAATAAAATATGATAAACTAGCTTCTGCCAGCGGCTTCGTCCGCGCGAAGGTGGGTTTCTCCATACAAACTTTGGGCATACTTAGGGGGTCAAAGTCATTTTAGTGCTATTTTATAAAAGGAAACCTCGTGCAAAAATTCATGTTCCTAGTCCCAGTAAGATAAAATAAGATATTTATTTGCTGAAACATGTGTACACATACAAGAATACAACAAAGACGTGCATGCAGGATATTAAAAAAAAAAAAAAATAAGAAACGGGCCAGACATGTTTGCCACATTCAATGGCGTGCAAATATTGAGTATATTATGTTAAAATAATAATTTCAAATTAACATTATAATTATATGAACGTGTGTGATTACTTATGTGGTCACAAAATAATTATGTACAAATCGATAACATTAACAAAATTTAAATTATAGCAAATTTAGTTTCGGCTGTTCATTGATATTTCAGTCAGTCCGTTTTTTCTTTTATATAAATATGTATATGGCTGACTGGCTTTTACCCGCGGCTTCACTCCCGTCAACTGAGTACCTACCCTACCAATTTTTTTTTTCTTTTAAACCTTCCCTGTACGCAGGTGAATAAAAGAAAAAAAGAGAATCATTAATTCATTAAACCACCTATTGTCTTTCTATTGTGTCTGTAATTTCCACGATTGAAAGGTTAAAATAGGTCCAGTCGTTCTCAAGTCCCTTTTTTACATTACATCCTTAATTTGTGTTCGAAAACTCACAGAAAAAAGCGAAGCCCCAACGACGGTAGACGCAAAACTGCAATCTGCAGCCGCTGCCGCGCTAGCCGCGGCTGCAGTCAAGGCGAAGCACCTCGCCGGCGTCGAGGAGAGGAAGATCAAGTCATTAGTGGCTCTGCTGGTGGAGACGCAGATGAAGAAGCTGGAGATCAAGCTGCGGCACTTCGAGGAGCTAGAGGCTACCATGGAAAGAGAAAGAGAAGGTAATTGAACTGTAAATTGTATGCAGATGAGAAAGGCTAGGCAGTGCATTGCTTACATCAGTTAGATATATGCTATCTATCTGATTAAAGCGTTTGATGAAGCGCTTTATTGGTCGAACTTTTTGACATAAATACAAATCAGGAAAGGTGATGACAATTTATATATCATATGTGTCCTAGGACTGGAGTACCAGCGCCAGCAGTTGATTCAGGAGCGACAACAGTTCCACCTCGAGCAGCTGAAGGCCGCAGAGTTCCGCGCGAGGCATCAAGCGCATCAAAGGTTTGTGCATCAGTTACTTGCACGAGAGATTAAAAAAGAAAAAGGCTAAGGAGCCATTTGCCACTGGAAGCCCAACCCCAATGTAATTGGCTTCTGCTCCGGAACGTGCGAGAAATACAAGTTAATAAGCTCGGTTTTTATGTGAAAATACATAACTTCTAAATCATGAAACATAACAAACGAATTAAATAAAATAAATATCTAAATTTTAAACTTCTCGCGTATTTGAAGATTCATTCATACGATACGCTAATACCACTGTCAAATTTAATGCAACGTTGCCACTCGAGAGAAGTCATTGGATAATTTCCACCCTTAAAAAAAACGTCAATTTTTTCATTACTTAAAACTATAACGAGGCCGGGTGTTCTGAATTGACCAGTATCTCACCTGATGACGGTGAGCAATGCCGATGTAATCGAGGATGGAGCACGCTTGTCTAGAAATAATCTGTGAATAGATTAAAAAATCCGAATTCAAAAGTTTTTTATTTCACATAGGCCTATAAGGGCACAAATAAAACGTCAGAAGCTAGTGCACTTGTGAGTACTTCATAGCTTTTGATTTAAATACTCACATGACCATGGGAAAGTTCGCCTGAAGCGCCGTACGCACCATCCATCTTGACGTACGTCCCGCCAAGGCCATACAAACTATATCAACTGATATCAACGATAAATCAGGGTTGCCAGGTGCAAAAAAGGAGTGATCGTACAACAATACGACTACTAAAAATCGAAATTTTGAAACGAAAAGGTCGTACAACGAAGAAGTACAAAGCTTTTATTAAAAATAATTAAAATTCGTTTAATTTAAGTTTTTGCTGTCGTACGATCACCCTTTTTTTGTACCTAGCAGCCCTGATTTATCGTTGATTTCAGTTGATTTAATCTGTATGGCCTTGGCGGGATGTACGTCAAGATGGATGGTGCGTACGGCGCTTGAGTCACTGTTCGGTTTTATCGTATCGCTGTTAAACAAAACCCATTTTTTCCACTATTTGGGCCACAATGTTTACAAATAAAATGTGCTGCGAGGTCATTGGAGGTTTCATTTTTTACTAAGACTTTTTGATGTTTAAGTGTTTTGTACAATAGTTAACATTTAAACAAAGTTTTATTTTTAATCGACCTTAAAAATGTTCTATGTTCGGATTTTTATTTACGTTTGTTCATTGACTTCTCGTTTGTGGACGCACTTTGAATATTAGTCGTGCTTCACAAAGGCGCCATAGTGGCGTAGCCAGGTTCTTGACTAAAAAAAATGTATGTATTGGCTGCGTGGCCAACGGTGGCCAAGCGGGTACAAACTATAGAACTGCATGCATTTTCGTGGTTGCGCGAATTGGCAGCGCCTTGGCGTCCCGGGAGGGTGAGGCACGTGCCTAAGTCTACCTGTTTATGAGTTTAAGATGGTGTTATTAACATTGGTTCTGTGTGGTGCAGGTTGCAAGCAGAGAGCGGAGGAGCGGCTGCCGTAGCGGCGGCGGGCGCGGCGGGCGGCGCGGCGGCGCCCGCGCCCGCACACGACGCGGCGCCCGAGCCCACGCCGCCGCCGCACGCCTAGCCAGAGCGCACCCCGCACACCAACCTCTATTGACATCTCAATCTTTAAATATCATCGTGGATACCTAACTTCTAATCCCACCACAATACCGAACACTGGAAGACATTTTTAAAAATAATGATATTATGAATGCTTTCTTCAAAATTTGAAAATAAATCATCGCACGTCGCCTAGTGTTAAGGCTGTAAGTAGGCGACCAGACAGGCCCGACGCGCCCGTTCAACGATGCGTTTTCAAAGAATTTTTTTTTAACTCTAGACTAATTTTAAAACAAATTCTATGAAAATGCGTTTATACCTAGTAGTCGCATTTCTAGCGTCGCGCCCATCTGCGATAACTTTTAGTAAAAATGGCATTAAACTACAATGCTGAAGAAAATACCTAATTAAATAAAAGTACTGTTAATGTATTTATTTCTAAAATTCTGGATTCAAGTAAAGTGGGAAACCTACTGATTGTCGTTAGATATAACTTAGTTATAAGCAAATAATATAATAAGTTTAGAGATACATGTTATTATTACTATGAAATATAATTCTTGTGAATGAATGTTCGACGAGTGCGGTGAAAGAGATTCGAATGAATATCGATCATTTAATGCTAAGTGTACGTAGGGGTCGCGACTATACTTGGCGCGACATTTTTTTCAAATAAAACTTGTCGGCTCGATTCGTATTGTTTCACTCTCCGCTATCATTTTCCCCCGCTTTATCGACCGCTAACGCGGTTTATTTTCACAAAAACCTTTTATCGTATCTTTTTTTTGCTTTGACATGTTTTGGAAACATTTGATGCACAGTTGTACAGAAAACAATCCCCGGTGCAGTCCTGCACTGGAGTACCATAAATAATTTTTGTTTAATTTAAATTTTAAGATTCAAAAATAAATAATGGGTTTTGTAATTTCGTTGATTTGTATAATTTATTTATCGTTTGCTACGGTCGTCCAGGTAGCAACTGAAGAAACACCAGAATTTTATAGAATTTCAATGGTAAGTATTTATTTATATTCTTATTATAACTTAATGTTATGAAGCGTGTTTTTATGCTTATTCATTACTAATTATGCTGTGGGACGATCTACTTTTCTATCGACAATCGATCAGTGTAATGGAGGCGTGTATGTCGACCACTATTAAAATAGATTAGTATTAATATTACACACCTATCTCTAGATATTTAAAAAGCAAATATATTGTGGCTATTATCTAGGTTTCAATTGAAGACATTTTTTTTTCACACTTATCCTTCGTAGTAATTAATAAATTAAAACTGGGCAAGTGCGAGTGGGACTCGCGCACTGAGGGTTCCGTTCAAACTTACCTATGTGAATAGTAAAATTTCCGAATGTAGTCTCGGAAGATTTTTCCGAATTACAAATTTTTTTTTTGTGTCGGAACAACAATTATACTGTTTTATCCTAAAAACCGAATCCTTATAGGATCACTTTGTTGTTCGTCTGTCTCTCAAGGCCCTATATCACGGGAACGCGTGGAGGTATCGAGTTGAAATTAAAACAATTAACTCATCTCTGTGGTCTCTTGAAGCTATGAAAATATCAAACTTCTATGTTAACGAAAAACGGCCGTTTATGTTACGTATTTCGACACTCAAAGAAATCAAAATTCATAGGGTACCTCCCGTTGACTCAGAATCCTGAAATTTAGCATAAAGCAAGGTCTTCTAGCACAGGGGAATGAATCTGAAAACAGTAAATCTGTTGTTGCGTAACAAAAAAATTATTTGTGATTCTGGAAAATTTTCCCATTCGAGAATTGAACTATTTAAATATGTACCTAAGTTTGTATGGAACCGTCAGTGCGCCAGTCCGACTCGCACTTGCCCAGTTTTTTTTTCCTTTTGAGTTACGAAAAACTTAAGTAATACCTAACTTAATACCTTGCACATTAAATCGAGATCCTGAATGGTGATTATACAATACGAGTTTTTTAATAAACCTGTTGAAAAACTCGTATTATCTGGAACAAGTTTTATTAAATATTCGAGTGAGCGAAGTTACCGAATACCAATGGAGTGTTCGAGTGAGAGTGAGACGCATCACTTTTTCGTAGTCAACTAGGAACCTTTATAGTTTCGCCATGTCTGTCTGTCCGTCTGTCTGTCTGTCTGTCTGTCCGTCCTCGCCTAATCTCTGTGACCGTTAGCACTAGAAAGCTGAAATTTGGTACCAATATGTATATCAATCACGCCGACAAAATGGCAAAATAAAAATTGGAAAACAATGTTTTATTAGGGTAGCCCCCCTATATGTAAAGTGGGAAGTTATTTTTTTTTTAATTTCAACCCTAACGTGTGATATATTGTTGGATAGGTATTCAAAAATGAATAGGGGTTTACTAAAATCATTTTTTGATAATGTCAATAATTTCGGAAATAATCGCTCCAAAAGTAAAAAACAATGTGTGTCCCCTCTAACTTTTGAACCATAAGTTTAGAAAATATGAAAAAAATCTGAAAAGTAGAACTTTATAAGGACTTTCTAGGAAAATCATTTTGAACTTGATGGAAAGAACAGTTTTTGTACAAAAAAGACAAAAAGGTTGTACAAAATAATTTCTGGACTAAGTTTGTAGTATAATCGTATATGCAAGCATTTTTTTAAACTCAAAAGTGGGTACACTTATTGTGACGGACGGGAAACTACGGAACCCTACACTGAGCGTGGCCCGACACGCTCTTGGCCGGTTTTTTTTCGCTTTGCCTCAAACATGTGTTTGATGACAGATCAAGCGTTGACGATATACGGACCGAGAAGGGCACTCTTACATTGGTCCGGAGCGAGGAGTGGCAGGTGGTCGCCGACTTCTGCGAAGCAGTAATGCTCGCAAAGGAGGAGGCCGACCGCATCAGGCAACGGCGCTCTCGCTGCCGCCAGGATTCTGATCTCGATTTCCAGCCACGGCAGGCGCGGGCTTGCGGACAGTGAGCAATGGGAAGCTCGCTGTCCGA
Organism: Mythimna ferrago; assembly: GCA_910589285.2. NCBI lineage: Eukaryota > Metazoa > Arthropoda > Insecta > Lepidoptera > Noctuidae > Mythimna > Mythimna ferrago. Next base: position 12,030,755 of record OU342695.1, read on the forward strand.
CCGTCCGGTAACTGTCCGGACGAAGCCCAAGTCGTCGACAGCGAGCACTGTTCCCGCGCGCCTCAAGGAGTTGTCAGCAACAGTAGGGGGCCCAGTCGGGTCGAAGCCTACCGGGGCCAGGGTTAGTTTCGAAGGATAACTCGAGCCCCTGGTATGAAGGCTTGAAGAAACGGAGTGGATTTTAGTCAGTAAGAGTCTGACACTATCTCCCGCTCCGCTCAAGAGTGGGAGTTGTCATTGATGATTTTCCCACCAAAAAAAGGCCCTCTTACATTTTTTTTTAAATTTTCGGTAATAAAGAATAACGACCTGCTTCTTATTCTCCTTCTCGTACCTTAATTTTCCAGTCAAAGTTACTTCGATGTTATGAGCATTCATTTTCTGCATGAAAGTTACTTATAATAAATATCTGCATGAAAGTTACTTATAATAATAAATGCGTTGCAGTATGTATTGAATAAGATAAAAATTATTTAAAAGGTTTTATCATGATTAAAATTATTGATTAATATAAGATTCATGTCAATTCAAGTCATGATTTAAATTAAAATGCGTGTTGATAGTACCTATAAAGCGTATGAGCAGTGGTGGCCAAATGGTAACTGCCCCGACTTACGAGTAGATCGCGGGTTCAAATCCAGCCAAGCGCATTACTTTGTGTAATTTATTTCTTCACCACTGTTCTCAAAACGGTGAAAGAAAACATCGTGAGGAAACCGGCATGTCCTAAAACCAAAACTTCGAAGACATGTGACATCCACTAACCCCCACTGGGCCCGCTTGGTGGATTACCGCCCATTCTCTCTCCTAGAGGGGAGGTCTGAATCCCAACAGTGGGAACATTATAAGACCGACTATACGAAAATTGTATAAAACAAAATATTGTGATTATTGATACCAGAGATCCATAAACGAATGCCTCGCATTGCTTTGGTTCTTGTCTCGCGGCTGAATAATTTCGCATAATTGGCAGTAAATTGTGGAATGCAATTAATTAGCATTAATCGTTTTATATCAGCTTTTAATCACAACGTGCGACAACACTCAACATTGTGGCACAAATATCAGGACAGAATTTACATCATAAATAGTTATATTTTAACCCTTTCAACATCATGGTCTTTTTTGGGTTCTGTATCTCATAAGGAAAAAACGGTTCCCTTAATTCCCATTTAGGATCACTTTGTTGTCCATCTGTCTGTTTATCAAGACCCTTTATCTCGGGAACGCGTGGAGGTAACGAGTTGAAATTAAAACCATATCTGCGTAAATAAACCCTGGTCTGCGGTCCCATGAAACTGAAAAAATCTAACTATATTCCTATAATATCTTGTACTTAAGGGGATGCATCTCGACATACCTTTTTAATTGTTTTTCATACAACCGCTCTTACGCGATTATGACGTCATTACACATTTGTCATTACATATTTTGGAAACACAGTATCTTGTGGATATTATCTAGGCTTCTATGAAAAAAAAAGACCTCTGAAAATCTGCTATTTTGCATGAACTTTGACACTTCATAATTTACTCAAAAATGAAAAAAGTCAAAAAAGTAGGTACAACATGCCTAGCAAATTTTATCAAGATTCTAAATAATGACAATGTTTTTAAAAAAAATTTAAGAGTTAAAAAAAAAACACGTATTCTTCCTAGAACCAGTTTTGTAAAATTTTCGAGTAAATTACGGAATTACTGAATGCCAACAGAGTATTCAGGTATTATCACTGTTTTTTCACGTTGCCTTTTCGTAACATCACGTTGGATTGCGTTAGATGAAGCAACAAGCTTTTAAACCATGCTCGATGTTAACGATAGGCGAGTGGAAAAGCAGCCTCTTGACGTCAATTAATGTTGAGATAATTTCAGTGAAAAAGTGGAAGAGCTTTACTTGCCTTTCATTGCATTCTTTTTATCTTTTTTCTCTCACCGTATTTGGTATTTATTAATATACATATTATTTAGATTTTAATAATGTATTTTCTACCACACATCTATCTCCTTTCTTCAGTCCATGCATAGGTCGTCTGTAAACCTAGGCGCACACTAGGCGACACGCGACAGCGACAGCTCGGCGACTAAACGCGACGACAGGCTGCGACCGACAATTTCACATGTGTTGTTCAAAGCTTCGCACACTTGGCGTCAGGAGTCGCGGAGTCGCGACGACAAGCTAGGGGCGTCGCGCGCGCTAACTACTTGTCGCCGCGTCTAGTGACGCTGCGCACGCGCACACATGACAGTCGCGCGACAGCTCTGCGTCAGTCTCGCTTTGAGCGCTGAGGAAGGTGCACGTGTTTGTTTTATTGAGAATCTCAAATATGGATACGTTCGATGTCGATGTATTTCGGACGTGTCGAAGCGCGTCCTGCTATTTGGGACTTACGTCCAGATGACTATAGTGACCGAGGCAAGAAAAATTAGGCCTTGGAGGAATTATGTCTAAAACATGTTCCAGGGCAATATGAAAAACACGGCCGTCTCTCTTGAATACTCCACTACTAATGATTGCTTCCTGCACGACGTCTGTCTTGTCTTACGACTAGTCGCCAACGCTAGCGACAGCTCCGCGTCCAGTCGCGGCGACAAGACGCCAAATGCAAACGACAACGCCTCGAATAGACGCGGCAACAAGTCGCCTAGTTTGCGATGGCTCTAAGAGATTCCCTGTGCGGTTAGACCACCCATTGTAGTGTTAAAAAACAAGTAGCCCATCGATCAAAGCGAGGCGATAGCAATGGGCTTATCTTGATTTTAAATAAGGAGATACGAGGGGCGGCTGATAAGTCCATGGCCTAATATAGGTAAAGTTTTTATATTTTTAAATTTACCTAATCCTTCAAGTGATTTTTTTTTTAATGATTTAAACCAGTGATGCAATCGTTGATGGTGAGGCTCACTAGTTTATTAAGAGCCTATTCACTATATCCTTAAAGACCCTAAATTAGAAATCAATACAATTTTCACAACTTGAATATAATGCTTTAAAACCACCAAAAAAAATTTATTCACATTTCTCTTCGAAATGGCTGTCTACAGCCGCCATCATCTCAGTGTTGTCCGAAAACCTTCGCCCCCGTAGCTCCTTTTTTTAAATAGAAAAACAGAAAAAGTCGCTGGAGGCCATGTCTGGACTGTCAATTTCTGTAAAACCTGTAGATTTTAAGGCAGCCCTCGCAACTCAAACCGTGTGAACGGGCGCGTTGTCTTGCAGAAAAAGCACTGCGCTGCAACTTGCCACGTCTTTTCTGTACGACTTCCTCACGTGCCTAACTCAGTAACTTAGCGTAGTAAAGGCTGCATTGTAGTCCCATTAAGCAAATATATATAATCAATTAATAAAAATCCCTCGCTGTCAAAGAAAATGGTACCCATGAGTTTCGATGCCGACTTTTCCACTTTGAATTTCTTCGGTGGCCTTTTCCCCTTTTTTATCCATTGCATCGACTCTTGCCACAACTATTCAGTCACCAGTCAATGCAATGCAATGTACCTACCTACTTATATTAATAAGCAATCAAACACTAGGTATCGTCGCATAACAATCCAGGTACTCCTGCTATATTCACCCACGCAGAGAGTCCTGTGTGGGACCCCGAACTGCAGAGCTTGTACTTTGTGGACGTGAAACAACGCAACGTGCATCGACTCGACTATGCGTCCGGGAAGTTGTATACTAAGCATATAAGTAAGTTTTTTTTTATATTGGAGCTATTTATTACCTTCTCAACCAACTCACAACCGTCCATAATACGTTTCAAGAGTTCCCTCATCTAAGTTATCTTCAATCAAGGATTACGGGAAACTGCTACTACTATAATTAAAAGATCACAAGGATAGTAAACAGTATGAAATAAATAAACGGGAGACTGCTTGAAATCTTGCATCATCACAAAACCACTCGAGCTATTTGGCCAAGTGCGCTTAAAAGGTTACCTTATGGTAGCGATGCATCGCGATGGGTGATTCCAAGATGTTATAACAATCGAAAGAATCGGAGTCTAAAATAAACCATCGACTCGACGGTCTACAAAATAATCGAGGTGTTTTTCGATTGTTTCGAGTCAACGGAATCCACCGCTAATTTTGCGATTGTTCGAATCAGTTACTCACCGAGTCTCGCTCGGTCACCAGGGTGACGGGTCAGTCGATAATATGCATCAAGCCGAGGGCATGTTAGAAGCGAGAGGGTGCTACATTCGAGTAGAGTTTTCGATTGCTCTTGTTGAAAGAATTAGTTTGGATTGATTCGCTATCACAATGCAAGTCAAGAACTCACGGAACTCTAAACCATCGAGAAACAACTCGCGAATGAACGCGCCATGCGCCACTCGCAATGACGGATCGAGTCGGACTCGAATCAAAGTCGAAACAATCGATTAAAATCTCTCGCCATCGTGCATCGCTACCTTAGGGTTGAGCTACATCTGGCTGCACCGAAATAGAGATCCTTTACAACCGTCGTTTACTATAGAGCGAGAAAGAGAACGGGAGTTTGATCTCACATCCGAAATGATGAGGCCACCAGACTTGTGGCGATGCGCCATCCACTATTGTGCGTAGGGCTAAGGAGTGAAATTCCCTGCTGGCGGAGTCTCGTGTTTCCTGATAGCTATAACATGGGGATCTGTAGTAAGTTAAAGTGAATAGGTTACTTCTATGAAAGCATGCTTCATCATCGACCACATCGCCGCTTTCCATCAGGTGAGATAGTGGTCAAACGCCAGCCTATCAACAGTAAACAAGGCGGTCAGAAAATATGATATTACCTGTTATGTCGTATGTTTACAGACTACGGTGAAGTGAACGTCGTGTCCCTAGTGGCAGGCTCGCACCGGTTACTGATAGCCTCACGTGCTTCCCTGTACCTCCTCGACTGGGCCATCGCAGGAGATGCGGCTATGCGTTTGCTGACCACCGTGGACATCGGCCTACCAGACAACGTCATTAACGAAGGAAAACCTGACGCGGAAGGACGATTTTGGGCAGGTATAACTGTACCTACTGATGAATTCAAACTATGATTGTTGTATTTTGCTTCTGAAGGCACCATTTCCTGGTCCTTACACTTGTATTCTGTTAGTTTCAACTGAATCTGAAGTTCAGTCGATCTCTATTTTTTGCTTGAAATAGGTACCTACTATTATTGTCAGTAACGCTCAGTTGGTAAATTAAAAACTTGAGGAGAAACCTTGCACCCTGTAATGTAGGTAAATGTACCCTTATCACATATGAACCCTTAATATGGAACCTCACTCGTTGAGGGCATTGTCAATAAATACACGCAAAAAAGAGGATATTTAAATAATCTAACTTCTGCGTTAGTAGGATGATCTCCATCCACTACAAACTCAACTTTTATCTACCAACAGGAACAAAAGGTCCTCATACAACAGACGACGTTGTCCCCGACAAGGCCACGTTCTACAGCGTGGAACAAGAGTGTTTCACGCAGCCGCGCATACAGCTGCGGCCGGTGTCCATCTCCAACGGCATCGCTTGGTCGCTCAACAACACCGTGATGTACTACATCGACTCGGCCACGCAGAAGGTTGAAGCTTTCGACTTTGATTTACAGAGAGGAGATTTGTGTACGTATTATGTAGAATTAAACCTAATGGCGGTTCGGAACACTCCGCGATTCCCTACACAGTCAGTAGCAAATTCTACTGGAGCCATGGGTTAAGTGAAAGCTAACACTGGGGCTCAGTAGGTAAAAATCTGACATACCCTTGCGCTCCGACCAAGAACGGGAGAAGTCATAGGATAATTTCCCAACAAAATAAAAAAAGTATATGTGGCGAAAAGTTATCTTCACGGACATTATTAAAATTGAATCGACCTTTAGAGAATTAACTATGGTGTCAATGCAATTTCAAAGAGGAAAGAAATGAATTCCTCCCTTCAGAGGTTACTTTTTATAACAAATACGTAGGTATTTATATTAATTTATACAACTAACTGTAAAAGTAATCGGTACCAATTAACACCAATATTATAATTTTGTATGTATTATTTAATAGAACAATAGCAATAGTTCATTTTATTAATATGCACAGTTATTAACTTCTAAAAAAAGGCGGAGGTTCTCAATTCGGGTGTTTGCATTTTTTTTGAACTCATAATAACCGATTGTAAGCCTAGTAAGTACCACTTATACTAAGTGAAAATGACACTGATAAAGATGTAGTTGATGATACGTCTTATGTTAAACTGTTCTGTTTATGCTACTAGCTGCTCGAAGGACGGTGATAGACGTACAAGCGTTGGGGTACGAAGATGCGATTCCTGACGGTATGACCATTGACAGCCACGGGAACCTGTGGGTAGCGCTCATGTTCGGAGGCGCTGTAAGTATACCAGATATTATTTAACGTAAATTGTGCATAACAGCAGTTTATGCACAATAAGGTCGGTATAAGGATGCATTTTAGGCGCTTGACAATGTGCCACGTTATCATTAGCATAAATGGTCTTAAAATCATGAAGGAAAACATTCTGAGGCAGCCGGCATGTCTTAAAAACAAAAATTCGAAGACATATTGTGACATCCACCAATGGGCCCACGTGGTGGATTACGGCCCTTTCCCTCTTGGAAGAGCGGCTTGAGTCCCAGCAGTGAAAACATTATTAGGCTGACTATTATGCTTATGCTTATTATTATAACATATCATATCTAGGGAATCCAATCCCGCAAGCGCGGGATCCCGCACCTTTTCTGCGGGATCCCGCACGTCTGCGGTATTAAAGTTTTTTATAAATAAATTGGATTCCGACGACCTGCCGCCGTTTTGATTATTTGTTAGACCCAGCTCATCCTCATCAAAAAGAGATGAAACAACATTACATGGAACTCGTGACAATTTTTATAGAATTTGTCTGGGAAATAATTATTTTGTGAAATTCTATTTTGTGTGGTGTGAGTCCTGTATCGCAACTGGAACGGAACGTAATCAATGTCAGTTTAGGTACCTACTTTATGACCAGGGATTCCCCAAAGGGCGTGATTGCTGACTTCAATCCCGCAGGCATGCGGGATCGTGATTTTGATGCGGGATTGGATTCCCTAATCATATCTGTAATACCTGATAAGGGTACCTACATAAAGGAACTTTTAGGCCCTATTTCATGGAATGTAGACCCATTAGCAATAACCTGATACAATTCCAGGGTTCCAGGCTGCTGTTGAAAAATTTTTGATTAAAAAAAAACTTGAAGTTTGAGGTTTTTTAATCAAGTATTTTTCCTCAGCTAATCGGGTATTTTATCGACTTTATTCTTCATTTCCACAGGTACTACACATAGACCCCGATAGGCGAGAGGTAGTGTTCGTTTACAAGCTGCCAGTATCAAGAGTAACATCGGTCTGCTGGGGCGGGCCCAACCTCGACGAGCTGTTCGTGACGACGTCACGCGACAGGCTGGAGGCCGGGGTGGAGCCCCTCGCCGGCGCCATCTTTACGATACGAGGCACCGGAAGCAGAGGCGTCGAGCCTTTTATGTTTAGATTCGATAATGCAGATTTTTACTGATCAAATTGTCATTTAGGTACTTATGTGTATAAGAATAATAAAGTAGTGTTTTTAAAACTTGTTTTTTAATCATTAATCTATATGTATACAATATAAAAGCGAAATTGACTACACTTTTCTCCTTGCTGAACTCTCCCACCCCTCCTTCTTATCTTATATCAAACTTTCAATATCTATGTTCTTCCCACGCTAAGAATTTGCGTTCTTCCATCAATCCTCTACTGCTTTGTCCTTCTCATATTTCTGATTTTGTTCAAATACATACAGTCCATACTTCTGTGGAATGCGCTTCCTCTTGACATTATGACGGCCACCTGCAGCCAGTATGCATTTAAGCGGAAGTTGCGGCTTTATTTTCTACACAAATAGCGGAGTACTTGGTCTCAAAAATCCTTTCATTTTCCTTATATAAATTATATATATTTGTATACAAGGTGTAAGGGATAGCCCTCCACAAAGTTTAAGGGCTTGCTCAGTAGACGAAACTGAACAACCTTCCACAAGACTTTTTCAGGAAACGAAAAAAAAAATCCGCCTCACCATACAAAATTATAAACTGGATTGGACAGTTTGTATGGAGAAGCCGATTTCTTTTTCGTTTCCCGAAAAAAATTTTTGTGGAAGGTTGTTCAGTTTCGTCTACTGAGCAATCCCTTAAAGTTTGCGGAGGGCTGTCCCTTACATCCTTTATAGATATGTATGTTTATTATATATATACATATATATTTGTTCCCTTGTTTTCTTACTAACTTATTCTTTTTTTATGCACCTGCCATATTTTCTATTCACCACCCTTGGTTGACTAGTAGAGAATTCCTAAGGCATTATGTTCGCCTTTGTACCTCATAAACTCATAAATACAACTCGCTGATTAATCACGAAATCTCAGAAACTTTAACACCTACAAACTTAAAATTTGGCAAGTAGGTGCCTTATAGGATGTAGAGAACGGATTTTACGGAACGTCCAAAGTTTGAATGGACAAACCAAATTTCACGCGGGCGAAGCCGCTGGCATAACCTCGTCTGTTATATAAAAGAAGAAACTGATTGACTGACATTAATGCACAGCCGAAACTACTGGGACTAGGAGCGTGGAATTTTGCAGAAGGTTTTCTTTTATGTCGCAGGCGAGCACAAATAAGGGATTTTCCAAAATCCATCCCCTAAGGAGGTGAAGTGGGGTTACAATTTTTTATGGAGAAGTCTAATTTCACGCGGGCGAAGCCGCTGGTAAAAGCTCGTTATTTATAAATTAAATTTAAAGAATTTTTTTTTATACCTATTAACAACTTGCAATTGTATGTTAATATGCTTAACTTAACTTAACCTAATTAAAACTAACAAAATAAAAATAAGGTCAACTAGTCGAAGACCGGCATACTTCATTAAAAAAATATTTCATTGGGCATTTTTTGCTATTTCTATAATATATTAGGAAAGTTTTATTAAACTAGGTGATTAAATATTTAGTTGACTATTAAGAAAAACTATCAGAATTGCTTTAAGGTTGTCAATTTATTACATAAATACAAATTTTGAAAAAATGGCTGAGTAGACGGAATTTCCTACCACGTCGGTTAAGACCGTCTAATGAAAAAAAAACCTATAAATAGCTGGTTTACTTAAATATAGACGATGTGTACGCGTATGTATTTCAAAAGCATTTCAATGTGTGCTGTCGTTTTTCATATTAAAGGCTTCAATCGGTAGAAATTGCAATAAGAAGTGTTTGTCGTGTAAGACCGGTATAAATCGCCAGTCAGGGGTTAAAAACAGTTTCATAAATAAAAAAACTTTTTTTTTATCAAGATCAGCTTCTATTTTAACGAATTTCTTTAAAGAACAAATTTATAGAAAGGGATTGAATAGAAGGTACTAAAATATTCTCTGATCTCTCTCTCTGTGTATATTTTTTTTTTATTGATATAAACTACGACTGCGATCCCACCTGATGGCAAGTAGTGATGCAATCTCTAATGGTGAGGCGCACTAGTTTATTAAAAGCCTATTCACTCTAGCTTTAAAGACACCCAAATTATAATCGGACGGGAAGACCGCAGCAAGCAAATTATAATTATGGTAATATTTTCGTCACTAGTGCTGATAAATTCACCTAAACATTATATATTACCTGAAAAAACATTAAGAACCATACATACAAATACAGTCTTAAAAAAATATATATTACTTATATAATGTAGGTACTAACAAAAAGTTGACAAGTTTAGAGTTATCGACCAATTGGAATATTTGTCAGATATTTGTTTCCACACAAAACTGCGAATTAGCATCTCACGTTTCTGCGATATTACGTTTCAGTCGAAAGTAGGTAGGAAGGGACTTTAGTACCTATCTTTCATTCAATCGTCTTTACTACTGTGTAATTAAAAGTAGTATACAACACGACAGGTGACACGAATATCGATTTATCGATTTTAAGAGTATAACCTCATGGTTACTCAATACGCTGGAAATTCGAACTTACTCAGTTATCAATTAATTTATAAAATTTGTTCAAGTGTAAAAGGTTTAAGGCAACTGGAATCGGCGAAGATCGGCATGTGCCGATCTTGCTCTCCAAGTACTAGACGGTCTTCGCCACTATTGCACTTTGAGGTTAAATTTTTGTCACTAGATATAACTTCGTCAAAAACATGTTTAACTGTATTCTAATATAATAATCAGGTCAAGATACTAATCATTATTCCACTCACCTACACAAACCCTGGTTTATACAAAGAAAATACAATTAAAAAAATTTTTTTGCTGGCATTGGTCATGTTGCAAGTTGATAACCCGACAAAATTTTGGACGTCATTTTTTCTCTTTGTATTGTAAATACCGCCATCTATGTGATTTTATTGAAATCAAAATAGTTTAAAGTTTTAATATCTCTGGTGGTCATTGTTGTAGCTATTCAGAATTCGTAGTTTTGTTTACTATACGGTCCTACCCGCCATACGGTCTTCGCCGAGTCGACCTTAAAATAAATTTAAAGAAGACAATTTGAAAAAAAGGCGTCAAAATATTTTACCAAGATAATGCCGGTAGCTTTTTAGATACAGCCCACTGCTGAGCACAGATCTCTCTTTTCTAATAACCCCGTTCCTGCGCCAGCCACACGCATGTTGTACTCTCGATGACAACAATGTCGCCTGTCCGTCTCGTTGTCGACGGACCAACATCTTTTGTTTCTGTCCTAGGACGCTACTCAGTGCCTTACCCGGTGTCCTACCCAGAGGCCCTTAATGCGATCCAATTGACGAACTAAACTGATTTCTTCCCTCTTTCTCGCACTCTCGTCATTTTATCACATTATGGTAACGCCCCAGCTCTAGTTGAGTTTCGAAATTGGTTCTGCTACATTATCATGCTTTTAATAAATCTTAAATGAGAATGAAAATATTTATACCTAACAAAAAAACAGTGGGACCTTTTTTTAGGTGGGAAAACCAAAGACATCCCTCGCTCATGGGCGGACCGGGAGATAGTGTCAAACTTTTACTGACTAAAAACCCACACCTGTGCCTTCGTTGCCTTTCGTACCGGGGCTGAACCTTCCATTCAGAAAGGAATCCTTGGCCCCAGTAGACTTCGGCCCTGCCGAGCCCTGAAGTAATTCCAGTCATTGCTCGAACAAAAACATTATCACTATGTACTTACACTAATTACTTGTCTCGACACAACAAAACGATACATTCGAATGATTAGATAGTTAATAAGAACAAGTTTTTAACAGGGTAGCATTCCGGTAAAATACATCTTCCTTTCAACAACACATGATATTAACAGAGGTAGGTAGGTACTACCCAGTTATTCTTTAGAAAGTATGAATTAATATTATGTCCTAATTGGCACTAGTGTCTAATGAGAATAATTTGGGCAAACTATCTGACTAAAGTTAAATAATCCATATCTATGTATGTACCGCTGGTGGAACCTCTCCCCTTATTACTCTTCTCAGTAAAATACCCAACATTTACAGGAAATTGAGATCGCACAAAGTACATTTTCATGTGCATGTGCTTAATTTTTCTTTATAATTATTTAACATTCTACTTATTTAATCTAAACTTTTTGATATACCACTAAATTTTGGATTACTTTCATGAAAGTTTCGATTTTTAGGGTTCCGTAGTCAACTAGGAACCCTTATAGTTTCGCCAAGTCTGTCTGTCCGTCTGTCCGTCCTCGCTTAATCTCTGTGACCGTTAGCACTAGAAAGCTGAAATTTGGTAGCAATATGTATATCAATCACGCCGACAAAGTGGTAAAATAAAAATTGGAAAAAAATGTTTTATTAGGGTAGCCCCCCTATATGTAAAGTGGAAAGTGATTTTTTTTTTAATTTCAACCCTAACGTGTGATATATTGTTGGATAGGTATTTAAAAATGAATAGGGGTTTACTAAAATCATTTTTTGATAATGTCAATAATTTCGGAAATAATCGCTCCAAAAGTAAAAAACAATGTGTGTCCCCCCCTCTAACTTTTGAACCATAAGTTTAGAAAATATGAAAAAAATCTGAAAAGTAGAACTTTATAAGGACTTTCTAGGAAAATTATTTTGAACTTGATGGAAAGAACAGTTTTTGTACAAAAAAAAAACAAAAAGGTTGTACAAAATAATTTCTGGACTAAGTTTGTAGTATAATCGTATATGCAAGCATTTTGTTAAACTCATAAGTGGGTACACTTATTGTGACGGACGGGAAACTACGGAACCCTACACTGAGCGTGGCCCGACACGCTCTGGGCCGGTTTTTTTTATTAAAAGTTCTACAAATCCTTTATTTGATGATTTTTCTTCTGAACTTTTTCATTAGGTAATATGCACACTAAATCTAGCAGAAAGAGAAAAATAGAACTATCTATAGGTATATATAGATACTAAAATAACGGTGTTACAGGCACAGAAAACGTAATATTACAGTTGTAGGACCAACAGTTGAAAGATGTAGAAAGTAGGAACCTATTATGCAATCAGTACAAAATTTTACACACGTACATAAGAGCTAATTAATACTAATGATCGCCTGCATGCCTTAATTATGTGTGAATTTACTTAAAGTGGAACGTACCGTACCTAGAGGTAAAATTAGGTATTACACTTAATGCGCTGCAAGCACTTAGTGAAATCATCATGTTTTTGTCATTGTGGTCTGTTGCTGTTATTTATAATTTATATTGTATCAAACCGGCTGCTTCGTACGATGTAAGTCTCGTTATTAATTATAAGTTTGTAAGTGGAAAGCTATTAGCTTAAGCAACTACCTCATTAGGGGCCCAGCAGGGTTGAAGCCTACTGGGGCCAAAGGTTGTGCGAAAGAGAATCCCATAGCCCTGGAACGAAGGTGTGTGAAAAAAAAGAAAGTGCTGAAAGCTTTTAGGCGACTCCTCGATTTTGCCCGATCCTCCGGGCTAGTATTTTATTCTGCTTCTTTGCGGCCGCCTTCTGCTGAACTCTTTCCGATCCGCTTTGGATGGTCGGGCTTGTTACGAGGGTTGTTGCGGTGGCTGTTGGGCATCTTAGAGTGAATTTTAGTCAGTAAAAGTCTAAAGGACCTCCCGGTCCGCCTAAGAGCGGGAGAAGTCATTGGGTGATTTCCCACCTAAAAAAAATGCAGCTCCCTTATTTCCGAATGAAGGCAGTTTTATTTACGAGAAAAACATTGGAGCTGGTCAAATTTGCCACTACTCGCGGCTAGGTAGCGAGAAACATGGCTGCCGTCCACTAATAATTATATAAATACCGGCTGAATACACGTGTTTTACATAGAATGGCTGCTTATCAGACCTCCGTACTTAATGCTGGGTATTTTCTACCAGTCAACCATTGGGTTAAAAAAACTACTCTCTAAAGTGGGGTTACTTTGGACCTAAGGTATAACTTTGACCCGGACTCATTAACCAATAGGAGCACAGTAAACACCGCTTCTCATGTTCCTATTGGTTAATAAGCTTAGCCAAAGTTACCCTACTTTACCCGGTACCTATTGGCATAATTTTGGAAGTTCATGGCTATCCTATGGTTGGTGGTCTCTATGACTACCAATTTCACAAAGAATTAAAAGAACAGATGTTTTCATGCAGGTAAAATACATATCAGACAACTTCAACACGTTCGAGTACACGAACCTATCGTTCAGCCACGGCGAGAGCCCGGTGTGGGACCACGCGCGCGGCACGCTCTACTGGGTGGACGTGCTGCAACAGGACGTGCACGCGCTGCACTATGCCACCAAGAAGCACAAAGTTAAACACATCAGTAAGTATCTGACGGTTGGGAAGTAAGGGCTCCGGTAGCTTTGTGCCCTTCTTTTGTTTTCAGTGGGCAATCATCGCAGGATTCCTCTTGGACTGGAAGCAAATTCAGAATTTTAGTGATTAAGCCCCAGCTGTGTTCCCGCAACCTTGGCAGGCATCAGCCCTAGCGAGCTACGTCAATGTTGCTGACTGTTATTGGAGACACACGTTTTTTTTTAGATAGAAAATCATCCAATGACTTCTCCCGTCCTTGGGTAGAGCGAGAGGGCGTGTCAGACTTTTACTGACTAAAATCCACTCCTCTGTTCCTTTGTTGCCTTGCATTCCAGGGTTTTCTTTTCAGTAACGAACCCATGGCACCAATAGGCTTCGACCTTGCTGGGCCCTTACGGTTTTGCTGACATCTCCTTGAGGCGCGCGTGGAACAATATATACGCGACGACGACTTAAGCTCGGTCCGGACGGTTACCGGCCAGTCGGACGGCGAGCTACCCATTGCTCACCGTCCGCTTGAGACACACGTGGAATACAACGTGCTGTCGACCCAGGCGTAGCAGACAAAAATGAAATTATCAAGTAAATAAAAAAAAAACACTTTCTTGCAGATTACGGTGAAGTGAACATAGTTATACCCATACAGAACAGCAATCGTCTGTTAGTGGGCGTCAGGAATGAACTGTTTCTGATGGACTGGGCGAAACCCGGAGACGCCGCGCTCCGGTTCGTGGCAGCCTTCGACCAAGGCTTGCCCGATAACATACTGAATGAAGGAAAGGTGGACGCGCTGGGCAGATTTTGGGGAGGTAATAAACTATAGCATACAGCCTAGTTCAACATCTGGTTTGTGGAGATTCAATCAACATAAGTGACTTTAAAAATCAAATGTCTTCTTCTATGTTACCTATGTATACAAAACATATCCTGCAAAAGAAGAAATTGACTGACACAACGCACAGCCAGTTACGGCTGTTTTGGATTGAAACGTGAAATTTAGCACAAGGTTGGCGAGCACAAAGAGAGGATTTTTCAAATTCATCCCCTAAAGTGTTGAAACAGGAGTCCAAAGTTTGTGTGCAAAAACCTTTCACGGGGGTGAAGCTCTACCAGCGGCTTGCTAGACCTTTCACTATTTACTATTGTTCCAAATCTTTGTGAGTAGGTATAACCTGTACCCCTAGCTAAGTTGCTAATCTGCAATCGTTAACGCTACTAGAAAGCTTCAAATGTAAGGGAATGACGTCATCACAACGCTCAGTCACGTGGTCAGAACAAAACAATTATCGGCGCTGCCAACTCGCGTTCGGCGCAAGCGAAACGGTGGTAACTTGGCTAGGGGGGCTGTTCTGTCATTTGGATGATAAAGCACACATGCAGACCTTCGTTGTAAATACGTTTTTAAATTTGAATCTTCATGACGAAACTAAAAGTGTACGTAACGTTCTCCTTCTTGTTCTCATCAAGGCACAAAAGGACGTCAGCACGGCAACCATGTAACACACGACAAGGGAACCTTATACAGCCTGGAGCCGCCTCACTTTGTGCCGCAAATACAGCTGAAGCCGGTGTCCATATCCAACGGTCTGGCGTGGTCTCTCAATAACACCATCCTGTACTACATCGACTCGCTCGCAAGGAAGATTGAAGCGTTCGACTTTGATTTGGAGAAGGCACATATAAGTATGAGTTCTTTATTTCTTAGTGCTCGGCGACAATGGCAGCGCTGCGATGGCTTGAACTAGTTTGAAATCACCGCTCCCGTGTGGGTTGCCGCTCGCGCCGCCCGGGCACTCAATGTGGCCACCTGTATGAACAAGCTATGGCGTGAGTTGCCCGTGCGCGTCCTGCGTTGAGCAGCCCGCATCGCTTTCCGCACCCACGTGCCCACTATGAGCACTCAAACGAAGTTCTTAAGATTGAGATTACCTCGCCGCGCCCGTTTCCAGTGTGGCCGAACACTTACGATTTAAGGCCGCCTGTCTAACCTATTTCAGTTATGCTCTCTTAATCATAAAGCACAACTCACTAAGCGGTATGCAATGCCAGACACAATCGTATGAAAACGTCAATTAACTCGGCGTTCTACGTGTGTACCTATTTTAACGCAATGCGGCGGCCGGTCTTATGTGTGTGCGAAGTTGGCACTTTAACCGCCAACCCAACTGACGCGTTCGCTTCGCTTCACCGCACCGCTTCCACGTATGACTAGTCGCCTACGTACGACATTGCATTAGAATGGTATTTTGGTCTCTCATCGTAGTATGCGTCAGTATTGAGTAGGGTCTGCGGGATGGTTCACGTCTGAATAGGACTGCGGCCCTGAAACGCAAAAGGCAATTGAAGGAACGCGGATGGGATTTAGTCAGTAAAAGTCTGACTCTCCCTCTTCCTCTGCCCAGAGCGAGAAAAATTATTTGATGAATTACCACGAAAATAAAGTGATGAGGAGGATTAATTACTTGTCGGGCACCGTAAACCGCATCCAGCATGGCGGCGCCTATAACAAAGACGTTTGTGCCACTCCGGGCCCTATGACTCTATACGATGTATGATATAAATAATATAAATTCATGATATGCGTCCTACTTGCCTGATTTTCAGGCAGAGTAGGGTCCTAGAAGAAAGAAGACAATAACAGAATAGATATTCTAGGAGACCAAAAGGAATGAATTAAAAAATCATCAAGATAATACTTATTGATTCTGGTTTCTTCATATCGATATTACTTTTTTCAGACAGACATATCAGTTTTGCTTTCATACTATAAAATGATGAAATTACTGTGGCCCTTCGATTAACATAGGTTCTAAAGTGCTACAAGAGTAGGGACGTTTTGAACATTGTTCTTTATAGCCTTTATTGGAATTTACCTCAAAGAGATTAATTTCCTGTTTAATGAATTTTAGAAAAATTAGTTTCTTTAGAATTGGTACTTGAGAATTTTTTTTCGTACTATTTTCTATTTTATCCTGAAGCTTTTCTTTCAATGCTTATTCAGTTTCAGTAGTTTATAACGTAGTTTCAATCTACATACTATCTATTTCTTTATTATATTTTTTGTTTTAATTGTTCATCCTTTTACCTAAATAATCTGTTAGTTTTTTTGCCATCTTGTTTGAACTTCAAAACCAATCTCATCAATCACTATCTAAATTATTATTACTTAATAAATTCTATTCAAAACAAGTCGCCGATGATCTTTCATGAGGTCCGATAAATATGTCTTTAATCTAGATTACTATGACATAATAAACTAACCAATCTAATCTATCTAATTAATCTAATAATCGTATCTATCTAATTATCTTAATAATCTATATTATGATAATTTTGCTTTGCACAGCACAATGATCGCTTAATTGTTGTTAAATGAAACTTGAAAAATAATAATTATATTAATCCCGATAATCCCGGGATTTGTGAAATTTATTCCCGATAATTGCGGGTCTTGAAAACGAACGGAATCCTTTGATCCCGAGATGCGAGATCCCGCAAATCCACTACTTGTGTACCTATGCGACTTTTACAGGAATAATGCCTAGTGCTTCGCAATGATTAAAAAAAAAAAAGATTATTTCAATGTCAATAGTACCTAATTTCTCTTACTTTTTCAAGGTAAACGTCGCACAATCCTGGACATAGACGAGTACTGGGATGACGATGTTATAGCAGATGGAATGACGATTGACGAAGCCGGATTCATCTGGATCGCTCTCATGTTTCATGGCTGTGTAAGTGTTTTTTGCCTACAAAATGTAACGTAACTTTCGAAAAAGAAATACCTATTGGAAGTCATTGTCTTACCTTAAAAGGGCCCTTCCCGGTCCGTCTATTGTCAACGTGAACATGGTTTAAAAGCTTGTAGTTGCAACCAACGCAATTTTTGATAAAAAGACAACGCGAAAAAATAAAGATAACGCCTGAACAGTATTGTGGCATTCGATAATTCCGTCACTCACTCGATTATTTCACAAAACTTGTTCTGAGAAATACCTACGTGTTTTTTTAAAACATTAAAAGTTTTTGGAAAAATTTTCGTCATTCAGAATTCAATTAAATATATGTATGACTGCATTATGAAGGGCCAAAGTTTACGCAAAATAGCACATTTTCGGAGATCCTTAATGTATTGGTTTTTCGCTAGCTTTAATTCAAGAAAATGGTATTTGCAAAAATCGAACATTGCATTTTATAGAATTTAGTCAAATTATTTCGCCAAAATTCACCACATTCTCCAAATATCTGACTCTTAACCTATAGTGCAAAAATACAGCAACTATACTCTCTCCACAGATAGTCCGCATAAACCCTGACACACACCAGATAGTAGAACGCTACAAGTTACCTGTAACCCTCACCACCTCCCTGACCTGGGGAGGACCAGGGCTTGACGACTTAATCGTCACCACGTCGCGAAGGAATATGAAAGCTTGCCAACTGAAGGAGCAACCACTCGCTGGCGCGATCTTTGTGCTACATAATATGGGAACGAGGGGGGTCCCAAGTAATAAATTTGTTTTTAGTAATGCGGATGAATATTAGGTTTTGTTTGAAAAATGGGTTTTAAGTTTATTAGTGGAGCGATTGTGCCAACTCTACAAGGTGACTCGAGATTCATCTTGGTTTGATGGTGACGAAGAATTATGCCTATTAGAACCTTATTAATTTTGTATTAGGGCCAACGCTGCGTTAATCGGGCGACCGCGCGGTCCCATACAGAAGTGCTCCATCGCGGTGACACGTGCGGGCACCCTTCGCGGGGAGCCGCGCTCCGCGCCCGTTTTGCTAGATAATAATACGTTACAGTTCTCCATCGACACGACTTCATGCACACTGTTAAAGTTGAAATAGCGATACTGAGCAGATGAAAATACGGTTTCCACTACGGGGACCGTCGCACACGACGCACGCCCGTCGTCAACGACGGGAGTCCGTGTGTGCGCTCGCTTAACCCAGCGTTGGCCCTTATTTTAACTATATTGACTTTAGTCTGAAATTATTGTTATGGTGTTATAAATAAATAGTTTAGTATAATAAAATGTAGGTTTAAATGTATTTTCTAACGCCTTTTCATTAAATTCCATACAGTTATTATCAGGAGCAGAATAAAACAAACGTAATAATATTAATGAAATAATTTATTAGAGCACATGAATACAACCAGAGTAATGTAACAAGAGACTGTATAACATTTTAGACTCTATCAATAAATAACATCTAAACAACATAACGGCACATGACAACAGCGAGGAGTGACTAGGAGCCGTGACCAGAGGCCACGGGCCAACAATGTGGGAAAATTACTGCTTCTATCATTTAACAAGATTCATTTTCAAAATAGTCGAATTTCAAAACGTTAATTTAGCGAAAATTTTTATTCGATTTATCATTAAATAGTAAAATTTTTAAATCATCGAAAAATTTTGAGATTCCCACCAAAATTATGTAAAGATGCGATTTTGTACAACGCTACTTATCATCTAACAAATAGATCAATTGCATGTGTTACAATAACTTTGTTTAGGCACATTTTTTCTCATATTATACAAAGAATATTGTAATTAAAGAACGATAAAAAGCTCTATTAAAGTGACTAATACTTTAATAACTTATGTATAACCCATACGCGCATACTACCGTCTACAAGTTTGAAAGCGCATTAAACAAAACTAACCATTGCAGACAATATCATCATCTTTCTAGACTTTTCCAGTCAACCTGGTTGCGGCTGAATACCAGTATTTTATTCAGCTGCAACCGGAGCGACAGGTTCTCAGACCTCCATAACCCAGTAACTGGGCAACACGATACTCCTTGGATAGACTGATGACCAGACTTTCTACATACAAACAATATGCGGAAAAAAAAACGAATAAAATTAAGTTTTACGATTATTCCAACAAAAGCAAAAGGACTATAATCCCACATTCATCAAATTATAATTTTCATATTGTATGTTTAATAATTCCTTTATTGCAATTGGTTTTTATTTTATTTAAACAACACAAAAAATTGGCTTTGTTTTCTTGTTTTTGTTTTAAGTTGGCTGCTTCCAAACATTTGGACGGTAGTTTTTACAGAGTGATTTTTTCAATTGGAGTGAATGTCCAAATCCGACACTATGTATGTATTAGTATATTTAGTTTTTTTCTTTTGAGTATGAACTATATAATATAAATACATTGTAGTTAAAATTTATATGTATATCTTTGTATGTAAATAAAGTTTGTTATAGTGTTTAATATTCAATTTTGCACCTACCTCAATTTGTTTCTGCTTCACCTTATGATGGACTAACACCTAAAGGCATTAAGTCCGGCTCTCTATACTTTTGTGTGCATAAATAATTAAATATGAGGGATAGCTAGTAGTCCTTCCAGTATTCCTCGCTACTCCTCATGGGTTCGAATTTCGCCACCCGCCCACATGAAAAAAATCACCCTGTTTAAATTAAACCTATACACATTTATGCGTGTATAACTTGAAATTGCTTAAAGTCCTCATCACAGAGGTATCAAAAGTTTTAATAAGTAGGAAGCTAGATAACAGATGTAGAAGAACAAAACTACTTGTTTGCATTCTCATTAAAAAAATAAACTTGTTTGTTACCTTTTCCCTAAGGTACATTCTTTATTATAATAATATGCGTCTACAAAACTACATCAGTGGAATATGATTGTTACAACTTATTTTCTGATTAAAAATATACATTATAGTAGGTTCGTCTATTAGTTATATAACTCTTCTTAAAAAGAGCTAACGATACATAAACAATTCTACTCCCGTATCCCGTAAATCCCATAGAGTAATTGACACCCAACCAATCACTCTCTTTTCAAGATGTAGAACAACTCTATATTATATATGAACGGATACCTACAGTACATTCTCACACGTTATGTAAACTATCAACTATTCGATATAAGAGCACTGGCAGTGGTGTGGCTGTCCAAATACTACGAGTTACGATAATTACTTTCCTTTATTATTTTGATTTAATATTTAAAACTGGGCTCGTGAGGACCATTACTCGGAATATGAACTCAATACATTCTTAGCATCGACAATTCAGCCGCTAGATGCTGCTCAGGTTAGGGTGCGTCTTTATGCAAGTCCTGTCGATCAATCGGTAGAGCTAATCAAAATGAATGCATCTTGATTGGCTATATCCAATTCTTCATAGATAGGTCGACTACTTGCAGAATAAATTTGAAATAAAATATTTGTGAATGTGAGGTGTCTAGATGCTAAACAGTCGATTTCTAATAGACGTCATTTCTTTTTCAAGTTTTTTATTTGACATTTGCTTGCTTTCATTGTATTATGTTTTGTACCTGAGCCCCATATTTCTTTTTTTATTTTAATTTAGTTTAAAATTCAGCAACCCAGTGAACACACCGACATCTTACGCGATAACTTTAATAAATATACCTACTTTATTTCGATATTGATGATTTTCGTATTTGTGCCTACGTATGACCCCTATACTTCGCATACATCGCTGGGATATACATACCTACACCGGTATTCAGGTATTATAAGTACTTTATATTTGGCTAGCTAACATTAAACGTAATAATAGTGTCTAATGTTTAAATTCTAATATTGATAATATTCCGTCACATAAATTCCTCATCATTATTATTTAAGTACCTAGATAGTAATAAATAACCATGACCATAATGCAATAAAATATTTAACAGATGAAACTTAATTATTGTGAGCAAAATTTAGGACGTTGATGCTCTTAACATAATTATAAATATTTTCTGCAAATAATAACGTCGCGTAACTAACCGATGTGTGTGTTAGTTATGCTGAATTTATTTACATAACAATTAACAAATAACTTGATTAGTCTCACTCAGAGTCCATTTCAGCGCGCGATTCAAATAATTATTTCATCAGACAACTATTGTAATGTGTATATTGATAAATTCACGAATTTACATTCATTTTGTTATATTTTTATTCATTTCCCAAATTCATTATCACCAACTCTAATCACGACGAAAAGATTTTAAGGACATAATTTTATAATGTGAGAAAATATCACAAATATATCTACCTCTAACGAAACTATTCCCATAAATATCCCGCATACAGAGAGCTGTAAATAATCACTAACAATAATATCACCGTAAACTTAACTATTGATTGAAACTAGACTTAATTATTTAACACTTCACGTTAGAAGTGCTTACAAAATGAATTACTTAGTAGTAATTTTAATCTTTAACAATGTGAATATGCCTACACGTGTTTACCTACACACAGTCCAAGTTTATATCGGATGAATTACATAGATGCATTGCAAGAGTTAAAAAAAATCCAATGTTCTTTCTCCCCCGGATCCTTGATTGCTGCTCCACTCCCGTAGGTCGTAGAGTGATGTTGTATTTCCTTCCTCAATAAATGAGCTATCCAATATTAAAATATATTTTATTAAATTTTAAGCAGTAACTCTTTTTTGTGTATATTTGATAGGTCTGCAAATAGGTCGTAGGCTATTTCTTGCCCTCTTACCCCCACTCCTCATTTTTTCTTTGGTAATAATTTATATGACAAAACAATGTTTGCCGGGCCAGCTAGTTACAATACCGAACCAAACCAAAGTGTAATATCAATATAAAACTTAAGTAAGTCTAGTTTCATTTCAACATAATATTAATAAAGTACTATTAATAAAGTATTATAAGCTACCTTAATATTTTAAATCCGCCGGACACCTTCCGCCGGCCAGTTTCAGAGGCTGTCTGATCCAATTCCATGATCATGACATCATTCGTCTACTTGTCTATACCTTGGGCGCGACAAGTCCGCTCATCATGTCGAATGTGTTACCATCGGGTGCCACTGTGACGTCACCGTTGGCTGTGCTTACAACCAGCCAGCCAGCTTCGTCCAATCCTTTTATTGTACCGTCCACTGGAGAGACATCCTTTTCGCTTTTAACGCGTATAGATTCGCCACTGGAAATGGAAGACATGCATTTATTTAAGTATTATTTTCGATACAGTATTTGTTAGCAAAATTTAATCTTTAAACTACCCACGTCCGATATATCCGACAAACACTTTCGTGTTTATTCCGCCAGGGTCGTCCATCCACGACCAAATACTCCATAGTCTCCATATCTCGTCAGCTCTTCTGTCACCTATGGGGATTGAAGAGCTAAACGAGAGAAAGAACACACGACTCTGGCGAATAGGACACGAAAACACTCGTCGGACCAATCCGACGCAAGCCGTTAAAGATTTAATAATCTCTAGATTAGTTAGAGGGAGGTCGAGGCCCACGCCGTCGACACAAAATATACACCGTTAAATTTTAATCGTTTTAATCCCGTGGAGGGTCGATCCGGTACATGTAACACTATCGATTTGTAAAGATAAAGTTAAAAAATAAAGTACCTCTTTTTCAAAACTCGTATTAATTCACGCATGTACGAAATTAGTATATTTAAGAAAACATCAGCTGAGCGAGTTCAATGACCTGTAGTTAATAGTCGGCGTTGCGTTCAAAGTACCTACAGGTCATTGAACTCGCTCAGCTGACTTTTTCTTAAAGAAATTAATTTCGTACATGCGTAAATTAATACGAGTTTTGAAAAAGAGGTACTTTATTTTTTAATTTTATCTTTACAAATCGATAGTGTTTCATATACCGGATCGACCCTCCACGGGATTAAAACGATTAAAATTTAACGGTGTATAGGTACAGAAGTCAACCTACATACAAAGCTCGCTCGAGCAACGCACACAAAGACACCGCTCACAGACACGATGTCTCGGTCGCGTCTCGGATCACTCGTTGAACAATTCCGGTTCAAACGCTCATTAGTGTGCGGCCACCGAGCGTAGGTATAAAAAGTGAAGTACATACATGAGATTCTCTTCGGTACCTATCTACTTCGTGCCGTCGAGGTCGATCGGCGAAGTTGGTGTGACCCTACTGGGGCCAGGGTAATCCGAAAGGGCGTTCGAGCCCTGGTATGAAGGCTTGAAGGAACGGGATGGGTTTTTTAGTCAGTAAGAGTCTGACACTATCTCCCGCTCCACCCACGGGGGTTGTCATAAGATGATTTTTCCCATCGAAAAAAAAAAAAAAAAAAAAAGAAGGTGGTGTGACGATCTAATCATGTTCGGCAAACTTGATCAGAGGTCGCCCTAACGCAAAATGGATTCCGAAACGAGATGAAGAGCAATCTTGCCCATTTATTGGATTTTTGAAACGTTATAACTTCTTTATTCAGTTTAATAAATAGAGACATGCTGCCATATAAGGAAATTTAAACTGATTCCTAGTGAATATTGTGAAGTAAAATTGATTCCTAGTGAATATTGTGAAGTAAAATTGATTCCTAGTGAATATTGTGAAGTAAAATTAGTGTAGTTTTGTATCTGAAGTGTCAGCGCAACTGGACATTATCGCGATCTTGGTAAAATACAGCTCAGAATTTTATTGATGTGTTGACTACCTCAGTCAGTATGTTAAAAGGCTAACTCGATACATTTGGTGCAAAAACAGTGGAATATGTTACATCTGTATTCTAATGGTAACCGTAAAAGTAACTGTATTCACATGAAGACACGGCTTAAAGGACTTAGTATTCAAGCCTTTACAAACCAAAAAATATTACAAATAAAAAAAAACTCTGAGCCTAGGTTCGACACACAACTGCACCTTCTTCTTTGAATAGAAAATCTTAGTTTTACATCACTGCATGAGATGTGACGACCACGAAGGTCACATATTAGTTGAAGTAGAAACTTCATTGTAATGGACCTTTTAAGGCTTATGGTATACAAGCAGCGTTAAGTTAAAAACGCGAGATAAATTCGAATATGACGGATAGTTGTCAACATGCAAAAATATTGAATTTAATTTTATATAATAATATAATTTAAGGCTTGAACGAATATAATTAGTAAAGTTCAATTTAAAGCCTTTCATTAGCGTCTCCCTCCGTCACATTTGGTGGAGGCGCCCGCCGGGTAAAGTCCGTAAGGCCTTGACTGTTTTTTCAGGTTTACGAGACCCCGATAGTTGAGGAAGGCGACTGTTGCGACCCGTAAGGTCCCATAAACCTCTCGCAAAGCATAATAAGTGAGAACAGCAGCTACAGCAGGCGAGGACAACGCCTGAAAACTTAAAAGCTGAGTGATTTTTATATTATTTAATATTTTGTAGAAGAAGAGATGATGTTCTTCTCAGGCATAGACAAGGTCTGCCTCGAGGAATTTATCGCGGATTTTAAGTTGACTGCCAGGTCTAACGAATGGCGAGAGAACGATTACGCACTCATTTTGGGAACATATCTTCATGGAGCAGCTCAACACTTTTATAGATACACTTATCATTACGACATGGATTTTGATTTAGAATTAAGAAACGAATTCCCGTGCAGATGTTTTATTTGTAAGCAGCGTCAGCACGTTACAGCAGTGCAGCCACTGGAACCATGTGTTGTAGAGGAGGAAACTGCAAATTTACTTGAAGAAGGCGGACCGTTAAATGTTTTGTATGAAGATGATAATGCAGGTTTATGTTCTAGCTTGATGATGGACGGTCCACAAACAATTGTTGAGCAGACTGATGAGAATAATGAGCCGGATTATGACGATGTAAGCAGTGGAGTCGATGACGAGACGGGATTGGAGTGTACGGATGAAGATAACCTGGTTGTGTCTAATCCAATTATTATTTCATCCAATTTTATTTCAGAGAACCTAGAGATGTTTTCCATAGAATCTCTATGTGATCTGGATGTCGAATCCAATCAAAATTGTTCGGAAAACCTCGAAAAATTTATTAAATGTATATCTTCTCTTTCTTTTTCGGAAACACTTAAGTCTAACACTTTAACAGAAGCCTTTAATTTATTTTATGATACGTTTAGGTTGTTTTACGATCTGTGCTTTCCGACCATTAAAGTTAAAGTTAATAATAAGCCAGTTGCACAAAACTGGATAACGAAAGGCATTAAAAAGTCTAGCAAAATGAAACGTCAGCTATATCTAAAATACAAACACAGTAAAATTAATAAAAAACAGAATGAGAAAAACTACAAACTCTATAACCATTTGTTCAAACGATGTGCACAAACAGCACAGAAACTTATTAATACAAGACGTATACAAAAACATACAAATAAATGTAAAGCCACATGGAACGCAATCTCCTCAACAATTACTAATAATGACCTGTATAAAAATGATATTGACGAAATAAATTTAAATAATGTGACATATAATAATCCATCTGACATTTGTAATATATTTAATGACTATTTTATAAATTTGACATCTAATCAGACATCTAATCAGACATCTAATGCTAATAATATTAATATTAATAATAAAAATCCAAATACAATTTTCCTGAATCCTGTAGATGCGCCAGAAGTGTATAAAATCATAATGTCTTTAAATAAAAGCAAAACTAGTGGATATGACGGTATTACCACACAAGTTTTGAAGGCTTGTGCTAGTTGGATATGTGTTCCACTAGCACATGTTATAAACTTGTCTTTTGTGGAAGGTATATTTCCTGATCAGATTAAAATGTCTATCGTGAAACCATTATTTAAAAAGGGAAATAAGTCAGACCCTAATAACTATCGGCCGATCACCATAGTACCCATTATGTCTAAAATTTTTGAGAAAGCAATGCTTACCAGATTGAATAATTTTCTCAGTACACATAACATATTATGCAAAGAGCAATTTGGTTTTCGTAAAGGTAGTTCAACTGCTCTTGCAATCTTCAATTTAATTAAACTTGAGACTGAAAGCATAAATAATGGCACTCCAGTGGTGTTTCTATTTTTAGACATGAGCAAAGCCTTTGATTTTGTAAATCATTCAAAGCTTTTAAACAAATTAGAGTTATACGGCATTAGGGGTAAAGCATATGAATGGATATCTAGTTATCTAAGAAACAGAAAACAGTGTACAGAAATTTCCAAGGTCATAAAGAAAAGTGATAAATCATATTCCAAAGAAAAATTTACATCTAGTTCAATAACAACCAATTGTGGGGTGCCTCAGGGTAGCATTCTCGGCCCATTGCTCTTCTTACTTTATGTAAATGATCTTCCAGAGGCTACTTTACAGAAATGTATCCTTTTTGCAGATGATACTACACTTATTGTAAAATGTGAAGATAAAAATGATTACAAATCAGTTATCAAAAAGACCTTATCAGATATCATAAACTGGATGGAAAATAATAATTTAAACATTAATATTAGTAAAACTAAATTAATTCAATTTAATTCTTATAATTCTAAACAACTGGATTTAGACATTATTTATAAAAATGAAAAAGTACAACAAGTAAATGAAGCAAAATTTTTAGGTCTTATTGTAGATAATCATCTTAACTGGAAGAGTCACGTGGAACATATTTGTCAGAAACTAGATAGGTTTGTGTTTGCTTTAAAAAAGTTAAGACAGAATGTATCAGTAGAAGCTGCTCTTTCGGCTTACCATGGCTATGTGTCATCTGTACTTAGCTATGGAGTAATAATGTGGGGAAACTCGACCGACGCCGACAGAGTTTTTAAACTTCAAAAACGTTGCATTCGAGTTCTAAACAAGGCGTGGTTCTTAACAGTTGTAAACCATTATTTCAAAAATATAAAATTCTTCCACTGCCCTGTATATATATAAAAGATATCTGCATTTTTACCAAGAAGTACATGCAGTACTTTAAGCAACGTAGTGAGGTTCACCCAAGGCAGAAAAGGGCTAAATACCATAATTTATTGCATCAACCAGCCAGTCATAAAGATATTTATAAGAAAAATGTGTATAATATGTGTATATTGATTTATAATAACATCCCAAATGATTTAAAATTGTTACATGGTAATGTATTTAAAACAAAATTGACAGAGTGGCTACAAAAAAACTGTTTCTATAGTATTAAGGAATTTTTGGAATTTGGACATAAAAGTGTATAATTTAATTAGTTAGTTAATATTGACGATAATTTGTATGTAATAATTTAAATAATAATCGAATTTATGAAAATTATAAATGATGATAATAATTTAATTGCATGAAATAATAGATATTTTAATGACATAAATATTAATAATTTGCATGCTTGCTTGCAGGCTGAATACAGTGACTTTTAGGTTATAAGATCTTTCCTTGTAAACAATGTATTTCTTGCAAATAAAATTTTGAATTTGAATTTGAATTTTTTGAATTTTCAAAACCAAAACGACGATGATCACATTTTTGAAAATAAAAATTACAAAAGTGGACAAAGTTTTTTCCAGGGTGAAACAAAGGAGATGGCCCAGTTTATTGTTATAAAGGATGATGTTCATTCTCCAGTAATATTAGACAAAGTTAATGGGTTTGATTTTATTAATTTATGTAACAAATATTTTCATCGTGCCCCATTTAGAATTAAAAAGTGCATGGCACGAAAAGGCGTGACAAGAAGAAAGTCCTCCCATCACTTTCATTGTAAAATAAATTCAAAAATAAAAACTAAACATTCTTATATTAAATTTAACGATAAGTCCTTTCTATTTAGATATAAGTTTTGGAAGTTTTATAAAAAGAAATTAAATTTTATTGTTAGGAATTATAAAATTAGAAAACGATTAATTTTAAGAATTGTGTAAATATTTTGGCTTTTGTTTTTGTTATCATGTCACTGCATTATTTTTGTGAGATCAGCAGGGCATGAATAGTATTAATCATTTGTTTTTGTTTCATATTCATTTTTAATGAGGGACGCCGCCATCGAAAAAAGAAGAAAGAAGCAACTGTGCGTTAAATAGTGTTTTCTCTTCGTTAATATTTTTTATTATTATTATTCAAATTGGTGAATTTGGGCCAGTGAACTTGCAGTAGCTTAATTATTTTTGGGAACTGTGGTCCTATTAATGAGGACAAATATACAACTTAGGAGTCTTTAAGTCGAGAGTGAATAGGTTTCTTCTAGGCAAGCGTGCTTCATCGTCGACCACATCATCGCTTACCATCAGGTGAGATAGTGGTCAAACGCAAGCCTATCAATAATAAAAAAAAAAAAATATATCAATTAAGGCTGATACTGACTTTGCAGATAAGGCATAGCCTTCGCAAAGGGTGTCTAGTTGACACCATTGGTTTAGCTGATATTAAAAAAACCACAGTTCAGTCAAAATGGACTGATCACATAAATACTTCATGATTTTTTGTAACAGTTTTGATACTGGCACATTTTCAATTTTTTTAGCGATGATAGGAACTTGCACAGTTCTGTCTTTTTCTTCTCTGACACGATGAGCGTCCGATGAGGTTAAAGTCATAACCTTAAGAGTTGTAGTTTACTTTATGTTAGACTCCTTCTGAGTAGATGTCAGTTATGGCAAGGGTGCAGCACCGTGGCTTTTTTTGAGGTTTTGCTGCGGTGGGGTTTAAGCATGACAACGTTGAATGATAAGCGCAAAGTTAACGCATAGTAAGTTAGTAAATAGATTTTGAATTTTGTTTATCGTTCGTCATGACTTAGGCATAGGCAGGTTATACCTAAACCTTAAAAGTATTTTTTTGGAATAGAAATGCTTTGCCATTATGGAATGGAAGTGCTTTGCCATCCTCAGCATTTCCATTCGTAAGGGCGTAGCTCATGTGACGACCACGAAGGTCACATATTAGTTGAAGTAGAAACTTCATTGTAATGGGTTCGGGCGTCCCCGCAGTCTCCAGATCAAACCTCTAATGGCCCAGCAACTCTGGTCGTGTTGCTGGTTTTGCATCGCATCACCTCGCTCAACTGCCATTTTCCACCTAGTCTATTCACTCATAAAACCAACATGAAAGGTACTAAAAAGAAAAGTAAGTGTGTACAGCGGATGCACGTCCTCTTACTCCAAGTGCACCTCTCGAACATCCGAGGACTGCACTCCAATCTCATTGCGGTCCACCACCATCTTGAGACTGAGAAGCCCCACTTGTTTTTCTTGACGGAGACGCAGATCAGATGTCCGTTAGATGCGGCGTATTTCGACTACCCGGGATACTCCTTGGAGCATCATTTCCTGCAGCGTGCCGGGGTCTGTGTGTACGTCCGCAATGACATCTGCTGCCAGCGTCTCAGTCACCTTGAGGACCCTAATTTCTCGACGTTGTGGTTGCTGGTGGACACCGGTGTGGACAAAATTGTCTATACCTGTGTCTACCGATCGCACAGCGGTGTCCAGGAGACGACTCAATTGTTTGGCCACCTCAGTGAGGCCGCCGATAAGGCTCTACATCGGTACCCCGATGCGCAGTTTGTCGCTCTGGGGGAGTTTAACGCCTGTCACCAAGACTGGCTTTTCCCGTACCAGAAGACCGACCACGCTGGGAGAGAAGCGCGAAACTTTGCGTTATCTATGGGCCTCTCCCAGATGGTAAAGCAAGCGACTAGGGTGCCTGATGTGGTGAGTCATACTGCCAATTGTCTGGACCTTCTGCTGACCACCGATCCGGACAGATGTATCGTAACAGTTTCCTCACCACTTGGAACTTCAGATCACTGTCTGGTGAAGTCTGTATCGTCCTTCTCCCCACCTGACTGCGACTCACGCGGTGAACGGCGAATGTGGCGTTACAGGTCAGCAGATTGGGATGAGATGCGGCATTTCTTTGCGTCTTATCCTTGGCAGCAGGTCTGCTTCTCTTCCGAGAATCCGTCGAGTTGTGCAGACGCTATATCCGATGTGATACGTCAAGCTATGGAGTATTTCATCCCTTATCGTGACGTACCCACCGGTGGCTCAGCTCGCCCATGGTTCAACGCCGATTGCGTTGAAGCTGAACAGCGTAAGCATTCGGCGTATCTTGCCTGGGTTGAGGCTCGTGACTGCAAAGCTCCGGATCTGAGCTCAAAGAAGAGAATCTTCAACCTTGCTGCTAAGTCCTACAAGAAGGCATTAAGGAAGGCTCGCTTCGACCGCATCACCCATATTGGCACAAAACTCTCTGCTCAGCCGCCCGGCAGCAGAGCATTCTGGTCCCTCGCCAAGTCAGTCGAAGCGAACTTTTGTCGGCCCTCACTGCCTCCGCTGGCTAAACCTGATGGAACACTGGCTCATACGGCAAGAGAGAAAGCAGATCTCTTTGCATCTCTCTTCGCCCATAATTCTCGTCTTGATACTGGCAGTGCTACTCCACCGACTCTACCTCACTGCGACACTTCGATGCCCGAGGTTCGCATAAGGAACAAAGAAGTTCTGAGAGCACTGTGTCGTCTAGACGTGAACAAGGCTAGTGGACCAGATGGTATACCTGCCATTGTTCTCAAGGCTTGTGCGCCTGAGTTGTCTCCTGTATTGACACGCTTGTATCGCCTCTCATTTAGGACTGGTATAGTGCCCAAGTCCTGGAAGCTTGCCAACGTGCAACCCGTGCCCAAAAAGGGCAGTCGTGCCGATCCTGCCAACTATCGGCCGATTTCAATAACCTCCATACTATGCAAGGTTATGGAGCGTGTGTTGAACTCGCGCCTCATGGCATACCTGGAAGGTAACGATCTCCTCAGTGACCGACAGTACGGATTTCGTCGCAATCGGTCTACTGGGGACCTACTAGTGTATGCCACCCACTTGTGGGGCGAGACCCTCGAGAG
The DNA here is from genome assembly GCA_910589285.2 of Mythimna ferrago. Classification (NCBI taxonomy): domain Eukaryota; kingdom Metazoa; phylum Arthropoda; class Insecta; order Lepidoptera; family Noctuidae; genus Mythimna; species Mythimna ferrago. The sequence goes on from OU342695.1 coordinate 12,062,177, forward strand.
GAATGGGGAAGCGATTGCCGTTTCCTTAGACGTCTCGAAGGCCTTCGACAGGGTATGGCACGCTAGCCTTTTGAGTAAGTTTCCAGCGTACGGCATTTCCCCTGGTCTGATTAACTGGGTAAAAGACTTCCTGAGTGAACGGTCTCTCCGAGTTGTTGTCGATGGATGCTCATCGGAACCCATGACGACTAATGCCGGGGTTCCTCAGGGGTCTGTTCTCTCTGCAACTCTATTCCTACTGCATATCAACGATCTGCTGATGCCCGGTATCTATGGGTATGCAGATGATAGCACAGTTGTAGAGAGATACCTGCCTAGTGCTCGGGCTAGTAAGGAGCTAATCCGATCCGAAAGAGAGGCTATGGTAGAGCGTACAAATATCTCACTTCAGGCAGTCTCCAAGTGGGGTAAAGCCAATGTGGTGGGATTTAACGCCTTCAAAACGCAAGCGTGTCTGTTCACCGCTAAAAGGAGCCCGTTCACCTTGGCTCCTACTTTTCAGAATTTATCCCTGGAGTACACCGACCGCCTTCAGCTCTTGGGGGTTGAAATTCCCTCGGACCTTAACTTTGGGCGGTTCATTGAGTCCAAAGCCAAGGTAGCTGCTAGGAAACTAGGCGTTATTGCAAAGGTCCGGCGGTACTTCACACCGGGACAGCTTCTAATGCTATACAAAGCACAAGTCCGTTCGTGTATGGAGTACTGCAGCCACATATGGGCTGGTGCTGCAAAATGCCACCTGGCAGCTTTGGACTCTGTGGAAAGGCGTGCGAAGAGACTAATTGGCGATCCAGATCTGGTTGAGTCCAATCTACAGAGTCTTGAGCATAGGCGAAGGGTAGCCAGCCTTTCGGTGTTTTACAGGATGCACTTTGGAGAGTGTGCGCAGGAATTACATGACTTAATTCCACCATCTCACTTCTACCATCGGACAAGCCGACGAACGGCGAGTATCCACCCTAATGTTGTTGAAACCTCTACGATCCGGACCAAGCGTTTCGCTTCGTCGTTTATACCACGTACATCGAGGGACTGGAACAATTTGCCTGCTGCGGTCTTCCCGTCTGATTATAATTTAGGTGTCTTTAAGGCAAGAGTGAATAGGCTCTTAATAAACTAGTGCGCCTCACCATCAACGATTGCATCACTGCTTACCATCAGGTGGGATCGCAGTCAAGCACTAGTTTATACAAATTAAAAAAAAAAAATGGACCTTTTAAGGCTTATGGTATTAAGAAGATAGATTCGAATATGACGGATAGTTGTCAACATGCAAAAATATTGAATTTAATTTTATATAATAATATAATTTAAGGCTTGAACGAATATAATTAGTAAAGTTCAATTTAAAGCCTTTCATTAGCGTCTCCCTCCGTCACACTTTTACGATGAAGTTTTTAAAAGATTTTTAAAGATGATCAGGACTTCAGCAGTAGACGTCATTCGCCTCAATATGATTGATGATGACAGTACTGAGAAGAACTTAAAATAATACTTAAAGTATACTTACGTGTGCAACCAATACTGATAATACTGTTCTAGGAAGGCATCGATCCCGCCGTCCGTGCTCATGTACTCGAGTATCCGCTCGAGCTGTGAGCAGTAGCGCGCCAGGAAGCGCTCGATGGACATGTGCGCCAGCGACGTGCCGTGCGTCTTGTTGTGCTCCGTGATGATGTTGTTCAGGCATACCGTGGGCACGTTGTTCGATATGTTTACACCCGTTCCTGTACAATTATTGATTATTTAGAAAGAACCTTCTACTAGCATAACATACTTCGCGTATACATTCAGTCAAAAAAGTATCGGGATTTGTTTATGGTTCCAAATTCAAATTTTAGATTTTTTTGTTGTTGCTAGATTGGCACAACTGTTTTCCATTTTGGCGCGGAGTTTGAGTTGTATCTGTTATTTATATTAAATACAATGCTGTTCTTAGTTATATCATATCTAGTGTGTATTGCGAATTTCATAATGGACAAAAACATCGAATAAAGAGTTTGTCTTAAATTTTGCATCGCCAATAGAATTTCGTGTTCGGAGTCACTGAAAATGTTACAGAAGGCTTACGGTGAATCGACTTTATCAAAAACACGTGCTTATGAGTGGTACAAAGCATTCAAAAGCGGTCGAGATGTGATGGAAGATTTGCCTAGCTCTGGTAGGCCATCAACCTCTGCAACTGAAGTTAACATCGCAAAAGTGAAGGAAATAGTGACTGAAAATCCTCATTCAAGTTTGAGAGAGATAGCCGCCGAACTTTCTGTATCTCACGAGTCGATCCGTACCATTTTAACTAATCATTTGGGTATGAAATATGTTGCCGCTCGGCTAGTCCCAAAAGACCTGAATATTCTCCAAAAACTCAATCGCTTGAGAGTCGCTGAGGATATGCTAGAACGTGTCAATTCCGACCCAACAATCATGAAACGCATTGTTACTGACGACGAGACGTGGGTTTACGAGTTTGACATGCAAACAAGTAACAAGCTTCGGAGTGGCGCCTTCAAACTGAACCAAAACCGAAAAAACCACGCCAAAGTCGATCAAAATTCAAAGTCATGTTGACTGTTTTCTTTGACTATCGCGGTGTTGTGCACTCGGAATTCTTACCGGAAGGTCAAACGGTAAATAATGAATATTATTTAAGCGTTATGCGGCATTTAAGAGAGCAAATTCGACGAAATAGGCCAGATTTGTGGAAAGAAAATTCTTGGACCACGATAATGCGTCTTCGCACAAGGTCATCATTGTGAACGAATTTTTGACCAAACACTCAACAAATACTATCGAGTAGCCACCATATTCACCAGATATGGCTCCTGCCGACTTCTATCTTTTTCCTAAACTCAAATTACCACTTCGTGGCACCCGTTTTCAATCTGTAGAAGACATAAAGGGGAATTCGCGGCGAGAACTGAACTCAATTTCGGAAACAGCGTTTAAAAAATGTTTTGATGATTGGATTATTCGTTGGCGTAAGTGTATCGTTTCTGAAGGGGCATACTTTGAAGGTGATAAAATAAATTTGGATGAATAACAAAAATTTTGTGTATTATTGATCTTTTCCCGGTACTTTCTTGACAGAGTAGTAAGTAGAAAATTTTCCCAAGGGAACATACTCTCAGGACAAAATACTATTTGCTATTCCAGGATATGTATATTGTATATAATCAAACCTCCGTGACATCTTTGATCTAAAGAGTTTTCGCATCCCTGTATATTATATATCTATACATATGTATATAAAAGAAGAAACTGACCGACTAACATATCAACGCACAGTCGAAACTACTAGAATTAGGAGCGTGAAATTTTACACAAGGTTTCCTTTTATGACGTAGACGAGCATTAAGACGATTTTCTAAAATCCTTAGAGGATGAAACGAGTGTCCAAATTTTGTATGGAGAAATCAACTTTCATGCGAACGAAGCCGCTGGCAAAAGCTAGTAAATAATAAATAGATAACTCTTACCAATATTAACGTACACTTCTTCGCCGATACAGTTGGCAGTGGTGATGGTGCCTCCAATCTTCACGTCGCGGCCGAAGTAAATGTCGTTAGGCCACTTTATTCTGTAACATAACCACTCATTATAAAGGATTTTGGGGTCCACGGTTCTAAACATTAGTTGACCCCAAAAAAAAACCCGTTAGTGGATTTGACTATAGTATATTCGCTTTAAGAAAATAGTATCTCATCATTATTATTCAGCTTAACCACGCCTCTAATAGAAAGCCGTGGACAAAAAGATCATTTAAAGTAAGCCGAGGTAGCAAAATGGAATGTTTTGACTTCTGGAAAGCGTTTGATAGGGTTAATAATGACAATTTGCTGGTGAAACTTTGTGATTGATTGTGGATTTCCACCTAGTCTGCTGCGGCTTCTTGCTGACTACCTCTCCGCGATCGTCAGCAGTTTGTTAGACTGGGTCATTATGAATCCCAACCCTATCACACGTGATCAGGCGTCACTCAAGGATCAATACTCGGACCATTACTGTTTCTAACAATGGTAAATGTCCTAACTGAGAGTGAAGTGTAAATAACAAAATGGAGTTCAATCCGTCAAAATGCTATGTCGTGAGCTTTACCAGTGTAGGTAACCCAGTCTCTTTTAATAATTAAATAAAAATAAAAGAGAAAATCCTGACGATTCTGACCAAGTTTTAAAAAGTATACAATACCTACAACAATATTTTGTTGTGAAAAATTTGCTTTCATATTAATTATTTTACTTTGCAGTGCACTGATAAGTCAGTCTTTTTTAACGCAAATAGACTATAGTTAATCAACTCTGATAATCCTTCGTTACGTCGAAAACGAAGAACTGTATTAATTACTCTTTATCTCACTAATGGGCCGCGCCATAACTACTCACGCACCGCACAGCTACCTCAAGCACAATCTCAGTTGAACGGTAGATCTGTAAAAGGTGAAACTGAATAGCTTACCTTATATCTAAGTGTTCATAGGCGGGTTGTGATCGTATGGCCCGCACAGCAGCTAACGCGGCGGCGTGCTGCACCAGCGGGAGACACGGCGACATCTTGAGCCAAACCTAGAACAGAATATATTAATACTAAATTATTATGCAAGACAAAGGTCAGGGAGGTGCGAGCAATAGAAATAAATAAGCCTGACTTTTAAGTGAAAATACATGACATCTAACATCTAAGTACCTAAATCATAGTACATAACAAACGAATTAAATAAAATAAAAACCTAAACTATAAACTTCACGCGCCTGATGTAACTGAAGATTCATTCATAAGATACGATACGCTGATACCATTATGCAAGGTTGCCACTCTGCACGGCTTTACATCAAAATGATACGCGATCTCCCCGATCTCGTTATAGCGACTTCAGAGAGTTTGCTGACTCGCAAACAAAAAAATGAATGAATGATGAACACTAGTGTGTTGCTTTCTCAATCGACGAGTAAAGTGGTGGCCTTTGTACCTGGTTTATCTACTATCTCTATTTTCCCTATAAAAAATTATTAATAGTGTTTACACATTTGGGAATTTTTTCTAACATTATGCCTGGCTTTAGAAAAATAATGAAATGGTTCGTGTGTGTGAGTTTACGAAAATTACGAGCCCTCTATGAATCGAATTTCTCGAATTTCAAAGTCAAAAATATTTTATTTCACATAGGCCTACATGGGCACTTATAAAACGTCAGAAGCTAGTGCACGGTTCCAAATTGGTCGTTTCCTATGGAGAAGAACCGGCAAGAAACTCCATGGTTACTCTTTTAAAAAAAAGTAGTTGGTATTACAATATTGATAGATGTTATGTAAGAACAGTGTAGACCAGTCAAATATTGTACACAAAATCACAATAATAATTATCTTAGTAAAAAACAAAGTAAGTCGTAATAGGAAGTAGTCTAAGAGTTCGTGGAGTATACAGTGTTCTCACATTCACATTACAAAAAGAGGCTATATAAAAAAAAAAGAAATCAGGAATAATATAATAATTACAACTCAATAAAATGTTAACAAAATAAATTACTAACAAATTTAAGACAGTTGAACTCTAAATAAAAAAAAAACATTGCAAAAGCAATATGTTAGAGAAAAAATTATGTAAATATAATTATTAAAACAAAGGTGGAGCAGTTAATAGACAAAATATTGATGATTTACCAGGGGCCACATGAGCAGAGGTAGTCATTGCCAAACAAGCGTGTCTTCGACATAGTCTTTGACCTTGTAATATGCTTTTTCGGTTAGGATACGCTTGATATGAGATTTGAATTTTCCCTCACTAAGTTCAGTTACCGCATTTGGCAGCTTATTATAAAAGCGAATGCTGTTTACTAAGAATGAGTTGCTAGTCTTAGCTAGTCTCCATTTGGGTAAGACAATTTCGTGTTTACTACGTGTATTTTTGTTGTGAAAATCGCTTCTAGTTTTAAAGAGTCCTAAGTTTTTACAAACATAGAAAATGCTTTCCAAGATGTAAAGAGAAGGCAGAGTAAGTATATCGATTTCTTTGAATTTATTTCTGAGGGATTTCGATAAATGATGCTGGCCGTGCCACGGAGCCCACGCCGTGCGCTAGCGGCGCGCTCGTCACGTGCATGGTGGGAGTGTACCTGCAGCGACATAGCGGCCTGGCCGGGCGGCGTGATCCACACGTTGCCGCCGCGCCCCCGGCCGGCCGCCTGGCGCCGCGCCACGGAGCCCACGCCGTGCGCTAGCGGCGCGCTCGTCACGTGCATGGTGGGAGTGTACCTGCAGCGACATAGCGGCCTGGCCGGGCGGCGTGATCCACACGTTGCCGCCGCGCCCCCGGCCGGCCGCCTGGCGCCGCGCCACGGAGCCCACGCCGTGCGCTAGCGGCGCGCTCGTCACGTGCATGGTGGGAGTGTACCTGCAGCGACATAGCGGCCTGGCCGGGCGGCGTGATCCACACGTTGCCGCCGCGCCCCCGGCCGGCCGCCTGGCGCCGCGCCACGGAGCCCACGCCGTGCGCTAGCGGCGCGCTCGTCACGTGCATGGTGGGAGTGTACCTGCAGCGACATAGCGGCCTGGCCGGGCGGCGTGATCCACACGTTGCCGCCGCGCCCCCGGCCGGCCGCCTGGCGCCGCGCCACGGAGCCCACGCCGTGCGCTAGCGGCGCGCTCGTCACGTGCATGGTGGGAGTGTACCTGCAGCGACATAGCGGCCTGGCCGGGCGGCGTGATCCACACGTTGCCGCCGCGCCCCCGGCCGGCCGCCTGGCGCCGCGCCACGGAGCCCACGCCGTGCGCTAGCGGCGCGCTCGTCACGTGCATGGTGGGAGTGTACCTGCAGCGACATAGCGGCCTGGCCGGGCGGCGTGATCCACACGTTGCCGCCGCGCCCCCGGCCGGCCGCCTGGCGCCGCGCCACGGAGCCCACGCCGTGCGCTAGCGGCGCGCTCGTCACGTGCATGGTGGGAGTGTACCTGCAGCGACATAGCGGCCTGGCCGGGCGGCGTGATCCACACGTTGCCGCCGCGCCCCCGGCCGGCCGCCTGGCGCCGCGCCACGGAGCCCACGCCGTGCGCTAGCGGCGCGCTCGTCACGTGCATGGTGGGAGTGTACCTGCAGCGACATAGCGGCCTGGCCGGGCGGCGTGATCCACACGTTGCCGCCGCGCCCCCGGCCGGCCGCCTGGCGCCGCGCCACGGAGCCCACGCCGTGCGCTAGCGGCGCGCTCGTCACGTGCATAGTAGACGCCATCACGTCGGAGTACACCACTAAGCGTCCGAGACTTGTCGATGTTAAATTCTAGAAAAAAGACCACATATTTTAAAGGGTAATTTTGTGAAACTTACAGATACAGTCATATTTTGCTCAACTGCCCCAAGAAAAAAAAAACTGTTATACATATAAAACAATTGGAGACGCTCAAAAGTTATCTTAGTGAATACTCACATCGAAGTAGTCCACTGTAGAGAAGTGCTCTGGGCACTCGTAGACGTGCACGGGCAGGAAAGTGGGCCCGGGCGGCTGCAGCGGCTCCTCGCCGCGCAGGCACCACTGCACGCGCACGTCGCCCAGCGCCTGCACGCGCGCGCCCTCCACCAGCGGGCACGCCTCCACTAGCCGCAGTTTGTGCTGCGACACATATCTTACTTAGCTATGTATGATGGAAGGTCACTAGCGTAGGTTTGACACGCTCGGAATCTTCTGTCAGAAATCAGAGCTGTATATTTCGTTTCTTACGAATCTATGGTCGTATGCATGGTTTTTTTTATCCGAGACGGTATTTATTTTAGTATTAAGAGCATTCATTTGAAGAAAAAAAAATGTGTGCAGACAGCCTTTTGATATTTTATGAGGGGTTTTATTAAAAACATTTTTAGCTAAAAGATGTAATTGGAGCCAGTCAAGTATTACGTAAGCACTACAGGGGAGTGGGTCTTTACTTTTTTGATAACATGGGGGACGGGGAGATCTAGATGATGATTACGTCAGCAATATATATGTTTTTTTTTGTTTTTTAAGAGAACAATGTCGATGTTCCAAAATCACAAAAAAGTGAGTAGACACACATCACTGAGCAACAAACACAGCAATGTATCAAGGACTAAGCACTGTTAATTTGAATTAATGTATCATAATTTTAAATAAAATTTGTTTTTTTTTTTCTTTATTTCAAGCCTTTTCCTTATATCTAGACTTACAACTACTGTTCATAAATTAATAACGAAAACAAATTGTTACAACAACACATTGACAAATGTTTTTGTCAATGTTTACGTAAGCATGGAGGGGGGGGGGGGTGTGAATGCTTTGCTTATTTTTGCTGACAAAGGGGAGGAGAGTTAATATTTGCAAAAATCTGTTTAGGTAATACTTGAACGGCCATTTCGTATAGTGATAGATAATGTAGTAATTTGTTAACATTTTTTTGAAGTGTGTAGAGGTAGCACAACTTAGGTCATATTTAATTCTCTTGACAGAAAATTCCGAACAACACAACATGCAACATCGATAGAAAAAATCAAAGGTCAAAATATTCACATAAGAAATTAATGACGTTTAGCTTCAATTTGTTCACTAAGCTCGGTTGAAATGGATGTACGAGTATCTCGGTGGCCGAAGCGATGATGTTAGATAAAATTCATATCGATTCTAATGTTATGATTTATTTACTTCTATCGAATGTTGAGATATGATTTAGCTGTGAAATAAGATGTGATTAATAATAAATATTTACATAAAAAATTGTGATAGAAAGAAAAATGTTTAAAGCGATTAGCGTGCATTTTATTAAGTATAATATCAGAAACATTGTGACCTTCATTATTTCATAAAATAAAAGCAAAATTTAATAATCGAAATAATAATTGACACATGAGTTTTAAGAGTGAGCTTTATAACTGTTTTACGAAATGGAAAATAGAAACCGGCGAAGTATTTCAATATTTTAAATGATTCTCTTGTCACAAGCACGGCGCACAGCGCCAAAGCTGTAACTGATTTTGTTTATCTAAGTTAGTAATTTTTGTGACCGTCATCTTCTCGAGATGTCACTCCGTCATGTCTCGAGTTGGCGCCAATGTAGAATCGGAGCCAATTTAGCATCGGTGTCAATGTAGAATCAGCGAAAATTTAGATTCGGTACCAATATAGAATCCCTGCCAATGTAGAATCCCTGCCAATGTAGAATCGGCGTCTATGAAGGATCAGCGCTAATTTTAAATCGGCGCCAATTTAGATTTGGCGCCAACGTAGAATCAATACTAATTTAGAATCTGTGCGAATGTAGAATCGGCGCCAATGTAGAATCAGCACCAGTTTAGAATTGGCGCCAATTGCAATGTAGAATCAGCGCCAATGTAGAATCAGCGCCAATTTAGAATCGATGCAAATGTAGAATCAACACCAATGCAAAATGCAATAATTTAGTGTCTTAAAATAAAAAATAGCATTCATAGATTTGCTCTATCATTTAAAAACCACGCCATGTCGCTCACTCTTAAAACCGTGCGGTTTAGCATGTTTACTAGCACTTGTGCTGTCAAAGCGATGCGTCTCACCGGGCATCACACGGTCACGTGGCCGGGGCCGGCCGCACGCTTGGGCCACGCCGCCTACGAACACGTCACTATCGTATACACAGGTGACACCATGGACTGGATGACGGAAGCATTCTGTATTCTATGACACCGAGTGTATTCGCGTTGTTTTATTAGTAGATTTTTTCGGTGATTTAATTTGATGCATACAAAACAACATTCTTTTTTTAAATTTTCGATGTCTTTAACACGATTCGATTTGTAATCTATAAAGTAGATTACATTAAAATTAAAATTTTTCTTATTGAATAAGTACAAGTTATTGGATAATTATTTTTACTAATTTCACGATTATTTTTAACGAATTCTTGAATCCATTTATGAAAATAAAAAGGTGTAATAACGACTCCATTGATGTTGATTTCTATTATTAATACGACATTGAACTGCTCTTTTGCACAATTATTATTGAGCAAGCTTTTATTTTTAGCTAGAATACACAATGCAGAATAATGATTGAATGATCTACCATATCCATAAAAATGTCCCCAAAATAATGACGGTGTTTCTACTAAGCTCAACGACTCGTGACGGAATTTAATAGTTAGTTCAAACTTCCAAACCTAGTAACAATACAAATTAAGTACTTCTAATGTATGCAAGTATGCACATCACAAATTATGTTTATCTACTCTTACTTCCTAGTAGTTGCTTAGGGCCGACATTTATATTTTGATATGCAACGTTCAGAGGCGTAGCGTGGACTATTTAGACGTGGGCAAAAGCGCATCAGCGAGGCCTTTTTCTTTTATAAATTCGAAAACGAGACAGCCATTGTGGCAACCCTGTTTCGACTACATAGTCGCTTACCATCGAGTGAAATAGTGGTCAAACGCGAACCTATAAATTAGAAAAACGAGGCCCCTTTGGGTTAGGCCGCGGGCGAGGGCCCAGTTCGCCCACGCCTTGCTACGTTACTGGCAGCGTTGACGTAAAGAGGGCGGGGTTACTATAGTGTATTTTTCCTTATATGTTCTGTTTGGTAAACAAACACAGTATCTATAAATACTAGAAGTTTACGCATCAAGTACACTCCTAGATATTATGTCGGCAAAATTACGAATCTCTATATAAACGTTTCGTTACCTATTTAATCTTTTGCTGGGATGAATTATTGAAAAATCTATCCTGTACAATTGCTGGTAACAGCTAAGGTAACTGCAGTCATCGACACAGGACGGCAGCAGCCGTCGACCTATAATGACACATTATCTATCCCTATATTACATACCAATTGAACGTAATATTTTTCTCAAAATTGATTTCTTGATATATACTTCATAATTATTTGTTTACCAAACAATGCCAGTAACGAAAAACGCACTATACTTTGTTGTAGCCAATCTGTGATTCTAAAGCCTAATATTTGAGCTGCCCCATCGGAAGAAAAGGATACGCGTTATCAACCACGTGTCTAAAATAATTAACAGCCACTGTTTTCCTAACACACTAGTGTATCAAAATATAAATATCAATATTCAGCAATTGCTACATTGATGGTGATGCGAAATAAACATATACAGTGATATTGAGCGAAGCTTTAGAACAAGATCCTTACCACATGGTTTCCTAAGAAGAATCCTCTCGTGTAGTCGATCTGGGACAGTTCCTTCGGCTCCTTGACATGAAGCCCGAGTATATCGCCTAGTATTTTGTGGATGATACCCAGACGAGCTTCGTTGCTTTGAATTCCTTCGTCACCTAAATAATCGCTGGGGTCTGCTTCTAAATGAATCTAGAACAAAATGAACATTGTTACAAGCACTTGTATATATTACAACGTTTCTATGTATGTTTCTTCAGGGCAATTCTTGCAAATGGATTATGAAACAGTTAACGAAGTAGTTGTTGAAAAAATTAATTTGTATTCGGCAACTGTTATAAATAAATAGAAAACGCAGGGTAATACGTACCTGCGAGAAGATAGCTATACCCCTATTCGTGAGGTCGGTAGCTTGCAGCAGAGAGGGCGTGCGCCAAGTCTCCTCCGAAGCCAACACCTGGATGTCCAGCTCATGGCCAGGATGCCCCGTGTATTTGGACGGTCTACAAATAACACAGGTAATGTTTAACTGTTCTGGTGACGTGTCAGGAAGTGTTGAAGCCTTGGGGCATGAAACTACGTGACCAGTACATCTAAATGGCGTTCAAGAGCTGTCAATTTCAAAATTGATCAACATTGAAGACACTAATATTGATATCTCTAGAACGTAGACGTAGATGTGTAGGTCAACTTTAGTTTCATTAAAGCGGGAACTACATTAGTCCGACGTACACGTGTGCCGAACTTGATTTGTACGTAGTGTCGCGTCGCGTGGCGTGGATCTAATGTAGCTCTACAAGTTTAGTTGCCATATAAAATATATGGAGACCGACGCGCCCAGATCGGCGTAAGTGGCCCACATGTGCCCAATTTAGTTCTACCTTAATTGAATGAATTGTTACTAATTGAATGACTAAGTTTATTTTTTCGTTCACAAATTCTCCATTCACTGTTCAGTTGCGAGAAAGGGATGGTATTATTCATTCTATGTGGCTCTATCTCTTTCTTGCAATGTAACAGTGATGGCTGTAACACGTCATATAACGACCTCTGATTGAGAAAGATAGTCGGAGAGCCTTTCGTATGGGAAATTGGAGGAAGGACCGTAATGCTTAGTTTTTAACCGACTTCTAAAAGAAGCAGGCAGGTTACTGCATATATATACAGAAACAGTTACAGGTACAGTTTTGAAAAAACCCGTTAAATTCACGGTTTGTAGGATAATGTCTACCTCCATTTTCTATACGGATTACTCTGCGGTAACTCCGGCAAAAACACTATTTTTACAACTTGCGAAGCAGCTAGTGTATTTATACTTGTTTTTATTGCAAGACAGGAGTCACAGAGTAAATACTGTACAGATACTTCACTTCATACACACAACACCATGCGGACAAACAGTGTTGAAGTTACAACACTCAAGCCCTAGATTAATAAATGTTACTTAGATCGTTGGCTGTTTGACAGTTATGCAGCATGGACAGACATAATGTTTAGTAAAATCATGCACTTATAACTTTTTAAACCTCAGCTGATTTTCGGATAAACTGAAATGGCGTGTCCCAAGGCGATGCATATCAGAAGTGACGTATCCGAGCATTAATCTATGTCTATTCACTAGGCAACTAACATAATGTGTTGCGTGATCTGCTGAAAGACAATTATTCATTACAAATGGAGTAGGTAAGAAAATTTACACACAGCTGACATTTTTGTGTTTTATTTAGGGTAGAGTGTCGTGTTATTATATAATACGTTTCACTACGTCGTAAGTTGTGTTAAATACAGTGGATATTTATTAAGTATAGTAATGTAACTTAAATGTCATTCATTCCTTACAATGTGTTATTTCTAATCTACAATATTTAATATTTATTAGCCATAGTCCTTGTTCAGCCACTCTATAATTAAATTGTATAATGCAGTCATGTTAATTTGTATAATAAAAGTACTGTATATATATATAAAAGTTCATAAAAAAAAATAGTATAGAAAGACAACACATCTAAACACACATACATGCATATCTTTTGTATTAAAACCAAAATGAAGCTTTTCAAGAAAGTTTAAACAAATAATTCGTTTAATAATAAATGTTCTGACGTATGTATCATAAACTCATCATTCGTGAATATAACAGCAAATACTTTTCAACTCAAACACTAAATCTCAAGGCGTAATAATGTGTCAATATGAGGGCTGAGAAATCTAAAGGACTTCTAAGTAAGTCAATAAGTATGTTTTGCGTACCGATACATATTATTTTCCTGACTTGCTCTGTAAATTGACAGAAATGTTATTTATAAGCTCAATATTTATTTGAGAACACAGAATAATGAGCAAATAGAAAGACAGATTAACGGAATCAAATGTTACATTAATAAAATCATAAAGAATTTAACATGTCAGTACTCCATTTGCTTACTATGCTGTATTCGAAAGAAACACATATCACACACACAGATTGATAGAAGAATAACGAATAAAACATGGTCTTACTGTCTATCGCTTTCAGTGGAGAACTGTTTCTTGGCAGGAGAGGCTTGATAGCAGAATATGTGATGCTTCATTTTCACTGACTTCCATTTGTCGTAAGTGAATTGTACTATTTCATTCTCACGAACCTGGTGAAACCAAACGATGTAGTGTTTAATCTTTATTTAAGGACTTGCGTAGAGCCCAGAAATGTTCTTTGAGGTGTTTTAAAATACAGCAGATAGTTGTAGTTACATAACAAAAAATGTGTTAATGATTACTGATTACCAAAAAATGTGTTTATTGCGCTTAAATATTAATTTACTAGTGATCCGCCCAACGACGGACAGTTGTCCACAAAGAAATTCGTGGTGTTTCTCAACTATAATATTCATGTAAACTGTATGTAAGGTCCGTTTAGTACTTTATGAGTTTATCGCGGACAGACAAAGGAGGTGGAGGACTTTGTTTCATAAAAATGAAGGAAAGATTGCTGTGACCACTTATTAGAGTATTTGACTATAAATTCTATTTAACTGTGACATATAATGCAAGCTTTTAATGAATCGAGTAACAAAGTGAAGTTTTAATATAACAGAAATATAGTTCATACGCAACACAAGTGTTGGATTATTACCAACTATGGTTCCACTAGCACGCGTCCTGCTGACTGATCCACTTCTATGTAATGTTAGCATATAAAACACGACATGTGTGAAATAGTGTAAAAAATTACGTGTAAACGTACCTCAGCAGTCTTATAATACGGCAGCACAGTATGTAGTAGATCAGAACAGAGGGCAAGCAGCCTGCCACCCGCCAGTAGGTGCGCTAGTAGCAGCGGCGCGGCGCGACCGACGCACCCCGCCACAGCTACAAGCGCGGCGCGGCCCCGCCAGGCGCCGCTCTCCAGCGCCTCGCGGGACACCACGTATAACGTATACCTGATGATATAGGACATTTATTTAACCTTTTGACCACCACAGAAAGGTAACTGGATTTTCTTGTCAATTCTTCTTCATAAAAAACCGGCCAAGTGCGAGTCGGACTCGCCCATGGAGGGTTCCGTAGCAGCATGTAACATTATATAAAAGTTCTTGTAGTTCGTTGTAACTTTGATCGATGTTTTAATAATAATGTATTTTTGACGTATTAAAAAGAAACTACTTATTAAATCTCGTTCAAACCAATTTTCGTTGGTAGTTTGCATGGTAATGTACATCACATATTTTTTTTAGTTTTGTCATTTTCTTATTTTAGAAGTTACAGGGGGGGGGGGGGGGACACATTTTACCACTTTGGAACTGTCTCTCGCGTAAACTATTCAATTTAGAAAAAAATGATATTAGAAACCTCAATATCATTTTTGAAGACCTATCCATAGATACCCCACACGTATTGGTTTGATGAAAAAAAATTTTTTGAATTTCAGTTCTAAGTATGGGGACCCCCAAAATTGATTGCTTTTTTTCTATTTTTGTGTGAAAATCTTAATGCGGTTCATAGAATACATCTACTTACTAAGTTTCAACAGTATAGCTCTTATAGTTTCGGAAAAAAATGGCTGTGACATACGGACGGACAGACAGACAGACAGACAGGCAGACAGACAGACATGACGAATCTATAAGGGTTCCGTTTTTTGCCATTTGGCTACGGTACCCTAAAAACGACCATTTCGAACTGTGTATTGGCCAAAATTGCATGAAAATCCATTCCATAATTTTTAAGTTTATCGCGTTCATACAGACAGACGCGGTGGGGTAGTTAGTTTCATTAGGATATTTAAAATATCATATTTTATATATATTCAAAATATCATATTTTGAATTTTAGCGTGGCACTTCAAGCCCACTGACGACCCGACGTTTTGTTGTAGTAATCAAAAGGTTAATTCTATTTTAAGTAGTATTACCTGAAATTGCCCTGTAAAATATTGCGAGTTCTAACTCATATTATAATTTAGTTTTCAAAGTAATTGACCTACATGTTAGCAAACACTGAAGGGCGCGTGAACGACAAGTAGGATCGTCACTACACCAGAAACATCGCTAAATAAAGGACTTTGTGTTGCCCCATGCACAATCAAACTTGTTGAATTTGACTGTAGGAATGCTTGGCATTCCATTTACTACATGCTCTGTGATTTAATAAACTATTTGCTATAGTGTAGTGCATTTGACAACTTTCCTAAAAGTGCAATTTTGATAGCAAATATGAAATGTTTTAAAACTGCAATGCAATAATTTTGAATGCCAATAAGGTAAGGATAACACAAAGTAGTAAAAAAAAAATTATGTTGAAAGAATTGCAGTTGAGTAACATGAGCTAAGCTTGTGTTAATTTTGTGAAAGCTCAGCATATTCTTAGAACACATGAGACACTCACACTCACCTATCGCAATCCAGTACTTTCCTAAGGGACGCCTCCAAATTATCTCTAGCTACTACACTATCAGAATATATCAACACATTTGGTGACTTTGTATTCACTAATGGACGGGAACTTTTCACAGATTTCGGCGTACTCTCTTGAGACGTGGAACTCCTTGCCGCTTCCTCCTTAACAACTGGGTAGCAATCTATTTGAGACTGTGGCCTCTTCGGCCCAGTCGTACTAACTATCCTTTTATGAGTAGTTACAGACTTTATTTGACTAGATATGTTTAGTAAAGAAGTTGAGAGCTGGCTCGTGCCTTTCTTCAAGTCGAGTTTTAAACTAGATTTCTTTGGTGTGATATTGTGTTGTATTTCTACTGTTACATTTTCCACCACTACTTCTTTTTCTTCATCAGGCTCCTCTGCCTTTGCTGCAGTTTCTGTTACTTTATTACTTTCTGGGGGGTCTGCTTCTTCCCCTAAAGACTTGCCAGTGTTGCAACTGACATCAGCTAAAGTGACAGTTCTCCTGGGAGGTGGTACTTCAAGAACTATATCCCCACTGCTACCATTCATCTGTATAGTATTTTTGGTGTCAGATTTGATATCTACAACTTTGGACAGTTTCCTAAGCAAGGCTGCATGCACTGGCCACTGGAATTCGGCTGCTGGCTTTTGGAGGTTGTACTGTATATCACTGCGGAGACTCCTCATAGAAAGATCTGAAGCCTTGTTGGGTTCTCCAGATAGCTGGACAGCTAAAATATGAATAAAAATTAATTTAATTAGGTAAAACTGATAAATATAATGCATCTGTAAATAAAACCCAGCCAAAACTTTTTCAAATAAATATTTTTAAAATAGTGTGTGAAACTTACTTTGTATCCTGACCACAGGCAGATTGTGGTCTATGACAAACTCTCCACCAATAAAGTTGAAACCAATAACACTGAGGTGTTCTATATTAGTCTTTACAATTATTGCTAGATGAGAGCCTGCCTTCCACGCCACAGGCTGGCCCATTGACTCTAACTGGAATCAAATTGGAAATGTGCAGAAATTATACCTTCAGAAGTGTCAAGAAAGAAAATTAAGTTGCCTTTGTCTTGGGTACAATACCAACACAACACACTAGAACACACAACTAACAATAAACGCTGTGCATTATGGACAGCGCTCATTTTCTCAAATTCCCTCTAGTGTCGCTTAATCAGTTCTTACATAACGCTGTCCAATTGTAAAAAATAAGAATAATTATATTGAGATTCAGTCCCTAAATCAATGCAATATTTTTATGTAACTTGTTAGGCTAAGCTATTTAGGTAGTATCAGTTGAGAAGGCTAATTAAAGTAAGGTTATACAAAAATTATTAAATATTTTTTCATAAAAATATTGCCCTAGGGATTACTTCTGTACCATGGGCATTTAAACTCACTTATACAAGATACAGAATAAATATTGTAAATCATACAAATATCAGCTCTTTGTGGGAGTAGACACCCACAATCACTCACCCACTGCGCCTACCGGTGTCATCTACATGAGTAACAAGTTCATATAACATACAGAAAATAAACTCACAGTAATGATATCTTGTCCTGAGGAATCATGAGGTTCCATCTCACATTCAAACAGTACATCTACATCTAAGTCAGTGATAGGAGACTGGTCACTGGAGCCCAACGGTAGCCCGTTGTTGCAGGACACCCAGTCATTGATCTCAATCATCTGGGTCGGCTTCATGCTACAGATCCGAGTGGCATTTGTATAATCCAGTAAGTCACATAGATATGCATTTTTTGGGTTCGTACACAGCTTTGAACTAAGTGTAGGAGTTTCTGTAAATTAAATTAATTAATTATGAGTTAAAGTAGATGTATAAAATTAAATTAATAATGCATTACTTTGTAATGTAAATGAGGTTAATAAGCCGGTCGATAAATTAAAAGCAATAAAAAATTAATAACAAAGTTATAATGAACTGTATTTTATACTTTACATGGGAAATATAAATGTATGACATAACTATCTTGCTATTATGATGGGACACTTACCAGCTGCATTTTCAGGAACTTTGCAGAACGCGACACTCGTATTACCGCTCAAAAACTCGAGTAAACGAGCTCTGAACGAGCGGATGCGCCAGGTCTTTATAAAGGTCATAGCAATATAAATCGGTGTGAAAAGCATGGTCACAACGAGCACAACACCGTCACACAACCCTAACACAGCAGCATTTTACAGCGACGCGCTAACGGACAATTGCAGTCATTCAAAACTTTAAAGAAATTGGGTTATCGATTCTAAAGTCCATCGATGAAGCAAAAAGTGTTAGTAAATAAAACCGTATAAAATATACAGTAAACTAATAATACCTAAAGCATTGAATGTTTTTACACCTACGCAGTACACTTACGGCTACACTTTGTTATATTCCTAATAAATTATTTCAGAAATTCGATAATTCATTTTCAGTCGCTAGGAGTCAAGTACGTTACGTTTCCCTGAAGCTTATCAGGAGTATTCAGGAGGAGTTAAGTACAAAATTTTTGCTAATTAAAATGACGCTCATTATTATATTTAAAACTTATTAAGTAGTTAATTATATGTGACACCAATATTTAATTACTTTTCGTCAAGTTGTTATATTTTTAAATTCAAATTATAATATTAAATGTGCGACTCCAGTTATCTGTTTACGTATAAAGAAACGTCCTTTGTGGCTGTCAAAATATCTGCGTTCATGAAATAAAATGTGTTCAAATTTTTCGTTTTTCCATCATTTTCATTGTACCTTTTTTACTTTACTTGGCTGCTGAGCATAAGAAAAATAATTATACAATGTAGCGTTTTCTTGTACCAGTTCAATAAAATAAAATGTCTTAAGAATCAGTTAGGAATTTGCAATGAATATTTCTAAAACTGAAGTCCTGTTTGTTGACAGAAACTATCATAGTTCATAATCGATCCTAGTTTATTATTTACCAATTGTTTCCTTTACAAAATGCTAAAATTGCCCCGCAGTAAATCCACTTGTCACCAACTATGGTAGCGTATGTTTGTGAAGTCAATGACTAGAGACGCAGCTATTAGGCTCTCTGTGCACTTGGATACAGGCCTGAGGGACAACTTTGCAAATCAACCTCTAACGCGTAGTGTACGACGTATAAAGTCTATAGAAAATGAATCGATCGTTGCTAGTGCCGGCGGGCAGCTAGTCGCCTAGTGTGTGGTGAAACTTTGGTCTTTATTAGCAGATCTACTTACAAAATGGAACAGTCTTGCGAAGTTGCGACTCATTAGGCGCCCCATCTTAATTTCATTAGTCCGGTGGTACCTACCTACTCAGGCCCAGATTCGTTAACCATAGGTACATAAACTGACCATTTATTTTTATACCAAAACGGGACATAGGTTTATAAACGTACCTATCTACGCAAGTTAGCAGGTTAAAAAATACTGCATAAATAAAATAAATAAATAATTATAATTGCATAAGTTGATAAAAATGTTATGCAATAGCTTTACCGCGGCAGTCCCCGAGTGCCACACATCTTTTTTTTATTTTACACTTTTTAGTTGTGATACTCTTATTGGCAATTCCAATTAGCTGAAACACGTTTACGACATATTGATCAATTACAGAGTTCCGGTGCCTACCTTCCGGCTCCATCATCATCATCAGATCAGTTTGATGACACCATTTTCAACGTAACTACATATTTAGAACCATTTATTTATTTGTATTAAGTGTCATAGTTATATACATAACTATCTTCAATGTAATATCCATGTGAGCGTGAAGTTGGCCATTTCTGGTCTTCTTTGTCGGTTCCCCTTCATCAAATGTTACTTTTTGACTGTAGATCGCAAGTCCAATGACCTGTAGGTAGTTTAGACGCAACGCCGACTACTACCTGCAGGGTGATTGAACTCGCTCAGCTGACGTTTTCTTAAAGAAATTCATTTCGTACATGCGTAAATTAATACGAGTTTTGAAAAAAAGATACTTTATTTTTTAATTTTATCTTTAGAAATCGATAGTGTTTCATGTACCGGATCGACCCTCCACGGGATTAAAACGATCAAAATTTAAGGGTGTATAGATAGATTTACCACCCAGCTTGTGGTGTCAAAGAAGTCACGTAAGTAAATACTCAGGGCCGTTTTATCCATTAGGCACTGTAGGCAACTGCCTAGGGGCCGGCCAGGTTCAGGGGCCTCGCGCTTCAGGAAATAAATTGACTATGTTTCATGAACAGTAAAGAAAACAATTAGAAATTTCGATGGCATGATATTTAACTAGCATACTAGCATTGGATTATGCGAAAAGCTGTCAAAAGAAGAAGTTAATAAAGCACAATCTTCCATTAGCAATGTGTGAGTGTAGAGTGTAGGGTAGAGTAGGGTAGAGTAGGGTAGAGTAGGGTAGAGTAGGGTAGAGTAGGATAGAGTAGGGTAGAGTAGAGTAGAGTAGGGTAGGGTAGAGTAGGGTAGAGTAGGGTAGGGTAGAGTAGGGTATAGTAGGGTAGAGTAGAGTAGGGTAGGGTGGAGTAGAGTAGGGTAGGGTAGAGTAGGGTAGAGTAGGGTAGGGTAGAGTAGGGTAGAGTAGGGTAGAGTAGAGTAGGGTAGAATAGGGTAGAGTAGGGTAGAGTAGAGTAGGGTAGGGTAGGGTAGAGTAGAGTAGGATAGAGTAGGGTAGAGTAGAGTAGAGTAGGGTAGGGTAGAGTAGGGTAGAGTAGAGTAGGGTATAGTAGGGTAGAGTAGGGTATAGTAGGCTGAAGTAGGGAAGAGCGGGAGCGAAGCCGCGGGCAAAAGCTAGTTATGAATAAATTTGTGTTAGACACATAATATTTTAAGAAGTTAGAAGAGGGTAGGGGGCCCCGAGTCGTGCATTGCCTAGGGGCCCCGACATGTATAAACCGGCTCTGTAAATACTGTCAAGATTAGGTAATACATAGGCGATCTTTGCTCCGATGAGCTATAATCATCAACCTTTCTTGCTCTGTACTTTATTTAGTACTGTATTAGTTTTAGTATATATGCGAAACCCGAAGTACGTGTCTAATATTTTTATGTAAAGAATCTATGTACAAAATTTCATAACTGTATCATAAAAAATCACAAAGTAATA
Source organism: Mythimna ferrago (assembly GCA_910589285.2). Classification (NCBI taxonomy): domain Eukaryota; kingdom Metazoa; phylum Arthropoda; class Insecta; order Lepidoptera; family Noctuidae; genus Mythimna; species Mythimna ferrago. The sequence continues at coordinate 12,083,273 of OU342695.1, forward strand.
AGCTTGTTATTTCAGCAAAATACATAGTCACGGGGCCATCCAGGTAACTGAGGGGTTGTTTTGCACTTGCACCCAACTGTTTGCAGGCGCTTATAGCCCATTATAACCTGCCGTGACCTGTGTTGTTCTTAGTGTCGGTGGTGTCCAACTTATACATAACCTTTTTAAATATTTTTGAGAAAAAAAGACGTTTGGCACTCGGGGACTGCCGCGGTAAAGCTTTTTATCAACAGCAATTATAATTATTTATTTATTTTATTTATGCGGTATTTTTTTTCGGTGCGGTCGGTGTTTTTTTTTCTTTGATATTAAGGACGCGTGAGCAAGATTCACTCGCTCGAATTTAGGTATCTTGGTCGCAATACATCGACCTTACGCGCACGACATCCCGACGTACGGCGAATATTCACCCTTACGTTGTTGAAACCTCTACGGTCCGGACTAAGCGTTTCGCCTCGTCGTTTATACCACGTACGTCGAAGGACTGGAACAGTCTGCCTGCTGCGGTCTTCCCGTCCGATTATAATTTGGGTGTCTTCAAGGCTAGAGTGAATAGGCTCTTAATAAACTAGTGCGCCTCACCATCAAAGATTGCATCGCTACTTACCATCAGGTGGGATCGCAGTCAAGCACTAGTTTATCTTAATTAAAAAAAAAAAAAAAAAAAAAACGCACACATAGAGCCCATTGTTCGTTCAAATTTATACTTTAACCGAACATGTCTTGATATTTGAGGTATTATTTTATTTTTCTTAGTAAGTATTAATTGAGTCAAGCTTGTTTGATTTTTAGTATCAGTATTACTATATGGCAATATGTAATTGCCTGCTTATCCAGTTTCGAGTACTACTCGTATAGCAAAAATAAGTAGTTGCCATATCGTTACGGGTAATAACGACCAATTTCTTTGTAAACCTACGATTATTTCCCAGGCTTATTTCTTTAAAAATATTATATTTAACAAAATCAAATGGGTATTTGAGATTAATTTTATCAGACAATTAGGTACAACGTACAACCCCTCTCCGACATGAATTAAACCTTCAAACTCAATAAATACTCGTACAATGTCTGAAGCAAGTAGTTATTTCCAATTTAATATTCGACCTATCGTAAAATACAGTTAAAACTATGAATACTTATGTATTTTTAACCGACTTCTAAAAAAGGAGGAGGTTCTCAATTTGGATGATTGAATTTTTTTTTATGTATGTTCGCGCATAACTTCGTTGCTTGCCGACCGATTTGAAAAATTCTTTTTTTGTTGGAAAGGGTATACTTCCCAAATGGTCCCATAGTCACCAAGTCGGGATCTGATGATGAAATCTTGGCGAAATCGAGGGAACTCCTCAAATATCATAAGTGACTGTATAGTTCTTTTGGTATTTTCATCAAAGACTTAAGCATTTACACTTAAAAAATTACATTTGATGAAGTGGAACTGGTGAAGAAGACCAGAAATGGCCAGTGGAAGTTCATACTCACACAGATATCACAATGAACATAGTTATGCGACTACGATAATACAAATAAATGAATAGTTCTGGATAGGTATGTTGAAAATGGTATCATCGAAGTGACCTGATGATGATGATAGAGCCGGAAGATAGGCACCGGAACTCCGTAATTAATCAATGTATCCTAGCCGTGTTTGGGTTTATTAGAATTATCATGAGATGCGCCACACTTTCCGCCACACGTACCTATAAGGTACAATCAAACTGATCTGATGATGATGATGGAGCCGCAAGGTAGACACGGAAGCTTCATAATAAAACAATGAATTTATCCTAGCAGGGTTTGAGTTAATTGGAATTGTCATGAGAAAAAGGTACTCTGGCTGTAAGTAAGTGTATTACAACTAAAAAGTGTGAAATAAAAAACTTTTTCTAAAAAAAATATAACCGAAATATGACTGACTTATACATAACAAACAAAATAATTTTAATTTCGGAAGTCTGTGTTTCTCGATATTGTTTGTTCCTTATTTAACACCGACTTCCGAAATTAAAATTATTTTGATGGTTTTAGTGTTTTTTTTTTTTTGTGAAATCGGTTATTTTTTTTGGAAAATGTTTTTTTTATAATTATAAGGTAAAATATACAACGGATTTAGCCGTTATGTGTACTATCCAGACCCTATTTGTAGCATAGCCAATTTCTGTATTGTATTTGTGTGAAAAGATTGTATGGGACTGAATAATTTGAAAGCATGTTACTGGGAGATGAATAAATCATCTTTGATTTGATATCATGATATTGTGGCAACTTTAATTCCTTGTATATCAAAATGGTAACAGGAAAAATTAATTTATAAATACACTAGCTTTTGCCCGCGGCTTCGCCCGCGTGGCGTAACCTAGTGTTATTTCCCAAAAAATTTTGGACCTCTATTTTACACGCGTGAGCAGCGTAATTCTTACTACCTTAATTCACATATACTACCATTGTTGGTGTTGTGTTAGTTAAGAAAACAAACACAAAACAAAAATGCAATTATAACTTTTCAACAACATCCAAAAGAAAACACAGTCATCAGTCGTGCGTTATTGTCGTTTGGCTTATTAGCTAAAGAAACAGTAGGCAAAACGGTGCGGGGGGAGGATCAATGAGCGCGTCATGCGTAGCTACTGAAGAGCGGAACTCGTGAACTCGTGAATTTAATTTTGGGAATGATTAAATTTATGAAAGCTTTCTAATGGTACGTCCGATTTAAATGATTCAAAAAGTAATTTACAGATACTGATATAGTCTTGAACGCGAAGTAACTTATTTTGATAAGAATTAATACCGTAATTATGTAAATAGCTTTCCAATAAACGCTTCATGAATGCCAATTTTTAAAAGTAGTAAAATGGATATATTATGTTAACCTTAAGAGATAGACATATGCCACCGAGGACTTTTCTGTAGACCTATATAAGATACACAATTCCACGATACATTATTTTGTTATATCTTAAAGGGTTTAGGCAGCGTTTTCATTAAAAGCTCCCAGACGGCTTATTTTTTCTACAAATATCGTTAATGTACACAAAAATACATACAAAAGCTTAACAAATTATATACTAAAAGCTTCCTCAAGAATCACGCTATCGAGTGGTGAAAACTGCTTGAAAATCGGTGCAGTAAATTTTGAGTTTATCGCGAACAGACAGACAGACAGACGCTGCGGGGGACTTTGTTTTATAATATGTAGTGAAAAGTGTCCTAATTTATCTTGGTACTCGAAGATATAGGCAAGTGTGCTCCATCGTCAGCCACATCATCGCTTACCATCAGGTGAGATTGTGGTCAAACGCGAGCCTATACATTATATAAAAAAAAGATATTGTTTTATTTTGTACTATACTTGAATTGCACTACGATGTCATACGTGTCATTATAACCTATATTCTAAGCTCGAACAAATTATTTTTATCGAGTTTCAAAGTTCATGACCAAATTCAACACCCGATTGGATTACTATAGGATTATCTATCATCATCAGATCAGTTTGATAGTACCTTATAGCCAAAGTCCATCTCATGACAATTCTAATAAGCCCAAACACGGCTAAGATACATTGATTAACTACGGAGTTCCGGTGCCTATCTTCCGGCTCCATCATCATCAGGTCACTTCGATAGTATTTTATAGCCAAAGTGCATTTCATGACAATTCCAATAAGCCCAAACACGGCTAGGATACATTGATTAATTACGGAGTTCCGGTGCCTAACTTCCGGTTCCATAATCATCATCAAATCAGTTCGATAGTACCTTACAGCCAAAGTGCATCTCATGACAATTCTAATAAGCCCAAACATGGCTAGGACACATTGATTAACAACGGAGTTCCGGTGCCTATCTTCCGGCTCCATCATCATCATCAGGTCACTACGACGGTACCATTTTTAACATAACTATTCAGAACCATTTTTTTTTTTATTGTCATAGTTGCTTAACTATCTACATTGTTATATCTATGTAAGTATGAAGTTCCGTTGGCCATTTCTGGTCTTTGTTTTAGAATAACACTCATTCTGTATCAGTAAGTCCATTATTACTCCATAATAACAATTTAAAAAAAAAACTAGGTACTGAGGTGTCAAGGGACACCCGGATGGAACGAAGTTCCGTTCTGGCTTGCTTTCTATAAGAGAGAGAGTGATGTATGTACATTTTGACAGCAATAAATCAATATCTTCGAAACCATGAAAACGACACTCATGACGAAAAAGTAGATAATTTCTAACAGCCGCCATCTTAGATTTACATTTTAACAGCACTATCGGCTTCAACAACCTCGGAAACCATGAAAAAGACACCCATATCGAAAAAGTTGATAATTTATTGCAGCCGCCATCTTGGATTTACATTTTGACAGTACCATCGGTTTCAACACCCTCGAAAACCATGAAAACGACATCCATGACGAAAAATTTGATAATTTCTTGCAGCCGCCATCTTGGATTTATATTTTGACAGTATCATCGGTTTCAACACCCTCGAAAACCATGAAAACGACACCTATGACGGAAAAGTTAATAATTTTTTGCAGCCGCCATCTTGGATTTACATTTTGACAGTACTATCGGTTTCAACACCCTCGAAAACCATGAAAACGACACGCATGACGAAAATTTGATAATTTCTCTCAGCCGCCATCTTGGATTTATATTTTGACAGTACCATCGGTTTCAACACCCTCGAAAACCATGAAAACGACACCCATGACGAAAAAGTTGATAATTTCTTGCAGCCACCATCTCGGATTTACATTTTGACAGTACTATCGGTTTCAACTCCCTCGAAAACCATGAAAACAACACCCATGACAAAAAATTTGATAATTTCTTGCAGCCGCCATCTTGGATTTATATTTTGACAGTACCATCGGTTTCAACACCCTCGAAAACCATGAAAACGACACCCATGACGGAAAATTTGATAATTTCTTGCAGCCGCCATCTTGGATTTATATTTTGACTGTACCATCGGTTTTAACACTCTCGAAAACCATGAAAACGACACCCACGACGAAAAAGTTGATAATTTCTTGCAGCCGCCATCTTGGATTTATATTTTGACAGTACCATCGGTTTCAACACCCTCGAAAACCATGAAAACGACACCCATGACGGAAAATTTGATAATTTCTTGCAGCCGCCATCTTTGATTTATATTTTGACTGTACCATCGGTTTTAACACCCTCGAAAACCATGAAAACGACACCCACGACGAAAAAGTTGATAATTTCTTGCAGCCGCCATCTTGGATTTACATTTTGACAGTAAAAGTTTTCGTGAGAATTTTTTCCGTCTAGCCCCCCTTCCACAACGCGCGATAAGGAACTTCGTTCCAATAAGTACGATATTTGTACTTTTATTTCGTCATCTTGGATTTATATTTTGACAGTACCATCGGTTTCAACACCCTCGAAAACCATGAAAACGACACCCATGACGAAAAAGTTGATAATTTCTTGCAGCCGCCATCTCGGATTTACATTTTGACAGTACTATCGGTTTCAACTCCCTCGAAAACCATGAAAACAACACCCATGACAAAAAAATTGATAATTTCTTGCAGCCGCCATCTTGGATTTATATTTTGACAGTACCATCGGTTTCAACACCCTCGAAAACCATGAAAACGACACCCATGACGGAAAATTTGATAATTTCTTGCAGCCGCCATCTTGGATTTATATTTTGACTGTACCATCGGTTTTAACACCCTCGAAAACCATGAAAACGACACCCACGACGAAAAAGTTGATAATTTCTTGCAGCCGCCATCTTGGATTTATATTTTGACTGTACCATCGGTTTTAACACCCTCGAAAACCATGAAAACGACACCCACGACGAAAAAGTTGATAATTTCTTGCAGCCGCCATCTTGGATTTACATTTTGACAGTAAAAGTTTTCGTGAGAATTTTTTCCGTCTAGCCCCCCTTCCACAACGCGCGATAAGGAACTTCGTTCCAATAAGTACGATATTTGTACTTTTATTTCGGTCCGAAAAAGTAGCACGTCTTGGCAGTCGCAGTATACAAGTCGGCACACATTTTAGACGTATTTATTTTTTGTAAGAGAGCGATACGGACATCCATTCACAAGCGCTTCTGAGCGCGGACTGACGCTAGACATCGCGCGTTCAATGAAAAATGTATGAAGAAATATTGAGAGTGGTTTTATTTTGGTCATAAATCATAAAGTTATTTATGTAGGTTCAAAATAATTAGCTATAGGTGTTGAAGACTATATAAGCTGTATTATTTTATGTTTTTTAAAGTAAAAATGTTTACTGGATTTAAGTTACGGGTTCCTACTCAGACTCTGTGTTTCGTAATTTTCTTGTATTAGTGCGTTGGTAAAATCGTATTTATATGAAAATTTTATATGAGACCGTAATATTTTTTTTATGCCATCCTGGAGATAGATATATTGTCTTTTATTTGATACCAAGATATACTCATAATTATGATTCCTAGAGCATCATAATGGTTCCCGAAAAACCGTGATATTTGTCGAAATAGGTGAATACGTCCTTAATTGAAGTTACACTTTCACACATTGAATTGAATTTTGATTGATTGTTCACTCATTTGTTTTCTTATCGGTCACCACGCTCAAAAAACAAATGAGTGTGGGGGTGTTAGGTTATTTTCGTTACGGAATTTCTGGATTCGGTCTCCACGCTCAAGGCCCGCGATAGAAGCTATATGCAATAGCTTAAAAATTTAACATGGTTTAAAAACTATTCAGCTTTCACACAAACTAAAAATTATGTTGTATGAAAGGCGTGACTGACATAACAACGCACAGTCGAAACTACTGTGTGTAGGAACGTAAAATTTTGCCTAAAGCTCCCTTTTAAGATGTAGTCGCACTAAGATGGGGTTTTTAAAAAATCAACTTACAAGGGGGTGTGTACAATTTTGTTTATTTATGTATAAAACTACTAAAGTAGTATTAATTTTGGTCACTAGATGGCGTTGTTAGATTACGTTACATTTCTACATCTCGCTATGGTTTCGTTACCGAGCTTTTATAGGGTCTCAATCAAATTACTATTAAATGTCTTCGTCTCAGTAACATTGGTTTTATTCAGGGTGACTAAGTGGAAATTCGTTTATAGGTACTTATGCCTAAATATTAGTCCTCAAACTGCGTAAAGCGGGCGTCCGCGCGGTTCCATACAAAAGTGCTCTGTCTGGGGACCGCGCGAGCGCCTGCCTTATGCAGTTTCAGCCCTTATTTCTTGGGCACATATACCTACTTCAAAATTAGCGTAAACGTACCCCTATAAAACTGTTCAAGGGGTGTTAAAGGTTGTTGTGGTTAAGAATCTTATTCCTTGGGTTAGTACCTACTTGAAACTTGCCACAAATTGTAATCAAAACATCGATGACCGATGAAAGAACATCAAAATGAATAATAAAGATAGCCATTATATTTTTTTCAAAACTACCCTCAAAATACGGGTGTGTTAGTTTTTAACCGACTTCTAAAAAAGGAGGAGGTTCTCAATTCGCATGTTTGTATTTTTTTTTTATGTATGTTCACGCATAACTTCGTCGCTCTCCAACCGATTTGAAAAATTATTTTCTTGTTGGAAAGGGTATTCTTCCCAAATGGTCCCATAGTCACCAAGTCAGGATCTGATGACAGAATCTTGGCGAAATCGAGGGAACTCCTCAAATATTATAGGCAACCACATATTTCTTTTGGTATTTTCATCAAAGACTTATTAAGCATTTACAGTCAAAAAATGACATTTGATGAAGAGGAACTGGTGAAGAAGACCAGAAATGGCCAACGGAAGTTCATACTCACACAGATATCACAATGAACATAGTTATGCGACTACGATAATACATATAAATGAATGGTTCTGAATAGGTTTGTTGAAAATGGTATCATCGAAGTGACCTGATGATGATGATAGAGCCGGAAGATAGGCACCGGAACTCCGTAATTAATAAATGTATCCCAGCCGTGTCTGGGCTTATTAGAATTGTCATGAGATGCACTTTGGCTATAGCGTAGGTACTATCGAACTGATCTGGATGGAACCGGAAGATAGACACGGGAACTTCATCGGGGATAAAACAATGTATCCTAGCAGGGTTTGAGTTGGCGCCGTCGCTGAAAAAGCAACCGGCGGCCATACTGAACGCCTGTCAGAGGGTCATGGCGATAAGGATGGTGCGGGGATACTGCACGGTCTCCCGCGAAGCGGCGAGCCTTCTGGCTGGCCTACCACCGTGGGATCTGGAGGCAACAGTCCTTGCACACATGCACGACATGCGCGTGGAGATGCAACGCCGGGGTGAAAGTCCGCTGCCGCGACAGGTCACGGCATGGCGGACAGAGCTCCGGCGGGATCTCATGGTGAAATGGCGTCAGCGACTATCGCAACCCAGTGCTGGGCACGCCACAATCATGGCGGTAAGTCCCCTCTTTGAGGCGTGGCTGGAAAGACCTCACGGCGTCCTTACCTTCCGCATGACGCAGGTACTCACCGGACATGGTTCGTTCGGGAGTTTCCTGCACGGGATTCATGCGGAGGTGACGCCCGGGTGTCGCCACTGTGCGGAACGCCCGGAGGACACGGTGGAGCACACAGTCGAGGTGTGCCCTGCTTGGGCGGAGCATCGCCGTGCCCTCGTGGGGGCGATCGGCGGCGGAGACCTCTCGCGCCCGGCCTTGGTTGAGGCCATGGTCCGGAGCGAGGAGGAGTGGCAGGCGGTCGCCGACTTCTGCGAAGCAGTAATGCTCGCAAAGGAGGAGGCCGAACGCATCAGGCAACGGCGTTATCGCCGCCGCCGTCGCCGGGATTCTGATCCCGATTTCCGGCCAACGTAGACGCGGGCTTGCGGACAGTGAGCAATGGGTAGCTCACTGTCCGGCCGTCCGGTAACTGTCCGGACCAAGCCCAAGTCGTCGACGGCGCGCACTGTTCCCGCGCGCCTCAAGGAGTTGTCAGCAACAGCAGGGACCCAGCCGGGTCGAAGCCTACTGGGGCCAGGGTTATCCGAAAGGGCGCTCGAGCCCCGGTATGAAGGCTAGAAGGAACGGGGTGGGTCTTTTAGTCAGTAAGAGTCTGACACTATCTCCCGCTCCGCCCAAGGGCGGGGGATGTCAATGCATGATTTTTTCCCACAGTAAAAAAAAATAAAAAATAAAAAAAAAGGGTTTGAGTTAATTGGAATTGTCATGAGAAAAAGGTACTCTGGCTGTAAGTGTATTTAAAAGTGTGAAATAAAAAACTTAAAAAAAAAAATATGTTAAATAAGGAACAAACAATATTGATAAACACCGACTTCCGAAATTATAATTATTTTGATGGTTTTAATGTTTTTTTTAGTGAAGTCGGTTATATTTTTTTTTTTTGTAAAAAGTTTTTTGTATCAAAACATTGTCGTGAACGAAGCCGCTGGTAAAGAGCTATATTACCACATGAGTAAAATTAAATTTTTCGTAAATTATTTAATGTTTAAAAATTTATTTCCTCAATTTGACAGTAAATCGTGACGTCACAACGTGGCGGGCGATCCTATTCTCATTTGGAACGCATTGTACACTATTGCACACTCGATTTGATATTATATAAGCTTGACGGGGTCTTATTTAGCCGTAAGCTTTCTGTGCAAAATAAAATCTATTCTATTCTATTCTACTAGCTTTTGCCCGAGACTTCGCTCGCGTTAAATTAGTTAGAAAGAGACAAAAAGGGGTTAGAAAGAGACAAAAAGTAGTCTATGTCATTCTCCATCCCTTCAACTATCTCCACTTAAAAAAATCACGTCAATTCGTAGCCCCGTTTTGTTGTGAAAGACGGATAAACAGAACACACACTTTCCATTTATAATATTAATATGGATCTTAGCCGTGTGCAGCGCCCCTTAGTGAACTCCACTTGCACTGCGGGTGACGTAACCTACGACAAACTTATTATTTGCGGTTTTTATTGTACTTATATACTTTTCCGGGATAAAAAGTACCCAGTGTGGTGCCCAAGATATTAAAGAATAATTATACCAAGTTTCATCGAAATCGAACCGGTAGTTTTTGCGTGATGCCTCAACAAACAGACAGACAGACAAAAATTTTTTTAATCACATTTTTGGGTTCGGTGTCGGTCTAGTAACACCCCCTGCCATTAATTTTTTTTTGGTATTTTCACTATACAGAATTTTCACTTCTACAGATTTATTATAAGTATACAAGGTGCAGTTTTAAAACTGCACAATATTTCAGGAGGTTGTAATAAAACTCATAAATAATCATGTAAAAAAACGATACCTGGTCAATAATCAGTAATACTTGTTATTTAATTTTTTAATTACACTAAACTAAATCGATTGATCGATGGCCGCGGGGGCGTGGCTAGGGTGTGGCGTGCGGGATGATGATTGGATGATACATTATTTATGAAACTATCGTTGCGAGTTAGTGTGTGTGAAAGCGCCCTTTATTTTTCCGTGTTTGTGTGTGTGAAAAAAAACGCGGTTAAAAAAAAAAAAAAAATTACCTACTTATTTTATTATTGATTCGGGTCGAGAATCACTAACATAATTACCTCCTGAAATATTTTGCAGCTTCAAAACGACACCTTGTAGATAATATGTAGTTCATAATGTATTGTAGGTATCTGTCTGGAACTGTCTGCCGCATGGCAACAGATAAAGCCTCGACGGGATGAAGCCTAGACATCGAATTTTTTTATTCAGATTTGTGACAAGACTAAAAACCTATGTAAAATTAAAGATTTAGGTAAGTAAGTAATATGTTTCTTCTAGAGGGAATGTCAGACTTTTACTAACTAAAAGCCACCTGTGTTCTTTCGTAACGGCCATGCACCTTTTACTTGCCAGGATCGCGTTGACTCTTTCGAACTATCCCGGCATCCCGCAACAGGCATGGCTAATAGAGATTCTTAAATTAGATATAATTTATGACTAAAGCAATAGTGTGTACCTACTATATATTTATTCTTGTATGGAAACTAATTAGACATCCCTCATTTGAGACCACTATCGCATTATCGTCATCGGTCGTCACTGCGGATCTCATAAACATCAAAACATTCCTTTATTTATACTTAGGCACATAGCTATAAGCACATAAGTACAGATTTGCTTTTGTAAAATATTTAATTTGACCTAATTGTGTTATTTTTTAGATAGAAAACGAAACTCGTTAAAAAATCTAATGTTATTCGAAGATTATCTTTGACATAGGTACTAAGTTAGATTTACAATTAGGTACCTATCCTTCACCTCGTCGATCCCCGGCCTCTGTACGCGCGGGCTTGCGGACTACGAGCAATGGGCAGCTGGCCGTCCATCCATCCCGAAAGGGCCGAGCCGGAGTTGGCGGCTCGGTAGTGTTCCACACGCGTCGCATGGAGATTTCAGCAATACCGAAGGGGCCTAGTGGGCCGATTCCCGCTAGGGAAAAATGAAGGAACATTATATGGATTTTAGTCAGTAAAAGACTGATACGCCGCCTCGTTCCACCTTAGAGCGAGAGAAGTCATTTCATGATTTCCCACATAAAATAAAAAAGTATCTTTCACTTGAAAACCTATTATCTATTTATTTATTTATTAAATACTTTATGCACACAAAAGTACAGATTCGAACTTATTGCGAGTGGTGGCCAAGTGGTAACGGCCCCGACTTACGAGTTGTAGGTCGCGGGTTCAAACCCAGCCAGGCGCTTTGTGTAATTTATTTTCATCACCACTGCTCTCAAAACGGTGAAGGAAAACGTCGTGAGGAAACCGGCATGTCCTTAAACCAAAAAATAATAATTTAAAAAATAAAAAAACCCGACTGCGTAAAAAAAATACATTAAATAAATACTGAAAAGAAAAATAAACAAGTTCAGTCCACAGTTCAGCAACAGTCAAGACCCACATTAGATACAATGATTTTAGTCTAGATTATTTTAATGGGTCCCGACTGTTGCTGAACTGTGGACTGAACTTGTTTATTTTTCTTTTCAGTTTTTATTTAATGTAATTTTTTACGCAGTCGGGTTTTTTTTTTATTTTTTAAATTAATTTTTTATTTTACACTTTTTAGTTACTATTATAATATCACTATTTATTCACTATATTTTAGACTAAGATCACTATAAAGTTCAAAAACCGACAGGGATTCGCCTCAGTACAAAATAAATAACATAGATTTCTTGTTGTACTTTTTTTTTAATATGGTCATGACATACCATTTTGAAATCCTCATGAAAAGCCCTTTAATTTGACACCCATATTGCAGAATTAAAAATTTTTTTTTTTTTTTTTACTCTAACTTATAGCATCTCACAGTCGAAACTTCACCTATTTAAGAACACTTGGTTTATCGAGACAAATCTAACGATATGTTAATTATAAAAATCTTTTCAGCGGTTTGGAAGATATGAGGTAATAAAGAATATTACATACATACAAACACACAAGATACGCGCGAAAAACGTAACCCTTCTTGCAGTCGGGTAAAAATTCAAAGACATGTTACATTAAAAAACCCGCACTGGGCCCGCGTGGTGGATTACGGCCCATTCCCTCTCCTACAGAGGAGACCTGAGTCCCAGCAGTGGGAACATTAAAAGGCTGGTTATGCTTATGCGCCACCTGAAGATATAAACTTACAAACTTTAACTTTCATTCTGGCTGTTTTTAGCTCTTTAACAAGGAATTTGCACCGACAACAGTAAGGCTATCTTCCTTACAGAATCCATGCATTTTTGTTGGCCTTCCTCACCTTAGGAAGATAAACAGCCGGAACTTTGCTTTGCATTGTAACGAAATACACTCATCACAAAAAGTTTGCGTTTATTTTGACGTCATAATTGGTGATGTACTTGAGCGATTGGCTGCTGCGCTGGGTTCGATTCCCGCATGAAACAAATATTTCTAGGGCTTACATCGGGCGTAGTGGTTCCGGGTCTGGGTGTCTTATGTATGTGAGTTCATTTGTTTCTGAAAACACCCACGAGACATGGGTAATTCCTAGTGTAGGACATCGTTATAAAAAGGAGCATAAGTACTTGTATAGGGTGCATTAATGTGTTAAATTAGTTAATTAGTTGTTATTTGAATAAATTAATATTCCCTCCAAGATCATCACAAAAATTCATCTGAATATCCCATTTCTGTTCTGTGGATTACTTATCCCATCAGAATTTAAAAAGTTTGAATTAAAATCATATTGCGTAAATACGTACTATGGCTGATTATCAGCCAGATGGCTGGCCAACCAAATGGCTGTAAATCACTGACCTCTCTGTAAATATATCAGCCGCCACTGATCTGTAGTCTCTAGTACTGTGTTTTTGAACATAAATAAAAAAAAAAACGCGAAAAGCGGCGCGGCGCGGCTGTATGGGATAGCTACATTCATGACGAATAGCATAGGCTATACCTGCAACATCACATTGCGACCTCACGAAAAGAAAGAAAGAAAGAACGAAAGAAAGAAAGAAAGAAAAACATTTTATTTGCCCGAAAGAGGCGCACACTGAAGACTAACACAATACAACTTTTACATGGAAAAAAAGAAATTAAAAAAAAATAACAATAGATAATATTATAGTAATAAGAAAATATGCGCCAAGTCCGAGCAAAACGGCCGTACGCTCAGGATAATGCTGTGTTCACACGCAAAAATGCAACGAGTCCACAGCGCTGGTTTTCAACGTGGAAAACCGTTACAGTAATCAAAGACCCGGATGAAACCGCGCGGGAGACGGTTAGTAGATAAAGGACGAAATACCCATGTCTGCTATAGCTCACTGGCATGCAAGCTAGAAATACTTGCAAACTTTTATGTCAGCTGCAGGCATGTGTATTTCGGCCTCTAGGTATCTAAGACCAGAACCCCTGCCATAATTTATTATATTTACCTATTGCAACGGGCTGAGCGCTAAGCAATCCTTAAGGGTCACCGGTCAACCCCCATTGAAAAACGACGTTTGATACATGTGGAGTCACTGCTGCACTCGGCTCCATAACACCCTCGCCCATGGATCGGGCGAAATCCACCTCAGTCGCAATGACAAACTTTCTCCACTAGTATCTAAATGTACTATTTCTAAAGGCGGGTATTATGCAAAATAAGCAATAACAAAATATGTACGTGACTGCCCGACAGTAACTCACTAATCACTATCACATTAAGTAAAATGCAACTCTGAATAATAGAAATTAAAAGGGTACTGATAATCGTCTTGTTTACGAGTGTGCTCCAAGTCTATTGATAAAAGTAATGATGATATTTACATTGGTGTAGTCGGGGTTCGAACTGCGCGAAGAGTGCACGCCACCGCGAGACCAACGTGACACTGTGAGATCGGTAACTTCAAAATGGAATTAAACTTTATAAGTACTTTAATAAAACATGATGTGAATCATAATGTGAAACAGTGCTTCAAGTCAAAAAAGCCTTTTAGTAAGTACTATGTCTTTTTCTTCAAATTAACTTAGGATCTTTGTAAAACCACGTCTCGACTATTTATTGCAACAAAGTGTCAGAATTACGATATAGATACTTATAAATTAGATATTATAAAATACCCGATTCTTCTTTTTTCGAGTAGATATTTGTTAAGACTGTTACCCACTTCTCAGTGCAGAATTCGGTAAGTACCATCAAAGACACTTCCGCCTGACCACCGCTAAGTTTATTTTTGCTTGCACTCGAAACGAAAACTTCAAATGTTTGGGTTTGGGGGCGCGCCGCAGGATTCAAGCGAAATTTTTTTTAAGTGATGAGGCAGAAATGACCGCGATGGTACCTACCTACTTATGGTTGAATTTTCAGAACTGGCTGACGACCTGTGTTAACAGAAATGTTTTTTTTTTGTAGATACTTTATTTTTGTATTAAATTCCAACATTCAGTAGTATGTAGAACTTAGGTAATAAACATTAAACTTTACAAGCAAATCAATTAAGTATCTCAATATTGTTTACCATAAATGATCAATGTTTACGTTTAGATTTATGACAATAGCCTAAACAAACGCGAAACAGCGTTGTTTTTAGTGCCATATTATTAGCAAAATGTAATTATGCATAGATACAGTTCATTGAACCCCCAGATTTTGTACTTGGTTCTATGTATGCTCTAGTTATCAGTTCGTTGTAATTGATTCTAATTTAGTAGTAAAGGCATCGTGACCGATGGCATGTGTGCTCTAAAGCGGCTACAGCTGATCAAATAGTGGCCTTATTTCAAACGACGAAGTGAAGAGCTGAAAACTGTATAAGTCCTATACAGTATACGTACAGCAAACCCTATAACATGTTCATAACACGTTACTTATATTAGCAGCCGCCGCAATTTCGAATAAGGGCGTTACAAATCTTTGAAACTCTAGAATATTCTTTACTATATTTTATAATATGCATGATGTACACATAAACCATCCTCTAGCCTAACTCTCTTGGTGAAAATAGCATTAAAATCCGTTCAGTAGTTTTGGAGGTTATCACGAACAGACAGACGGACGCGGTTTTTTGGTAGGAGGGGAAATCATCCAATTAGTTTTTCCGCTCTAGGGCATAGTGGCATGGCGTGTCTGACTTTTACTGATTAAAACCTATGTTCCTTTTTTGTCTAAAGTTCCAGTAGGACTCAGGGTTTCCCTTTCGGAAGTCAACCCATGGCCCCAGTAGGCCTCGGCCCTGCAGGGCCCCTAGGTTTTGCTGACTTCTCTTTGAGGCGCGCGTGGAACACATACGTGCTGTCGACGACTAGAGCTCAGTCCGGACGGTTATCGGACTGCCGGACAGCGAACTACCCATTTCTCGTCGTCCGCAAGCCCATGCTTACGGTGGCTGCAAATAGGGTTTAGGATCTCGGCGGCTGGGGCATTACTGCTTCGCAGAAGAAGGCGATCACATGCCATTTCTCCTCGCTCCTGACCATGGCCTGTAACAAAGCCCGGCGCGAGAATTCGCTGCCGCTGATCGCCCCCATGAGAACACGGCGGTGCTCAGCCCAGGCGGGGCATACCTCTATCGTCCACCTAACGTCATTCGGAAGGTGATGAAGCCGTGAAATCTCTCCAGTCACTTCTCATAGGGAGGACTTACCGCCATGATTATGGCAACGCCCAAAAGAGACTCGGTGGGGATTTTGTTTTAACTATAAGGACGGATAGTTACTTAGACGTAGCCTAAAGCTCATCATTTTGGTACTTTTTTATTCTAGAACTTAAAGGCTGACCCTTTTATTAATCCTTTAACCAAAACTCGTTTAATTATGTGTTCCTTCAGTTGCCCTTCGCGTTCCGGGTCCAAGGAAAGTCTGTCGAGCATTCTCGCAGCCCTAAAGATATATATAAAATTATAAATATGATCAAAAACTAATTCCAGAGAAGATGACGCCAGACGCCCCAGGCGTAGGGAGTCGCAGAGCGATCCCCGACTACTTTAGGCGCAAGCTTACGGACAACGAGCAATGTTAGCTAGCCCTAGAATGCAAAGAGCAAAAGATTTTAGTCAGTAAAAGTCTGAGATGCCCTCTCGCTCCACTCTAGAGCGACAGAAGTCATTTGATGATTTACCACATCAAAAAAAGGCTATCAACCGAGTAGGTAGCATGGTAGCATGCCAATTAAAGTCAGTGGCCGAGGTACTAATAAAATAGCCAAATTTTTTTGTTTACCAAATACAGCGTGTTATTCAATTTTGTTATTACTAAACGCAAAGGCAAAAGTTCATTAGCGAAAGATGGACAGTTGCACTGATAACATTGCAGAGAACTTAAATGCTATTGACCGTCGATATCCAATACGTAGCGTCCAATGAGATGATAATATTTGTTTTCTTTTAATTGCAGTTAGCAGAAAAGAAGAAGTTATGGCGATAAAAAGTAAATTCCCTACCAAAATACCAGTGAGTATTTTTTTGTACCTATAAATGTAATACATAAGAAAAAAGCAATTAAAAAAAATGCTAAACCATAACATTTTCATTTACAAATTAAAAAGGAAAAGCCCTTTGTCAAAATACTGGTTTACTGTATTATTAAATCTGGTTACCTACCCTATTTTTCGAGTTAGGTACCGTGAAGTGTGGCTAACCCTTTCTTTACAAGTTAAAGAATGGGTTAGCCACATTTCGTTAAATGATTAACGTTTTTCCCATAAAATAAAATTATAACTTTTTTGCAGTTAATAGTAGAAAGATATCACAAAGAAAGAAACCTACCAACGTTGGACAAATCGAAATTCTTAGTTCCTGAAGATATCACCATGTCGCAGTTTCTAGTAATAATAAGGAATAGGATAAGAATAAAACCAAATCAAGTAAGTACCAAACGTAATATTATCAGAAAAAAATCTTTAATAAATAAAATAAAATACTTGACTAAACTAGATGACTATATAGGCATTCAGAAGGCACTAACTAATGGTCTTCTTACCAGATATTTAGAAGCCAGCTCAGTAGGTAACTAGATAATGGTCATCACAAAAATATTAACAATTGTCTGTTGCTGTCAGAATCTCACATTTATTTATTAGACCGAAACAAACAAACGCTAATAAAATCGTCAGCCGTTCATTTGGTTACCTTTATATAGCTTGCATCTTGAATGGCTTAAACCCCTCAACTAAATCAATGTCAAATCCGGTGTGAGTTCTCGACCAATGAAAATGATATCTAAGTTCAGTCTATGATTCAGTCTAGCTAACGTCTAGTTCAATCTGGTTGAATCTTCACTATCGTTGACTAAAAGTATTATTTATGCAATCCCATAATTAATCAATTAACTCTGGAGATAACTAGTTAATTAATTGATTATGCTACATAGTATTAAGAGCTGTTTCAAGTGACCCGAAATGTCTGCTTAGGTAGCATAGCACGGGGTATCTGGATGTTCTAAAGGTGTTTTCAGACGTAGACAGATGTGCAAAGTGCAACTTTTGATAATTGAATATCAATAACATAACTGATAGAGAGTGCTTAGTGCTTGAGAGCGGTGGTGGCCGAGTGGTATCGGCCTTGACTTACGAGTTGTAGGTCGAGGGTTCAAACTCAGGTGCATTACTTTGTGTAATTTATTTCATCACCACTGCTCTCAAAACAGTGAAGGAAAATATCGTGAGGAAACTGACATGCCCTAGTACTAAAAATTCGAAAACATGTGACATCAACCAACCCGCACTGAACCTTTGTTGTGGATTACGGCCCATTCGCTCTTCTTCTCTGTATTCTATCTAAATAGAATACAGAGTAGGCGTATGTCCCAGCAGTGGGAACATTACAAGGATGATTATAAGCGTACTTATTTCTAAAACAGCTCGCTGGCACTCAATTGGAATTATCTTTTTTTTTGAGGTGAGAAGTCATTAACTAACTTCTGCTTTGGGTGGAGCGAGAGAGCTTTACAGACTTTTACTGACTAAAATCCACCTATGTTCTTCGAGCTTTTACGAACATTCCCACTGGCAACTCAACTGAACCAACGCAGATTTTTTAGATAAATTGGTCATCAACAGCACAATAATGTTTTTCTTTTTTTCCAGGCCTTATATTTGATAATAAACAACAAATCAATGCTGAGTATGAGCCTCACGATGGCCCAGGCTTACGATAGCTATGGCGATGAAGACGGATTTCTGTATATCACATACGCATCACAAGAAGTTTTTGGTTATAAAGATGGTGAGCATTTTTGTGTTAAATTAACTAGCCCATCAGTGATATGTCCTAACCAGCGTAGTACAGAAGGGGTTCCAGAAAGTGCTTTTAAGAGTTAACAGGACTTTTCTGTGATGTCTCCACCGGGGTGGTTGTAGTATAGTTAAAATTCCACTCCTGCTGGCTTTTTCCTCGAAAGTCCAGGCATATTTAGGTTAAACCCGAAAAAAAATAAACTAGGTACTATTCTGCCTAAACTATGTTAGGGAATGATCCTATCAGGGCTCGATCTAGCTATTTAGCCGCGCCGGGCAAAGATAATTTTCGCCGCGCTTTACATATGCTAAACCATATAAGTCATAAAGTCTTAAGTCCATTATGTTAAAATTATACAAACAAGTTCAACACGTGGTTTTATCGCAGAAAGTAATTTCAGGCAATTTATGTACCAGATAATCTGCCCCACTTTACCTTATCTATACCTATTATTGTTGTATATGGCGTTTGCAAAATATTCAGTCTTTTATTAAAAAATGCGTACGGTTTGAGCAGTGATCGTAGTCTGAAATAAGGGTGATCGACGGACGGCGACGGCGTTGGAATACTGGGTGACGTCACAGGATCGGCATGGAAGTTCAAGTGCTCGGGCTGCGGTACCCCGAGACCTGACAAAAAAACATCCGTTAACCTCTTGACTTAAGTATGGGAACTGTAGCAAGACCCAGTGCCTCCCTCAAATATTAAGATGTTATTCGTTCAGTTCTAAACTAACCTTTGTGTAAGACAGTCATTGTGATTTGTATTAATACCTATAGTCTTGTTCATGATCCAAGTCGTTTCATTGTACAGTTAAAGTAGTAGCTAATGCGTGACTTTTTATCAGGATATTTTGGATGCATTCGCGTTAAGAATAGAAATTTAAAGAAACCTTTTTTACTGTCTGTTCAACCGATTTTAATTACTATTTCGTAGGCATAAGGATGACAATAAAAGCAAAAAAGTGGTCACAATACGAACTATTTACTGCAGCCGCCATTTGTCATGCGACCGACGTAATAAAAGTCAAAATCAGTTGAGCGGACGGTAATAAAAGGTTTTCATAAATTTCTAATGTTATTTTAAACAGAGTATAGGATTATCAAGAACGCTATAGATATATAGTAGGCAATATCTATTAGAGACTAATCAAAGGGTGAATTATAGGCCAACCTGTTCAAGTGCCCTGGTTTTACAAAGTAGGTAAACAACGGTCTCATTCTTATTTCCTTATCTTAAACTTACATCATAAGCCAAAATAAAAAACAAGAGGTCCAGTATTGAACCTTGGCGCCTTTGTTTAGACGTTCTACTGTGTTCGTTCGTGGCACAGAAGTTCTTATATCGCTCTCAGTCGTACTCTGGCGTCCATTTCATCAGAAACTTACTATTTTGTTCCAGATATGAATATCAAGCAGTCAAACCAAGAAGTTCAAGCAATTAGACATAGATTTCCAAATAAAGTGCCGGTAAGTATACCTAGAGGGCGTAAGGGACGGCTCTCCACAAACTGTCTACAGAGCTAGCCCTTAAGGCTAGCTCAGTAGACAAAACTGAACAACCAATCAAGTTTCTAATTTTTTATGGCTGATTTTTTTTTCGTTCCCTGGAAAAAAGTCTTGTGGAAGGTTGTTCAGTTTCGTCTACTGAGCAAGCCTTAAAGTTTGTGGAGGGCTGTCCCTTACACCCTGTATTATTCATTTATTTTCTTTAATTTCGGCCATTTTCATTATTAATTATGTTTTTCTTTGTCCAGTTATACGTAGAGCGGTATTCGAGAGAGCGAGAAGTGCCCGCGTTGGGCAGAAATAAATTCCTAGTACCACAAGAACTCACCATGTCCCAGTTCCTTTATATCATAAGGACGAAGATGAAACTAAAAGATTCACAGGTACCTAATGATAGAATATCTACAACCTTCTACACCCATCTTTAGTTTTCTTTCTAGGACTGCAGAAATGTCTTGGGCTGTGGGAACGTTCGTAACGTGTGGTGGCCCTAGAAGGCAAAGGGCAAAAGGTTTTAGTCACTAAAAGTCTGACACGCCCTCTCGGTCCACTTTAGAGCGGGAGAAGCCTTTTGGTGATAAGTCAAGGCGATCACAGCAAAGTGAGATTCAAGCTCCATTCTGATGCGTCATGAAATCTTTCATGCGTGCGCTAAGATTACTATCATGACTTGATGCATATTAATTTAAAACTGATCGATATTTGTTTCCTCACAGGCGCTATACTTGCTGGTCAACGACAAAGTCCTCGCGAGCCACAGCATGACGATGGCGCAGGCGTACGAGCAGTTCCGTGCACACGACGGCTACCTACACATCACATATGCCGCGCAGCAGGTGTTCGGATGAACCATGTAAGTAGTACACTGTGATTAAGTAATACACTATGATATTGGTATCTCACTGCGCTGCCACTGAGCCCTAATTCTGTCACTAAATCTAGGGCCCAGGTGGTGGGCGTTCGCGATTTTTGGTACAGTTGGCCTATAAACACATAAATGTAATCTAAAACTGGATGTTTATGCTTGGACTAGACTGTAGTCCAAATAGGTATAAGCACACACATTCAGTTTACTCCAGTTAGAGTAATCTAACTTTACTCCTATTCTGATCCATTCACTTTTGTTTATGGATCCGATTAGAAGTAAATATTTTTAGAAACATTAGATGCCAAAGACAAAAAGGTTTTTTTTTTAATATAAGCATTATTTACCGATATAAAAACAGTACCATTATTTGGGGCAATCCTAAGATAATTTTGAGCAGCTTTATGGGTATTTTTATGTTATTAGGTATATTAAGTCGTTATCAGGCTTTATGTTTCCGTAAAGTTCTGTAGAATCGTTTACAAGACAACCAAGAGCAAATCGCAAATAGTCCGCGATTTGTAAATTTATAAACAAAATACAGAGATAATGTCGTTATCACTTTTTAATTTTAGATATCAGTTCAATTGTTGAACTCTATGTTGAACAATTAAGCTGATATCTAGAACTAAACTGAATCGAGCTTCAAAATAAAACAAATAAAATTGTAAAACAACATGATAATATTATTTAACCCTTGGACGAGATCAATAAAATAGGGTTCAACGTTTAAGTTAAATGTTCGCAGTCAAGGGTAACCAAGATATGAATATGGTAATGTCATCTTCATTAAAACATAGAGGGAACTATAAATACTACAATAACAAGGATTTTGCGTTGATAACGATTACATTGTGGACGTGGATCGCGACCCCGATACTCCTTGTTTTTGAGCAGACCGGACGCTTTGAGAAATAGTTGCTATAGAGAATATGTATAGGCAAAATTATTAGTTTGAATGTTTATCTTTACCGTGGATATCTATTAGTACTGTGGTTATTATTTGTGGGTAGATATCAATATGCTTAGTAAGTGCAATTGTTTTGAAGAAGAATCGAACTCTCTTGAATTTTCTAATGGACACCCATCAGGCGATTTAGGCAGTATTATCAAGCGCTACAAGCAATATTTGAGCTATGTCTTCGGCAGGCAAACATTTTTTGATAAATATATCTATTTTTAAATACTGTAGTCCACCTGTCTAGTTTTAGCTCACTATTAGCCTTTGATACAAGTCCTTAATAGGACCAAACAGATAAGGTGTGGAATAATTCGTTCCAGATAACACTTTATCAATAATAACGATGATTTACGAAGGTAGTTAAATTGCAACAAAGTACTCGACTTGTAGAAAAACAAGTTCAGATTTATTAGACGTATGTATGTAATAAAGTAATGATAAAATTTATATATAGCTATTAAATGTAAGTTATGTCCTAACATTAAGTCGGTGCACTCTTATTATTTAACATTCATAATAATTGTGATTTTACTGTCTTTAACGAAAGCTGAAAAAATCTTTTGAACAATCCCCCGTTTAAAATTCATTTCAATTACCTACGCAAATATTTATACACAAAAGTGTAGGACACAGGATTAAAAAAGACAACTTTATTGCACACCAAAATAGTAACAAAACTTAAATCTATGGATACGATTTCGTTAATTGGTTATAAAAAACGATTAAACAAACCCAGAAACACCGGT
The DNA here is from genome assembly GCA_910589285.2 of Mythimna ferrago. Taxonomy (NCBI): domain Eukaryota; kingdom Metazoa; phylum Arthropoda; class Insecta; order Lepidoptera; family Noctuidae; genus Mythimna; species Mythimna ferrago. The sequence continues at coordinate 12,106,043 of OU342695.1, forward strand.
TTCCGAAATAAAACTAATTTATTTATTGATTTAAGCAGGTACATACAAAAATTTATAAACGAAAAGAAACAAAGCACAAAAGTACCGCTTATTTCAAAATAAATTTATTTCTGCAGACTGGAGAGTCGATGAAAGATGTTGACACAATGTGTTTAATTATATAGATTAGAAAAGTTAATTTAGCTTATTTAATTCAATTTAATACATAAGTATATAAATATCAGGAATATATTAGCAGTTAATACATGTGCCCTTAAATAGAAATTATACATAAAAATATAAAAATACATTTCTATTATATAATTAAAACTTTATGGGATATTGGGATACCGGAGATCTGTACCATCTCGTCGGGAATAATTTTTTTTGACGGATGTTTGTTCTTGGTACCAAGTACCAAAGAAACAAGACCATACCATCACCTCATCGCTTACCATCAGGTGAGATAGCAGTAAAACGCGAGCCTATCAATAAAATACGCTATTTAGAAAGTTAACCTTTTAATGTGTTTGCACTAGAAGTACTATTTAGTATCGTTGATAAACTTTGTGCTGTAGTGCTAGATCGCCTTGATAGTCTGCATAAGTACATTCAGACGTCATTTTGTCATCGCTTGAGCGGGCGGCCCACACGTCGCTTGCCAGAGCTGGGCCCTCTCCACTTGGTTACTCTCTTTGTCCATCTTCCATCCTCACAACGAGACAGAACATAACATGAATGTAAAATGTTGGTAAAGCAATTAGTTTAGTATTGGACGCACGTGCGTTAGCTGGGATTAAGGCCGTTACACACGGTGACCTACTATAATATTTGATAAGCATAAAGAGTAAGCATAATCAGCCTTATGATGTTCCCCCTGCTGGCTGTAATTCACTATTCAGGCCCTGTGCCTGTGTGGGTGGGTGTCACATATCTTCGAGTTTTTGGTTCTAGGTCATGCCGATTTCCTCACGATATTTTCCTTCACCGTTTTGTGAGCAGTGGTGATGAAATAAATTACAGGAAGTAAAGTGCCTGGCTGGGTTTGAACTCGAGACCTACTACTCGTAAGTTGCGACAGTTGCCACTGAGGAATGAGAATATAAAGTATTAAATTAACTTAATCTATCATACAAAAATACTATATGAAATCTCCTTATTTCATATTAAGATATTAATATTGATATAAAACTTCATTCCTCACTATTAGCTGTAGGCACATGAAATAAATATCATTTTCTATCGTGTGTTTCATTTAAATGTATAGCTGGCGATATTGCGAAATATGTTCTAAGATACTGTAATATAGTATCTTTATCGCGTGTGACTGCCTTAACGTAGTCGTAAAGGGTTACACGTTCTCTAAACCTCAACCGGGGTAAGGATTACCCTTACAACGGTCACGTTGTCTCACTTTAATTTTGATGATTAATGTTTTAATGGATTTAATGAAGTGTTTATTTCAATGCAATTTCTATGTCAAAATCAGTCAAATATTAATAATAATATAATATTCCACAGCTATCACACAACGCCATCTAGTCCCAACTAAGCAGAGCTTGTGCTATATTGAGTACTAAATTGTTCAATAAGTTCAATAACAAAGTTTAATAAATAAACAGTAATGCGATACAAAAAGACTTAAATGCTAGTTTATTACAAATTCCATGGACCCCACACTAGGATTCCGTGTCGTGGGATCCAGTCTCTTCCCGAGTTCGGTAATAATAATAATAACTTATAGGTAACTTACAATTTTTTACTTATACAAAAAAAAAGTAAGAGATATAATTAAACAGAATTAAATTTAGAAAAAAATAGTTTTATCGTTAATGACAAAAAAAAGGGTTTAGGTGCTTTTGAGTGAGTGTATGTGTATGTGAGGAGTGTGAGGTATGGTGTGTGGGTGAGTGTGGAGTGTATAGTGGATGTTTGCTTGTTTTTCTTTTGATGTAAAACCTTTTACGACTGTATATGTAAAAGGTCTTCCGTTTGGTCATAATTTTTGGGATGTAGCTATTTATTAACAGCATTTTTAAAACATCTATAGGTTAACATGGTTATAGTGCTATTGTATGAGTAGAATTTAGTGTAGAGGTCGAGTCCAAGAAACGCAAAAGATCTTCGTGTAAAAGGAGAGTGTACTCTTGGTCGATCCCATTTTAGCGATCTAGATGTATGACGGGCCAGTTTTTTTTGTATCTCTGAAATCGTAGCAGTATCAAAGCGACAACGCCATCTAGTCCCAAACTAAGCAGAGCTTGTGCTATGAGTACTAAATTGTTGACTAGTAAAGAAAATGCTTGAATCATAGTCACGATCTTTTTATCACAAGCTCGACACTGCACCGTTCATTGCCTTTTATTCGTCCAATCACACGACATGAATCATTAAACACACAATTACTTTTTTTACAATCAATACGATATTAATTAGGTCTGTAGTTTAAAAATATCTTTCTTTCCGTCTGGCTATTATCGCTATCATTCGGGCCATGGATACTATGGCAATGAAAGCAATATGAGTACGAGTACAACGGAGGCTGTACGCGATAGTATTATCATATTGTAAAAAATACTTGTTATTGTCACCTATATCGAGTTACTTTTATATGAGGGAACTTATGTAAGTTCATTATGTGTCTGTTAGGGTGAATGTTCGGTTATCAACTGTTGCTAAGTGCAACGATAACTTTATCGCCAGTAGTAGTCAAATATATCTACTTGTTTATTTTATTTATTTGCATAACTTTTGTAATCCCTAGATTATATTAGACAGTATTTCTACTGTTACGATAGCGAATTTTTGGACAAATATTGTTTACACTAATTAAATTGTAGTGAGTATTTTTAATTAATTTAGTTTAATGAACCCATTTTGTAGATAATTCGCCCTTATCACTAAACATCCGCAGTCTAACATAGAATGACATAATAACCACAACAGTTGAAAATAAATTTGGTAATATATTTAAAACAATTAAGTTTGCTGCCAAGATCTGCTGACAATATAATTAAAGTAGGAAAGCACATTCACAAGTCTAAAATTAAATTATAATCTGGAAACATCCGATTACGTATAAAATCATCGTGATTGTTATTTCTAAACTTACAGCTAATTAACAGATAGAAAATAGTTTGACCTCTACAGAAATGTAATTAGTTAGATACTAATTATTATGATTTGACTAGCTCATATCCTGGCTGTTGTTCACAATATCGACTTGAAAACGATAGCAAGCAAAATTGCTTGAATCGAAAACTTAAGAATGTTATTGGATAGTAATAACTATGAACTAACTCATTATTTAATTACGACATCATAATTAGTTAAAGATTTTTGTTAACGACTCGTCATCCTGAACTAAATCAACATGAACCACCTATTTATATATTTATATCTGGCTGAAGTTTACAATATCGGCTTGAAAACGATAAGTTTTGTTTGCTTGAGTCGAAAACTTAAGACGAGTTTTGAATTGTAATAATAACTATAAATAAAGTCATTATTTAATTACGATATCATAATTACTTAAAGACTTATATTCTCCAATATTAACAACTCATCATTCTGGACTAAATCTATGAATCTATTTATACTTTGCTAACTGAATAAATGAAAATATAAAGAAATTGTTGTTGTTGTTTGTTGTAATAAATTGTTATCTAAAAGGAAGTTTGACACAAATAACACATTGCATGGGGCAGGATTAATCCTTTTTAACCCGAACATCGTAATTAGAGACACAATAGAAAGACAATGAGAGAGCGAACGCCTTTCACTTGGGGTTTAATAAACTAAACAACAGTAAAGCTCAATAAATTTCATATAAAACTTTCCAATAGTATCAAACAATCCCTTTGTGTGAAAACAGGACACACCTATTCTTTAGCAGTATATTATGCAGCAGCACAAACCGAACCTGTATTATTCCATAGCACACAGTGGTTGAGACAGAACATAATTAATGTCATCATAATAAGTTTATCTAGGGTCACGATGCACAAACATCCAGTGGAAGAGGCTAGCCTGTATTTCTCTTCATTGTTGATAAGGATCGATTTATGTGTCCCTTCCATTATAGTTCGCGGAGCCCCCCAGGGCTTGTTGTCAGGGAAATGTACTGGCCGATATCGAGTTGTGTTGCTAATAGTTATTATTATTATTAGTTAGATTTATTATCTAATGCTGTGCGACTATTGTTTTGTTATTACAGTAGCCACAACTGTTTTCAACTCAAAAGTTTCTCGATTGATTTCTGGCATTATGAATGAACAAAGGTAGAAGCACCTTTTCCTTTTATTTACTGAGCGTTGATAAGTAGTTATGTATGTTTACATAGTGTATTTGTTTCCTTTATTTTAAAGTACATCTAAAGGGTAACCCTAATTTTATTACAAAATAAATCTTGTATGTAGCCTAAATTAGTGTAAATATATCCTAAACTCATAAATGACTTTACTAAGCATGTATCCAATAGTACTTTTCTTCTTGTCTCTGTTAAAGCGAATAAACTTTATTCTTGGGTTTACCACTGCAAATGTCATGACCAATGTCAATCAATTAGTCAAGTTAGCTAATTTATTTATTAAACCAAATTTTTTGTTTCAGGTACATTACAAGAAATTGGAGTTAACTCATGTTCCTGGTGTCTTCAAGTTTAAAGACTGATAGTATTCTATTCTTTTCCTATTGTGATAGTTCTAGTTTAAAGTTTTATATCTAAGTCACATTCATATATTATGTATGGCGTGGAATGTCCGGACTAGCTGCGTAAGAGATCGTATGAAAGTTTTGAATTGAAACTTAACTTTAATTACTCTAAAATGCTGTTACCATTTCAAAAATGAAACAAGTGCAATAAAATATGGTTTATATCTCATGATCTCGAAAATATATCCAACTGTAAATTATTATTATTTTAAGCCTTATGTATTGTGTCTCTTCGTGTACTGTAAACAGAGGACACGTAAAATGTCGTATTATCTATGTAGCTAGAAAGATCTGAATAAACTATATTAAAATATTTCCTGTTGATGTATCCATATATTTTACAGTCTAATATATTTTATTAATAATTATTTTGTTTTATTTAACTCTATTTTCAGCTATACTAGTAAATACTTCATATTTACTAGGGTAATAAATCAAAAATAAATTATCATGCCCTAGTGCTTAATTTCGGTTAGCCGTATATGGGTTTCCAACAGGGTTTTAAAAACCCTTTTAGACAATTGTTTCCCTTAACCAGGTAATGCTGTTTTTAACTTTGTCATACATTTTGAAAGGGTTAGCCCTATCAAAGGAGAAAGGGTTACCCTTATCACATGAATGTCCTCTTTCTCCTTAATTTCCAGAATAATTATGTATTATAATTAACATATTTTAGGTTTTGAATACCAAATAAAAGGGTTAGTGTTTCAAAAACTAAAGTTTAGCTGGGTTTTATCGTCACTTTTAAAAGTTGTATTTATATAATTTCAGCACGTCTTATAAGTCTCGTTTTAGTATGAAAAGTAAATTTAATCTACATTCCTACCTATATTTATAGGGATGTAAGTTGTTTACTAGCACCTTATGTAATACGATAACCAAAGTTTAATTAACCTGATATTGGTGACAGGTCATGATTAGATTTTATCACATGTATAGGAAAGTTTCTACTTTCTAACAACGCGCAATGCAAATATACTTATAGGTATAAATTTACCATTTAACCTTAGTGAGTTATTCTTTTTTACATAGGAAATCATTAAATGACTTCACCCGCTCCAGCGAGAGGGGAATGTCAGATCTCTGCTCTCACTTACTTAAAACTCAATATTCCTTCAGTTCCCTTTTGTGCGGGCTACGGTAACTCTATCGAACAATTCGCAGCCCTGGCAGGTATCGGCTTTAACTGACCCTGTCAATCTGGCTGATGTCTCTTTAAAGCACCTGTGGAACACAACGCGGCGTAGACGGTGGCAGCATTACCGGACGGCGAGCTATTGAGGAGTACTTACCTTCCTAGGTCGACGATTGCAGATCGCATGTTGACACCTTGCTAACTGTCTATCCCACATAACTACAAACTTCAAACCAACTCTTTTGTATATTTCTTTTTTAATCTACACTAATATTATAGAGAAGTAAAGTTTTTTTTTTGTTTGTAGGAGGTAATTTCTGGAAGTATTTATTGGTCTCATTGCTAAAATTTTTTCACCGATAGAAAGCTGCTTTATCTCTGAGTGACATAGGCTATATTTTATGTACACAGGCGAAGCTGCGGTCAAAAGCTGCTGTTATAATAAAACCATTGTTGCAATTGAAAGGGCCTTTATTAAACCCATTCTTAAGACAAATATAATTATTATTCTTACGTGCTAGGTTACTTTAATGACGTCATTCAGTAGGCGAGATGTTTTGTGCGGCTGCGACCAACGTATCGTGAATATCCTTAGCATAGGAGATCTGAAGACGAACCGTGTTGAGGTACTGTGGGTAGCTTAGATTTTGGTCCTGGAATGAGAGAGAGAGAGAATGTATTAGTCCGTAGAGATAGCTTGTATTTGTGGATAGTAGCGTAGGTAGGCGTGGGCAAAGTGGGCCCTCGCCCACGGCCTCATACAAACGAATGCTCTTTAGGCGGTTATCACACTGCCACGTACCACGCAGCGTAACGCGTGAATGCGTGTCTTAACGTTGCTTGTAAGTATCTCCGTTTGTATGGAAACACGCACAGTCCAACACACCGAAAATGCATCCAAGCGCGATCATGTAGATCAAGCGCCTACATGCGGAGAAACATGAATCGAAGAACAGTAAATAGTAATACCAGTCGTTAGTATTACTAATAGTAGCTATAGTATGAACTAGTTAGGATTCCCATCTAGCTTGGTAATTTAAAAATTGTCTGCAGTTGTCTGCTCTGTTGCAGTAGTTTGTTAAGTAATAAGTCCTGGCTTGAAGGTTAACCTAGCAGAGGTTGACCTGCAAGAGACCATAGACAAAAAAAAAAGTATATTCTTACAGTGGTGGCAGGTCCAGTGTCGAGCCTCGACGGCATAATGGTCAGCGGGAGGTAGTGGGCGGCCGATTGCGCTTGTTGGATGCACGTTATGGCCGTACGCTGTAGCAAACAAAAAAATATAATTAGGATAAACGTCAAGGATATTATTGGTCAAGTAGTCCTTATAATTTAAAAATCGATAGAATCGGCATATAGTAATGTCAATTCATAAGTATATAAAAGCTTGAAGAATCAAATAATATTGTTAAATAAATTAGATAGGATGACATAATAGTAGATTGTGTGATGAGAGGACAGTCTTTAAGTTGCGGGTCTTTAAGTTGTTGGCGGAAGGATGCTAAGTTTTAATCCCGAACGCCAGTATTTAGTTAATATAGAAACCTGAGTAAAGTGAGGAATTCAAGCCGCCCAAGACAAGGACGTGTGTGTACTCTACTTTTAACACCATCTTCAAGATATTAGAATTTTACTAAAACAAATTATATATTAGAGAAATATGAGCAACATTTACAAGTTAATCTTAAAAATTACTCGACATGTTTTGAGATTTGAAACGAACAAAATTACTAGGTACTCTATGATTTTCTATAACGCGGGCTCTAGATCATTACTTTTTAGAGAGTCGTCAGTAATCACATTTTATTCTTTAATGGCCCTACGTCTGGCATCTTTCAGGTGAAATGTTGATTCGTTCCATTATTCCATTAATTTACCTTTCAATATTTTGGAGAAAGAAAACTAAACAGCAACATTAGTTTAAAAATCAAACAGATTTTCTACATTTATCGTATCATCTCGAAGACTATGTTATGTAACTCCGACGTCAAAAACGATTCAATTCCTGATCTATGTTTTCCATTTTAACTGACCATACTGACCTAGGTTAAAATAACACCCTGAAACTAAGTAAAGTAAATGCCTACCTATCGATTTAAGAGTTGTTTACATTAATTATGTAGCAAACAACATGGACACTGAAAGTGATAAGGATATTATTGACTTTATAATGTAGATACTATTATGATCGTATGATCAGTCACATTGAAATTCCTAAGTTGTCTAAAAGTCAGGGATGTTTTGGAGCTCTGTAACCGTAATCGAAACTATCAGACATCCGAAATAAAAAAAATATCCGTAATCGTAAAGGTGCTGTTCAAACCTCGAGTTAAAAAAGAACGACCGGGGTTATTTTTGAATGCAGCCCTGAATGGGAAAAATCTTTTGATGGTTCCCCACCTCAAAAGAAAAAAGTAATAAAAAGTCAAGTTTAAAACTGTTCTGACTTTCTGAGTGCGCAGGACTTCCATGAGGTTTTTTAGACATTTAAAAAATCATCATTGAAAATAAGAAAGAAAGAAAAATCTTATTCATTGGGTTAATGAGTATTGGTATTCATAGAAGTTCCTAGTATTATTTACTACTTTAAAATTTTTATAGGTTTTTGGTGTAAAACTATACACAAATAAAAGGTTAACCTTAACTGAAAATATGAATCTAGTATGGGTAACCCTTTCTTCACTTCTTTTTTCTTTCATGTTGTTTACTCAGTACTGGCAAACAGACTCAGTACTGGAAACAGGGATGTTTGAAGAAGCCTGAATGGCCCTGTTTGTTTTACGATGGTGTTGACGTTGGCTAGGGAGTCACGCAAAGACATCACTGATAAGGAATTGATAAGTGATTAGAAACGGTTGCCGGGTCAAGAAGGTAATTGTTGCACTCAGATAAACAATATTTACTTCAACATGCATACAATGTAACATGCTCCTGCTTATTCCTAGATTCTTCAAGACAATTTTTAGATTTTGAATTGAAAAGATCTATATTTCTGCTCAATCTATACTAATAATATTAATTCATTAAATCCCAAGCGAACGCTAGCGTTCGTGATGTCACTGTCTTTCTATTGCTTCTCTAATTGACACAATTGAAAGGTTAGTTTTAGGAACTTTTACTGTTGAATAACCCATCTATATGTAGAGGAAGTATATATAAATTACACTACAAAATAATAAAAAAAAAAATTAATTAATCAGTCGGGGTCGCGGTAGATCACGAAGGAGATGGCGCGACGACCTTGATAGATTCTACCAGAATTGGCAAGAAAAAGCCGGGGCACGCAAAAGATGGAAGCAGTGGAGGGAGGCCTTTGCCCAGGAGTGGGACAGAACAGGATTACAAAAAAAATTAATTAAATAATTATTTTATTTTAATTGGAGCGAAATAGTAACCATAGGACATGGGTGACCATAGGGGACAGCTAGTATTAAAGGCTTTTGTTTAAGGTGGGAAATCATCTAACGACTTCTCCCGCTCTTGGGCGGAGCGGGAGGGCGTGTCAGACTAAAACCACACCTATGTTCCTTCTTTTCCTTGTGTTATAGAACCCCGGAGTACCCTTTCGGACTACCAGTTTTTATTTATTTATTTATTTATTAGGATCTCCAACAAAGGTTACACAGACACAGTATAAAATATTGGGCATGGGGTACTTCAACATGTGCTCCTTCAGTTACAGGAGACCACAGCATGCACATATAACTAGGTGAAATATAGAAAAAATTGGATTTCACAAAAAAATACCAAACAGATTCAACAAAAAAACACATGTCAATAAATCATGTCAAATTAAAACTAAAAAATAGAGTCAAGATACAAAGGTCAAAAGGGATACATTAGTCTATGGTCAATGTAAATTAATATTATGGTATTATGAATTAAGTAATTAGTAACAATTATTAAAGTCAAAGCTTACAAATTAATAATTAGAATTAAATAAGAATATTAAAAAATTCAAAATTAAACTATTAATTTTTAGAAGATTAATTATATTATTATTACAACATTTTGAAGTTGTACTTATTATAACATGATTAAAACTTACCAGATGTAGTTCCATTTGATCACAGATTGAAAAGAACTCCTCTAAATTCTTGTCAAACCTGGGTACTGGGTTGTCAATGCCTTTCCTGCAAAAATAAGGAGGGGAGAACTTAGTATTAAGGCTGTACAATATACCCTGCATTGGTTACTTTGTCACAAGTATCCATTTTAGTTTAATTTTACTTATGATGACTAGCTGTGCCCGTGACTTCGTTCGCGTGGGCTACAGGATGCTAAATTATTTTTTTCTAAAATAAAAGTAGCCTATGTTACTCCTTATTACATCAGCTACCTGCCAAAAAAAGTTCCGTCAAAATCGGACCAGCCATTTCAGAGATTAGCCCGGACAAACAGACAGACAGACAGACAAAAATTGTAAAAATGTTATTTTGGTGTATGTACCGTATATATATATTCATATGTATGTAGTAAAAAGCAGTTATTTCAATATTATAAACAGACACTCCAATTTTATTTGTTTTACTTATGATTTAATTCATTAAACCCCAAGTGAACGCGCATCTATTGTCTTACTATTATGTCTTAAATTGACAGTATCTGAAAGGTTAAGATAACATTGTGAAATATTGTCCACAAGAAAGTCATATGTTGAGGTCACAACCCTCGGCCTTGTGGATAATACAACACAAGGAGGAACCTAATTGTCATTTTTTGTGGGACAGTTAGAGATTAGCTAATGTCTAACTATTATTATAAAGTCTATAATCCTTCCTGGACTGCTCTTTTATTAGAACCCCAAACAGTATGAAGCATATAACCTTTCAAATACCATAATTAGAAACACACAATGAGACAGTGGATGCTGGCATTCACTTGGGGTTTATTAATTAATCTGTTGTATATTCACATCAACGCTTTGAAGCTGAAGGTAGGCAATGAAAACTTAGTCAAATATAAAATAACCTTTCAATCGTGGAAATTACAGACACAATAGAAAGACAATAGGTGCGCGAACGCCGGCGTTCGCTTGGGGTTTAATAATGTACAAAACTTTCCTTAGGTACCCAAGTAAGTAAGTACATACCCTAATTATAATCTTGAAGTAAACTCAAGATGAGAGAGTATGATGAGATGGGAGAGTTTTACGTAAAATTTATTCATTTTCTAGATACTGCAATTACAGCAATTGTATGATACTTACTGAGAGTTTGAATCTATATTATGGTTCTGATGTAGGATTTGTGCTGCAGACTTCAGAGTCATCTGAAAACAACAGATTTTTTCAAATCAGTTGCAAGTTTAGGACATCAAATTATACATTGACGCTTTTACTTACTGGTATAGACTCTCGCAGAGAGCCCATAAGAGTCTTCACGCGAGATATATTGTCCATTTTGTCCTGCTGCTGTGGTTGTTGCGGCATTTGTTGCTGCGGTTGCATTTGTTGTGGAGATGGCTGCTGCATTATAGTGCCTGGTACTGGCATTTGCATCCCCACATTAGGTGTCGAGCCAACAGCATTCATAGGCACATGCATGTTCATTTGATTATGATTCATCCTTATGCTGATAATTTATCTATTTATAGTTAATTTTATTTTTGTTTTTATACTGGGCTGGCCGCTGATGCTTTTTGGGTTTCGCAAACGTCATACGTCACTTTTACGTCAAATGTGACGTTTTGTTACTTTTATTCTACAATGTTTACGGTTTTGAAACTAAGTCTTTTAAGTTGTTTTTATGTGAATTAGAAGACTTTCCTCTAGTTTACCGAGATCGTGTCAGTAATCTTATTTATTCCGCATATTATCCAGTTCATAGATGAGAATAAGTACTAAGTCTAACGTAATCCAGTTGTGCAGATATTTATGATACAAAACTACACTATTTCCAAAAATCAATTAGCCAATAAAACAGCCACTGAACTTTACTCAAAAACTCGGCAGTCTCGATATATTTGCTGAAATACTACAAAAACATGGAGACAAAACTTTGGTTTGGTTTTTCACTATGATACCATAATATCGGCCTCTAACAAAGCATCGATTTTTTAGAATAACAATTCATTAATATATTGATAGAGTTAAATGCTGCAAAAAATATTCAAATATCGAGAAAATACCCTTTAAAGTCTCTTTTCACCCCATTTTACTGCAACGCGTAAAGCCAGGCAATATTCAGAAAAGACGAGAGCCTTCGGGGAAATAAAAAAAATACTGTCACTGTGACAAAATAATCTTTTTGTTTGTGGAGGGAAAAGTTTTTTTTTTAATCTTTGTGTTATTGTTTACCTATAATTGTTTTTTACTATTCACTGGTGTTATAAAATATAATATGACATGAAAACTTTCAAAATATCCAATGCAACCGAATTATGGCAGGTACAGACCGTACAGAGTTCCTTAAAATAATTATTTGAATTTAAGTACTTTATAAAAGTGCTTGTTTGTCAAGCACTTTCATAATATATAGTACAGAAAATAAAAGTGCTTGACAAAGCTCGAATATTTATTTGCAGAGGGAAACGGGTCTTCCCGCAGTGGCATCGTTTAGCCAAAGCTTGGATAACATGTTGGGAACTGAAGGATTCCAGCTTGGCTGCATCACTGAATTGCTAGGTTTGCCTGGCTCTGGTAAAACTCAACTGTGGTAAGTAGCTAGCTTCTGAAGACAGCAATAGTAAGCTCATTCCTTCTTGGTCTTTCCCGTCTATAGTGTTTTCCCCCTTTGGGGTGGAGGTTGGTAAAATTCCTTCTTAGTGGATGTCTACACCCTAGAAGGAACATACCTGCCAAATTTTAAGTTTGTGGGTGTTATAGTTTCTGAGATTTCGTGATTAATCAGCGAATGGTATTTCACTTTTATATAAATAGATATTTGTTTTCAGTCTACAGTTGTGTGCATCAGTGCAAATACCAAAACAACTGGGTGGTCTGAATGCGGAGGCTCTCTACATTGACACTAATACTAACTTCACTATATCCAGGTTTAGAGGTAATTTTATTTGAGTTTATAAAAGTTATGGAAGTTGCTATTCTAGGCCCAGCAGTACAATATCAGAACCCCGGGGAGTCCTGGGATGTAAAACAAAGGAGGAACATAGGAGTGGGTGTGCCTGACACACCCTCCCACTCTGCTCTAGGGTGGGAGAAGTCATTGTATGATTTTCCACCTAAAAAAAATGGTACAATACTCAGGAATAGTCTGTCTAAAAAGTCAACCGACTTGGAAATTTTGTTAAATTATTAAAAAAATACTTATATTCGATACTTTTTATAAGGTTCTTTTAGTAGTAAACAATGATCAAGATCTTTTAATCAACCTTGATTATTGAACCAGTGTTGATTACATCAGATTTCATTTTACCATGTTAGTTACCCAAATCGGTTGACTTGTTAGACAGACTCTATTCTACATTTTTTTTGACATATTCTTTTGACCAAACACAGCAATGTTGCTTGATGGCAGGCTTTTATTATTGTTTCTTCATAAATCATTATAATTAACATGTTATGGTTTTTAGAGATCCTAAGTGCAAGTTTACTGAAATGCCAAAGCATACTGGACGAACCTTTAGAAATAACTGAAGAGGATGCACTGAACAAACTGCACTATGTCAATGCATTTGGTTTGGAGAAATTCTGTGCATTCATGTATACACTGTCCAAGTTTATTACAGAACATCCTAATGTAAGTTATAATGATAATAGTAATAATAGTATTAAATTTTCTCTTGATCTGAGAACAGATAGAGAGTAAGAGAAAATTTGCCATCATCATCATACTAGTCTGGTTATCACTTCTAGTCATTCTGTGTATTCATATATAACCCAAGTTTATTACAATTTAAAATAATACATTAGGATGTTTCTTTAAAACAATAAATTAGGAACATCCTATCCATTGGCCGTCATCCTCTTATTAATCTGGTGGTCTATGTTCACTTCTAATCATAAAATCCCTTACATAATTAAATTGGTGGTAGTATCTTGTTCTTACACAACCCACAACCTGTGACTTGAATTTTTTTTGCATCTTGGGTGTCCGGCAAACCTCCATTGAAAAGAGAAAAGCTTCTGACCAGACGGGTTTTGTGTCTGGTCCGGGCAACTGCCCAAAGTTAATTTTAAACTATTGTTTATGATCTAATCGGGTGGAGGACTTTGAATTTTAGTTTTTAGGTTGCATCATAGATGTCGCTACACTAATGAATTCATATTAATATATGTAGAACATTTAATAAACTAACTCTTCTATTATATTGTTACGTACGTGGGGTAATCAAATGCCGATTTACTAAGAGACAACTTTATTCACCACAAACAAAAACAAAATAGTCCAGTCAACAATAATCCGAATCGCAATTAACACTAGAGTACCGTTACACTATCGCTTATGTCGTTAGATAAAATCACTTCAAGTACTAGGGTAGTTCGCTCTTGATCGCAGTCGAAATCACAACTGACTCGCTTCCGGCCGGGGGCTCGTATTTATATGCGGAGCCAAGAAAATTCTAGATACCGACTTCCCACGAACGATCCAGAATTCCATAACAATTGAATCGCTTCTCGAAGTCATAAATCATTTTTATTACTCGTGGTAATAAGAGTCACTTTCATGCGAATTTCGACTCTATTGTTAACGTCGGAGAGTATCATTTCCCTTATCCTAGATAAATGCCTACCCACTAGTTGTAGGTACTATGTGGATGTTTCGAGATTTTTCTAAGCCAGGCTACGCACGACCATACTAGACCTTTCGAACAGCAATGCGATTTAATTATTACGTGCTACTCTTTATTTTCTCGGAGATATGGCGTGTTCACGTTTAATGGCGTAACAGTGCCCCCCTCTTAGTCATGCTCGTCCCGAGCATTATTAGATCCGTGATACGGCGCCAATCTATCCACATGGACAACCTTGGGTTTCCCTCTTAGCCCTTTCTTGATGCGGTAGGTCACGTCATTAATCCTTTTTAACACGGTGTAAGGTCCCTCCCATCGAGCTTGGAGTTTCGGCGACTTCCCTTTCCGTCGAAGCGGGTTGTGAAGCCAGACCAGTGTACCTTCCTCAAATCCCTTGGCATTGGCATTACGGTCGTATCTAGTTTTCATTTTTACGCTGGTGTTCATGCTATTCTCACGAACTCGTTTATGCACTTCGTCCAATTGATCTTGAAGGTCACTTACGTAGTCCGTAACTGGCTTAGTCTTGTCAGGTGGCACGCCAGTTATGGCATCGACTGGAAGTCTCATCTCCCTGCCGAAATTCACTCTTGCTGGGGTATGTCCCGTGCTATCATGCACTGCCGATCGGTAAGACATCAGAAATAGTGGAATATACCGGTCCCAGTCCTTCTGATGGTCATCGACAACCTTAGCCAGGTGATTCTCCAGGGTTTGGTTAAACCTTTCCACCATTCCGTCCGACTGAGGATGCGCAGGTGTTGTGCGTGTCTTATAAATTCCCAGAAGAGTACACATTTCCTGGAACAGCGCAGATTCGAAGTTACGGCCTTGATCGGAATGGATTTCCAAAGGTGCGCCATACCGACATACTACTTCTTCGACCACCTTCTTCGCCACTGTCGTCGCTTCCTGATTGGGTATGGCGAAGACTTCGGGCCACTTTGTGAAATAGTCCTGGATCACCACTATGTACTTGTTTCCGTCATTTGTAACTGGAAAAGGTCCAGCGACGTCGATAGCGATGCGTTCCCATGGGGCTCCCACATTGTACAGCTGAAGCCTGCCCCTGCTCCTAGTCTGTGGTCCTTTCACAGATGCGCACGCTGTACATTTCCGACACCATTGCTCTATGTCATCTCTACAATTGAGCCAGTAATACCGCTGTCTCACTTTCAGTAGAGTTTTCTTGATGCCCAGGTGTCCTCCAGAAGCACCATCGTGTATTTCCTGTAGCAGGGGGACTACTTCACATCGTGGTACTATCACTTGTGTGGTCGCCTCCTTGCCATCGTTCGATTCCCATTTCCTACAAAGCACATCATTTTCCAGGACTAAACTGTCCCACTGTGCCCAGTAGCTCTTAGTTACGGGACTGTGTGACGATACTTCACTCCACTGGGGCCTAGTTCCGCTACGCTTCCAGTCCAGTATAGGTCGAATATCGTCATCTTCCTCCTGGGACTTCTTGAAGTTGCCTTCAGCCCTAATTAAATTAACGCGTTCTCGGGCTTCATTCTGCTGGCAGTGTCTGCAGTCATCATTACATGGACGTCGCGACAGGGCGTCAGCATTGTTATGCCCTTTTCCACTACGATGTTCCGTCACAAAGTTAAACTCCTGCATCTGCTCGAGCCATCTTGCAACTTGGCCCTCAGGGTTTTTAAATTGTAGAAGCCATTTCAATGCAGCGTGATCCGTCCTCAAAGTAAATTGTCTTCCTATGAGGTACTTGTGGAAATGCTGCAAGGTTTTTACCACAGCCAGCAGTTCTCGTCGAGTCACGCAGTAGTTCCTTTCTGGCTTTGAAAGTGCCTTACTGAAGTAAGCGATTACGACCAGTCTGTCGCCCTGCACTTGTGACAACACTCCACCAATTCCCGTGTTGCTGGCATCGGTATCAACGACAAATCTTCCGTCTCTGCTCGGATACCCCAGTATGGGCGCTTCACATAGCCGTTGCTTTAGCTCGTCGAATGCTGACTCACAGTTCTTGTCCCAAATAAAATCTCGTTTATCCTCAGTCAGCTGATGTAAAGGCTTTGCAATGTCCGAAAAATTCTTGACAAACCGCCTGTAGTATGTGCACAACCCTAGAAATGCACGTACTTCAGTTTTGTTCTTTGGAACCGGCCACTGTTGGACTGCCTTTATCTTCTCAGGGTCGGTTCTCACCCCGTCGGCGGAAATAACATGTCCTAGGTAGCTGACCTCCTTTTTGAACAGGGCACACTTCTTTGGGCTTAGTTTTAAGTTAGCCCCTCGTATTCTGGTGAACACTTTCTCCATATTCCTCAGGTTTTCCTTAAATGTGCGACCCATTATAATGACGTCATCCAAATATACCAGACAGACGTCACCAAGAAGGCCCACCATGACTCTCTCCATGAGGCGTTCAAACGTCGCTGGGGCGTTGCATAACCCAAAAGGCATGACGTTAAATTGCCACAGGCCGCTGCCAATACCCGTACTGAACGCTGTCTTTTCTTTATCTTTCTCGCTGATTTCCACTTGCCAGTAGCCACTTTTCAAATCAATGGTCGAAAACCACTTCATGCCACTGAGCATATCCAGCGTATCGTCTATCCTTGGTAAGGGATAACTGTCCTTCTTCGTCACATTATTCAGCATTCTGTAGTCCACACAGAATCTTGTGCTGCCGTCCTTCTTCTTCACCAGAACGACTGGAGAAGACCATGGACTCGTAGAAGGCTCAATTATTCCGCTATCAGCCATGTCCTTTACCATTCCTGCTACCTCAGATTCCTTAGCCCAGGGTATGCGGCGCGGTCTCTGTTTATTTGGTCTAGCATCACCTGTATCTATATCATGCTTGACGAGACCTGTTCTCCCGCAGTCTTTTCCGGTTGCAAAGATATCTCGAAACCGTAGCAGAAATTCCCTGGCTTGCTGTAGTTCCGAAGTCGATAAGTTGCTCTTAGAATTTTCCAGAAGTTGCTGGATGTGATCAGTTTCGACTTTGGTCGTGTCTTGCTTTGCTGGAGATTTATTGATTTGACGGAGATACTGAACTTCTTCACATCTCCCAACAACACTGTTTTTCTTCAGTTGGACCTCTTCTTTCCCAAGGTTCACAATCCTGACCTTGGATTTCCCTGTCGTCATAACTAATGTCCTCGCAGTGATGATCTCCGGGTGCCGGCCAGTATCCCCTACCAAAACACATCTTGTTTGCCTGATTTTCTTGGGAAACTTTACTTCGACTAAGGTTTCTGTTCTCGGAGCCAGTGTAGTATTCTTTAAACAGTAGAGGTTGCATGAGTTAATTCCTCGCAGGAAGACTTCTTGATCTGGGAATTTCAATACTCCCCTGTCGATATCTAAAATACATCGGTTATTCCGCAAGAAGTCGAGACCCAGTATGCAATCGTCGGTAATATTCGCAATTAACGCAGGATGGATATACACTTGATCACCGATTTTGATCTCAATTTCTGTATCACCGAGGACGGAGACTGGTTGGCCGGTTGCTGTCTGAAGTCGGCAGGATGGAGACTCCCTTTGCCACAAGATGGTGCGTTTCAGCAACTCAGGTCTTATAACAGTCCGTGACGCCCCCGTGTCAATGGTAAAATTGCAAGCCCGATGATTCAGCGTCCCTTCGATGATCAAACTATTTCCGTTGTGAACTTGATTGATGGTGATGGTTGGGGCCTTCAGATGACCAGCCAGCACCCGCCCCGCGGCCCTGGCGACATTTAGTTTAACGACTCCTCGTTAACTTGAGTTCCGGAGTCCACACTCCCCCTCTTCCTCTTGGGGCAATCGGTACGAATGTGCCCTTTTTCTCCGCACCCGTAACACGTCGGAATATAGCGGGACTTTGCCGAAGAAGCAGCTACCACTTCTCGTTGACGTGGTTGCACTGACGGCGAGACCACCACTTCCCGAACTCTGTGCGTGCGTGAATCTTGTCGTACGGCTTCCACTTCCAGTGCAGCACTCTTTAGAGTTTGGTGGTGTCCGAGTCGCACCGTAGCCCTGACTTCAGGATCACGTAGACCGTCGATGAAAGCTTGCACCAGATTTACTTCCACCATCTCTGGTGTCATCGACATGTAAGCACGCCGGACCAGCTGTTCGACCTCGACTCCCCATTGCTGGAGGCTCTCGTTCGACCTCTGCGTTCTCTCGCGAAGTTGCGCGCGGAAAACGTGCTCGAGGTGCTTGTCTCCATAACGAGTGTCCAGTCCCTCCATGAGACGCTCCAATGTCCTGCCGTCCGCAGGGAGGTTCTCTAGGACCAGCAGGGCGTCCCCTCGTAGAGCCAAAGTTAATGCCGCAAAAGACTGCTTATCATCCCAGCGGCTTGTTTCGACCAATGTCTCGAATTGGTACTTAAATGCCGTCCAGGAAGACGTGCCATCAAAACGCGGCACATCAAATTTTGCGGCGGATGCACAAGGAGTGTGCGATAGTGAGCCGACAACAACGGGTTCGCGTGCTTCGAGCTTGACGATATTTTTGTTGATGTCCAGCAGGCGATCTTCGTGGCCATCAATTCTTGTTTCTAGGCTATCAGCTCGGGCGGAAACCTCCTTGACCTCCAAGGTGAGATTCTTTACCTTCTCGCCCAACGTGACGAGGCCGTGGTCGATTTTATCGAGGATCAGGTTCTGCTTAGCCTCCTGATCGCGGCGAGCGGCTTCCTGTTCGCGGCGAGCGGCTTCCTGTTCGCGGCGAGCTTCTTCCTGGTTCGCTGCGATTAGGTCCTGAAGCTTACGCTGGTTGGCCTCTTGTTCGCGGCGAGCGGCTTCCTGGTCGCGGCGAGCGGCTTCCTGGTCGCGGCGAGCGGCTTCCTGGTCGCGGCGGACAGCTTCCATACTAGCTTGCATGGCGGCCAACACCGCAGCGAGGTTCAATTCCGAGGATGGTCCTGTTGGCGCCTCAGCAGCTTCTGTTGCTACCATACCAGCCGGATCTTCCTCCTCCATACGATGACGCGCAGCATCCATCTCCATTTGCCTTCTTGTTCGTGGTCGCTGTTCGTCGTCTCTCGGTGTTAATGGCATTTCACTTCTGACACCAGTTGTTACGTACGTGGGGTAATCAAATGCCGATTTACTAAGAGACAACTTTATTCACCACAAACAAAAACAAAATAGTCCAGTCAACAATAATCCGAATCGCAATTAACACTAGAGTACCGTTACACTATCGCTTATGTCGTTAGATAAAATCACTTCAAGTACTAGGGTAGTTCGCTCTTGATCGCAGTCGCAGATCGCAGGTTGGCTGGACATTAAGTTTTTATTAATTTCTCGTAAACCCTTACATGTGACGCCATAAATCAAACGTTATTACTGTCACACATTGCGTCACCAAGTATTAGTAAAGGAACCATATTCGAAAACGCCCCCGTTATTGAGATTCGGAAGTGCCAGCCAAAAGTTTTATACGTAAATTCAAGATGGCTGGACACAAATTTTTGCATTTTTCTACTAAACCACTGTACTTATCACAAAACTTTTAGCTCGGTGCCCGTCACAAATGTATGTGACGCCCGTTGATATTGTTACGTACGTGGGTAATCAAATGCCGATTTACTAAGAGACAACTTTATTCACCACAAATAATAACAAAATAGTCCAGTCAACAATAATCCGAATCGCAATTAACACTAGAGTACCGTTACACTATCGCTTAGGTCGTTAGATAAAATCACTTCAAGTACTAGGGTAGTTCGCTCTTGATCGCAGTCGAAATCACAACTGACTCGCTTCCGGCCGGGGGCTCGTATTTATATGCGGAGCCAAGAAAATTCTAGATACCGACTTCCCACGAACGATCCAGAATTCCAGAACAATTGAATCGCTTCTCGAAGTCATAAATCATTTTTATTACTCGTGGTAATAAGAGTCACTTTCATGCGAATTTCGACTCTATTGTTAACGTCGGAGAGTATCATTTCCCTTATCCTAGATAAATGCCTACCCACTAGTTGTAGGTACTATGTGGATGTTTCGAGATTTTTCTAAGCCAGGCTACGCACGACCATTCTAGACCTTTCGAACAGCAATGCGTTTTAATTATTACGTGCTACTCTTTATTTTCTCGGAGATATGGCGTGTTCACGTTTAATGGCGTAACAATATTTATTGCACCTACAATAAGATAGGTAATAAAGGCTTTCGGAACAGATTTTGATTCTATACCAATACTTAAAGGAATTAAACTTTTTTAGGTGAAACTAATAGCAATAGACTCGATAGCATTCCCATTCAAAGATGGCATCTCTACTAAACAGAGAACAGGACTGCTGTTCAGACAAATGGCAGAACTGCAGAAAATTGCTGTACAACACCAAATTGCTGTAAGTAATAATGTAATCTACACTGTATAACATAACATAATAAGGAGGTAAAGTTTGTTTATATGTTTTTTATTTGTAGAAGGTAATCTCTGCAAGTACTGGTCATGAGTAGACGTAGTCTATATTTTATGTACGCGGGCGAAGAAGCGGGCAAAAACTAGTAATAATATATAAAAAATGTAATTCATAGACTCAAGCGTGGCATAAATACAGTGCTATACTAAAGACCTTTTTTTAGGTAGGAAATAATCCAATGACGTCTCCCGCCCTTGAGTGGAGCGCGAGGGCGTGTCAGACTTTTACAGACTAAAACCCACTCCTAGTTCCTTCGTTGATTTGCATTCCAGGGTCGGGTTTTCGTTTCAGAAGCGAACCAATGGCCCTAGTGGGCTTCGACCCTGTTGGGCCCCTACAGTTTGCCGACACCTCCTTGAGCCGCGCATGGACTACGCGCCGTTGACGACTTGGGCTCGGTCCAAACGGTTACCGGACGGTCGGACGGCGAGTTACCTATTGCTCGCTGTCCGCAAGCCCGCGATACTAAAGCATTTGGTCATAATAAATCAGAATTAGGCGGATTTTGGGGCAACAATTTGACTCAGACTCATCATTATCCGAAAAACGTTCACTGTTAGACATAGGCCTCCCCCAAGTGTCGCCACAACGACAACTCCTGTGCGACTCTGATTTTGACAAAGTTATATGTCTGATTTATACTGTATTGTATTGTATTTCGAGCTGGTGTCCGCAACTCCACGTCAAAAGCGCGTATTTTGCATACGAGTGGGACAAATGTGTCATTCGATCCACTCCAGCTCCTCAAAGAAGACCAGCACCCTAAAGACCAGCACCATTTCGAGGAGTATACCTGTGTTTTCAAAGTACTTTGCCCTGTATCCAGCGACCACTGAGCAGCTGTGAAAACATTCAGCTATCTGTTAAGCATTTAAAGGTAGCCCTACCCGCTAGGGTATACCTGACAGATTTGCCTGTACTGGTGAGTTGTATAAGTAAACCGGAGCGTGTATGTTGCACAACTGTGCAGGTTTCCATACAAGCTTACCTGACAGGTATAACTGTGCAGGCAAACCTGTCAGGTATACCCTAGCCCCTAGCGTGTATTGCTACCTTAAGTATGTCTCCGAGCTGGGGCAGAGGGAGACCACAGCAGTCAACCATCGCCACAGATCTTGAGTTTCAGGCTTCAGCTTGCTGCTTGTTAGTCCGATTTTGATCACACATGCGGACATTGCTCCGCACGCGCAACCTTCACTAATGACATTTTATACAAGTACGAATACTATATACTACTCGTACTTATTGTTATGCGTGAAATACGCACGCGGGACGCTTTTTTTTTGCCTTTTGTATTCTTTTTGCATGCGGACTTGCGGAGCAAACCGGAATACGTGATGAAATCCGCACGATATTAAAAACACAACAACAAAATAGTGCTCGGTTGCATTTGGTCATTTCCTATGGATACTATCACAGAACAGATTAAAGAGGTTAGAATAAATTTGTGGCCGGAACATGCGTGCCACAAAGTAGGGCAATGCTCATAGTACAACTACCAATACCAAACTTGCGATCTAAGTGTGCGTGGTCTGTTAGTTGCGTAATGCGCGTTCGTATTGGTTTATTGCCTGTTGTGGTTGGAGTTAAAAGGTGTGAGATAAGCGGCGACACTCGTTGTAGTACAAATCGGAAAGTATTTCCTTTCTAACCTCTTTCGTCTTTTCTGTGGATACTATGACGCAATGGTACCTAAAGTACCACATATTAATGTTCCAGGTGGTCCTATCAAACGAGATGAGCACCCGCGTCGGGTTACAAGGTGGCGCCATTGTCGGGTCACTCGGGGATGCTTGGGCGCACCGCTGTAACGTACGCGTTCTGCTGAGCACCCCGCATCCTGCGCGGGATAAGAAGGAGAGGGTAGCGTTGTTGATGAAGAGTAATGTTGCTGCCACCTCTGTGGCGAAGTTTCAGGTGAGGATACTTAGTTATGTAGATGCTCAAAGTAACCCGCGAAATCATTTTTTTAGGGTTCCGTAGTCAATCAAATCAAAAATATTTTATTTCACATAGGCCTACATGGGCACTTATAAAACGTCAGAAGCTAGTGCACGGTTCCAAATTGGTCGTTTCCTATGGAGAAGAACCGGCAAGAAACTCCATGGTTACTCTTTTAAAAAAGTGGGTGTTTTTACAATATTGATATTGTATTATGTAAGAACAGTGTAGACCAGTCAAATATTGTACACAAAAGCACAATAAAAAATTTCTCAGTAAAAAACAAAGTAAGTCGTAATAGGAAGTAGTCTAAGAGTTCGTGGAGTATACAGTGTTCTCACATTCACAATACAAAAAGAGGCTATATAAAAAAAATCAGGTATAATATAATGATTACAACTATCAATAAAATGTTAACAAAATAAATTACCAACGAATTTATGACAGTTGAAATATAAATAAAAAATAAAAATATTGCAAAAGCAATGTGTCAGAGGAAAAAAAAAAAAAAAAATGTATATCTAATTATTAAAACAAAGGTGGAGCAGTTATAGACAAAATATTGATGATTTACCAGGGGGCCACATGTGCAGAGGTAGTCATTGCCAAACAAGCGTGTCTTCGACATAGTCTTTAACCTTGTAATATGCTTTTTCGGTTAGGACACGCTTGATATGAGATTTGAATTTTCCCTCACTAAGTTCTGTTACCGCCTTTGGCAGCTTATTATAAAAGCGAATGCTGTTTACTAAGAATGACTTGCTAGTCTTAGCTAGTCTCCATTTGGGTAAGACAATTTCGTGTTTACTACGTGTATTTTTGTTGTGAAAATCGCTTCTAATTTTAAAGAGTCCTAAGTTTTTACGAACATACAAAATGCTTTCCAAGATGTAAAGAGAAGGCAGAGTAAGTATATCAATTTCTTTGAATTTATTTCTGAGGGACTCGCGAGGGCCCATTTTATAAATAGCCCGGATTGCTCTCTTTTGTAATATGAAAATTGAGTCTACGTCAGCTGCAGGTCCCCACAGTAAAATGCCATAAGACATAATACTGTGGAAATAAGCATAGTAAACTAACCTAGCTGTGGCTATATCTGTCAATTGCCTTATTTTTCTTACTGCATATGCAGCTGAGCTTAGTCTTCCCGAGAGAGTTCTAATATGAGCACCCCACTGCAGTTTAGAATCGATAGTTATACCCAAAAACACGGTTTCTGTAATAACATCCAGTTTTTTGCTGTCAAGAATTAGATTGACGTCAACTTGAGGGACATTTGGCAATGAAAACTTTATACATTTAGTTTTATTTGCATTTAATAAGAGATTATTAGCTGCAAACCATTTCGAAAGGACAGCCAGACTCTCGTTGACATGCAAGACATCCCCATCTTTTCTGTCTACTTTAAAAATAAGAGAGGTGTCATCAGCAAATAGAATTATATCGGATAAATTAGCCATCATGAAGGGAAGGTCATTAATATAAACTAAAAAGAGGAAAGGGCCTAGAATTGAACCTTGAGGCACGCCCATCTTTACTAAAGACCCCGAGGACGTCACCCCATTAATGGATACTTTTTGCTGCCTGTAAGATAAATAGGAAAAAACAAGATCAGCAGCTCGTCCACGAATTCCGTAATGATGTAATTTACAGATCAGAGTATTATGGTCAACACAGTCAAATGCTTTAGAGAGGTCACAGAATATGCCAATAGCATCCTGGGACTTCTCCCAGGATTCCAAAATGTGACTGATGAGTTTCACTCCTGCATCTGTTGTTGACCTTCCTTTCGTGAAACCAAACTGATGACTATGCAAAATCCTATTTGAATTAAAATGAGACAACATCTGGTCGAGCATGATCTTTTCATAGATTTTACTCAATGCTGGAAGCACAGATATTGGTCTATAATTAGAGGGATCACTCTTACTACCTGATTTAAAAATTGGTACTACTTTACTGTGTTTCATTAAATCAGGGAATGTACCACTGTCTAAACACTGATTAAATATGCCCGTTAGGACAGGAGCAATTGTTTCAATAATTTCTCCAAGAATCTTAACGGATATACCCCATAAGTCTTCAGTGTTTTTTATGTTAAGACTTTTGAATGCTTTTATTATTGTATCCACAGAAATACGCTTAAATTCAAAGTTTGGTATATCCTTAGTGAAATGTTCTTTTAAAAAAGATTCAGCTAACAAAGACGAAGAAGGGAGAGATTTCGTAACTTCTATTGGGATGTTGGTGAAAAAGTTTTCGAACGTCTCAGCTACTTTTGACCTATCCGAGATGATTTTATTATCAATTTTTAGTGAGAATTCATTCCGATCTCGTTGGCTTGTCTTTCCAGTTTCCTTGTTTATCACCTTCCAGACAGCTTTTATTTTATTATTAGAATTTCCAATTATCTTACTTATTGATTTAGATTTAGCTTGGGCACAGACTCTTTTGAATATCTTTGAATAGAGTCTAACATGGTTATGCAAATTAAGATCAGACGACAAGGATTTTTCATGATATAGCTGATATAAAGTGTCTCTGCTTTTTCTTATTCCAGCAGTAGCCCATTCATTAAATTTGGATTTATTACCGATTTGAACTTTTTTGACTGGACACGCCTTATTAAATTCTTGGCATACTGTAGAAAATAATGTTCCATAGTTTACACTGGGGTCTTGCGAATCAAAATTGGCTGTTGAGAGACTACTCACGACATTGTTATTAAAATTATTTAATTTATTTTTAGTAAGCGGTCTAAGCTCTGCAGTTGAATCTAATTGAAGCTTTTTGACTAATTCGAAAGATACAAGTTGACCACTATGGTCAGACCTCACGCCACTAATTATGGATGAGTCTTTTATAACACAATTAGTAAATCTATGCATGAAGCTGAGGTAGGTGTTATTCTTGTTGCCTCATTAAAAATACATTTAGATTAAAAGAACTAAACAAAGAGAGAAGTTTACATTTATCTGGTGAATTTACTAGTAAATTAATATTTAAGTCCCCACAAACGAAAACTAATTTGTTGTCTCTAATAAGTTTATTTAGTATTTCTTCAATTATTATCAGAAAAGATGCTAGGTTTGATGCAGGTGGTCTGTACACACATAAGAAAGTTTGGCCTTCAATCTCTGCACATGCTACCTCACATAAGCGATCAACAGAGCAAGCAGTGATATCTTTCCTTTCCTTATATCTTAAAGAAGTATTACATAATATCAAGGTACCACCCCCTATTGATGATCTGTTGTACGCACTGGCAACTGAAAAACTATTCACATTGAACATCATTCTATCTGGTTTTAACCAAGTTTCACAAAAACATAGGATATCCATATGATATTTATCTATTAACATCTCTACATCTAGAATTTTGCCAGAGAAGCGATTTATATTCTGATGGTATAATGAAATGTTATTAGGCTTCCCTTTTGTCGTTTCTAATAGTTTAAAGAAAAAGAAGAATCAATAACAGTATTATTAGGTACACTAGATAATACTGATTCGTCACTTAACCTAGTCTCAGTTAAATTATCATTAACTGCGTGTATTATGTGTATATTATAAGCTAGCAAAGTAGCCAATAAGTGTCGACTTTTTTTGGGAAGAAACATATGTTCCCGTATCAAAACAAAATCACTAACAAAATTGTTAGTGTCAAAATACAATAAACGGTCACTATGACGGCATGACAGGATATGCATCAAGTTGTTAAGGCTAAAAATATAATCATTTTCATGATCATTTAGACTGTTTGAATAAGGCAATGCACATAATATTAATTTACCTAATTTTAATTCAAGCAGGGTTTCAATACCACTAACAATGTCCCTTTTAGTTACACTAAGACTATTTCCAATCATAAGCACTACTGTGGTCTGCTCATTAATTTTAGAATTTTTTATTTTGTAAACAAGCTCATTAAAATGTTGGTTATGATAACAATGACTGATAATGGTATGTTTGCAACGGTTATTTAATAAAGATCCAAAACCTGTCCCTAATCTATCTGAATACATAAGAATGTTACTTTGATAAGGATTTATTGTGTCTGAATTTTTAGGTACAACATTAGATGTAGGAATTTCGTGTTGAGACGTGGGAGGTGGCGGAGCGAGTGCACAACTACAGGTGATATTGTTAGTCAAAGACTCATACCTCTCTGCATTGAACTTCACCAAGTCCACCAACTCACAAGCCTCCTGCATGCGCTCACTTAACATTTGTTGACAAGACTCATATTTACTAAATATATCCTTTATCGTATTCTCCCTACTCAATAATTCCTTTTGTAGGTTTTGTATTTCAAAATCATACATGATTTTGCCATTTTCCAAATTATAATTACATTCTTTTAATTGCCTTTGTAAATTAAAACGCTGCTGTCTGAGTTCAATATTAAATTTATAAACACTTTGTGTCTTCAAGAGTTTCTTATACTTTTTAATGTTCTTAGTGATTTTAATATATTTCTTAATTTTATTGTGACTACCTAACCTTGGACATTCAGTTAGGGTATCATCCCCAGTTAAGTCTATTGTAACGGTGGGTTTCTTACACTCACGTTCGGAGGTACTGCCAATCAACTTGTCGAAGAGGTTATTGGTGTTGGCAACCTGTTCACTCGCTCTCAAAGTTTCAACGCTGGATATAGTCTTGCGAGCCTTGGACAATTCCGCTTCAAGGCCTGATATGCGATTCAGTGCCTGGTCATGGGTGTCTCTGCATTCTTGAAACTCTGACACCAGTTGACGGAGATAGTTATGCTGGTGTAGTATGTCCACATGCTGGGTGTGCAGTTCAGCAAGTTGCCTTTTCAGTTGAGTGTTTTTATCAACTATCTTCATGACTTCCACCTCGCTTTCCTCCCTTTCCCGTAGCAGGTCATTGCAAGTCTTTCTTGACGTTTCTAGTTCTTTCAGCACGGCATTCAGTTTCTCGTTCATGTCACGAACAGTTGCTCCACGGGTCATCATGCTTATAATTTACCCCAAATGGCTCCTGGAATGAGACAAGAAACAGCTGAGTATATGAGGAGATGTTTAGTTAGTTGAAAACTTGTGATAAGGGGGAGAAAAAGCAGTTATCCAGACAAAAATGATAAAGAAATATTAAAAAGATAGGATTATAGAAGTGATAAAAAAAAAAAAAACATGTAGGTAGAAGAAAAATGAAAAATAAATTCTGGTTAAATTAAAACCTAATTAATTAGAGCTATTGAATGGATTTAAACTTAATGTAAGTACTGGATTAGCTACTATAAGTAATATTAAATTATTAAAATAGTTTAGAAATTTAAATTAAGTATAGGAAACATTAGTATGACAGTTTGACAATAGATACAGTTCAAAGTTTTAGAGAAACTAAGAGTAGATTAGAAACAACCAAGCAGATAATTAAGCAAATATGTAAAGTACTTAATGCAGTGAGTGTTTTGTCTGGGCGAATGTTTTCGTCGTCGATTCTGCTTCCACAATTTGTCAAGCAAAAGGAGACATAAACGGTGCCGGTGTGTGCTGGACGTAGCTCAGAAACCTGAGCAGTGTATAAGTGTTGAATAGTGTAAGACAATAACTATACTAAACAATAAAATAAAACCAAATACTCCCCGGGTTTGATGAATTCAAATCAGCAGTTCAAACAGTCCAAACTTTGACAGCTGGTCGATCGGATTATCGATTTTGGATGAATTATCGCGTCAAAAATACGATACAAACACTGAGTATGTCACTTTATACTTAGAATCTAAATTAAAGAATAGATTTACGCAAAATAAACAGAATTAATTAATATTTAAAAATTATTTATCTAAGAGGTCGTTTTTTCGCGACCTGTCACCAGTGTTGCCAGTGTCAACTCTCCTCAGTCAACTAGGAACCCTTATAGTTTCGCCATGTCTGTCTGTCCGTGTCTGTCTGTCCGTCCTCGCTTAATCTCTGTGACCATTAGCACTAGAAAGCTGAAATTTGGTACCAATATGTATATCAATTACGCCGACAAAGTGGTAAAATAAAAATTGGAAAAATAATGTTTTATTAGTGTAGGTATATGTAAAGTGGGAAGTGATTTTTTTTTAATTTCAACCCTGACGTGTGATATATTGTTGGATAGGTATTTAAAAATGAATAGGGGTTTACTAAAATCATTTTTTGATAATGTCAATAATTTCGGAAATAATCGCTCCAAAAGTAAAAAACAATGTGTCCCCCCCTAACTTTTGAACCATAAGTTTAGAAAATATAAAAAAATCTGAAAAGTAGAACTTTATAAGGATTTTCTAGGTACACAGTACAGTTTTTGTACAAAAAATACAAAATAATTTCTGGACTAAGTTTGTAGTATAATCGTATATATTATGCAAGCATTTTTTTTTAACTTCGTTTACATATTTTATTATCCTGAACGTATCTTCTTTCAAACAAAAAAAGAATTATTAAAATCGGTTCTCGCAATCCAAAATTACCACCGAAAACTTCTTCTTTCTACCTATGTATTAATTAGTAACCCAATTCCCCGAGAGATGGCGCTGTACTTTGGTTAGGATTTACCTGAGTTGATGGGGTCGGGTATTATCGAATTGTTCGGTTGGTCTCTCCTTGGCATTGGCAGTATTATCTTATAACTACATAAAACTTCTATCAGGAACATGCTAAGGCAATTTAGAACAAAACTAAAATTCATTTTTTTAACGCCGTCTATCAAAATGTTAAGGTAAAAACCAGTTCATAAATGGTTCGATAGATGGCGTTGCGTAATGACGTCATCTTTTGCAAAGTCGATTTTCCCTGCTTTCATGACGTACCGTGGTAAAAAATCGTTGCTTCTTAAATATATTCGTAATTTTACGAGTGCACAATCGCTGAAATTTCTACTACTTGCACACTGTTTTAGTTATCACCGTCCTTTGTAGGCCGGTTTTTAGGGTTCCGTATTTTTAGAGTTCCGTACTTAGTATGTCAACGTAACAAATAGCCTTTTTTAAACTCATAAGTGGGAACACTTATTGTGACGGACTGGAAACTACGGAACCCTACACTGAGCGTGGCCCGACACGCTCTTGGCCGGTTTTTTAGTTTTTTTGCAGATATTTGTCAAGTGGTGGCTTTTTCATGAAATAGTCATTTAATAGGGTAGGACGAACAGAGAGGGTTGTATAATTTATGATTAAAATCTGTAAATAAATACGTCGTATATCCGATCATATTTTAATTAACATACAACTTGTTTCTGACTTACAAAATGCAAAAAACTTGATAAAAGATAATTTCGCGGCTTAAAAAAAAAATTACTTGCGCTATATTAGAACTTCACTGACGAAGTTCAACATATACAAACATAAACAACAACCAAGCATTTCGTTAGTAATAATTACATACTTTACTTATAGTTAGCATATTGGGTAAGTAAATCTAGAACTACGTTGCGCACACGTGTGCCACACACGCTGATCTGGGCGCGTCGGTCTCCATAAGGTCTCCATATATTTTATATGGAAATTATATTTGTAGACCTACACTTGATCCACGACACGCGATATCGGTCCACGTACATATCAGACCTGTTGTAACTCAACATCATGTTCCAAGTTAATAGTATTTTGCTTACTTATTTCTTTTTTCGTGTCAATGTTTACAAACTATTTTTTTTCTGATCAGTATTTGGCTATCTGTACAGCTCTATTAATTGGCCTCGTATAGATCCTGAAAAGTGCAGGTGGTAGTGCAGGATGGGCAGTATAGCAGGTGACGCATATCCTGTGCAGTGGCTTCACAAGTTCACACTAGCACTGTGTTAGAGGTCGAGGAAGCCTTATTTGGCATTGGCTAGAATTTTTTAAAGCGGCCGACTTTCCAGATTGGTTACTGTAGTACGCGTCCAGGGCAAGACGATCTAATTCATTCTAAGTCATACTAATATGTGAAAGTGATCTGCCAGAGCAGTGGTGTGGCTGAGCGGTAATAGCCCCGACTTACGAGTTGTAGGTCGCGGGTTCGAACCCAGCCAGACGAATTACTTTGTCTATTTTATTTCATCACTACTGCTCTCAAAACGGTGAAGGAAAACATCGTGAGGAAACCGGCGTGTCCTAGAACCAAAAAATTCGAAGACATGTGACATTCACCAACCCGCACTGGGCCCGCGTGGTGGATTACGGCCCATTCCCTCTCCTCGAGAGGAGGCCTGAATCCCAGCAGTGGGAACATTAAAAAGGCTGATGATGATGATGATGATGATCTGCCTGTTACGCTTTTACGTTTGAGATTCGGTACGGAGTAAACTTGCATCCTAAGTAAGGATAGCATAGGCTACTTTTAATCTAGCTTCTACCACGCCTTCGCGTCCGCAATAACTGACATTCACGCGAACTAAGTCGTGAGTAAAAGTTAGTCACACTTCACACTATGATACAATAAAGGCGAAAGTTTGAGAGTGTGTTTGTTACTTTTTACACCCAAATGGCTGAACAGATTTTGATGAAACCTGGTACATGGACGTAGACCATTTCCCGGAATATCACATAGGATTTTTTATTCTGGAAGTATGTTCCCTTGGAAGAATTTTCTAATTTCATGCGGACAAAGCCGCTAGCAGCAGCTAGTAGTAAATTATATCTCACTAGCTTTTGCCCGTGGCTTCGTTCACGTACATAAAATATAGCCTATGTCACTCAGGAATAAAGCAGCATTCTGTCGGTGAAAAAATTTTAGGAATCGGACCAGTACCTACTTTCAGGGATTAGGTACCTCCTACAAACAAAAAAACAAATTTTAGTGTAGGATTATTACAAAATACAGATGTAGTTCATCTATGCACAAAAACAACATGTGTATTATCTATCGGCTTTGATCGTACTAGCTTTCTTTAATAAGGATGTACTTATGAGGTGTAAAACTGATCAGAATAATAAACATTTCAAAGATTGTGCCATCACTTTAGACACGTTAAGAGTTTTAAAGTTATTTTCGTATCATCGATGGGATGGGAGCATGTTTAAAAATAAAATGATAGAGGTGCATTCCACTTGAGTTAAATCACGGGTTAAAGGTGCTCTTTTAATCTCTTTTTGATACTAAAATAACTCATTGCCATATTCGAGTCTTGTATTTTTTAATAGAACTGTATACACAACTTGAGGTGGAACACAGCCGGGTTTTAGTCAATTAAAGTCTGACACTCCTTCTCGCTTCACCCAAAGCGGGAGGACATTATTATTATTATATTATTATATCTAGCCCATACTCTGACACTCCTTCTCGCTTCACCGAAAGCAGGAGGACATTATTATTATTATATTATTATAATCTAGCCCATACTGTCCCACTGCTGGGCAAAGGCCTCCCTCCACTCCTTCCAATGTTCCCGGTTTTGAGCCACCTCTTTCCAATTCCCAAGGAAGACATCCAAGTCGTCCCGCCATCTTCTTCTTGGTCTGCCGCGGCCCCGTCGTGCGATTTCAGGGCACCAATTTTGCGTTTTACTGGCCCACCGCTCGATAGGCATGCTGCAGACATGTCCAGCCCAGTCCCACTTAAGTTGGGCAGCCTTCTGAACTACGTCAACGATTTGCGTTTTGGAGCGTAATGTAGTGTTTCGGACAAAAAAAAAACAATACTTTTTGACTTTCAAAGCTAAAACCTGTAGCCTGATTCACGTAAAATCAAACAATCCAAATATCGTTGAAGTTTTATAGTCGTTCGATCGAAGTCCTATCCAAAATCGGTGTTCACGTGTTCCTTAATCGGGATGGATAGAACAACAACTCAACTGGCTCGAAACCACAGATATCTATGCTCGAAACTAAACGATCTACGACTTATTTCCAGTCAGATTAATAAGTATTCTACCAGGATAATGAAATACAGATTAATTTTTTTTAAATCGACTCTTCGATCAAACGACTTTAAAATCGGTGTCGTTCAAACTCGATTGATGGATGTGAATACGGAAATGGTCTAAACGACTAAATCGCTACGATATCGTTATGGTTTTGATTACGTGAATCGGGCTACTGAGTCCTGGGTTTGATTCTCGAGTGCGGCAATAAGTGGTACTGTTTATTTTTTTTCTATTATGAATTACTCTGTATCAGACCGAAGTTTAGAAGTTAGTGGTTCACAGCACACCACTAACTTCGATCGTAACAGTCGATAAAACCATCGGGCTTTGCGACTGATTTAGTCTCTCCGATCGCGATGGCTTGCCGGACGAGAGAAAGGAACAGACAGTGCACCTATATTTACGCACACACTTGTGCACTATTTTATCTCCTGCGTACTTAGGGCTGATTGATCCTATATACCTACTAAAATGTACTCTGTGGGCTGATCTTTGTTGTGATTGGCCACTGTGATCGAAATTCGGTCCGGAGGATTATTATTATTTGAGAGCTGTGAAGCAGTGCCGTAACTAGCCTTTTATACGTCCGGTGCCAGTTTCTGAAACTGCACCCCTAAAAAAGTTCGAGCTGGATACCTACGTTTAATCAACCGGACGCAAGTCCCCCCTACCATGAATATTTTGGGAGTTACCTGTTTTGGGCCTGGCAGGCAGAAATGCTTGGGTGTCACCATGCACACCACGCACACCACGCACCGAGCACACAGTGATGTGATGGACGTTTGTCCCGCTGGGGTGGACTCCTGCCGTGTCCTCGTGGAGACGATCAATGGTGGCGATCTGACTGTTCAAGCCATGGTATGAAGGGAGAGGGAATAGGAAACAATAACCTACTTCTACGTTAAATTACTTTGTGTAATTTATTTCATCACCACTGCTCCCAAAACGGTGAAGGAAAACTCGTTTTTGATTTGATTGATTTGCGTCCCATCAGGCACCGTCCTAGTTACGGCACTGCTGGGAAGAAGTGATGCAACGAATTCCCCAGCAAGCTATAACGCGTAACCGGCGTAACCTTTATGTAAAAAGCCATTACGGTTGACCCAGATGTTTACTGAAAAAGTTTAAATCAATATTTGATGGAAGCAGATCATTGATGAACATCTTGGAGCGGCGCCAACGTAAACGGGGCTTTCCTGGTAATGGCTCACTCACTACTTGACGCAGTGCCAAGTTCATACGCACGCGTATAAAAACTATTTCGAAAGTATTCTATCAATGACACAATATTTAGGGCCTGGCCACATACAAAGGCACGGCGCGGCGTCGTTGACGTGAAACTGCGAGGCGCCTGAACTCACAATCTTTTTGTCTTTTTCATAAGGGTTCAGGTGCAAAATTTCTTTTGTTCTGTGGGAAATCACCAGTATGAGCCCTCGTTCAGGGTAGGACGAAAGGAAGTGTCAGATTTTTACCGACTGAAAACTCACCCGAGTTTCTTTATTTGCCCTTTGCGAAAGCTACTGTAACTCTTTCGAAAAATACCGCAGCTCTGGCATGTTCAACTAATTCCTAAGAACAAAATTATGTTTTTCAGATCACAGCAGAGGGAATAAGGGACGTTGAATAAAACACACAACAACATACGTAGTAGTTTAATTAATAATTAATGTAAATATGTGTATATTGTAAACAAAACTACAGCACCAATAAATATCTCATTTTTTCACAAAAATATCAAGCTTTAATTTCTAGAACATCTCAACAGTTATACAATGTAAAGGCAGTAGTTAAGTTAAACGGAACTTATCCAGAGGATCTCATCGCGTATCGCGTAGTATTATGCTCTTACTTTACGACACTACCGTGAGTAACACGCGTTTGTAGTCGCCTTTTGTATCGTCCTGCAAATTATTACATTGTACTTTGTAACGTTAGCTCAGTTTTCATTAAACACAACATGCCAAGCCAAAACATTACTTGTATAAAAATAATAACTTTAAGTAAATATAAAATAATTATAATTAATTAATTCTGCAGGATTAAGCACAAAGTGTGACTAGCACATATCCGAAGTCACCCCCTAGGTCATCCTGGAAAGAATATCGAAATAAAAATCTACCGCTTGCGCAATTCGTGAGGAATATTAAAGAAACTGGCCCATTACTTATGATTTTATTCACACGTGTATTCGAAAATTTTATCACAAAAAAAATCTTACGAAAAAGCTTACAATTATCAGATAAATGTCTTTAAAATGCAACATAGGTGATTGTACTCGGTCGATTATGCGGACACGCGTATTGTGATTAGAATAAAACTTCACACTCCAGCATTGTCACACGTTATGGCGCTCGTAATACTGAGTGTTATATGTTAGCATGGATGAGGCTAGTAACACATTGTCGACAGAAGATCACCGATCAGACCTCCTAAGTCCTCCTGAAAATGTAATAGCTACTTGTAAATCTAGTCAGAGATACACGAGCAGGCGACGTGTACCGCTACCCTCATGCGAACACGACACGAAGCAGTTAGCTACAGTGCAGGAATTACATGAACGTGAGTAAGGCTAATAGGAAGCAAAATATACAGATCTTTTTAAATAAAATGTACACCCGGTGGATAACCTAAAGATAATGGCACACCGAAGACTAGACTGACCGCTGGAATGAAGTAATACAGCCCTCCACAGTGTAGTGCTTTGAGCATCGGACGGCAAAGTCGTCAGTGTGCCGGTACCCTAACAGATCACTTAGATTCCTAACAAATTGACACAGACAAACTTAAATTAAAGAGCTAGGTGGAGCTAGGTATCGCATTTGCAGTCTGGAGACACCGTTCTCTATCTATTCAACTAGAGTCAACAGAGCCTTCTTGTAATCTCCGGAAGTGTCATCCTGTAATCAAAATGGCCACTATTCTAAACGGCTATCATATTCAGACATATTCAGTGTTTTATCACTTTTTATGGACACATTGTTAGCAAAATACACGTAAACACAAATCCAACAAAACTCAGAAAAAAACAACTAAAAAAATAATGTGTTGTATAATATCTCCTTTTAATAAATATCATAAATAGATCTGTATAATCTGGTTAAGATGGTATTTCAGTTAATAGATGGACTCCAATATCTACATAGTATGGTATCGACTAGATGATTTCCAGTGGCTCTCCACGACACACGTACGCTATGCACCCCACATGCGCGTTGAGAAGTTTTTAGTTATTTAAGCTTAGACGTGTCGAACTTTACAAATCATAAAGTTTGGGTCAGTTTCTTAAGTATAGAATACCACAAAAATTCATGCTGTTAGTATTAAGATAAATAGCTGGTGGTAAATAAACAATGGACAAAAGTTTGTGAATGAAGGTTATAATTTTGAATAATGAGAAGTTTCGATTGCTTTATGGTTATAGAAATGACTTGGATGAATGGTTAATATTAATATTGATTGACTATACATTTGTTAGAACATTGAATGTTATATGGGGTAATACATATATGTACATAAAACAAAATAAAAGCCACTAAATCATCAACAAAAAAATCTCAATAAAATCACATTGACTTTAATTTTAACAACATCACAACAAAGATCTCATTGCATCTTCAATCAACTTTACAGTTAACAGCCATGTCTGATTTGGAGGTCACGTCATAAAGTGAGTTCTCCAAAACGACATTAATTAAAGTCAATTGAAGTTG
The DNA here is from genome assembly GCA_910589285.2 of Mythimna ferrago. Lineage (NCBI taxonomy): Eukaryota > Metazoa > Arthropoda > Insecta > Lepidoptera > Noctuidae > Mythimna > Mythimna ferrago. The sequence goes on from OU342695.1 coordinate 12,142,467, forward strand.
ACGAATGCGGTGATAAACCATGAAATCCCAAATGATCATAATGAATTTAAGTAATTCCGAAAATCAATGCAAATATAAAAAAGGGATGACTTACAGCGATCCAGGTCTCCAGGGTCTTGCCGTACTTGTCGAGGAATGCCTGCTTGATGTCTCCGAGATCAATTTCTGAACGGCTGACAACGATTCTGATGAGGGTCTTGTCGTTGGTTCCCAGGCCCTTCATTGAGTAGTACAGGCGCTCAGCGAAGAAGCCAACTTTGCTCTTTACGCATTTTACTAGAACATTTAAATACTCGGTCTGAAGTTCTGGTTTATCCTATTATAACTTTATATTTTGTGGACTAATCTGTCTCTATCTCAAGCAAGGGTTTATTGGCATATTTGGTTCGGTTACTTTGGAACCAATTTTGTATTACTGAGATCCAATTTTAAGCATGGACCCTACAGTACAGGACCGTAATTTTTCTGATTCATGACCCATGTAGGTAAGTAGGATGTTACTCCATTTTGCTTATTTTAGGAATTGAGGACAAGGTCAGGGACCAGATAGCTCCATGGGACTTAGCAGTTCAGTTTAGTCGTTAAATGTATCGCGTTAAGAGCTCGAGGTAGGGCCTCAGGTATGTAATAACGTTACGTTGAATATTTTGACTTTGACTTGACGTTATGTTGAAAGCATGTCAAAGAATGGAAAAATTGGAATATTTATGAAAAGTATGAGTTAGAGACTGAAAACTCAGAACGTGAAGTGAAAAAAAAACCGTACAATACCAATCAATACAATACTGATGCTATAACCCCTTCTCTTCGAATGATTAACTGTTAGCGAGCTAACTAACGTAGTTTCGAAGATATCGTTTTAATCAGACGCGTCGAAATTGCGCGCGAATAATTGACTTTGACTTGACGTTATGTTGAAAGTATGTCAAAGAATGGAAAAATTGGAATATTTATGAAAAGTATGAGTTAGAGACTGAAAACTCAGAACGTGAAGTGAAAAAAAAAACCGTGCAATACCAATCAATACAATACTGATGCTATAACCCCTTGTCTTCGAATGATTAACTGTTAGCGAGCTAACTAACGTAGTTTCGAAGATATCGTTTTAATCAGACGCGTCGAAATTGCGCGCGAATAATTGACTTTGACTTGACGTTATGTTGAAAGTATGTCAAAGAATGGAAAAATTGGAATATTTATGAAAAGTATGAGTTAGAGACTGAAAACTCAGAACGTGAAGTGAAAAAAAAACCGTACAATACCAATCAATACAATACTGATGCTATAACCCCTTCTCTTCGAATGATTAACTGTTAGCGAGCTAACTAACGTAGTTTCGAAGATATCGTTTTAATCAGACGCGTCGAAATTGCGCGCGAATAATTGACTTTGACTTGACGTTATGTTGAAAGTATGTCAAAGAATGGAAAAATTGGAATATTTATGAAAAGTATGAGTTAGAGACTGAAAACTCAGAACGTGAAGTGAAAAAAAAAACCGTACAATACCAATCAATACAATACTGATGCTATAACCCCTTGTCTTCGAATGATTAACTGTTAGCGAGCTAACTAACGTAGTTTCGAAGATATCGTTTTAATCAGACGCGTCGAAATTGCGCGCGAATAATTCGCGAATGTGTAACATGTGTTGCACTGGTGCAATTACGGGGCCACAGACGAACGATTAAAACTAATATTTAAGTAGTCCATGTTAGCAGTTATATTTGAAAACAAGCGTTACATACAAACATTTGTACGAATATGTCGGATATCACGTGACTTAAAATGTACAAAAGGGCTTTAAGACACATAAGGTCAGATTAATACTGATCTAGTAGTGTCAAGTAACAATGCTGGGAATATTACGCCGGTGATTTCCAGCGAGTACAAAAAGTTGAATGACTGCACAAGGCTACAGTACTAGCTTCCTGTTAAATGACCTTGACTGTTGTGTAGAGGTGTATGTATAATGGAATCTTTTTGGCCATTTTGTGGTTTAGTTTACAAAGCACAAAGGTCTGTTATCATCGAAAATGAGTGGTGTTGTTACTGATTTGTTACTGTTTGGACAAATCTAAGCGGAAAAACGCACAGGGCATTCGCTAAACGTTACATATTTTAATAAAATTTATACGCACGGGGGATCCTTTTTTAACCCAGGGTCTTCTGAACTGTTTGAAGACAATATAGAATAATAATTCTTCTTTAATAGTTATCAACAGCTTGACAATTTATTTTAAACTAGTGCCCGGTCCTTTTTTTTAAAAGGGAAATCGTCAAATAATTCTCCCTATCAAAGACAAAACCCAATGACTTTTATTGACGGCAGCCAATGCGACATTGTTAAGATACAGATAAAATTTAATAACTACATAATAAATAAATATACTTTTTTTAAGTTGAATAATCAACAAATTACTTTTCTCGCTAAAGTGGAGCGGGAAGTCGTGTTAAACTTTCACTGACTAAAACCCATTAAAGTTCATTTATCCTTTACGTTCTAATTCTAGGGCCACTGTGAACCTAGTAAATGTTTCAGCAGCCCTAATAACCCGTTCTGGCTTTGCAAGGGTGCAAGGACTTGGATGCAAAATCATTCCTCTATTATATTAAAAACTATTAAAATCCGTTGGACGTTTTAGCGGATAAATACACAGACAAGCTTCCCCGTTTTTCAACTTAGATTTGTTCCAATGATGGTTTCACTCACCAATAGCAAGCATGCCCTTCTCGATGCTTCCGGAGAACTCTTTCTTGATGGATTCCTCGATTTCCTTGCCGGTCAAAGCCTCGTATTCAGCGAAGATCTGGAAGTCATCAGACAATTAGACGAATGCGTCAGACGTTTACATTAAATTAACATTGAGTAATTGATGTGATTGCAGTCTGGCGGCCCAATTGTATTGAGCTATCTAGATTTTTATGAGTCTTAAAGACATGAAATATTGTTGTGCTATTCAAAACAACGATCTGTGTTTAATGTCATGTTAAAAAAAAAAAGTAAAATGAGTTAAAATTCTGGCGATTGCAATAGTATTTAAAAATAACAGACTGCAGATAAGACTATGATGTCACCTCCATCACAATTTTGGATTTACTTATGAAACAACTATACAAATATGTGCATGGTACAGGAAAAGTTATTAAAATTCTCATTAACTATTCTGCATCAACATTTTTGCGTTGTTCTCACTAGACGTCTACACTAAAACGCTTGAATAAAACATGTTTCTAACAGAAATGTTGTGTTGCAAAAGAGTTCTTTGTAACATTAGCATTTCAAAATTTGGCGGAAAATACGGTATTAGAGCTGCAGTTTTATTTTTAAATGTTATCGGAGCATAGACAAATACGATATAGGTATTGGGGACATAAAACAAGAAACACGCATCTCCAAAGTACGCGAATACCTATACTAATAACATTCTAAACCACATTTGCAGCGGACAGAATAGAAGACAAACAACTATAATATTTTGAGGCATCAATTTTAGCATGCATTGTAAGACCGGTTTTTATTAGAAAAATTAATATTTATAAATTTTGTCCCACGTTTACAAATACAAATAGCTAAAATATATAGCGATAAATAATTGACATGTTTTCCATGATTAGGCTGTACAATACAAATAAATAGTTGTCTCTTGTAGAAATCGAATTTGGCAACGCGTAATAATTTAAAATGAATTTATTCATATTTTTGACACCACAAATCAATATTTTTAATTTAAATTATTTAAATGAAATCAAATTATTCTATAATCAATTTTTAAAACATCTGCCAATAATTCAATTGTTCATTAGTCTTGATTCCTCACCTGTCTAAGCTGTTGGTAGGAGCGTGTGATTAGGATGGAGTTGAACACTGACTCGTCAGTGCCCCACTGTCCGTCGCCAGCAGACGCGAGCGCCTCGGCGTCAGCCTTGGCCGCGCCCTCGTCCACTCCCTGGTTCTCATCACGGTTAGCCATGCAGAGAGAGACGCACAGCCTCTTGAAGTGTCCGGATGTGTCGCCCTTCAGGTCTGATTCTAGGCTCTTGTTGTACACTGTGATAGAGGAAACGAGTCACGAGTCTCAGTGAAGAATTTTGCTTGATCAATTTCTTAATTGGTTGGGCAGAAAAAAAGTTTCTTTTACTTTTAGTAATTGTGTATCACCAGCATCAGTAATCACATTTTCAATGTTATTCAGGTTGCTGTCAAGATTAAATAAATAATTGTGAAAGAAAATATTCTGTACTCTGTTATATAATATTATAATATAATATAATATTCTCTATTCTGAAAATATTAGGTATGACAACTTTTTCAAACAAAAAATGTTTGTAAAAGCCACAACTAATATACATTCTTAATTATAGTGATTAGGCTATTAATAACCTAGTGCACTTCACCTTCAACGATTACATCACTGCTTACCATTAGGCGAGATCGCAGTCAAGCACTAGTTTTTATGACCAAAAAGAAAAAAAATACGGCTTTCGGAAACCAATTTAACCCGGGACAAATGTTTGTGTGATGAGCATTATCATTTGTTCTGTGTCTGGGTGTAATTTATCTATAATATGTATGTATTTAGAAATATATAAGTATGTTTGAATCAGTTGTCTAGTACCCATAACACAAGCTCTGCTTAGCTTGGGACTAGGCGGCGTTGTGTGATAGTTGTGGAATATATAAAAAAATTTATTTCACTTCTGTTGCCATATTAATTAGAACGCTAAAATTAAATCAAATTCACAGTTTTCACATTATTAAATACATTTTATCTAATAACAATGTTTATCACTATGCCTAGCCTACTAATTAATTAAGCAAAGTTAGTTACATGAACATAATTTGTTTGCGTCAGTTTTGTTGGCACCCAGTGGACTGTCACGAACGTTGACGTAAGCTGTCCTTTGCCTGGCCTATCCCTCACGGCCAAGTCCTTATAAAATATTGAAATGAAATGCAAATAAGACCTACTGTTTTATCGTATCATTTATTTATACGAGTACAAAATATTTCATTCAGTTCGTGAGTCATGTGTTTATGAAAACTGTTGAAATGCCAATATAATTACTATTGGCCTTCAGGCCATTTCGTAATCAGGTTTCCTCGATTACCTACACAATTGTTTTAAATGTCTAAATTTTTTTTATTGCGAATACAGCTTTGAAGTAGCGTTTATAATTTATTGATCAATTGCGGCGGCACAATAGTAACGACTTGTAGTTAAATTGAAAATAGGCTCTTAAAATTGTTAATTTGTGTTAATATTGTTTAGAAGAGCTAACCAAAGGCACATTAAGCCACGGTTAGTTGATTTGACCTCAGGTACCAATTAACGGAGAATCAATTTGGTATTGTTGTTTGTCCTTGTTAGGATTAGGGCTCCAAATAGAAACTTCGTTTTTAAGGATTTCAATAATAACTGTTTATTATCCTTTTCTTTATATTGGAAGGTGTGTTTCAGTAATATCACGTGAGACGTGTGCTCCTAAGCAAGGCTAAAGGAATACAGTAACTGTAACCATACTAGGGATTTCAGTCAAGTGCTGACGAGGGGCTTAGACCAATTAAATACAATATTTATGGTTTAGAAAGAGAAAGACCATAGTGTTGAAGCAGGACGGATTTGTTTTTGTTATATTCCAACACGCCCCCCTCAAAAATAAATCCCTTTTTCTTTGCCTGATCTCAGTATAATATCTATTACATAATACTATACTAAACACCTTTATACAATAATAAAAGCACACACCTTCCTTCTTTCTGGGAATACAATATCATCATGGTCCAACATTCGTTGCGCAGGATTAGGGAAAACCCAGTAAAACCTAATCAGACCAATCAATCATTTCACTTATTATTGAAACTATAAATCTTATTCGTCTACTTATCATAACCAAGCTCTTATTATAAACATAATATAATAACATATCCTTATGCACACTGCATCTATTTACAACGTCACCCCGAATTTAAATTCTTATCTAGGTGTTATGCATCGTTGAAAATTTCACAGGATACCAGCTATCTGGTTAACTTTTAGAAACAAAACATTATAGTAACATATTTCTCAACCTGATACTTAATATCTATGTATTCGTTTGTGGCTGGTAAGATTATTCGCAATGCTTTTGCATCCATTATTTTTATTAACATCATAAATAAAAACAGCATTTGCTATAGTAATGCCTATAAATAAAACTTAATATGTAATACTTGTCACCAACGCCTTTAATCACAGAATCTTTTAACTGTTTTACATTACACCGTATTCTGCTTTACTACTGTGTACTATCTTGCCATTGTTGGCTACCAATTTGTTTGCCAGCAAATTGTACATTGCTTAAATAATTTAAACAAGTAACCCACAGTACATTTTATATTTATTAATTATTACCACTTCACTCACAATCACAAACACCCACCATAAATTTTATTAAACTTGAGATTTATAGTTCCCTTTAAATATTTTAAGACAAAGGGTCTTGTATCTAAGTGTAACCATTACAAATAGTCGTTTTTGTTTGCAATCGACTCGAGATGTAAACAGTAAACTAAGATTGGACTCAATTGCATAGCATGATTCAGCATCAAGCACTTCATAAGACTTCGACAAGGGGCTCTTTTAATTTCTCATGAACTCAACGTTTTGTTATCAACATATTTAACTTTCAAGGAGTGTATGGGCAGATTTATTGCCCCTAAAGCATTCCTCAAGTTAAACATTTCAAGAACTGTTATTTATCTATATTTCCTAATCCAAAGTAATTTGTTTTCTGACCTATTTTATTTTTCACAGAAAACATTTTATAAATTTTATGTCAACGATTTAATAAAAAAAATGATTGGGTATGTTTTACTCAACTGCTAAGTTATACATTATAACATAGTTGTTAAAATGCAATAACATAGACTTAAACTAAAATAAAACTTTTTCTTTATCACATAACATAAACATTACGTCTTTATTACCCAAAGGATCAGGCATAGGTGCACCTATAGTACACCCACATTTCATTAGTTATGTTTAATTCCCTTATTTATTAATTTATATATATGTACTTTATTGTACACAATATAATAGATAACAAACCTTATAATAGTGAGCAAACCTATTGCCATCAACCAGGCACCAGACTTCATGCATCATCTCCCTAGCCTTTTCCAAACCGTCTTGGGGTCGGCTACTATTCTGAATAGATGCGTCTAAATACCAGTATTTTACATGGAGCGACTGCCTGTCAGACCTCCACAATCCATTAACTAAGCAACCACTAGACTTCATTCATGAAATCATGACCTGCATTAAAACTTAAATGCACTGATCCGATGATGAATATTAGAAATACCTTTTTGTATAACTCACCAAAACATTAGGAACCAATAATATACAGATTACATACATCCATAAAATGACTTCATTAATATATAAACCACTATTTGTCAGTCAAAATACCCTTAGCTATATTCATAAACTAAAATTTCTTCATCCAGGTTCCTCAAAATTATGCTTTTATATTCACTTTTAAGCATGTCAACCAAGACATTACATTGATACACAAAAGTTTAACTAAAACTTTGCTATTCTTTTAACTGATACAAAGGTTTCATTAACTCTGATTATAACCACGAGCCACTAAACTCGTTTTACAACTTATTTTCAACTGTATTTATTTACAATCAATGAGTTTTCTTTATTTACAATCAATTTGATTTAATCAAATTAATATTTCTTTTATTTCTCTTTAGACCTATATTTCCAGTTATCTTTTCAATCTGTACTTTATTGAATCAATTATTTCATTGAAAACATTCTTCATTTAAATGCTTATCATACCAGCATTTAATTCTATTTTTTTTTATGGTACAGCACACAATAAGTAATAACATATTATCAAAAATACTGTTGCCATCGTATTCATTATACGAAATAGAAAAATTAAGTTTTTCGTCCTACACTTCGTCTCTAACTATGTGATGTTTCTCGATCTTAAAATAAAGTTAACTTATTTCCATTGTGATATGACAATCTCGAGCTCTCCACTGTTTCCCAAACAGATTTATTTGCAATTACGCCAGGTATTGTATCATATGTTTGTTTGCTTAAAAACTGATTGATTCTTATCAGATCCACACCTCTTTCCAAACGGGTGTACCAAGTCAGAGTTACCAAGTTATGCTATTTATAGCTCATAACTCATTTAGGCTCAAGTTTCACTGGCCTATTTGATAAGAATTTAATCTCATCCTTTTTACATCTCTGACTCCCACAAACATTTTTGGTTTATCACATCCCACACTTTATAACCATTAAATTTGATTCATCATCAACGAAATTCCCTTTGACAACCTCTTTGCCAAAATTCGTTTTTAGACTTTTACCACAGTAGATAAATATACAGTAAAACATCTTCATACAAACGTGCCGCTCTCGGTTTGAATGTGTGCGTGCGCGCCGCGCGCCATGTCGGCACGCGATTTCACGCACACGCTAGCATAATATATGGGGGAATAAGGTGGCGGCAGTGCGGGCTGTGCAGCGCGACTGTGAGCACGCGCGTACGCTACATGACCGCTTGCGTTCGTCAACTCTCGCCGGCGCGGGCGGCGGACACTTGTCGTAAATTACGAGTATCATGACTTCAAAAAGGGGAAAAAAATATTGTAGTGTTTTCGGGTGCCTCAATAATGATTTCGCAAACCCGGACTTATCATTCTTCATACTTCCTACTCAACCAGAAATGTAAGTACCTACTTATACTTAAATATTATTAGAAAATATGGTATTGTGTCGGCGACGGAGGTCCCTTGCAAGCACCAGGGCGCAAGTAGTGGTCGGGACCACCTAGCACGCAAGTAGTTTTTATGTACATTTTAAACTTAGAATAGGATGTTTTTACTTCATAAATGTTTGTTTTGATTTTATTAGGCTTAGGAACTTATGTCTTATTAGATTAGTGTAAGTTATAGACTGAGTTTTACTATAGAATAGCGTCATGTAACATATTTCTAAGTTTTGTTTTGTTTATGTTGTGTTTACGAAAGTATAGGTAAGATTATGTTAGTTTAAGTCTCTGTTTTGCCATTAATTAACGATTTCTTAGTTTAGTAAGGTTCAAAATAGAATAACTAATAAGATTCCAATAAGAATGAATAAGAAAGTGCGAATTTATTAGTGAAAATGTAAATTTGTTTGTTAACTATTTTGAAAGAGATTTTATCTATGTTGTCGGTACATGATAGATGTTCTATGTAGTTAATTAGTGTTTTTGAGTCTAATATAGTATATTGGGAACGATAAATTCAAGATAGCATAGTTTTAGAAATGATCGAAGTTTGTAATGTTCGCGATCCCGATTACGTAATTGTAAACTGATGTTTACCTTTTTTGTTTTGTGTCCAATTCTCACCATTACTGTATTCCTAGTTAAAACTTAACTAAAAAATGATAATATAGCCATTAGATTGACAATTGGTATAATATTGGGTGAGAAATCGAAAGATTTGTGTTTCATAATATGACCGAAATTGTATCTTTTGCAGTTTTTGTTCTAGAAACTTTTTTATGTATTGAGTTATGCAAAAGGTTATTATTTTATGTGAAAGTAGACATTGTAACGAGTATTTTGATGTGCATATTGTATATGTTATGTAAAAGAATAAATAAATATGGCATCCGAAAGGGCTCGGCTAAAGCGAAACTAAAAGTTTATAAACTAAAAATTTATAAATTGGTAAAATATTCAATCATAATATGCTTTTTATTTTATAAATTTAGATCAAGTGCTGCTTGTTCGAAAATATTAACTAAAAGTAAAAGTGACAACCCTGGGTATCAACGCAAGAGTAGGCTAATAACTCGGCGGGCGGCCTTAGATAACCTACTGTATATTTATCTACTGTGCTTTTACTAACTTAGTAAACAGTAGAATCAAAAACTTTAAAATATACGGTTTTGGCTTATTATTACGCCATAACTCATCAGGTATATTATCTAATCTCAGTGCTCCCCAGAACAATCTAAATCCAGAACGATTTGTCTTATTTAGACTCGTTTTATCATCGGCATTGTTCATCATACATCAATCGTTCGGCCATACCATTTACAGCCAGTGTATGCGGCACTGTTTAGGGATGACCATGCAATACCTTCCCGAGCTCAACTCTTCCATTTAATTGGATTTAATTTCCCTTTCATTATCACAACATAAAGTTAACAATTCTCAGACCAAAATGAACTTCACATTTTGCAACGTAATTTCGAAACTTAACAAAAACTTTTGATATATCCTCAAAATCACAACATAGTTTTAAACTTCAATAGACGAGAAAAAAAAAAACTGTTAGGACCACAAAACATCTGTGTGCACTTGAGATTAAACGACTTCTCGTTTCAAACCTTTTTATTTTCAATTTATCAAATAACAGACAAGTTTTTGTCATCTTCAAACTTCACACAATTTACCGTTAGGTCTAATATTATCAATTGTACAATTATCAGACAATAGTTTCAATCATTTAATCTATTCTGATATGCAATTATTTCATTCCATAATAATTCATAATTACTATTTGTGACTTTATATAACGAGCATTTGCTATTTAAAACATTTTCAAGCACTAATCAGTGACCGCTCAGTAGATTGTTCAAAGACTTACCCTTATTATCGGCTTACCATCGTTGAACATATTGACCCCGCCGTTTTTACCAAAAACGACAGTCATTCCCGATTGCTGCTTTTTCTTCGCCGACGACGTCCATTTTACTGGTCACCTGGTAATTCCCTTTCTTCGTCGCTTGTATAGCCGCACCAATATAGCAACTGAATCGTTTCTTGGCTCCTCACGCTTATTGAAGTTTAGTTTTGATTTGCTCCAGATTACCAAACAAAATTAATTCGTTTGCCCATCATATCACGGCCCGCCATAAAAGCAAATCCAGAAGTATGTATTTGAGTAGTTTGGTTTTTGAAGTAACCAACTACACCGTTTTATTGTTGGCTCCATTGTTTTCACTAGGTAGCGCTTTTGTAATTCTTCAAATCTCCCTTTTTGCCAGAGATAACATTTCCTGGGTTCCAAATTGTTCTTTATTGACTTTGTTTTTGTCGATGCTCTCTTGAATTGTTTGAAGATGTGACTTGTGGTCTCGTAAGTTTCAGCCTGAAGTACTTTAAGACTAAGATTTCATACATATCTTGTTTGATTTCATGATCTCGCAATCTCGTTTTCCAAAGTTAACGTTATGTCGTCTTAAGTCAGTATTTCGATTGCGGTGATAATGTTGCTCCGGACTCATTTGGTAGAGTCGTGTTTGGCAGATCACTTTATCAGATTCTAATTGTGCACCTGCAGCCATAGGTTCAGTGACGATTTTATCAAATGCTTGAAAATATTTGGTTAGTGTGGTGTTTCTAACCAATTTAAAATTCAGCAACCTTTTACTAAAAGACAGCTTCGTCGCCACATAATGTTCTTTACTCACTCGGTACTTGTTTCTTCCATAACTTCAATGTCGACAACGCAACGTTCAGTAGGTAATTCACTTGATAATTTTTGGATTCGAAATGTCCACACACTGCATTTATCACCATCAGATTGTTTAATGTCCCATTTGTTTAATTTGATGCACAAACGTTTTTTTATTATTTAATGTTCGTTTATTTTCACTTTATATTATTTGCACTTTAGTTTAGCGCTCTGGGCCCATAACCTGTTAGGATTAGGGCTCCAAATAGAAACTTCGTTTTTAAGGATTTCAATAATAACTGTTTATTATCCTTTTCTTTATATTGGAAGGTGTGTTTCAGTAATATCACGTGAGACGTGTGCTCCTAAGCAAGGCTAAAGGAATACAGTAACTGTAACCATACTAGGGATTTCAGTCAAGTGCTGACGAGGGGCTTAGACCAATTAAATACAATATTTATGGTTTAGAAAGAGAAAGACCATAGTGTTGAAGCAGGACGGATTTGTTTTTGTTATATTCCAACAGTCCTGAGTCCAGGAATAAAGGTTGGTCCGGTCATACTCGACCTCTCTTTCACACTACATGATGACACTAAAACGCCAAATACCAATCAAGTTCTAGCCTAAAAAATACAAAGACAACTTACGCTGTTCATAGAAAGCGGAGATGGTACGGATGCCGTAGTTGGAGAGAGTGCAGAGGATCTCGATGATGGCCTCCTCATCAGTGCCGATCCCCGCGACGGCGTCGTGAAGTTCCTTGGCATAGAAGTGGGGGAGGGGAGTCATCAGCGCCACGATCACATTCTCTAGGTTGCCGCCGAGCTCGCTCTTCAGTTCGCTGACCAAGTCCTGGGAGAAAATAAGGAGAAATTAGGATTTAGCATATTTTGGTATTAATTCAAGCATTTATTCTAAGTACAACGGTTCATCACCATCATCATATCAGCCGAAAGACGTCCACTGTTGGACATAGGCCTCCCCCAAGCGTCGCCATAACGAGCGGTCCCGTGAGTCACGCATCCATCGGATTCTTGCGAGCCTGACCAGGTCATCGGTCCACCAGTACAACAGTTACAAAAGAGGTTTTAGTGCAAGAGTACTTATGAGGAAATTCTCTAGCCTGTTGGGCGTTGGCTATAAATAACCAACAGAGGTAACGTTGTTGACACTACAGTTGGACGAGTTTGTAAGTCAAATCAAGTACCTAGCCCACCTGCATACAGGATTACAGGCTAATCGTACTTTTCTTTTGACCTTCGTGATTTAGAACAATAGTGGACAAACGGGTTGGCTGTTTCTCATTTTAGTGTGCATTTCTTGCAATCGCATAGAGATTTTATTGAAATAAAGTAGGTAAATGAATACTAAAATACCTAGATTCAATATGAAACCGCTATGAAAGTATTCACTTTGTCAACAACTTGCCAAGAGTAGTCTCTATTTGAAATACAATTTACAACGGCCCCGTAATCATTCAATCAGAGAGACATTCACCTGCCAGTACCGACCATTCCTAACTCGGTCAACAACTACCTACAAGTCACTCACAACATTGTAAGTCGGCGCTTGCGTTTGACTAAGGGGTTTCCAGACGGCTGCAAACTAGCGGTCCAACCAAGGTCACCCTGGTTGGCGCTTGGTTTGTGTCTTTTGTTTGTGATGCGACTACATGGACGTAAAGGACGTAAACCACGCGCACAAATATTTAGAAAAAGTCACAAGTTGTATGTACACCACTGATACTAAGTACCTACAACACAGGTCACGGCAGGTCATAGCGAGCATTAGACACTAGCACATAGCTGGATGCGGGAGTAAAACCTGTCATTCGCCCGGGTGGCCCGGTGATCATGTAGCTTATAACTTCGTGGTTTTTCATCGTGCTTTACATAAAAATACTAGACACAGTTTCGGGTTTCGTATATGTATACATAGTAAAACTAATGTCGTATTAAATACAACTTTTGATTTCTGACTGTTCTTATCGAGTCGACTCAATTGTTGACACTGATATGCAGCGTACCTATGCCAAGAAAACTGAGGAAAATGGAATATTTGAACAATGAGTAATTCACTCATTGTTCGCTAGGTTGAGCTGCGCAGGCGCTGCCTAATCGCATTGGATACGGAACGACGCGCGGCGGGGCACTGCACACATAATGAGGCGATCTTTATGTCAACCGTGCATTTTAATATTGTACACCTACCTACGTGTTTAGAATAGATAGGTATGCGTATAGCTAGGATTCCTATACCGGTTTACCTAATTCAAAAGTTTTCGTGGACCGGTAGCTTTTAGTATAGGTAGGTGGTAGATATTTTAACCTTTATATAATACCGCAATTAGAGACACAATAAAAAGACAATGTGAGAGCGAACGCCGGCGTTTGCTTGGGGTTTAATGAATTTGAGAGCAGTGATGGCCGAGTGGTAACGGCCCTAACTTACAAGTTGTAGGCCGCGGGTTCAAACCCAGCCAGGCGCATTACTTTGTTTAATTTATTTCATCACCGCTGCCCCCAGAACGGTGAAGGAAAACATCATGAGGAAACCGACATGTCCTAGAACCAAAAATTCGAAGACATGTTACATCCACCAATCCGCACTGGGCCCGCGTGGTGGATTACGGCCCATTCCCTCTCCCAGAGAGGAGGTCTGAGTCCCAACAGTGGGAACATTATAAGGCCGACTATGATATGCTATTAAAGAATTAAGTTGTAAAATATTGAGTAGAACCACAAAATAAGTAACAGTAGATACCTACAAGGTAGTACAACTTTGAATTGAAGTAGTGATGGGCGTTAAACGTACCTAAATAGAATCTGTAATAATATTTTCCCTGTTTCATATAAGTAGATACCTATTTAATTATGTAGTAATAATTAGCAAAGCTAGCGTTTAAAAAAAATATCATTATAAGCATGTATGTAATTAATCAAGACAGATAGTCATATGCTACTAACGTTATTTATAACTTCAGTGTTAGGACGGTTGTTACGTTTTCACTACTAAACGCCTGAACTGATTTTGATGAAATTCCGATTCGAGAAGTTTTAAACAAATGAGGAACGCTATGGTCGCTTCGAAAAACTAGGTATCTATGGAATTATTAGCAAAACGGTTCCATAAACTTGATCAAGATGGTGAAGCTAATAAGTATTGGAAAATACGAAATCTAACCAAGTAAATATGTATTTTTTTGGGTTCATCATCACAACTCCAACTCTAGTGAGTGAGAGGGGGGAACGTGAGGGAGTGTCAGAATTTTATAGACTAAAACCCACTCTATGTGCCTTCAGATGCCCTTTGCGTACGTAAAAAAAGCACAGTATCGACATTTTACCATTATTTCATTTATCACAGGTTTTTATGTGCAAAATAGATACCTACAAAAACTGCGTTAAGGCAAAACAGACCAACCCATATAGGTACACAACCTGCTAAAAATATAAATAGCATAATATAATGTAACATGTGGCCATACATAACGTGTGATTAGATTGTAAACGCAAACAAGAATGTAGATAGCAGATATTAACATCATTCATGTTGTAAATCGTTTATCTTTGGAGCAATTTAGACACATTTGTATCTCATCTGTTAGAAAACACATCTGTAAGACATAGATAGATACCTATTGCAGCAATTAAGCATATGCGTACCCAAGGTTTCACACCCAGTCACATTATGGTTTAAACCTGAATTCAGGCTAATAAGTCCTCGGAAAGATGGAGCTTTGATTGATGAGCATAAGAATAAAATCATCAATGATCTTTTCCAAAACCCGTCAGGTTTTGCCAGAACCGTCGTAGTACCTGTATAGTATAATATAATATGGATGGGAATCCATATTTCAATAATAATAGGCAACTAAATATTTAGGAAATAGCATTTTTAAATTCTTGCACCTTTTTTGCCCCAAGCTTAAGAAAATGGTGGGTATGTTCTAAGAAGATGGTAAAAAAAATGCAAAATTCATAATAATATAATTATCATCTATATCAATATTTTGCGAATAAGTACATTCTTTGATTTGATTTGAAAGTAATCAATGAGAAAATACTCCAAAAAACAACGTTAACACAACAGTATCATTGTTAAATGATTCACAGCATCCGTGAAACAAGAAAAAAACATACATTGCTCTAATGTCAATGCAATAAGAATCATGATCATGAATCAACGATGACTAACAACGGAAGACTGACTGGCTGGCAAGGCCAAGTACTGTTGAACCATTTACAAGACTACAAGGTTCTGTAAGAGGCCTAAAACTCAAAATAATAATCGTAATTAAGATAATTAGCAATGACGTAACTGTAGCTGTAGGTACCTACGTGGGATTATGTTTACCAGTTTTACAACTTGTTTTCTAGGTGCATCTGAATATTTTTAATGGCGCCAAGATAGTGGGGAATAATAAGCGATTGTAATATAATGGCTTCTTTTTATCGTGTCTCACGAAGGAATTATCGTTTTTAATTAAGTATATGAAATGTCTCTTTTTGTAACGAAAGAGATATTGACTGCTACTTATAGGTACCTATTAAGTTTAGCCTACAGATTTACTCGCTTGAAGTGCATAAACTACCTATCACATGAGACTGATGAGAGCGTAATACCAAGACAAAAAAAAACATCATATGCCGTAAATCGACATATGTATCTTAGAAATCCGTAGATACAAGGAAAAAAATATTAATAATATTAAAGTATGGATAGTTTTCAACTCGATAACCAGAATCCGTGAACGATTCCGATGACACATCAGAACTTATCTTCGTTGTAACATTACTAAACAGAGCAGAAAGGTCATTCTAAATGATGATTACAATTAGTCACTACCTACCTAATTGTACATAAACTTCAGGAAAAAATACAGAATCTCTTCATGTAAACACTTGTACCAAGACAGGTACTAGAAAAGATAATTGTACGTCAAGGTTGAATTTTGAAAGCTTTTCACATAAGTAGGGGGAAGTGGGGCAGATTCATACAAGGGGCACCTTCATACACTAGAAATATCTGTTGTTAGGCGCACATCAATTGAACGACTTATACGTGTATGCGTAGCTTATATAAATGTGTGTTGGCTCATGGAGTTTGACAGCAGTCGGTGTGAAAAGCGCTACGGGGTGGCATGGAAAGTGATTCGGCCACGCCTAATTAATTTTGTAAACTCACTTTGTACATCTTTTTATTGATAAAAGCCGTTTTCTAGATTAATCAGCACTATTTTATTTAAAAGATAATAGGGTCAAGTTCGTGATTTGATATGTGAATAATTATATATATGATTGGTTTTTTTTTAGGAATATTTTTATTTCATTATCTTATGATGGGGTAGGTTCATACAGCAACAAGCGGGGTACATTCATACTGTATAAATGTACTGTCTATATGAATGATTATTGGTACTGCTACTAAAGAGATTTTTGAGTACTGATATGACTGATCAGAAAGACTATTAGGTTAACTAAGTTCGTTCAGTGCCATAAAAAGACAAACTACCTACATTTATGTTATTCTCTTTTTTACTTAGTATTATTTGACTATCACTCTAATAATATGTGCCCATAGTTTATAATTGCTTTTATTTTCAAAAACGTTGTATTTTGACATTTTAATTTTGATAAATAATTAAACATTTCACGCTCCATTTATTGTACTTTTTCATATGTATGAATCTGCCCCATAGCCTGTATGAAAGTGCCCCGCATGTGGGGTACATTCATACATTTTTAATTTTTTGTTTTATCTTTTATAGAAAACCGCACAAGTGTATTTACTACAATCACATATTTTTAATATAAAGTCAGATAGTAAGACTATTAGTTTTTGATGAATCGATACAGATATTGATACCAGAGAAAATTCTATATGACAAAATATAAAAACTGTATGAGGCTGCCCCACCTTCCCCTAATCGTGTTCGATAATGTTTACAATGTAACACAGGATGATAAGCTCCAACCTATCACAATTTAGGCCAATCAAAGCAATTAAAGATGGTGGTTCAAAACGGCTCTTTATAACGTCTTTTTTTTCGCACGATTATTGTAAACACCGATTGATGGTCCACTTACTATCTACTAGAAATAAAACACCTAAGTATAGACGATGATATCTAATGTTACGGTCCATTAGGATCGTGAATTGTAGAGGTCAGATTTTAATCTTAACACTGACATTAAATTCAACCGAGAACAACTGGAGGCCAACGCAAAAGGAAGGGTTACAATGACGAAGAGGATAAGAGAGCCTGATTGCATTGCCGATCTAGCAGATGAAAACGCAACTCATCCTAGTTCGATCCTAGATCAGGGAAAAGTAATTAAAGCAGGTATTAAATTTCTGTATCAGCAAGAAGTCAGGACTTCAAGCTTCAACGGTAGGCTCGCTATCTAGGTACTTCTAATATTATAAAGAGGTAAAGTTTTTTTTTTGTTTGTAGGAGGTAATCTCTGAAAGTACTGATCCAAATGCTAAAATTTTTTCACCGATTGGAAGCTGATTTACTCCTGAGTGACATAGGCTATATTTTATGTACGCGGTCGACGCTGCGGGGAAAAGCTAGTCAATAATAAATTAAAAAAATATATATACGGGTAGACAGCCCCGCCCCATACACTAACACACAATAAAACCTGCAAAATAACTGGTGAAACTTCAGCTTACCTTGCCGTAGTTGGTCTTGAAGGTTTCGGCGATCTCCAGGCGCTGGACGATGCCGCGTCTGCAGAGGACGTCGATGATAGCCTTCTCATCTGTGCCGATTCCCTTCATCGCCTTGCGGAGGGTCTCGGCATCCGCAGCGGCGTCGAAGGGCTCCGCTGGGTACACCGTGGGGGTGCACTGTGTGGTAAAAAGAAACATTAGGTCTATTGTCATAAAACTAATTGGAATCGGTCATCTAAAAAGGCTAAAGGTTTTCGCAAACAGCAGTAGATAATATACGGTGAATAGGCAAAGAAATATCTTTTGGATTTAGGTTTGCTGAAATCCTGAAGATTTGGGCGACTATTTTATATATTCTTCTAACTTTCGACAAGAAGTTGTCTACAGCAATATCGTACTTTAGTGAATGAAAGGGAACATAGGTAAGTTTAGGGCGTGGGGGTGCTAAAGTCCTGAAGATATTTCATAAGGCTTCATAATCGAAGGATTTTGAAGGTCCAGCAAACGTGCTGCATCCTATTTAGTGACAGGACATGCAGTGATGTGCATTAAGGATAGTACCTAAATAATAACTAAGTACATAGTAAATATGGTCATTAACTACTAAATAAGGCATACTACGGGTTAAAATATTAGATCATTGTTTAACCAGAAGCCAAAACAAAACAAGCCACGATTTATTACAGCATCTTTGAATAGCAAGGCAGCTATTCAAATTCAATATAAGAACACACATCATAAGTGTTTGGCTAGCCTATTCAAATTCATAGTATTCATTGATGAGTAATAGGCAAACTTGAAACTTAGCTTCGTTTTAATGATGACGTTATGAACATAGGATATTAATGTTGCTTTTTTTGCTCCACATTAAGGCAAAGCAGACAGATTATTTTAATATAGTGCTTCATTTATCCACCGCCTATAAATTAACATTGTACCGCTAAACGGGGACGCGCATTACGTCATTTTGTACATATCTGCATGTCTATGGAGATTTCCTCCCCGCAGTCAACTTGTCTGGCCTTGGAAACGTTTGGCTTAGTCATGGGGCGGAAAGGGAGCGATTTGGTCCACTCCCCTAACGATAAAGGTTCCTTGTGCTTTATAGCTATCTATATAGATAGGTACCTACATAATGGATTAGTTTGTTGGTTTTTAGGGGAAGGAGAAGGTCACATTGCATTGTGCCTAGCAACTGTTACTAAGTGCCTGCTAACTTTTTCTTCTTTTACCTTATAAATCACTTCAAATTAGTGTTAATTGTATGGATATCATCGCCAATTACAATGTTTTTTTGCACCTTGTGCCTATCGGCAACCTCGCGCTGAAAGGATGACATCATCCCGTGAGAAATCTATAGAATTATAGTCATGTATAGTTAAGTAGGTGGATAGCTTACCTTGTAGGGGTAGTACTGTTGTCCACTCATGTTGATAGATTCCTGAAGCATAGAAAATAATGTTACAAACAGTCGCTTTCACGTATGCGCTAAAAATAAAACTCAATTGCTATCAACGCGGACCGGCTTTTAGCTATCAAACATCGGCATGCCACCGCCTGCCGGCAAATATCGACCTACACTTGGAATACTGCAGCAAATATTAATTTATACACACTAAACTGTTACAACAAAGCTTGCTAGCACATTTTCAAAGCATAAAACAAGGTAAATGCTATAAAATTGTACGTACTTTAGTCAGCGACACGACACACCCAAATCACTACAGACCGAATTCCGAAATACGCTCGACTCGAATGAAACGCGGTGAGGTCGGTCGAAGCCGTTTTTGTTCGTCGCCCTCTCGCCTCTCGCTCCGTTCAGAGATTACAAACCTTTTCTCGGTTCACTGCAGTTTTATTAGGTACTTAGATACCTATACTTTTTGAATGCAAAAAACAGATAAGATGTTTTTTTTTCCACGACTTGAATCATGTTGTTGCAAAACAAATTAAAAGATATCCCGTATCTATCTGTAAAGCGTAAACACATTCCAATATATAAGTATTACTGATTTGGCTTAAGTATTAAAAATATTTATCAGAAGACAAATCCAATAAGTGATTAATCTCAATTTTTCATGATAAGCCTGCATACCTACTTAGAACAGATATATTTTTATCAAAGATTAAGTACTTTTCCCATAGTCGTCTTTTAGGTGTTTATAAGTTGGTACGTAGGTATACCTACCAGACACATAACGGACTTTAGAAATGGGATATTCTCGCTAAATTGGTATGATAAAATCTTGAATTCGATTTTACACTGATTTCATCAAAAGTAATCTGCGGCAGATAGCTAAACCTGTATTTCACTCAGATCCTCATCATCTTGGATCTCATCTCATCGGCATGCCTGTATCAAATCTGATCGCCTATTTAGTCAAAGAAGTCTTTTAAGATTTCAGTTAAAAATGAATATGATAAAGAACCCCATTCTTCGAACCCCTGGTCCACGTATTATTCGCCAGCCGATGACATCACCGCCGGCGGGCGGCCGTCGCGCCGCCACCGCTGCGTTACCGGCAACGCGGTCCCGCAGAGCCTCTAGCCACTAGCCACACAGATATCTAACCGCAGCAATGCCTTGCTTTCCAACAACTGTAAACCTTCATTATATTCCTATCAAACAATTGAAAACTGCTCTAAATTACTCTTATTTTGTTTCCTCATCTTGCTTACTAATATTAGTGGCATTTTCGTCGTTGGAAAGTATGTGCCTTGCTGATGCCGCCAGATTTGTTGTTATGCATTATATTGTTATGTAGGCGGCAACGTGCATAGGTTAGTGATCCCATTTTACTGTCTGGGCGCGCTGCCTGATTCTTTGAAGTGAAAGTTATCCCCAGAGGTGCAATCTGACAACTATTTAGTTAAAAGCCTACTCGGTTGGTTAGTTGTCTATGAATATATTATCTTTATTTTCTTTATCATTCAACCTTTAACAAGACCTAGCAAAGCTTGCAGGTATTTACAGCCTGTTAAAATTTTGCGTTTACCTCGCTACTGGCTATCTGGGTTTTGTCGTGTATGGTGGATAGGCTTCACTGAATAGGAAGCCAAATGATGTTTTCCTGCAGAAAACCAAACAAAATAAATTTAATAACTCTATTTACATGTTAATTATGTTTCATAAAATACAAAAGGATAAAGCTAAATATAAACATTATCCACCTAATTAAATAAGCCGGAAAATTTATTTTTTCATACCTACTATTCAGAATACTGTATTCTTTATTTCTATTTTAGTTTTCCTCTATGTTGACAGGATAAATTGTCTTCTAACATCTGTAAGTACCTATTAACCTATCATGTCTATACTTACATAGCGTTTAAAAATCTGTCAAATAATAAATATTTACCTTCAGACGTAGATAAATACCGAATAACAGACAAACAAAAATAACACCGGACTTATTATAGACCCTTGTGGCATTCCTATAACAAGTGCACACTACAAATTGTGCATCATCTGCTAATTCCATACCAACATCTATATTCTAACCGTCGGTTTCCGGAATCACTCTAGCATCAGGTTGATCAGTCATACGTATACACTGACTCAATAGTTAAATTGATATATTATGAGACATAACAAATCTACGTCATCAAGTTAAGCATTCTGTTGGTGCCGTGTCGTCACAATCTTAATCACAATCATTAGATCATCAGGCAGTAGTAGGTACTCTCTGATTCATATAAACGTTATCTCGTAATTCGTAAGTAGGATAAAGTATTCATTCAGTTACATTGTTAGTTGAAGGGCAGACAGAGTAAATAATTCAAGTTTTACGTTTGTTTGTGTTATGAGAATTAAAATAAACTGGTTTTTTTGTTATTTTATTAACCTTACGTGTTCGTTTGGAAGTTCGATCTTATCTACATACTTCTATGTAGAAGATTATACAAGTACAATTGTACATAGCTGGCTAGAATGGATATGCCTTACCTCGTCCATATGTACATTTCGATACTTATACATTCCTTCCTCTTGTTCTTTTTGCGTTTCCACTTTAATGGCATTGGTGGTGTTGTTCAGATCATCAGAAGCGCAAGTGCATTCAGGGCACTCCACTTGCTCATGGGTTAGATGTCTTGCTTTCTTGGGGTGCAAAATCATCAAATTACTGTCAGACTTTCACTGACTAAAACTTATCCGTGTTTTTACAGTTGCCTTTTGTGTTCAAGGCTCGTGGTGACTCGAACTACCCCGTAATCAAGACTTAGCAATGTAGCTTGAGTTGTCAAGCTTACCTCATCGTGTATACGGCTGCTGCGATATTATACATTTCAGTACCTATTTTTACTTTTTCCTGTTTGTTCTTCTTACTTAGCGACGGTTACTATTTTAGCCGCATCGATGTTGTTCATGAGACCAACAGACATGTAAGTGTACCTACGGACATTTAGGACACTCATCAGAAAATAATTCACCTTTTTTATCTTTTTGTCTGCGAGTTCAAATAAACTTATTGTTATTTATTAGCATCAACGGCGGGTTTGGAATATCTTATCAGCTATTTTTAATGTTCAGTCTGTAGATAATTATGTAGTTGTCAAGAGTGGTCAAGCAAGAATAAAAGAACTAAGAACTACAAAATTGTTCTTAGTTTTTTTTTTCGTACTGATGGAATCAGTAACGTCTTTAGTTCTCAGAAAACACAGCATTCGGTGTTTGATGGATCGGAAATCCCCCATCCCCATTTTTGTGTGAAGTTGTGTTTACTTACATTGCCGACTTGAATATAAAATTAAAGGAGCAGGCCGCTCAGCTGCCTCCTTCTGAATCCAATATCCAACCGAGCTGGAAGGCCTATCCTATTCGGAAAACTCGGCGCTGGGGAGGCTCTACGACGCTATACATCCCTTAACTCCACCTTGATTCAGAAGAAGGCCACCGAACGAAATAACCTCGACGCCTAACAACCTTCAACATTTAGTGCAGGTGATTGTTAGGAAGCGCAAGAGCTCAGAGTGTAGACTCCTGAACTTCCACCGAGTGATATCGTGCTGTCATAGCGTGTTGCCGTGCACAGCGAGGCTCAAGGGAAACCGCTTTACAGTTTCCTTGGGGTAAAGCCCTAACAGGCGTTGCACAGAAGAGTTTCGAAGTAGTTTACTTAGTACTTTTAAGAGGAAGGTAATGGGGCGCCTTCCATGTGCTAATGGTTATAGTCGGGGAAGTTTTAGTGAGGTAAGAATTCTACACTCTCTGGCCATTCCATCACAGTCCAGGTGTCTTATCAAGGCTTCCCCCTAAATCCAAAATGAAGAGGTATAATAAGTACGTAAGTACTCATGGATTCCATAGCATTTTTATCAAAAATAATACATATCAATGAGAGAACTCGGCCTAGACTAAGCTTAACACAGTGTCTTAATTCTAATGAACAACATGGTAAACAATGTTGACACTATCGCAGCATATTTTCTTCGAAAGCCAACCGGCACGTGATTATCGCGTAATTAGAAAGCTGGCGCGACAGTGTTCTTGAAAGTTTCAGTCTACATTAGCATTCTGTCATCCTCGGTAAACATATGCAAATATTGTAACACACTGACTAGGTAAGTATGAACTCATTAGAGATGAGTCTAAAAACTGGGACCGTCCATGATGTACTAAAATATTTTTCGTGAGAGCGAGAAAGAGGGGTGGAGCAATACACCGTAAATAATTCCATCTTTTGGGGATTTGTTTTTAGAATTCCATGAACCTCTTGCGGCAATATATTTTTCCAAGATCAGAGGCGGTTTTCGACAGCAGCATTATGGATTCTAGTAGGGACTTTGGTAACAGGTTCAAGTGTGATTTGTGCTACTGGTGTAGCTACCGCAGGGCTGGGCGGGCCAGTGCCCCGGGGCCCCAAGCTCGCGAGGCCCAAAACCTCATTAGCACCTTCGAAATCTAAATAAAATAGAAATTCAAAATCTCACTACACACAAAATTCTAACCAAGACATTTTAGTCAGTAAAAATCTTATAAGTACTCTCTCCTCGTCCACTCCATCCAAAACAAGAAGAAGTGATTTGAAGACTTCTCATGTAAAAATAAGAGGCCCCTGATTTTTTTTTTTATTTAGGGCCGTTGATCACAAACGTTATGACAGAAACAATACCCTTCCCACTGTTCCTAGATGGAGGATATTCATGAGTTGGTTTTCCCTACGTGTTGTAATATGGAATACCTATAAAGCCTTTGGTATGAATGCGAAGTGGTTTTAAATCATTATTACGGTGGTCATACGCGGAAAACCGTTGACCTGTTAATTTGTACTTTACCTATTCCTACTAAGAATTGATGTGTGGACATAAAAATGGGGTCATAGGACGGGTCATACACAATAGTCATTAATTTAATGGAAGTATCGCGTGGAGTTATTGTGAGTTGTGCAGCATGCAAGAATATTGGTACCTATTAAATTTTTTCCATGTTCTAGTCGAACGATATAGGAAACAACTTTAATAGCGACTAATACTGTATAGTTAGATCATTAATGTAGCCGTAATTGCTATACTACAATCGGCACGTCAATCGATGAGTCCACAATGGTGACCCATAATTCCATGGCTATTTATCGATTAGACTTCGTTCGCCAATCCTTTTATTGGTGATGTTATGTCGATAAATTATGTCAATCGGATAATTATTGTCCTGTCTTTTGTGTGCCGTTGACCTATTTAACGAAGAAAGGTCAGGGGGAATGAATGTCAGTTATTAATAGATCGGTCTATAAGTTGGTCCTACCCGCACTGCCTTGCGGGACTCCAGTATTAATTTAGTCCCTAGTGATTTCTACTTTATATACCGGTGGCATAGCTCATTTTTCTCGGGTGGGTATTTTTCGCCAGATATCAGCCTAGGTGCCACTGTGTATATATTCTTCAATACGTACCGGCACGGTTTTACACTTTAGATTTCGATCTAAAATCCACCTTCCCGTAGAGCTACCGCAAAGTTGTTTGGTACCTACCCACTAGTTTGCTCCTATGTACAGTATTAGTTATTTTCACCCAAGCTTATAGGTAGGTACTATCGCGGCCATTCCTAGAAAATTTTCGCTTGAGTCCTGCGGCGCGGCGCCAAACCAAACCCTTTGAAGTGTCTTTGATGGTACATGTTTTTTTTTTAATATTAACCTTTCATTCGTGGAAGACAATTCCAACTTAGGACAAATGTTTGCGTGATAAGCACTATCATTATTTGTTCTGTATCTGGGGGTAATTCATCTACCTACACTAAAATCTTTTATAAAGATGTAAAGTTTATTTTTTGTTTGTAGGAGATAGAAAAGGTGCGCGAACGCCGGCGTTCGCTTGGGGTTTAATGAATTAATTGTTGATAGGTTCGCGCTTGACCGCTAACTTATCTGATGGAAAGCGACGACGCGGAAGGCTAGAAGAATTATATTCACTCTTGACTTAAAGAGACTCCGGCAAGAAACAGTCCTTAGCTGTACGCACAATGTGTTCCCAAAACGATTTGTGCGTGTAGGTGGAATGTCCACCATTTATTTATTTATTTATTTATTTATTTATTTATTTAATTAAATAGAACGGCCGAAGCCAATTACACTATTTAAACTTATACCTAATTCTTTAACTCAGTCATGCATTCTTCTCACAAAAATTCAAACATTCTAACATTATCACCTTCCATTCATCTGCAAACATATCAAAACCTGTGTTTGAGTTCAGGAGAGCGTTAATGGCGGCTACTGTCCGCGGAATAGGCGACTTGGAATGTGCAATAGTACGGGAAGTTGGAACAGCCAGTAAGCGATGTTTTCTGCCACGACAATAATTGTCTGGGACGAACAGATTGAATATTTCATTGTGCAGGCCGGGATCATCAATAATACCCCTAAGAATTTTAAATACAACTGTCATCTGATCGCGCGACCGTCTTACTTCTAGGGAGTTGAAATTTAAGCAACCCAACAAGAATTTCGTGGGATACAAATAGGGATAGAACCCGTACAAGTGCTTGTAAAGGAACCTAAGGAATGCTTTTTGTACTTTCTCTAAAGCTAATACGTACTGCTTTTCATACGGATTCCATACGCACGCACTAGACTCAAGCTTGCTACGGACCAACGCGCAAAAAACAAGCTTGATAACGTGGGAGTTCTAGAAGTCACGACAATTCCTTAAAACAAAACCAAGGCGCCTGAAGGACTCCTTAGCAGTAGATGTGATGTGGTCGTGAAAAGTGAGCTTGCGGTCGAATATGACTCCCAGGTCTTTCATGGAATCAGTTCTTGTAATTATGTCACCATTCAGTTTGTATAGAAAGTTGACTGGGTGCCGCATTCGACCGAAAGACATCACGTGGCATTTGGATTTATTAAATTCCATTTTATTTTCTAAACTCCACTTATAAACTGAATCAATGTCTGATTGCAGGGCTTGGCAATCGAGCTCAGATTTTATTTCATAAAATAGTTTTAAGTCATCAGCATATAAAAGGGATCTGACATTCGCAACCACATCAGGGAGGTCATTAATCATCAGGATGAAAAGGAGAGGGCCGACTACCGAACCTTGACTCACACCCGAGCGAGTGTGGTATGGGAGTGACTCGTACAAACCTAATCTGACAAATTGTTGTCGGTCCCGCAAATAGTCTGCAAGAAGTCGTAGAAGCCCTGGAGCTACACCTATCGCGCTGAGCTTTGATAGCAAGACGTCATTGTTTACTCTGTCGAACGCCTTTTGGAAATCAAAGTAAACAACGTCTACCTGGCGTTTGCGATCAAGACTAGTAGAGATGTAATTAACTAGTGTAAGTAGGTTAGTATTGACGGATCTCTTTTCTCGAAACCCATGCTGCTCATTGCAAAGGTATTGTGTCACTTGTTTGTAAATTCCTTGGTGTAGGACATTCTCGAACACTTTCGCGGGAGAGCATAGTATCGCTATTGGACGATATTCATCGACAGAAGATTTATTTGAAGATTTCGGTATGGGAATCACACGTGAAATCTTCCATGGTGGTGGATAGATTCCGGATTTTAAAGCTAAATTAAAAATGTGATTTAGGGGCCGAATGAGAAATTCCTCTCCCTCTTTTAAGAACCAAGGAGGAATCTTGTCAGGACCAATTGAACTGTCGGATTTTAGTTTTTTTATTCCGGTACTTATATCACTTTCGGCAAAGCTTAGAATGTTAATGTAATTACTAATATTACTGTTGCTTGGATTGGCTATATTCCCGAGGTCTAACTTTGGTACTTCAGTTTGGAAGACGCTCGCGAAATATTCTGCGAACGCCTCGGCAGCTGCTACGCCACTGTGCATTTCACCTTTGTGGGTAACGCAAGGTTCAAAACCACCTTTTGATCTAAGGTTCGAGATATGCTGCCAGAACTCTTTAGGGTTTTTCCTAATGTTCCCTTCGATACGCCTAATGTAGGTATTATAAGCAGTCGATATACGAGACTTTAGACTAGACCTGCAGTCAGAGAATTGCTTATATATTAGTTCACATTTACTCTTTTTCCAGGCAGAATGTAATTTAACTTTCTTCCGGATGTCCTGAATAATATCCGACGTAAACCAGATAGGATATCTTCTAGTTATCTTTCTATTTCGGAGTTTTTTAGGGATACAAGCGTCAAATAAGCTGTAAACAATATCATAGAAAGCCTGAGTGCTAGTGCAAACGTCGTTCGATGATACAACTGCATCCCAAGACACCTTAGAAAGCAGTTCGTAAAGCAGATTGCGATTACATTTTTTGAAATTCCAGTCCCTACGGCGGTCCACATTACTGGGTTCAAGCCTTTCACTTTCATCGGATGACTGTAGCTTTACTTGGATGTCCAACGGTGGATGGTACGCATCAGGGGGCACTAAACCTTCGACTTCTGTTACAGAAACGCCGTGTAGGCTTGCACTCTCTTGAACCAAAACAACATCTAACATTCCCCCATGCATGTTCTCAACAATGTTTCTTTCACACATATTAGAAAATGCTACAAAATAACAATAATAATTACGAACATTCAAGGAAGCACTGTTTAAGTTTAAATCACCTAAAATGATAACTGTGGCGCATCGCTGTACGTCTTGGTGGTCCGATGATGGAACGGGCTAGGCGGAATTAGGTTATGCAATTTCGACGCACACTCCCCGAAATGCAACCGGTAGAAAACCGACATGCTAGTAAAACTTGTTATGATATGTGGAAAAATTTAAAATTACCAATCCAATCATTAGCTGCACGCTGGTCAAGTCTTCCGGAAAACCAATATGCCTACCTACTATCACCAGGAAATCCAATAATCCGCGGATCCCGCGGGATTTGGATTATTTAAATATTTTATTATTATTTTTTATTTATTTGGTTATTTCTTGGAATATATATGTATAGCTGGTAATAACATCGCATTGGCGTTAGCTGTAATGGTGTTATTTACATAATTTTAAATAGGTAAATAAATATTTTTTTTGTTTTAAGTAGTAAGTACCTACTAATACATAAAAACCTGATCCGTTCCCTGGTTGAGGCCATGGTCTGGAGCGAAAAGGAACGGGAGGCGGTCGCCTCTTTCTTCGAAGACAAATGTGTTCCTTTATTTACTTACAAACAATCCCGCAACCCTTCCGCTAGTGCAGCGTGGATTTTCTGAACAGGAAACCCGTGGTCTTAGAACGCAAAGGGCAACTAAAGGACACAGGTGTGGTTTTACTCAGTAAAAGTCTGACAAACCTTTCCACTCCATCCAGGGCGGGAGAAGTCATTGGATGATTTCCCACATTAAAAAAAAAACACTAGTGACAAGACAAGGCAAAAAATACCATTAATTTCGCAAGTGAGGACATAAGAATAGGACACTAATATGTTCACGAATGATTGCATTAAATTAGGTGGTTATCACACTGCTACGAACCCCGCAGCGTAGTGCGTGAGTGCGTGTCTTAATTAACGTTGCTTGTAAGTATCTCCGTTTGTATAGAAAACACGCACAGTCCAACACACTGAAACTGAATCCACGCGCGTTCATGCAGATCACGCACCTAGTCATAATTCATGCAGATCAGTCTACATACGGAGAAACACGCACTCACGCGCGTGGGTGCGGGGCGACACGTTCGGTACCTATGCCACACTGAGTCTCGTAGTACCGTGCGTGATTTTGTATGAAATGAGTGCGTGTCTGCGTGAATTTACAAGACGCACCTGCGCGCGTGAGTGTGTAAAAAACCCACACGATGATGCAGATCTGCACTCTCGCGAGTACGTGCGTAGGAGCGTTTTCACGCGCTACGCTGCGTGGTGCGTGGCAGTGTGATAGCCGCCTTAAGTCAATAAGTTCAGACGTGAATGTCAGACGTCGGACGTCGCGAAGTCAAAGACGAAGCCAGATAAAAAGTAACTCATGTCCTTACAAGCTTATTCTGTGCCGAAATTTCATCAAAATCGTTTCAGTAGTTTAATCGTGAAAGTAGGTACCGCGAGTTTCACATTTTGTTATTAGTATTTTTTTAGGGTTCCGTAGTCAACTAGGAACCCTTATAGTTTCGCCATGTCTGTCTGTCTGTCCGTCCTCGCTTAATCTCTGTGACCGTTGGCACTAGAAAGCTGAAATTTGGTACCAATATGTATATTAATCACGCCGACAAAGTGGTGAAATAAAAAATGGAAAAAAATGTTTTATTAGGGTAGCCCCCTTATACATATGTAAAGTGGGAAGTTATTTTTTTTTAAATTTCAACCCTAACGTGTGATATATTGTTGGATAGGTATTTAAAAATGAATAGGGGTTTACTAAAATAATTTTTTGATAATGTCAATAATTTCGGAAATAATCGCTCCAAAAGTAAAAAACAATGTGCCCCCCTCCCTCTAACTTTTGAACCATAGGTAAGTTTAGAAAATATGAAAAAAATTTGAAAAGTAGAACTTTATAAGGACTTTCTAGGAAAATTATTTTGAACTTGATGGAAAGAACAGTTTTTGTACAAAAAAGACAAAAAGGTTGTACAAAATAATTTCTGGACTAAGTTTGTAGTATCGTATATGCAATCATTTTTTAAACTCATTAGTGGGTACACTTATTGTGACGGACGGGAAACTACGGAACCCTACACTGAGCGTGGCCCGACACGCTCTTGGCCGGTTTTTTGTTTTAGATGGGAAAATCATCTAATGACATCTTCCGCTCTTGGGCGCAGCGGGATGGGTGTGTCAGACTTTGACTGACTTAAAACCCACTCGTTCCTTTGTTGCCTTTCATACCAGGGCAGAGTCTTCCTTTCAGAAACAGACCCTTAACCCCAGTAGGCTTCGACCTTGCTGGGCTCCTACGGTTTGCTGACATCTTGAGGTGTGCGTGGAATAATATGCGCCGTCGATGAGTTAAATTGGGCTCGGTCCGGTCGGTTGGACGGCGAGCTACCCACTGCTCGCCGTCCGCAAGCCCACGCCTACGGTGGCCAGAAATCGGAATCAGGATCCCGGCGGCTGGGGTATGAGTACAGACATACCGTTGTCGGCAATATTGCCGTGAAGTTGGAATATTGGTGTCAATATTGCCCGAAGTATGAACATTATATATGTAAACGTATGTACAGTATGAAAACGGCACATCTCTTAGAAAGAAACGGCTCATCATAATAGAATGGATTTATGAATGGTCAATACAATCAATCTTTTTGTGGTTTCTTTTGAGCTGGTAGGGTCATCCTTTGTTTTCGTTCTATGTAGAAGTGATCCAGAACACTGTTCGGCATAATAATATATCAGAAAATGAAAATATTGATCCCTAGTTATCCCGGTTTAGGTACTGTGGTACTGTAGATGGAGACATTTAGAAATATGCCACTTTTGTATTTTTATAGTTGTATTATAGTTGATTTTAGGTAAGTGTTAGTCATAAGATAATTGATTTGTTCCTATTGTTAAAATATTGTATTGGGTTCAACCTGTAAAGATGGTGTGTTTTTAAGAAATAAATAAATAAATTGTGTCGTATTATGTTCCCCTGTGACAACGAATAGGAACGGTGTTGGTACTTTTTCCATCACCTTTGTCATGAATAGTGACAGTCTGTAGCGCACGGAAAAAACTATGACGCACGTGCTCCTCGAGTACAGAATCGACAGGGAAATAAAAACACGCAGCTTGGGAGCGCCGAACTCACTCAGGCGCAATGAGCAAACTGAAAGGAGTTGACTGTTTTTGGAGAGATGTGGGCTGGTTGGAATGAAGGTCGTACAATAGTCCACCAAGGACTAAGTGCGGAAACCACACCATAAAGAATAGAAGTCGTGGTAACGAACTGGGAAATCTGTTCCCAGTTCGTTACAACCACTTTAAATAAACTAATAAATATAATAAAGAGGGAGTTTGTTTTTTTGTTTGTAGGCGGTAATCTCTGGAAGTACTGGTCCGATTATTAAATTTTTTTCACCGATAGAAAGCTGCTTTATTCCTTTTTATGCGAAGCTACGGGCAAAAGCTTATATTCTTTCTACGCCACTTGAACAGTAAATTGACAAATCCGAGTCTGACCTCTTCAAATTTTGAGTCACTGGTCTGTTGCTATCAGTGTTTATCAGGCACTTTTTATACACCCCTACTTTTTAATTAGTACACAAAAAAATGGGGCTGTATCTGTATCCGTTACTGATCATATTTTTGTATTCAAAAGTAAGAAAAAACCGAAATCCTAAAATTGACCACGAAAAGGTAAATTCATCATAGATTCAATCATACATAACAATTGCTAGTAGAAAATACTGCGGGCAGTGTTTTTCCATTTTAATCGTCATTTATTCATTCATAATCAATAGCCTGCACAATATTTCCATAAATTGAGAGACATTTTGGGATAAACACAAACGCTAATAACTTTGCTGTTTATGAATATTATTTATTGAGACTTTACTTAAATAACAAGGGCTTTTCTAATAAGCCCTTTGAATATTTGTACTAATTAAAAATTAGTTGGTATAACGCTCTCGGAAACTCAATAAATATAAGCTGTTAGTCAGAGGCGTAACGCGTAACGTGGACTAATTTAAACTTGGGCGATGGTGCACCAGCAAGGCCTTTTTCTTTCATAAATTCGACAATGAGGTAGGAACTGTCACAACCCAGTGTTCGACCACAGTGGTCACGCGTGTGCCTGTTAATAATAAAAAACCCTCGCTTGCACAAGGCCCCTTTAGATGCGAGGCCGTGGGCGAGGAGCCTCTTCGCCTACGCCTAACTACGCCACTGCTGTTGGTAACACATCACCAAATAGCACAAGAAATAAGTTATTGGAATGGCTGGTTGTATAAAACATGATTTATTACAGTAATACATTTAATTGGAAATACACGGGTGGCAGGCCATCACCATTGTGACAGATACAATATATATAAATACAGTTTGTCTTTAGCACTAATCTTCCAGGAAGAAATATTGTCCTGCTCTTTTCTGTTCTATGTCCTGTAACAAAAATAATACATCTCGTTAGTTCAACAATATTTTTAGGTAGGTATGCAGCAGTATGATGTTTTTAATGTATATTGTTTATTTATTTATTTTAGCTGAACAGAGGCGGCACGTAATTGTACTTAATGTTACAAAGAATTCTCCACCATCATGCTGTTAACTTCTTTAGTCTGCAGAGCATAAAATAAGGAGGCTAACTTAGTTTTATAAAAAGGTTTTTATTTATGAGCTCTCCATTTAAACCCTATTTGAAAGCAGTGTCCAAATAGAATTTTTAACATGAGCCCATCAATTTATCCAAATCTGTTTATGAAGAAGGTGGCCAGCCTATGGTATCTTATTACGTTAATTTTTCTAAAAAACATTCAAAATTCAAATGTTTTTATTTCACATATGTCTACAAGGGCACTTATAAAGTCAGAAGCTGGTGCACGGTTCCAAATTAGTCGCTTCTTATGGAGAAGAACCATCAAGAAACTCCATAGTTACTTTTTAATTGAAGCTCCGGCACTCAGTTTTTAAAACATCCTTGGCTTGACTTGATAAAACCACTAAGAAAAATTTCAAGTACACTAACCTTCACAGAAGAGTGTTTGTTTATCCTCGGCCTGAAGTTATTGGGATCCCTTCGGAAGGTGATGCCGAGCAGCTCTAAGAATTTGTTCATGCCGTTGAGCAACGACTGCGGCGCGTGAGCCGTGGCGTTGGAAGACGGCGTGCCTTCGAACACGATGACGCGATCCGCCAAGTACGTCGCCATTATGAAATCGTGCTCTACTACGAAACCCGTACGCTTTGCGTGGAGGATGAACCTGAGGAAAAAGATCGTGCATTAGATAATGTACATTTATTTTTTAATATAATGTTCCACCACATTATGAATTACTCCTGTATCGTGGGTGCATTGGCAAACATTTAAACTCACACAATCAAGACACCCAGACTCTGTATAAATATCTGTGGGCCATACAACTTTTTTTTCCGTGTGGGAATCACACCCGCCCCACACAGCGTTAAGGTACAATTCCAAGATGTGCTGCAGATTGCAACCGCAGTTGACACTGCGGCTAGCGGCTGTAGTTGACCACTGTGCTGCCTGCGCAAGCAGTTGCTTCTATTCCAAGTGCGGCTTCATGTCGTGGCTGGTTAATGCATAGAACCAGTCTTCAGTCACTTCAGTACCATCAAAGAGAATATTCCACCTAATCAGCGCTAAGTTCATTTTTGCTTGCACTCGAACGAAAACTTTAAAGGGTTTGGTTTGGCGCCGCGCCGCAAGATTCAAGCGAAAATTTTTTTAAGTGATCAGGCAGAAATGACCGCGATGGTACCTTCGTGCGAGACAGGAACGTCCAATAATGCTAGCGATCTAATGTTTCTTTTGTTAGAAGAAGATGATGACGATTTGTGAGGATGATCAGTAACAGAGTCAAACTTTTCTTCATCATCTTTCGAAAAACATCGACATTTTTGTACGTGTCAACTGGCGTTTTGTACTGCAACCTCAGATCATCATCTACGGTTGCAGGCCGCAGAGTTGCCGCGCTCGGAATCAATTTCAAGAAATTAAAATAGAAACTTATGTCGCTTGCAGTTTGCAGTCCATCTCGAGACTTGTATCTCAACAGCCTATCGCTCAACCACTGCAACAGTCATGCCGTAAGAAAATTAGAAGCTTGTACGTCAGGTCATAATTTGTCAACAATCTTTTCGTTTACTATCTGAGATAGAGATCAATTACAAGCCAATCTTTAATAAAATAATTGAATATTCAAAAAAATAATAATAATAAGAGAAAAAAAATATTGTTACAAGTGACCACCACGCAACAACACGCACGCAATACCACATTATCATAAGTGTGTTGACCACATTATCAATTGTGGTTTGTTCCGATATGTATTTAAAAGTGTGTTTTTGGCAGGATGTCTGAGTGAAGTTCAGTGGCTGTTTTAATTATTCGCAAATTGATTCCCATTGTTAGTCATTTCGTATCTCAAGAACATGCGCAATTGGACATTATGAGAAATCATTGAAACAGGCGCAATCGCGGTAAAATGGAGCTGAGACTTTTTATTGTAGTTTTGGCTAACTTAGCAAAGTTTGCCAAGATGGTTGATTCAATACACAAGTGTTCATAAGAAGGCATACCTTAAAGGATTTAGTATTAAATCCAAAAACGTTAACAAACAAAAATGGAACAAAATGTGTAAGCCATAGTGCGCACTAGTGACTTTGTCACCATGATTTTTAACAAAAAAGTTACCGTGCTTATGAGCCCAACATGTAGTGCGCGCACTTGAAGACGTGACATTTGGGTAAAAATGGGTCATCATCAGTATTCTACCCTCATAACTTACCTTTTTATAACTTTAGCAGCAACCAAACGCTGTTCTGAGTCTAGGTAGGCAGACGGTTCGTCGATAAGGTACACGTCGGCCGGCTTGCCAAGACAAAGCACCAGGGCCACTCGCTGCAACTCACCACCAGACAGGTTCTGAACCTCCTGGTCCATAATCTCTTCTATCTTCATCGGTTTCATCACATCTGTGATGAACTGTAATGTAAAATCAGGTAGGATTATTATTTTACTGCTTTTCTTAAGATGTTTGGTACTTTAGAGGTTCTGCCTTTCTGCAAAATAATGCACGAGCACATTTCTTTGGAAGTTATGTCTGTTTCCTGATCGCTACTACTTGAAGATCTCAAAGTCAAGAGCTGATAGTTTACTTCAGGGCAAGCATGCTGTATTGACCACCACATTATTGTTTACCATCAGGTGAGATAGTGATCAAAGGTCAACTGTTACACACACAAAATTATTTGCAAGTAGCTGCAAATCTTATAATCCTTTATTTGAGTTTGATAAACTTTCTACATATGGTCTCAATTAAGTAGAAATGTGAATAAACTTATAGTCCAAGATCCCAGGGCCGCCAGACGTCACGTATTTTCTGACGAAGGAAATGTGGACGATTGAGTACTCCTAGCTTGCTTAGACGGCCAATTTTCAGGTATCAAGTAATCAAGGTACATAAAATCATTACTTCACGTAAATTCATCAAGCTGATTTTTACGTATATTTTAGGCAATACCTTTAAAATCTAGTCGTCAATACTCTGAATAGAGAATTTACGTGAAGTAAGTAATGATTTTATGTACCTTGACCACCTGATATCTGAAAATTGGCCGTCTAAACAAGCTAGCAGGTAGGCATGCGTTCTTAGTAGATACGAACAGTACTCAATCGTCCACATTTCCTTCGTCAGAAAATACGTGATGTCTGGTGGCCCTGGGATCTTACTCTATTAATTTTTAAGTGATTTTAGTAAATGATCTAAAATCAAATAGTTATCAGATTTCATTTGATGGATATGAGACGCACTGGACTTGTCGTTATGGCGACACTTGGGAGAGACCTATGTCCAACAGTGGGACGGAAATGATGAATAGGTTCCTACAGTAAACTGCAGGTGATAACAGTATCTCTATTCTGTCTACCCATATAACCAAATAAATTATTGTAGTTTCTGCTGTCTTTATTTATCACACTTCACACTAATATTATTACTATGACTGGCCTGTTGGTCTAGTGGTTAGTGACCCTGACTGCTATGCCGGAGGTCGTGGGCTCAATTCCCACCCAGGACAAATGTTTGTGTGATGAGCATAATCATTTGGTAAGAATAGTTAGTTTAGAATAGCATATGGGATTCTTTTAATCGCAAGAGTAGCGTATAGGATGCTTTTAATCCCAAGAGTATGTTCCGTTGGGACAATATTCTACTATTAGGTACACAAATGAACACCAACCCCATTTTATGTCCAGACAATCTCTTTCCATAACAGGTTTTGTGGATGAGATCACGGAATTCGATAAGGCCGCCAATTGTATGTTTTTAAGTATAAGGCTCAAATGTATCTTGATGTACAATAAAGTATATAAAAACAAATAAGAGAAATTCCTGGAAGCAGTTGGTTTATGATGAAATTACCTGTGGATGAATATAAGCATCTCTAATCTTGTCGTGCAGTAGACTGCGTACCAATCCCTGTGACTTGGGCGATATCTTCTGCGGCTTATAACTAATGTGCAGCTGTGGTAGCGTGCCGGAACCTGAGGACAAGTCATTCTTTTAAGTCATTTTTCACATCACACACAAATGCTTGCACTGACTGGACAGATCCACTTAGAACTGTGTGGTTCTTTCTTCAAAAGACCATCTCAGGCTCAATCTGCATGGTTCTCATATGATTTGACCATTACATGTTTTGCTGTATGGACTTTAAAACTTGACCCCTGAGTTTGTTTCGGTGTTTCTTCTCAGGGACTACCCTGAGAAGAAACACCGAACTGACTACAGCTAGGAAACACCGGCCTCATCTAGCATTAATTGACGAAAAAAAAAAAAAAATGACGTGTAAAAGTGTTTTTATAAAACCTACTTGCAAAATAAAGATCATTTATCATTTACATCACAGCATTATGAAATAGCTGGATTGTGAAAGGGATTTGTAGAAAGCACTATTACTGTGATCCCAAATTCATGTGTATCAACATAAATTTAGAAGTAGATATTATTTTACTATTTCAAACACTAACTGGTTAGTGAAAATTAATACTTTTTACTACAAAGTATTTATTTTAAGTCATATGAAAACATACCACTTTGTCAGCATCAAGCATGCTGCCTTTTATTTATAAACCAAAACTTTTGTTTTATATTTGATAATATTCTCGCATTCATGTTATGATATATTTGAACAAAAAATAGCAATAAAGAATATTTTGCAAATGTAACAATAACCTATAAAATATGCTGTAATTAGCACGCAAATGATAAGTTATTGATACATGAATAGTTACGTCGACAACGAATCTACAAATATTGACTTTTATTGTCTGAAAAACATTTTCATGACATACCTTCGTTAGTAGCACACGATTCCGCGTGTTTTAAACATTTTTGAAAAACAGGATGAAAAAACAAATCAAATAACTCAGTTCTAGCCATTTCAATAGCTTAAATATGTCTAAATTCATTAAAATACACTTATTACAATACACCTATAACCTCATTTTTCAAGCGATGTCTACATTGTTATATAACGCATATTTATTGGAGATTCAAAATAATCGATTCTTTACCGTAAAATATCACAGTAAAAGCTAGGATTAAACATAAATCTGTAAAATTAAGAATTTTTTACAACAAAACCGAAGCCTATTGACAATTTGACAACTTTCACAAATCTGACATTTCATTACTCAGTGTTGCCATAACCAATATTTTTTTTATTTAGCAATTCAAAAGATGTTTCGGATACGCATCCAAAAAATTATGGAAACCTAACAATCTGTAAAATTATTTATTTTAGTAAATGGGACTGTTTCTTACCATCATCGGGTTCCAAGTTACCGGCTAACATTCTAATGAATGTAGTTTTGCCAGTACCATTCTCTCCGAGCAACACTAGAATCTCGGAATCCGAGAATTCACCAGGGTGAACCTTCAAACTAAACTCGCCCATCGATTTGGACATTTCAGGATACTCATAATGATTCATCCTTTTGATCTGTTAAAACAATAAAAGGGCGTAAAAAATCTTTTAGGATAATGAATGAATATATATATTGAAAGTGTGTGTATCAAACAAACCTCTTCCTCAGTGGCAGACTCAGCAACTTTAAAAACTAATGATTCAGTCCTGAATCTCATGTTTTCAGTGGGCACAAACCCATCAAGGAATATATTAATACCTAAAACGTAAACAAATGAATTAGCATATATTCCATATCAAAACTATTGCATATTCATGGTCGTAAAAATCTTACCTTCCCTAACAGAGAAAGGCATAGTCACAACACCGTAAGCACCGGGAACGCCGTACAGGCAGCAAATGAAGTCAGACAAGTAGTCTAATACTGACAAGTCGTGCTCCACTACGATGATGAACCTGGACAAAGAAAACAGTGTCTTTTACATTCAGCAAATCGAATTTAGACTACAGCACCATTTCTGAGGTGGGACCCGGTTCAATGCAATAGTGCTAACTGAATCTGGACCAAGTTTTGGCCACGAAAACGTTACTGTAGCGACATCTATGGCGTCACATAAAAACTAATTCTGTATCGCCGCGATTCTAACTATAAATAAAATGAAAAAAAATAATTGTCCCCAATTTTCACCTAAGTGTTTTTTTACGTTGTACGTGATTGCCATGCATAGTGGCTAGCAGTAACAGTCGACATACTTGTCAGGATGGATAAGCGACCGGATGGTACGGGCAGCGTTAAGACGCTGCTTGACATCTAAGTATGAAGAGGGCTCGTCGAACATGAAGATGTCTCCATTCTGGATGCACACCATGGCACAAGCGAAGCGCTGCAGTTCTCCACCGGACAGCGCGGCGATCTCACGGTCGCGGATGTGGGATAAATCTGAACAGAAAGTCAAAATGTTTTAAGTGCTTTGTTGGCTATAACAAAAAAATCTGAAATGGAATTGGTTAGCTATATTAAGATTTTTGGAAGTTAATATAACTATCTACTATCATGAGCTATCTCACTGCAGTTTTCTGTCTTCATTTTCCACACAATGATTAGCAAGAATCTACCATAGGTCACAAGATAATTTCGCCGCACTTGATGCTACAGCAGCAGTGGATATCAAGACTCATAGCTCCTTTGCCACTGTGAACACGCAGACGCCAAGACCCCTTAAGCAATGTGTGACGTGACATGATGACGCCACAGTTCAAGATATGGCTACTATCTAAGGCGCATGTTCCATGTGGAGTGTATCTCCACGCTAATATCTCCGCGTGATCTCCAAAAGCCGAATATTGTTTTGAAAGATCACCACAGCATCACAGTTGTTAAAATAGGGCAGCACATGCACTACAAGTAGGTTGTATCTCACGCATCGGGTTCACGGCGCAAGTTTGACGTTTTTTTAGAAGATGTCACATGTCACATGGCCCGCTGTGTGGACGTTCATAGTGTTGTTATAGAATAAAGTGGCAGGACTATATTGCCACAGACACTCACAGAGTTGATGCTTTATAATAACATAACTTACCCAACATTCTACAAATTTCAGTCTGATTTTTCCTCTCATCTTTCTTGTCAAGGAGAAAACCGACAGTGCCCTTGACGGCCTTAGGGATTTGATCCACATATTGAGGCTTGATCAGGGCTTTTAGATCATCTTCGAGGATTTTCGTGAAGTAGTTCTGCAATTCCGACCCGCGGAAGTGAGACAGAATCTCTTGCCAGTCTGGAGGGTCCTGTTGAAAGATTGATACCCTTAGTAATCGGTGTTTGATTGATTAGTTTAATACGTTAAGAATGGCCATAATTATATACTCTAGTAACAGCTTTATTGTTAAAAGTGGTTGCACTACAAACAATTCTATTTTTGACTAGGGCGTAGACAAACTCAATATCATAACATAATTTCCATTACAAATATCAAATGCTTATCTTATTTATTATTTTATGTTTTTCGCAAAAACACAAGTATACTACAGTTTAAGAGATTACAAAGGCTATCAAATAGGGATTTACTCTTTAGATTGTGTCTTTTTGATACCATATGGTTGCATTTATTTTGGAAACTTACATTGAAATAAGGTTACTATGTTAATGTAACAATATGCTAATTTTGTAAAACTGGAATGCAGCCTCTCTCTGAGTTGACAAGCAGGTGGATTGCATAATTTATAAGGTAAACATGCTCATTAGAGCAAGCGTAATTGTGTTGGTATTAGAAGTAGTCACGTCATGACTATTCAATCAGTCTAAATTGATTCATATGTTTCAATTTTACCAAATTCAGCCCAATAGTTTACATGGCCTGACAGATCATAAGTGAACATTACAAAATACCACTACTTACAGCAAAACGTCCCAAGTTTGGCTTCTGTTTTCCAGCAAGAATCTTCAGTGCAGTGGACTTGCCGATACCGTTCTGACCAACCAGCCCTAACACTTCTCCAGGCCGAGGGATCGGCAGCCGATGGAGCTTGAAGGAGTTCTTTGAGTATCGGTGAGTAGTATGCTTCTCCAAGTTGGAAGGGATGTTGATGATGGTGATTGCATCAAAGGGGCATTTCTGAAAAGTTATTGATCTTTAGTATAGTTTTTAAATTATAATATGTTATGTCCATAGCATTTAGTTTGTTGGATTTGCTCAATGTTATCAAAATAATAGGCAATTTCCCTGTTGGAATAAAATAAACAAATGTGTAACCATCTTATAAACCTACTTCAATCTATAAATATCTGTGTTTGATCTATGAAAGGAACATGCGGAAGTTCTAAGTCACCATTCACCAAGTGTTTACATTGGTCAGCAAAATCAAAAACAGAGTGGAAAGTTTTACCTTGACACAAATACCGCACCCAATACAAAGCTCCTCAGAGATGGTGGCGATCTTATCGTTGGGCGTCACCTCGATGCACAGCTTGCCCATCCGCACCACGGGGCAGCTCTTCTTGCATTCTTGCCTGCATCTTTTGGGCTTGCAGCGATCCGCATTCACAATAGCGATACGCGTGAGTTTGTCGGTCTCCTCATGGTGTCTATTTCGAGACATAACTGTTTACCAAATAATTACACTTTAGCACTAAATTTTCTCCACAATTAATTGAAAATATACGAAAACAACGGTACGATATGTGGCACAGACTTCGATATAACCTCAATCTCTCGGACGTGACTAATTATTTATTATGAAATGGCCAGTATAGGCTTAGTTCAGAAAAATGTTTGGTCTTCTTTTGTTACCGAACTATAGGGAAAATCTAAATACCTGATAAAAGAAAGCGAACGCTGGCGATACTTTGCCTACGTTCGCGTGTCCTTTTACATCGAACTCGAAATGTCAAAAGGAACAAACCATCGTGAACATAGCACCATGTAGCCATGCATTTTTTAGCCAAGTGGCATTACGTCCAAAACTAATGATTATAATTTAAAATAACATTTTATTATTATGAATATCAATCAATATATAATAATGATATTATACTATATTTTAATATTATACTAAACTTCAATTATTTCGATCAATAATCGAAATAATTGAAGTTTGGGTAAGAAAATTGTATAAGGTAAATAATTTCTAAACGAATATCATGTGTGTGGTTTTCTTTTTATGTAAATATTTCCATTTTGAATAATTTAATTAACAAAAATGAGAATACACGATAAGAATAATAGAAGTTTATAAAATACAAATAAAATATAGTTTTAATCGTGTAACATAATTATTTCATCAGGGCAACATTGTATTTTGTTCCCTGCTTTACCAACCAACCCATCATCCAGTAATCTGAATAAAAAAAGCAAAAAGTTTTAAAATTTTAATTTAAGCAGATAAACCACGGTAAGCACTAATATGCAATTTAATGTTGATCTTTTTATTTTAGTATGCACTTTTATAAAACGATCTATGCTTTGAAAACATGGAATCATAAAAAAACTGTGAAACTGCTTATTGTGGTGTTACCTATTGCATGTAGTAATTCAGCGCCATCTATTGGCCGATTAACAAGGATTTTACTGGCGCATGTTTCTATTCAGCGTCATCTATTGAATC
This sequence comes from Mythimna ferrago, assembly GCA_910589285.2. Classification (NCBI taxonomy): domain Eukaryota; kingdom Metazoa; phylum Arthropoda; class Insecta; order Lepidoptera; family Noctuidae; genus Mythimna; species Mythimna ferrago. The sequence goes on from OU342695.1 coordinate 12,184,663, forward strand.
CATGTCTAAATAATATATAGTCATCCTAGCTGATTATCATTTCACTTGATTCCACTCTTGTTGTTTCGCCAAATCGTAAGCAGGTTACGCACACAATTACTTTTTAAATATTTTATATTTCAATTTTGTGATTGTAAATGTTGTAGCACGACAAAATAAAACTTGAGTTTTTAAATAATTATCGCTACGAGCCTAAGCGTGGTGATCTTGTCGCTAGATGGCGCTGGACTATTTTTTTTTATCTATTATTTTTTCTTTATCTTTTATTTTTAGTTTATTTTGTTTTTAGTGTATGGGTGTATTATGTTAGGAAAATAGTATTCGTGGAGAATGCATTTTGTTAAACTTATTCAAATTAATCTTCAAGATCTACCTAATAACATGAAAAATCAGAATTTGCTTGAATAAAGAGCCGTCTGTCCAAGTAGTATAGCCATAAACCGCTATACCTACATAAGCGTTTAAGTCAGAATTAGGTGGATGTCAAAGCAATAATTTCGGTGTCCAATTTAAGACAGGTCACATCCACACCTGCACTGGTTCCGCATTACAGATTGTGGGAGCATTATAAGGCTGTTATTGTATGGTATCTGTCTACTCCAAGATAATAAGCTCAATACTGTTAATTTCGCAGACGATGCTAGAGGTTTGTATAGACAGTTTGGAGTCTGCAATAAACGCAATTCATGGCGGGGCCGACGAGCTGGAAGTGTGCAGCTCTCTCACAGAAGGGGGACTAACACCTTCGGTGGGGCTCGTTAAACAAATCATGGAAATGGTAACCTAAACATTCGTTCTATCCAGAAATCGTTTAATCGTTTATATTTTTTTTTCACTCCACACAAAGTATTATTTTTATTTTCTTATATGAAATACCTAGTAAGTATACTTAAGTATAAAGTTATAATTACATCGACGCTTTAACCTTTCAATCGTGGAAATTACGGACACAATAGAAAGATAATAGGTGCGCGCGCCGGCGTTCGCTTGGGGTTTAATGAATTAAAGGCAAAAACTACTAAGCGACATTGAGTGCTTAAACTTTACAAAATGTGATTTAATTCATTAAAAACCTCAAGCGAACCTGGCGTTCGCTCTGTCATTGTCTTTCTATCGTGTCTCTAATTACGGTATTGGAAAGGTTAAAGTTGATTACTTTAAAGCACTCTTTGTAAAGTTTACTCAATGTCGCTTAGTATTTTTTGCCTTTCAAGTGTCGACATTCAATTAAAAAACAATCTAGACTCAGAGTTGCTCTACTTCCCCAGCAGGGCCTAGCCCTGCCCTGCTGCTTGTGCTGCGGCCATGTGGAATTTCAGAAAAGTAAACCCGTGGTCCTAGAACGCAAAGTGCAACTGAATGTTTTAGTCAGTAAAAGTCTGACTCGCCCTCTCGCTTCACCCGAGAGCAGGAGAAGTCTGGATTGATTAGATGATTTCGCATCTCCACATAAAAAAGAGTTTCTACTTTGAACTTCTTAACGAAAAGTTCACTTACCTAGCCTGGGAATCTTGGTCGAGACTTTTCATTACTCACCAATCACATCGCTACAAGCGCCCACCAAACTGACGAGGCAATCAATCATATATTTATTGCAGTTCGCATCAAATCAGTTCATATCTCAGTTATAATATTTTATATTTTAGGTGAATAATATGGCGGCCGGGAAACCAATCCGTAAATCATGTCACGATTGTGGCTGCGATAAATTAACGAAGGTAGGTCCACTTGATAAATGGAGTGTGTTCGCATAAGGACCTATTTATTTACTGTTTGTTCTTTGTTTATTTCAGAGATCAAAAGTGAATGTAATGATCAGATGTCGGACAGGCTCTGACTTTCATTACTCTGAGGAGGAGATGGATACAATGTTATCTGATGTGGACGTCTTCAAAGCGTGTGGCGTCGACAGATTCGTTTTTGGCGCCCTCACTGAAACACAACAAATAGACGTGTTAAACTGTGAAAAAATAATACTACAAGCCAATCCTATTCCTGTTACCTTTCATAGAGCGTTTGACGTGTGCACTACCCCTGTTTTATCCATTACGAAAGTAGCTGAACTTGGTTTTGATAGACTGCTTACAAGCGGACAGAAGGCGACAGCTGACAATGCTGAAGCTATAGAACTTATAAAGTCCCTCATCAGCTGTGCTGGCGATAAAGTAGAGATTATGCCTGGAGCGGGAATCAATCTGCATAATGCGAAGACTTTTGTTGATTTTGGCTGCAAGATCGTTCACAGTTCGTGCAAGAGAATTCGATATTTGCCTCAAATTAAAAATGGTTTAAGTATGGGGACCAGTGACAGTGAACATGTTTTTGTCACAGATGAGGTTATTGTTAGGAAGATGAAAGAGATTATTCGTCAAAATTAATAGTTCATCATTTTCATCATTATTTCTGACAAAAGACGTCTACTGTTGGATATAGACCTCCCCCAAACGTTGGACGAAAACGAGGTCCTGTGCGACTTGCATCTATCGGATTCCCGCGACCCTCACTAGGTCACCGGTCCACTTTGTGGGAGGTCCTTCAACGCTGCGTCTTTCGGCACTGGGTCGCCATTCCAGAATCTTTCATCCCCCATCGACCATCTGTTCTGCGTGCAATGTGCCCTGCCCATTGCCACATAAGTTTGGTGTTTCTGTCGGTAACCTAGGTTCTCCTGATGATATCTTCATTTCTGATGTGATCAAGCAAGGCAACTCCAATGGTGCCTTTGGGTGACAAAATTAATAGTTATAAGAACTAAATAGTGTAGCCTTTGTTTAATAAAATCTCTATGGAATCAATAAGCGTGTCTTTTATCTTGAACCCACCCGCGTCCCCGCCACCAAGCCTTTGTTCCTTTATAATAGTGGAGATTTATTATGAATCACGTTTCTGTGTAATTTCAAATGTGGAACCGTTTCATACAGCCTGATAGCCATAGTTTTCTGTTTAATTAAAGTAAACCTAAAAATGTCTCTTTTTCTTTTTGCTACCAAAAGTGTGTTATTCCAGTGTTCCGTAAACTACAACAAAAAAAAATTGTGTTTAAGGCACACCTAGGAAATCAGAAAATTTTGGAGGTAAACCATATAATTCAGAAAAGGTAAATAATGCAAAACATGAGATTGTTTAAATGAGCATACTTGGTGGTCCAAATTTGGAGTATTCGGTGACTGGGCTGCTCTCTCCATCCATCGCACAACGGAAACATTCATTTCCTTCAATACTATTGCATATCAGACTTGGGTAGACTGTTGAAACTAAAAATGTAGATACCTAATGTTTATAAATACGATCTTAATGTACAGAGTTACGCAATAAATATATCTTTATCTTTAAACGGGAGGAGACATTGGATGATTTTCCACTACAAAAAAAACCGGCCAAGTGCGAGTCAGACTCGCCCATGAAGGGTTCCTTAGCAGCAAGTAACATAATATAAAAGTTCTTGTAGTTCGTTGTAACTTTGATCGATGTTTTAATAATAGTGTATTTTTTTAGATTTATGACGTATTAAAAAAAAAAAACTACTTACTAGATCTCGTTCAAACCAATTTTCGTTGGCGGTTTGCACGGTAATGTACATCATATATTTTTTTAGTTTTATCATTCTCTTATTTTAGAAGTTACAGGGGGGGGGGGACACACATTTTACCACTTTGGAAGTGTCTCTTGCGCAAACTATTCAGTTTAGAAAAAAATGATATTACCTCAATATCATTTTTGAAGACCTATTCATAGATACCCCACACATACGTGTGGGGTAAACTCATACGAGTTTGAAGAAAAAAAATGTTTGAGTTTCAGTTCTATGTATGGGGGGGGGTCCCCAATATTTATTGTTTTTTTTTTCTATTTTTATGTGAAAGTCTTAATGCGGTTTACAGAATACATCTACTCACTAAGTTTCATCAGTATAGCTCTTATAGTTTCGGAAAAAAGTGGCTGTGACATACGGACGGACAGACAGACTGACAGACAGACAGACAGACAGACATAACGAATCTATAAGGGTTCCGTTTTTTGCCATTTGGCTACGGAATCCTAAAAATGATCTAAATGAGATTCTAAATACATTTAATGTGCGATTGGTTTTCATTTCGAACAGTTCTTCCTACTCGTTAACCGGTAAGCGTCAAAACGAAATGCCCTCAGACAATGGGCTTTTAAATCCAGTCCATAGGTTGATTTGCATTTTTTACGTGTGTCTATTAACTTGGTGAGAGGTAACCTTATTTTTCCGAGGTATACTAATTAATCACTACGTTAAACCCACAGAAACGATGAAAGAGGTTAGTTCCGATTTGTACTACGACGAGTGTCGTCGCTTGTCTCCCACCCTTTAACTCCACTACAGGCAAAACGAACGCGTATTACGCAACTAACGGACCACGCACATTTAGATCGCAAGTTGGCTATTGGTTGTGTCAATTGTGAGCATGATCATATTGTGAGGCACGCTTGCCCCGCCCACTTTTCAGTGCGTACACCAGTGCACCGCGCCCGCGGCACACCTTTGTGGAACACTGTGTTAGGCAATAAAAGAGCCGTAGAAGAAAGATACGATACAACACCGTAGATGAGTATTAACACGTCAAAGAAGAATACTTACTATTATGTGTATCGTTAGACCGAAAATATCTGTCCTAAGTAGAGATCTACGTTGTAGTCTATAGAGTGTAATACTTCAAAGAAGTATGTTAATGAACCGTAAAAGAATACTATGTCCCCGAAGATGGATAAAGAAGACTAGGTACTTCATCTTTATTGCGCGCGACTATAGCTTCATTACTTACACAATAATCTATCTCCTTTCTTTCAGTCCATCCAAAAGTTGTCTGTAAGACATTGTCCTGTGCGATAAGACCGGCACTTGTACACTTATTTTTAATAATGTTTGTCCTGTATTTTTTTTTTAATGTTAACAATAAAGAATATACAAGGTGCAGTTTTAAAACTGCACAATATTTCAGGAGGTTGTAATAAAACTCATAAATAATCATATAAAAAAACGATACCTGGTCAATAATCAGTAATACTTGTTATTTAATTTTTTAATTACTCAAAACTAAATCGATTGATCGATGGCCGCGGGGGCGTGGCTAGGGTGTGGCGTGCGGGATGATGATTGGATGATACATTATTTATGAAACTATCGTTGCGAGTTAGTGTGTGTAAAAACGACCTTTATTGTTCCGTGTTTGTGTGTGTGAAAAAAAGCGCGGTTATAAAAAAAAAAAAATTACCTACTTATTTTATTATTGATTCGGGTCGAGAATCACTAACATAATTACCTCCTGAAATATTTTGCAGCTTCAAAACGACACCTTGTATAAACTAGCTTTTGCCCGCGCGGCTTCGCTCCCGCTCTTCCCTACTCCACCCTACTATACCCTACTCTACACTACTCTACCCTACCCTATCCTACTCTACACTACTCTACACTACCCTACCCTACTCTACCCTACTATACCCTACTTACTACTATTTAGTAGATGGTTTATGTGAAGTTTGGTAGGGTAGACCTACCAAACTTCACATAAACCATCTACTAAATAGTCCGAACAAAGCCTAAACATTTGGTTTAGGCTTTGTGTTGAGCCCGTTCTTGAGTTATAAAATTATAACGAAAAGTGATTTTTATATATATATATTTATATAGATAGATAAATAATATGTCGTTCTACGAGTATGACGGAGTTTTGGCGTTTGGCGGGAATTTTTCTGTGTAGTATCTGACTCAAGCGTCTGCATGTGCACAACTAAACAATATGTGTAGTCACTGAAACTTCTGTGAAGCTTGCCGAGATGGCTAACTCGATATATGTAAGCTGCCAAATACTGCAAAAACATTAGAATAAAAAAAATCTTACTGACGCGTAGGTACCTACGTCCCGTTGTCATTCATTCCTAGTATATCTATTATGATCAATTGATTTAAATAGCACCTCCAATAACAGAAAACCTTCCAGTCCCAATAATTTCACCATTACGGTCAAACTCACTCCAACTGCCCGCATCTGCCGTTGCCTTACAAAAAACCTGCAAGCGTTGTTTCCTACCAACATCGATAAATATTGCGCTCCATTTATCATGAGCGGTATATTGCAGAGGAAAAATGCTGGCCCGCCCGCGTTTAATGATGCTATTACTGAGTCGGGGAAACAATATCAGCAGCCTGACGATCCTATAATAATTGAGACGACCTGCCTTTATACAGTCAACTTTTTTAACAGTTTGCTAATGACGCGCAAAGGCCGTACTTGTTGTGACGATGGGTGATGTTGACAAATCGCAAAAAAAGCGCGGGAAAAAGGCCGGGCGGGTGGGTATTCTCATTGCTCTTTCTTCTTTCATAACAAGCACCTGAAATGTGTGGTTCGTGATTCTATAATCATAAATCTATGAACTGTGATTATGGCCGGAATACCTAGGTAACTGAAGGAATATGGTTACTAAAGATATTTTGTCAAAAAAGCTACAAGAATTTTTTTAATTATATTGAACAGAGTTGAATTGAATTAGTCAAATGGAGAAAAATGCATTATAAAAAAAACTAGATTGAGTAAAATAAAAATAAATTGTATTCAAATAAATCGTATTGAAATGGAATAGGTAGGTATATGTGGAATTAAGATTTTAATGAAAAGAAACGATAGTAAATGATGTACCGTGTACATAAAGCTATCACAGAATACTCTTTATTCAGTAAACTCCTTACCACAGTCGTTTACTTCTGTTATTCTTTTGTTAAGACCAGGGGCCTAAGTCTGCTATTTTTATAAATTCGTCATTCCAACACGATCCCATTGTCATTTTGCTACAAGTTCCTAATCTGCTAATTCATAATGATCGATCATTGATGAGTCAATGGTCTCGTAATAGAATTGTGGTAAAATGACAATATCGAGCTTAATATAAGCACTGACTGCACAATGACGTTCTAATGGTAGGATACTGATCGAAGAAACTGTCAAAGTTTTATCAGACTACCGCATACGACAGACATTCATTTATCATTGTGTACAAGATTACCATTCTATGCCATTTCTTTCTATGGAGTGTCAGTGGTTGACCATCGGAAAGTCATAATGACACCAATATATTTGTACATTACCAAAACTTGTCAAAATCAACAATAAATTATGAAATCAATGATAGACCATTCTGACACTATTGTAATAGCAGTCTTGAGGGCATCGGCACGGTAATAAAATTAATGCTAACTAGTTTTAAGGAATTCCTTGTTGTTTTATGTCTCTAATAAATAAAAGATTAACATTATATACCTAATTAGTCCTTGAGCGTATACTTCACAGCATACATAGCGTCCATTGTTGCTGCCTATTGTCGCGTGAAGATATGTCCTTGTTGCCAGTACTTTATCTCTTGGGAGATATCGCTGCAAAATAAATGATGCCCCTGTATCTACTTCTTTATTTCCGGGTTCGTGGATGTGGTTGAATTTTTTGGTTGGATGAACACACTTTTCTTCGGAAATCGTTTCCCATTAGTTAGGAACGATTGATCGAAATACCTACTAACGTTCTGTAGACGTGATGGAGAAGCTAATTAGATAGAAAGTAATGGCGTGTCTTTATCTTTTGTCGGCTTGTCACTTACTAATGTGATGCTTAGGTGCGTTATCTCTTGTGCTTAATTGGTTGTAAATTTTTATTAGATGGATGCTTACAGGAAAAAGGTTTATTTAAAAATAATGTGTACAAACGAGTATTAAAAGAACTCATTAGGCATAAAAAAATTCAACCACATCGATGTCAATGGGAAACGTGCCCAGAAATCTAGCACCATTGCCACGTTGGATAGCAGTGCTGATTCGTTGACCGAAGAAAAACCCAGCAGACCTACCCAAGTAACGATTGTTTCGTCTCGGATTTCTTTGTTCTGTACCCCTAGCCAAGTTGCTAATCTGCAATCGTTAATGCTAGTAGAACGCTTCAAATGTACGGGAATGACGTCATCTCGACGCTCAGTCACGTGGTCAGAACAAAAGAATTGGCGGTGCGGCCAACTCGAAGCATTCGACGCAAGCGAAACGGTTGTAACTTGGCTAGGGGGCTGATCACGGCCACATAACATTGTCATGTCATTCCCGTACATTGGAAGGTTTCTATTAGCTTTTTTAGATTCTAGCTGATAATCAACTTGGCAAAGCCCTCAGTCCTCTGGTCACGCGAAGAGTCGACCAGCTAGGCAGCTGTTTGCCGAACAACAGGATGAAAAATGTTAATGTTTGGTAAGTGCTCATAAACAGTAGGTATACCTACATGATTCATGAGAACGCGTCCATGCTTCAGACCATTTCATTTGCATCATGTTCTCTCTCAACTCATTCAACAAAAATACGAATTTCTCTCTGAATAACCGGCTGACGCGAAACACAAATTTTACGACGAGTAAAACTTTCATGTCTCGTTTCATTTAGCTGAACTATTTTGGTAAAGGAATTTATTTTTCAAAGAGATGGGACTGATTACCCGAAATTTATATAAAGGTTTCCTGTCCTTTGAAAACAGATTTCCAGTCTAATAAAGAAGTAAAAAAACATGTTAGAAATAACGAATTTGTCAGAGCGTTGGATGATTAATGGTAATTTGGGAAATTGTCCGAGAGGGATGGAGGGAACCGCGATGGTCTCGCAGCCAGGGTTACGCGGTGCGGTCGTCGCAAGCGTCTTTTGAAACCCTCCATCAATCATAACGGGCTTTTAAAAGAGCTTCTGTTCCTGAGGTCGAGGCGGAGACCCGACATGTTTTCTCATGTTTTACAAATAAGCGAATTAATTGCTTCCGGGAAGGAAGCTGACTTAAAAAAAAGTTGTTTTTATATTCAGATTAACCGTTTTTTTAAGGTGAGAAATCATCTAATGACTTCTCAGGCGGAGCGGGAGGGCGTGACAGACTTTCATTGACTAAAACCGGACCTAGGTATGTTCCTTCATTGCGTTCCTGGACCACGGGTTTCCCTTTCAGAAGTCATAATTAGTCTAACAGGTACCTATAGGATTATTGCTAATTCGACGTTTTCGTGGCAGGATGTGATCTTGTGGCCTAATGTAGTCCCAGCAGTGGGAATATTATAAGCCTGATAGTGATTATGTTACGCATCCAGATAAGTGTCTACACTTTGTTAAGCAAACAAATGATTCAGCCCATTGAAAATTGCAAATCGAATTGGATGTTGATCACATAGCATAGCACAAACATATCAGTCTCATAATCTTCCTACTGCTGAGACTCACACCGCCTCTTTATGAGAGGGATTGGGCCCGTAATTCAAGCGAACCCAGTGTGGGTTAGTGCATGTCACACGTCTTCGAAATTTTTCACATCCCTTAAAACGGTGAAGGAAAATATCGTGAGGAAAGCAGCATGTCCTAGAACAAAAAACTCCAAGACTTTTTGCTCATAAAGACAAAAAAAACTCAATTTAACAAACGAAAGGGTTTATTTCAGTGAATCAAAGTGTAGATATCTAATATATTTAAAGTAACTTATATTACCTATATTACATCTAAGGTATAAAATAAGGCTATGTCGTGAGATGTGAATATGCTAACTTTAAGGCAGTTCTGCATACCGTGCATCTTTACAAACTACTATTTACATCGACTTAAGTCTAAATCTAGTAGAGACAAGAATTGGTCGAATTGCACGTTTTACACGTTAGATAAAGCGTTCCTTTTTACGTTGAAGCGATTCTAAAGTAGGTTTAAAGTAAATCATTAGATTTAAGGCAGTTACAGAGACACTTATGTAACTAATATATTTTATGTGAACTTTTTTCCACGCTGTGAGGACATTTTCCAGAGAAATTTATCTTTGAAATTTTCTTGTCATAACAAACGTAGGTTCTTCTGTCTCATTTGAATATAATTCAGATAAAGTTCTCCGTAGAACAGCTCAATAAATCATATGTAGATAAGTACTAATTACATTAGGTAGGTAATTGCACACATTGATTTTGATTAGGTTTAATTGCACTGATATCGGCAGAGGATATTGTTAATGTTCATCAATTAAACTAGAAACCTATGATAATTTACTATTTTACTCTAGCACTAACAATACAAAGTTTTGTTGTCCAGAATTGATATTTCGCACTACGTCAAACGTCCTTTTGAAGAAGCTCAGTGCATCAATTCCTAAATATTTCTCAGAATTTGTTAAACAATGGCAGGTTTTCCGACAAGCAACGTGCCTGGATGCTTTTAGTCAACATTATTTTAAAGATCTACAGATCTATGACAGCAGTCAAGTGTCCAAAACGTACCAAAATGGAACACTTATAAAAATTGACTTTTTAGGGATACGTAGGAATGCTTTGAGTCTTTAGACTATGACTGAATGCCTGTTCGTCTTCTTGTCTGGCGCGTAAGGTTCTAGTTTCGCGGGTTCCGTGTTGAGAGCACTGTAGTCGACGGGGAATGGGGGCTGGGGAAGTGAGTCCTTGGGGGGCACGAGCACCCACTGGCCAGGGCCGTTGGGGTTCTTCCCCATCAGCCAGTTGGTGAAGCAGTGGACGTAGGTGCCGTAGTCCAGTATTAGGTAGCCGTTCTGTTGAAATAACAGTTTGTTAATTAGGTTGTCTTGATAGGAATTATCCTAAATGTCTACGGATAGTAGTCACTTAACTACCCAATACTTCTGCCTAATAAATAGTAATAAACATGAAATAAATATAGTAGGATAGAGAAAATAAAAAATAGAATCGGTAGACATGCATCAACAGTTTTTACGTTTTAAATATCAGAAATTGTTTTCAAATTAGAGATCTAACCTTAGAATTCAGCACCGGATAGTTAGACTTCAAATCGTAAGACAACATACAAGTAAAATATGATAGACATTATTTAATATATAAAGTAAAAAATAAACATTTCATACTAACACTTTCTCTATAATCATAGTATTTACTACGCTCGCGCTTGTTTAAAAAATCTGTACTGCAGCAGCGTTCTTTAGTGTCAGCACGAGACAAATATATACTGATTTTGTAAAGAGGTTGAAAGTTTGTATGTAGGGTGTGGTAATCACCAAATTGATACTAGTGAACCGATTCTGAAAATTCTTTCACTAAGTAATTATGTAGCTGCACTATGGCTAAGTGCTATAAATTTAAAGAGGATAAACGCCTGGCTGACTGGAAGCTGCAGTAAATAAAACTACTATTCAGCAGATTGGTAGCTGTTGCGACTGCCTAAAATGCAGCGCAAGAACGCTTAAGTAAAATCGGTCTTGAAAGCTCCATCCGATCCCATTAAATACCACGCTTATAACACACCAGCTTTTGCCCGCGGCTATGCCCGCGTATATAATATAGTCTATGTCACTCAGGAATAAAGCAGTTATCTATCAGTGAAAAAAATTTAGCAATCGGACTAGTACTTCCAGGTATTAACTCCTACAAACAAAAAAAAAGACGTGTGGCACTCGGGGACTGCCGCGGTAAAGCTATTGCATAGCATTTTTATCAACTTATGCAATTATAATTATTTATTTATTTTATTTATGCAGTATTTTTTTCCTTTGTTTTTTTTTCTTTGATATTAATTGAAGTTACACTTTCACACATTGAATTGAATTTTGATTGATTGTTCACTCATTTGTTTTCTTATCGGTCACCACGCTCAAAAAACAAATGAGTGGAACACCCCCCGTGTTAGGTTATTTTCGTTACGGAATTTCTGGATTCGGTCTCCACGCTCAAGGCCCGCGATAGAAGCTATGCAATAGCTTAAAAAAAAACAACTTTACCTCTTTATTACATTAGGGTAGATGTAGAAGATTATTTTTAGTATATATGCGAAACTTAAATATGGTTTGTTCAAAATCAGTAATTGAATCAATTCTAATAATTTTACACCATGTTATATTTTTTCCCAAAAATATTTAATAAAGGTCACAGGTTCGACACCACCGACACTAAGTACAACCCAGGTCACGGCAGGTCATAGCGGGCATTAGACGCTAGAGTACAGCTGGATGCGAGAGCAAAACAACCCCTCAGTCGCCTCGATGGCCCGTTAACCATATATTTGTGCGGATAACGAGGTAACATAACAAGCTTATGAATTTTTGATTTTTCATGATGCGGTTATGAAATTTTGTACATAGATTCTTTACATAAAAATACTAAAGACGTGTTTCGGGTTTCGCATATAGCTACTACAGACAGACAAAGACTCGTAGAAATATTAATAATATAAAGAACACAGAGACACGTAGAAATATTTTGTAACAACTTAATACCTGTGTGCACAAATAAACTTTTTGTATTGTATTTGTATTTGTAAAAACTCTGCAGCCATTTTTGTTGTTGATTATTATTTTGACATTAGCTAAAACGTTTTATTATTTTTTCTGCAGTTTTCTATTAAAAAAAAATGAACTGAATGAAAAATATTTTTATTTATTTAAAATTATTTTCAAAAATAATTCTGTAAATCTACTTTAGTCAATACAAAAATGATATGGAAAAATACTAAAACTAGTCTACACTAATATAATAAAGGGAAAAGTTTTTTTTTTTAGGAGGTTATCTCTGAAAGTACTGCCCCCCTAGCCAAGTTACAACCGTTCCGCTTGCACCGAACGCTTCGAGTTGACCTTGCCGCCAATTCTTTTGTTCTGGCCACCTGACTGAGCGTTAAGACGACGTCATTCCCGTACATTTGAAGCTTTCTACAAGCGTTAACTATTGCAGATTTGCCACTTGGCTAGGGGTACTGTACCCCTAGCCAAAGTTGCTAATCTGTTGTAGTTGTTACGTGGTCAGAACAAAAGATTCGGGGGCGTGGCCAAGTCGAGGCGTTCGACGCAAGCGAAATGATTGTAACTTGGCTAGGGGGCCTGGTCCGATTGCTAAAATTTTTGCATCAACAGAAAGCTGCTTTATTCCTGAGTGACATAGGCTATATTTTATGTACGCGGGGGAAGCCGTGGGCAAAAGCTACTGTTGTATTAGCGTGGTATTTAATGGGATCGGATGGAGCTTTCAAGAGCGATTTTACTTGAGCGTTCTTGCTCTGCATTTTAGGCAGTCGCAAAAGTACTATCAATAAAAACATGAACAACTTACACTAGTCATCCGATCATAAGCAGTGTCAATGATCTCATCAACTCTTATCGCGTTCAACCCTATCACGGAGCGGTAGAAGGCAGCCAACGCCGACTTCGTTATTGCACCTGTACCTGTAAGAAAAACATACATTACATTAATTGGACCTACAGCTAAGGAGTGGAATTCCCTGCCGGAGTCTGTGTTTCCTGATAGCTACAATCTTTAAGTCACCACTAAGCATCTCACACCATAACAGATGCTTACTGGGGCCAGGGTTAGTTTCGAAAATAGCTCAACTTCGGTACGAAAGGCAAAGAAGGAAGGAGTGGGTTTTTAGTCAGTAAAAGTCTGACACAATCTCCCGCTCCACCTAAGAGCGGGGGATGTCATTAGATGATTTTCCCACAGGAAAAAAGGACCATCACAGATAGTCCCCTGTGCAGAGCATGCTTGGAGGGGAGAAGACGGTTACGCATGTGCTCCGTTATTGCACGGGTGTGACTGAAATACATACGTACAAGAACAATAGGATCCCCAAACTCCCTTCCTGAAAACCTGAGAGGCCTAATCTGTTTTTGGAGAGAGGTGGGCTGGTTGGAATAAGCCCACCTAAGGTTATAGATACCATGGCCCGCGTATAATGGTCCGCATAGGACTAAGTGTGGAAACCATACTCAGACATAAGACATCTTTAAGTCGAGAGTGAATAGGTTAGTTCTAGGTAAGCGCGCTCCATCGTTCGTTTCGTCAGGTGAGATAGCGGTCAAGCGCAAACCTATCAACGATAAAAAAAAGCAAAACATATTTAAATGGCAACACAAACCCTGAAATCCCAAAGGAGGCCGGTTGAGATTTATTGGTACACCCGTACACCGTCTGTTCGACATTTCCGGGATCGGATCCCGTGTGATACCACGGCCCTATTGATATTTACCGGGCACTGTTCCAAATATTGGGTTTTGCTCGAAATCCCGTTAAAAATACAATTCTGGTCGGCCTGGGGAATGTACTCGGAATCGTGGAGTTGGCTTTGCAATCTGGTTTAATTAAGGAAAGTGGTAGGAGGAAATTGTATTACCTATCAACGGTAAACTAATACTCGTAGTATCGTATATTGGAACGAAGCGAACCGAAGTTTCAATATCTAAGGGCAGTATAAAAAACTAAACATTATTTTAAAGTAACAACAGCTGACTACGGGGTCGCTGTTGATGTTTTGAAATCGATTATTGAAAGTTTAGAATTTTATAATTGAGTTTTCTTTGTTTTATTGTCATTCGGTATCGAAATATGAAAGAAAAGGGAGTACCTATAGCGTGACGAGAGACAGGACAGAATGGACCCCAAATAAAACGGGACAAGGGCAGGAAGATGATGGTTGTTCATTCGGTATCGATGTAGATCCTGCCGGGATTGCAGATTTGTTCGGAAGAGTTACTATGGCTCTTGCAAAGGGTAACTGAAGGAACACTGGGGGTTTTAGTTGATTAAAGTCTGAGACTCCCTTCCTATCCACCCAGAGCGGGAGAAGCCATTTTATGATTTCTCACGTAATAAAAAAAGGTATCGATGTATATCCCAGTTACGGAGGTTTCATTTCAACCTATAGAAATCCGTGTAGCTGTGAGAAACCATTAGGTACATGATGTGCAGATGTATCAATGAGTATAATGTTGTGATCTTAGCAGGTGGCATTCTTCAGTTTTTGGCCACCTCCGTGAGAAAAGTTCGTGAGAATTTTTATTTACCAAATACTTCTTCCATGCAGGAATCGAGCCCGAGGCACTCAGCGCGGCAGCCGATCCTTCAACCACTGCGCCAATCGTATCATTACATGCATGTTGTGTTACCAAAATATTGACATGTCTCAAATCCATCATGTTGACAAATGAAGTAGAATCTTGGCTTTCACCTCATACTCGTGAAATACGGCGATGTTGCTAAGGGCCACCGCACACGGACCACCGGCCACAACCACAAAACGCCGCCACCGGCATATTTCCTGTAGTTTTTATACATTATATATGGATTTATCGCACACGGTTGACGCCGGTGGCCGCCACATGCTACAAATCGCCTCTGTTCGCTTCTTGTGGCCCGCACCGGCCATTAAAAGCCGTCATACTTTACTCGCGCATTTAAACCTTCTTAGTCAGAGACCATTATGATACTGCGCGTATGGGTTAAAAAAGCAACAGCTAGCAGAAGTGGCTATCTTGGCTTTAGCCGTCTTTGTGGCCACTTCTAGCTAGTCATGGCGGCATTTGTGGCTGTGGTATGTGGCCCGTGTACGGCAATCCTAAACCAAATGAGATCGTTCACCTTGGAGACATCTTCGTGATAAATCGCCTCGGCTTTCTAAATCAGCATGACAGAATATAGCAAGTTAGGAAAAAATCCCAGAGTGATGGTATTTTCAAGTTCCTACGTACTTACATTAAACCTACTAGCTTATTTTACTAACGGTAAATGCATTTGATTTTTTAATAAAATGAAGCTTTTTACATCTAATCTATGAAATATAAAGAAGTTAAGTTAACCAACGAAAAGCTACAAAGAAATTCAATTAATAAAATTAAATTGCAAAAATATCGACAATCCCAGAGGTATTTCCAAGTACGTAATTAGATTACATTATAGGTACCTACTCACTTATTTTATTAACAGTAAATAATAAATATTCGACGTTCTAATAAAATGAAGCTCCTTTACATTTAATCTATGAAATATCAAACAAATTAAATTAACCATCGAAAAGCTACAAATAAATTCAATTATAAATTGCAGAAATATCAAGTCCTTAATGTTACAGAATGTTGCACAATTTTAATAAAGTAGTAAAATATAGGTCACGTAACATAAAATATTGACACAGAATAATATTCCGATAACTCTTCTGTGCAACTGCGAGAATATCAGAGAGCGTAAGTACTTGCTTTAGATTAAAAAGTTAAAATAAAGTCAAAGGCACACGATAGAAAAATAAGTGCGCCACAGGAAAGGCTGCCTCGCTTGAATGTGCACCCGCTGAGATTTGGCTACAAATGTCGAGTAAGGCGCCAAATTTTTAAACCTTTGGAGAACAACCAAACGTTGTCATTTTATTTTTAGTTTCTGACTACTTATGGCGCAATAAATCTGAACGGTAGACAATCTTATTGCTTCAACGTGAAATGATTTACTGTGCTGATGTTACAAATTAAAGTTCTTAACACAATTTCATTTTGCGCATAAAATAATTCGAGCGAGAATAATTTTAGCAGCAATGCAGCAACAATAGCGTCGTTAACAAACATTCTGGCTAAATTACGATAATAATTAACTTGAAATTAGTAATAAATTTAGGCTCAACCCTACGGTGCAGGGGGATATTTCATGTAGGACTAGGGTTACCATATCTTAGGATTTTTTCTGAGATTTCAAGATTTTAAGACTCTTCTCAGGCTTGCGGCTAGATTTTGCAAATCTTATGATATACCTATCAGGATTTTTCGAATTTTCAAAAAAATATAGCTTACAATTTAATATTAAACTAACTTAATAAAAAAACTTAATAGAAAACTAAACAAATTTTTTCTTTATTAAAGGGGGGTGCCGCTGCCTCTCCTCCCCCACTTTGAGTGCGACGGCAGTGTATAAAACGATAATATTACGACTTTTTTAAATTGTTAAGTATTAGAAAAAATTCTCAAACTAAAAAATCTCAGCAAAAATCCTGAATTCTGGGTCAATGGAAAACAGGCCTTTTCTCTGGACTTTTGATTTTTTCATCTGGTAACCCTATGTAGGACCATTAACGTGATTCAGAAGGTCTGAGGGGACGGGTAGTGACGTCACTTTCTCGCGTCAAATTAATCCCGTCTATCAAGTACGAAGCCAAGGGAATCGACACACGTCACTTGAACAGCGCGAAGTTTGTTTACAATCAACCAGAAAATAAGTTGTTTCAGGATAAAAATAAGGATGAAGTTAACTTTGTTTTCGCAGTGAGAAGTAGACCGAAAAGTTTAGACAGTTTGTGAATAAATAAACTCGTGAGGGTTTCTGGGGCTAAGTAGTGCTTCGCCTGAAGTGTGTTTTTCTCTAGGATATCTAATTAAAATGTTGGTGTATTAGGATACGAAAAAGACTTAAACCAATGAATGAATTGGTACAGTCACGATATAACTATATCTCATCATCATCAGCCTTTTTTTTTTTTGATGTTCCCACTGCTGGGACTCAGGCCTCCTCTCTAGGAGAGGGAATGGGCCGTAATCCACCACGCGGGCCCAGTGTGGGTTGGTGAATGTCACATGTCTTCGGATTTTTGGTTCTAGGACATGCCGGTTTCCTCACGATGTTTTCCTTCACCGTATTGAGAGCAGTGGTGATGAAATAAATTACAAAAAGTAATGCGCCATGCTGGGTTCGAACCCGCGACCTACAACTCGTAAGTCGGGGCCATTACCACTCGGCCACCACTGCTCGACTAACTATATTTACATTGTCACATTTTCTAAAATATTTTAATTTAAGTTGTTATTGTATGTTACGGTTTATTGTAGGTTACGATGGGGTTGACATTCTCTTTGAGATTAAAGTCCCTAAAAAATAAAGAGAAACAAAAAAACATTTGCCATTCCAGGAATAAGAGTACGAGGGAGAGCATTTTATTATTTACGTAATCATCATACAGGTGATTGATATATTATAATGTTTTCATTTCAGTTTTTATAACATTTTCATCATCTTCCAGCTCTTTCCCGTGTTTCCTACTGGGGGTCGACAAAACACGTTTTTTTCCCTTCTATCAAACAATCAATATTTTAATTAATTTTGCGCGGGAAATCATCGAATCATTTATCCCACTCTGGGTGTAGCAAGAGGGAGCGTCAAATTTTTAATGAATAAACCCACAGTGTCCGTACAGTTTCCCTTTGAGAGGATCACGGTAACCTTTTCGAACAACCTACAGCTCTGGCAGGGTTAATCGTCACTCTATCATTTGATTTTCCGCAAGATATCAACTAATATTCTCAACCACTTACCAGTCCTATCGACCACATGGAACAGTATCTTGCAGAGGTACTGCAGGTACAGCGGCAGGTCACTGAACCTCTTCATCTCACTGAGGTGTAGGGCCCACCGCGCCAGCCAACCCTCAAGCGTAGTCCGTCCCGGTATGTTGATGCCGCTGGATTCCGGCCCGCAGACCCTTCTGTAGTACGGCAGTTCGGCCCATCTAGCAAATGGGACAAGAAATTTAATTATGAAAAGGTAACAAGAATTTAAAAGGTAGGAAAGAAAGTAAATATGATAAACGATATTTATTTTGCAAATAAGTTAAAAAAAAAAAACATTTTTACACAACAATTTTTTTTTTGTCGTTTAAACTAGATGAGGCCGGTGTTTCCTAGCTGACTACCCTGAGAAGAAACATCGAAACAAACTCAGGGGTCAAAGTCTCTTTTAAAGTCCATACAGTTAACATGCAATGGTCAAATCATATGAGAATCATGCAAGATGGTCTTTTGAAGCACACGCACAGATTTGAGTAGGCCTGTCTACAAAGGTCGTGCAAATATTACAAAAGGAACAACATGAATTTATATCAGATTTTCCGCATTCTTTTCTTTCACAGAACATGCGGTAAGTCATAAAAAAAGTTTGGCATAACACAGAGAATTTAATAAGGAAGGAAAGTTACAAAACACGTGACTTAGAGAATGAATGTCGCGCAGTCCCTAGCGATATTTCTTGCGCTACGCTTGGCTGCGCTGCGCTATAGTTCGCTGTTGTTCGCTTGTGTTCCTTTGTCATAAACTTTATGCTTTCTTTCATTCGTTTCCTGCTTGAGCAGTCTGGTGTCCGACCTAAAGTTATTCCACAGTATCATGATACTGTATCATAGAAATGGTCGGTTTTTCATGGAAATGTCAGTTAGGAAAAATATAGAGCCTACAGAATTGCATATTACATTACAAATTGCTCATATTTCTCGGCCAATTTCATGAAATGTAAGCAGCTGGCTAGCATTTATTTTTATGGGATATCATGGTCCTTACAAAATGGCGGTTTTCAGCACGTATTTGTTCAGGTGTATTTTAGTTAGACTCTCGACTTTTACAATTATGTAAACAAGGATAATGTATTTCTAAAGAATTTTTGAGATGGCCTAATCTCAGAAAGGTGATCGTTCCGAATGAGGTCCGCCATTTCCAGGAATCTCTTTATAGGTAATTATCTTTTAATGCCTGAAAAGGACACGAATACTAGAATAAGATAAAAAATATATTATAAATTAAAAAATAAAATCGACTTCAAATTACAATTTTGTTATGATCCTTTGAGGAGTTCCGTTCCATATCTTCGAAGTTCATTATCAGATCATGGCAACATTTCTATGGAACTAATTCGGGAACATAGGTACTCTTAAAAACTAAAATTGGTCCAGTGATCGAGAAATCGGTGAATATTGAACATGAACATAAAAAAATACATATAGCTGAACATGCGACCTCCTTTTTAAAGGTGGTTCAAAAGATAATTATCGCGCAAGTTATAAAACAGGTCCTTACTTGGTCGGTAGTGGATTGATGAAGTGATCAATAAATTCCCTCTTGACTTCAAGCAGTATGTGGAATTCGGATGAGTTTGGCGACCAGTCCGCAAAATGCGCCAGCCTCTGTGAAATACGACGTGAAACAAATTTAATTATTCTCCCTCATTATTCTCAGTTGGCTATGTGAGGTTATAATGACTTAATGTTGAGTTATAGAAGCTTAATTTTCTATATTTGCCGTTTCCCCCGGTCTATTTGCCATGTAAAGCTCGTCAGATTCTCCCATTCAGCCAGGAGTTGTGTTGACTTCGACCCAACTCGAGAGCTTTTAAGATATAACTTCATTATTTAATTCCGCTCAACTTTTAACTGAGTTATTTGAACTGTGCCGAGTTAATTGTATTTAAAGTACGAGCTGTTTATATTTAGAACGGTCTTGACTACGATTGAAGTTATTAAGACTTAATTTAATAAGTTAACTGGGACAGATTCTGTTTAGTATTTCTCAGAATGACTAATTCAATGGAAGGTTCTGAATATTGTTATTCCAGAGGCTGTTTTTCCACTCGCCTCTCGTCAACATCGGGCATGGTTTAAAAGCTTGTTGCTTCATCTAACGCAATCCAACGCGATGTTTGACGAAAAAGCAACGCGAAAAAAGAGAGATAACGCCTGAAAACTCTGTTAGCATTCGGTAATTCCGTGATTTACTCGGATATTTTACAAAACGTGTTCCAGGAAATACGTGTTTTTTTAAAAACCCTTTAGTGTTTTTAAAAAAATTCTCGTCATTGATAAAATTTGCAAGGCTTCTATAGTTATACTTTTTTTTTTACTTTTTTAAATTTTTGAGTAAATAGCAGATTTTTAGAGGTCTTTGCTAGATTAGTTTTACACAATAAATTGATTTTAATAGAAGCCTAGATAATATCCACATAATATGGGTTTCCAAAATATCTAATGGAAAATGTGAAAATGAAAAACGTTGAAAATGTATGTCGAGTTGCATCCCCTTAATGCTAGGTTCTACTCATTGGTAATATACTCTTCGAATAATAATGAAAATCGTCACGGACACGAAATTTTTCGATCGATAGAAAGCAATCACGCGGCCCATCAACTTCGACAATCAGATTTATTAGGACAAGATGTGACAAATTTGATACCTTCCTACCTCGAAGAATTGATCGAAATCGGTGTCGATGATGACGTCATCTCTATCATGGTCCAGGAGTTCAGTGAAGAAGAGGGTCATCTTGTCTGTTTGCATGGAGCTGAGCTGGGCAAGGGGCTGATCGTCTTCTAGGTCCAGACATTCTAGGTCTTCGCTGCACCGGTTCACCCATGTCGCTGTAAAAGAAGTAAAATGTTTAGCAATAGTAAGTATATTTAGATACACATGGAGGAAGTTTGTCATTGCGACCGAGGTGGAATTCGCCCGAACTGTAGGCGAGGGTATTATCTATGAAACCGAGTGCTGTAATGAAAAATTATCAAACGCCGTTTTACAATATACTTACAAAGATATAAATACAAGGGGTTGACGCGCGACTAATGGGTTCGCTTAGCGCCCAGCCTTATACGATATCTACCTCCAATAAATTGTAGCACGGTAAGCTCGCGCACTTTTCCGCACTAGTGGGAAGACGAGTAAATTGTTTGTCTAAAAGCGGGTTTTCGAGTAAGTGTATTGAAAAATAAATAAAGGCAGAAATGTAGCCTGTATAAGTTTGATGTCGAAAGTTATGTGGCACAAAAAGGTCGGGTATATATCGGCGTCCGCAGCCATTTAAACCTTTATTGTTATCGTAAACCCTTTCGCTTACCTCGCAAGACTCGCACGAAATACGTAAGTAAACATAGTATGACATCCGCCAAAGATACGCTCAACCCGCATCCTACCAAGGGTATCTCGTGAAAGGCGACCATCCCTCACTTTCTGAAAGCCTATTCAATTTTGATCTGCTCTAAAATCCTATGTCAAATGATTTGATTGGCTGCGGCTTTTTCTGTGACCCATTCAAAACCAGAAACTTATCCAACATTATTTTTAGTTTATGCAAAACCTGATATAGTTTGCTCAGAATCAGTAACTAAATGGATTCCAATAGTGTTTACATCATGTCATATTTTTTCCCAAAAATCTTCCCCAAGTTGGACACCACTGACACTAAGTACGACACAGGTCACGGCTGGTCATAGTGGGCATTAGATGCCAGCAAACAGCTGGATGTAATGCCTTGATCACACGTACCGAGTAAAAGGGCGAGGCAGTAAAATGTTGCTCGGCCGGGACAGTGATGTAAGCAAGTTGTAGAGATAAGTGGTAGGCCGAGCACTCGGCGCTGTGTTTACACGTACCGAGTACTCGGCCGAGAACACTGTCTCACGCTTTTACTCGGTACGTGTGATCAAGGCATAAGTGCAAAACAACCTCTCAGTTGCCTGGAAGGCCCGGTGGCTATATATTTTTGCTGACATAACAAGCTTATAACTTTGTTATTTTTCATAATAAAAGTTATGTTTTGTACATAGATTCTTTACATAAAAATATACATACTAGACACGTGTATCGGGTTTCGCATATCTTATAACTAATTAATGTATACGACTGTCGATTTAATTATTGAAGTAAAGAAGCTAATTTATGGTATTTAAAAATGGCTATACAGTTTTTTTTTATAATAGATTAGATTCTGCCAATGACTTCATCCGCGATAAAGTAGGAATTTAACCCAAGAGAATATGCCGAGGATGAACAGGTGACATGGTCTACCTGTATGCTAAATTTCATACAATTCCGTTCAGCCGTTTGAGCGTGAGGAAGTAACAAACATACACACACATTTACGTACGTACATACAAAAAAATTGCCTGTATGATTTTTTTTGTCGTTGCTTGACTTGACAGGACCCCCTAGGCCCCTTCGAAGTACCTCACTTTGCGAAAGGCGCCTAAAACTTCAACCTATTTTCCCTAACTAGACACAAAGCCAAAACTTTAAGCTTACTTCAGCTAAAATGTGGGACTATCGATTGCTCGATTGAAATAGAATGACAGTACGATTCTGTTCGTCCCTCGAGAATGGCGCTCACCACAAATAAAACAAAGTTTGACCGTGCATGAATTTAGTACGGAGTCAAATAGGCGGCTCATATGAATATATTCAAAGCTATTTCAAGTCTGGGCTCGCTTTTGTGTCGGTGCCTTTAATGCAGATTCGATGTTTCAACTGGATTCTTTTATTTTCTTCTATATTTGACCTATTTCTCCATTTAAAGAAGTTTTTGGGTTTTTTCATTTAGATTATATCGAAGTTTTGATTTGGTAGATCTTGATTGATAGCAATACTATGGAGAAATATTGGTGTACCTAAATACTACGGGTACTAAGGTTACAGTGAATAGGCTCTTAATAAACTAGTGCGATTCACCATCAACGATCGCATCACTGCTTACCATCAGATGGGATCGCAGTCAAGCACTAGTTTATATAATTAAAAAAAATACTTGTTCTACCTGCAAACGCTATAAGACTGTTCAAAAGAGTTACCGCTGTCGTGGAACGCTAAGGGCTACTGCAGGTACATAGGTAGGTTTTAGTCTGTAAAAGTCTGACACTATCTACCTCTCGCTCCACCCAGAGCAGGAAGACTTATTTTATGATTTCCCACCTCAGAAAAAATAACTTGTTCGGGGATTAAGTTAACTGAATACAATGTATACTGTCTAAACAATAATTGCAATTAAGATAAGTACTTACCTACGTCATGTCAGTAACCTTTGGTACTTCAAAGTTAGCCCAAAGCCACATTTAGGTAATAGAATGGATAACATAGTTAGACTAAGAATCCATTGGGAACTGTCTAGATACGCCTGAATAAATGACGAGCCTCCCTCATGACCTGCCTTTGTACAGGAATATGAGAGTAAAGGTGAGGCATAATTATGTAGCAATCATTGCTGCCTCGGCTTAAATTAAAAAAAAACAAGTGCTAGTCGGGCTCGCGCACTGAGGGCTCCGTAGAAACTTACCTATGAAAACAGTTCTTTTTTTTTTAATTGAGTTAAACTAGTGCTTGACTGCGATCCCACCTGATGGTAAGTAGCGATGCAATCTTTGATGGTGAGGCGCACTAGTTTATTTAGAACCTATTCACTCTAGCCTTGAAGACACCAAAATTATAATCGGACGGGAAAACCGCAGCAGGCAAACTGTTCCAGTCCTTCGACGTACGCGGTATAAACGACGAGGCGAAACGCTTAGTCCGGACCGTAGAGGTTTCAACAACGTAAGGGTGAATATTCGCCGTACGTCGGGTTGTCCGATGGTAGAATTGCGATGGCGGAATCAAGTCATGCAATTCCTGCGCACACTCTCCAAAATGCATCCTGTAAATGTGTTCTATTTCTGAATTGAGTTATGAAGATTTTTTTAATCGTTTTTAAGCTATTGCATAGCTTCTATCGCGGGCCTTGAGCGTGAAGACCGAATCCAGAAATTCCGTAACGAAAATAACCTAACACCTCCCACTCATTTGTTTTTTGAGCGTGGTGACCGATAAGAAAACAAATGAGTGAACAATCAATCAAAATTCAATTCAATGTGTGAAAGTGTAACTTCAATTAATAACAAAGAAAAAAAAACAAAGGAAAAAAAAAATGCATAAATAAAATAAATAAATAATTATAATTGCATAAATTGATAAAAATGCTATGCTTTACCGCGGCAGTCCCCGAGTGCCACAAGTCTTTTTTTTTGTGACTTTACTATAAATTTACAGTTTTCAGATTTATTCCTATACTTGTGTTATGAGACCTTGCTTCATGCTAAATTTCAGGATTCTAGGTCAACGGGAAGTACCCTATGAATTTTGATTCCCTTGAGAGTGTCGAAATACACGTTTTTTGCGACATAAACGGCCGTTTCTTTTTTTATTGTTAACTCAGAAGTTTCATTTCTTCACAGCTTCAAGGATTCGCAGACCTGAGTATATAGTTTTAATTTCAACTCCATATCTCCACTCGAGATATGTCTTGACAGACAGACGGACGGACAACAATGTGATCCTATATGGGTTCCATTTTGTCATTTTAAGGTACGCAACCCTAATTAAAATGAGAAAGAAGAAATGAAGACGTGTATTTTCGTTCGCCCGATGTAATCGTTCGCTCGCGATATTTCCGGCAACTCGGTCCGCTGTTTCCATTTATTGAAAATATTTTCAGTGAACTATTTCGCGTGAGTTTTGCTCTACGTTCAGCTTTCCTGACAAGTACATGAAGGGAATATTTCACGAAATGCTTTTTTATAGTTTTCAGGTTGTGTTCGAAATAGTTTGGGAACGGAATTAAATGTGTGGATTGAAATTCGTTTATATTTTTGGCGATGTGGAAATGGGAAAATCGTTGTTGATTGGGGATTGAAATACGAGTTGTTATAAATACTAAAAACCGATAGAGCTTTCAAGTTTTCATTCACGATTCATTGGAGAGAAATTGGAGAGTCCAAACCAGATAATTGACCGTAAAGGGGATTGCCCACCCTCTATGGTGTCCCAGGCCAGAGATGGACATCAAATATTAATTACAAAATAAAAAGTGTTTTCAAATCTTAATAGTTTTAGGATTTGAATTTAGATACCTAAAAACATGTACAAATTGGCGTTCTGTATATATATGTCTTATCTCTATAACTCAAAGGTTTGCTGGGAGAAAACTCATAGCTGAGTTAAGCTCTTCTTTGTACATGAACTGTCTGTACCACCATATATTTATTAAAATTAAAGAACTGATGACCACATTTGGGCAATCCCCTTTCAGTTCTATTTCCATGCCTTTTAGTAATGTTTGTATACAGTTACAACTAAAAAATCCAGCAATTGTTATTATTTCGCGGTTTCAGTCAGTGCTCTACAATCAACTCGCAATCCGCAAAACCAATAGCAATAGATTTTTATACAAAAAGTTTGACGTCACATCCGAATAGATTGACAACCGCGAAGCTCGATTTTCATGAAAACCGGCTTATAGGATGAGTAATGTTTGTACCTGAATAGTTATAGCACGACACGATGTAGTGGTTGCATGCACCGATGAGTGAGTGTCGAATTCGATTGACAAATACTCAATAGAATCGAGTGAGCTTCGGTATTAAGCCAGAACTAGGGGAAGGTGGGGCAGCCTCATACAGTTTTTATATTTTGTCATATAGAATTTTCTCTGGTATCAATATCTGTATCGATTCATCAAAAACTAATAGTCTTACTATCTGACTTTATATCAAAAATATGTGATTGTAGTAAATACACTTGTGCGGTTTTCTATAAAAGATAAAACAAAAAATTAAAAATGTATGAATGTACCCCACATGCGGGGCACTTTCATACAGGCTATGGGGCAGATTCATACATATGAAAAAGTACAATAAATGGAGCGTGAAATGTTTAATTATTTATCAAAATTAAAATGTCAAAATACAACGTTTTTGAAAATAAAAGCAATTATAAACTATGGGCACATATTATTAGAGTGATAGTCAAATAATACTAAGTAAAAAAGAGAATAACATAAATGTAGGTAGTTTTTCTTTTTATGGCACTGAACGAACTTAGTTAACCTAATAGTCTTTCTGATCAGTCATATCAGTACTGAAAAATCTCTTTAGTAGTAGTACCAATAATCATTCATATAGACAGTACATTTATACAGTATGAATGTACCCCGCTTGTTGCTGTATGAACCTACCCCATCATAAGATAATGAAATAAAAATATTCCAAAAAAAAATCCAATCATATATATAATTATTCACATATCAATTCACGAGCTTGAACATATTATCTTTTAAATAATATAGGGCTGATTAATCTAGAAAACGGCTTTTATCAATAAAAAGATGTACAAAGTGAGTTCACAAAATTAATTAGGCGTGGCTGAATCACTTTCCATGCCACCTCGTAGCGCTTTTCACACCGACTGCTGTCAAACTCCATGAGCCAACACACATTTATATAAGCTACGCATACACGTATAAGTCGTTCAATTGATGTGCGCTTAACAACAGATATTTCTAGTGTATGAAGGTGCCCCTTGTATGAATCTGCCCCACTTCCCCTACCTACCCTACATTAGACCGTGGACCACGCCTGATTTGTACGTAGAACGACGTCGCGTGGCGTGGATCTAGTATAGTTGTAGAGCTACACTAGATCCACGCCACGCAACATCGTTCTACTTTACTAGTTTATTTTTCATATAAAATGTATGGAGACCGACGCGCCCAGATCGGCGTGTGTGGCAGAGGGAGAAGACAAAAAAAAAGAAAGAAAGTGTGGCTTGTAGCAGTTGCGAATCCGATGCCGAATCGAGATGATCGGTATGTCCTAGGGAATGCAAACCGGTTAACTCGAAAACCGAAAAACCGGTTTTTCGGCATATTTTTAATGACTAAAATAACCGGTTATTTTTTCAAGTAACCGGTTTTTTTGAGTTTTTTTTATTAATTTCAAATGACACTATTTTTAAGCAAACAGTTTTAAAACGCTCTTGAGGCTTGATATCAGTCGTAGGTTTGCTTATGAATATTTATACCATAGTGATAGCTACACCAATTGTACAGTTCTAGTGACACGCGGGGTTGCGATAGTCGTTGGTAGGATCCAGGAGTTGGGACTCGAGGTGGTGCTACACAAATCCTACGTGCTTTCACGGCCCTCGGAACGCGCCACCATCAGGTTCCCAACTAACGGTAGGAGGAGTTCACATCGGCGTCGGGTCAACGATGAAGTACCTGGGACTCGTCCTCGACAGCCGATGGAATTTCGGGGAGCATTTCCGACGTCTGGCTCCCAAACTCAACCGGACGGGGGCTGCACTCAAGCGGCTCCTGCCCAACCTTGGGGGTCCAGATGCCTCCTGCCGGAGGCTCTATGCGGGAATCGTTCAGTCCATGGCCCTCTACGGGGGCCGGGGTGGGCGCCGTCGCTGCAAACGCGACCGGCGGCCATGCTGAACGCCTGCCAGAGGGTCATGGCAATACGGATGGTGCGGGGATACCGCACGGTTTCCCGCGAAGCGGCGAGCCTTCTTGCTGGCCTACCACCGTGGGATCTGGAGGCAACAGTCCTTGCACACATGCACGATATGCGCGTGGAGATGCAACGCCGGGGTGAAAGTTCGCTGCCGCGACAGATCACGGCATGACGGACAGAGCTCCGGCAGGATCTTACGGTGAAATGGCGTCAGCGACAATCGCAACCCAGTGCTGAGCACGCCACAATTATGGCGCCTCTTTGAGGCGTGGCTGGAAAGACCTCACGGCGTCCTTACCTTCCGCATGACGCAGGTCCTCACCGGAAATGGCACGTTCGTGAGGTACCTGTTCTGGATTAAAGCGGAAGTGACGCCAGGGTGTCGCCATTGTGCGGAATACCCGGAGGACACGGTGGAGCACACATTCGAGGTGTGCCCTGCTTGGGCGGAGCATCGACGTGCCCTCGTGGGGGCGAACGGCGGCGGAGACCTTTCGCGCCGGGCCTTGGTTGATGCCATGGTCCGGAGCGAGGAGGAGTGGCAGTGGAGTGGCTTCCGACTTCTGCGAAGCAGTAATGCTCGCAAAGGAGGAGGCTGACCGCATCAGGCAACGGCGCTCTCGCCGCCGCCGCCGGGATTCCGATCCCGATTTCCGGCCACCGTAGGCGCGGGCTTGCGGACAGTGAGCAATAGGTAGCTCGCTTTCCGGCCGTCCGGTAACTGTCCGGACCAAACCCAAGTTGTCGACGGCGCGCACTGTTCCCGCGCGCCTTAAGGAGTTGTCAGCAAAAGCAGGGACCCAGCCGGGTCGGAGCCTCGAACTCGAGCCCCGGTATGAAGGCTAGAAGGAACAGGGTGGGTTTTTTAGTCAGTAAGAGTCTGACACTATCTCCCGCTCCGCCCAAGAGCAGGGGTTGTCATTGGATGATTTTTCCCACCATAAAAAAAAGACCTCAATCCGTGAACTACAAATTGAGATCTATATTAGAGAGCATGAGCTGCATGTAACAATAATTCAAAATACTTAAAAATTCTTTCTGATCAGCAGTGGACAACTTTCCAATGATCAGCATGCGTAAACAGATGACACGTGGCCTAAACGCTTAAAAGCCTGTGTTAAGGTTAATCTACACTAATACTAATACTCGTACAATAAAGAGGTAAAGTTTTTTTTTTGTTTTTATGTTTTTTTGTTTGTAGGAGGTAACCTCTGGAAGTACTGGTGCAATTGCTAAATTTTTTTCTGTGATAGAAATCTGCTGTTCCCAAGTGACATACAGGCTATATTTTATGTACGCGGGCGAAGCCGCGGGCAAAAGCTAGTGGTGGATATTTTGAGTAGAAGTATCTAGTAACTTTTAGCTTAGATTCTCTACGTACGACATCATTCTGAGACATTGGTTTTTATGAAGTTGCGATTTTTAACAGGATTCATATTAGGTATACAATATATTTTTTAATAGATAAGTTCCAAGATAAGTTTAAAAATATTTATTTAGAATTTCACAAGCAAAAAAAAATTAAAATTTTCACTTAAAAATAAATTTCAAAAAAACTAATTTTAAAACCGGTTACCCGGTTAACCGGTTTTTTTTTAGAAAAACCGAAAAAAAAAACCGTTTTGTAATTTTGGCGGTTTTTGCATTCCCTAGTATGTCCCAATATTGGACTGCTCATAAGCATATAAAGGACGAGGGGGGGCGAGTCAGCCGAGCTTGCTTCAGTATGGTCTAGCGTTCACACCAGGATGTCGCACTACCCATTAGTTTATGAAGGATACCAAACTACTGATAACTACTAACAACACACAAAAAAGAGTCATGTCAGGCCCCCCTTAAAAATAATCCTAGATACACTAATGGGACTGTTTTAGTCTGAAGACGATAATGACAGTTTTTAATAGCTATTACAGATTAGCACGACTTTTTTTTAACACTATTGACTCTGTCAGTGTCATTAAGATAAGATAAAATTGTAATAAAAACATAATTATGTACAAATATGAAATAGAGTGAGGCCCAGACTCGAGCAAGGTGAGGCGGCAACAACTAGTTGTAATTTAAAGTCATATAAGTGTCAATGCTCTTGATGCATATGACTTCATTTTTACAATCTTTTTTTTTATTTAGTTTCACCTGTCCCGATGTTTGCATGTAATTAAATCTTGCAAATTAAAGAACCACTTCCCGATTATCGTTTGAGCATTTGCATGCGTGTGTAAATCAGAGGACAATGCAAAATTATTATGACATGGAGCTGATGTGATGATGGAACCAGAAGCTGGCCATAGGTACTCAGATGGTATCGTGTTTGAGCTTTTGGGAATGGTCTTGATGAATATTAATAATATAAGTAGGTAAATATTACCGCGCTATAAAAACTTGTACTGTCACACTTAATCTGAGGATATCACCGTTGATGAATTACCCCGTTGGAACCTTTACGTTGTGTCGTACTATAGCCACATAATATGTTAGAACATGCGTGCCATTGTAACATTCTGCTCCCCACGGGGTGCTTAGAAAAAGTAATTGCTTCACGGCACAATTTTGTATCGTTTGTTGTAAGGTAGACCATATTGAATGTAGCTATTTCTTCAGGAACTGACAGGAAGTAAACATGGACGATTGATGTTTGACATAATTTTGTTATAGTTTGAAAAAAAAACCATTTTATCATAATAGTTCAGTACATAATTATTTTTGATTGACTGGAATAAAATATAGTCTGTCTAATAAGTCAATCGACTTGGGAATTTTGTGTAATAATAATAATTTAAAAAATACTTATATTCGGTACTTTTTATAAGGTTCTTCTGTTAGTAAACAATGATCTCTATCTCTTAATCAACCCATGTTGACTACATGAGATTTAATGAAATCCTAATAATAACCCAAGTCATTTAACTTATTAGACAGACTTTATATCTAAATATAAAATTGGGCGAAAGCAACTACTGATTGGTTCCGAACAGCGGGAGCCGGAGACGCGGTAGGTCTAGAAGGAGACGGCGTGACGATTTGGACCTTAAGGATTCAAGGCAGAGCACAAACGTGTGTCTTGTGTCAGATACAATCTACCGATGAATATTTGATTTCTATAGAACTAGTATGAAATCATCCATTCCCAGCGCATACGTAAACATTTTTTGTGTCCAGTTTCTTCCACTTTACATACTCATGACGATCAAAATGTGTTCAGTGTCGGTAACTGAAAACTAAGTGTCTACATTTGCGCCGCGCCTAACTGTCAATTTTATGGAGGAAGGTTGAGTCGAGTAAAAGAAATGACTTGGAATAGGTACGGGTGTTAATGCTATCAAAAAACAGTATGGCCACTAAAACAACTTCGATCAATCGTTCCCCAAGTTTTCATTTGGCAATAAATTACTTCATCTTCATAAAAGCCGAAGTTTCCCGAAGACTTACGACAGCATTCAGGTGTAATTTAAATTCAAGGTTTGCTTCCACATCACGATAAATTACCAGGAAAAGATGTTCAGCGGGGACGTGAAGATTACTTATTAAACAGGCGCGGTAAGTTTTCTCTCGTTTTAAGGTGTTTTTCCACGAAGATTTGCGAGGAGTTCGCGCGGTGCGAGGATGCGTAGCGGAGCTGCAGAATGGTACATTGCTGAGTTGCGCGAGGTTGCGTAGCGGACTCTTTTTAGCCGTGCGTGCACACATTTTTGGCTCGCATTTCTCGTTTTTTGATACGTAATAATACTTAGCACCTGTAGCCGGTGTAGCCCCTTTCTACTAGAACTCTGCTAAGCTTGGGAAGGAGAATGAAGTGATCCTATTAGTCAATGCCGTAGCTATCTAGCTTTCTATACGTCCGGTGAGAGCTTCTATAACTGAGCCCCTAGAAAAAAGTATAATTCAAATAAAAAGGATTAGATATATTGAAAGCGGTACCTATTTGCGACAGTGTCTTAGCTAATCTTATATCAGATAAGGCAAGAGTTCTATTAGTAGCAAGGACTAGGTATAAAAAGTTTGCACTCCTCTAGAGACTGCGCCCTGTGTCCAGGTACCGCTGGCACCCCGGCTCGGTTATGGCACTGCGATTTTTCCTCGCTCAGCACCTCGCTACCTCGCACATCTTTGGTGGAAAGGCACCCTTAAGGGCGGCCGAATTATTGCGTCGCACTGCGGAAACCATTGTGTTTTGACAAAATCTCAAATTGTAGTAAACGTACCTACCCTTTCTCTTTCGGACAATGCGAAACTTTTGTACCAAGTTGCGGATTTAACTTTGTGGATAAATAATACGACGTGTTATAAATGTTGACGTTTTTACTGTTCGGGGCTTGTTCGCGCGTTTTCTGTGTGTGTGAGTTAACTACACATATCCATACAATATGTGTAGTTAACTAGCAATTTGTCAGCGACTTCGTTCGCGATAATGTTTTTATAAAAACTTTAATACCATATTTTGAGGGTAGTTTGGAAAACTAATGATGACAGTCCTTATTATACATTTTGATTAAGTACAATTTTTGCTAAGCTTCAAGTACATGGACCCAAAAAATAAAATTTTACCTACAAACGAATTTTCCCTTTTCAGCCCTTCTATGTCGAATTATCAAAAACCCCTTCTCAGTGCTCTCCTACATCGCAAAAGGAAGCTTTATGTAAAATTTCATGTTCCTAGACGCAGTAATTTCGGCTGTGACAGACTGACGTAACAGACGTCAGTCAGTCAGTTTCTACTTTTTTATTATAATTACATACTAGCTTCTGCCAGCGGCTTCACCCGCGTGAAAGTAAGTTTTTTCATAAAAACTTTAGACCACCATTTCATTCCTTTAAGGGGTGAATTATGGGAAAACCTCTCTTATTGCTCGTTTACGTCATAAAATGAAGTTTTAAGCAAAATTTCACGTTCTTAGACGAAGTAATTTTGGTTGTGCGTTAACACATACATATGTACTATCACTTGCAAAAGTCCATAAGAATTCTTAAAACTTATTCGTTTGACGTTTAGTTTGACTTACGACCTTTTATTTTCAAGTTTCGCCAACAAATGATTGAAATTCACAATTTCATCAACTTATCATAAGTCAAGATGGCCCAGTGGTATAGGCACACAGATTGAAGCGCAAATCAGCGTGCCGCAAGTTCAAATCCCACGCAATTATTGACTTTTTGTAAGTTCTTACCCGATTGGAAGTTATGTATTTGCATTACATATATTAATATATTATAATTATTCTTTAACTTGTTCACACATTTCTTAGAGTTAGAAAGGTAGATCACAAAAAAACTAAATAAAGAATTAGATTTCTGCGAGGTAGACATGAGTTTTAACTTAACCGAAATGAACTGTCGTTTGGTTGTAGTTGTTGGTTAGTGACGTGAGGTTGACAGTATGGTAATATTCACAAAATGCAGGCTAATATTAGTATTGAAGTGAGGGCGACTATCATTGGGCTGCATAAAAGTGGTCTTAATAAAACACAAATATCTGAAGAAACCGGACTGAATGTGAGTATAATAGCTATTAATGAATTGTAACTTTATTACAAATTAATCTTCTAATTAAAACGTATGCCATTTATAAATCCATTAATCGTATCTTTATGAGGTTTAAAAGAGAAATACGTAAATCGTTGGGTTTATTGGATTGGTTATTGGATTAATAAATGCAGTTTTATTTTAAAATTATATTCAATAATTATGATTATTAACATTTTATATAATGAAAATGAAGTGAAGTAGGTATAGCTGCCTAATATATATATTTTTTTTTATTTTAGAAAAATACTGTAAATCTTTGGCTAAAAAGATATGAGGAAGAAGGTAGCCTTGCTAGTCGAAAGAGAAGTGGGAGACCGAAGCTTATTAGCGAGGCGCAGCGACGACATATGGTGGACGTATACGAAACGAATGGTTTCGCACCAACGAGACATTTTGCGGAATTATATGACACCTCGACGGATACTGTTTGCCGTGCACTTCACGCTGAAGGCGTGCATCACAGAAAACCTGCTAAAAAGCCGTACTTGACAGAGAGGCACAAACAAGAACGATTACGTTTCGCACTAAATATTTAATGTTAACTAAACTAAATGGCCTACCATTTTATTTTAACATATCTGTGATTATTCGTTAACAAACACTGTATTATATTGTGTTTACTTTCGTTTAAAACAGCTATATCTTTTAACTTGTGCCATCGCCTCATCTTAAGAATGCAGTGAACTCGCTATCAATTTTGTTGACAATAATCATGAGTCTATTTCGTTTTTTATTCTTCTACCCGCACTGTTTTACCATAATACTATAGTTCAATTTATTTTTCTCATCTAATTGACGATTATCTTGTGAGAACTAAAGTTCTTTTAACAGAAATTGAGGTTTGGTTTCAATCTTCTTTTCGTCAAGAAAATGAACAATTAAGCTATGACCTCAATACATTCATTGTGACGTTACACAAAAATAAAATGTTTACAAAGTCCAAATCATATATCACTTTTCAATAAATAACTGGATATAAACAATTACCTATATTTTATTTTATTAAAATTTGAATATCCGTTCATTGTTACGTTATTCATATTATGAATGGTCTAAGTGGGTATACTTCCAACAAACAATCTTAGGCGTAACATAGATAACGGTTACAAGATAACTTTTTGTCTAGGTAACAATTCGACGTCACAATTCTCATAAATGTTTAATTTGTAAATATAAAGAATAAACATTTTTATTAAACACGTCTTTTTATTTCCACCTTATAACATCGAAAAGATGTAACAACTAAATAATTGCAAATTACGAATGTGATTCTTCTTGTGGTTAATAGATCACATTCGTAATTTGCAACTATTTAGTGCAAAAAATGCAATAGTATTTTTCATAGACATAAAAAAAAAACAACTATATCAATATAGATTGGGAATTTTCAAAGTAAGAAATAACTGTAACGGACCGACCATGATTTGAACTCGGGTTACGTGATTTGCGAATCCAACACTTAGTTCACACGGCTATCAGCACATGACGTATTTGCACGAATTTTATCAATGCTATGGTAAGAACAGAAAAATAATAATGTTTTTAAGCTCAGTGCGACGACAGTTCCTTAGTGTGTGTTATCTGTGGAATGTGGATACTCATACATGCGCACACATACGCACGGAAGTATCGCGCTCGCTCGGTTCGTAGCAATGTAGTCTTTAGCGTTCCTATGGACTTTTGCGGCCTTACTGTACGTCACTTAGTTTGTCCTTTTAAATATGTAAATAGATTAATGTATTGCTTTTTGTCGAGGATTATCCTACATGAAAAGTTAATTTTCTAGTATAAGATGTAAGTATAAGATATCTAGGACTTGAGAAAATTTCACTAGGAACTACAAATACTTTATGGTCCTCAGCTTTTTAAGAGTAAGCATTTTTGAATTGTTAAATGATAAAATTCAAAAATTTATAATTGAACAATTCAAACATTCATCAAACAAACAAACTATGTATCTCCTTGCGGTTGACAATACAAAGATTTTACTGTTGAACAATTAACTAAGATAGAGCAATACAGTCTGTCTCTAGTAGTGTTGCCAGGTCCGTTTGTATAAAAATCTGGACAGATGGTGTAACAAATCGGGACTTAGGGTTTTAGATCGGGACAAATATATATATTTTTTAATAAAGACTTTTTTTAGGTAGGAAATCATCAAATGACTTCTTCCGCTCAGGGGTGGAACGAGAGGGCATGTCAAACTTACTGAGTAAAACTCAGACTTCTTCAATCGCTCTTTGCGTTCCAGGGTTTTTGATTTATCGGGACATTTGGCGTCCCGATCAGGTGCAAATCGGGACGCGTCCCCCGACCCCTAAAAATCGGGACATTCCACGCATATCGGGACGCCTGGCAACACTAGTCTCAAGTATCTTTATTGTAGACAAAATTACATCAACGTTTTACTAAAGCCAACACTAAAACTAAAGTCAAGAAGACGACCGACATTTTTAATAAAAAAATCTGTAAAATTATTAACTTGTTTGAAAACATTTTTGTCCTCTTATGATCGGATCTAAACTTGAAAATTGTCTTCTAAAACATTTTACAGTTTATAAACTAACTAGCTCCTGTCAGCGACTTTACTCACGTGAAAGTTGAGAACTATCCCAGGGGAAATAAGTCCCGGGATAAAAAATATCCTATGTGTTATTCCAGGACTAGCGGGGTTACCATGACGTTCAAAGTGAGATTGTTTTATTCTTATTCCAGTGTGGGTAAGAGACAGAACTATACAGGTTGTCTAGCGCCATCTCTTACCCACACTGAAACAAGATTAAAACAACTAGGTCATGGTGCAGTGACATTTATGTCGCCACATAAGAATTAAATTACAAAACCCTACTTGCAGATAGTAGCAGAAGTATCTGCATGATCAGAACATAAACGTCAAACGCGAGCCTATCAAAATAAAAAAGAACAACAAAATCAACTATCGGGCAGTTGTCCAGACCAGACATAACTTTACCCGTGCACCTGAACAAACAAATAAAGGATTTGTATTTGTACTTTTATCCAATTAAAATAATTTTATCCAAATTCGTTTAGCCGTTTGAACGTGAAGGTCATGATATTTCTTACCACCACCACCACCACCACCACTAAATTTTAATCGTTTTAATCCCGTGGAGGACGTCAGCTGAGCGAGTCCAATGACATATAGGTAGTTTGTATGCTACGCCGACTACTACCTACAGGTCATTAGACTCGCAGTTGACGTTTTCTTAAAGAACTTAGGTAATTTCGTACATGCGTAAATTAAAACGAGTTTTGAAAAAGAGGTACTTTATTTTTTAATTTTATCTTTACAAATCGATAGTGTTTCATATCGATCGATCGATCGTCCCTCCACAGGATTAAAACGATCAAAATTTAACGGTGTATACACAAAAATAAACCAAACATAAAATAAACTCACTCAGAACGAAATCATTGGGGATCTTCTCGTACATTTTCTGTAGATGCTCACACACTATTGCGAAACGTCGAGATTCACCACAATATATAGCCCCAGACTGTTTATGTTGGGTTACACTAATATAAAGTGGAAACAGCTGACGTACAAGATTTAATGTAAATTGTAATCTTTGTCATGTTTACCTGCAGAATATGTCACACACGTTTGGCAAATATTATGTCCTTTGGGGGCACGGCAGTGTTTATTTGCTATGTAATTTAGCAAACATCTAATAGATCATAATCATATTACATAAAGCTGAATAAAAACGTGACATTTCGCAAATATTTAATTTTTAGGTTTCTCCAAATTATATCTACACTTTACCTCTTTATAATATTAGATTATGAAGAGGTAGGTAGTGTGTCTTTTATTGTTTGTAGGAGGTAATCTCTGAAAGTAATGATTCGATTGCGAAAATTTTTACACCGATAGAAAGTTGCCTTACTCCTGTGTGACATAGGCTATATTAGGCTGTTCAATGTACACGGGCGAAGCTGCGGCAATTTCACTCTCTGTGAAAGAAATTTTTTCCATACAAACTTTCGGATTCCGATTCATCCCTTTAGAGGGTTGGGCATACTACAACTGCGATTTAAGGCCCCTCTTTGAGGAGTAGCTAGAGAGCTGCCACGGCGTCTTTATCTTCCGCCTGATGCAGGTCCTCACCGGATATGGCTAGTTCGGGAGGTCCCTGTTTTGGATTCAGGTTAAAGAAACGCCTCAGTCACGATTGTACGGACCACCCGGAGGATACGGTAGACCATACGGTGGAGCGTATGCCATTCTTGTGAAGCATCAACGGGCCCTGGTGGAGGCGATAGGCGGCGGTGACCTCTCGCTTCTGGCCTTGGTTTAGAACATGGTCCAAAGCGAGAGAGAATGGGAACCGATTACCTCCTTCCGTAAAGCAGTAATGCTAGCGAAGATGAGGACTGCAACCGTGAAGGAATGGACATCCTCACGTCTCAGCTTCCGGCACAAGAGACGTCCCGGGCGTCGTGAGTCACAGGAGGATCTCCGGCCACCGCAGGCGTGGGCTTGCGGATGATAAGCAATAGGTAGCTCACCGTCTTGCCATGCGGTAAAGACCGAGGCAGAGTCGTCGACGGCGCGTACCCTCGACTACTGGCAAGGACTGATCGACTAATCCAGAGGGTGCAAAACGCCTGCGCTCGATTTTGTTTCAAAATCCCACCTAGAACTCATGTAACGCCATTCTTGAACAACCACTCAATCCTCAAGATGAAGTCACGCCGCAAGTTACACTTGGCTTGCCTACTGTTTGGGGTAATAAAGTACAAGCGGCCGTCGTACTTGTACAATAAATTGAGCTGGATAGCTAGCAGAAGGCAATGTGCTAGCAGACAGTGCTCGCAGCAACTGACCACTCAGTCACACAAGACTGCTGCCTTCAGAGGCTGTTTTCGGTACTCAGCTTCTAAATGCTGGAACAATATACCCCCACCAATAAGAAATATTAAATGTTTTGACACGTTCAAGTCACGACTACGACAATTTCTCATCACCTCGCAAAAGGATCTCGGGATGAATAATTTGAATACGTCCATTATATAGCTGGGTAGCGTGTTATTTTAGTTTATGTCCGAGTTTTCTCTAAGCTTGACGTAGGTACTACATATCACGATTTGTAGTTTATACTTAAGGTTATTTCTAGTTAAGTATATTTATTTATTTATTTATTTTTTGTAAATGACACCAATTATTGAAATTTATTTATTTTTGACATGCTTTATACATTTTATTTATTTTATATTCACTCGATTTTCACTCAGACACATAATAATAGTACTTTAAAATAATAGAATCAAGTAATTTTATGCAAAATACTACTTGAGAACTTCAGTGTCCAACTCTAACGTCCTTCCTTACCTTCAAAATCCAATCCTACCAACTACTTCCAAAATTGTATCCTGTCATAAGTGTAATATCTTCTTTTCACAAAATACAACTGAGCGTCCGTTTGTCACCGCAGGGATCCAGCAGAATATCAGCGTCAGGTATTTTGCCTGACACACGCTGAGCTGGGCTCCCATTTGGTGCAACATTGAGATGCACACCGCACTATTTTATTTTTTTTTTTGAGATTTTCAAGTACCCACCCCATAAGTGTCACTTTATAATCTTGTTTTTTTTTTTTTGTTTTTGTTTTTAATGTTATCATTATGTTATTTTTGTGTTTTATTTGGCTTGTAAATTTTTTTTTTATTTGTTTTTATTTTTGTTGTTTGTATCGGTGTAGGTGTACTTATTTTGTTTTTTTTTTTATAATTTAGTTGTGCTTTTGTGTGCATTTTGTGTTGCAACAAATAAATTTTTTATCTATCTATCTATCTATCTACTGTACTACGCGCGCCTCAATGAAACGTCTACAAAACTGTGGGGCGATGCCTGCCAGGGTTACGGAGGAATTTCTGAAAACGAAACTGTGCTTCTGGAATGCAAAGGGCATCTAAAGGATACATGTACTCTCATTACTTGAGCGGGAGAAGTCATTACGTGATTTCCCACCTCTAAAAAAAGGGGGGAATTTTGAATCATCCATTCCAAGCGCAAACCAACGTCTGAGCTGTGTGTTGATGGATCAGTCAAGGTGTGTAAAAATCGACTGCAGTTTAAACGACTCTCGAGGACTTGCGGACGGCGAGCAATAGGTAGCTTGCCGTCCGACCGTCCGGTAATCTTCAGGACTAAGCCCAAGACTTCGAAGGTGCGTATTATTCCACGCGCGCCTCAAGGAGTAGTCAGCAAACCGTAAGGGCCCAGCAGGGTCGATGCCTACTGGAGCCATAGCTCTACTACTGAAAGGAAGATTCGGCCCCGGTATGAAAGGTAACGAAGAAACATGAGTGGGTTTTTAGTCAGTAAAAGTCTGACACTAATCTCCCGTTCCACCCAAGAGTGTTATTGGATTTTCCCGTCTAAAAAAAAAAGTTTAAACAACTCTAAATAAGCATTCATGATATAGCTCTGAAATACGCTCTTCGTGTTGTTCAAAC
The DNA here is from genome assembly GCA_910589285.2 of Mythimna ferrago. NCBI lineage: Eukaryota > Metazoa > Arthropoda > Insecta > Lepidoptera > Noctuidae > Mythimna > Mythimna ferrago. The sequence continues at coordinate 12,224,318 of OU342695.1, forward strand.
TCAGGAAAAGCGGTTTATTGCAAGCGCATTAAGTTTCCACGTAAAATGACGTATATTTCAGACGAGTCTATTATTTGTCGTCGTAAACCGAGACTGTACCCTCGTATTTTTCCATTCAGACAGAGGTTTTCAATAAAGTTCGTCGGGCCGTGCGGAGAGCACGACGCGATTCATACATTTCCACTCAAAAGTTTTGTGACAAAAATAAAACGAACTTACAGATAAAATTATTTAAAGCACCTGAGCGTTGCTGGGAAAAAGTACATTGTTAGCAAGTTCAAAAGTCTTCATGAAACTTTGTGTTTTTAACAAACAAAGCTCGTATTTACATACTGCTCTACAAAGCTCTCTGCAACGCTGGGTATGTCCTGATTAATATTTCATGAATGAAACACAAACGAATCAAACGTTAGTTCGGTCTCGATATTCCTTTATTCACTTCGGGTAAAGAAAATAAAAATAAAACATGTCGAGCTCGCTCCAGGCTCTTGTCGGATTGTGTAATATTTTAACCAAAGCGGCTTAAAATCTCTATTTCACGATTTTTTTGTGGAAGCTTTCAGGAGCCATAATATGTAAACAAGGCTTACGTTATGTCTACAGTAATTCAAGCTACGAAAAACGTGTTTCGTATATCAGATAATGTTTATTCAAATACTCAATACTGTAACAGTAGAAATAAATTTACAAACGTATCTCTTTAAGATTCACTGGAAAGGGACATCGGCGTCGTAATGTAGTCATGGAGCCGGAATATATGGAGATTACTTTGAGGGCCTTCCAGTTTTCTTCAAGCGCTTTTTGCCGCGTTTGGTCACCTTCCGCGGAGTGGGTTGTGATTGTAATTTAATGTTACGTATCATCATGTTCTTGAACTTGTAGAATCCTTCCTCTTTGTTGTTGCTCGACCTCGTGCGTTTATTGATTACTTCGAAGTTCGATGTCGACGCTTTCTTCACTTTGCTATCATTCTGTTTGCTTGCCTTCCGTTTGTCTTTTCCCTTCTCCTTTAGTTCCTTCATGTTTACAAGTATCTACCTTTATGCGGCGGCTTTTAGTTGTTTAAAAATCATTATTTAAATTAAGCCTACGGGATAATTATGTGTATGTCAGTGTCAGAAACATTTGACGTAATCAATTCCTTTTAAATCTAGTTGACTTATTTCTTTGAAGTTAGTCATAAAAAGTTTAGATTGAGCTCTGTGTAGTTTTTCTAAAGTTTTGATAAGTATTTTGGGAAAACTATTCGTCAAACTTAAATGTAATTTCAGGAAAGGCGAGAAGCGTAGGATTAAGTTTGAAACTTTTTTGCTCTAAGTCGTTAATTTTATAGAATCTCTCCTGTGAAGCTATTACGTGTAAAATATCGCTATCATGGAGAAAGTGTAGTAGTCTTTCATGCGTGTTAAGATTATCTACTTAATCTTCGTGATCTATTTTTTCTGGTTTTGAACTCGGTTATTCAGAGAGTAACCTTATTTATTTCTCGCTTTTAGTGTCAGTCAGTACCCAAAGTGTAAACGGGACCCTATTACTAAGACTCCGCTGTCCGTCTGTCTGTCTGTCACTAAGTTGTATCTCATGATCCGTGGTAGAAAATTTCACAGATGTTGTATTTCTGCTGCCGCTATAACAACAAGCAAAATAAAATAAATATTTAAGGGCTTTCACACACAACAGAAATGATTTTTTTTTGCCGTTTTTATAGATAATGGTATGAATCCCTTCATGCCTCACTCGCACTTGGCTGTTATTTTCTACAGAAGGCCTCTAGGGAAAACTGAAGTCAATACTCCAACATTTCTGTCGTAAGATTTCGGTAAAATTATAAGACTTCAAATAAAAAGGCCATTCAGTACTCGTCCGTTTGATTTCAGAATTTCTCGATAGGAACTTAGTTTTCAGTACGCACTTCCGATCATATTTCACGCTCACGAATACGTTTGCGTGAAAAAACCGTTCTCAGTTTCTTTTTTTTTTTTAATTCAATACACGTAGAGGTCTCTCGCCGGGGAAATAGTATACTTTTACAGTAAATGTAGGAAATAATCGATGGAGGAATACGGTTATGCGTGCTGTGGGGCCGTAGCCACGGCACAAATCACGGAAAACATGTTGCTATGTTATTACTTTCAAGTTCTTTGTTGTGCCGGCCGTAAACGCTTTTCTACAATAAAAACAAAAAAGGGAAACACGAACGCGCGACTTAATTGTTTATTTTTTAAAATAAGAACGGGCCGTTATGTCTCGAGGATTATTGTAATAATGACTCTGGGTCGGACACAGTGTCTGAATTGACACATTTTTACTAGGCCAATTTCGTACTGCCTAACAGTCAATGAATGTAGTATATCTTTCACAAACAAAACCTAAGTAATATATCAAATTACACACAATTTTAATGTGTAAAAGTTATCTACATCGATTTTGTACACTTTACGTAATGCAACAAAAAAAAAAAATCTACAGATAAATATGTATATGTATGCATAGATTTTTTCATTGACGTTTCGGACACACACTGTTTAGTACAGTTTGATAAAAAGTTTTAAAATATAATATATGGGGAAAAAAAGCGTTACCAAAACTATTTTAAGATGGATGTAAGGGGGCAACTTCGGGTAATAATGTCTTTATATGACTGTACTAAATAGCTTCAATAAATTTGGTGGTGTCTGAATTGTTAGTGAAAAAATATCTATACATATAATAAATCTATAGAAATTTTTAGTCGTGTGCGCAACTCGGTAAATTACTTAGGCTTTGTTTCATCGCAATCGGTTGACTATATCGAAAGATATACCACATTCTTTGACTTTTAGGTGGCACGAAGTTCGTTGGGTCAAATAGTTGAAAATAAATGTGTCGATTTGGACACTGTGTCCGAATATATTGTGTCAGAATCGTCAGTAGCTCGGAGACTGTACAGTACAGGCTGTTCTTTTTATACCAAGAAATTAACTAAGCAGCGATCGATATTCCATTAATAAATTTTAAATGATCTTTTTATGCATGCTCTTCTACTCTCCTTTCTATAAAGTTTGTAATGAGTTTTTTCGATCGGAACAAAGAACAGCTACTGCGGCTCGAATTTAATTATTTTTCTTCCTTAGAGAATATTTGTTTTCCACTTTGTAATAGCTTGTTAATATTCTGTTCTCTCAGACTCCTAGTGTGCGGTTCGTTCTACATATAATGCATATTTATGTTATTAATCTGTGCACAAAAGGAATAAACGGAACTGGATCTAGAGTGTTTGTTGGACCAACTGAAGCTTATTTTCTCATTTCCTTGTGGGGCTGTAAATCTTCTTTATTAAAGGTGCGATCAAGCCTTGCCGCCTTTGTACCTTTGTGTTGCATGTTTTAATAAATAATTAATAATCAATATAAATAAAAATGAATGTTGCCAAGCGCAAAACTCGAGAATGGTTCGATCAATTCTGCTATTTTTTTTCGTATCTTCTTTATGGCACACGGGAGGTTTTAATGATTATAAAAAATAAAAAATTACGATAAATTTTTGACAGAACGAAGTCTGTCAGGGCAGCAAGTATAAAATAAATATCACGTCTGTTTACCTTTTTTCATAAGATATAAAATAGTACTTGACTACGAGTCCACGTAATGGTAAACAGTTATGCAATCGTTTATGCTGAAGTGCACTAGCAATGTGTAAATTTTTGTCGGTCTGTCTATTTGCTCTGACTAATCTCGAAAATTGCTGGACGGACTTTAACGGAACTTTCATTGGTAGATAGCTGATGTTATAAGGTTTAACTTAGACTATTTAAATTTTAGAAAAAAAAATGGATAGCGCGCATAAAAAAGCTTCTTGAAATTGTGATAAAATGCGAATAAAGCCGGGACTACCAGCTAGTATCAAATAAGAAAGCCCAAACATCGTCTGGAAACTGTGCACACAACTTGGTTTAAGTTAACAGGTGACTAACAAAATACCGGCGGAGAAACTTTCAAACGTTATTAAAATTCAAGGGCCCTTGTTCGCGGAGGTAAGTGTTGCCAGATTCAAGTTGACAACATTTGGGAAAGCTATAAAAATATATCGCCCTTTTTTAATGAAGTTGGAAAAGAAAGGGAAATGGAAAATAAAATAGAACTATAAAAATGCGTTTTTTTATGTTGGAAAAAGAGAAAGAAGGAAAGAAAAATATTTTATTTGGCACGCATGTGTATACACATTACACACACTGTAAAAACAGATTTTAGGAAACTTAAGATAAAAAAGACACTGACACAAAGTGTGTCTCACGACTGCGCCAAATAGGTCAGAAATCATCCAATGACTTCTCTTACTCCAAGGCGGAGCGCGAGGGCGTATCAGACTTTTACTGATCAAGACCCATTCCGCGAGCAGCGAGTCCAATGACCTGTAGTAGTTAGTATGCAACGCCGACTACTATACAGGTCATTGGATTCGCTCAGCTGACGTTTTCTTAAAGAAATTAATTTCGTAAGCACATGTGTAAATTAATACGAGTTTAAAAAAAAAAACTTTATTTTTTAATTTTATATTTATAAATCGATAGTGTTTCATGTACCGGATCGACCCTCCACGGGATTAAAACGATTAAAATTTAGCGGTGTATATATTATTATTATATTAATTTTATACTTTCTAGCCATTGCTGCTCAAGACCTTCCAGACATTCTTCTCCCACGCCGTCACGAATCAGTCATCGTGGTACGCGTCCAGATCATCCCGCCACCTCTCCAGTTGTGAAGCCTTTTACTACACTAATTTTATGTCACTATATCCACTAGGAATCAATTTGTGAATAATTAAAACTGCCACTGACCTTTACTCGAAAAATCGCGCCAAAAACTTCGCTATACATTATTTTGAACTTCCAACTTCGTACCACCTAGAATGTTGTGATAACTAAACTGTCAAAGGATAGAGTCTGTCTAAGAAGTCAAACGACTTGGGTAATTATTAGGGCAAAATGATCTCTAATGTAGTCAACACTGGTTCAATAATTAAAGTTGATTAAGAGATCTTGATCATTGTTTACTAATAGAAGAATCTTATAAAAGTACCAAATATAAGTATTTTTTAAATGAAAAAATATTATACAAAATTCCCAAGTCGTTTCACATTTTAGACAGACTATAGTGCCATCCACAGGCATTGCCAGGAGCAGCATAATCCATTTCAAAATAACATTTTAATTAGAGACTGGCGATGTATTCGAATTTTTTGTCGTGATTTATTACAGATTTTCTCACCGTTTAAACCATTCCTATCAAAAATATTTCAAGACCAAAATGAACCGAATCGGTCCAGCCGTTCTCGAGTTTTAGCGAGACTTACGAACAGCTATTAATATATATATATATATATATCGATATCCACTAGGAAGTAATTTGTAAATAATAAAACCACTGAACTTTTCTCGAAAAAATCGCGCCAAAATTGATAAACCATAGAGCAAAAAAATAGTAGCATTCCATGTTCTCTATTTAAATCGTCGGTTGCCGCTTAAAGTGAAGGCGGGAAACTGACGCAGTTGATCGTAGTGAAGTTGTCAGTTGATGAAAAATTATGCAATTTTTATTATAAAGACGTTTTCTGAACAAATTGAACTACTTATTGAGTATCGATCGTCCTGAGAACTCGACAATAGCGATGGTTCTTCCAATAAAAGGATCCGTTTAAGCTTTATTGTTGCGCTAAGCGAAGACTCATAGTGAAGAGCCCGTCTACGTCGCGTCTTTCCATTCTATATACGGCAAGAACGTAAGGGTGTGAAACTATGGATTGGAAATAACTTTTTTTACTAAGGTCTTCCAATCTATACACGAGTGCTACGCAGATACTCGCGCATACTTTGTAGTGACCATTTCAGATGATGATGATGAAAATTGGTGAAAAGTCTATATTAAAAAAAGTAAAAAATTAAAACCTGCCTTGGCTTTGCCGTAGTTGGGTAATCACATACAATATTCAAAAAAACTCTCAAATGTTTTTAAAAATGTACGAAGAAAAAAAACACATTCACCCGAACATAGAACCTCCTCCTTTTCGATGTCGGTTAAAAAATGAAAAGGAAATGATCATGAGAATGATATCTATTCATTTTTTTACTGTTCCTTTTTTTTAAGGTTTGAAACCATTCAACTACTTTCGTTCTAAATGGAATGAGAGGAAGGAGGTGTTAGACGTTTACTAAATTAACCCCTTTTTTGTTTTTGTAGTTGCCCTTGGCATTCCGAGAGCATACATCAACAAAAAGAGATTGTATTACTAAAACCGCGAGCATTTTCTTAAAAGGGTGTGTGTGCCAATATTTTGTATTACGTTAAGAATTCAAAGGGATCCATTTTTACCGCTACGCATAGGAAAGCAAAGGGCTATGTAAAACGACACTGATATTGTTGACGTCACCACATCCATACTGATATAAATAGGTTTACGTTTCTCTGTCCGTCCGTCTTTTTAGGGTTCCGTAACTCAAAAAGAAAAAATGGAACCCTAATAGGATAATTTTGTTGTCTGTCCATCCGTCTGTCTATCTGTAGACCCTTTATCTCGAGAACGCGTGGAGGTATCGACTTGAAATTAAAACCATACTCAGATCTGCAGACGCTTGAAACTGTAAAAAATTGTAAGTTAACGAGAAAACAAGATACCACTCCTACACCGCTGTCCGCGCCGCTATTTCATGAGTCATTCACTTGTACTTTGAGCTTCCTTTTAAGCAAAATAGTGCCTGTATTAGGAAACTCCTCGCTTCCATATCATTGTCGTACCTACATAAAATAAAGGTTCTTTTAATGTAAGTTTTTTGCCACATAAAGTGGAAAAAAAGTCCATTTCGATACTTTCGAGGAAATCAAAATTCATAGGGTTGATACTTTCTATTGACCCAGGATCCTGTTTGGCATAAAACAAGGCCTTATAGCATAAGTATAGAATTAAATCTGAAAACTGTTTATAGGGTGACTGGCAATTAGTGTACGATACTTAAACACGTGATTGTGCTCATGATAACAAACAATTTTTATTATGGGAGCAAAGCCGAAATCGCGAAAAAAATATCAGCTGTCGGGTACATTCATCATCATCATCATCATTTCAGCCGATACACGTCCACTGTTGGACATAGGCCTCCCCCAAGCGTCGCCACATCGAACGTTCCTGTGCGTCCCGCATCCATCGGTTTCCTGCTACCTTCACCAGGTCATCGGTCCACCTTGTAGGAGGCCTTCCAACACTGCGTCTTCCGGTACGCGGTCGCCACTCCAAAACTTTTCGGCCCCAACGGCCATCTGTTCTGCGAGCAATGTGCCCTGCCCATTGCCACTTAAGTTTGGCAATTCTTTGTGCTATGTCGGCAACCTTAGTTTTCCTGCGGATATCTTCATTTTTTATTCGATCACGCAAGGAAACCCCGAGCATAGCCCTTTCCATTGCTCTTTGGGTGACTTTAAGCCTTCTGATGAGGCCCATTGTGAGCGACCACGTTTCGGAGCCATATGTCATCACTGGCAACACGCACTGGTTAAAGACTTTCGTCTTGAGACACTGTGGTATATTGGACGAGAAGATACCGCGTAGCTTCCCGAACGCTGCCCAACCGAGTTGGATTCGACGGTTGACCTCTTTCTCGAAGTTAGACGTACCCAACTGGACTGTCTGTCCGAGGTAGACGTAATCGTCCACAACTTCGAGTGTAGAGTCTCCGACCTTGATAGGAGTGGGCGCTACATGGTTGTTAATCATGATTTTGGTTTTATCCATGTTCATTTTAAGACCCACTCTTAGAGAAGCTCTACTGAGGTCATTGAGCATTGTGCTGAGCTCCTCCATAGTCTCTGCCATGACTACTATGTCGTCGGCAAACCGAAGGTGAGTGATGTACTCGCCATTGACATTAATGCCTAGTCCACTCCAGTCCAGAACCTTGAAGACATCCTCCATTGCGGCCGTGAACAGTTTCGGAGAGATGAAGTCTCCCTGCCTCACACCTCGCTGCAGGAGGACAGGTTTCGAGGTCTGGTCCTGGAGTCGGACTGACATGGTGGCGTTTTCGTACAAACACCTCAGCACTTCGATGTACCGATAGTCAATTTGGCACCTTTGGAGAGATTGCAGCACAGCCCAAGTCTCGATCGAATCAAAAGCTTTCTCGTAGTCCACAAACGCTAGGCAGAGAGGCAGGTTATACTCCTCGGTCTTCTATATGACCTGCCGTAGCGTATGTATGTGGTCTACGGTGCTGAAACCTTTTCGGAATCCGGCTTGTTCGGGAGGCTGGAAGTCGTCAAACCTGCGCGCAAGACGGTTCGTGATGACCCTGGAAAACAGCTTGTAGGCATGGCTCAGAAGTGAGATGGGCCTGTTATTCTTCAGCAGGGTTTTATCACCCTTCTTAAAGAAGAGTACCACCACACTTCTGCTCCATGCCTGTGGCGTTTTTCCCTCGAGTATGACGGAATCGAACAACTTCTGAAGGGCCTTTAGGACCGGTTTTCCACCCGCCTTCAGGAGCTCAGCCGTAATTCCGTCCTCACCCGACGCCTTGTTGTTCTTCAACTGCTTCAGAGCCATCCTAATCTCGTACAGGCTGACGTCCGGGATATCTTCAGTGTAGTGTCGAGTCAGTCTAGCTCTTGGGTCGTTTGCCAGATTTGTAGCGGGTTTGGAGATCGACGTGTATAACTGTCCATAAAATGCCTCGATCTCTCCCAGAAGCTCCGATTTGGCGGATATGACTCTGCCATCTTCGGTCTTCAGTTTCGTGTGTTGGCTCTGCCCAATAGACAGATCCCGTGCAAAAATTTTGGAGCCCTTATTCCGCTCAATCGCGTCCTTAATCCTCTCGGTATTAAATCGGCGAAGGTCGCGTTTCAGAGACTTCGAGATCTGTTTATTGAGCTGCCGGTACGTGCATGCATTATCTGAAGACTGCAAAGTCATTTCACGCCTCTTCTTCATGAGCTCGAGAGTTTGATCCGTGAGCCTCTTGGTCTTACTTGTACGGGTCTTAAAAAACTGAGACCCGACTGTATGGACAGCTTCCACGAACCCATCATTATATTGATCCACGGAGCTTCCTAGACACTCGAAACGGTTTTGAAGTTCGAGCTGAAAGCTCTCGGAGTTTTGGATCTGGATCTGTGCAGGACGGAGCGTAGAATTCATCAGTCGAGATCTTTCAAGCTTAACATTGATATTCAATGTGCCTCTTAGCATACGGTGATCACTCCCGGTTTTCACCGCATTGATCACAGAGACATCATTGAATATTTGCTTCTTCGTCGACATGATGAAGTCAATCTCATTTTTAGTTTGCCAGGTCCACTTCCTGTGCTTACGCTTTCTGAAGAAGGAGTTCATCATGTAGAGGCCCTCCTTCTCCATAAAACTAGCCAGTAGGTGTCCCCGGCGGTTCCGATGTCCAAATCCAAATTGCCCCACTCGCAGCTCATCACCGTCTCGTTTGCCCAGGACGGGATGGGGGGGGGGGTACATTAGGCAAACATAAATGTACTGAACAGCTGATTTTTTTTCGCGATTTTAGGTTTGTTCCCATAGTTAAAGTTGTTGATTATCATGAGCACAATCACGTGTTATGTATAGTACACTAGTTACCGGTCACCCTATATATTGTTGCTACGTCACAATTTATTTTTTACGATTCGGAAAAGGCTTCCGAGAATTGAACTCCCTTCCGGAATTGAATGGTAATAGGTAAGTTTGTAAGGAACCCTCAGGGCGCGAGTCCGACTCGCACTTGCCTAGTTTTTTTTATAGATACTACTATCAAGATTGTACGTGATCTTATTTTAAAGATGTAACAATAAAATATGATTGGAATGAATACTGCAGGACTCGGTTTTCTCGTCCAATATATCACAGTGTCACAAGACGAAAGTCTATGACCAGTGTGTGTTGTCTGTGATAACATATGGCTCTGAAACGTCCTTCTGACTTAGCATTACAAAAAAAAAAAATGTTGTATTTGTATTTTGATCATTGTTTACGGTATTAAGGGGCGCCTAGATGATTGCAAACCAACGTCCCAACCAAGGTAACCTTGCTGATTACAATTCGTCTAGATAGTAGTTGTAAACTATGACTTTCAACGCCCTTGGTTGGGAGGCGCGTTTTCCCAACCACCGAACGTGTTAGTGCGTGGTTTAAATCCATGTAGCTGTAACACAAACCAAGGTCAAATTGGTTGGAACGCTAGTTTGGCCAACCCTTAGGGTGAGTTGCACCATTTAACTATAACCATAACAAAGCCGTTAACAGTTGTCAAATCGTCGAATTGACCAATAGGCGGCCGTTTCACGGCTGGTTATGGTTTGGTTATCGTTATAGTTAAATGGTGCAACTCACCCTTAATGTGTTTGGTTTATGCTAGTTTGCATCCATCTAGTCGCCCCTTTAATAATAAAAATCCAAAGAGGTGTAGAAGTTTTTATGGCAAAAAACGAAATTTGCTCGGAGAAAGTCGCAAGCCAAGCACCAGAAATACGAAATGCTTCGCCTTTTGTTTTGTTAGGTTACAACCTTCTTGTAATAAAACGCGTTCATACGCTGTTAACGCGCTCGCGTTACTGATAACTTTAATGGCTGAAATGAAGTAAAATGGCGGTCTTTGTTTGAACACTTAATAACGAGAAGTGGTACAGTCTTATTCCTATCACGTTCCTTAGGTTCAGATTCTGGAATAATAACATTAAAGAAATCTAAATGTTTTTTATTTCACACAAGCTTACATGGGCACTTATAAAACGTCAAAGTCTAGTGCACGGTTCTAATTAGTTGTTTCCAATGGAGGAAAACCGGTAACTCACTCCATTTTTTTTATTAGCCTATTGTGTGTCCCACGGCTGGGCTAAGGCCTCCCCTTTCCCCATCCAAACTTTTCTGTCTAGGGCGATCTCTGACCAAGTTTGTCCCGCAAACATGATCAGATAAAACTTGGTCAGAGATCGCCCAGGACCGACCAGTCAATATTAATATTATTAATATTGACCGGTCTACACTGTCCTCACATGCAGCGGATTAAACCAGTCAATATTTTACCCAAAAGAACAATAAAAAAATTATAATATAACAATCACTCAATGAGTGTGACAAATAAAAAATATCAAAACGATTGGTCGACAACCAATCGTATCACTTGACTTAATCAAAATATTCTCAGGCGTCGAAGTTGTTCCTCCAAATTGCTGTCATCCGAAAACGTGCCCAAAAGACTGGCAACATTGCCACGTTAATTCTTTGGGCAAAGAACAGTCGAGCTCTCTGGGCACGCAAAGGTCTGACATGGCAATCCTTGACATCATCTACCACATTGATTTTATTACCTTTAACCAAATCAATTTAAATATCCACTCAAATCCGGCTTATTCTGAAAATTGTGGCTGGCGAAGAGGACTGGTATTTTTAGCCAAACCGCACTTAATTCATATCTACATTTGGGGCTTAAATCGGGGAAATGTGACTTAATTCGGAGTATTGTTACTAAGATCAGGAAACTGCAGTATAATCCAGAGAATGGGGGCTTTAGGCGCTGGATTGAGGCTTAATTTGAACCTTGAGAGTTCGCCAAATCCGGAATTGGTTGCATCTCAGCTAATTTCCGACTAAAAGGCGTCTTTCGACCACGTGGATTATTAGGATATTTCTTAAAAAAGACACAGTCATAAGTGACTTAATTTAATTTTTTTTTTTTTTTTAAAGTCATACCTAAGTGACTTTGAAAAATTATTAAAATTAATATTTTTTTATTTATTTATGTTTTTTTCTTCATAATTTTATTTTTGAAAAATTGTTCTCGTACTTGAGAAAAAATTTTCCTTATTCTAAATTAATATAGTTTAGTTTGTTACCGTGTACGTAAGTTGTTAAACTCATCCAATGCATTCAGTCTATCTTATTAGATTTTTATTATTAATTTTTTTTTACACTACCTGCTCGATAATGTCCTCTTATATATGTCATTCAACCATCACATAAAGCAAAGTCATTCTATCCCTAGGGAGATAACGCAATATGGCCAATCCCTAGAGAATAATGAGATTTGGATTTGGAATATCAAAAATCTTCAACATCTCTGTGATTAACCTCTCGGATGCCGTAATTAGAGACACAATTAAAAAGCCATTGTGTCTCGCGTAGATCTGCGTTCCGGCAGTCAACGGGTTAACATTGTAAAATGTACGTGCATCGAACGAGTTTATTCGAAATTCAAACTGGGCACCAAGAAAAACAAACAGAATAATACGTGGTTTATTGACGAGTTTCTAAAAAAAAAGTAATGAAATAGAAAATTGTAACTATAGAATCTTAGAGTAGTGAATTTTGTTTCAAATCTGAAAACATGTTGAGTGACAGTTAAGATTAACTTGTAAATTATAAATTGTCTTTTAATTATCTCACAGATGGTGTAAAAAGTAGAGTATCCAACACGGGGATAGAGCTGTCTTTGTCTTGGGCGGCTTGAATTCCTCACTTCACTCAGGTTTCTTATTAACTCCGTAGCGATGCTCGGGAGTTAATTATATAATTCCCTCACTAACGTTCGGGATTAAAATTAGCAACCTTCGTTACGTTCAGAATTCAACATGCCGCTCGCGACTAAAAGACACTGCTTTATCCCCTAGTCACATAATCTACTATTACATATTGTGCTAGTTGGTAAAAACCAATGCATTGAATGAGCGTACTTTTTTTATAACTGGGGGTGTTTTGTAAAACTTTGCTCCTTCAAATGTTAACATGTTTTTGCCGAACTTAGTTCTCATTTTTGGTATCATCATCATCATTTTAGCCGATATACGTCCACTGTTGGACATAGGCCTCCTCCAAGTGTCGTTACAATGAACGATCCTGTGCGTCTCGCATCCATCCGTTTCCCGCAACCTTTACCACGTCATCGGTCCACCTTGTAGGAGGCCTTCCAATGCTGCGTCTTCCGGTACGCGGCTGCCACTACAGAACCTTTCGGTCCTAACGGCCATCTGTTCTGCGAGCAATGTGCCCTGCCCATTGCCACTTAAGTTTGGAAATTCTTCGTGCTATGTCGGCAACCTTAGTTCTCCTGCGGATATCTTTATTTTTATTTCGATCACGTAAGGAAACCCCGAGCATAGCCCTTTCCAATTGGTAAGACCAGAAAACTATTACCAAAGTAGCTTGTAGACTAGATAAACAGTGGGCGCTTTGGTTTTGTTTGTCAAGCTATAAGTAGGCGCCGATTGAAATCCAAACAATAGGCTGGGTCGCCGCTTGCCATTAGCGTGTGACTGAAATAGGTGACATTCGATTTGTCGTGACGTGACGCAGCCGTCATTTGTCGACGTTATAGCACGAATAATTTAGCAATTTCACGAAAGCAATCACGAGATAAGTGACTTAGCTACGTCACGAGGAAATCCAGTGATACAATAACAACGAGCTACTAAAAATACTTCTGTATTGCATTATTACGAAATGAATTTCGGTCAGATTTAGAACATTGATAAGGGCTCATCATCATTATCATCATTTCAGCTGAAAGACGTCCACAGTTGGACATATGCCTCCCCCAAGTATCGCCATAATGATCGGTCCTGTGCGTCGAGGCTTGCTAGGTCCAATTCCTTCCACGGTTGTAGGATTGTTTGAAAGAATTACCGTGGCCCTGGAACACAAAGGGCATCTGAAAGACACAGGTGGGTTTTAGTCAGTAATAGTCTGATACTCCCTCTCGTTCTACCTTTTTATATTGATAGGCTCGTGCTTAACCACTATTTCACCTGATGGTAAAGGATGATGTGGTCGAAGGTGGAGCACGCTTACCTAGAAGGCAAATCCAACGCACCCTCTCCGAAATGCAACCGGTAGAAAACTGATAGGTTAGCAACTTGGCGACGGTGCTCAAGACTTAGAAGCTTCGACTCGACCAGTGCATCTTTTTGCTCTTGAATCGTTTCTCTTCCACCTAAAGCAGGATGAGTCATTTGATGATTTTCCAACGAAAAGGAAGCCAGATTTACATAGCAGTAGAAACACCATAAGCTATGTTCTTGCACAACTAAATAAGCACCGTTTTTATCCATTGGAGTTCAGTCAAGGCTCTATATAAACGACCGTGTCATAATAGTCTGACACTTCTTCTCGCTCCATCAAGAGCAGAAGGAATCGTTTGATATTTTACCACCAAAAAAGAAAGCCATCTTTATATTGTAATTAATTTTGGTACTTATTGTCAAACTTATGCCCCCAGACAATACAGAAAACGATGTTCTACAAAATGCAGAAATACCCTAAGTTCTTGCATAACCAAATAAGCAGCGGTTTTTATCCATTGGAGTTCACTCAAGGTCCTATACAAACGACCCAGTTATAATCGAATGAACGGATTAAGTTCACGAGCGAAAATTGATATCCTTTCGTTGAGTTGGAAAATGGAATTCTTATACTTTACAGCTTATTTCATTCAAAGTTTATTAATAATAATGGTTTCTTTGTAAAATAACGGGACCAAGAAAATGCTTTGAAACGGTAACCAAAAACATTTCAGGGAAATTCAGAATTCGGGGTTATTTTATCTTTATAGTCCCTTTGAGTGACCAACTCAAAGGAAAGTCAAAATAATGCGAAAGATTTTGTTTATAAATATTATTAAAAGTTTTTTCATCTCCATCATCAGCCTTTTTAATGTTCCCACTGCTGGGACTCAGGCCTCCTCTCTAGGAGAGGAAATGGGCTGTAATCTACCACGCAGGCCCAGTGCGGGTTGGTGAATGTCACATGTCTTAGAATTTTTGGTTCTAGGACATGCCGGTTTCCTCACGATGTTTTGCATCACCGTTTTGAGATTAGTGGTGATGAAAAAAATACACAAAGCAATGCGTATGGCAGGGTTTGAACCCGCGACCTACAACTCGTAATTCGGGGCCATTGCCATTGCAAAAGTGTTTTAAAAGTATCGATTTCGGCTGGTAGAAATAAGATTAGCGTAACGCGACGCCAGCCGCGTCCATCAAAAATATATTAGGAATAAAAAAGCTAAACATTATGCTACACACATAACTCGATGTACGTATATGTAAGGAGAACATAATGTATTTAAGGAAGCCTCGGATTTTCCTATAACTCAATTTGAAGCAGCTGCGAACTGAGTTTAAAATGAAAGTCTGATGTATCGCACTTTGTGGTGTTTGATCGAGAAAATTCTACAAGAATTAGGTCATTCTTGTGCAATAATATTATAGTAAAATGATTAGGCACTTATTAAGAGCCAAGCGCCCGAAAAGTGCCATAAAACAGTAATTTTCTGGGGCCTACTCCTCCGTAATGGCTAGGTCAATTAGTTTAAAAAAAATATATGTTTATTCAAGATTCATGAACAATAATATCAACATTTGATTTTTTCGTGCTATTAATACTTTTGTCAAAAAAAAATATTTAGCAATTTCGCAACTTTTCGCAACTTTTCCCTACTCCTTCGACACGGCTTGGACCTTTAGAAACATTTTTAAACATAAAAATTGGTGGTTAACTATTCTTCAAAGTGAACATTGTATAATAATATGTAAATCAATCAATATCTCGCAGAGAAAATGGATTTAAAGCGCTTTCCGGGCGCTGCTGGCCGCAAATAAACGCACAGATTTGCGTACTGCCGCCTAGGCGAGTGCGAGAGTTGCGTTCACATAATTTCGGTCAGATGGTTCAAGGGACTATACGCCTTAATAAGGCTGAAAGTACCATACTAAGAGTCTGTTTCACGAACTATGATTAAGTTTCCGTTAATTTATTTGGCAAATAATTTCATAGAAATTCTGTTTCATTTTTTAATTTATTTGGGAAGTAGTGACTATTCGGGCATTGTGAAACGGGCCTTAAGTGGAAATTCTTACTAATCGATCCGTCAATATTTTGTGCAAATATGATCTTAAATTCTTTGTTATACAGAAATAATATATTATGTGTATTGGTATTGAAAGTTGTAAGATTTAATATACGTATAAGATTTAAGATTTTATATTGATTCTATTCAATGCCCTTTTTTATGGTGGGAAAAATCATCCAATGACAACCCCCGCTCTTGGGCGGAGCGGGAGATAGTGTCAGACTCTTACTGACTAAAATCCCACCCCGTTCTTTCTAGCCTTCATACCGGGGCTCGAGTTCCCTTTCGGATAACCCTGGCCCCAGTAGGCTTCGATCCGGCTGGGTCCCTGCTGTTGCTGACAACTCCTTGAGACGCGCGGGAACAGTGCGCGCCTTCGACGACTTGGGCTTGGTCCGGACAGTTACCGGACGGTCGGACAGCGAGCTACCCAATGCTCACTGTCCGCAAGCTCGCGCCTACGGTGGCCGGAAATCGGGATCGGAATCCCGGCGGCGGCGGCGAGAACGCCGTTGCATGATGCAGTCGGCCTCCTCCTTTGCGAGCATTACTGCTTTGCAGAAGTCGGCGACCGCCTACCACTCCTCCTCGCTCCGGACCATGGCCTCAACCTAGGCCCGGCGCGAGAGGTCTCCGCCGCCGATCGCCCACACGAGGGCACGGCGATGCTCCGCCCAAGCAGGGCACACCTCGACTGTGTACTCCACCGTGTCCTCCGGGCATTCCGCAAGATGGCGACACCCAGGCGTCTCTTCCGCACGAATCCGGTGCAGGAACCTCCCGAAAGTGCCATGTCCGGTGAGGACCTGCGTCATACGGAAGGTAAGGACGCCGTGAGGTCTTTCCAGCCACGCCTCAAAGAGGGGACTTAACGCCATAATTGTGGCGTGCCCAGTTTTTAATGCCCGTGGCAAATCCCGACGTCTGATTTTTTTTTATAGTTCTTGACCTCTATCTCACCTGATGGAAAGTGGCGATATCACGCATGCCTAGAAGTAACCTATTCACTAGATCTGCAGGTTGTAGCTATCAGGAAACACTGGATCCAGGAGAAAATTCCACGTACGCACAATGAATGTGTTCCCAAAACGTTAAAAATAAAATTTTATTTGGTGTTTAGGTACACAAGAGCTGGTGGGAACCTCCATTTTGTTGCGGTTGCAGCTATTAACGTTATCAGAGTTATATGGCATGTTACCGGCACTGAAGTGGTTTTATAACCTACTTGCTTACCGGATGGTTAACGTGTGGAGAGAATTTTGTGTCTATTGTAGTTTTAAAATATGGTTTAGTCCTTGTTCTGACGATGTCGGCACCCTTAGCCAAGTTAATCTGCAATCGTTAACCCTAGTCGAAAACTAATCAAATGTATTGGAACGACATCATCTCTACCTTAAAGTCCATTGGTCAGAACAAACGAATAGAAAATTCCTAGCCAATGTCACATCGTTCAGAATTATAGAATGAATTGTTATCTTTTGTACAATGTTCAACGCAACATCCTTTGTTATAGTATCGTTTTTTAAAGACATTGTTGAACGAGTGGCCGACTCAGGCGCGTCAACATGGCTACTAACTTATCGTTTTCTAAAATAGTTGCCGTAAAAAATATAATTAGTCCGTCTTTTAGATTATTCAAAAATAAGCGACACGTATTTTTTTATTTGTAAATTAAACAAAAAATGACAAAGATATAGCCCATTAAAGTTACGTGTAACGTCACGCCGTGCTGCATTTTTTCGCACGGGGTGACGTCACACGTAACTTTAGTGGGCTATATCTTTGATATTTTTTTATAATCCAAAATACGGACTAAATAAAATGTAATTATTTTGACCCTTGAAACTACCCTATTGCTGACACCGAGGCGTTACCGATTGGATAAAGGAATTCTACACGAAACGGTTGTAGCTTGGCTACCTACTACCAGTAGATTTAGCAATTTTAAAAGGCGAGAAATTATCAAATAAGTTCTTTCGTTCTGGGTCGTACGAGGAGTGTTGGACTGTTACCGACTAAAACTCACCTGAGTTTCATCAGTCTTTTGCTGGAACGCAAGAGCCAAGGCAAATCTTTCGTACAATGGCGACATAGCTTTTAAAACCTGTGCGTGCCAGTGCTAAGGATTTGTATTTATTATTCTTGTTTTTCCCGGTTTTCTGTGATTTTTGCCCTGTCCTTTAAGAAGAAGATAAAAGGCGACACGAAAATGCGAAGGCTATTTTCGGGTACAACGTTATTTAGTTTAATTTCAGCCTGTTAGTATAATTTTATTTAACCGTGGTTGACGGTTAAATAAAATTATACTAATTTTCGATTCGGTTCCACATTATGAGCATAAAGACGTTAATTGTTGAAAGAGGTTTCTTGAGGTGGGTGATGTTTGACTTGATTATGACTCGTTAAAAAATGATAGGCCCTTTTTGACATTTGAGAATGAAACTGAAAGACACAATAAAATAATTAGGAGTCCGGTGTAGTGTAACTACTACTACACCGCTAGGTAGTCAAAATACAAATTTTAAAACTTGCCATTTTTTTGACAATTTTGAAGAAAGTTAATAATAATCTTTTTTGAAAGAGCTTATTCAACCGTGAGGCTCTACCACTAAAGCATTTTAATTTGAGTCTCTTTTAAACTCTACTTTAATACCAGTCAGCCTATGATATTGAAGTTGGGTTAAACATTACAAATAATACCATTTTACCACTTTCTCTCCAAGTTGGAGAGTTATAATGATGATTTGAATGATTAAAGTTGTGTAAATACATACATGTTGTTAATGCAAATGTAATTTTTGCTAATATTAAGCTGTTAATTGCAAAAAAAAAAGAAAATATCGCAGCTTTTCTGGAGGTTAAACAATCAAATTTCTAACTTTATAGTTAGGAGTCAGGACTATTGACTGTGAACTATTAAAATCAATATTCACTCCTAACTCTAATTCGACGAACCACTTTTACAAGCATATTTCGAGGAGTGTCAATGCCGGCCGACATCGACATTCAATTAAGTACTTCCCCATCAAAAGACAGAAAATTATACCAACAATTAAATATACTTTTTGGAGTTGATTGATGACCAAGTTGGAGTCAATTTTCTTCACGACATGTTTTATCGACCGGGACTTCGTTTCCGGGTAAACATAGCGTTTGTCTGTGAATGTACTCAAACATGAAATGGCTGTTTGAAGATCAATCAAAGGTTAAGTGTAGGTGTTGACGCATTTCAAGTGGACCCGCGGTACCAGTAGCGAGCGGGTCCAGTTGACCACAGACTCAAAATAAAATACTTACGTTAAAAATCATCAAAATAACTTCTGCTCTGGATGGAGCGAGAAGGTGCCTCAGACTTTTACAGACTAAAACCCACCTGTATTCCTTCATGTGCTCTTTGCGTTCCAGGGCTATGGCAACTAGAGAAGATCCGGGACCAGTTTTGAGACACATTTAAGTTAAAACCATAGACAGAATAGTGCATCATTAAGTATAAAATATCAAGGAACCATACGACGATGGAGTACGGCTGCCTAGAAGAAACTCTATTCACTCTTGACTTACTGACGGTTGTAGCTATTTTTTTTTCGGTGAGAAAATCATCTAATGACATCCCCCGTTCTTGGGCGGAGGGGGAGATAGTGTCAGACTTTTACAGACTAAAAATCCACTCCAGTTCCTCCGTTGCCTTACCGGGGCTGAGCTACCTTTCGGAGCTAACCCTGGCCCCAGTAGGCTTCGACCCGGCTGGGCCCCTGCCGTTGCTGATGACTCCTTGAGGCGCTTGGGAACAGTGCGCGCCGTCGACGATTTGGGTTCGGTCCGGACAGTGACCGGACGGTCGGACAGCGAGCTACCCATAGCTCGCCATCCGCCCTGTTGTAGCTATCAGGAAACATAGACTCCGACAGGGAATTTCACTCCTTAGCTGTACACACAATGAAAGTGTTCCCTAAACTACAAGTGTTCACAAGTGTAAAAGTGGGATGTCCACCATGTAACTGTGGCGCATCGCCTTATGTTCGCTGGTTAATTAACGCTTTAAAAGTAACTAGGTTGGCATTCTATGAACTGTTGCTCGTGAAATTTTCAGAATTCTTATCGGTAGCCTTTTAAAAAGTCTAAAGTTATCAAACTAGAAACACCAGCATCAAAAATGCGATGCAAGCAAAATTGAGAGGCGGACCGTGTCGTTATATATCACGTCGGCGCTGGCCTGGTAAAAATAGAAGACTGGCTGTCTATCTAGCATAGCCTAGCTCTAATACTGGGAGCTAATTGGATGGAGATATTATAGACGCTTAATCATAGAGTTCTAATTAAAAAAAGAGGCGTTTTGAAAATCGAATCATAAAAACATACATAAAACGTATGTTTTTAAGATTCGATTTTCAAAATTCAATTTTGATCATAATGAGACCAAAATCTAAAAAGTGTTTTTTTTTGAAAATGGAAACTTAAAAACGTACGTTTTTAGGTCTAATTTTTATCGCCTTGCGCACCTATTTTTTGAGTTGAGTCTCAATCGAATCCTAGAACTTATGTCTTATGATTCAATTTTCCATTATTTCTTTTTTTTAGTTAAGTCTTATTCTGATTAAGTGTGGAATAAACTGGATATATAGAAGTATTTACCTATCCTTTAAGACCTAATTAAAATTAGAGATGTTTTGAAAATCGAATCCTAAAACCTGTGTTTTATGATTCATTTTTCCACTATTTATTATATGAGTTAGGTCTTATTACGCTTAAGCGTGGAATTTACTGGATATAAAGAAGTATTTACATTGGTAATAAATGACTTCATTACTGTCTCATTGATATTATGGTCGAAACCAGCATTAGATCTAGGGAATCGAGGTAATCAGTCCGATTAGCTGGTCACGGAACGTGGAATTGTATTGGTTTTTGCTAGCTGTTCATTCTCTTTAGTAACCCGAAGTCTGGCTTGGTATCAGTGTTAACAAAAAAAAAAAAAACAACAGTAACAATAATCAGGTCAAGCTAAATAAAACCGCTTAAAAATTCTGCCAGGCTAAAATGGGATTAGGCGGGTCATGCCATCCAATTCCACACTGACCAAAGGAAGGAAGACTGGTGGCAATTACAGGTATCTATGTATGGCTATTGTTACGTTACATTTGTTAACTTTACGTCACATAATCGCCGCATTCGGAGACACCACTCACTAGCAAATTACGTAAATATTAGTGCCAAAACAAAATACATAGACGGTCAGTCTCAAGCAATACCTTGGAGAACCGGCACAAGATACAGAAGACAATACACCTCATGTCACTATCTGGAATTCGGCCAATGATCAAGAAATTAAAATCCCTCCAATTGCCGAAAAACTTTAGTAAGGATTTCTACTGCCCAAGACACAGGTAGGTTTAAAAGATCCGCGCGGGTTACCGAGACTTTGAGCAGCCTCTCCTTCGGTCCTAATATGTCGCATCTCTTTTGTACGCACGTAACCTAATTGCGGTGACGTCACATTACAGTATGTGCATCCTTCTGTTATTTGACATTTACCCCTTCCATCAGATTTGAATGGTTTCTAACTTAAAATTTAACAGATTTGAAAAAAAAGTATGATCTTGGGCAAAGTAAATTCATGATAACGCTATTATGGAAATAAGTATACACAAGTATATGTAGGTATGTACATTTCTATCTGATGCTAACCCTTCACAAAAAACAGATAATACTTAGGTTGGTAACTAAAGAATATTCATCCACCATGGCTCAAAAACAGAAACGAAAGCGCATTAAATGAATAGGATAATATTAATCAGATGAGTAGGAATTCTTTTATTTCTCCTTTTCTTTGAGATTCTGACAAAGTAATATAATTTCTCTTAAATTCATCCAATTTGAATGGATTTTCCAAAAATAAACAACGTGCAATTCTAAGATCTACAATTAAGCCTGTGGCACTGTAGTCTTACTTATTAAGAGGGTCCTTTTCCACTCGCATATCGACAACATCGAGCATGGTTTCAAAGCATGTTACTTCATCTAACGCAATCCAACGCGATGTTTGATGAAGAGGCAACGCGAAAAATGAGAGATAACGCCTAACGCGATAGATACGCGTTTTTCAGGAAATACGTGTTTTATTTTAAACCCTTAAAAGTTTTTGAAAAAAATTATTGTCATTCAGAATCTTGATTTTTGCAAGGTTTCTATTGTTATATTTTTTGACTTTTTAAAATTTTTGAGTATATTATGAAGTGTCAAAGTTCATGCAAAATATCAAATTTTCAGAGGTCTTTACTGGATTAGTTTTACACAAATTTGTAAATTGATTTCAATAGAAGCCTAGACAATATCCACAAGATACTGTGTTTCCAAAATATCTAATGAAAAATGTGTAATAAAACGTCATAATCGCGTAAGAGCGCTTGTATGAAATACAGTGAAAATGTGTGTCGAGTTGTATTCTCTTAGTTGAATTTATTACAGTATATCTATCAAGTCCTTTGAGAATACATACGTGACGTCAGCATATATGCAGTTCCGAGACTCGAGACAGTGGGACGAGCATTGAAATGCATTTAGTGGTTGAATCCAAGATTAGCTCGCTGCAGCATACGTGTCGATACCAAGCTGTGTGACATATGAGACATTGTGCTATGTGATGTGGGTGTGCACGTCAAGTTGGTACAATTTGATATTGAAGGCGCTTTATTGTGTAGCAGTAAGAGCTATTTTCGTAGAGTCAGTGTTTATCCTGACGGTTTGTTTTATTTGTCTATATAGGGTGACTGGCAATTAGTGTACGATACTTAAACACGTGATTGTGCTCATGATAACAAACAATTTTTATTATGGGAGCAAAGCCGAAATCGCGAAAAAAATATCAGCTGTTCAGTACATTAGGCAAACATAAATGTATTGAACAGCTGATTTTTTTTCTCGATTTCAGGTTTGTTCTCATAGTAAAAGTTGTTGGTTATCATGAGCACAATCATGTGTTTAAGTATCGTACACTAATTACCAGTAGTACGGAAACGGAATCCTTCATGTGCAAGTTCGATTCGCGCTTGGTCAGTTTTTCTGAAATCATAATTGAAAGTTTAAATAACCTTCAACTACCTATTTCTCTACATATAAATTACCGTCACAAAGTCTGAAAACTTTAACCCCATAGTCACAAAAGCCTCCATGTATTATATGCTATATTTATTTATTGGGGACAAAAAACAGTTACATGTTAAGGTTATACAGAATAATTGTTAGATAAATAAGTAAACATATAATCCACACTATTGTCCACGGATTAATTAAATGCATGGAAAACGGAGACTGATTTTATGATGTTTAATTATTCAGTTAATTAAAATTAATTTAAACTTTAGATGCTAAAGAGCTGACAACGAGAGATTTAAATTTATTATTAGAATGAGTGAAAATGTCTATGTTCATGAAGTGTGTGTTATAAGTTTCCACGAGGCGACGAAGAGGAACTCGTGCCCCGGCGTTGGTCTTACTTGAGTCGACGTGAAACAATGTATGTCATTGTATTGGATCGCAATCAGGAATGTATGTCATTACGCTTCCGTAGATACTCATGAGGCCCTAATGAAGTGAGCAACGACCAAAACTAGATGTAGTTTGATTGATATACAAATGGAATTCCATTTTTCATCATGTTGTGATGAAAGTATGACACGATAGGAAACATTTTTGCTATCCCATGTTATACTAATATTTGCTAGTGTAGGTAGTTATATGTCACCAGAAATTAGAAATTACAGACAGAGGAAAAGGGCCGTAAACCACCATGTGGGCCTAGTGCGGATTGGTAGTGCATTGTCTCTAAGTTAGTGTAGAAGTTTTGTTAGGGAAAAGGAACCAAATATGAAATACCATTTTATTTTTGTGGTATACCTAATAACATAAAAGTTCTTTAAACGAAATCATTTTTTAGTTAGTATTTACAATTTGCCACACGTTTGCACTTAATTTAGTAACACTCTGGTTTTGGTTATATTAATTTAAAGTTTGAAATTTTCTTAAAAACAAAATCAACAAAAAGGGAAGTAATTATGGAATGGATACCAAAAATTGAATACAACATATCTATTCATAGAAATTCTAGCCAAATCTAAAAAGGGTCACTCTGCGAAAATCACAACTCAAGATATCGAACTCTGCATCAGCGTAACTACCATGTAACTAAAGCCCACACAAAAGACAATTGATCCATGTCTCTTCCGAGCATCTTATAAACTACCTCAGAAATATTCTGGCAGTGAAAAAACTGCCTACTCTCACTATGGGCACACCAATTGTTCAAATGCCAACTTGAAACCGGTACGCGAGTCTATGTTTTACAGAGATGGAAGAGCACTGTGGCTTGAAGTAAATTTTTCTCAAAACTTTTAAGGGTTCTAAAAAAACTAGTATGTCCTTTTTTGTGGTGGGAAAAAATCATCCAATGACAACCCCCGCTCTTGGGCGGAGCGGGAGATAGTGTCAGATTCTTACTGACTAAAAGACCCACCCCGTTCCTTTTAGCCTTCATACCGGGGCTCGAGCTGTCTTTCGAAACTAACCCTGGCCCCAGTAGGCTTCGACTCAGCTGGGTCCCTGCTGTTGCTGACAACTCCTTAAGGCGCGTGGGAACAGTGCGCGCCTTCGACGACTTGGGCTTGGTCCGGACAGTTACCGGACGGCTGGACAGCGAGCTACCCATTACTCACTGTCCGCAAGCCTGCGCCTGCGGTGGCCGGAAATCGGGATCAGAATCCCGGCGGCGGCGGCGAGAACACCGTTGCCTGATGCGGTCGGCCTCCTCCTTTGCGAGCATTACTGCTTAGCAGAAATTGGCCACCGCCTGCCACTCCTCCTCGCTCCGGACCATGGCCTCAACCAAGGCCCGGCGCGAAAGGTCACCGCCGCCGATCGCCTCCACGAGGGCACGGCGATGCTCCGCCCAAGCAGGGCACACCTCGACTGTGTGCTCCACCGTGTCCTCCGGGCGTTCCGCACAGTGGCGACATCCGGGCGTCTCTTCCGCTCGAATTCGGAACAGGTACCTCCCGAACGTGCCATGTCCGGTGAGGACCTGCGTCATGCGGAAGGTAAGGACACCGTGAGGTCTTTCCAGCCACGCCTGAAAGAGGGGACTTACTGAACTAGTATGTCTTGGAACAAGTTTAGTGAAATATTCGAGTAAATCACAGAATTACCGAATGCCAACAGAATTTTCAGGCGTTATCTCTATTTTTTCGCGTTGCCTCTTCAAACATCGCCCTAGATTGCCTTAGATGAAGCAACAAGCTTTTAAATCATGCTCGATGTTGACGATAGGCGAGTGGGGATTTTAAATACTTATTTTTGGCAGTCAATATACCTACAACATTATAATTATTAGGATCTTGTTCGTTTCAAGGATTACTTTTTAGAAATAACAATATTTTTTTGACCCAGGCTAGATCGTTTACATTTACCTACGCGGATTACACGTCCTCTTCAAAGTTTACTAAGTTAAGTAAAATAAATACGATTACATTTATTTTCGTCTCTTTTATTTTCAGTAGATGTTATTCAAAGTCTTTTGTATCAAAATAATTTATATTCTTTTTTGTGGAGTAGCGTTGTTTTATGATCCCGTGGGAATACCTGAAAACATTGGAGTACCTACTTAGGACGAAATATGGCTGAAAGCAGTGTTTTGATATGTCTACAAAGTTTTCCTTTTGCTCTTGTAAGACTTGTGTCAGTGTAGGCGGTTAACGACGACGTAAGTACCTATGTACTTTAAGCCTACTCTCCACGGACGCGTAGCTTCATAGACGCGTATTCGTCATTATCTGCTTGGTGGGGTAAACTCTGTAGCATAGCATAGCATAGTCGGCCTTATAATGTTTCCACTGCTGAGACTCAGGCCTCCTCTCTAGGAGACTGAATGCGCCGAAATCCACCACGCGGGCCCAGTGCGGGTTGGTGAATGTCTTCGAACTTTTGGTTCTAGGACATGCCGGTTTCCTCACGATGTTTTCCTTCACCGTTTTGAGCGCAGTGATGTTGAAATAAATTACACAAAGTAATGCGCCTGGCTGGGTTTGAACCCGCGACCTACTACTCGTGAGTCGAGGCCGTTACCACTCGGCCACCTCTGCTCTCGTCGTGCCGTCCTGTCTTTGCTGCTTCGTCGACAGCGTTTTATAGTTTTATATAAGCTGTGAGCAGGCGTACACCAAGCGTACAATGAGGGTTACGCGTCTATAAAGCTACGCGTCCATGGACAGCAGCTCCCCTAGCCAAGTTACAACCAGTTTGTGTCGAATTCCGTTCTCTAATCGGTAACGCCTCAATGACAGCAATTGTAGAAAACGATAAGTTGGTAGCCATGTTGACGCGCCTGAGTCGGCCGCTTGTTCTACAATGTAGCGTTTGTATAACAAAGGATGAAGCGTTAAACATTGTAGAAACGATTTTGAACGATGTGAACTTGGCTGCGAATTTTCTATTCGTTTGTTATGACCACGTGACTTAACGTTGAGATGACGTCATTCCCATACATTTGATTAGTTTCGACTAGTGTTAACGATTGCAGATTATCAACTTGGCTAGGGGCACAGGCCTTATGTTACCAAAAAATAAAACAAAATACATGTAACAGACTATTTGCTCTAGTTTCATTAAAAAAACATATTCATGCTAACTAAATACACCCTAATCTCCTATGACAATAACATATGACTAAAATCCATCCTTAGCACGCAATGCGCCCGAAATATATATGAAAACACATGAAACCCGCCAACATTGTTCCAGAATTCATTAGCATATATAACACTGATTATCATATTTCAGCGGCAGCTCAGTGAAATCAGTTCAGGGGCTGAAATCATAGACACGCCGAATAACGAGTCGCGATGATTTTCATTTCGAATTACATTGAGTCCATTGTCCACTTTGGGGCTCATTTCTGAGGGTTTTCTTGTTAGGGTTCCGTATCTCAAAAGGAAAAACGAACAAAGAATCCTTATAGGACAACTTTGTTGTCCGTCCGTCTGTCTGTGTTCCCGAGATAAAAGGTTCTGACAGACAGTGAGGTGTCGAGTTGAAATTAAAACCATATACTCAGGTCTGCAATTCTCAGGTCTGGTCCCTTGAAGCTGTGAAAGAATCAAACTTCTGAGTTAACCAAAAAAAGGTACGGACGTTTATGTCGCAAAAAAACGTGTATTTCGATACTCAAGGGAATCAAAATTAACAGGCTTCCCGTTGATCTAGTATCCTGAAATTTAGCATGAATTTCATTATTGGCTTTTGCCAGTAGTACGTGAAAATAAGTTTCTCCATACAAACTTTCCCCGTTTCCACTCCTCAGAAGGTACATTTTGAAAAATCTTGTCTTATTCTTTATATACCCCATGAGACCTCTGTGCAAAATTACAGCATTCTAGGTCCAAAGGTTGGGCGTTGATGAGTCATTGAGTGAATCAAAATATTACCTTTTAAATGTAAAGATAACTTTGCGCTTGACCACTATCTTATCTGATGGAAAGTGACGATATGGTCGACGATGGAGCACGCTTGTCTAGAAGTCACCCACTACCTATTCACTCTTCACTTTAAGACCCTTAGGTTGTAGCTATATGGAAACACAGACTCTGGCAGGGAATTCCACTCCATAACTGTGCGCAGAGTGAATGTGTGCTTAAAATGTTTTGTGCGTACAAGAGGGATGTCCACAATGTATCGGTGGCGCTTCTAGGCATGGAAGTAACCTATTCACTCTTGACTTAGAGACCCCTAGGTTGTTGCTATCAAAAAACCAAGACTAAACCAAGAATTCTACTCCTGAGCTGTACGCATGAGTTCTCAAGTGCTTGCTTGAGGACCTCGGAAACATTGTCATGTTTTTGTCAATAGGTGAGTTTAAGTTTAGTATCTATTTCGATCCACAAGATAAAGAGGTCCCGAGTGCGAAGTATTTTAACTATTCTCTCCATGAAACCCTATACTTTAGATTAGTTTTAGTTAGTTCTTAAAGTGTTAGAGGAAAATGCTCTTAATCCACTGGACGGAGCATCGGACCAACGACTCCATAATAGCTGAATTCAAGTCACCCATGAGACTCACCACTGTATGTCAAAGAAGAATCTTTGATTTCTTTGGCCACATTGATAGAAAGAGAGGCGATAATCTGGAAAAGTTGCTGCTTACAGGAAAAGGAAATGGCCCCTGCCCCTGGGCCTTTTCCGTATTTGGTCAGACCAAATACGTGCTACACAGGCAGGAGACCATAGTCTGCGATGCCATCCACATCGCCGAAGATAGGACAACATGGCTAAATATAGTCCACAAGAAAATTATTCATCGAGGTCACGAGTTCACGACCCTCAGCATTGAGGATTAACGATCCAAGGACGAGAGAATTTTATGTAGTGTATGTATAATTATAATGATAGTTTTAAGTGTTTTTTTTTAATATGTAAATAATTGATAGCTTAAAAATAAAATTTGGCCTGTGTTTCTCTCCACTGCACACACATAGAATTAATATTCCGTGACCAAAGACCGAATAAAGTTAGAACTGATGTAATCGTTGTATCCCCACTTTCGTTTTAAAGTAACTTCCTACATTTTTCGGCACGCGCCCGGCGAACATGTTCTGTCCTTTATTCCGGGAATTAGTGACGTAATAAAGGCGAATATTCCAGAAATTTTGGAGCGGAAACTCTTCTGTGCAAAGGTTTAGTAAGCGTAAATTATTTTGACATTTTCATTGCTTCGGGCAAACTATTGTATGAGGTATCCCTGATGACTACATAAGTATAAGTAACAAAGGTTTGAATTGTTGTGTCCTATTAATACTCCTTTGTATGTTGAAAGAACCTTAAGTGAACTCGTGCTCCTGGAAAGCAAGGGCAATTGAAGGAACGTACAATTGCCGGCACGGATCTTGAGCGCTGGCTTCTAGTTGCGCAGAAGTCAAATATTCGGTCTCTTTAGTGGTACGAAGTGAGGCGCGGGGGCTGGGAGTGTCAGTGATTGACTCGCCGCGCCATCGCGTCATAAACGTCACTCATGATTCGTTCCCTGCCTTGCTGCATGTATCTAACAACGACGACGATTGGCTCGCCAATGTATAGAATGCGCAAAGCGATCTTCACTCTGACGCCGAGCACTCAAGATCCGTGCCGGTAATTGTAGGTGTGGTTTTAGTCAGTAATTGAAACGTTTTCCCGTTCCGCTCCAGAGCGGGAAGTTAGCAGTAGATGATTTTTCCCACCTTACAAAAAGTATGGTTTTTAAGTCTCTATTTTCTAAACAGCTCTTGGAAAAAAATCGCGTCTGTAATATCTTTTACTTCTCCTAGTGCTGTTTAGGTAATTCATTATTTCTTGCAGGTCTATACTAAAAATAACTGACGTGCTTCAGATGATCGAATCAGGAAAAACTTCCTCGTTCATATTTAAGAAAGTTGAAATTATTTTTTGTGATTAAGTGTAGATAATAGTAGGTACGATGGGATTGACATCGACGCATTAGTGTACGAAAATACATTAAATAAAAAAGAATTAAAAAAAAAATTACACGTTCGTTTCGTAAATGTAAAGTTAAAATAATACAGAAGGAGGTGAACGACTGTTCCGCACGGGTAGGAGATACATTAGATATCTCAGGAAGATCCATATTTATATCAACATTTTGCGCAAGTACATGACTAACTATACTTACCTATATTATAAAAACAACTTATTTTGTTTCGATATCGAGTTAGATTCATGATAGCACAAGTTTAAAAGTTAGTGGTTTTTAGTTGCTATTTAAGTTAGATAATCCTGTATTCTTTCGTATATATGATATATAAATAAAAAAACCTAATTTCGACTCCTGATTATATATTACTATTATATTATTAGGTCAGAAGGTAAACACTCACTCCAGACGTGCACGCTCCACCCTCGATGCTTGTCCTCGTCGCTATGCCCCGCGGCCTGCATTGGAGACTCCGCCCCCTCGGACTCCGGCAACGTCCTCCAACGCTTCAGCAGTTCCTTGGTCTTGTCCTTCGTCTTGTCACATGCCTGGCGCCAGTTCGTGAAGTACTTCCGAGATACTTTCGGGCTTGTGAGCGAAGTGGACTTCGAGTCTTGTCTGGAAATGAAAATGTTCTGTTAGTTTGTTTTATTAGGTTGGTACAGTTCGGAGCGAAAATGTGTGTGAACTTACTTAACCTTTCGAATGTCTTAAGAGCACGGCGACAGATGAATTTTTCATACAAACGTAATACCACGCTCATTTGCAATTGGAGTATATTTCCAACATATTATGATGTTATTCGGTTATATACGGTATTTATCTAGGTTCCTACATCTTTCTTTTAAAAAAAAACTTGCCTAAAACGAAATTAAAGCGAATTATAATTCGCACTTTTTTACAACGTAAATGGCATGTTTTCATTTGGCTTTTCCTGTATTAAAAATAACAATATGTCCAATATTCTCAATGTAGGAACACAGATTATATTATCAATTTACAAATGATAGAAAACAAATTGGAAAAACATTAAGTTTTCATTCATCATTTTTGGTATTACGAAACACGTCCAATTTATCGCAAATTTCCAAGAGTTACTAGTGCTATCGCGGCAAGCGGGATGTCAGTGTCATTGTGTGCGTGCTGTCATTACTTCAGTTGCGTTCATAGGTCGAGTTATAAATTTTATTGTAATATTTTTGACACTATTGACTTAAATAAAATAGTACGTAAGCATTTAAAGTTTAATAAAAGGAATACAGAACTCTTGAGGACATGTCAGACTTTAGCTGACTAAAAGCGCCGTCAAAAACCCCTTAAAAAAAGAGTAAAAAAAAATTTGGTTTCGGTCCAGATGGTTACCGGATGGCTGGACGGCGATTCCAAGCCCAGGGTGGCTAGAAATCTGGGTCGAGATCCTGGCTGCTGGGGCGTCAGGGTATTCCCTCGTCCATGCGGCCGCCTTCTTCGCTAGCATTACTGTTTCGCAGAAAGAGGGCTCGGCGCGAGAGAGCGTTGCCACCGATGGCCCTCACGAGAACGCGGCGGCGTTCCGCCTAAACGGGGCACATATGTACATCTCTACCGTATGCTCCACCGTATCCTTCAGACCGTCCACACAATGGTGATAACCAGGCGTTTCTTCCGCCTAAATCCGACGCAGGAGCCTCCCGTACTTGCCATGTCCGGTGAGTATTTGCGTTACGACAGTCGCTGAGATCCTGCCGGAACTGTCTGCCTTACAGCGACTTGTCGTGGCAGCGGAATTTCGCCCCAGGGTTGCATCTCCACGTGTAAATCATGCTTATGCGTGCAAAAGACTGTTGCCTCCACATTCCATGGTAGAAACCGTGCTTTGTCTTTGTACCATTAGGATGGCTATAACTCCCTGGCATGCGTTCAGCTTGGCAACTGATCACTTTCGCAGCGACGGCGCTCCATAAAGGGCCATGGACCGAACGATGCCTGCGTAGAGCCTCCAGCAGGAGGCGTCTGGACACCCCAGGTTGGACAGGAGCCGCTTGAGTGCTTCAGTCTAATCCAGTTTGAAAGAAAGCAAGAAAGAAAAATAATTTATTTGGTACAGCACAAGGCGCAACACAAAATAAACAATAAGTAACACGTTTGGGAACCAGACGTCGGAAGTGCTCCTCAAAATACCATCGGCTGTCGAGGACGAGTCCCAGATACTTGTAAACTTTTATTGTAATTTGGGAAACCGGCGGTGGCTCGTTCCGAGGGCCATGAAAACACATGCTCTCGGACTTGTGCACGCCACCTCGAGTCCCAACTGCTGGATCCTCTTCACGACTGTTGCAACTCTGCGTTGCGGTTCAGGACAGGGAGCAGGGTTCTTGCAAGTGAGCCTGTGGCTTATTGGCAGCGGAGATGGGAGCAGGAAGAGAAGGCGATGGAATTTCATCGATTCCTCCCTGACGTGGCGGTTAGGCTCAAGGCAACTTGGGTCGAGCCGGACTACAAAATCTCGCAGATCCTGACTGGACATGGATATTTCTGGAAGAAACTGTATGATATGCGGTTATGTGAGGTTAGCGTGTGCTATTGCGGTGATGAGGACGAAAATTTTGATCACGTTCTGTGGCGATGCCCCCCTTATGACGAACAGCGACGAAATGTGATGGATGGGATCACTCGCTTGGATGAGAGACCGGCTTACTACTGCAATCTCATGGCCTCAAAAGAGTTCGAACACGAATGGCACAGACTAAGGAGTAAGCAGGCAGCGAACCCGTACTGTGTGTTTGTCTTACCCACGTGAGGGGGACCGTTAGTATGCCGCCCCAGGATGGGGAGAAAGGCAACATGGGGACAAGACGAAGAAATTTGTAAAGGAGTCAAGAAGCGGCTGCGGTGATAGCGCGCTCATATTTATATGGGTGGGCTGTGTCCGCAGCCGTCTCATTTCGATTCGGCCCATATGACATGATGTCGGTGGGGCCAAGGCTGGTTGGAGGTTGTTGCAACCCTGCGTTCCGCTAGTTTGACCACCGCCTGTTACGACTCTCCCTTCGTTAGGATCAGCGTGTCGTCTGTATAATAGACCACGCTGACCCCGTTGGGGAGGTCGCATAACACATAGTATGCAAATATGGCTACAAAAAACGGTGACATAAAATATAAACTACACTACAACTAGTGGCGGAGCCATGGGCGGATGAGAATCAACCGCCGTGAGACACACATTGTTAGTTGTCTCTTTTTTTATATATAACAATTTATTAGTGTCCACATGTTGTTACTACATTGTGTGTATCTACGAGTGTGTATGCCAAATAAAATAGTTTTCTTTCTTTCTTTCTTTTCTTTAGAATGCTCCCCTTTTGACGGGAATAGAGCGTTCATCACACCCTTCATAAACAGGGGCCTGTACTCTGTGTCAGCGGGGGAGCCCAGGTACGGACCTTGTTACGCACCATTTCGTAGGGTCGTCCCCACGGGTCTCTGTTCAGAGTCCCCAGCTACACATCGCGGGCCTCCAGTTTGGCCAGCCGTATCTCCGCTCTGAGGGTGCGCTTCGCTGTTCTTTATTCCTCGTACGCACCTGGTACGGGTGGAGCCGGATCTTGCGGATGGCCAGTTTGGCTTTTGCAGGGAGCGCTCTATTTGGACCCCGGTATCACCAGGTGCCGGTCTACCTCATTCGTGTGATCGAGGCCTACCTGAAGGACAGGTTCATTATCTGCCCCGCTCACCGTGGAGAATGGAAACGCCGAGAGATGTCGTGCGGTGTTCCCCAGGGATCGGTACCAAGATATGGGTCGGACTGTTTTTGGTACTTGTCCTCGACAGCCGTTGGAATTTCGAAGAACACTTCGGACGTCTGACTCCCAAACTGGACCGGACTGGGGCTGCCCTGAAGCGGCTCCTACCCAACATAGAGGTCCTTAGCCCTTTGCCGGAGGCTCCACGCAGCATTGTTTGGTCCATGGCTCATTACGGAGCGCCGGTGTTGGCCCCATTGCTGTGAAAGCGACCGGGGGCAAAGCTGAACGCATCCCAGAGGATCATGGCCATCCAAATGGTGCGGGGATATTGCACGTTCTCCAGCGAAGCGACGAGCCTCCTTGCTGGTCTGCCACCATGGGATCTAGAGGCAACAGTCCTTGCACACATGCACAATTTGCGCATGGAGTTGCAACGCCGGGGTAAAAAACCACTGACGAAGGCGGTCAGATTACCGGCGGGATCTCGAGGCAAGCCATAATTATGGCGATAAATCCAATCTTTGAGGAGTGGGTGAATAGACGTGGAAACAACCTCACCTTCCGCATGACGACACCTCACCTCGTGGTAAGTTCGGAAGAAACGTCTGGCTGTCATCATTGTGTAGACCGCCCGGAAGACAGGGTGGAGCATACGACGATGGTATGCTCCACTCAGGCGGAGCACTGCCGCCGCGCCGTGTACTCGTGGGAGTGACCCTGGTACAAGCCATGGTCCGGAATGTGTAGGAATGGCAGGTGGTCGGCTCCTTCTACGAAGCAGTTATGCTAGCAAAGGAGACAGTCGTACACGTGAGGGAACATCATTCCTCACGCCCCAGCCACCGGGATCCTGATCCCTTTTTCCAGTCACCGTAGGCGCAGGGTTGCGGACGGCGAGCAATTTGTATCTCTCCGTCCGGCCGTCCGGTAAGCGTCCGTACCGAGCTCGAGACGTCGATGTTGCATAGTGTTCCACTCGCGTCTCGAGGACATGTCAGCAAAACCGTAGGGGCCCAGCAGGTTCGAAGTCTACTGAGGCCAAGGGTTGAGCGAAAGAGAACATCGGGGCCTTGAAACGAAAGAACAGTTTTCATTTCCCTAAAAGTCTGACACTAAAAGAGCGGCAGAAGTCATTGAATAATTTCCCACCTATGAAAAAAAAGCTCTCGCCTGCATAACATTTTCTGATTTGACCACAAGAAGACCACCTTGGGCACGCCACAATTATGGCAGTAAGTCCCCTCTTGGAGGCATGGCTGGAAAGACCTCACGGCGCGGGCGTCCTCACCTTCCGCATGACGCAGGTTCTCACCGGACACGTAAGTTCGGTAGGTTCGGGCTGTACCGGATTCGTACGGAAGTGACGCCCGAATGTCGCCACTGTGCGGAACGCCCGGAGGACACGGTGGAGCACGCAGTGGAGGTGTGCCGCTTAGGCAGAGCATCGCCTTGCCCTCGTGGAGGTGATCGGCGGCGGCGATCTCTCGTGCCAGACTGGTACAGGCCATGGTTCGGAGCGAGGAGGATCAGTGGCAGGCAGTCGCCTCCTTCTGCAAAGCAGTAATGCTAGCAAAGGAGGAGGCCGACCGTATCAGGCAACGGCGCTCACAGCCGCTGCCGGTATTCCGATCCCAATTTCCGGCCACCGCAGGCGCGGACTTGCGGACGGCGAGCAATCGGTAGCTCGCTGTCCGACCGTCCGGTAACTGTCCGGATCGAGCCCAAGTCATCGACTGTGCGAACTGTTCCCGTGCGCCTCAAGGAGTTGTCAGCAACAGAAGGGGTCCAACCGGGTCGAAGCCTACTGGGGCCAGGGTTAGCTCCGAAAGGTAGCTCAGCCCCGGTACGAAAGGCAACGAAGGAACAGGAGTGGGTTTTTAGTCAGTAAAAGTCTGACACTATCTCCCGCTCCACCCAAGAGCGGGGAATGTCATTAGATGATTTTCCCACCGTAAAAAAAGACCACCTTTGTATGACATATCTGCTATTGTTATCATAATATGTTGAGATATTGGCGCGGTAATAAAATTTCCAAAAAACGCATTACTAGTTCGTACATTCACAAACAATTCCCGAAGTATTCGGCAAAAATAAAGCAAATAATGAATATACCTCATTTTACTAACAATAAATTGTAAGACGCTCACATACACACACACAGCTGCATCAATCCGTCACTTGTTTTTATCAAACAGAGATAGCTATATTCCGCGAACGAATTTTGAATACGCGTCAACTTGCAGTTGCGAGTGACATTCGCCGGCCTCTTAAGTTACACAGTCCGACATAAGGTAATTGTCTTTCTATTGTGTCTCTAATTACGACATTCAAAGAGTTAATTGAGTTTATTTTATGTTAATTTAGTTGTTTTTAAGTAGGTATTTTAGTACCTTATATTTAGAGAGAGGTTAAATTCAATAATAGCAAAATAAAAATTAAAAAAAACACCCCCGACGCATAAAATCTGTAAAAAGTAAAAGAACTGGTTAAGACGAGTTTAATGAGCCCAATATCGACGTGTTTACTAGTAAGCATTCCTGGGTTCTATTAGCCACATCCCAGTTCTAGCATCAGGTACTCGCAATCATGAAAAATATTTAGAACTGGTTATGACGAATCTAATGAGACCAAACTCGATGTGTTTACTAGATGGCATTCCAGGGTTCCATTAGCCACCCCCCAGTTCTAGCAATAGGTCCTCGTTATCATGAAAAATATCTAGAACTGGTTAAGACAAAATTTAATAAATGTTTACAACTGGTTAAGACAAATCTAATGAGCCCAGACTCAACGCGTTTACTAGTAGGCATTCCAGGGTTCCATCAGCATCAACTTCCCAGTTCTAGCATCAGATCTTCGTCGTCATGAGAAACGAACGCAACATTAGGATAAATCTAAATGAGCCGAAACTGGATGGGTTTATTAATAGGCAATCCAAGGTTATGTCTCTTACCTCCGACCTCCATCATCAGACCAGCTTGAGAGCGCCGGCAAGTAGGTACTCATGTACATGAGTATTTCAAACATTAGGACACATAATATAATATGTGTTTAACGAGCTGATGACCTTCAATACCTGAACAGATCTTCATAAATTGAATGTAAGAATCATCTCGATAAAGTCAGCTTTCAAATAAAGAAAACCGCATCCAAATCGGTTCACTTAGGAGCTACGCTACGGACAGACACACAGACACACACTCATACACACAGACACGTTAAACTTATAACACCCTCTTTTCCGTCGAGGGTTAATAAGTGAATAATTCAATTTTGGTAGAAATATAAGGCGTCGTGCCGTGTTGTGTATAGCAGGTATAAATCTATACATATATACTTCTGTGACTGTATTTATTTAAACTTTACTAAATGCAACCAAGCACTCAATAACAGTCAACCTTTGGGTTAAAATAGACTACAATGTGGTACGTGTGCACAATAAATAGATTCCGCCATCTCATTTCTACCATCGGACAATACGACGTAACGCGAGCATCCACTTACGTTGTTGAAACCTCTACGGTCCGGACTAAGCGTTTCGTCTCGTCGTTTATAACGCTTACATCGAGGGACTGGAACAATTTGCTGCTGCGGTCTTCCCATTTCCGATTATAATTTCGGTGTCTTCAAGGCAAGTGCTAGTTTCAAGTGAATAGACTCTTAATAAAATGGTGTGCTTCACCATCACAGAACAGAAGTATGATTCCTGTGTTCTGTGTTCACCATCAACGATTGCATCAGTGCTTACCATCAGGTGGGATCGCAGTCAAGCACTAGTTTAATTATATATAAAAAAAAAATTGAAATAGAATTGTATCACATTTCGAGTCGATAGGTACCAACACTACAATTTACTTTTGAATTTTTCTGATTGTACCTATACTAATTCATTACCAAAGAATTGAGAGCACGCGATATCTATCAACCTACACTGTGCCCGCGTGGTGGAGTACGACCTAGTCTACACAGAGATAAGAGCTTGTAGCGACATCAATGTCACCACATAGAAACTAAAATTTAAAAAATTGCATATTAGTTTTTATTTGATTGTATCTTGACGATAGAGATAACACTAATTGTCAAGCATTATAATGATCTGTGTATTACTTGTTTGTATTAATAAGTAGGTTCATTGGAT
Source organism: Mythimna ferrago (assembly GCA_910589285.2). NCBI lineage: Eukaryota > Metazoa > Arthropoda > Insecta > Lepidoptera > Noctuidae > Mythimna > Mythimna ferrago. The sequence continues at coordinate 12,261,567 of OU342695.1, forward strand.
TGTTCTAAAGAATTACCGTGACCTTGAAATGCAAAAAGTAATGAATTGTCTGTCATTATCATCAGTCTTTTTTTAATGTTCCCACTACTGGGGCTCAGGCCTCCTCACTAGGAGAGGGAATGGGCCGTAATCCACCACCCGGGCCCAGTGCGGGTTGGTGAATGTCACATGTCGAATTTTTGGTTTTAGGACATGCTAGTTTCCTCACGATGTTTTTTTTCACCGTTTTGAGAGCAGTGGCGATGAAATAAATTACACAAAGTAATGCACCTGGTTGGGTTCGAACCCGCGACCTAAAACTCGTAAGTCGGGGCCATTAGCACTCGGCCACCACGTCATGAATTGTCTAAGAAGAACCATTTTTTGTTAAGAATTGTTTATTAGAAAAAAACAGCAAAAGACTTTTCGCGGGATTTTTCCGAATGAAGTTCAGTGGCGGTTTCAATTATTCGCAAATTAATATAATAATTTAATATTCCACAACTATCACACAACGCCGTCTAGTCCCAAGCTAAGCAGAGCTTGTGTTATGGGTACTAGACAACTGATCAACATACTTATATATTTCTAAATACATACATATTAGAGATAAATTACACCCAGATACAGAACAAATGATTATGCTCATCACACAAACATTTGTCCTGGGTGGGAATCGAACCCACGACGTCCGGTATAGCATTCAGGGTCACTAACCACTAGACCAACAGGCTTGTCAAAAATTGATTCCTAGTGGATATTATGTGATGTTGTATCTCAAGTGCCTACACAACTGAAAAAGATGTTGAATCATTGAAACAGGCGCGATTTCGGTACTACGCAAGTAACCATTCAAGTATACACTGTACAGGTAAGGTACACAGTGGTACAAAAAATATTTCAAGAACTTTATTTGTGAACATCACAGCTCCGTGTTTGTGTTGTTGTATTGATTTTTCCCTTTTGAATATGTAATCGGCTAGTGACAATGGAAAACGCTCAGCAGTAGGCCATATTTTTACGTATATTTGTCGCTACTAGTGACAAATCGTCCAGCGATCAGTTCCAGTCGACGAAATGTGTTGTGTTTTTGTGATGCAATTTACGATTGAATGGATACTGCAGTAAAAACTTGTACAGTATGGCCGGAGCGTTTATGAGCGCCTGGTAGAACAAAGAAAATAAGGAGATACTTTTAAGGTTTACTACATTGTCATAACTTGTTGAGAACTAAGATATAAAAGACCGTCGTTAGGGTGCTTTTTCCATCTAAGTTGGGCTACGCTACGTTTTTAAGGATGCGTTTGATAGCCACTAATTTTGTTCTCACGGTCAATCACCTATCAGATGAATAGACCTCATCAAATCATTTCCTAAGTGTTCCCTCATTGAATGCACACGCAATACCACGAATAAAGAGAGATGGAGAAGTCTCGCAAAAACCGCAACCTAACTGCCAGACGACCCATGACCACGACCACTCCGCCAGAAGTGGACGACTGAGAGAATCATTATCAATATTCATTGGTCCACTAGCATACACGGTGAGTTACGTAGATGAAAGATTGTCTGTAAAAAATCGCTTTTAACGATAATACCGCTCATTATGACACCCTCTTAATTTTAAGTTCCTACTGTAATTGTATTTATGGTGTACAATAAAGAGTAGGTATATCTATTTATCGATATAACACGATCACGATCGTAAAACGACGCGGCGCGAACGTAAGAGAGTGCCCAGCCGCACGTGGGTGCGGAGCGCTGATGAGCAAAGCAAAGCGGTCGCGATCAGTTAGTTTGATATTTTCGCGCCAACTCTTGCGGAGTGGTGACTTGTTTTTATATAAATGGTTTATAAAGCAGCGTCTTTGACCGCATGTAGGACTGAGTCACTGTGTAGCGTTGAATTTGAAAGAACGGCATCGGATCGCTGCGTAGCCGCAATCGCGTTGAATTAATTTTTTATAAAGACAGAGAAACATTTTATTTACGGGAAATTATGTAATTATTAATCTATATCGATTGATGCGGGCTCTGGATGTGTGTTACAGTAGCGGGCTTGCGGACGGCGAGCAATGGATAGCTTGCTGTCCGACCGTCCAGTAACTGTCCGGACCGAGCCCAAGTCGTCGACGACGCGCACTCTTCCCGCGCGCCTCAAGGAGCTGTCAGCAACAGCAGGGGTCTAGCCGGGCCGAAGCCTACTGAGGCCAGGGTTATCCGAAAAGGAAGCTCGGTCCCGGTACGGGGTGGGCTTTTAGTCAGTAAGAGTCTGACACTATCTCCCGCTCCGCCCAAGAGTGGGGGTTGATATTGGATAATTTTTTCCACCAAAAAACAGTACCTACAGTAGGAGCGTTAGTCACTGAAAGCAAAGCTACCTCGCGGCGGCGCATCTTCATTGCACATCTTACTCGCTCCGCTACGTAACTTAGCATCAGTTGGTCACATAGTTTCGTAGCTTAGCTTTCACAGTCTTGCATCATACTGTATAACACCTGTCTGGTGGAAAAACCCTTCGTAGCTCACACAACACAAGGTCTACATATACGAGTACCTAATCTTGATGAGATCTCTACCCTCTAAAATTTGGGATCGGCATTAAATTATCTATTGTATGCGATTTTCAACGCATTGTTTTCAACTGTAGTAAATCCTGCTGGAATCTGCTAATAAATCATAAAGTTTAACGAGCAAGCTGCGAAACTATGACATCAAGATGTAACCAAACTGATTACGAATATTTCTAGTCACGAAGCCAGGGGCGCCGGGTTTTAGAAAACCTCATGGGTGCTCATGCTCACGACTGGCCTGTTGGTCTAGTGGTTAGTGGCCCTGACTGCTATGCCGGAGGTTGTGGGTTCGATTCCCACCCAGGACAAATGTTTGTGTGATGAGCTTGATCATTTGTTCTGTGTCTGGGTGTAATTTATCTATAATATGTATGTATTTAGAAATATATAAGTATGTTTATCAGTTGTCTAGTACTCATAACACAAGCTCTGCTTAGCTTGAGACTAGACGATGTTGTGTGATAGTTGTGGAATATTATATTATATTTGATGACTCGAAAAAGTGGCGAAGTGTGAAAAGAGAAATGCACACTGATTTGACTCTGATCGACAAATGAAAAAATAAATGCCCTAATATCATACTGCGACCCAAATTAAGGTTTTCTCTTGTACTATAGGAACTTGGATCAACGAAGGGACCACAAACACCCAACATAAATATCTATTTCATCAACAATTATTTGTGTGTGAAAGAGAAACAGTTTATTTACGCGAAACTGACGCAATCATAAAACTAGCTAACAAACATAAGATAACAACAATTGATAAGGAAGATATGCGTCACATCAGCGAATAACGGCCGAACGCTCAGCATAAAGCTGCAGCCTCACGCATAATGCGATGAGCTCACAGCGCTGGTTTTCAGCGTGGTGGTGCGGGAATCGAACCCGACCCTTGCGTCTCAACGCCCTCTAAACCAATGTATTAAACGGGTCTTCGGGTAATGAAAAGCGCCCATCCCTAAAAGGCGATCACTGATCTATTTCTTGTTGTCTATTCTCAGTTGTTTACTTGTCATTGTTTTTTTTTTTGGTGGGTAAAAATCATTTTAAGGACATCCCCGCCTTTGGGCGGAGCGAGAGATAGTGTCAGACTCTTACTGAATAAGAAACCCACCCCGTTCCTTCTTGCCTTTCATACCAGGGCCGAGCTACCTTTCGGAGCTAACCCTGGCCTCAGTAGGCTTCGATCCACCTGGGTTCCTGCTGTTGCTGACAACTCCTTGTGGCGCGCGGGAACAGTGCGTGCCGTCGATGCCTTGGACTTATTTCTCATGGGTGCTCGAGCCCCTGAGCACCCACGGAGTCGGCGCCCCTGCATGAAGTATGCTGGTTATTAGGCCCTGCTAAATACGTAAGTCATCGATCATATGGCTAACGTGATGGATTACGTGATACCTCTCAATTAAGGCTTTTCGACCCCTTTGTTATGTTTTTGTTGACGTTATTAAGGCTAATCGGTGATTTTGGTCGCCTAAATTTAGTGACATAAACAGGGTAGGCATGATTAAAACAAATTGTTTTAAATTACATGTTTAAAACAGTTTGAATTTAAACTGTGTTTTAATCATTCAAATATAAATATTGTAGTTTTCCTATTCATAGTTCATATATTAACTCATCGAATGCTGTAATTAGAGACATAATAGAAAGACAATTGCTTATGTCGAACTGTGTAACTTAAGACATTCAAAAGGTTAATAGTCCCTATGTCGTCCATTTTAAAAAAAAACAACATTAGTTTGAACATACAGGGTGAATGTAAACGCTCAGTATTGATTGAAGGTACGCAATATAAAATAAATGTTTATCCATTGCTCGTTTTTTGTAAATATATTTAATTTACTATGACGAATTTGAAAAGTCATATTAAGTCTAGAAATGAAACAATATAGGTCGGATTCATTTGAAATAATGTCCTAAACTAAAAAGAACAAAAAAAAACGAATAAAACACTAAACTTGTTTAAAATAAAATGCTTGATTTATAAAATAATAAAAAAAAACCGTATTTATTTTTCCATTCCTGAATTTATGTTAAAAAAAATAATAATCTCTCTATTTAAAACCACCATTTTAAGTCAAAAATAAACCACGACTTTCTATAAATATCGCTGCTTTAAAACTAACCTAACAGTAACATAAGATGCTCTTTGAAAATGTTTCAGCGATAATGAAGCAAGAACTTTATAGTCTTTGATAGCCATCTTAGATCGTTTGTGTCCAGTGCGCTTAAATATCTAGGTTACATTTGAAATATTTGCTTGTAATGGGGCCCGAAGGTGCATCACTGCATATTTCAAAAGAGACTAGAACCGTTTTGCTTCTTCACACATACAACGTCCAAACTACACCACGTCGCAACGATAAAATGCTGTCAAGCAATGGTTACGTGTGAATAGTGTCGCTGCAGCTTTTTGTAGTTGCGTTGTGGTACCCACAAGATGTCGTTGTGTTTACGATGTGGTCGGCCACTAGTTCGCAGTATTGCTGGTGGTTGCGTTGTGGTCGGTATCACACACACGGTCGATAACGACTGCAAAATATTGTACGTGTGAATAGTCCTATTCATATTCAATACGAAATATACGCCCGGCCACGTGGTGTGGTTGAGTTGTGTTTGTGGTACGTGTGAAGAAGCCCTTGGCTGTTTATGCGCGCCTAGTGCCTTTGCATCTAGGAGGTGTCATCTTGTACCTATCGTTTGCTTCTTCGATATTTGATTCTGCTCTCAGGTTATATTTCAATGATTGTTGTGTGCTAAAGAATTTCTTTGAGCCACTGCTAGATTAAAATTTCGATTCGTATTTTTTAGGAACACTGGTGGTGGTCTCTAACACCAGCCGGTTTAACTATGAGGTAATTTTTATTTCAAGGACTTAAAAAAAACACCATACCTGCATCTAAACCCTTATTTGGACTAAAGTGCCTATTTTTGGGGAGTCTCTTTTCTTGTTTCAACTTGATCTGCTTGCAGACTTTTTTGGTGGTAGCACTGAACTCCTTATCGCACTTTATACAATACTGAATGATCTAGTTAGTAGAGTAACAGTGATAAGACAAAAGGAAACATAGCTAGATCTCTAAGGTTTCCTTAGAGCTGTCGCTTGCTCTGGCGAATCTCCTATCTTGCCTCGAAGAGGCATTTTGATTTTTCCTGTGGTAGCCTTAGTTCCTTGTTTCATTTACCAAAGTAAAGAAAGATCGTACTTGTAAGATAACGACAAAAAAGGCGATAGAGATATCATACCTACCTTACTGGTCTATAAAGCTGACACTCTGTCCTATGAGCCTCCTTTCTCGTGTCGGCCTTGTCTCCGGGTGATTTTTCTGGTGGTAGTATCAGTTTCTTCAATCCTTGTCGCATTTAGTTACAGTATGGATTGTGTCAGTGGAAGATCAAGTTTTAGAAAGAAGAAACAGCATACCTACCTGTCTAAAGTCTCTTTAGAGCTGTCACTCGATTTGGAGAGCCTTCTTTCCCGTCTCAACGCAGCATCTTCGCTGGGCGACTTTTCTGGTGGTAGCCTGAGTTCCTTGTCGCATCTACTGCTGGACCTCGAAGTCTTGCCTTCGTCTCCACTGTCTCTCTTTACTGCTAGCTTCAAGGGCGATAAGCTGCCGGGTTTGTCATGCTTCTTCACCTCCATACTGAAGGGTGGGTGGCCGTCATCGTCGTCTTCCTGGGGAAAAAACAAAGTTTATGTTAGTGAAAAGGTACTTTGGTATCATGTTATTAAGTTATTTTTGTTGTAAGTTTCCATTGTACAATGCCTTGGACATCCTTTGTAATGTTGTTCAAGGGCTTGTAAATGAATAAATAAATCTTCCTTTCTAGTCCAGATTTTTTTGTTGTCAAAAATATTATGTGCCAATAACTGTAATTAGGGCCCAACCCTTCAAGCATTATAATATCTTTTCGATGGTATATCATTAAATAACTTCTTCAGCTCTAGGTGTAGTGTCAATTTTACAGACTAAAATCCACCTAAATTCCCGTGCACTAAAGAAAGACGTTCGTGATCTTTTCTTGATCTCTCACTCTCCATTAGCATGCATGCCATGGACAAGGGACTGTTCATTACGTCTATTGGGTGACAGTATCTGTTAAGTAAGCAGTATCTGGTAATGGAGACCGCACCACCAGGCTCAGACTGCCTACATTTATATTCGGCCTTGTTTTTGTTCAGGGATTGCATGGCCTCCTTGGCCTGCTTGTAGCCTGGTGCCGAGAACCACCACTTCTCTGCTTGTGTGAGTGGGTTTTTGTAGCCAACCAAACAGCTGAAAGAAGGGGATTGGAACAATGGGTTCAGGTGGGTAGATCACCGTACCTGAGGAGAGGATCTCCTGGTCAATTCATCCGCTGCGTCAATACTCAGTGAATTGCAGAGGCCTTTTATCCAAATTGCAAAGCAAAGAGATTATTTTAACTTTATTTATAAAGTTTTGTACGCAAACATAGGTATCTATTTCGATTTTCCTGATGCGGAAACTGAGCGTGTAATGTAAGTTGGTACCTACGCAAAGGGAGATACGACCATACTCAGGTTTTTTGAGTTTCATCAGCAATTAATTAATCAAGAGCAAAAAAGGGAAAAGAATAGGTTCAGTATCAATGGTGTTAACGTTTTTAAATTAAGAAGTTAAGTCGGATTCTGAACTGCTACATATTTTCTATACTATTTCATCATCATCATCATCATCATCATCATTTTAACCGAAAGACGTCCACTGTTGGACATAGGCCTTCCCCAAGTGTACGCAAATAAGGTTTGCTGCTATATTATTTGCTTTTGAATAAATATGGTCACTATATATGTATTATTTCATAATACATTAAAATTAATCCGAATATCAAACCAATAAATAAAATGTGCTGAATGTGCTGATACAACCAACTATTTAATTCTGCAAAATAAAATTAACAGTACAACATTGAATTTAAAGTGAACAAAATGTAATTTCAATATTATTCTTTTAAGAGATAAATTTTACGGGATCTGATTTAAGCGTAGATTAATTTACATTAAAATTAAAGTATTATTTTATTTTAATTGTGCTTTATTGATTTTGTTTCTGTAACGCAGCAAATTGCTTTTTGGAATAAAGATATTAATATTTTTTTATGTATAAGATAATTTGGTTATAATAGATATCAAACGGTTGAACTCAGTGGTTCTCATATACGCGTCATGTCTGTGAACGGACAATGCGAGTTGAGACTGTTTATCTCTTAGCTGCCAGTGATAAAACAGTGGCCGTGAAGTTTTTTGGCACGTCCTAATCCATGAGATCTACAGTTTGGAATGTGCAATTTGCGTATTTTTTCTGACTGCCTAACTTTTTGACAGTTCAAAAGTGCCATCTACACTATCTACATTAATATAATAAAGAGGTTAAGTTTGTGTTTTTGTTTTTTTTTTGTAGTAGGTAATCTCTAGAATTACTGGTCCGATTGCTAAAATTCTTTCACCAATAAAAAGCTGGTTTATTCCTGAGTAGCATGGGCTATATTTTATGTACAGTAAGGCCGCAAAAGTCCATAGGAACGCTAAAGATTACATTGCTACGAACCGAGCGAGCGCGATACTTCCGTGCGTATGTGTGCGCATGTATGAGTATCCACATTCCACAGATAACACACACTAAGGAACTGTCGTCGCACTGAGCTTAAAAACATTATTATTTTTCTGTTCTTACCATAGCATTGATAAAATTCGGGCAAATACGTCATGTGCTGGTAGCCGTGTGAACTAAGTGTTGGATTCGCAAATCACGTAACCCGAGTTCAAATCATGGTCGGTCCGTTGCAGTTATTTCTTACTTTGAAAATTCCCAATCTATATTGATATAGTTGTTTTTTTATATTTCTATGAAAAATACTATTGCGTTTTTTGCACTAAATAGTTGCAAATTACGAATGTGATCTATTAACCACAAGAAGAATCACATTCGTAATTTGCAATTATTTAGTTGTTACATCTTTTCGATGTTATAAGGTGGAAATAAAAAAAACGTGTTTAATAAAAATGTTTATTCTTTATATTTACAAATTAAACATTTATGAGAATTGTGACGTCGAATTGTTACCGAGACAAAAAGTTATCTTGTAACCGTTATCTATGTTACGCCTAAGATTGTTTGTTGGAAGTATACCCACTTAGACCATTCATAATATGAATAACGTAACAATGAACGGATATTCAAATTTTAATAAAATAAAATCTAAGTAATTGTTTATATCCAGTTATTTATTGAAAAGTGATATATGATTTGGACTTTGTAAACATTTTATTTTTGTGTAACGTCACAATGAATGTATTGAGGTCATAGCTTAATTGTTCATTTTCTTGACGAAAAGAAGATTGAAACCAAACCTCAATTTCTGTTAAAAGAACTTTAGTTCTCACAAGATAATCGTCAATTAGATGAGAAAAATAAATTGAACTATAGTATTATGTTAAAACAGTGCGGGTAGAAGAATAAAAAACGAAATAGACTCATGATTATTGTCAACAAAATTGATAGCGAGTTCACTGCATTCTTAAGATGAGGCGATGGCACAAGTTAAAAGATATAGCTGTTTTAAACGAAAGTAAACACAATATAATACAGTGTTTGTTAACGAATAATCACAGATATGTTAAAATAAAATGGTAGGCCATTTAGTTTAGTTAACATTAAATATTTAGTGCGAAACGTAATCGTTCTTGTTTGTGCCTCTCTGTCAAGTACGGCTTTTTAGCAGGTTTTCTGTGATGCACGCCTTCAGCGTGAAGTGCACGGCGAACAGTATCTATCGAGGTGTCATATAATTCCGCAAAATGTCTCGTTGGTGCGAAACCATTCGTTTCGTATACGTCCACCATATGTCGTCGCTGCGCCTCGCTAATAAGCTTCGGTCTCCCACTTCTCTTTCGACTAGCAAGGCTACCAGTATTTTTCTAAAATAAAAAAAAATATATATTAGGCAGCTATACCTACTTCACTTCATTTTCATTATATAAAATGTTAATAATCATAATTATTGAATATAATTTTAAAATAAAACTGCATTTATTAATCCAATAACCAATCCAATAAACCCAACGATTTACGTATTTCTCTTTTAAACCTCATAAAGATACGATGAATGGATTCATAAATGGCATACGTTTTAATTAGAAGATTAATTTGTAATAAAGTTACAATTCATTAATAGCTATTATACTCACATTCAGTCCGGTTTCTTCAGATATTTGTGTTTTATTAAGACCACTTTTATGCAGCCCAATGATAGTCGCCCTCACTTCAATACTAATATTAGCCTGCATTTTGCGAATATTACAATACTGTCAACCTCACGTCACTAACCAACAACTACAACCAAACGACAGTTCATTTCGGTTAAGTTAAAACTCATGTCTACCTCGCAGAAATCTAATTCTTTATTTAGTTTTTTTGTGATCTACCTTTCTAACTCTAAGAAATGTGTGAACAAGTTAAAGAATAGTTTAATATATGTAATGCAAATACATAACTTCCAATCAGGTAAGAACTTACAAAAAGTCAATAATTGCGTGGGATTTGAACTTGCGGCACACTGATTTGCGCTTCAATCTGTGTGCCTATACCACTGGGCCATCTTGACTTATGATAAGTTGATGAAATTGTGAATTTCAATCATTTGTTGGCGAAACTTGAAAATAAAAGGTCGTAAGTCAAACTAAACGTCAAACGAATAAGTTTTAAGAATTCTTATGGACTTTTGCAAGTGATAGTACGCGGGCAAAGCTGCAGGCAGGTTTGAAATAAATTCTCTGATTAATTGATTCGATCTTGGATCAATTTACTGAAGAGTGACTAAAAAAAACTTACATAAAATACGTTAAATAATATACAAACCCTCATAAAAAGGCTTTATAAAGGGACGATCTAATGATACCTAAGATTATCGACGCGTGAAAGTCATGACGACACATAAAATAAATCGTATAATAAGCTATCGAAAATAATGACGAAGACCCTTTTTTATACAAGAAGCTTTTATGCTATTTTATAACCTTTACTTTTTGACAAAATATTAAATATGATTAGCTTGAAAGGATAGAGTCGTTTGGCACTTCGTCATAATTGGCCTACCCCACGTACAAACTTCGTCAGTTTTGCCTGCAGGCCGGTTTGTTCCTAAAAGGAGTACTATGCATATGGTTGGTAAAACTCTACAAATAGGCCTGCACAGGCAAAACTGTGGTGAAGTTTGTGCGTGTGGTAGACCCATTGGGTCGTGTCTTGCATATGCGAGTATGGTATGGTAAGTATGGAAGTATATAGACTTTGAAGTAAATATACATATGATTGGCCTGTTGGTCTAGTGGTTAGTGACCCTGACTGCTATGCCGGAGGTCGTGGGTTCGATTCCCACCCAGGACAAATGTTTGTGTGATGAGCATGATCATTTGTTCTGTGTCTGGGTGTAATTTATTTTATTTTATTTTATTTTATTTTATTGATTTTAAGAAAACTTACAGCTAATACAGTACAGTAAAAACATTATAATATACAGAAGAAGGCCAATTACAAGTTTCCACATATATAAACTTATAAATAAAATTAAGAAACGGTATAAAAGCGTGAGCAATAAACATAGAAATATTAGACAAAAAGAAACAAAGATACGATACATCACAAAACACAATCAAGCTTCAAAGAAAAAGTTGCTTAACATTTTTTTAAGTTTTTCGACACTATTGGTGAACAAATCAAGCTCGACATCCCGGCACATTGAGTTGAACTTTCGACATACTCTTTGAATGTACGAGTTCTGTCTATAGACAGTTTTCACGATAGGTACATGTAGAAGATCAGGTCTCCGAAGAAACACAGACGGTGCACGCAGTCCAACCTTGGCCACCAGCTCAGGTACATCAATAGACCCGTTCATTATATTGAACAGGTAGGCAAGGTCTGCAATTTTTCTTCGTTCATGTAAAGGAAGAATATGAAATTATCTATAATATGTATGTATTTAGAAATATATAAGTATGTTTATCAGTTGTCTAGTACTCATAACACAAGCTCTGCTTAGCTTGGGACTAGACGGCGTTGTATGATAGTTGTGGAATATTATAAATTATAAAAAAAAAAAAACAATAATGTGGTGACACCAGCACTCTTACTAAGTTGCCAAGACAACTGGTGTTAAAGGTGCTGAGAACTGTAATAATATTAACACTAAAACAGAATAATAATAAAAAAAACTTACATATAACCATAGTACCTAGGTTGTAGGTATAAAAGAACTTATTCCATAATAATATTATGGAATAAATTCTTGATTAATTATTATGGAATAAACACCGCACAGTTTCGATGGATCATATTATGATCCGTCGAAACTGTGCGGTGTTCGTCTCTGATTCATTTAGATCTTTTAAACAACAATAGTTTTAGTACTTATACCTATGCGAAACTCGAAACACGTGTCTAGTATTATTATGTGAAGGATCTATATACAAATATAACTGTACCATGAAAAATCACAAAGGATCACGGGTAAAATAAGCTTGTTAAGTTACCTGGTTACAGTGGTAACGGGCCTTCTGCACGACTGAGGGGATGTTTTGCTCGCGTACCCAGTACTGTGTGGTGGCGCCTAATGCCCACTATGCCCTGCCGTGACTTGTTCTTTTCTTAGTGGCGGTCGTGTCCAACTTGTGATTTTTTTAAATATTTTTTCGGAATAAATATAACATGGTGTAAAAATTTTTCAATTAATGATTCAGGTCAAACTATATATTCTGGTTTCGTATATATGTACTAAAAATAATGTTGTATATAACAGAAAAAAATAACAGGTAGGTATGCAGCGTAGGACATTATATCAGTGTTTTAGGCAGCACAACCATAAAAAAAACTCCTAAAGACTATTTCATAAATTACCTTAAAATATTCACAAAAACGGTAAATCCGCTCAGGCGTCATAAATTTTCAGCTAAACATAACAAAGACATATCATAAAAATGCCAAGAGGAATTAGCGAGAAAACTGTGAAGCTTACATTAGACACACACGTGTGATACGCCTGATTTGTACGTAGCACGACATCGCGTGGTGTGGATCAAGTGTAGCTCTACAAGTCTAGTTTTCATATAAAATGTATGGAGATCAAAACGTGGGGCACACGTGTGCGCAGCGTAGTTCTATATTATTTATTGAAATAGTTTTGCTTTATTTCTTGAGCCGAGTTGCTAGCCGGTCGGTTTTCTACCGGTTGTATCGGAATTGCATAACTGATTACTAATATAATATGGACCACGGTCTGAAATAAAGTATTTTTATTTATTTTAAGCTCTTACATAGCTTCTATCACGGGCCTTGAGCGTGGAGACCGAATCCAGAAATTCCGTAACGAAAACAACCTAACACCCCCCACTCATTTGTTTTTTGAGCGTGGTGACCGATAAGAAAACAAATGAGTGAACAATCAATCAAAATTCAATTCAATGTGTGAAAGTGTAACTTCAATTAATATCAAAGAAAAAAAAAACAAAGGAAAAAAAATACTGCATAGGTAAATAAAATAAATAAATAATTATAATTGCATAAGTTGATAAAAATGCTATGCAATAGCTTTACCGCGGCAGTCCCCGAGTGCCACACGTCTTTTTTATTATTTTATAATTTAATTACGCTTACAGCCTTGCCGCTGTGAGCGGTAAAAAGCGCGGGGCGGCGAGCGGTAAGAATAAAAGTATGGAAATGTTTGAGGCACGTGAACAATGGTAAGCGGGCGCGTGTCGCTATGAGTTGCGTCTTGTGGCGTGCCTTGGTAGGAAATCCAGTTTGTCAGAATCTCAAGATTGGTTCTAACACAAGAAGAGACGAAACGTATTAAGTTCTCCTGAATACTTGTCAGTTTCCACACATACCCTCTATCTCTATATCTCTAGTTTCCTGCAGAACATCAGATACCACTCGCATGAACCGTGTGAGGAAATTACCACGCCTAATCTAACATGCAGATTAGATTATATCTTCTGAGATGAATGCCTTTAGCCGAATGTAAACGTTCGGTAGAATGTGCCAGCGTCTACATATATTGCTCTTGAAATCGCAAGCGAATCTGCAATTGTGGATTTGTGTTTGATTCTCAGATTAGGGAACTGAGAAGCGATAGTATCTTTATGATTGACTAGCATTTGCCCGCGGTTTCGCCCGCGTACATAAAATATAGCCTATGTCATTCGGGAATAAAGCAGCTTTCTGTCGCTGAAAATAACTTAGCAATCAGACCAGTACTTTCAGAGATTGCCTCCTACAAACAATAAAACAAACTTTACCTCTTTATAATGTTAAAATAGATTAACTTTTGAAGTAAATAGGCACCAATTGAGTAGCCTTTATTCTATCAATTTGCTGCTGGTATTATTTTAATAGGAACTATATTTCTTCGTAAAAGCAGATAATAAGAAAATGGGAAAGGCTAGAGTGAAGAGTTTCATTTTCTTAATTTCCCCGTGGCTTTTGACGAAATAGCTTGGAGCAGTACATATACATCATAAATTTTTCCCGGAAAATTTAATTACCACAATTGCAGAATCCCAGTTGATATAAACAAGAATAACGAACCACGTGTCTCTTTTATTACAAGTTGTTTTGTTAAAATAATATTCGTGGAAGGCCAGATTGTGTGCTGAATTATTGATGGCTGCCGTCGTGACGTGGCGGTCGGCTCACGTGGGATTAAGGGACCAACGTGTTTGTATGACACGGAGTGGACAAGAAATGGAGAGGTCACGGACACATTATATCTCATCATCATCATCATCATTCCAGCCGAAAGACATCCATTGTTGGACATAGGCCTCCCACAAGTGTCGCCACAATGCGTAGTGTGCGTCTCGCATCTATCGAATTCCCGCAACAATTACCAGGTCATTGGTCCACATTGTAGGAGGCCTTTCAACGCTGCGGCCTATGGCGACCTACAAACACGTACTGGACCAGCGTGGTGGGTTATGGTCCAAACCCCCAAATGGCTAGAAGAACAAGAGACAGGCCCCAAGTGCCCAGCGACTCCAGCGGTCGTGCTGGCGTGGGTGAAAACCTGGGGTCTGGGGAGCTAAGAATCAGAACAATCAACCGTCAAACGACTTCAACATTATGTATTTAGGATCTCCAACAAAGGATGTACACAATATTTGTGTCTTATAATTTGTGGTTCCAGTATCTTTTCGGTATTCTCCTTCATTTAGGAGACCACAGCTTGCACATTTTATATATTTAACATGATAAATGAGTGAATAAGAGAGCATAAGAAATAAAATCCCTATTTACAGTGTACATAATTTATCATCACCATTTTCCTGATCTTATCCAAGACATTTGGGGTCGATACAATTCAATCCGCAATTGTTACGCGTATAAATGAAGCGGATTTTACCAACCCCAAGTAACATTGGATAATACAGGAAGATGACAATGACGATTTTTTTGGAGTGTTCAATCATTCTTTGACATCTCCTGCTCTAGAGTGGAACGAAAGGGCGTGTAAGGCTTTTGCTGATTAAAATATCTTGTCTTTTAGTTGCTCTTTGCGTAGGTACTAGGACCACGGTCACTCTTTCAAACGTACCCGTAGCCTTAGACAATAATGAGGATGACGTACTTTTTAATTATGCCATTTTGATACCAATTATGTTTACCCCTATTTGAAAGTGTTTTGCCACTTCTACTGCACTTATTCGCAGTTAATCATTTAAATAACTCAGGCACATACGTCAAAATCTACAATTTAACAATGATCATTACCGTTATCATCTCAATTAGCATGCGTTGCGGTGATGTCTGGAATACTAACGAGGAAGCAAGTTCATCACGCATACAACCGTATTGCTATTACAATAACTTTCGATTGTCTATAGATGCTTTGTGTCTCAATAAGCGTTCGAAATTCAAAGCGGCTATCATCCGAGTGGCTTCGCAAGATTTTGCAATAAATCGGACACATGGCAAACAATGACGTTGACAATCTCGAAAGGTACACTACGGTATATAATGCCCTTCACACCGGCCAGAGACAGAAACAGATGGAGGAATATCATACAAGTGAATGCTGAGGCATTGAGGAATACGATGCAAGAAGGAGGAAGAGTTCAAAGACGGTTGCAAAGAACTACTTCGTACATATCAGGACCACCTTGATATAAACGACACTCAGGAGCAACCCGAAAAACCTTCCCAGCCCCCCAGCCAAGTTACGGCTATTCTTTGGTTCTGGCCATGTGACTGAGCGTTGAGATGACGTCAGAACAAAGGAATTGGAGGCGTGGCCAACTCGAGGCGTTCGACGCAAGAGAATTGAAACGAAACGGTCGTAACTTGGATAGGGGGGCAGTAGTTTACCTGTACACGTTAGCTTCCATATGTATAATATGGAATAATATTATTTATCCATTTGTATACAACTCTGTGAGGTGTACCTTTACGAGAGGCATTGAGGGTTGAGATTTACGTAGGTTGTATAAAAATACTGCGACAGTGACCCAGTTTGACTGAGATGTTGACTCTTGCTGCATTTATTCTGCTCCTTGAATGGAGTAACTGGATTAGTTTTTGCCCTCAAATATCATTTCCTTGTAAGAAGAAAGCCTTTTGCTTGTTGGTTAGATTTTTTTGTAAGATTGGATCATCCCTTTTCCTTAGTACAATTTGTTGGCCCATTACATTGCCAATACCGCGGAATCATTAGTGGTAGACATAGGTTGCTAAGACTACAAGTTTTAGGGCAGTGACACCTGTATAGATATTTTCTGAGTTTTCGATAGATTTTAATCTAATTGAATATTTTTTCTTTAATTATTTTGGTTCTCCTTAACTCACATTGTCTGGAATATCAGATTTGTTTCAAAATCTGATAACTTTGGCAAATACTATTTCTTATACCTAATATTACTATGGTGCGAAGTGTTCCACGCGCGCATCATGGAGATGGCAGCGGTCGTAGAGGCCCTGTAGGGTCAAAGCTTAATGGGGCCATGGGTGATGCGAAAGAGAACCCAAGAGCAGGGGTGGGGTTTTAGTAAGAAAAGTCTGACACGGCCTCATGCCCTGCCCAAAGGCGGGAGATATTATTAGATGGTTTCCCACCTAAAAAAAAGACCTTTTTTTATGGTGGGAAAAATCATACATTGACATCCCCCGCCCTTGGGCGGAGCGGGAGATAGTGTCAGACTCTTACTGACTAAAAGACCCACCCCGTTCCTTCTAGCCTTCATACCGGGGCTCGAGCGCCCTTTCGGATAACCCTGGCCCCAGTAGGCTTCGACCCGGCTGGGTCCCTGCTGTTGCTGACAACTCCTTGAGGCGCGCGGGAACAATGCGCGCCGTCGACGACTTGGGCTTGGTCCGGACAGTTACCGGACGGCCGGACAGTGAGCTACCCATTGCTCACTGTCCGCAAGCCCGCGTCTACGTTGGCCGGAAATCGGGATCAGAATCCCGGCGACGGCGGCGGCGATAACGCCGTTGCCTGATGCGTTCGGCCTCCTCCTTTGCGAGCATTACTGCTTTGCAGAAGTCGGCGACCGCCTGCCACTCCTCCTCGCTCCGGACCATGGCCTCAACCAAGGCCTGGCGCGAGAAGTCTCCGCCGCCGATCGCCCTCACGAGGGCACGGCGATGCTCCGCCCAAGCAGGGCACACCTCGACTGTGTGCTCCACCGTGTCCTCCGGGCGTTCCGCACAGTGGCGACACCCAGGCGTCACTTCCGCATGAATCGAGTGCAGGAAACTCCCGATCGAACCATGTCCGGTGAGTACCTGCGTCATGCGGAAGGTAAGGACGCCGTGAGGTCTTTCCAGCCACGCCTCAAAGAGGGGACTTACCGCCATGATTGTGGCGTGCCCAAGACCTAATATAACCTTAAAATTTTGAGATCAGCGCCATCCTGCGAAAGCAAAGTCACGCGCGGATCCATAGCTTTCACCATATAGATAGAATAAGCACAAAGTAGATACCTAAGATAGAGGGCACAGGAATTAAATTTAATAATCTCCAATAATTTTTACAATCAAATCCAACCAAATTGAACTGTCCCACTTGTTAGTACATTACATTTGTTACACTGCATTTGTTCTGAGCTTGGATTATACAATTGTGCAAGTTTTCGGCCAGAGAGAAACGTTACCCGGAGACGTTGACATGTGGCGGCTGCGACGGAGTTATGTTCTAGCGTGGTTTGGCGCAACAGACGGCTTTAATGTTTCTTTGGAAAGTTTTAATTATTGCCGTGGGTTTTGTTTTGCTGATAAATTAAATTAAATAGGTCTGTTTACGTTAATGCTATTGTTTTATTTCGAATTCGAAATTCGAAAACATGTTACATTCACCAACCCACACTGGCTTCGCGTGGTGGATTATGATCCATTCCCTGACCTAGAGAGGAGGCCTGAGTCCCAGCAGTGGGAACATTAAAAAGGGAAGAACAAATTTTATGGTTTTGATATCATTGGCACCAGATTTAGCTAGGGTACCTATTCGGAATGTCTTAATAAACGCATTATCTAGCAAAAAATATTTATCATAATCGAATAACAGATGAGGTAAGAGATTTCTTCGACGGATCTCGTATTATAGAGTAGACCTACATTTATGTTACACATGTTACCTACATAGACCTATATTTATACAAACTTTCATCTTTATAACATTGACTGGCCTGTTGGTCTAGTGGCTAGTGACCCTGACTGCTATGCCGGAGGTCGTGGGTTCGATTCCCACCGAGTGATGGGCATAATCATTTGTTCTGTGTCCGGGTATAATTTATCTATAATATGTATGTAATTTATGTATTTAGAAATATATAAGTATGTTTATTAGTTGTCTAGTACCCATAACACAAGCTCTGCTTAGCTTGGGACTAGACGGCGTTGTGTGGTAGTTGTGGAATTTATTATTATTATATTAGTATGATTTCAGTGCACGATTGAGAACGAGCATGTTCGTAGGATTGGAATATTACACATCCAAGACGTATATTTTATAGATATTTTTTTTCAAGGACGCAATAAAATTATACAACAGCTGTTTGTACCAGTTAAACTTCCATGAAAAATAATAAGTAAATAAGAACTCTTAAAATTTCTTTCCTCGTATAAAAAAACATCCGACCGCTATTAAACCATGGTATGTAACAGATGTTTGCTTTTGGCGTCGATACATCAAGGGGAAAATGCCTTTATAAACTTTGTGGTAGGGTTCAATATGGAGTGAAAGGTTGTAAAGTAATATCGACCAATCAGCATTCACTATTCAGGCTGATTGTGTATCCCTGGGGCAAGTTGGACTAACTTCGTCAAAGTTCGTTACTTAAAGTTGGCGGCCGACACTTACGTTATCGATACTAAAAGGAAATTGTAGTCGTTTAAAGGAATTGTCTAGCAAGGAGATTAGTTTTATTCGTGTTGTCTGCTTTTGAAGATAGTAAAACTAAGTTTATTCTGTTCATAGAGAGAATTTATTAAGATTAAGTAAACTCATCACCTTAATGTTTTAATGGCGAAAGTTTGTATGTATATGTGTTTATGTGAGTATGTTTGTTACTCCTTCACACTCAAACGGCTGGGCACCTGGGTAGACCAGCACGCTTAGCCAAGTTGTTATTCTGCAATCGTTAACGCTATCGAAAAGTAATGAAACGTATGGGAATGACGTCATCTCAACGTAAAGTCGCGTGGTAAGAACAAACGAATAGACAATTCGTAGCCAAGTTCACATCGTTCAAAATCGTTTCTACAATATTTAACGGTACATCCTTTGTTATACAAAGGCTACATCGTAGAACGAGCGGCCGACTCAGGCGTGTCAACATGGCTACCAACTTATCGTTTTCTACAATTGCTGTCACCGAGGCGTTACCGATTAGAGATCCGGGAATTCGATTGTAACTTGGCTAGGGGGGCTGGACAGTTTCCAGGACATCTATCCAGAGTTCCGTACCTCAAAATGAAAAAAAAACGAAACCCTTATTGTCACTTTGTTGTCCGTCCGTCTGCCTGTCTGTCTGTTTGTCAAGACCCAAGGGAACACGTGAAGATATCGAATTGAAGTTAAAACCATATACTCAGGTCTGCGGTCCCTTGAAACTGTGAAATAATCACTATAATCGGGTAGGTACTTGTCGAGTTGCTTGCGGACAGTGAGCAATGGGTAGCTCGCTGTCCGGCCGTCCGGTAACTGTCCGGACCAAGCCCAAGTCGTCGACGGCGCGCACTGTTCCCGCGGGTCTCAAGGAGTTGTCAGCAACAGCAGGGACCCAGCCGGGTCGAAGCCTACTGGGGCCAGGGTTATTCGAAAGGGCGCTCGAGCCCCGGTATGAAGGCTAGAAGGAACGGGGTGGGTCTTTTAGTCAGTAAGAGTCTGACACTATCTCCCGCTCCGCCCAAGAGCGGGAGATGTCATTGGATGATTTTTTCCAACCATAAAAAAAAATAAAATAAAAGGGTACTTGTCGAGTTTTTCTTTCATTCGATAACGAGACTGCGACTATTGCAACTCAGTGTTTGACCACATCATCACTTACCATCAGGTGAAATAGTGGTCAAACGCGAGCCTATTAATTATAAAACAAAACCCTTGTTGTTAAAAAACCCTCGCACACACGAGGTCCTATTGGGTGCGAGGCCGTGGGCGAGGGCCCACTCCGCCCACGTCTATCTACGCTACTGCTTCAGGCATTCAATACTGAACTTTGTATCTCATTATTCAAAAGTCGAAGAAACAGACCTGTATTTTAAATATTGTAATTTATTTTGTATTCTTTTGAAAATTTATGTTTAACAAGCACATTATTAGGCATGCCCAATTTACCCTGTTTCGTTGTTATTTTTTTGGTATTCAATTTGAATAATACTTCCAAATTATTTAGGCTATACTTTGTACACTTTGTGTATTTAATTAATCCTTTTTCAGAGTTCTATACCCAAAGAATAAAACCGGGGTGTGATTGCCATGACTTCGCTGTCCCTCTGCTTGTCACCAGGCTATAAACCGTGGTAGCTGGACAGATTACATTTTCACAGATAATGTATATCTGTTGCTGCTATAATAACAAATACTAAAAACAAAATCTTTATAAATACCACTCACTGATTATTCAAGAAATCTCAGAACACGTACAAACTTAAAATTTGGCAAGTAGGTTCTTTATAGAGTGTAAACAGCTTCTTTGATTGATTTTGATTTGTCTCTGCATCACCCAAAGGTTTTTTGCATAAAGAATAAAATAAATAAATAAGTTTTTACGAAACTCCACCCCTGAGGGGATGAAACGGGGGTCTAAAGTTTGTATGGAAAACCGAGCGAAGCAGTTTTTAGAAGCTAGTAAAATATACACTCGTATTTAAGAAGGCTCTCATAACACAAACGTGATTTTTCAATACACAAACACCGGGACATGTAAAACTAATAAAAAGGTTATAATTATAGTGTCTAATGTTACATAGATAATACTACGGAACCCTACGTGCGCGAATACGACTCGCACTTGGTCGGTTTTTTACATTTATTTACAGATATTATTAGGTATAAAATAACTGTAAAGGGCTTAATGTCTATAGGGCATGTCTGTAGGACATGCCTAAATTGTATTTTGTTTTGTAAAAACATTGCTCAGCGTAAGGCTTACTACAGATTTAAACCGTAATCATATTTTTTGTTGGAAAATCAGTTTGTCTGTTTCGCTGATATCGTTGAACTTATCTATATCTGTATTGTTTATAAGTGTTGATATTATCAAGTTGAGTACCTAGCGTCCCAGATACTAAACTTCCACAAGCTTAAATCAGCTTTATAATGTTCCCACTGTTGGGACTCAGGCCTCCAATCTAGGAGAGGCAATGGGCCGTAATCCACCACGCGAGCCCTGTGCGGGTTGGTGGATGTCACATGTCTTCAAATCGGTTTTGCTGACATCTCTTTGAAAAGCGCTTGCAACACCCCTGGCAAGTTGGTAATCTGCATTCGTTAACGCTAGTAGAAAACTTCAAATGTTCAGGAATGACGTCATCTCAACGCTCAATCACATCGTCAGAATAAAGGAATAGGGGGCGTGGCCAACTCGAGGTGTTCGATGCAAGCGAAACGGTTATAACTTGGCTAGAGGGCCTGATCCTTACCGGAAGGCCGGACGGCGATCTTCCTATCGCTCATCTTGCTAAGGTTCTATCTTGATGATCTATCTGTGATTGTTATTATGTAACTCTCAGCTCCCCATCGATAATGGCTAAGCTAAAGCTGGTTGTTTCTGTCTGTTTTGGTACAGTTTTCTTTTTTTTGCAAGTGAAGCCGCGCTCAAATACTAGTGAGAAATAAAATCCCTGAATGCTTAATTCTTAATTAAGCTCAGAGCTAAAATAATTGTCTACTACAATATTATATCAAGTTTCTAATTTCGTTTCATTTTTACAAAAGGATTTTACAACTTGATTAAAATGTTACTGTATGAAGTAATGAGAGAACTCGACAGTAGTATAATTAAAAAATACTAGCCGAGTTATTTTGTTGAGTAAAAAGAATCTCTAGCAGATTTCCAGTTGCTGTTATTTCAAATATGAAATTGACAATGAAAAATCCTTGCGCTCATCCACAAACAAAACAATTTTTTTTTTAACGTGTATTCTGCAACTCTGAATTATGACAGGTAGTGATCGATGCACTACCAACGTAGTGTGTCGATTCCTATATTATTTGCCTATTAGGATTAAAAAAAAAAAAACATAAAAAAACATTACATAAGGCCTATATTTCACCGAGACATCATGGCACTGAAACGCAGCTCTATAGAGAGTTACTCACCGGGTGCCCGTTTGGTTGGCAACCAATTTGGTGGCGCGACCAGCTCGGACGTGTGGCGACTCTGGTGTCTAGTTTGGTAGCTTAGGGCTACATTTTACAGAGACACCATGGCGGCGTAACTGGTCGCACCACTAAACTGGATACCAGGTGAGTAACTCTCTATAGAGCTGTATACATTTTATTGGTAGCAGCGACTGGTTGCGCCGCCATAGTGTCTCGGTGAAATATAGCCCTAAGTCCATTGAAAAAAAATTTAAAATAATAATATGTACAAACGAGTAAAAAAGGCTGAAAAACGGGGAAAATTCAGAGGGCATAAAAAAATTCGTCCACATCGATGTCAATGGGAAAAGTGCCCAGAACGCTGGCAGCATTGCCACGCTGGATGGCAATGCTGATTCGTTGACTGAAGAAGAGTCCAGCCCTCTGGTCACGCGAAGAGTCGACCAACTGTTTGCAGAAAAATTTCAACACTTAAATTATGGTTGTAACTTAATTTTCTAATTGAGGTTTATAAGGGTGTGCATTATTCTAGTTACACGTTGTAGTTATAATAATTCTGTACAGTCAAAGACGTAGCCATATACCAATACTAATTGCTAGACAATAACGACCACAATATCTCTGAATGGCCTACATTTGGCTCTATATTAGATCCGAATCCAGAATACTCTATTGCCATGTCCGTAAAGGGGCCAAGAATAAACAAACCTTCCATTATCTTTATTGCACTGCGTACTAGGAACATCGAATTTCTAATTATCAGGAGAATTCGGCACACGTAACGTACCAGAATAACATATAGATTACGGATGGCGATTCTACTTCGATACGAATCTAAGTCCAAAGTATCGATTTAGTGATAAATCGACTTTTGGATTCGATTTCCTAAAGAACGGGTCGTTAGTCTGCAGGTACTGAATCATAAAAAGTAGGATACAGAAGATCCTACACATGTGTTTCATGACTAGTGAGTAATCAGGGTTTTTTTAGAACGGAAATCATCTAATGAACGGGAGATCCGTTCTTGGGCGGAGCGGAAGAGCGTATCAGACTTTTACTGACTGGAAGCCACTCCTGCCCCCCTAGCCAAGTTACAACCGTTTCGCTTGCGCCGAACGCTTCGAGTAGGCCGCGCCGCCAATTCTTTTGTTCTGACCATAGATATAAGAAAGGATGTTTTTTATGTTTCTATGGTTCTGACCAAGTGTCTGAGCGTTAAGATGACGTCATTCACGTACATTTGAAGCTTTTTGCTAGCATTAACGATTGCAGATTAGCAACTTGGCTAGGGGTATTGTTCCTTCTTTGCCTTTGTTCCAGGGCTCCGAGGGTCATTTTCGCACAACCCATGGCTCCAGTAGGCTTTCAAGTAATCGGGTGTACAACATTCACACATTTTAGACCAGCAAAGTTTAGATTAGGTTTGGTCTCAGCACATCGGGAGTCGCAGGGTGATTCCCGGCCACCGTAGGCTCGGGCTTCGGGCGTGTAATAGATAAATTCCCTGTCGGAGTCTGTGTTTCCTGATAGCTATAACCTAGGGGTTTTTAAATCATATGAATAGGTTGCTTCTGGCAAGCATGCTCCGTTGTCGGCCTCATCTTCGCTTTCCATTAGGTGAGATACTGGTCAAACGCGAGCCTTGCCTACAAGTAACCTATTCACTCTTGACATAAATACCCTTGTCATCGTCATATCGTTCGGAACATCTCCATCCTAGAGCAGGAGCAGTAATTAGACGATTATTTCCCACTTCAAAAAAAAAAAGTTGGGAAAAACCTCGGCAGAATGATAAAATAAAATTGCAAGCGAAACCACAGCCCCGGCTAGTCTATAACAAATTACTTTTCCACTTGACAGTGCATTCATAAAGTATGAACCAGTGATGGATTAATCCATTTAGTGGCACTCAACTTGTCTCTGACGGTGCCCTGTTTGACTAACTCGCTCCAGTGGCTGTGCAACGTTCCAGCACGGATATTTAAGTTAGAACTACACTGACCAAACTTTCGTAAAATACATAGAACGTTGCTGGCTAAAAACATGTAGAAACTATATTTTTGCTGTAGCTAAAATCAACTTTGATTTAATTAAAATACTATAGCTACTTGATATCAGTGGATACAAGCTCCTGCTTGTGACTTCGCTCGCGTGATAGAAGAAATTTTTCCCTCGGGAACATACTTCCGGGATAAAAATTGTCTTTTGTGCTATTCCAGTATATGGTTCACCCGTGTGCTGAATTTTCCCCAAAATGTGCTCAGCCGTTCGACCGTGAAGATAAAATAAACACATATACACACTCTCCCTAAATTTTGCCTTTATGTAGTGTGATTATTGACAGATTCGCGCTTGACCACTATATCAATTGATTGTTTTTTTTGGGTAGTCAACTGATGACATCTCTCGCTCTTGGGCAGAGAGAGAGGGTGTATCAGAATTTTGCTGCCTAAACCCCACTGGCATAACCCATGAAATGATGGTAAACTACGATGTGGTCGATAAAGCAGCACGTTACCTAGAAGTAACCTATTCACTCTTGACTTAAATTCTCCAAGGTTGTAGCTAAATGCGTTCAGCTGTTCCTGCGTAAAGAAGTAGGAAACATACAAACAAACTTTAACCCTTATAATATGTGTCATAAGGCCAACAAAAAATAGATTTTATCGATTTACCAGAGGCCTTTCAAGCGTCGATACATCGAAATGATTCACCTCCATAATTGTTGAAGTTATATTAACTCTAGTAAGCAATCATTTTGCTTACTAGAGTTGTATGATCAATATCCACTTTTACTTCAGTAACATCGAACTACAAACGTTAGTTCTCTCAACGGAGGTCAAAAGGCAGTCGCTCACAAACGAAACAAAAATACAGCCAAACCAGTCGGTAGAAAGAGAATCAAGACTACAACACAACAACAACAAAAAACAACGACAACAACAACAACAACAGAACAAGGCAACATCATCACTTACCATCAGGTGAGATAGTGGTCAAACGCGAACCTATCCATAATAAAAAAATAAAATAAATATCTGTTTCGTTCTTTGTGTCTTCTAAACTACCTGTCCGTGTCAGAATGCCCTACAATTCCGAGCTCGCTTTGCTTGCTCTTGGACTAAGAATACTCGTATTTAGTTGGCGTTATAAAAAAAAAAAACATACATTCAGTCAAACATAGAACCTCCTCCTTTTCGAAGTCGGTTAAAAAGGCGAATTAGTTTATTAAAGGCTATCTTATTTTCCCATTGCTTAATTTTAAAGTCAGAAGTTTGATCACGTGGCTAATAAAGAAATTGTTTTTTATTTTTATTTTTGACAAGTTCGCGCTTGACCGCTATCTCAATAAAAAGCGACGATGCGGTCGACGATGGAGCGCGCTTACCTAGAAATAACCTATTCACTCTTGACTTAAAGATTCCCGGGTTGTAGCCATCAGGAAACACAGATTTCAGCAAGGAAATCCACTTCTTAGTTGTACGCACAACGAATGTATTCCGAAAACGTTTTGTGTATTAGTATATTTAGTTGACATTGTAAAAACACGAATTAGTTTATTATAGGTTATCTCGTTTTCCCGCTCCTTAGTTATAAAATGAGAAGTTTGATCACGTGGTCAATAAAGAAAAATGTGTAGCTAGTATCGATGGTAGCTTGACTTATAATTTCTCTTTGTTTTACAATGTAAGAATGCTACAACATTGTATCTCAGAAGTTCCTGTTCAAAAATACCTCTCCTGTATGCTCACCTTACTAACAACTAGCGATGGTTAGGAAGCAATTTCTGTAATTCAGTCTGCCCCTAGTTCCCCAGCCTCCCGAGACTCCTAGCTGTACCACTAGCTGTAAATCTTTAATCACGTCAATTAGTCTAGCAATCCGTAGACTGTTTTTTGCGCGGAAAATTCCATTTAAATCATTCTGTATTTCTTCGTATCTCGTAGGAATTGTTTATAGTAGGTTAATATTTGATCTACGTTTTTTTTAAAGAAAGAAATGTTATATGCTATGCTGCATAGCATAATCAGCCTTTTACTGTTCCCACTGCTGGGGCTCAAGCCTCCTCTCTAGGAGAAGGAATGGGCCGTTATCTACCACGCGGGCTCAGTGCGGGTTGGTGAATGTCACATGTCTTCGAATTTTTGGTTCTAAGACATGACGGTTTCCTTGCGATGTTTTCCTTCCACGTTTTTTAGAGCAGTGGTGATGAAATAAATTAAATATGAAGTACGAAAGGATATCCTATTTAACCTTTCGAATGCCGTAATTAGAGTCACAATAGAAAGACAATGAGAGAACGAAGGGGTTTAATGAATTAATAAAAACCTTCATCATCATCATCGTTGTCACTGGACAGAGGTCTCCCGCGTCTCGCACCCATCGGATTCCCGCGACCCTCACCCAGGTCGTCTGTGCTGCGTATTCCGGTACGCGGTAAAAAAAAATATACATATAAAAATGTACTACCTACTACTACTCACACGGTATAAAAAATAATGTCTTGGCGGCATTATTCTATTTGTTCGAAAGTTTCAGTGGTGATAAGGAAGCAGGCATGCATAATGCAGGGTTCACAGAAGTGGCGTGTTTGGCCTGCTCGTGCTCGGCTCCTGCTGCTTCGGACGTGCCTCGCCGGTGCCGTGTATGTGGGTCAAGCTCGATAAGCAACGCGGTAACGTCTTAAAATAGTCCAGTTTACTGTCTTGTGAGGTGGCACGATCATTTAATGTTAATTTTATGGCCAGTGTCATTAATAGAAGTGTCGTATTTGTCGAGACTCTTTGAGTAAAGGCCCAAATTCTCAATGTCCCGACGCGTTTTCAAATTGGTCTTTGTTTACGTAGTACAACGAAACTTATAGTCAATCATTTTTAAATTCCTTGCTAAGTGTTTTGGTTACTGATCTCGCAAGTATTCACATTTTTCTTTTCTTGATACTTGCTGAGCTATTAGGTAATTAAGGGCATTCAGATTTACCCCGAAGAATTCGACAAGCGAGTTAAAGTGATTACGTACGTTTCAGTATGTACGATTATGTCCTATACAAAGGAATAAAGTACCTTTAAATCTTTTAAATTATACATATAGGACATAGGTACTCTTAAATCTGTGTTGTTTTGGAAACATATTTATTCTGCGTATAATTAAGGAGTGGAATTCCCTGTTGGAGTTTGTGAATGTAAAGAAATAACGAGTATGGGCCACCGTAGGCGGACAGCATGAAATGGCTAGCTCGCCATCCAGCCATCCGGTAGCGACCAAGCCTGGATCACTGCGTGTTGTGTTTCAACCACGTCTCAAAGAGAAGTCAGCAAAATTGTAGGGGCCAGTTAGGACCGATGCCTGCCAGAGCAGCGGATTGTTCAAAAAAGTTACCGCAGCCCTCGCAATAAAAGGCAACTGAAGAACACTGTGGAATTTAGTCAATACAAGTCTGAAACTCCCTCTCGCCCCACCCAGAATGGGACAAGTTATTTGATAATATCCCATGTTCAGAAAAATGGGTCAAGTGAATCGGTTACCTCTAGGTAAGCGTGCTCCATCATTTATTTTTGTCGTGTAAAAACACTTTTACACGTCAATTTAAACTAGATGAAGGTTGCGGGAAACCGATTGATGCGAGACGCACAGGAACGTTCGTTGTGGCGACGCTTGAGGGAGGTCTATGTCCAACAGTGGACGTATATCGGCTGAAATGATGATGATGATGAAACTAGAAGAGACCGGTGTTTCCTAGCTGACTACCCTGAGAAGAAACACTGAAACAAACTCAGATTAAATCGTCGCTCGCCTTCAGGTGAGATAGTCATCAAACGCGAGCCAATCTACAATAAAAAAGCAAGTGATTACACATTCCTTCAAGTATCAAAGGACGTACAAATCTATCTCATAACTCTAAATCTGTGTACATATTCCATGTAAATTTATATTTACCTGTGTACCTACAAACACAGTATTTGCGTACAAGTTTACCGGTGACACTTCTGTCGCGCCGTCGTGTGTTTGTCTTACAAGGCACGATATCTGGAGCTCAGTTAGGGTAGCCGCACACCGCCACCGGGATATTTCTTGTAGGTTTCATACACCATCATCATTTCAGCCGAAAGGCCACTGTTGGATATAAGCCTTCCCCAAGTGTCATAATGAACGGTCCTGTGCGTCTCGCATCCATCGGATTCCCGCAACCTTCACCAGGTTATCGGTCCACCTTGTAGGAAGCCTTCCAACGCTACGTCTTCCGGTACGTGGTTTCATACATTTTATATAGATTCGCCGCACACGATTGACGTCGGTGGCCACCACACGTTACAAATCGCCGCTGCTGCAGGCTTCTTGTGACCCGAACTGTAGCCCGATTCACGTAATGAAAACCGTAACGATATCGTAGCGATTTAGTCGTTTAGACCAATTTCGTATTCACATCCAACAATCGAGTTTGAACGACACCGATTTTA
Organism: Mythimna ferrago; assembly: GCA_910589285.2. Lineage (NCBI taxonomy): Eukaryota > Metazoa > Arthropoda > Insecta > Lepidoptera > Noctuidae > Mythimna > Mythimna ferrago. Next base: position 12,290,418 of record OU342695.1, read on the forward strand.
AAGTCGTTTGAAATTCGACGATTAAAAAAAATCTGTATTAAATTATCCTGGTAGAATACTTATTAATGTAATTGGAAATAAGTCGACAGATCGTGAATACCGCTTTTGAATAGGACTTCGATCGAACGACTATAAAACTTCAACGATATTTGGCTTGTTTGATTTTATGTGAATCAGACTACTGTACCCCTAGCCAAGTTGCTAATCTGCAATAGTTAACGCTTGTAGAAAGCTTCAAATGTACGGGAATGACGTCGTCTTAACGCTCAGTCACGTGGTCAGAACAAAAGAATTGGCGGCAAGGTCAACTCGAAGCGTTCGGCGCAAGCGAAACGGTTGTAACTTGGCTAGGGGGGCTGGTCACTGGATACAAAAAGCCCTCACACACCACTCACGCATTTAAACCTTCTTCGTCAGAGTCCATTATGATACTTCGTGTATGGGTTAAAAGAAGTAACAGCCACCGGCCACAAGTGGCTTACGCGCTTCAGCTTCCTTTGTGGCCGTTTCTAGCTTCTCGTGGCGGCGTTTGTGGCTGTAGCATTTGTCCATGTGCGGCGACACTTAGCGGTGACAAAGCGGTTTTGACTCACACTGCTGCATATATCTGTGCATTACGTTCGGCTGCATATATTGTCGGGTTTACGATCGTGCGGTGTTGTAGCAGTATATTGAAATTTCTTAGTATAAGCCAACAGGGAGACTGTGATTGGCTCCTTGCGATTGGCATTTGGCTTTGTCTTTCCAATTGGTGAAGGGGTGAACCATCCTCAGCCTGCCTGTAACTAGGTATAGGTACCTATATGTTGGTCTACAAAGTAAACTAAGTATTTTCCGTGGACTTTGCTCTCATGATACCGTGTATTTTTTTGTATAAAACGAATCCTATGGCTGCGGATATTATTATTATGGCATGGCACTCAGCGAAAGTGTTTTCTTCCGTTAGTGAAATCCTAATCAGATCAGAGGTCCAAATATTACATCCTACAAAAAAAAAAAACCATTTATTTGACTAGCTGTTGCCAGCAGTTTCATCCGTGTAAAAGTACAAAATTGTTCCAAAGGAACTTACTCCCGAGATAAAAAGTGATGTTTGATGTCTCACTAATTCTAAAGCCGCGTACAGACATCGCGAGGCGTGCGTCGCGAATGGTTCGTCACGCATGCCTCAACCTGAGGCGTACGACGGTACATTTGTGCGTGCGTCCCGAACGACGCATGGTCAAGCTGAGCACGCAAACCACCACGCACGGTGTTCGTCAGTAGAAAATGCAAACAACGCCTGTCTATCCACACGGAGTGCACGGCTCGTACTGAGGCGGCGTTCGCAACGTTCGTATGACGCGAATGCTCACTGTGAGCATACACGTCCACACAGCCCAAAGCATGCGAGACGAACCATTCGCGACGCACGCCTCGCTATATCTGTATGCGGCTTTAGACATGGTCTACGTATGTGCCAAACATCACAAGCTCGAACAGCTGCAAGCAGCCGTTCGAAGACATGAAGAAGTAACAAACATACATACATCCACACTCACTAACTTTCACCTTCATAATATTAGTGTGATTAGATGAGGATGTTTCTTACCGCAAATATCATTTAGCATAGCAGCAGGGTCGAAGCCTACTGGGGCCATGGGTTCGCTTCTGAAAGCAAAAACCTGAAAATGTACCCTGGAATGCAAGGCAAAAAGCAACATACGAGTGTATAAAATCAGTAAAAGTCTGACACGACCTCCCGGTCCGCCCAAGAGCGGGAGAATTCATTGGATGCTTTCTTAACTAAAAAAAAACGGCAAATAACATTAACCTTTCAATCGTGGAAATTACAGACACAATAGAAAGACAATAGGTGCGCGAACGCCGGCGTTCGCTTGGGGTTTAATGAATAAACTATGTATCAACAATATAAATAGACCGACTGATACTCAGAACTATCACTTTGCTAATACAACATTATTTGACTTCTCTGAAGTGATATAAAATCTCTTACATAATTTTTTTTTTTTTTAATTGAGATAAACTAGTGCTTGACTGCGATCCCACCTGATGGTAAGTAGCGATGCAATCTTTGATGGTGAGGCGCGCTAGTTTATTAAGAGCCTATTCACTCTAGCCTTGAAGACACCCAAATTATAATCGGACGGGAAGACCGCAGCAGGCAGACTGTTCCAGTCCTTCGACGTACGCGGTACCTATAAACGACGAGGCGAAACGCTTAGTCCGGACCGTAGAGGTTTCAACAACGTAAGGGTGAATATTCGCCGTACGTCGGGTCGTCCGATGGTAGAATTGCGATGGCGGAATCAAGTCATGCAATTCCTGCACACACTCTCCAAAATGCATCCTGTAAAACACCGAAAGGCTGGCTACCCTACGCCTATGCTCAAGGCTTTGAAGGTTGGACTTAACCAAATCTGGATCACCAATTAGCCTCTTTGCACGCCTTTCCACCGAGTCCAAAGCTGCCAGGTGGCATTTTGCAGCACCAGCCCATATGTGACTGCAGTACTCCACACACGAACGGACCTGTGCTTTGTATAACATTAAAAGCTGTCCCGGTGTGAAGTACCATTAAATAGAAGCAGATTTTGCCTAGACTTAAATATTTCAGAGCAGATTATTCGGAAACTCTTACAACTGACAAACTTCATTAATCTTGGTTCTACTGTCCTGATCTACGGAGAATTTATATATTTTCTGGATGAATATTCATGGACAATATCATCGGATGGTTCAGTAGCATTAATATTAGCGACGAGAAAATATTGTGTGCTTTTGTGTGTGACCATTCTGTACCTTGTGCTAATGAAAGGCCAAAGAAATATAAAACTAGCTTTTGCCAGCGGCTTCGCCCCCGTACATAAAATATAGCTTATGTTACTCAAGAATAAAGCAGCTTTCTATTGGTGAAAATTTTAGCAATTGGACCAGTACTTTCAGAGATTACCTTCTACGAACAAACTACACCTCTTTGTTATGTTTTTTTTTTAATTTTTTTATAAATGTTTTATTTTTATTTTTGTAATATTTTAAAATGTAACTAATATGTGTACAAATGAAATAAAGAAAATAATAATAAGTGTAGAAGTGTAGATATACGAGCTGATTTGGCAAATATTGTTTTGCCTTTTAAGTTATCAATGACAAAAAATAGAAGGGTAACCTATTTTTAGACCTACCAAATATATATATTTTTTTTGTTGTTTATATCTTGGATTAATATACAGAGATTTATAAATTTATTAATTTAAAACCAACTATGGACAGGCCCCAGCTTCGCTTTAAGGAGTTGTCAGCAACAGCAGGGACCCAGCCGGGTCGAAGCCTACTGGGGCCAGGGTTATCCGAAAGGGCGCTCGAGCCCCGGTATGAAGGCTAGAAGGAACGGGGTGGGTCTTTTAGTCAGTAAGAGTCTGACACTATCTCCCGCTCCACCCAAGGGCGATGAAGGGGGATGTCAGTGCATGATTTTTTCCCACCATAAAAAAAAGGCCCCAGCTTCGCTCAGGTGCAAATTATATACCTACATAAACCTTCCTCACTTATTGTTCCTTCTATTAATCAAAGCAGAATCAAAATCTGTTGCGCAGTTCAGTAGAAAATACACAGCTACACATACCAGTTAAGGCGTATAGTCCCTTGAACCATCGGGCCGAAATTATGTGAACGCAACTCTCGCACTCGCCTAGGCGGCAGTACGCAAATCTATTCATTTATTTTCGGCCAGCAGCGCCCGGAAAGCGCTTTAAATCCATTTTCTCTGCGAGATATTGATTGATTTACATATGCAATGTTCACTTTGAAGAATATTTAACCACCAATTTTTATGTGTAAAAATGTTTCTAAAGGTCCAAGCCGTTTCGAAGGAGTAGGGAAAAGTTGCGAAAAGTTGCGAAATTGCAAAATATTTTTTTTTTGACAAAAGTATTAATTGCACGAAAAAATCAAATGTTGATATTATTGTTCATGAATCTATAATAAACATATATTTTTTTCAAACCAATTGACCTAGCCATTGCGGAGGAGTAGGCCTCAGAAAATCACTGTTTTATGGCACTTTTCGGGCGCTTGGCCCTTAAAAGTAAGGTGAATCGAAGACCTGGTGAAGGTTCTGGGGATGGAATGCGGGACATTCATTGTGGCGACATTAGGGGGAGGACTATGTCCAACAGTGTACGTCTATCGGCTGAAATGATGATGATGATGACAAGTTAAAAGAACCACTCAAAAGTGCAAAACCATCGTATTTCATCCTTTATACTGAATGTTATTTTAAACCCGACCCGGGTTTACTCACAGCTAATTACAAGTACCAAGTTTGATCCTATTCACATACATCAAAACTTGATATTCAAGCAAGAGTGAGCCACGAGCCACCCGGTGCTGCTAATTATTATCTGACATGAGGCCGGTGTTGCCAACTTAATTAAACTATTGCTACAACGAATATCCCTGCTTATGTGTACTTGGCACTTATTTAATTAACTACATTGCTCATTGTAAGCCCCATTTTAAGGATTATTGTTTTGGGACAGATTAATTACACTGTCATGAAGATATCCGCGGGAGAACTAAGGTTACCGACATAGCTCGAAGAATCGCCAAACTTAAGTGGCAATGGGCAGGGCACATTGCACGCAGAACAGATGGTCGATGGAGACGAGGTTCTGGAGTGGCGACCACGTAACGGAAGACGCATCGTTGGAAGGTCTCCAACAAGGTGGACTGTTGACCTGGTTAAGGTCGCGGGAATCCGATGGATGCGTGACACACAGGGCCAGTCGTTGTGGCGACGTTTGGGGGAGGTCTATGTCCAATATTGGACATCTTTCGGCTGATATGATAATTTTATTTGGTATACAGCAACATAAGTTACAATGTTTTATTCCGTTCTGTTCTGCAGACCATGTCCTACCTTCCATCCTGCATCACCTGCCCTGTTACCTGTTCACGTAGGGACCTAATGACAGCATCAGCGGATGGCATTGCTGTGGCCGAATACCGGGTCAGGCAAGGAATTTAACTAATTTTGCCATCGATACGCTGAGAAGAAGAAAAATGTTCTATTAATCTATGCGTCTCCAGATTTCTGTTCTGTTTATTCGTTCAACTTATTGCTACGGAACTTTTTTATGAAAGCAGTTAGATTTACATCTAGTACTGCGCATTTTTCCAAGTAAAAGAACATTAAGGTCGGAGGCTTTTTTTACTGTTTTCTTGAAACCCATTTGCATAGCAAGAACGAACTAAGTATTCGTAATAAGCTACAAACTTTTTATTCCCCTGGCTTATTTCTGTTTCGTCCCGATATCTTTGCTTGTATTAGGAATTGAATTCACTGAAGCACAAAAGCGACCCCTGGATCTGTCTATTTTCAGATGGCCGAGACAGAATTTCTCTGTATTACGTAAATGTTTAATGCGGGAGAGGACAGACTACGCGACTGGGACACTACCTGAAGCTAAATGACAACTGAAGTGGAATGGAAAATGGCGGCCAAGGATAAATATATACCGTACTATAATCAGCCTTATAATGTTCCCACAGCTGGGGCTCAGGCTTTTTCTCTAGGGGAGAGTTGTAATTCACCTCGAGGGCCGGGGTACGGGTTGGTGATCTTCGAAGTGTTGGTTCTAGCTTTTCAGTTCACGCCTATAGGTAGGTTAGGTTAAGGAATAACGGTTTATTTTCGATATTTACAGACTAGTTTACGAAGAACTTCTTATTTACGTTTTTGGATAATATATAATCTACATGTTCGCTGAATGGTGAAAAACAGAAAGTTCGGTAATGCCGGTTTTCTATAATTTCCGGCTCACTATAATTTCCTTCACCGTTTGAAAGCAGTGATTATGCAAATAATCACACAAAGCTGGTCAGTGATTATGAAAATAATCACACAAAGCTGGTCAGTGATTATGAAAATAATCACACAAAGCTGGTCAGTGATTTTGAAAATAATCACACAAAGCTGGTCTTTGTCAGTGTTCGAACCCACGATGTACAACTCGTAATTCGGGGCAGTTATCAAAAGGATTGATGTCATTGATGTCTCTGATTCGTTTACATTTTCTTTTAATTATTTTTTTGTTAATTTTTGTGCTTAGTTTTATGTTTTTAATTGTATTGTACTGTCTGTTACTTTTCAGTGTTGCATCAAATAAATGTTTTATCTATCTATCTATATGTATATCTAAAAGGCCACTACTACTCTCTAAAAGAAAGTTCAATACAGATTTAAACTAATTCTATCAATCATCATTTGATTGCGTTGATTACGAAAATTAAAATAAACCGTGACGAAAATTCGAGTTCTGAACAGCTCTTTCTCGAAACTTTCCCGGTGGAAGTGAGTGAAAACAGATTAAAGTTTAGAGATGGTTTTCGGTCGCCGTTTGATTTTCTTTGTCAAACTCGAAAACGTGACGTGAAAACCAACTAACTTTTTACGTGTTAAAAGCTGAACACGATTCTTCGGGAATAGCGGACCGTTTTTAGGGTTCCGCACCCAAAGGGTAAAAACGGGACCCTATTACTAAAACTTCGCTATCTTTCCGTCCGTCGGTCCGTCTGTCTGTCACCAGGCTGTATCTCAAGAACCCCGATAGCTAGATAGTTGAAATTTTCATAAATTATGTGTTTTTGTTGCCGCTATAACAATAAAAACTAAAAACAAAATAAAATACATATTTAAGGGGGCTTCCATACAACAAACGCGTTTTTTTTTTTTTGCCGAATTTTTCTAATTACGTACGGAACCCTTAGTGCGCGAGTCCAACTCGTACTTGGCCAGTTTTTTACTATTCCATGGAACCGGATCGAAATTCACTGAACTGTTTTTCATTGAATGCACATACGGATGGACTGAATTTCATTTTTACCTTTTTTATGCAAACGGCTTCTATCGCCATGTTGAATTTATAGTAGGTATCTGCCAGCACTTCCGGCGCTCATATATTCATTTCACATAAAAAGAAATGTTAGGTTTGTGTCCTGAAATAAAAATGGCGCATCTTATTTTATTTCAGTTAGCTTAAATTTTCTGCCGTCACTCGTATTAAGAGCCGGTTGTAATCACTGAGTATTTTGTATGAACTCAGCCCGGGTCTATGCGATAACGAAACAGTGGTTTTATTTTTATAAAAAAAAAACAATAACTATTCAAGACTTTTGTTTTTTCGAGGCCCTTTTAAAAAACAGGCTTTATTATTATTTTTTGTAACTTTCAAATATTTCTGTGACGTAATATCGTAGACATACACGTTTGAAATCATAAGTTGGCGTCAGTCAGATTTGCGATTTTTTTTTAACAAGCCAACTAATTTATATCATGTTTGAATTTTTCTTGGTTGGTCATATAGTTTAATTTTCCATGGTGTTCTCTTTTATATTTATGGATTACCAGAGGTTTAAAAAAGTTCAAAGTGAGTAGAGCCTGGCCTTAATTATACGCCTGTTCGGTTGCGTTAACAAACACGGGGACAAACATATTTGCCTACGTTAATTTAGAAAATCAGAACCCAATTACTGCCTGTCCAAACAAGGCTTCTGTTAAGGCCAGCCCGCTTAAATCAGGAATGAGGTGGCTTGATTAGAAATATAAATACATTGGTTGCTCGATAGGTAGACTTAGTACCTACCGAGTAAAAATCATAATTTAGCGGAAAAAGTCGTCACGTAAATATCTTGACCATTCCTGTTCTTTTCGCATGCAGCGGACTCCTGTGGCCCTCATCAGGACATTTAGTCTACGTACTAGGTGGCTTTTCAACGATGCGTTTACATAACATTGAGCCCCATCAACAATTAGTCCAGGATTCATGGTCCATTTTTGCTCTTCATTACTTTGCTATCAAGCTAATTTTCCGTGAGTTACTTCATTTTGATGAGACGCCAAACAATTTCCTATACGGAACTCTCGATTGTGGTAGCTAACAGAGGTAGCAGGGATAGAATGACATAATTATTCGATTTGATGATTCTCAAAAATATTTACTGTTCTGGATTTTTAAGCTATTGCATAGCTTCTATCGCGGGCCTTGAGCGTGGAGACCGAATCCAGAAATTCCGTAACGAAAATAACCTAACACCCCCCACTCATTTGTTTTTTGAGCGTGATGACCGTTATGAAAACAAATGAGTGAACAATCAATCAAAATTCAATTCAATGTGTGAAAGTGTAACTTCAATTAATATCAAAGAAAAAAAAAACAAAGGAAAAAAATACTGCATAAATAAAATAAATAAATAATTATAATTGCATAAGTTGATAAAAAGCTATATGATAGCTTTACCGCGGCAGTCCCCGAGTGCCACACGTCTTTTTTTTTGTTAAATCTCAAGATAATGGTCTTAATTATTCGAAAAAGTATTTGTCCTACAAAATGTATGGTTTGATCAAACGGGGGACTCTTAGATCAAATCCTTCAAACATGTATCGATTACGAGGTCATCATAAATGATTACTAACCTGCTGATTGGTTTTTTTACTTAGTTTATATTTAGGTACATATATAATTTAACAGTCATCCTACAAGTAATCCAAAGAGCAATGGATTGGGGTTATGCTTGAAACTCTTCTGAGCCTCTTTATAAAACAAATAGGTTTACCCTTCGTAGAAACGAACCTCAAAATATTTCACGAAGATGTACCTACATACCTAACGAGCTCAAGTTTCGCACCGCAGTAACTCTACCCGGCCAGCTATAAAGTTACCAATTCCGCCGCCCGTAGACTTTGCATGACATAGCAACAAATAAATAAAGCGCCATAAAAACTACTAGTGAATGGCCTCACGCAAAATGTAGTCCAGTTAAAACCATTAGTTTCGTTCGACCAAATAATTCGCTTTTATTAACTTCTAGTTAGAATTTATGTAGAGTGGATTCCAGTAATGAGGCGTTTTGTACTGCTAACAATATTTCCCTAACTAGCGATATTATTAAGCATTGGTATGAGGAATGGTTGTAATATTGATTTTATGTACTGGCCCAGATTTTATGAAAATAACAGCAATCTTTTTAAGTGTTTTAATGGAAATACGGTCACTATTATGGCAGCGGGCGGTTGACTGTACTTAATTTTAAAACGTATATGCCACTTAGGGCTATGCAAACGGTGATTTCTAAACACGCGATCCATGCAAGCAACGCACGTCGCCTGCGCGTTTATGGCGCGTTTTCTACTCTGAAAAAAAGCTAATTGCGTCTACAGTGCATATATGAACGACCACTGTCTGTAAAGGCCCTTTTTTACGCGGAAAATAAAATTATCAAATGACTTTTCCTACTTAGTGAAAGAGAGAGAGAGAGGGTGCCAGACTTTTACTGACTAAAACCAGTGTTCCTTCAGTTACCCTTTGCGAGGATCACTGTTACTCTTTCGAACGATCCGCAGCTCTGGAGGGTATTTTATACATTGATAAGGTTCAGGAGCTGTGTGGGCTTAGAAACGACCTTTGATCTTTAGATCATACTAGGTACTGCTAGCGGCTTCGACTGACGTGATTGTAGACAATTATACGAATGGAACGGACTCCCGGGATAAAAAGTATCCTTTTCGGGACATGGTCTTTCCAAGTTTCATCGAAATCCGTTTAGCCGTTTAAGCGTGAAAATGATGATTTTATCTAGCCGTCGGAGAGCCTCTCTCCTGGACACGAGTTGCCATGGCCAACCTGGAAAACTCTAAACAGACTCCGCACCCAGGTTGGGCGCAGCAAAGACAATCTCCACAGGTGGGGGTTCTCGGATGATCCCGATCTTCAGTGTTTGTGCGGCGTTTCTCCGCAGACCATGTCCCACCTTCCGTCCTGCATCACGTGCCCTGTTGCCTGCTCACGTAGGGACCTAATGACAACATCAGCGGACGGCATTGCCGTGGCCGAATTCTGGGCCAGGCAGGGAATTTAACTAATTTTGCCATCGATACGCTAAGAAGAAGAAGCGTGAAAAAGTAACAACCATACACACATTTTTTCTTATTTTATTATATTATACTAGCTTCTGCCAGCGGCTTCGTCTGCGTGTTTGTCTGTTATTACGAACGCGAAGTCGAAGCCAAATAGTGCTCTTCCTTGGGGTTTTAGTATATTCCAAGCCATCCATCTTTATCTTTTGTCCTCTATCCCCCATCTTCTCCTTTCTCATGAAGCATCATACAGTCCGATATTCCTATTAAAACTTCACCTGCCTCACCTCTATCACTGCTAAACAATGCTTCATAGTTCCTGTGGTCAATCAGTCGTGCCGCAAACACAGGACAATAAGCATTAATGTTGGATGAGGCGTCAGCCCAACCGTCTGACCAAGTAGGTCAAATCGGAAGAGCGGAAGCGGGGAGTACTTCATAAACTCCATCCATCTTCATCTTTCGTTCTCTAGCCCCCTTCTCTCTTCTCATGAAGCACCATATAGTCCGAAACTATTAAAACTTCACCAGCCTCACCTCTATCACTGCTAAGCAATGCTTGTTCATAGTTCCTGTGGCCAATCCGTCGTGTCACAAACACAGGACAATAAGCATTAATGTTGGATGAGGCGTCAGCCCAACCGTCTGACCTACTTGCTTAACGTATTATTATTTCACAGGCTTTGTCTGTCACCTTGCCTTAGCTTTATCTGATGATAGGGGTAAACAACGACTGGATGCCGTTCAACTTTGTGCTTAATTTTTATCTGAAGTAGAGTTTAAGTTTTATTGAACATTTAGCCATGGAATGTAAGGGTGGTTTTCCAATAGGACTGTGCTGTAGATGCGTTTGTTAAATACTGATCTTATTAATGGTTAAAATCGGTAAAATGGTGGAAATCGGGTTCTGGATGCGTGCTATGAATGGTCGCGAGTGATGTAGCTACGTCGTGTGTAGAGCTGAGTTCTTACAGCAGGCGCGCGATTCCTCCACCATAGGCGCGAGCTTGCGGACGGCGAGCAATGGATAACCGTCCGGACCGAGCCCAAGTCGTCGACGGCGCGTGTTGTTCCACGAGCGACTTAAAGAGATATCTGCAAACCGTAGGGGCCCAGCAGTGTCGCAGGCATAGAAGGAACAGAAGTGGGTTTTTAATCAGTAAAAGTATGATATGCCCTTTCGCTCCGCCCAAGAGCGAGGGATGTTATTGGATAATTTTCAAATCTAAAAAAAAGGCGCGCGATTCCTACTGCCGATATCGTTTCACATAGCTGATGATGTCGTGAGTGTTGTTATGTATTCCTTCATCGTTTTGAAAGAGGACTTGCTGACTGTAAATGACTTTTATTTTTTTTATTTTTAACTAGTCATTACTGTCCCACTATTGGGCAAAGGCCTCACTTAAGTCCTGCGTCGTCTCTAACCAGTCCTCGCTGTACGCGTCTAAATCATCCCGCCATCTCTTTCTGAGCTCACTGTGTGGCGACGCTTGCCCAGCGGTCCCTGTGCATGCGGCTGACATGTGGGTAGCTCACTGTCCGGCCGTTCGGTAACTGTCCGGACCAAGCCCAAGTCGTCGACGGCGCGCACTGTTCCCGCATGCCTCAAGGAGTTGTCAGCAACAGCAGGGACCCAGCCGGGTCGAAGCCTACTGGGGCCAGGGTTATCCGAAAGGGCGCTCGAGCCCCGGTATGAAGGCTAGAAGGAACGGGGTGGGTCTTTTAGTCAGTAAGAGTCTGACACTATCTCCCGCTCCGCCCAAGAGCGGGGGATGTCAATGCATGATTTTTTCCCACCATAAAAAAAAAAAAAAAAAAAAAAAAACCCGCCCAGTCCCATTTGAGCCTGGCAGCCTTTTTGACCACGTTTATTATACCCCTTATGGAGCGCAGCGTGTCGTTCCGTATTCGGTCTATTCATTTTAAGCCCAGCGACTGCAAATTACTACATTATTAATACAAATAATATCCCACAACTATCACACCACGCTGTCTAGTCCCAAGCCAAGCAGAGCTTGTGTTATGAGTACTAGACAACTGATATACATACTTATATATTTCTAAATACATACATAAAATAGATAAATTACACCCAGACACAGAACAAATGCCCGTGCTCAACACACAAACATTTGTCCTGGGTGGGAATCGAACCCACAATTTAACCTGCGGCATAGCAGTCAGGGCCTCTGATCACTAGACCAACAGGACAATCTATTATATATTAATATTTCTTCTAAAGTTCGTCCCGATATGAGATAAGAAATACCTAAACACCGTGTTCATATTCTATTTTGATAACAAGATTCATCGAAATCCATTCCGCCTTTACGGTGTGATTGGATGATAAACATCAAATCCTTTGCATCACCCGGGAGAGTAGATAGGGCGTGTAACCCGAATAATATATTCTACCCTTAAGCCTATCAATATCCTTTCAACCGTTTTGCATACCTATGTAACGATCATTTCGACTTTTAAACCCTTAGATATCTACACATATAAAATGTAACATGTCTGAGGTCTTAGCCGAGTTGATAATCTACAATCGCTAACGCTGGAATTCCCTGCCGGAGTCTGAGTTTCCTGATAGCTACAACTTAGGGGTCTTTAAGTCAAGAGTGAATAGGTTACTTCTAGGCAAGCGTGCTCCATCGTCGACCACATCATCGCTTACCATCAGGTGAGATGGTGGTCAAACGCGAGCCTATCAATAATAAAAAAAATAGAAATTAAAAAAAACTTCACATTTATGGGAATGACATCACCTTAATGTTAAGTCACGTAGTCTGAACAAAGGAAGCGAAGGCGTTACCGACTGTAGAAAGAGTTTCGAACCGAAACGGTCGTAACTTGGCTAGGCCTGTTGTCATTCTATACGATTTTTTTGAGGTTTTTTTTTTAAGTCATTCGCTCAATTGATTTCAATCGCTCAAAGGTGGACCTAGGGGGCGTAGCAGACTTTCACTGACTAAATCATACCTGGTTCCCTTTGCGTTCTAGGGTTAGGGTCATTCTTTCAAACTGAATAGTTTCAAAAATTTGAATTTCGAACTAGGTATCTAAGAAATGTAATGTTTATATTCAATTATTAAAAATCACGAAAATTATTTTACCGAAAATTCATATAGATACTTCATAAATAAAAAATTAATGCGATTTGTTTGTTTTCTGATTTTCATAAGGTCGATAAATAAATGCTCGGTGAATTCTCGGATCGAAAAATGATATTCCGATTTTCGATACTTCGAATAAACGGCTGCAATTATTTTTTTAGAATGTCGCAGCCATATTGTACTATACGTCGGTTTACTAGTAGGCGCGCCGGATTGAAAAACGTCGCTGGAATATAATGTGGTCTGTGCTCTGTCCTCACGTTCTGTGACAGATTTTGATCAAACACGCTTCCTTACTGATCGATTAATGTTAGAAAACAACAACATCCCACATATAAAAACCGTCATGGGACACCACAGCTGTCTATTTTAATTCATTTGGCACAAACTTTTTCTTAGGCAAGGTTAATTGAAAGTAACAAATTAGTTACTCTTGAGTTTGACGAAACAAAAATAAAAGTTACAGAAAGGTACAAAAAAGGTTAGCCGCTTGTTTACGAGTTCGTCAGAAGTATATTTTTGTCTCAAACGAAGTGTTGAAGATTAAAGGTGGTTGGATGTTTCTGGTTCTACAGACATTAGTACCTTTGTGTTTGGCTATAGCTAGCGAACACGCAACTGTTAAGGGTAGGTCACACGGTTGCAAGCTAGCGTTCCAAACAAGGTGACTTTGGTTTGTGTTGCGGCTACATGGATGTAATCCACGCGCCAACACGTTCGGTGGTTGGGAAAACGCTTCTTCCAACCAAGGGAGTTGTGAAGGTCATGGATTGCAACTGCTGTCTACACGGATTGCAACTAGCATGGTCACCTTGGTTGGGACATTGGATTGTAACCATCTGGTCACCCTTTACAGATACTTAGGGGGAGTATGTATATTCTAGACAAATTCGGAGAACCTCAAGCGGCGGAAATATAATAACTTTCTTGGAGGTTATATTTTCGAACCGTTTGGGGATGGAACACTCAGATCGTGGGTTCCGAGTGCTCACAAGTTGTATAAAGATCTGTCGAAACGTCTAGATGACACTTTGCGTGATCCGAGATCTGGCTTTTACCTCGGACAGAGGATAAGCATTGCTATACAGCGTGGTAATGCCGTCAGTCTTTTGGGCATATTACCAGTCGACAGCGATGTGGAAGAGTTTTTCAACGCCATATTTTGGTTTGATTTTATTTAGTAGTAATTAGTGTAGTGTTTTATTATTATGAGTACATTTTTATTTTACTGTAATTATAGTTAGTTAAGTCATTCATTCATTCATTTCAGCCGGAAGACGTCCAACATTGTACACAGGCATAGGCATAGCTAGATTGGTTCGGGTAAAATATTAGTTTTCTCTACCAACATCTAAGCCTTTCTCAAAAAGCTTCATACGTTATGGATGTAGATAAGAGTAAATAAGTAAGGATAAATATTTAAGGAATACTAGCTTTTGCCTACGGCTTCGCCCGCGTGGCATTAGGTACTTAAGGAATCGGGATAAAAGGTAGCCTATGTTCTTTTCTATGTCAAAGGCTATATGCATGCCAAATTTCATCCAAATCCGTTCAGCCGTTTTTGCGTGATTAAGTAACAAACATCCAAACATCCACACTTTCACATTTATAATATTAGTTAGGTTAAAAGGACAAGAATGTAAGGATGTGTTTATTATCTTAGACTTCTACCGTACCTAAGAGTACTCACATTTCGCCAGTTGTATTAAGGTCCTAAGTCCAGAACGAGCGGAAATATTTGCATGACCTACAGATAGTTGCTCAGTTTGTTAGTACTTGTGTATGTGAGCTTACATACGTGTTTGTGTACCTACGATATAGGAGTAATTTCTTGCGCAACAATGTTTTTTTTTAAATTAATCGAGAACGAATCTAGACTTCCTCAAATTCAGGTTTTCATAAACCGATGTCTTCGTCGCATCCTCGGGATTTACTGGCCCGGGACCATCTCCAACGTAAAGCTGTTGGAGAAATGCTACGACAGCCCGATGGACCATCAGATCAAACGTAGTAACTGGAGATGGATTGGTCAGGGATTCCGAACATATACCTAAACAGGCATTGGACTGGAATCCTCAAGGGAAAAGGAAGCGCGGCCGTCCTCGGTAAACCTGCAGCGACGGCCATCGGACTGACATGGAACGAGGTGAAGCAAAAAGCTCAAGACTGGTCGCGATGGGTGACTACTGTCGATGGCTCGATGCCTTCTGCCCCAGCTAGGGAACATAGGATCTTAAGTCAAGAATCTAGACTTCGGGGTACAACTGCAAGGCAAAGGTAGAAATTCCAAATCAAATAGCTTTACTAATCCGGGAATCAAATCCAACATGATTTTTAGCGCTTGCAACCACTAAACTAACAATCTCATACAGTATCTATCTTCTTATATATAAAAATGAATCGCAAAATGTGTTGGTAAGCGCATAACTCAACAACGCCTGGACCGATTTCGCTAATTTTTTTTTTGTTGTGTTCGTTATTATGAGGAGAAGGTTCTTATGGATTATAAATCATAAAAAAAATGAAAATTAGGGTAGTGTAGGGTAGAGTAGGGTAGTGTAGGGTAGTGTAGGGTAGTGTAGGGTAGTGTAGGGTAGTGTAGGGTAGTGTAGGGTAGAGTAAGGTAGAGGAGGGTAGAGTAGGGTAGAGTAGGGTAGGGTAGAGTAGGGTAGAGTAGGGTAGAGTAGGGTAGAGTAGGGTAGAGTAGGGTAAAGTAGAGTAGAGTAGAGTAGGGTAGAGTAGGGTATAGTAGGCTGAAGTAGGGAAGAGCGGGAGCGAAGCCGCGCGGGCAAAAGCTAGTTTATTATATAAACTTTGCTATACTTGGGATTTCCTTAATATTACGGACATAATTCTACGTAAATATACGACTCCTTTACATTATGTATAATGTTGACGTGAAGCTGAGAGCCGGAGCCATAATGTTGGTAATGGATTATAATAGGTTCGAAGAAACATCTAATAAAATATTCTGAAAGATGAGACGTCCTGATGGATAATTCTTGTACTTAAAACATCGAAAGTCGCAATTTCATCTCAGCGACAATCAACGCTCAATTATTTTTTTTAATCTTTTGTTAACTAGTACTTGACTGCGATCCCGCCTGATGGTAAGCAGTGATGCAATCGTTGATGAGGCGCACTTGTTTATTAAGAGCCTATATTCACACTAGCCTTGCACCGACCCCAAATAAAATGGGACAAGGGCAGGAAGAAGAAGATTCACTCTAGCCTTGAAGACACCTAAATTATAATCAGACGGAAAGACCGCAGCAGGCAAACTATTCCAGTCCTTCGATGTACGCGGTATAAATGACGAGGCGAACTGCTTAGTCCGGACCGTAAATGTTTCAACAACGTAAGGGTGGATACTCGCCGTGCGTCGGTTTGTCCGATGGTAGAAATGAGATGGCGGAATCAAGTCATGCAATTCCTGCGCACAGTCTCCAAAAATTGTAAGGAAATTTATTTAAAAAAAGGGATGGTTAGGGCCAAAGTAGCCCAAACTTGGTGCCTTGAAATAGTGAGACGGGGTCGCGGCAGACCACGAAGGAAATGGCGCGACGACCTAGACAGATTCCACCAGAACTGAAGAGAGGAAGACCAGGCGCGCGAAAGATGGAAGGAGTGGAGGGAGGTCTTTGCCCAGGAGTGGGACAGAACAGGCTAACAAAAAAAGGACATTGACCATTTTTGTCAGATTTTGAAAATACAGGTATTGCCACTCAAGGCTATGATGGAGCTATGACCCTGGAATGCAAAGGGCAATTAAAGGAACTAAGGTAGGTTTTCATTAGAAAAAAAAATGAAACTCTCTCACTACACCCAGCGAGAGGGGTAATTAGATGATAATCCACCTCAAAAAAAGATTGGACCACACAAGCTGTTTTAATCAGGAGAAATCTGACACTCTGTCTCGCCCTACCTAGTGCGGGAGGTGTTTGTTTCCATGTAACATTCAGTTAAGCAACAAATATTGTCAAGTATAGACATGACGCGCCGCAGTCGTGTTCATAAATGTATTGTTATTGATATTGTCTAATAATGAAATAAAATATACACCGTTAAATTTTAATCGTTTTAATCCCGTGGAGAGTTTTTACGCAACGCCGACTACTACCTACAGGTCATTGGACTCGTTCAGCTGACGTTTTCTTAAAGAAATTAATTTCGTATCAGCGTAAATTAATACGAGTTTTGAAAAAAAAGGTTCTTTATTTTTGAATTTTATCTTTACAAATCGATAGTGTTTCATGTACCGGATCGACCCTCCATGGCATTAAAACGATCAAAATTTAGCGGTGTATAGTAGTATATTTAAGCAAAAACAAAACGCCTTAGTTCCACAACGCTACTCAAATATACTAGTTTCAAAGTTACAGGAAATCCTTCTAAACTATCATTGTATTTCCAAACTATCGAAGTCCATTGTGGACTCGGAACAGCGCCATACCGGATTTCTGGCCAAGTAAGCAATTTCAACGAGGATGATCGGAGATAATAAATCCGGAGTCAGCTGTTTAAAAGTCTTTGTTCAACTATATCCTCTTTCGGGCCAATGATAGTGAAAACAAGAGAAGTACCGGAGTTTGTGTTTCCTGATAGCTACAACCTTGGTGTATTTAAGTCAATAGTGATTGATTACTTCTAGGCAAGTGAGTAGAGTGGGGTAGACCACATTATCGCTTACCATAGAGTGAGATAGTGGTCGAACGTGAGCCTATCTCATCGTCATCATCAGCCTTTTTAATGTTCCCACTGCTGGGACTCAGGCCTCCTTTCTAGGAGAGGAGCCTATCTACACTAAAACAATAAAAAGGGTATAGTTTCTTTTTTGTTTGTTTGTAGGAGGTAATCTCTGGAAGTACTGGTCCGATTGCTAATTTTTTTTCACTGATAGAAAGCTGCTTTATTTCTGAGTGACATAGGCTATATTTTATGTACGCGGGCGAAGCTACGGGCAAAAGTTAGTCAATATTAATAAAAAAAAATCCAAAGGTCTTCAAAGAACCATGGGCAAAAATATATGAAGCATGGTTTCTCCCACCAAGAGACGCGATTACTTTGAGTAAACTTGGACTTCAATAAATATATAGATGCTAGCTTCTGCCCGCGGGTTCGCCCTTGTGAAAGCAGGTTTCTCCATAAAAACTTTAGAACTCCGTTTCATCTCCTTAGGGGATGAATTTTGAAAAATTATTTCTTGCCTTCGTCATAAAAGGAAACCTTTAGCAAAATTCCGCGCACCTAGTTCCGGTAGTTTTGATTGTGCGTTGAGATGTCTGTCAGTCAGTTTCTGTTTTTATTTTATTTATAAACTCATTTTTGTGAAAAACCTGTGAGGTTTTGTTATACATGTTTTTTGGTTACCCAAAACTACAATCTGGCAAAGTAATTTATTTATTTTTTTATTTAGTCATAGGAGAACCAACAGCTAAGCGCAGCCGTGAGACATACCATGTAGATATCTTTAAGTTTAAGTTTCTATACTATAATAATTGTTATCTCATTGTGTGTACCTATGTGCCAAATAAACGTATTTTCTTTCTTTCTTTCTTTCTATAACAAAAGAATAACAACAGTACAAGAAACATTGAGCCAATTACAGGTTCTCAAGAGTAGAAATAGTTAAAGTAATGGAAAACTTACGATCACTAAAGCACATTGAAAAAAAAAACATAATTAAACATAATTTTACATCCCCTAAGTATAATCACTTTTAAATAAAGTCGCATTCAGCTGAGTGCGTGCAGAATATATATAAACATTGTGGTTTTTGTTGTTTGACATCTTAAGCTTGTTAACCGACTTCAAAAAGGAAGAGGTACGGGTGTATGTTTTTTTTGTGTCAATTGTGTTTTTATTGAAAGCATGTACTTCGGAATTGGTTCCATAGAAATAGTGTCATGATCGAATGATGAACATCGAAGATATGGAACGGAGCTCCTAATAGGATCCTAGCAGAATTGTCTTAAAAACTGCCCAGTATTTTTTTATATTTTTATCCTTTCTGTGTTTGGCATGTCCTGAGTATTTTTTAAAGTGAAGAAGATCTCTTATACTTTAGTTCTCTTCATTGCTGTCGTAAATACGAGTAGTAAGTTCTTGCTCAACAGACATGAGCGACTTCGCAATGAGGCAGTAAAAGTTTCTGCAGTGTGCGCACTTCCTATTAGGCAGTTCAGTGTATGAACAGAACAGCAAGCTTACGTGTAGTTATGCTAATCTCGACTGCGGCACAGTTGAGTCTTCGCTGGCAAAAATGCGAACATTACCTCTTTATACAGGCTAACGGCCTATCTTCTTAAGGATATAGGACGAATAAAATGTTCCGAACGATATCTCTTTGGGAATGGTAACTAGGAATAATTTGCTAAATGTGTAGAGACGGTACTGCCATGTTATACTTGGAAATGAATTAGTAGAGCGAAACGTTCAAGTGGCGAAAAAAATATTTCTGTAACTATTTGGGAAATGATCAGGGATATCTATATGTGATTTTATGTAACTTCCTTTATTATGACTAACGGACTAATTATAAAATTATGGGTTTACTACCTGCACCTTCCACGACTTACATCACATCTGTCCAGGTGGCTAAATATTGGTCGGACGAAATTTGAGTCAGATTGACACGAGAAGAAGAAGAAATTAAAATTATAATCTAATGCATTTTAATTTCATTTTAATCGAGAATAAGAAGAAGAATTAAAATTAGAATCTAATGCAGTTTAATTTAATTTTAACCGTTGTAATTTATTTTGTCGGTTTGTCTAAGATGCAAATGAATCTTTTGTTACTTAAAATAAATGAATAATGTAAATATTTATTAATAATAATAATAATAAATTTATTGAACCATTGTTAAAAGAGTTGCCTTAAATTATAACAATCGTAACTTAAGTAGGAATGTAACTATTGGCGAACTTCATCATGTAGTCTATACGGTGGTCTCCAAACTCGGCGAAGCCTGTATCTTGGGGACCGGGTTGAGATTAGTATATTTGTATACAAATGTAAGTGACTCTAAAAACACTACAAAATAAAGTTATATAGTTATTCTTGTTAGTGTTCTTTTAGGGTCAGTGAATGAGATTTTTTTATCAGTTTTTAGTTAACGTATCTTACATTTAGTTTAGAAGGTTTAGAGAGATAAATAGTTATTCCATGTCAAAAATGTAAACCCCGGTCACAGATACTTTTAACTTTTATTATAAAACCTTGCCAACGAGTTTTTGCTTACTCTTGACAAAATTAATGTGACTTTAAAAGAAACGGGAACAATTCGCAAACAATTTAGATGTTTTCACTGAACTTCGAGAATGCCTCTCAATATTATTCGTCATGAAACAAAAGGGTAGGCTTATATTATGCGACGTAGTAATTTAGTTTATTAGCTTATATACTAACTTTTGGCTGCAACCTACGCAAACAAATGTCCTCATTATAATGTTGCCCATTTATTGTCGTTCTTGTATTGATTTTAACGATAAAAAAAAACTTTTTTAAAATTAGCTTTCAATTAAATACGCTAAAAATAATAAAATAAACTTTGCCTTTAAAACTTTTACTATTAATTTATAATGTCATTACACAATTTTTATACGAGTACCTACTCAATTTTAGTACTCGTATAGTCATATGTACTGTTTATTCGTATTGTTTTATTTTGAAAATATTAATAGGTACTTACGTAGTTAAAATTTATTTAATCTACTTGTATATTTCTACATAGGTAAATCCCGCGACAAGCAGCAAATATAATATTACTATTTTATTATTTGGGGGACGCCTATATTTATGGAACTGTGGACATCGTTCAGCTGAAATGATGATGATGACACCCTGTTCCGTAAACCACTAAAGGTATTTAGCGGACAGCGGTCACGACATAAACCACCAAATAACAGCATACATCACTTTTAAAATCGAGCCTTTTATTTCTTCTTTGATTCTCAAAAACTCAGACTTAACAACCAACTTCAATTCTCCAATTCCCTTATTCAAAAGCATCAATAACCCTCAAAAAATACTCGTTTCAAAATCCTCAAACCGCCTTTCACTGGAGTCTTATATGAGTTACACGCAGCGGGAGTTCTTTTACAATTCTGCTTTAAATTTGGCAATTATAAATTTAAGTATCCATTCCATTCGACGCCGCGAGTGGCCCAGTATTCATGATCTGAATATTTTACCTTTTTTAATTGGACGGGTGAATACGGGCGACTACTGGGGAATTTAGTATCTCTAGATGAAAATGTGTGCTGGAATTCTTGTATTTTTAATAAAAAAAGCGTGTAAAGGGCCTCTGCGAGTTGGTTTCTGCTCCTCGTTCGCCTTCCAAAGGGTGAGGACCTCAGGGTCTTGAGATAAATAAACGTATAAAAATAAAAATAATAGTATAATTTATTTTCAAGTAGGTATCAATGACTCATAAAAAAATGAAATTCATACAAACAGAAGTCACAATTAAAATTAATATACGAATAAATAATTTAAATCTCATTATGTACATTAAATCCAATTAAGTAATTTTTGTTGGAGATTTGAAAATGATCGACTTTTTGGGAAGAAAAGACTGACTAGAGTCCTCAAGAGACAATCTTACACACACAAGTAGATTTGTCTAGAATCCCTAATTAAAAAATGCTAAATAACTATTCCTAAGAATTTTTTTATAGTTATATATAATACTAGACAGGTGTTTCAAGTTTCGTATTCTTGACTGGCCTGTTGGTCTAGTGGTTAATGACTCTGACTGCTGTGCCGGAGGTCGTGGGTTCGATTCCCACCCAGGGCAAATGTTTGTGTGGTGAGCCTGAATAATTGTTCTGTGTCTGGGTGTGATTTATCTATATTATGTATGTATTTAGAAATATTCTGCTTAGCTTGGGACTAGACGGCGTTGTATGATAGTTGTGGAATATTATTATATTACTATTATACTAAAAATAAGGTTGTATATATAATAACAGCATGAGTTATACTCATAGTGATCAGGAACTCTGTCCCCAACAGTAATTTTATGGCAAACTAAAGGCCACCAGCGGTTTCTTTCGCGTGATGGTAGAAAATTATCGTAAGGGAACATAATCACTTGATAAAAAGTTTTCTAAGTGCTATTCCAGGACATGGTCTATCCGTGTGCCAAGTTTCGTTGAAATCCGTTCAGCCGTTCGAGCGTGATGAAGTAACAAGTAACACACACACACAAACTATCGCCTTTAGAGAATTAGTGTGACTGGCAATGCCGCCAGCCTTTTGGGCACACTACCAGTCGACAGCGATGCGGAGGAGTTTTATGACGTCATATTTAGCTAGGCATTTAGCGTATTTATTATTTTTAATTATTTAAGTTATTGTTTAATTTGTTTATTATTTCTTTGTGCAAAAAAACTAAATAAAATATGGTTTCGTGTGACTGTGATTCCAATTCAATTGTTAAGCGTTGAATGTTTAATGAATGGGAAGGTTACAGGAACAAGGAAGATAAATCTACTGCTACCCTCATGATTGTAATTGGTTTAATAGTTATTCGGAATTTTCAATGATTTGCTTGAAATCTAAAAGTGACTTTCGTATTTTATTGCTGTGTGTAAGTCTAAGGGCTATATTTCACTGGGACACATTTTTTTTTTTTTTTTATGGTTGGAAAAAATCATGCATTGACATCCCCCGCCCTTGGGCGGAGCGGGAGATAGTGTCAGACTCTTACTGACTAAAAGACCCACCCCGTTCCTTCTAGCCTTCATACCGGGGCTCGAGCGCCCTTTCGGATAACCCTGGCCCCAGTAGGCTTCGACCCGGCTGGGTCCCTGCTGTTGCTGACAACTCCTTGAGGCGCGCGGGAACAGTGCGCGCCGTCGACGACTTGGGCTTGGTCCGGACAGTTACCGGACGGCCGGACAGTGAGCTACCCATTGCTCACTGTCCGCAAGCCCGCGTCTACGTTGGCCGGAAATCGGGATCACTGGGACACCTCGGTGGCGCGACCAATTGCGCCGCTGTGGTGTCCCGGTGAAATAAAACCCTAAGCTACCAAACTAGACACCATAAAGACACTAGAGTCGCCATACGTCCGAGCTGGTCACCAAACGGACACCAGGTGAGTAACTCTCGGCGGAGACCTCTCGCGCCGGGCCTTGGTTGAGGCCATGGTCCGGAGCGAGGAGGAGTGGCAGGCGGTCGCCGACTTCTGCGAAGCAGTAATGCTCGCAAAAGAGGAGGCCGAACGCATCAGGCAACGGCGTTCTCGCCGCCGCCGCCGCCGCCGCCGCCGGGATTCTGATCCCGATTTCCGGCCACCGTAGGCGCGGGCTTGCGGACAGTGAGCAATGGGTAGCTCGCTGTCCGGCCGTCCGGTAACTGTCCGGCCCAAGCCCAAGTCGTCGATGGCGCGCACTGTTCCCACGCGCCTCAAGGAGTTGTCAGCAACAGCAGGGACCCAGCCGGGTCGAAGCCTACTGGAGCCAGGGTTATCCGCAAGGGCGCTCGAGCCCCGGTATGAAGGCTAGAAGGAACGGGGTGGGTCTTTTAGTCAGTAAGAGTCTGACACAATCTCCCGCTCCGCCCAAGAGCGGGGGATGTGATTGGACGATTTTTTTCCACAATAAAAAAAAGAAGGTGAGTAACTCTATAGAGCTGCATACATTTTGTTGGTAGCGGCGACTGGTTGCGCTGCCATAGTGTCCCGGTGAAATTTAGCCTTTATCCTTACCACTTCATTATATAAAAAAAAACTCTCGCGTTTGTTTGTTCGTGGTAAACTCAAAAACAACTGAATGGACTTTTATGGGGTTTTCACGGACACACAACACATGCATAGATATATAATACTTCAAAAGGTGAGTCTAATTCAAACTGAAACCAAAAGCACACACAATTTCTTAAAAAAAAAACATTAATAGGTATTTTTGAATTGTCAAAGAGACGGTCAGTCAGATAAGTTAATTGCACATTTCAATGCGAAAGATCTTTAGGGAGCAAAACGCGAAAGAAACTCAATGACCGACAATTCACCTTTGCTAAAACATGTGTAAGCGCCTTTATCCGAAATTCGAGAGTAAATTCCGCCTAATTATCTCGTAAATTTGCTTTTTTTTTGGGGGTAGGTGCATAAAAAAGTATACACATACGTTCCTAATATTTGTATTATTTTATTACTTTTAAAAATATTTAAAATTAAAATTTATACATTTTAAGTATATTTATATTACAATAAATCACATATTGTGTGGGCAGTAGTATAATTAGTATTCCTATGCCCTAAGACAAGTTGCATTTACTTGCCGGCGTAAACTGTCATTGGAATTTGGCACAGTCATTGAAACACCTGAGTCTTAATTATGGCAACTTTGGCTGACATTGCGGAGGCCCAGCGCATGGCTTTAATGTCATTAAGTCAGCGGATGGCAGATTTTGAAGCACACCTGAAAGCGTCACCACCTGGAGCGGACTTGAGCGGTCTCCACAAAGATTTTACTGCCTTTAAGGAGCACGTTTGGAGTGTCTTCAGTGCCTTGCAGCTGCAGATTGCGGAGTTGAGCAGGAGTGTTGACGTAATAGAGATGCGTCACAGGAAAAAGTTTCTGTTACTGGGCGGCGTTCCTGAGGTTCCAGATGAAAAGGTTCCTGAAGTTGTGGCAACCATTCTACAGACTAAGCTTGGCTTAGCGGATGTATCACCCCCTTCGCTGACTGTATGCCACAGATTGGGTGCCGCTTCAGAGGGACACACTAGACCCATCCTGCTTCGGTGCGCAGACTATGCAGTCAGAGACGTCATTTGGAAAACCAAGACCAAACTAAAGGGATCTTCGTACGTTGTTTCTGAGTTCCTCACTCGGCAGCGACAAACTGCTTTTTCAACGGCTCGCAAGCTCTTCGGCGTGACAAACGTGTGGACCATGGACGGCAACATAAATATCAAACTTCCGGATGGTAAGCGACGCCGTGTCTTCTGTCTTGAGGAGGTCGTCGCGCTGGGAGCTGAGCATGGCAGGCTGCTGGATCAGGAAATATCTTCGGTATCCAACACCAAATCCAGTAGCGGGTCGGCGCAGGCTTCCACTCGCTCCAGACGGATTGTTAAGAAGAAGTGATAAGATTCGGTATTTGTCTTATTATATTTTTTTTATCTTATTATTTTATGCGTGTTTCCTAATTATAGGGTAGCTTCGTCTTGCATTAGTTTCTTGTAACCAGTTTTAAAAAATTGATACTTCACTAAGTTTATGTTTTTGTTCGATATACCGACTGTTTTGTTGTTTGTGAACTGTCAATGTCAATTTATTGTCACTTGTAGCTTTTTTTTTTTTTTTTCGTTCGGAAACACGCACCAGTGGTTCACTTTGATGTGTTGATTTTTAATACTACATATTTTACTGATTACTGTGAACAGTCTGCCGGCAGGTTATGCATTTGTTTAGTCAACTTCATAATAATTTAGTTTTAGTTTTTATCATATTTATCATATTTTATATTTTTATTTATTTTACTTTTTAATAATTATGTCTGACGACGACTCATTTTTTTCCTGCCATAGTTCTACGGCTTTTTCATCTTTAGACGATTCTTTTTCTGTCAATTCTTTCTTAAGTGGCGAGTTCCAGAGATTTAATCATTGTTTCAATGTTTGTCATGTAAACGCACAGAGTATCCCTCAACATCACTCTGAGATGTTGGATTTATTTTGTGATGTTGCTTTACATGCTATCCTAGTTTCAGAAAGTTGGCTCAAGCCCGAACTTCCATCTACGTTTTACAGCCTACCCGGCTTTGTCCTTATTCGCAATGATCGCACGGGAAGAAGAGCCGGGGGTGTTGCCATTTACTTACGCAGTGACATCCCTTACAAGATCCTTTCCTCTTCGCGGGCAATTGCAAGCGGCAGCCCTGAGTACTTAATCCTTGAAATTGATGTCAAAGGGGTTAAAGCTATTCTTGGAGTAGTATACTGCCCACCTACCATAGATTATTTCTCCAGTCTTGATAGTCTCTTAGATTCTGTCTCCTCAGAGTACAAACATCTCATAGTCATGGGTGATTTTAACACCGATCTTGTGAAGGACAACTCCAGATCACGCAAGCTGAGAGCAATCCTGGAGTCGTCGAGTCTATCACTCCTCTCACTTAATCCGACTCATCACAATCTCGACACAGACGATTCCTGGCTTGATCTCATGCTCGCGTCTTCTGTGAATCTGGTCGTTAACCATGGCCAGATTGCCGTCCCTGGGTTATCGAGACATGATTTAGTTTATCTGTGTTATAAGATTAAGCCACCAAAACAGCGGCCTGCCATTGTGTTTCTCCGGAATTTTGCGAGGTTAGACGAGGACAAGCTCAACCGTGATGCGAGTGCGGTTGATTGGGCCGATGTCGAAAAGGCAGCGACTGTGGATGAGAAGGTGGAGATTTTCAATAAAGTTTTACTGAAGCTCATTGATGCACATGCGCCACTGAGGGCCGTCCGTGTAAAACGCCCCCCGGCTCCATGGATTACCCCTGAAGTTCGAATGGCGATGAGACGGCGTGACAGGGCTTTTCGAAGACATAGAAGAGATCGCAGTGAGGAGAACTGGAACCTGTACAAGTCGGCTAGAAACCGCTGTAACCAGATGGTAAGAGCTTCAAAACGCCGATACATTTCAGAAAATGTCCTCAACTCTTCACCGGCTGATATTTGGAAGTTCCTCAAATCATTTGGCATAACTAAGGCCTCCTCTCATACTTTTCCCTCTAATATATCTTTGAATGATTTGAATCAACATTTCTCATCGTCCGCTATGCTTGCTATTCCTGTCAAAAATAATACGATTCTTGATATAACTTCCACGCCAAGTTTACCTCATGATTCTTTTTCTTTTTCCCCAGTGACCGACTCGGAGATCCTCAAAATTTTCACTGCGATTAAGTCCAGGGCTGTCGGCTGTGATGGAGTCAGCAGAACGATGTTATCCCTCTTGATTACAAGTTTACTCCCCACTATCACACATATCTTCAATTTCTCCCTCCATACTGGGGTGTTTCCTACAAGCTGGCGTAAGGCTTTCATTATCCCTCTTCCAAAAATTTCCACTCCCACTTTATCAAATCACTTTAGACCAATTTCCATTCTTCCTTTCCTATCCAAAATCCTAGAAGCAGTTGTTCTTAAACAGATTTCATCCTTTGTGTTTAAGAATAATCTGTTATCCCCATTTCAATCTGGTTTTCGACCTGGCCACAGTACAGCCACAGCCTTGCTTAAAGTCACAGAAGACGTCAGGAATGGCCTGGAGAACTCGAGGTTAACGGTGTTAGTTTTAATAGATTTCTCCAACGCTTTTAATACCGTTGATCATGATATCCTTCTGGCTATCTTGTCTCAAATTGGGGTTTCTTCATTGGCACGGGATTGGTTCTCTTCTTATCTTCGTGGTCGTCAGCAAGCGGTACGTGCTGATCAGAAGTGTTCTGACTGGTGCGACCTGCAAACCGGCGTTCCACAAGGCGGTATACTCTCTCCTCTCTTATTTTCTTTATTTATAAACTCTATCACTGCTTTTCTCAAATGCTCTTTCCATCTGTATGCTGATGACCTACAGCTCTACGCGCAAACTGACATTGACAACCTTGACAACTGCATCTCTCTACTAAACGCTGACCTTCTGGCTATTGCTGATTGGTCGAGCAGATTTGGGGTTACTGTCAATGTCAGTAAATGCCAGGCTATCCTCATTGGCAGTCCTTACTTTTTACGGAGTTTGGACACTAGCCGACTACCGCAGCTTATTTTCGGCAATACAGTCATCCCTCTCTCACCTCACGTTAAAGATCTAGGTTTATATATTGACGATAGGTTAAGCTGGAATAAGCAGATTGCACAGGTTAGCCAGAGAGTCACCTTCACGCTGCGGTCTCTCTATAGATTCAAAAATTTCCTCCCGTCGAGCACTAAAACTACTTTGGTCCAGTCGCTTGTGTTACCTATAATTGACTATGCTGATGTTTGTTATTCTGATCTTTCCCAAGAACTTCTAAACAAATTGGATCGACTTCTCAATAACTGCATTCGTTTTATATTCGGGCTTCGTAAATATGACCACATTTCTTCCTTCCGTTCTCAGCTTAAATGGCTGCCTATCCGTCACAGGAGATCCCTCAGATCCCTCTGCATGCTCTTCACCGTAATGAACGATCCTTGTGCTCCTGATTATTTAAAACAATATTTTAAAGTGTTGGGCAGTTCTCATAATCTTAACCTTCGTGCATCCAAAAACATGCTTCTTCAGATTCCTTCTCACCGTACTGGCTTTATGTCCAATTCTTACGCTGTTTCCACCATAAAACTCTGGAATTTACTTCCCCTTGACATCAAAAAAGCCGAAAGCAAATTTTCCTTCAAACGTAAAATTCGGAACTACTACTTGAAGTCCTCTCAACCTTAGTTTGTTCTTCGTCAGATTTGTTATTAAGTTCTCTTTAAGATTTGATATTTTTCATAGTATTTATTAGTTTATTATTTTAGCATATTTATGTATTTTATTATATATTATATATAAATAACTTATTTTTTTTCCGTTTTCATTAATTGTTATTTGTTTATTGTGCAAACCTACCACAGTGATCTCTTTTTTAACCCAAAGGTTGACTGGGAGAGAATGCCTTGTTGCATTAAGTCCGCCTATGTACCACTACTGTACATGAAGTTTAAATAAATAAATAAATAAATAAATAAATTACACGAAGGTAATATAAGAAAAAAGGTTAAGATATACCGACCTCCATGTTAATAGCTCGCGTGGGAATCTGCCGGTAGCCCACGCTTGAGTAATGGGGGGCAATAATAACAAATGGTGGGGAACCGAGAACCTTCGGGGCTGTTTATAGGTCATCGGAATAACGTAGGAAAGTTATTGATTCCCTTGTGTAGGCAAAATAAAAGTAGCGTACGGCTAAGGAATACTGATGAGGGTGCACGGTTGAGTTTTGGGTTTTGGTGTAACTGCTGTACTAAGGCATTGTTCACACCAAACGTATTATTCGCCACTGACTGTAAGTATGCTCATTGTCAGCCCCAGTGTGAACGTGGTCTCAGTTTGCAGTACAATTTTACACCAATCCGTCGGTACGCTATAGCGACGTTCGAAAACATAGCCAATCATTTTTATACCATGTTATATTTTTTCCCAAAAATATTTAACCCTTTTCTTGACAATGTATCTTGTCAGATACAGTCGACTTTAAAAATTCCTGGTTTCGAAAATATAGTGAATGACATAAAACTTCTCACAAAAATTTATATTTTGAATGATTCCGAATTCATTTTTATTTAGCATGATGTTATTGGTAGTATCGTTATATTTTGAATTAAAAAATTATGCACAGAGTCGGCACGATCGTAGGCATGGAGGTAAGAATATTATTATTTTTTTATGTTGTACCCGGATTTTTATGTAGTATTGAATGTTTTTATATTCCCTATGAAGTAAACATTTGTATCAAGTATGGTTTGAAACCAAATATTTACTATTGTGCAAAAAAACGAATCTTGTTTGTGCATGTATCTCACAGTGCACACCGCTAAGTTATCACAGAATTAGGTACAGCGTACTATGTATCTCTAGGTGCACACCGTCAAGTTATTGTGTACGCAATGTATCTTTCTAAACTTACGGAAAAACTTCAAGAATCATACCATGAGAGTAGATTCATTGACGGGGTGATGGTGCCATGTAAAGGAAAAAAAAACCGGCCATTGGAAATGACATATAAAAAGCAAACCTAAGAAATGGGAGACCAAAATATTCGTTAGAGCTCCAAATGTTGTCTGAATTCATTTACAATTTTACTGTGTATGGAGGTGATTGAGACGAAGATTTTACCCCGCTAGATTCTGGCTTCGGGTTAGGGGCTATAATAATTGTAGCCTTTTGCATAAAAAAGCATTCCAGAACGTTGGGTCTCTTTCGATACCTTTTTCACCAGTTTAAAATTAATTCATTATCTATTCTCACTTGGAACGTATTCGATCCTTTAAATAGGTTACAGGGAACTGAAAAAAGAGCTGACTATGGACAAAGCGTGGAAAACAAAACCCAAAGGGTTTTATTCCCAGATAGTTTGCAATAGCAACAACATTTGTGTAGCAAAGTAGCATTTTAATAAATGCGTGACCACTGCAAGCAACTATGTTGAAGCAGATCCAGTGTTTATAATTCAAAGATATTGTAAACATAATAAGAAGAAGTTTCCAGTACCCTGTCCTGAAATAACCAAGCATTACAACTTATAAATGGGTGGCGTAGTAGCTCGCCAACACCTGTTATAGAATCAACTCTGTCATCGTTGGTATTTGCCCTTAGTTTCCCAAATGCTGGACATGTGTATCAGTAATAGCTGATTGCTTTAGCGCAGGCATACTAGATCTAAAAAATATATGCCATATATAAAAATTTTGTTACCAGTTGGTACAAAGTTTTAATAAATTTTGTCCCAACTGGTAACGAACGA
Source organism: Mythimna ferrago (assembly GCA_910589285.2). Taxonomy (NCBI): domain Eukaryota; kingdom Metazoa; phylum Arthropoda; class Insecta; order Lepidoptera; family Noctuidae; genus Mythimna; species Mythimna ferrago. The sequence goes on from OU342695.1 coordinate 12,320,946, forward strand.
AACTGGCACAAAAAGAAGACTTCATTAAAGGAATTAGACGTAGCAGGGTCTACTCCAGCTATAAAAATTGAAGCCCCTGTTATGCCAAGACCTACACTTTGTGTCAGCTATGGCCAAATTGGATATTTCCCAATATTCAGTACCAGTAACTCCCCTTGAGTTGAAAATTATGCATTAAGAAAAACCACTGCAATGTGTTCGAAGTCAGTCTAAGACTTTGTCTTATGTCTAATAGAAACTTTTTATTTTCCTGCACATACTTATTTTGATGGTAGTTGTGTTATTTTGTAAGATCTAATGTTTGTGTTTGATTTTTTCTGTAATTCTGATTATATTTTTACTTTTAGTAATTTATTTATTGAGCAATGTATCTTCTCAGATACATTGCCTTGTGTAGGGAAAATTACGGATACTTGGCAATGTATCTCATAAGATACATTACATATCTCCAAAACTAAACATACAAGATTTTTTTTTCAATTTTTTTTATTCACTAATACTAATTTTCAAAAGAGAATTATACAAAAAAAATAATTCTATACATTTTTTTTTTCTGCCAAGAAAAGGGTTAAAAAAGGTGAAGAAAAAAACGTGTTGCGCCGACCCCAAATAAAACGGGACAAGGGCAGGAAGAAGAAGAAAAAGAAGATTTATAAAAGGTCACAAGTTAGACATCATCGACACTAAGTATAACTCAGGTCACGGCAGGTCGGGGGTTGTCATAGGATGATTTTTCCCATCGGAAAAAAAGGTCACGGCAGGTCTTAGCGAACATTCCGCGCCAGTGCACAGCTGGATACGGAGGCACAATAACCCCTCAGTCGTCCGGAAGGCCCGGTAACCATGTATTTGTACGGACAGCTAGATAACATGACAAGCTTATAATTTTGTGATTTTTCATGATACAGTTATGAAATTTTTTACATAGATTCTTTACATAAAAATACTAGACACGTGTTTCGGGTTTCGCTTTACTAAAACTAATGTTATTTTAATGTTAATGTTACATCATGTGGCTATACAAAGCCACATGATGTAACTTATACCACCAAGAACACCTCTGACTTTTGTAATGAGCCGCTATTTTTATATCATATCACATGAGATGAATACAGATGAGGCCTGCAGGCTTTACGTTTCATTCCTGTTAACTCTGAGCCTGCCTGAATAAGTACATGGTCTGCCCCTCGGCATGTACATGGGAAAAGCCGAGATAATGTGGGAATTTCGTCTTATTTTATGTTTTCAATTTCAACGGATGTTTGTGTGGTATTTGCTGCGATAATGTTGTGCATTTTACGATTATAGGCGAAGTTTAGTAGTATGCGGATACGTCGTAAACGTGTGGATGTGTTAATAAAGAATTTAGTGTTCAAATAAATCGAGGGAGTAGGAAAAAGCCACCCGCGATGCAAAGCGTACAACTAAGCGGCTAGCGGCGTAGCTCCGCGTAGCAGGGCCGAGTAGCACCGTCTACGACGTAGACTTATGGCCTAGCTGTAGGTAGCAGTAAGAAACATACGTCAGAATTTGTAACAGAACATTTTTACTTCCTTCGTCAACTTCTATATAAAACTAAAACCTGACTGACTGACATATCAATGCACAGTTGGAACTACTGGGCTTAGGAATGGGCACATAGCATCCTTTTACGATGTAGGCTAGTACTAAGAAGGGGTTGTTGGAAATTCAATCTTTAAGGGGTGAAAATGGGGAATTTCGATAGTATGCGAAATCGCATTTCATGTGTCAATGTAGTTGGAAGTTAGCACAAATAGTAAGCCAAGTAAATAATAAAGGCATTTTTTTTTCTTTATTGTACATAAATTATAAAAATTAGGACATTTGATCAATTAGAAAAATTAGGTGATCTGATGCTTATGATGTGAAAGTTTATATTCATGAAAACTCTCAAGAACGAAATAGCGGGCAGTGCTAATAAATTCATAATTTTAGTTTGAAGGTACATTATAATATTTTATTAATATCACCTTCGCGTTATTAATGCAAAAGCGATCAGACCGTTATAACCCTCGTCACTTATCTTCATAACTTTAGTAGAAAACAATAGACAACTATAAATTACAATACAATAGGATCACCTGTAATACACGCGAAACCCATTCGATTTAAATTAATAAGATAAGCTACAACCCCTTCATGGATTATAATAATTAGAGGGCACGGCAGTGCTCACACCAAGGCGAGCAACGAGCGTAAAAAATGGAACGGCCGTACCATTCTTTTCTCGAGATAGTTCAGACCATTTTACATCCCCTATAACTTCGTTGTGTATAAAACCGGTTAATTTATTCAGTCCGTACTTAAGGGAATTTGACTTAGATTGACTTGGCAATCGCGTGTACCTATATATATGTACAAGTAATACGTATTATATCAAATTAGACTGTTCAGTTCGATTGCCAAGTCAATCTAAGTCGTCAAGGCCTCTAAAGTACGGATTGAATAAATCAATCGACTTGGTATTACATGGATCTTACAATTTTTTACGACAGAAAAACTGAGTTGGGAGCCTTGGTTTTTTTACAAGTTACGTTTTTGATGGCATAATAATATTCCACAACTATCACACAACGCCGTCTATCTCCAAGCTAAGCAGATACGACTTTTAAACATACTTATATATTTCTAAATATATACATATTATAGATAAATTACAATTACCAGGCACAGAAGAAATGATTGTGCTCATCACATAAACATTTATTTGTCCTGAGTGGGAATTGAACACACGACCATAGACATAGCAGTCAGGGCCACCAACCACTAGACCAGTTATAGCCAGGATTGTTCATAGATTGTATGTATGTGTCATCTATTACTCTCACATGTACCGCCATTTTCGGATTATTACAATGAAACTGCCCACTAACGGGGTCCTTTAACCCTCTCAAGCTCGCTCGATACAGGGTTTTATCAAAACGGTATCTCATTGAGGCAGGTCGTTTAGACCCGCGTCGGAAATTACGTCGGAGACGACCCGAGTCGGCTGCGAGATCGCGATGTGGACGGTAAGGACGAAAAATGGGACTCGCTTTTTAGGGTTAAGTCGTGTACGGTACAAAAATCTCTTACTAGATCGTGTGGATCCAACTCCTTTTAAATATTTGTGAGGGTCAATATGTTAGCTTGAGTATCCGACGATGTATGCAAGCCTTTGTAGTTATTTTCTTTGGGTATTCTCTGTTTGTCGTGCAAATGTCTTGGGTATCAATGACACGCTAGAACTATGACGTAAATGTTCGATATTGATTGTTTAAAATTAAATTGGTTTTTATTTTAATATAGGAGTGTACCTACTGACTGACCGAGAATGTATCTAATTATAATTGATAGAAAAGATGGACTACTCGAAAGTGGCTTCCAATGTAAATCTTGTTACCTACACAATTTTATATATTTTAATAGAACCCTTATAAATTACTTGGAAATCCTCGTTAAAAAGTAATCGGGTCGTGCTTAGGTCGTAAACACGGAAAGATTACCTAAGTTAAGTTCAAGATTATAAAGCAAAGTTCACTGGAAACAAAGGCCACAAGTTTTCCGATCGAAATCAAAAGCCGAGGAAAAAGTTAGCTTTTGTAAGTTGCGGCGAGTTACACAATTGAAGTGACCCAGAGTATGAATGTTACAATGTGTTGGTTGCAATTTGACTTCACCAATCTAGAAAAAAAATTCACCGGAAAATTGAAAATTGATCGGTATGATTGCAATAAATCTTAATATATTATGAAAAATCGTTTTGTATACCTTATAATCAAATCCTAGTTCATTAGTTTTCAAAATAGCCGTACCTTATTTACAAAAAATAGTTAACGATTTGTTGCGATATTTTATAATTTGCCTGCAATTTTTCGGTGACATATACAACTTAAAAAAAATTCATTTATAAAAAAATCATCGAAGAATCACACTTATTTAGTATTTAACGTAAAGATTCAAAGTTAAGACATGGATGTTTATAATGTACGAGTATGTAGGTATTACACTAACAGTATAAAGCCGAAAGCTTGTTGGTTTTGTTACTTCTTTATGCTCAAACGGCTGAATAAATTTCGATAAAAGTTGGTACACGAGTAGGCCATGTCTTGAAATAGTACATAGGATACTTTTTATAACCAGAGTAAATTTTGATTTAATTTTCTTTCACGCAGGTGAAGCATCTGGCAGAACCTAGTGAACAACGACCAAATACGGCCAGTAAATTATTAGCTATTGCTAACATATTCGAAGCAAAAAGAAGAGAATAGGAAAATCCTTGTCTTATTCATACCCTAAGATCCACCTTGTAATGAACGCTTTCCCGTTCGCTGAGTTGAAGACAATCGCGTTTTTGGCAAAGGTCTAGTTATTGTTACGATCGCTATTACTTACGCTCCAGCGGATCCTCAGATTGTCCAGATTATGCCTTAGAATAAAAAACAAGATGTTCCAAAAATGTAGTTTGAAAAAGATGCTCGGGATATATTTGCGTTTACAAGACTTATGGTTTAAGAACATCGTTAGAATGATCAATGTTGCACCAAGTACAACCCTAGTCAATCAATCAGTCTAGGCAATCTCTGCCCATTCCGGGTTTTTTTTTTTTTTTTTTTTTTTTTTTTTTTTTTTATGGTGGGAAAAAATCATGCATTGACATCCCCCGCCCTTGGGCGGAGCGGGAGATAGTGTCAGACTCTTACTGACTAAAAGACCCACCCCGTTCCTTCTAGCCTTCATACCGGGGCTCGAGCGCCCTTACGGATAACCCTGGCCCCAGTAGGCATTCCGGGTTGCCTGGAAGAGATCGCGAAATGCGACAAAACTGGTAATTTAATTTTTTTTAAACACTCAAGTTAGAGAGTTAGTGAGTTAGGTATATTAGTTAGATATCTTGGTGTACCTACAATAAAGTATGCAACATAAGTTTTAGCATATGCAAAACCCAAAACACGTGTCTAGTATTTTTATGTAAATAATGTGTATAAAATTTCATACCTGTATGATAAAAAATCACGAAGTTATTAGCTTGTTATATGTTATCTGTCTAATGTCCGTTATAACCTGCCGTGACCTGTGTTGTACTTTGTGTCAGTGGTGTACAACTTGTGACTTTTAAATATTTTTGGAAAAAAATACAACATGGTGTAAAAATTATTAGAATCAATTCAGTAACTGATTCTGAACAAACAATATTCAGGTTTCACATATACTCAAAATAGTGTTCTATAAATAAATAAATTTCGTAAAAGAGCTGTGTAAAAATATTGGTGTTTATGTGCAACCAAATGTGCCGTTTGAAAATATGCCAAACACAAATTACAAATCTATTTCACAATGAATAGGTAACCACCATCCCATTTCAATTGCTTTAAATATTAACATGTCATTTAGTCAGCGTTTACACATCACGTCAAAGGCTTAATGGATTTGAAGGGTTATTAACATTGTATGCTCAGTTCCAATAACATAATGACACCGCAAATAACACTGTTGGGATTGGTGTTATCATGTTACAATATTCGTAAGTGGTAAGGCTGGATAAACAGGTCCATAAACTCTGATGAGCTGATGAATAATGGAGCGGTTGTGATATGTAGGACATATTCGAAGCCGAAATGGTTATAGTTTTCAATATGGTTGTGATATATCAGACAGAGCTTGAAGAATCTCGGAGTAATGATTCGATGATGGCTTTAGACCTAATCGTAGTAACTAATTTAGTTAGCAATGGAATAAGAAAACATCGGCTAAGTGCAAGTCGGGCTCGCGCGTCGAGGTTTCGGTACAACCTTAAGCTTTTAAAAAATATTTTTTTTTACACCACCCGCTCGATAATGTCGTAAATTCACTCAAAGCAAGTCATTCTATCCCTAGGGAGATAATGCAGAATGGCCGATCCCTAAGGATTAATGAGATTTGAATTGGGAACATCGAAAATCGTCAACATTGTGAATTAAAATGTACGTGCTTCGAACAAGTAGACTCGAAATTCAAACTGGCCACTGACAAAAAAAAAGAATATAGAATAAAACGTGCTTACGGACGTTAGGAGCGTTAAGGCCCATTTAGATGGAGAGAGTTTCTCGACCGTTTCTTGGCGAGAAATCGTACGCTACTATCGCAAGCAATAATCGGCATAAGATTATCGAATGATAATGTTTACATACAGGCAAGAACTAAATTCTCGCCTACGATTATGTCATACGAGATTCGCAAGTACTTTATTGCATGCGATAAATTACTGCGACTGTTTACACAGCGAATAAAATATTAAGAAGATTCTTGCTTACGAGTTCTCGACTTGTCTAAACACGATCTCGTATGACGTTTTTTCAAGTTCATACGAGTATCGTACAAATCGGTTTGAACCGTTTTGAGTGCGAGAGTTGCCATTCGAGTTCAGTGATTGCTACAGTATTGTTCTCAAAATGACATAAAAATCATTTAAATTTGGTACTGCTGATAATGTTAAGTTCATTGAAATTTATAGAAATTACGAGTGTTTGTGGAATACGGAGAATGAGCATTATAAAAATCGTGATGCAAGAAATGCAGCTATGCATTTGCAAGAGAATTGGGAGTTGAGGAATTTGGCCCAAACGAAATACGTTACTCGAAACATATTTTTGAATGTCTCTTCATCTTCCAATTGTAATTCAAGGCACAAAGTACTAGATGCTCCAAACGTGTTTCTTCTCGCAATCCATTTTTTAACCCAACATCTTTTTTTCCGTTTTCGTTTTAATAACTCTTGTCTTAGAAGAGCAGATACAATTAAAACACCCCCGCGCACTGCAGTCATGGTAACAACTGGCACAAAACCTCGAAATACGATTCTCGCTTTGAAGTTCTGTTTAGACGGAGACAGATATATTCTATTGCAAGGCAATTGTCGCCCTGGAGGACAGGCGATAATCGTGAGTGTTTACACGGAGAAACTTTTTTATGTTCTTTCGATAATCGTATCTTCGAGTCGAGAAACTCTCTCCGTCTAAATGGGCCTTTATTATAGAAAATTTAAACTATAGAATCTTGGAGTAGAGAATTTTGTTTGTTTGATGAACTTGTAAATATAATACTTATTTTTTTTCTAATATAAATGATGTAAGGGACAGCCCTCCACAAACTTTAAGGGCTTGCTCAGTAGACGAAACTGAACAACCTACCATAAAAAATTTTTTCAGGAAACGAAAAAAAAATTCTGCCTCTCCATACAAACTGTCCAATCAAGTTAATCATTTTGTATGGTGAAGCGGATTTTTTTTTTGTTTCCTGAAAAAAAAAATTATGGTAGGTTGTTCAGTTTTGTCTACTGAGCAAGCCCTTAAAGTTTGTGGAGGGCTGTCCCTTACACCTTGTATGATTTGGTCGACCAAATTGTCTTTTGATTATCTCACACATGGTGTAAAATGTAGAGTATGCAACACGGGGATAAAGCTGTCTTTGTCTTGGGCGGCTTGAATTCCTCACTTCACTTAGGTTTCTTTATTAACTCCCTCGCAATGCTCGGGAGTTAATTTTATAAATCCTTCACTATCGTTCGGGATTAAAATCAGCAACCTTCGTTTCGTTCGGAATTCAACATGCCGCCCGCGACCTAAAGACACTGCTTTATCCTCTAGTCACATAAACTACTATTATGTGACGTAACTTCGAATATACGGTTTTTGGATTTTTCCTATAGGTACTTGTAACATGACATTGCTTCTTGTTAAATTTCATAATTCTTGGTCGACGGGAAGTCCTCTATAGGTTTTGATTTCCTTGCAAGCGCCAAAAATAAACCAACCGGGTTTGTGTTGACTTAAAAGTTTAGTTTATCATTACTCTAAGGGATAGTATAGCAGATCTGAATATTACTAAGGTTCCGTTTTTGCCAATTGAGGTATGGAACCACATCTGTTGTCCACGTTGTTTGAAACCTTTGAACGACGTACATCGAAGAACTGGAACAATTTGTTTGCTGCGGTCTTCCCGTCCGATTATAATTTGGGTGTCCTCAAGGCTAGAGTGAATAGGCTCTTAATAAACTAGTGCGCCTTACCGTCAACGATTGCATCACTGCTTACCATCAGGTGGGATCGCAGTCAAGCACTAGCTTATATCAGATCAGGTAAAAAAAAAAAAAAAAACAAAACCTACCATATCATACATATCAGAAAATAGCATCCCAGACTTGTTTACTGCAAATATTAAAGGATTTCATGGAACTATACTGATAATAGAATTGTAAAATTGAGTTAATGAGTTTGGTCTGAACCGTGGGCCGCAGGATAACCGCAATTAATAGAATATTGGTTTGTACACGACATTCTCGTTTATCGGTGTGGTGCACGAATACTCGTATGACTGAGGTCGGGGTATTGAATTCGTCAGTCGTAATAAAGTTGGACTGATTAAACTACGGACATACGAGTAGGTATCTACTGAGAGACATGATAATTCAGGTTTATATAACGCAATAAATAATAAAAAACATACATATACATATGTATGTCTCCGTACCATTGCAAACACCGTGAGATTATAAAATATCGCGAAAAATTGTAAACCATTTTTTTTTAAATAAGACACGGTTATGTTAAAAACTAATGAATTTTGAATCATTTATCGTGTTCAAAACGTTTTTTTTCGCCATGGAAGTTGGCTTAGATAGAGACGGGATGATCTAAACGAGTACCGCGAGAGAAGAATGTCTAGAAGAACCCTTGACCAGCAATGGGACAGTAAGGGCTAGGAAAAAAAACAAATATTCTGTGTAATCTGTCATGTTCAATCAGCTTGTATATGTATTTATAGGAAAACCAGCGGCAATACATATTGGTGGCACGTACGAATGCGATTGCGTGATGTTGCGTTTCTTTGTTATTGAAAAACAGTTATATTGCCAAGATTATGGTATTTATTATTCCGGGCTTAATGGGAAACGAAGTGATTTGCTGCCAATCACACTAATGGTGCAAAGGCCAGAGTTTCTACTTGTATTTATGCGTGTGTTTGTTACCACCGTTGAAAATATCGGGTCTTGGTGTTCTTTGGACCAGGACGGCGGGCCCGGGCGGTCCCAGCTTCCACCTATAAAAATATTTTTTTTAGTATCATTTTGGGACCACAATGAAAAAGTATCGTTACCAAAGAAACTGTAATAATTTTATGTATGGTCTCAAAATACTACTAAAACAAAAAAAAAAAATGTGTTTGGAAGTTGGGACCGCGGTCCCGGTCCAAAGAGCTCCACGACCCAAACTATCCTGGAATAGGACATAAATACTATTTTTTCTGAAGCATGAGATAATTTTGTATCTTCACGCAGACAAAGCCGCTCGCAGAAGTTAGTATTATACAAATATTTTGCCAATTTATAATACGAGTAGTAAATAGCATAGTTTCAATTGTTTGTTTTAAACATTTACAAAAGCAAGAGGCCGCGGGAAGTGAGATTTGGTGAAGAACTTTATAGTTTCTGATAAAATATTATTTTATTTACATTACAAATTGAAGTCAGTAATGTTACTTTGTGACTTTTATTTAGAATTTTTATTTTCATTTTATTGTAGTTTCTGAATGAAGACCAGTATTTAGATTAATTTACTTTAGTGATCCGTCTCATCACATGAGGCTTGAAAGGGGGAAGTGAGTTAAAAAAAAATAGTGCGGGCGGTAAAAAATGACGCGGGGGGGGGAAAGGTCTTAGGTATCACGTGTATATTTTATTTAAAATTATAATTTTAGAGTAATGCTGTGGCTTCTGAATAAAGACAAGTAGGTATTTAGGTCAATTTAGAAAAAAAACACGTAATATCACAATGGCCGGGGGAGGGAAGAGGTTTTAGGAATCATGTGTAATACTTTTTTAGTTGCGTGTGTGAGTTTTAAACCGCAAAACATTTAAATGACTATCTGTCTACCTATCTAGGTAGACTATCTGTCTACCTATCTAGGTAGACAGATAGATAGTGTGACGACTATGAAGGTCACATATTAGTTGTAGTTAAAACTGGCCACATAGTGGATCGTTTAAGGTTTATGGTATTTAAAAAATAGATTCGAATATGATATATAGTTGTCAACAAGAAAAATATTAATTTAATTTTGTATATTACCATAATTCAAAGGCTCCTAACAATATAATTAGTAAAGTTCAATATAAAGCCTTTTATTAGCGTCCCCCCCCCCGTTATAATAGATAGATATATGTAGGTACTCTTTATTGTTGTTTAACAGCAATTACAGTATTCACCGTTGCCAGGCAATGGCTTACCCGCTAAAGATAAATTTTAATATACTTTGTATCAACAAAATACACGTGGTGTAGGGTAGAAGGGGGGAAGGTAAACCTCACCACGTTTTACCAGGTGGAAGAATAAGGTTAAAAAGTTGGTAAAAAACGTTACGTGATTAATGGACTCAGTATCTACTTAGATATAAAGTTCCAAAAATGGTTGGTTCTTTCATCTATCAAAGTATTACGAGTGACAAGTCTGCCATCTTCAATCATATTTATCAAAAGCACACAGAGCTTACTTGTCCGACCCCATTATAAAGGTAAAGATACTTATCTTCTTCTTAGAGTGAAAAGCTTATAAATAAGAAAGAGGTAATTTTGATGGATTAAGAAAAATCTACAAGATGAACCGATGACCTGGGCCCCAAGTCTGCTATTTTTATAAATTCGTCATTCCAACACGATCCCATTGTCATTTTGCTAAAAGTTTGTATTCTGCTAATTCACAATGATCGATCATTGATCGGTCAGTGGTCTGTTAATAGAATTCTGGTAGAATGATAATTTCGAGAATATTAAAACCAATAACTGCACAATAATGTTCTAATGGTCAAACACTGATCAAATAAACTGTCAAAGTTTTAGCAGATTACCGCAAACGTCAAATATTCATTTGTCAATATGTACGAGATTACCATTTTAAGCCACTTCTTTCAATGGAGTGTCAGTGGTTGACCATTGGAAAGTCATAATGACGCCATTATATTAGTAGATTACCAAACTTGTCAAGATCGACAATTATGACATCAATGATAGACCATTCTGATACTATTGTAATAGCGGACTTGAGGCCCAGGGTGAAGATTGCGGGAATCCGATGGATGCGGGACGCACAGTATCGATTATTGTGGCGACACTTGGGGGAGGCCTATGTCCAACAGTGGACGTCTATCGGCTGAAATGATGATGATGATGATGATGAAGAAAAATCTGGGCCTTGTATTCATTACAAATCAAAAGTTAGACTTCACACTAATATTATAAAGGCGAAAGTTTGTGAGTGTGTATGTATGCTTGTTACTTCTTTACGCTCGAACGGCTGAACAGATTTCGATTAAACTTGGCACACGGGTAGACCATATCTTGGAATAACATATTGATCTGTGCACCTGATGGTAAGCGATGATGTTGTCGACGATAGAACACGCTTGCCTATCAGGAAATCACAGGCATTGTATAAATTAAACTGACAACCTAAAGATATACATTTAATATAACAATATAACCAAATCGACACAAAATAAAAACATATTTTCTATGTTGCACTTACTTATTTACTTAATCTGTACTCGTGAATTGGTTTGATAATACAGGACATGTTTTTAAGTTTGAAATGGTATCTACATTTCCATTTATGTTTTTACTGCTCATTTTTATTGATAGAGTACATGAAACATAGTGATCGGAAACACATTGAAAGAACACCATTATTAGCTCTAATTATCTGTGAAACATAATTTATTAAGAACTATAATATAGGCAGGCAATAAAATATGTCCGGGCTGGGCCAATGTGGAACGATATGGCGTAATGTGAAACAATATGGGGCAACGTGGTATAATGTGGGGCAAAATGGTAGAACATCCCGGACCATTGCATGTGTCACATGTTTCATTTGATATAGTGGCCGTTAAAGACTCTTGGAAACTTTACTACCTACTTTATTAAAGAATTAAACATTTTTTGGCATAATAATTGTGACACTTTCGGTGTTTGTAAGTTTTTTATTACTCAATCACACATTTACCAGCTCAGGATTTTGTTATGTTTGGCATAAAGGAATAGGATATGACCTATCAGAATACTAAATATGTCGATTCATACATTTCTCATGACTTCAGTAACATATTTTCGTAATAAATTGTTATTTAACCTTAAACTCTAAGTAGCGTAAATATAATCAAGCTGACAGTGCAAAGTGCTCGATCCCTTTTGCCCCCGGGTGTGGTCCTAACTTATATTATCGACGTACCTCAATTTTGAATATACACATTACACATATTCAAAATTGAGACTTGCCTTAATTTTTTGAATATATCGACGGGTTCCGGGCTATTTGTATTAACCGACATTTTTGAAACTTTACACCAGAGCAGTTTAAAGTTTCGATTTTTAGAAAAAAAATGTAACTTTAGTAAATAGCATTATTTTTTTAAAAAGAAGGATATTACTGTTTTTATAACATATTCCCCATAATCCAATTCATTTTTATTTCTAATATTCCTATTTTTAACGAAGATAAATGTCGCTTCATACAAAATGACCTATATTTTACTTTTTCTTAATCCAAGCTAAATGACTAAACCGCCTCGGTTTAATACTTCTTGTTCCAAGCTAAATGACTTAACCGCCTAGGTTTATTACTTCTTGTTCCAAGCTAAATGACTTAACCGCCTAGACTTGCAAATAATAGCTCTAAGCTAAGTGGTTTAATCAAAGAGTTGGCCATATTTCAAACCTAAGCTAATTGATTTAAATACCATATCTTAAACTTATTAATGTTTGGCTAATTAGTTTATGGGACTGATTTTTTTTAGATAAATTGTTTGTAATCATACTTGATTAATGAAGTTTGCAGAAATTGGCGGTTAAAACACTGATAAATTAAAAGGTACATACATAGGGTGTACCTACCTATCTTGTAATAATTATAAAATGAGAAATAAAAAACACAGTAAAATGTTTAAAGATAAGTTTTTTATTTAAAATGACCATCACTTAGGAACAGCAGTAACTTCTTAGCTTACCAAGGAAACAATTAAAGTTATATATATGTAATGAAATGACCTCCTTGGAAATGACATTTCATTTTTTAAATTTTTAAGCTGTGGATACGGGGTGACGTATCATTCAATGACAGATGATGTTTAGATTATTTTGTGCATTTTATTGTTATAAAAACTTGTAGAGAGATAATTAAAGGGATATAATTGAGGAGGTGATATTATTAAACTTTAAATGTCGTTTCTTTGTTTTCAGGTGAGATAAAAGTGTAATTTTAGTTAAACGATAATTGTTATACTGTAAAAGCATGTTGAATAAAACAAACCTTTGTTTTCAGAGAAACAATTTGTGGTTTATTTCGAAAATCCTCAATAAAAACCCATTATAAAACGACATTTAAAGTTTAATAATATCGCCTCCTCAATTATATCCCTTTAATTATCTCTCTACAAGTTTTTATAACAATAAAATGCACAAAATAATCTAAACATCATCTGTCATTGAATGATACGTCACCCCGTATCCACAGCTTAAAAATTAAAAAAATGAAATGTAATTTCCAAGGAGGTCATTTCATTACATATACAGGAATCAGAAGTATAGGAAGTATAGGAATCAGAAGTTAAACAGTCTTTATATTACGTAGCCTACAGTCTTATTAAGTGAAATAATTATTCTCATTCTTCTTAATTCTTAAAATTTAACGTTTATGTATAAAAGGTGTAAGGGACAGCCCTCCACAAACTTCAAGGGTTTGCTCAGTAGACGAAACTGAACAACCTTCCACAATTTTTTTTTCAGGAAACGAAAAAAGAAATCGGCCTCGTCATACAAAATGATAAACTTGATTGGACAATTTGTATGGCGAGGCCGATTTTTTTTTTGTTTTCCTGAAAAAAGATCTTGTGGAAGGTTGTTCAGTTTCGTCTACTGAGCAAGCCCTTAAAGTTTGTGGAGGGCTGTCCCTTACACCTGGTATAAGAACTTCTTTTTGAGATTTTTCTTTTGTTTTTTAAAAAGTATGTACTACTTTTTATAAGATAAAAGAAAAATCTCTTAAATTACAATAAAAAGGTTTCTCTATAAAATAATGTCTTTTAAAAATAATCACAAAAAAAAATATTAAGAGTGTTTCTTTGGTTTTCATTTTTTTTACATATTTTCTTCTATTATTTTTTTCTAACTTTCTCAGTAATCAAAATCAAAAACATCTGTCGTTAAAAAAAAGTTTAGAAGTTTTCTTACTTGTTATAGATACTATCCCTAGTTTTTCTTCAATAACACAAATAATTGTAATCTCCTATGACAATAATAAATTGTAGTTAACTACAGTAACAAAAAATAATAATCAAAATTATTAAAAATAACATCTTAGTTAAAATTCAACCATTCTTTTCCTTCTTACTAATACTTTCTAATTAATTTTCTTCTTTATACTGAAACAATTGTTATTTTCCCATTAGACATAATGAAAATTGCTTAATCTGGCAGGTCTGTTTCGTCTTCAATACCAGTATCGATCAGTGTATCTTTGCCAGTATTGCTGGATGGTAGGTTGATATATTCTGAATGAAATATTCTTGAGATAGCGCCAGTGTCACATAGCTTTTCCAGGTCATTATATTTTCGGTAAGTCCCTTCTTTGAGGCGTGGCTGGAAAGACCTCACGCCGTCCTTACCTTCCGTATGACGCAGGTACTCACCGGACATGGTTCGTTCGAGAGTTTCCTGCACTCGATTCATGCGGAAGTGACGCCCGGGTGTCGCCACTGTGCGGAACGCCCGGAGGACACGGTGGAGCACACAGTCGAGGTGTGCCCTGCTTGGGCGGAGCATCGCTGTGCCCTCGTGGGGGCGATCGGCGGCGGAGACCTCTCGCGCCGGGCTTTGGTTGAGGCCATGGTCCGGAGCGAGGAGGAGTGGCAGGCGGTCGCCGACTTCTGCGAAGCAGTAATGCTCGCAAAGAAGGAGGCCGAACGCATCAGGCAACGGCGTTATCGCCACCGCCGTCGCCGGGATTCTGATTCCGATTTCCGGCCAACGTAGACGCGGGCTTGCGGACAGTGAGCAATGGGTAGCTCACTGTCCGGCCGTCCGGTAACTGTCCGGACCAAACCCAAGTCGTCGACGGCGCGCACTGTTCCCGCGCGCCTCAAGGAGTTGTCAGCAACAGCAGGGACCCAGCCGGGTCGAAGCCTACTGGGGCCAGGGTTATCCGAAAGGGCGCTCGAGCCCCGGTATGAAGGCTAGAAGGAACGGGGTGGGTCTTTTAGTCAGTACGAGTCGGACACTATCTCCCGCTCCGCCCAAGGGCGGGGGATGTCAATACATGATATTTCCCACAATAAAAAAAAGGTCATTATATTTTGCTTTAGTGATAGGAAGCTTTGATTTATATTTTGCATTGAGTTGTTTCTATTCCATTTAAGGTAAACTGTTTGAAGTACTAGAACTTCAATTTTGTTATTAACTGAAACGACCTTGCAAATCAAATATTGAATAAGAAAAATAGGTTTAACCATAACCTTTAAATGTTTACTGATGAAATCCTAATAGTTCATGCGACCGACATAATCATTATCTACTGCAAGCTAAATGGTTGAAAGGACAACATCTAACATTTCATGTACAGAGTTAAATGTATGAATCGACACTGGGTATGAATTTAACAAAGAGGCTAAATGTATTAAACGACATTCTTGTATATTTACACGGTAAAGCTAATTGCATTAAGCGACACTGGATAAGAATTTAACAAAGAGGCTAATTGTATGAAGCGACATTTCTATATATTTATAAAGTCAGGCTAATTGATTTAACGTGCGTTGCATGTAAATTGTAGCTACAGGAAAAAAAGTTTAAACGACTGTCTTGTATTTGGTAGTGAGCTTAAGTAGACAGTTCCTAAATTTGTCAATATTTTGTGTCGCTTCATACTTTGCAGTCCAAAATGGGCCCAAAAAATGTGGTTGTATTAAGCGACAAAAAAGTGCTCCGATCGTCACCAAACCCAGCTCAAATAACGCAGAAAAATTCGCTGATTCCAAATATGTATAAAAGTCTATATCGGTCAGAGTGTCGCTTAATACAATTAGCCCGGAACCCGTCGATATGTATATTCAAAATTGAGGCACACCGTTACACTACGTAAAGAGCTTATAGGAGTTGTAACTTATGAGTGATTGTTAGAAGTCCAAACACTTTTGCAGGAATTTATAAAAGAATCTGCCATTCGGTTAAGAGTTAATTAAGGTTTGTTCTATCATATTTATTTTTCTACCAAAATAATTATAAATCACCCTAAAGTTTTGAGGCCACAAATGCACTGGATTTACTAACCAAATTAAATATTACAGTGATAAATTACAGCCCAAATTAAAATCTTTAGGTAAATTCATCCCTTTGAATACACAGGAATAGCCTAAAGTGGTTTATATAATCGTTTCTATTAAGTTAATACATATAAAAGGTACCTTGTTAGTTTATGTTCTAGAGGGATTGGGACCCATATCCATTTGTCTGACCGCTGGCTGGTAATAGGGTCACTCCCATATATAGTTTGCACGGTCAGACAAACAGCTGATAAATATGGTTTTATATCAGTTGCAGGTCGGTCGAATGAAAATAATTACTGTTTGCTTTTATGATTAACTTTTAATTGGTTCATATTAAAGTATCGTGTACCTTTAAAGTATTTATGTCGGGAGCCAATTTGTTTCAGTTGCATGTTGAAGGTATTTATAATTATGATTGTTTATTTTTGTGATTGATTTTTTAATTGGTAAAGTAACGTGTATAAGTATGTGTCTTGGGAGGCAATTGTGAGGCTTTCACATTTCGTCCATCTGATGCAAACAATGGAATTTATAGGATACAGTACCCGAAGGATGCCAACGTAGGGTGCTATTACTAAGCCCTCGTTGTCCGTGCGTCCGTCCGCCTGTCTGTCTTTCTGTCTGTTCCTATATTTTAAACCGTAAGAGATAGAGTTAAAATGTCAAAAATATATATGTATATATTTCTATGGTGCTACAACCTTAAAAATTAGTTGACTCTGCGTGACCCAAGGTCTGGCTTCTATCTCGGTCAGAAATTGCTATACAACGTGGCAATGTCTTCAGCCTTCAGCCGGGCAAACTTCCAGTCGACAGCGATGCGGAGGAGTTTTATGACGTCATATTTAGCCAGTCTTTTAGTGTATATATATTATTTCTAATTAGTTAAATTAAAGTAGTAAAGAAAGAAAATAAAAGGGGGGTTCCCATACGAGCAACGTTGTTTTGTCGGGGTTTTTTTCACCTTACGTGTACGAGTGTGACTCACACTTGACCAGTTTTTGTATGATATTTCTCTTAATTTTTTTATACTTTTTAACCGACTTCTAAAAAAGGAGGAGGTTCTCAATTCGGATGTTTGTATTTTTTTTTATGTATGTTCGCGCATAACTTCGTCACTTGCCAACCGATTTGAAAAATTATTTTTTTGTTGGAAAGGGTATACTTCCCAAATGGTCCCATAGTCACCAAGTCGGGATCTGATGATGGAATTTTGGCGAAATCGAGGAAACTCCTCAAATATTATAGACAACTATATAGTTCTTTTGGTATTTTCATCAAAGACTTAAGCATTTATAGTCAAAACATGACATTTGATGAAGTGAAACTGGTGAAGAAGACCAGAAATGGCCAACGGAAGTTTATACTCACACAAATCTCCCAATGAACATAGTTACAAATAAATGAATAGTTCTGAATAGGTATGTTGAAAATGGTATCATTGATGTGAATGATGATGAAGCCGGAAGATAGGCACCGGAACTCCGTAATTAATCAATGTATCCTAGCCGTGTTTGGGCTTATTAGAAATGTCATGATATGCACTTTGGGGTACTATCGAACTGTTCTGATGATGATGATGGAGCCGGAAGGTAGACACGGAAACTTTATAATATAACAATGTATCCTAGCAGGGTTTGAGTTAATTGCAATTGTCATGAGAAAAAGTAATAATATATAGTATATAATTAATAAATTAATCATATTGCAACTAAAAAGTGTGAAATAAAAAACTTTTTACAAAAAAATAAAACCGACTTACTAAAAAAAACACTAAAACACTAAAACCATCAAAATAATTTTAATTTCGGAAGTCGGTGTTAAATAAGGAACAAACAGTATCGAGAAACACCGACTTCCGAAATTAAAATTATTTTGATGGTTTTAGTGTTTTAGTGTTTTTTTTAGTAAGTCGGTTTTATTTTTTTGTAAAAAGTTTTTTTTAACGTAAAATTACGTTGCAAATGTACCAGGCAAACATGAAATGTTTGTAAGTGGTCTCCGGTGTTTCCGCTGACGCAGTAGATTCAAACGTCGCCCGTTGAAAAGGGGACATTTTATTTGCCGTGCAGTGGTCGTCCTTTGACCGTGGCTCAGCCAAATAGGGAACAATTTCAGGCATGAGTGCTTGTAGCTGTACAGATACCTTCGTATGTGTAATAGTGCCCTGGTACTGGCGTGCTGTCCATCAATAGGATTGGTAATTACGAAATGGACTATGTTTTTTTGTTTTTTAGAGTTCCGTAACTTAAAAGGAAAAAACGGAATCCTTATGGGATCATCTTGTTGTCCGTCCGTTTGTCTGTCAAGACCCTTTATCTTGGAAACGCGTAGAGACCTCCTGAAATTCGGCATGAAGTAAGATCACATAGCAACAAGTATAAAGAAAAATCTGAAAAATATAAATTTGAAGTTACGTCACAAAAAAAAAACTTTTTTGCGAACCGGAAAAATCTTCGTAAGGTAATTCGGGAATTGAAATCTAGGTAAGTTTGTACGGAACCTTCAGTGCGCGAGTAGGACTGGCACTCACCTGGTTTTTTTTTGAGGTGAGAACTCATCAAATATTTCCTTCGGCTCTGGGTGGACCAAGACACTAAGGGTTATTTATTTATTACAGCAACAAAAAATACAGGACAAACATTATCATATTTCATCATCATCATCATTTCAGCCGATAGACGTCCACTGTTGGACATAGGCCTCCCCCAAGCGTCGCCACATCGAACGTTTCTGTGCGTCCCGCATCCATCGGTTTCCCGCTATATTATATTTGTTATCTATTAAATGTTTTTCAAGATGCAAATAGAGATGATTGATATTTTGAATTAGATCGAGCGCCTACCCATTTATGAAAATAGCTGAAGGTGTGACATATTTGTTACAGGATCAGTCAATAGCCTTCACAGGTATATGAATTACCTGACATGACGATGAATGCAGAGATTGCATCACTGCTTACAATCAGGTGGGATCGCAGTCAAGCACTAGTTTATATCAATTTAATAGAAAAAAAACCTACTTCCGAACATAGCTAATCTTTATTTTATTAGTTTTCATAAAAAAAAAGAAATAAAGTGACCGTAAAAATCGTTTGAATGATGAGAGGATTAAGGAAGAAAGTAGGTACTTTTTTTTGAAGAGGGAATTAATCCAATGACATCTCCTACTCTAAAATGAAGTGGAAGGGCGTATTAGATTTATACTGACTAAAATCACACCTGTTTCTTTTGGTTGCTCTTTATCTCTTTGAAGCGCGTGTTAGATTCTGAATTATTATGACGTAATTAAAGCATGAATTTTCATTTTTCATGTATATTGTACGTAGTATTTTGTACATTGGTAACATTTATGAAGCTTGAATCTAATGTTGAAGTACCTGCCAAAGATAATAATGTTGTGTTTACAAACTTATAACGCCAAACTTATAAAAAGCCGTATTTATGATAATGTTCTAAATTGTTATGTAATTATTAACGATCTTTGTAATATATCTTAGATTTTATATGTCTACTAGAATATAAGAAGTTGTTGTGCGTTGTGCGACAACCTGAGATTTGTAGAAGGTGGAAGGATATTTGTTTAAGTGTCAACCCACAAGTTTGACACTTAAACGTCAGGTCTTTCCTATAAATATGATTGGTTTCTATTAAAGTCCTCTTACTTGCTGTTCAGCTCTAGACATTTTCGGACTACCTAAGTTCACGTAAGTTATTTAATATAATATCTTAATATTATTGCTAATGGTGGTATTGATTCTGTGTATTTGTTATACTATGACTTTTGTTTCTATTGTAAAATGTGTCTGTAAAATACTTATAATTGAATCTACCATGAGGTTTTTTCCTGGTTCTTCCTCATGATCGACCTAGTTTTGGAACCAAGGAACTGGTTATTCGAATAATTGACAAGCCTATTTGAAATAAATACTTATCCTTGTCTTTCGGTGCTTTTCTTCATAAAACCCTTCCCTTACACACCACAGTTATAGGAACTTTGATACACAGTAAATAACCGTTATCCATCTTGACATTTTAGTACGATATATAGGTAGATATAAATATATATCAATATAGTTTTCCCCTGTTTATTTCTAACACGCGCCTGAAACACTATGCGCTCTGGACGACTTGGGTTCGGTCTGGACGATTACCGGACAGCCAAACGGCAAGCTACCCATTGCTCGTCGTCCACAAGCCCACGCCTACCGTGATTGGTAGACAGGGTCGTCGCGGCGATTGGGGCGTGAGGTTGCCCATTCCCTCACGCGTGTGGCCTTCGTTAGAATTACTGCATTTCAAAAGGAGGCGAAACCTCCCATTTTCTCTCGCTCCAGACCATGGCCTGAACCAGGGCCCGGCGCGAAAGGTCGCTACCGATCGCCTTTACAAGGACACGGCGGTGCTTTGGGGCTCCGGGCGTTTCTTCCGCCTGAATCCGGTGCAGGGATTCATGAACATATCATGTCCAGTTAAGACCTGCATCATGCAGAAGGTGAGGACGCCGTGACGACTCTCCAGCCACGCCTCTAAGAGGAGACTAACTGCCATGAATAAGGCGAGCCCAAATTAAATTACCCTACGCTTATGAATTTCAATCTCGTCAAAAAACAACAAAGTTTTCGACTGACAAAATTTAATTTGAAAATATTCTTCAGTTAAGAAATCTCCTTGTAGGATAAGAAGTTGGTTGAAGTTGGCTATGAATTATCAAATTGTAGAAGTTTGAAGTTCAGGAATAACTTGATGTTATCTTGAACAGTGAAACAAATGGACGAAGTTGGTTTCTTGATAATAATGTTGGTTACTGTTTTACACGAGCGAGCGAGAATTGTAAGGTAACAGTTTTTCACGGAATATTCTCTATGAAATATATATATATTAAAAAAAAGACAACTAACAATGTGTTCCTAAGGGAACGGGAAAGAACGGGAGTATTCCCGTCATTCACCCAAACCCGTCCAGGGGGTTCCAGAGTGAAGAAGTGACGAACATAAGCTTTCAGCTTAAAATATTGTTATTGTTGTTGTGATTTATTGTAACAAGCACTTTGAAATTGATCTTTTTGTCCAACTATAAATGTATGTATGGAATACTATACTGAATACTCTTTCTATCTTTCCTTTCAATCGTGGAAATTACAGACACAATAGAAAGACAATAGGTGCGCGAACGCCGGCGTTCGCTTGGGGTTTAATGAATTAACCAATTATTTGGAGCCGGTCACTCGTCATTCTTCGAGACTAAGGGAGGCAGACCTCTTCTTACCTGTATGCCCATCGTTAACAACAACCTGAAGTCAGAACTGAACAAAATTTAGAGGTCTCGACGACAGTGTTTGTGCTGAGTAAGGTAGTAAGGTCGGTCTTCCTTACTTCTTTGGACATGTAATGCTTATCTATTCACGTAATTAGATCTTCCCATCTCTTGCTTGTACTTTCCAAAGCTGTAGGATTGTTCAAAAGAGTTACCATAGCCATGAAACGCAGAGGGATAGGGAACATCATGAGGGTTTTTGGGAGGATCCTACCAAAAAAAAAGTTTCAGCGATAATATGGTTAAATTATTGCCGGCTATAATTTTTTTTTAATGTTGATAGGTTCGCGTTTGACCGCTATCTCACTTGACGGAAAGCAACGATGCGGTCGACGGACGATGGAACGCGCTAACCTAGAAGAAACCTATTCACTGGTGAGATTTCCGGGTTGTAGCCATCAGGAAACACAGACTCCGGCAAGGAATTCCACTCCTGTATAAATATCACAAATAAAGAAACACATAAATAATTTCAGTTCACATCGCCACTCCTGCTTTCGCCGTAATACAGGATTATGTATCATCCGTGTCAAGATGTCAGCAGCGTAAAATGGATTATTACGATACTTGTCACCGAGCAGCTGAAAATCTGTCATTATGTCGCGACGACCATCATGCCGCTTAGTCTGAGATATATCGAGGTGTTGTGTGTGTGTGTAGTGTAGCTGCATTCTATTTTTTTAATTATGACGTATGGTATTTATAAATATCACTAGTTTTAGCCCGCGGCTTCGCCCGCATACATGAAATACAGCCTATGTCACTCAGGAATAAAGCAGCTTTCTATCGATAAAATTTTTTTTGCAATCGGACCAGTATTTTCAAACATAAAAACAAATTTTACCTCGTTATAATTTTAGTGTAGATAAATATCATCATTTTGTAATAGTTCTTACTGCATAAACTTTACTTATTGACACGAATAATTTACATTTAAAAAATACTTAAGGGGCCGGCGACGGATGAATTTCCATACAAACGTAATACCACGCTCATTTGCATTTGGAGCATATTTCCGACATATTATGATCATATTCGGTTATAGACAATATTTATCTAGGTTCCTACCTAGTTTATATGCCCAAAAAACTGACGGCATTGCCACGCTGTATGGCAATGCTTATCCTCTGTCCGAGGTAAAAGCCAACCCATGGGTCACGCGAAGTGTCAACTAGACGTGTCGACAGATCTTTATACAACTTGTGAGCACTTGGACCCCACAATCCGAGAGTTGCAACCCCAAACGGTTCGAAAATATGATTTCCAACAAGGTTATTATATTTCCGCCGCCTGGGGTTCTCCGGAGCCGAAAACTGCTTACTTACTCCTTGATAACGACTGCTTACTTGCTGCTTGGTACGATCATCAGAATATCAATGGTCGCTTAGATAACGAAACCTAAATTTGCTGGTTTAACCAAGTTACGACCGTTTCGTTTGAACTCTCTTTCGTCGATCACCTCGAATCGGCTTCCGATTCTTTTGTTCTGAACACGTGACTGAGCGTTGAGATGACGCCAGAACAAAGGAATCGGAGACGTGGCCGACTCAAGGCGATCGACGAAAGAGAATCGAAACAAAACGGTCGTACCTTGGCTAGGGGGGCAGGGCTGTAGACAGTAATTTTCTATTCGCGATTGCGATTACTAAAACTCCAAAACGTAGGTACGTAATAGTACCTATAACTACGTCGTGTTACTAAAATGTATGTGATCGAGGCATGTCGATCACATACATTTTAGTAACACGACGTAGTTATGTCGATCCTACACATTTTGGTAACTCAGCGTAAGCATGTCAATCCCATACGTTTTGGTAACTCAACGTACATAATTATGTCAATCCTATACATTTTGGGCTTTTTAACGATAGGTATCGCTGATAGAATACTAACTTTTCTATACCCTTCAGGTGGGATTACTATGGACTGCCAAAATGCTAGGTGGTCAATACCCAACATTTTAGATTTTGAACAATCTAGGGCCCCGTTAAAACATTGATTTTAGAGCGATAATTCTTGTAGTTAAATAAAAATATTCTAATGGAAAACACTTCTTAGTTTTTGACATTGATTGAGATTGAGATGCTATTGCCTATTACGGACTAGAATTTGATCGTGTTTTAAGTAGGACAATTTAGGTACCTTAAGATATTTTGTCAGTGAGTTAACACGGCGTTAAATTGACAGTCATTTACCTAAACTTAAAAACTAATTTTCATCTCAAACTTTTTAAAATTGGCAGCTCAGTGAAAGTTATTTGGAGAGTCAATAATTACTATTCGGGCGAGTTCGGAAGAGTTCGGGAATTTTCGTCGATACTGCTATAAAGTTCGGACAGACACGTTCAGATTAGTTAGTGTGTTGTTACTCACTAATTATACGCGCCCCTTGTTTCACTGGGGTTGGGCATTGAGTAAAGAAATGGGATAGAAGTGACATTGGTGGAGGAAAAGTGTTAACCTTTTGAATGTCTTAAGTTACACAGTTCGACATAAGCAATTGTTTTCCTATTGTGTCTCTCATTACGGCATTCGATGAGCTGATACATTAAGTTTTATTAAATGTTCAGGTTTATAAAGTTTGCCCAGCATGGTCGAAGCCTACTGGGGCCATGGGTGTTGCAAAAGAGATAATCGAGGCCCTGGAACAATTGCAAAGAACGGAAAAAAGGAACAAGAGTGGGTTTTTAGTCAGTAAAAGTC
Organism: Mythimna ferrago; assembly: GCA_910589285.2. NCBI lineage: Eukaryota > Metazoa > Arthropoda > Insecta > Lepidoptera > Noctuidae > Mythimna > Mythimna ferrago. Next base: position 12,345,310 of record OU342695.1, read on the forward strand.
TGACACTAACTCCTACTCTGCCTAAAAGCGGGGGATCAGACGATTTTCCCACTTAAAATAAGGTTTATAAAGCTTTGTCTGTACTTGCGTCTTCAGTGTTTTCCCAAAAGTTTGAGGTGTTATTTGTTATACTACGGGTAGGTACCTATTTTATATTTTTCCTGACTTCTGACTTTATAGATATGTGGAACAGAGTGTGAAGTCTCGCAAACCTCCGTTGATAAGGGAGGATCCTTCGACGGGTATTAGGTATGTCTGATTTGGGCTATTGTCCGATAGCTGGTTTTGGGCTGTTGTATAAGTTCAAATCACGCGGAGAATTCTAATTCGCGATGTAGGTTTTCGTACTTTATGACGCCATAAATGTCGCTACTTGACAATTCATAGCGACAAAGATCTACAAAACAGCGGGAACCAATGGTTTGACGTGCTTTCCGAGGTACAGAAGAGTCTTGATATGTTAAGTAACCCATCCATAAGACCAACCTCGGTAAGTACGCTTAACTTTGGAGAGCCCGTACGGCTGTTACTAATTTAGCCATATTGGATAAATATTTAAAATATACAGGGTTATATGTACAACATTAACTATCTTGCAGGACTGAATTACTAACATCATAAACAACTTTTGTTGTATGACTTTTTACAATACATAATTCATTTATCTAATATATTTCAACTCTGTATATTGCTGTACCTACCTACGTCTGTATGACGACGCATGCGCATCATGGACTCGTAAGATCAAGACTTCGTAATATTTAGAACGTTCAATTTGAATATTTTTATTTTTGTATGAAAATCTGATGAACTAAAATATGATACATTTTTAAAAGTAATAGAACAAAAGTTGTGGTTTATGATACATAGTAACATAGTCCTAGGTGGTTGCCAGTGTTTTACAAATAACTCTGTTTTCAAGTTTCACTTCTATAAATTCTTGTTCTATGATATTGGCGTAAAGTTCCGACCGGCCATCCACTCATAATTCATGTTAATGTCGAGCGGAGTTGGATGTAGTTGAAGTAAATTGCTTTAATTTTTGCACCTCGGTGCTGACAGAGCTGATTAATTTATCTGCAGTCCAGAATTTTTCACTTTCAGGTCAGTCTCAAAGGAATAGTATTTTTTTTGTTGATTGATTTTTTTAATTAATTGGAACAAAAGATAGAAAAAAAAAACTGGGCAGGTGCGAGTCAGACTCGCGCCCTGAGAGTTCCGTACAAACTTACCTATGTAAGTAGTTCAATTCCGGAATGGAGTATCGGAAGATTTTTCCGAATCGCAAAAAAAAAACAACGTTACAACAAAACAGTTTTCAGATTTATTCCTAAACTTGTACTATAAGACCTTGCTTTATGCCCGATCAACAAGAAGTACCCTAAGATTTTTTTTTTTTTAAATAGGTATAAACTAGTGCTTGACTGCGATCCCACCTGATGGTAAGCAGTGATGCAATCGTTGATGGTGAGGCGCACTAGTTTATTAAGAGCCTATTCACTCTTGCCTTAAAGACACCTAAATTATAATCAGACGGGAAGACCGCAGCAAAGCTTTGATTTCCTCGAGAGTGTCGAAATGTACGTTCTTTGCAACATAAACTGAAGTATCTTTTTTCTCGTTAACTTACAAGTTTGATTTTTTTACAACTTCGAGAGTCTGCAGACCTGAGTGTATAGTTTTAATTTCAACTCGATACCTCCATGCGTTCCCGCGATAAAGGGTCTTGACAGACAGGCACACCGTCAGAACAACAATGTGTTCCGTTTTTTCCTTTTGAGGTAAGGAACCCTAAAAATAGTTCAAATAAAAGAAGTTTAGTAGAATAAGACAGTTATCCATTTTAAAATACCTGTCGATTCCAAGAAATTCCATTTTATGTAAGCTTAGGAGCTTTACAATTTTTTGTTCGAAAGGTTTGGATGAAAAATCTTGAAGGACTGAGAAGGAACGTTTCGGCGACAAATCTATCGTTTTCGACGTAGAAACTCTTTATATCCTTCTTTTATCAAAATCCAAAGATTTATTGTCTTTAGGAGCGTGTGTAACGAATCAAAATTGTTGACTATTGGAGTAAAGGCATATCCCACTAAAAACATACCTGTTAAAAAGGGGGCCAAGTTCCTATCGGCTAATTGTTCACCTCAAAAAGGGTTGAAATCCAATCCAATGCCAAATTTAGATGCACTTTAAAATCGATCATAATCATCTTCATCAACAGCCTGATCATCATTAAATTTAAACTTGGCAGGTTTTCGTGCTGTACGTAACACTTGATTAATTGTATAAATTAACCTGCCAAGTTCAAATTTAATGATGATCAGGCTGTTGATGAAGATGATTAATGAACTTGGCATTGGATTGGATTTCAATCTTTTTTTAGGCGAACAATTAGCCGATAGGAACTTGACCCCCTTTTTAACAGGTAAGTTTTTAGTGGTATTTCAATACTTTTTTTCAAGAAATCGTACCAATTTTTTTCTTTTTGTGCCACGCCCGCGTCCTTTGTTAACCTTAGATTGTATTCTCATTGTATTACTGGTTCATAAATATTTTATTAAGAATTTGTTGAAATTTTATCTCTGTACTTGCAATAGGCACTGAGTTACAGGGGGTCAAAAGTGAGTCGAAACGGTTCGTGTAAATAGTGTATGGCATGCGTGCGGCCTGTTGCTGGAACTTGGCCTGCGCACGGCCATGCGCTTAGATACACGCCTCCGTCACGTCACTGTTACGTTGCCGATCAGTCACGTCATAAATTATAGGTGGGCGTGTCAGACTTTTTCTGACTGAACTCCTATGTTCCTTCTCCGGGTTGTCCTTTCAAAAGCGAATCCATGGCCTCAGTAGGCTTTGACCATTCTGAGCCCCTAATTTTTGCTGACATCTCTTTGAGGACCGAGTAGAATACTACGCGCCCTCGACGACTCGGGCAAACGGCGAGCCACCCTTTGCTCGCCGTTGGGAGCATTATTAAGTTAAGGAAAATTTATTTGCTTATTTTTATGGGACATTCTTAACTTAGTCAAATTATTGCCAAAAACCCATTTAATTCTGACTGTTTATGTTCTTATCTAAAGTGGGTCCGGCCCGTAGATTCAATCTTCATTCTTGGGTAGGTAAATCATCATCATCATCATCATTTCAGCCAATATACATCCACCCACTGTTAGACATAGGCCTCCCCCAAGCGTCGCCACAACGAACGTTCCTGTGGGTAAGCAAATAATTACGTTGAAACAACCAACACGGCCTTCGCATGTCCTATATAAGTCTACTGACGTCATGATCTAGTCTTTCCACATTCTAGGTGCTCTAACTAATTAACACCTAATTCAATCACAATTCATTCGTAATTAACAACCAATTAGATTACCCTTGACTGCTGCAGTTCATGAAGTACGATACGATAGGTAAATAGGTCACAGAGATAGGCAGCCTATTAACGTAAGAGCTTTTAAAGGTATATAGTACTATATTGGCAGGTAACAAAGTTCTGGGATACCTATGAACGGCGTAATTATTAATGTTTGTTTTAAAGTTGTTTCGAGGATTGTTGACAGTTTTATTTGTGTAATTTGTACATATTTTAAAGTGTCTTCTAGTATGGCACTAGTAAGTGTCTTCATGTTTTTGGGTATAGGTATTCTTCACGCGTACAAGGCCTCAAGTCTGCTATTACCTACAATAGTGTCAGAATGGTCTATCATTAATGTCATAATCGATTTTGACAAGTTTGGTAATCTACTAATATAATGGCGTCATTATAACTTTCCAATGGTCAACCACTGACACTCCATTGAAACAAGTGGCATAAAATAGTAATCTCGTACATTTTTTTTTTCTTCTTTGGCAACTGAGCCGGTGTCGACTATTCTGCTAGTGACATACAGTGATCCAGCGCCGTAAGGTGAGTCGTCGAACTTTGCACTTTGAGGTAGATCTAACGGAAATCACTACCTACACACCAGGCTACACATTAATGTTGTTGTCATTTAGGAATTTAGATAAAAGTTGACGAATTTCTCCCTTTAGAGGAGAAATTTTTGTTTTATTTCGTCAATAGGGAATGAAAGTTAGTAAGGAGGGGTATTTTAATTTTGGAAAGGATTTGGTACAAGTCGAAGGAGTGGGAGTTTGGAGAACAAGAAAAGAAGATATGGTCCAATGTGCCATCATCGAGGCCGCACTCGCACAAGGAGCTGTCACGAACGTAAATTTTGTGAAGGAAAACTGGACTACAGCAGTGGCCGAGTCTCAATCTGCACAAGGTAGAGACCGTTCTTTTGGATAGCTTGGGACACTTAAAAAACCAAGGTTTCCGCTGGATGTCAGGCTGAATGCTGGCGTAGTACGCTTCCTTGAGCTTTGAGCTTACCTGCCACGCCGCTGACCTCGAGTTATGTAACTTAAATTTAGCTACGATATATTGACAAATGAATATTTGACGTATGCGTTAATCTGCTAAAACTTTAACAGTTTATTTGATCAGTGTTCTACCATTAAAAACGTTATTGTGCAGTTATTGGTTTAAATATGCTCGATATTATCATTCTATCACAACTCTGTTACGATACCATTGACCGATCATTATAAATTAGCAGATTACAAACTTTTAGCAAAATGACAGTGGGGTCGTGTTGGAATGACAAATTTATAAAAATTGCAGACTTGGGCCTCTGGTCGTTTAATTTAGGTGTGAAGTTATCCAATGACTGCACTCGCTCTGGGGTAGAACGAAAGGGCGGTGTTAGACTTTTATTGAATAAAACCCACCAATGTTCCTCCAGTTGCTCTTTGCGTTCTCGGGCTACGAAAACTCTTTCGAAAATTCCGGAAACCAACATAGATGTAGTACGAAAGAGGAATAGAAAGAAATAGAACTATAAGATAAGACTTTTACAGCATCCTTTCGACTCTTAAGCATGTCATCAATAAGCAATACGACTGCCTAAATCATCTGGTGTCATTTTTTTTTGGTATAAATTAATTAAATGGCTGCTGGTGCTCTAGTGTGCAGCTAGAAGGCGTGTCAATCTTTTACTGACTAAAATCCATCTGTGTCCTTCATTTGCAAGAAAAAAAAAGGTCCCGCAGTCCTAGCAGACCTGGTATATTTGGCGTAGTCTTTAAGTTTTTGCTAAGTTCATCTTTACTATGTACCTTTTTGTTGTTTATTTGTAGGATCTCTGATAGTATTGGTCCGATGCGAAATTTTTTCCACCGATAGAAAGCTGCTTTATTTCTGAATGACATAGGCTATATATCATGTACGCCGGCGAAGCCGCAGGCAAAAGCTAGTATTCAATAATCCGAGTATTATTTTAAAACTCTTTTTTACTCCTCAGGGCCCACACAATTTGCTCAGCGGATATGGAGTGTTATAAGTTATGATTTCTGCCTCGTTTAACCCCATTCCGTATTTAAGGCTCTAACAAAAGGTATTCTTATTCAGTAACGAATTCCGAACATCCTGTGATTATCTGCGTAGCGTATTTACATTCTATACGTGGCCAGTTTGCTCAAGGGTGTTAAACTAGTCGCGTATAAATTAGAAATCACTTTTTTCAATGTATGCAAGAGTAAATATAGCGTAGATCAGAATAATCGCGCCTGGATTAGGTCAGGTTAGAATAGTAACACGATGGCGAGTGAACAAAGCGATGATGTGGGTTAGGTTAGGTTAGATAGTGAAAGAAAGATCCAGATTCTCTTCTAATGTTAGTGAATCATTTGGGTTAGGTTAGTTAAAAGTCATTATTATTCTACATTAATAAATATTTAAATATTTTTTCATTATACGAATAAATGATTTTATATATTATCTCAGATTTTGTCAGGCGTAAGTGATGTTATCTGTAATATAGTTTGGGACTAGGTCACGCGCGTACACGTTACAAACTATAAAAGACCAGTACGTAGAATTCGCGTAAGTATATCAGATTTAAAAATAGGCCATGTATAGAATGGAAACACGCATCTGCGTACAAAATATAATAATATTTCGCTGCTTTCCTACCGTGAAATCGCGTCCTTACACGTTTACCTACGCGAACCATTCAAGCATTTAGATTTAAGTACGTCAGGTTGGTAGACTTGAATTCGCAGAAATGTGCTTGGCATCCCCTGTGCAGTGCACTCAGTAGATCCAATTTGCTGGAAAGTGCCTGTTGTGTAGCATTTGTGTCGTGTGCTTGTGCCAGCGCTTCGTATCCAAACATAGGGTGCAAACATACAGGGTTTTCGGTCCTGATATGTCGTTACGGGTCGGTACAGATAGGTACCGGTCAATCCAAATACAGAAATAGGTAAATCTGTATGTGTAAAACACTGCACTTGCCGATGCTTAAACCTGTATGACTCAGTTCAGGCAGTCGGTACCGACAAGTTTAAACCTGTTCCTTTATAAATGATTGGCAGATTAGGTTTCTTCTAGGTAAGCGCGTTCCATCGTCGACCGCATCGTCGCTTTCCATTAGTGAGATAGCGGTCAAGCGCGAAACTATCTAGAATTAAAAAAAAAAAAAAATGAGCGCATAAGAATACACGGGAAAATTATACCTGCACCGATCGGTACAGACCCGCACAGATTCGCCTGCACCGGTAACCTGTTTCTGTATGTTTGCACTCTAAGTGAAGAGGCGGGCATTGGGAACCGTATTTATGAATCTACTTTGAGTGTAGTACCCCTGGAATTGACACCAGGTAAGTACGTAACATTATTTTTAAAAGTAAAGTCTGTGTTTTTATTGGTGTCTGGGGAACAATAGAATATGGAGCACGCTTTCAAGGTAGTTTTGTTTTAGTATAAGTTGCTAGCAGACGAAAACGTTCTAACTTTATTTTTATAGCAATTTTGAACTTCTGACACTAAAAGAAGTTTTAAGTTTGGTCACTAAATGTATGTCTGTCTGTTTGTATGTGGCACCTATCTCTTTAACGGAAGGACCGATTTGGATGCGGTTTTTTTATTTGAAAGCAATTTTTCTATGGTATAATTAGACATGTTTTGTCAAAATCGGCCTTTTTAAAGCATTTTTTCTAGCGGTGTCTAAATATGTTTTATAAAATTGATTAAACTAATTAGGAAATGAAAAACCGAATGTATCATTGCCAAGTGGCCTATTAAATAAAGGGGTTTATGATATACATTCTTATATGAAAAAATAGCTTTTGCCCGCTGCTTCGCCCGCATACAAAAAATGTAGCCTATGTCATACAGGAGTAAAGCAGCTTTCTATCGGTGAAAAAATTTTAGCAATTGGACTAATACTTTTATAGATTACCTCCTAAAAACAAACTTTATTTCTTTATAATAGGTACGAGTATTAAGTGTACAGTGCGTTTCACTTAAGAAGTTCCTTCGCCGTCATGATGGCTCCCCTGTCTGTCTACAGAAAAGGGAAAGGAAAAAAGAAAAGAGTTGCCTACTCTAGCAAAATTTTTGCTCGAAATGTGAAACGAAATCGATTATAACGGTACTCGTACCACTTTCTGGAGAATTATGAGGGCAATGGGATTTTATTAAAAGAAAAGCAGGTCTAAAAGGAAGTTGTTAATGGAGAGGTAAGCTATTGTGGCGTGGTGTTTTCAGTATTTGAAAGAATTGCAGGACAATCGAAATGGAGCCCAGAGTTCAAATTGTAAGGCAATTGTTAAAAGTAACAAAATCAGTTAATCTCCCTAATATTAAGTAATTTCATTGCTAAAAATATAGCAACACTGTTTTTCCGTATTGCCAACATTACGCCGAAGGAATCTATATCTTACGTGAAACGCACTAGAGATATAGATGAAAATTGGTTTAAATGTTATGGAGGGAGATATGGAGGGTGAAAGGCCATGATTTGTATTTTAGATTTAAAAACTGTAAAAAACCGTCGGGCGTTTAATTTTTTCTCGCTATTTAAAGCGCGTACTAAAAAAAAATAGCTACATTTTGGCTTGGTAGAATGTGCCAATGAGACAGTGTGATGGCTGTCTTGGCTCTCCAGCCAAAGTAGTGAGTGGCCAAATTTTTGTACGTATCGTCTTAGCTTAATAATGTGAGTAGAAGAGTTTGGCTGTTGTTCAACCGTCGTAAGGCACGTACCGTAAGTTGTGTGTCTAATAAGCACAATATATAAATGTTAGAGTAAACATTTTTACAGGTTTATGTGGAGAACTAAGGTATACTTTGGCCCACCACAGTTTCGCCGAGACGTATGCTTGGTATTCAAGTATATTCTTGAATGCCTGGCATACGACTCGGCCCAATCCAGCTGACTGGCAATCTGATTTAGCACTTCATGCTATTCAAGACAGATCGTGCCGACACTACAAAGGTGTTGAATATGACATAATTCTATGTAGCGTAGGTACCTATGTAGAATGTTGTCGTATGCCTCGTACATCATGATTAAGAAATTCTAGTTACTTTACAAGTACATAATAGACATCGTCATTTAATAAAGATTTCGCACACAAGTACAGAGGTGAATTTAATATTTGATAGATTTTCTACTAATCAAACTTTGGATGATGCAGAGAAAAAAAATGGTAGGTGAAATAAATTAAAAAAAATGTTTTTCCCGACCGAGAATTGGACCCACAACACACAGGGCAGCAACCAGTCACTCAACCACTGCGCCTAATACCATAAGTTTATTTGAGTTCCTCCGTATTCGTGGTCCTAGGACGCAACTGAAGGAACATTAGATGTGATTTTAGTCAGTAAAAGTCTGACACGCCCTCCCACTCCGCCTTAGAGCAGGATAACTCATTAGATGATTTTCCACCATAAAAAAAGTTTATTCGAGTTTCTACACATGTAAATTGTGGTTCTAAAACAGAACTTTATTTATCTCTGGATTAACTGTAGTAAATGTTTCACCATGTTGTTAAATTCAACGTTACACAACTGTAACCCTTTCTAACGTGAATTACGTGTGGGCCAGAGGTCCGTCACATAGTGTTGCCAGGTGTCCCGATTTGCGCGGGACGTCCCGATTTTCAGGGGCCGAGGACGCGTCCCGATTTGTGCCTGATCGGAACGCTAAATGTTCCGATAAATCAAATCAAAATTAAAATTACCAAAAATAAACATGTATTAGGTAAATCAGTCGCATTCGCATTACTATACCACAAAATAGATAGGTACAGAAGTCAATCTACATAAAAAAGCGCGCTCGAGCAACTCACACATAGACACCGCTCACGGACACGATATCTCGGTCGCGTCTCGGACCACTCGTCGAACAGTACCGGCTGAAACGCTCATTGACAGACATACATGAGATTGTATACTGAATAGTTTGCGCGAAAGACACTTCCAAAGTGGTAATGTGTGTCCCCCCTGTTACTTCTAAAATAAGAGTATGATAAAACTAAAAAATATATGTTGTACATTACCATGTAAACGGCCAACGAAAATTGGTCTGAACGAGATCATAATTCTAAAAAAATACACTATTATTAAAACATCGACCAAAGTTACAACGAACTACAAGAACTTTTATATTATGTTACTTGCTGCTACGGAACCCTTCATGGGCGAGTCCGACTCACACTTGGCCGGTTTTTTTTATTTGTCCCGATTTAAAACTTAGGGTCTTCCCGATTTGTAGTTCCGATTTTAATCCAACCGGACCTGGTAACACTAGTCACAGTCGTTCTGCGGTCTCGTCTCATCTAACAGTCTCACAGACAACAGTTGTCGCGTCTATTTCAGACTACCGCACCTAATTCCAAAAGGTCATACCTGTGAACTGAGCGCTTTGGACATAACTTTATTTTAGTGGCTGGAAACCAGGTCACCTTCTAATTTGAGTGCCTCCGACTTACTTTGGCAAGGTGATACCGGTATATTTCTGTTTTCATACTCATTGCATTAGTAAATGGAAGTTAATGCTGGATTTTCGCTTTGCTAGGCAACGTTTCGAATTTGAATTTAGGGTAATTAGATTTTTAGTTTCAGCGCGATTTTTGCTTTCATAATTTAGCTTGTGATGTCAACAAAATGGAATCTATTTGATAGGTGGTTTATTTGTTTTCAGGTACAAAATGCCGTATTACCATGATAAATAAAATCACTCTTATTGAGTAAATATTCTTTGTACCAATTTCTCAAATGATGTTCTAAATAATAATAATAATATTCCACAACTATCATACAACGCTCCTGTTCCAAGCTAAGCAGAACTTGTGTTATGAGTACTAGACAACAGACTGATAAACATACTTAGATATTCCTAAATACATATATTATAGATAAATTTAACCCAGACAGAACAAATGATCATACCCATCACACAAACATTTGTCCTGCGTGGGAATCAAACCCATGGCCTCCGGCATAGCAGTCAGTGCCACAAGCCACAAGACTAACAGGTCAGTTTAAATATTATTTATAAATTACTAGTATCTGTCAGTTGGTTTCATCCGCATAAAAGTAAACAATTGTTACAGGGATATACACCGTAAAATTTTAATAAGCTATCGATTTGTAAAGATAAAATTAAAAAATTAAATACCGTTTTTTCAAAACTCGTTTTAATTTACGCATGTACGAAATTAATTTCTCTATGAAAACGTCAGCTGAGCGAGTCCAATAACCCGTAGGTAGTAGACGGCGTTGCGTACAAAGTACCTATAGGACATTAGACTCGCTCAGCTGACGTTTTCTTAAAGAAATCAATTTCGTGCATGCGTAAATTAATGCGAGTTCATTTACGAACCTGCGTGGTGGATTACGGCCCATTCCTTCTCCTAGAGAGCAGGCCTGAGTCCCAACAGTGGGAATCTTTAAAAAGGCTGATGATAATGACGATGAGTTACTATGAAGAATTTTCAATTTTTTTTGCGTTTGGTAGATGCCGCAAGTCTTATTTCTAGCCATAAGATTACAAGTGCCTACTTCAGCGTCTTTATTCTCAAGTAGACTATCTAGAAATGTACCTAAAATAAAGTATTCGTATCTAATACCTACCACGATCTGCTCCCTCACTATGAATATCTAAGTGACTCCAAAGGGGCACATAACTCGAAATTTATTGTAACCTCCATTTGGTAATCGAAAGGTCGCGGACACACAGGTTAAGAATATCGTACACCGAGAGCTAGGTTATGCTTAGCTTTATACACGAAGCTACGGCTCTTTCACACTGCAGTGCTAAGCTAAGCGAGTTTATTGAATGATGCGCTAACCTGCCATTTTCCAGCTACGATCGAGTAACTGTACCTTTCATCTACCTTGCTCAATCTACCCCCACGTGTGTATTTTATTTATTAAAGTCATCATCATCATCATTTCAACCGAATGACGTTCACTGTTGGACATACGCCTCCCCCAAGTGTCGCCACAATGAACGCGTCTCGCATCCGTCAGATTCCCGCAACCTTTACCAGGTCATCGATCCACTTTGTAGGAGGCTTTCTAACGCTGCGTCTTCCGATATGCCGTCGCTACTCCAGAACCTTTTAGCCCCGACAGCCATCAGTTCTGCGAGAAATGTGCCCTGCCCATTGCCACTTAAGTTTAAGCTTTATCAAGGTACATCCTTAGATTTTAGTGAGACGCCAATAATGTTAACTCGCATAACTTTGTTTTGTTCGCTAAGCCAGTTAGCTGTACTACATAGCTATCCTAGCTCGCGGTGTCGCTCGCGCTTAGGGTAGCTTATATAACGTCCCTATCTATCGCCCATTGTGCAGGCACGGCCATGTCACCCGATTTAACCCATGTTTTACTACTCAACGTTAAATATTGATACGCCAGTGTATACCTGTCTTGATAGCGTGGCTTGCGGTGTCTTTGTGCTAAGATATTCCTGTACGCAAACAGAGGGAAACTGTGGCTATGCAAATGTGATTGTGAGGGGTGGGCGTTATGTAAGAAAAGGAATTTTAAATAATTGTTCTATTTAGTTTAGCTTGTCACGTAAATCTGAAATGTTTTTGGAAGATGTTTAGAGAATCGTAGCGGCATCTAAGTTGACGTCCAAAATATAAGAAGATGTGATTTGACTGTCTAATAGACGAGGCAGAGGGCGTCCACAGCATCTAACTCTTCATAGCAACCGGTCTTGAGATTTGCACTTCACCGCGCTTCACGTCATTGCGTTGCTTGCCATTTTTACCAACACGGTGCGATTCTAGGTTTGACGGAGATGCCCATGCTTTTCAGACCAACGTCGGTTATGTCGTTTCAGTACGACGACGTCACGCAAATCCTATATCGCGCAAGCTTTCTCCAAGCGATATGAACGTAATATATTATACCTACAACATCTCGAGAACAACTAACGGCAGTCGGCCATCACTGACACCATCAGAGAACGCGTCATGGTCGGAGGACCATTTCAACGTTACCAGCTGTGTTCATATAGGTATTACTGGATAATTTGCAAAGTTATGTAAAACAACCGAACCGGCAAGAAACTACATGATTAATCTTTAAAAAAAATGATTGATTTTGCAATATTGTCTTATTATATTACAATATTATGAGAAGACAGTGCAGACCGGCCAACTTTGCACACAAAAGCACAATTAAAAGTTTCTAACATTTTATTTAATTTTTCAAAGTCCTCATAACAAAGTTTTCTTGGCTGATATCCTTGTGCGAATGCATCTAACTTGTCTACGTAATGCAAACGTTCCAAGTTTAAAGTCTGCCTTATTCTACGTCGCTGAACATCTTGGAGACTGACCATTATTTACGAGCTCCATAATTCCCTAGTCTCCTGGTACTGTGCGGAGTGCAGGCTGAGCTTAGAAGATACAAAATCAGCGTAGTTTTAATGATAAATTTGTCAATGTCTTATATAATTCTAATGATGCGTTTTTTTTTATATGGAACATGACTTCTCTCGCGAAACGGCTTGTCAGACTAAAAGTACACTTGTGTTCTTCAGTTGCCTCTTGCGTTCTGGGACCACGAATTTCCTTTTCATTAATTCCCCGTGGCCTTAGCGGTCATCGTGGTCTGTCATTGACAGGCCTGTTGGTCTAGTAGTTAGTGACCCTTACTGCTATGCCGGAGGTCGTGGGTTCGATTCCCACCCAGGACAAATGTTTATGTGATGAGCATGATCATTTGTTCTGTGTCTAAGTGTAATTTATATATAATATGTAAGTATTTAGAAATATATAAGTGTGTTTATCAGTTGTTCTAGTACTCATAACACAAGCTCTGCTTAGTTTGGGACTAGACGGCGTTGTGTGATAGATGTGGAATATCATATCGGCCCTGCTGATATTTGAGGCGTGCGTGAAATACTACGTACTGGCGATGACTTGAGCTCGGTCTGGAAGGTAATCAATAAATGACCATGATCAAACCAAAAAATTGTGATGCCATTTGATCATATTTTTTTTTGCACGGAGCTTTATTCTATTTCTAAATGAAATTAGCCTCTGTCACTCCTTATAACATCAGTTGTCTACCCGTAAAATTCCTATTAAAATTGGTACAGTTGTTTCGGAGGGTAGCCAGAACCATCAGACAGACAAGCAAAAATAAAAAGAAATGCATTTTTGTTTTCGAATATTCTTTAATAGGCATTAATTTTTTTTTATTGTTGATAGGTTCGCGCTTGACCGCTATCTCACCTGATGGAAAGCGACGATGCGGTTGACGATGGAACGCGCTTACCTAGAAGAAACCTATTCACTCTCGACTTAAAGATTCCCGAGTTGTAGCTATCAGGAAATACTGACTCCGGCAAGGAATTCCACTCCCTAACTGCACGCACAATGAATGTGTTCCCAAAACGTTTTGTGCGTGTAGGTGCGATATCCACCATATACTGGTGGCGCATCCCCGTACGTCTGATAGTCCGATGATGGAACGGGCTAGGCGGAATTAGGTTATACAATTCCGATGCACACTCCCCGAAATGCAACCGGTAGAAAACCGACAGGCTAGCAACTCTGCGTCGATGCTCAAGACTTTGAATTAAAGAAATATTTAGACATTACGAATAAATAGACACTTCAATTTTATTATATGTAGGTACGTATGTATAGATGTATAGATTCTTCATTCAATGCCTTGCTATCCTAATGTCATGGTAAGTAATCAGTGAGTGGAATGTTATAATAATACACTTGAGAGCAAAAAAATCGCACATGGCTTGTAATTTATTTAATACTGTTTTTTCTTAAATCTAAAGATATTGATTACAAATTATTAAGCAAAATTAAAGCATATAAAGTTAGCTTTATAAAAACACAAAATTAAGATAATTGACCTTCACGTAACTCACAAAAACCAGCGGTATACCCAATTCCCCAAATTCACCCATTTTCATTTCACTACTTGCACCTTTACCTGGAGCTACAAAAAGGGTGCCGTTTTAGAGTTTTAATCAGTTTCCGTTAACGTGATAACGTCTCTATTAGAAACAGATGGATTTACTAGAAAAATATGGATACCACGCCCGCAGAAGCCGTTCAAGTTGTTGCCTTGCCCAAAGCAGGCCATAATCAAAATGAAGTCGCTCGACAGCTAATTTTCGGCAGCTTCCCTGTTAGTCTGGTATACCAGAGGTTTTAAGAGACCCGTAGGTATATTCAGCGACCAGGATATGGCCGGTGGCGTATAGGATCAGGGCGTGATTATCGCTTTTCTGTAACAAGTACTTTGAAAAATCGGCTACTGAACACGATTGAACTGACACAAAAGCTTCAAGAAGTTTCCAATGTCAGTATAAATCAGTGAACAATTAGGTAAAGACTGGGTGAAGCAGGCCTGACTACACATTACTCAACAAATGGAACCAAATTGACCACAGCTCACCGACAAGCCCGGCAATAATTTGCCACGAAACACTTACATTGGATGTATGCCTAATGGCAGGCTGTTGTGTTTTTTGATAAGTGCAGAATGACTCAGATGACCATGATGGATGCTGTAGGGTCTACAGAAGGTCACCAGGTCCATTTTAACAATGCTGCATAAGCGAACAAGTGGGTTTTGGAGGCGAATTGGGGTGGCATAATTTTGTACACTAAAACTGATATTGTATTCATCACTGGGCCATTACTGGCCTGATATCGAGAGGGTTGACGGCCTTGTGATACATCAAGAAAATGCTTGAAGAATATTTAAGCCGCTTGTGTGGCTTAAGGTAATTTTTTTTTCCTTAATGCAGAACAACACCAGATCGCATGTCGCTAGAACAGTTTGCGACTACATGTAAGACGTTGGAATCATTGCGATAGAGAGGCCAGCTCGTAGTTCTGACCTTATTCCAATTGAGCATATCTGGAATGACCTCGAAAGAAGACTTAGTGCAAAAAGCTTGGCTCTCCACGCCTCCAAGAGCTTCAATTTGTCATTAACGAGAAGTGGGACGTTATACCAAAGATTTCATGGTAAAATTAATACTGTTGATGAAAAATCGAGTAACAGCTGTAAATAAGGCTAAGGGAGGGGATACACTTTATTGACAAACAGGATGACCAATAATTTTAAGTTTGACTCTTATTGTTTCTTAAGTGAAATTTGGTAATTTTTCCCATTTGTTGGATTTTGTGCTCTAAACCCTTTCAAGGATATTTTTTTACACTGTATTTCATATCATTAGAAAGGTAAATAAATAGGCTTTCAATTATTGTACGACATGTTTTCAATAACTCTTCACATTCATGACAAAAACTGCCTTAACAAAAAGAGTTATGATGTGCGATTTTTTTGCTCTCGAGTGTAATAATAGAGCGATTAATTAATGCTTGAATATTAATTATGTAATTATTCATGAAGCTCTACTGATTGCAATTAGGTCAATATATCATTAATTATGAGCTGACTCGAATACCTGCTGGAGCTTTAATTTTAATACACTGGTATTATGGTACCCTAACATAATAGTAATAATTATTGTGTTAGGGTACCAATATACCATCAATACACATAATTATTAATCAACTGGGGTTTACTTTTATTTTTAAATCAGTAAATCATCAAATAATTATCCAGCTCTGGGTGGGGCGAGAGTGGGCCTCAGACTTTTACTATTTAAATGTCACGTGTGCTCTTTCAGTTTCCCCGACAAATATGCACCGTCAGCATGGCGCTGGCAAAGCTAGTATTTTATAATTTTATTTTGCTACTGCTACATACCACAAAATAGATAGGTACAGAAGACAATCCCATGTATATACTTCACTTTTTATACCTACGCTCGATGGACGCAGACTAATGAGCGTTTGAGCCGGAACTGTTCGACGAGTGGGCCGAGGCGCTTCGAGAAATCGTGTCCGTGAGCGGTGTCTATGTGTGCGTTGCTCGAGCGCGCTTTGTATGTAGATTGACTTTTGTACCTATCTATTTTGTGTACTTACATACAATTTAAAACCACTTAACTAACATAATGATGTGGATACTAAAGTACTCGTAATAAATAGAAAATCTTAACTAATTAAAGCTATATGGTAATACCTCCCGTATTGGTGATATTAGTTATGTGGTGATATTTTTTTAAACACAATACCATACAGTTTTCTAAACATATTATGTTATTAGTATGAAGATATTAATCCTCCTCACAATCGTAACAACTCGCTAGCGCTGTCTCATGAATGTGCTTGGTTGGAAATGTGTGGTATTCTGTTTGTAAAAAATATCACCAAATTACTTGTATCACCAATACACCTCCCTTTGCCCAGTTGGGTCGAAGCCCACTGGGGCCAGGGTTAGCTCCGAAAGGTAGCTCAGCCCCCGGTATGAAAGGCAACGAAGGAACTGGAGTGGGTTTTTAGTCAGTGAAAGTCTGACATTATCTCCCACTCCGCCCAAGAGCGGGGTATGTCATTAGATGATTTTCCCACCGAAAAAAACCCTATTTACTGAAAACAATTTAAAATATGGAATCGAAAAACTCAGCATCACTGCTGTCCAATAATGTGCCTAAAATACCAGTGGCATTGCCTCACATTTTACTTGAAGGACAACATAACTAAGTATCCTAACTAAGTAGCCTATCAATATTCCATCAAAAGCAATGTCGTGATATATGACAACATCTCCATCACAAAGCCATTCCATATCAGCTCTAATAGCAACTGCTCTCAGCTATGAGTGATATCCATTAGTTGGAGTATCATCCCATCTATCTTACAACTATGAAGAAGTGTCTATGTACCGAAGTACCTAGAGATACCTTTTTTATATATTCCACAATCAAACATGATCGTTCATTGTGGCTACAATTGGAGGTGGCCTATGTCCAACAGTGGACGTATATCGGCTGAAATGATGATGATGATGATGATGATGATGATGATTCCACAATCATCACACAACGCCGTCTAGTCTCAAACTAAGTAGAGCTTGTGTTATGAGTACTAGAACAACTGATAAACATACTTATATATTTCTAAATACGTACATATTATAGATAAATTACATCCAGACACAGAAGAAATGATCATGCTCATCGCACAAACATTTGTCCCGGGTGGGAATCGAAACCACAACCTCCAGCATAGCAGTTAGGGCCACTAACCACTAGATCAACAGGTCAGCCAAATGGCAACCGCTCTCAGCTATGAGTGATAATCATTAGTTGGAGCATCATCCCATTCTATTTTATTTACAACTATGAAGAAGTGTCTATGTTTGGCCATTTGAGTATTTTCTGTGGCCCACCCAAATATCCTTTCTTTGGTAATTTTCGTCAAGTTGTTGAGCTCCTTAGAAGTCCTGGATTGAGCTTAGGGAATACTGACACTGAAATGCTTACACTGACTGACTGGACAGGTCCACTCAAATCTGTATGGTTCTTTCTTCAAAAGACCATCTCGGACAAATCTGCATGGTTCTCATGTGATTTGACCATTACATATTTACTGTATGGACTTTAAAAGAGACTTTGACCCCTGAGTTTGTTTCGGTGTTTCTTCTCAGGGTAGTCAGCTAGGAAATAACGGCCTCATCTAGTTTAAACTGACGAAAAAAAATATTGACGTGCAAAAGTGATTTTTTAAAACTATTTGCGAAATAAACATCATTTATCATTTATAACGAAGTAGAGGTACCTACCAACCAGGAATCTCTCTCTATCTCTTCAGAATAACATAACAAAGTTTTAAGTAGATAATGTTGATATGTGGAGTTCTTAAGTGCTTGCATACCTACCTAAAGTTTTGGTAATGGTATGGATGGAAACTTTATGATCAACAAAAACTTTTAAAAGCATTCGTACTTTAACTGTAATTGCTTTTGATAAGTAAGCTTTCATAAGATATCCCTGCCGGAGATTTCGTACTGTGTATTGTGACGACTACGAAGGTCACATAGTAATAAGTTTGCAAACTGGCAAGTAAGTAGTCTTTTAAGGTTTATGATATGAAAAAGTTTAGAATGAGATTAGAATAGATTTTGATTGATAGATGTCACAAGAAAAATATTAATAGAATTTTATATAATAACATAATTCAAAGGCTTCATACAATATAATAGTAAAATTGAACTGAAAGCCTTTTATTTGCGTCTCCCCACGCCACAGTACTTAGAGATATTTATGTCAAGATGGGTAGTAGTTCTGGTCTAGTGATCAATCGCAAGCCTACCAATAAGACAAAAATAAAATTACAGAGTGATGACTGTTTGGCTATAATGAAAAAAAAAACAGTTCAGTTATGGAACGATAGCCATTATAGATTTCGCACCGGGCGTCGGGATTCAGACGACGAGTAATGGGTAGTTCGCCGTCAGCTAGTCTTGTAAGGAAAGCCGAATCAGAGTTGTCGTTCCAAGTTCACTTCAAAGGTGTGTTAGCAAATCGTAGAGGTACTAACACTAGATAATAAGTTATTTATTAAGTTACTAACAGTATATGGATCTGATTGTGTCTGAAATGAAATAAATTCATTCATTCATTCATTCAATAGAAACGGCAGGTGGTCGCGTACTTCTGTGAAGCAAAAATGCTAGTGAAGGAGCTGGCCGCACGTGTAAGGAAACGGACTTCCTCACTCCTCAGCCGCCCAAAAAGGCTCAAAATCTCGATTTCCAGCCACCGTACGCGTGCTGTTGCGGACGACAAGCAATGGGTAGCTCGCCGTCCTCTCGTCTAATAAGGACTGATCCCGAGTCGTTGACGGCGAGTAGTGTTTCACGTGCGCCTCAAAGAGATGTCGGTAAAACCGTAGGAGCCCAGCAGGGTCGAAGCCTACTGGGGCCATGGGTTGACTTCCGCAAGATAATATCCGGGATCCTGGAAAGGTAAGCAAAGAAGGAATATAGGAGTGGTTCTAGTCAGTAAAAGTCTGACCCATCCTAGAGTGGGATACGTTATTGGATAATTTCCCACTTTAAAAAAAAGCCATCTTAATTCATTAAACCCCAAGCCACAAAATAGATAGGTACAGAAGTCAATCTACATACAAAGCGCGCTCGAGCAACGCACACAAAGACACCGCTCACAGACACGATGTCTCGGTCGCGTCTCGGATCACTCGTCGAACAATTCCGGCTCAAACGTTCATTAATGTGCGTCCACTGAGCGTAGGTATAAAAAGTGAAGTACATACATGAGATTGTCTTCTGTACCTATCTATTTTGTGCCCCAAGCGAAGCCGGCGTTCGTTCTCTCATTGTCTTTTTATTGTGTCTCTAATTACGGTATTCGAAAGTTTAAACTACTTAGGGTGAGTTGCACCATTTAACTATAACGATAACCAAACTATAACCAGCCGTGAACCGGCCGCCTATTGATCAATTCGACGATTTGACAACTGTTAACGGCTTTGTTATCGTTATAGTTAAATGGTGCAACTCACCCTTAACTTTTACATCTCGGACGCATGAAGAGACAATTTTATTAAACTGCTTCCGACGAGTGACGTCATATTTTCTAATTCTAACTTTTCCCAGCTCCCCCTTGACCTAGTAAGGAAATAACCTAATACCGTCTTGTGTTTAAGTAACCTGAATCGTATGAGAATAACCCTCATGATATAAATGTAAAGTAACGGATTTGGTACGGGAAGTTGGAGAAACATCTTGGAGCCATATTTTGTAGGAACTAAGATATGTTACGGTAATTTTTCGGGTTAAATAAATTATTTTTTATATTTAAGGGCAGTCTTTTTCTTTTGTTTTTTTGAAGTCATCAAATAACTATTTTTGATTTTGGTGGTGCACAAAATAGACAGGTACAGAAGGCAATCTCATGTATGTACTTCACTTTTTATACCTACGCTCGGTGGACGCACACTAATGAGAGTTTGAGCCGGAACTGTTCGACGAGTGATCCGAGACGCGACCGAGACATCGTGTCCGTGAGCGCTGTTTATGTGTGCGTTGCTCGAGCGCGCTTCGTATGTAGATTGACTTCTGTCCTATCTATTTTGTGCTAAAACCCCCTTGTGTTCCACCAATGTAGTTCGCAGTTTTCAGGGCAGCCTGCGTGCTAAAATAAAAACTGTATTCTCATGACATTTATTAGTCACAGCCGTACTACATGCAGTTGTCACTAAGCGAATTTGTCATTTTAAGAAGTTGACATTGTGAGAAATCGACATTTTGAGTAACTGACATTATGAGAAGTTGACATTGTTAGAAGTAGACATTTTGCGTCCGGTTGACATTTTGAGAAGTGAACACTATGAGATGATACGGTATTACCCAACTAAGGTTAAGAATTGTATCTATTTATTTATTATATGCTTATATACACATAAATACCTAAATACCTTTCTCTGTCCATGCAGTAAGGTTGTGCAACTCTCTTCCGCCTAGCATTCGTGAGTTGAAAACTATTTATCTCTCTTTAAGACCTAAGTAAAAGAGCACTATCTTTCCTCCTTGTGTGATAATCTTATTTGTATATATATATATATGTTATGTATATATTTTTAGTATGAGGTATATATAACTCTACTCTACTAACTCTACTTATTTCTGCACATTATTGTCTACATCTCTTCTGAAATTTCCTTTTGCAGGTCTGCTGGAAGAAATTTCTGTATGAAGTAAGCAGTACCTTTGTACATAATTTATAATAATGTTGTATCTTTTTCTGTATACTGTGTGTAGGTACATAAATTGTAAAATAAATAAACAAATAAAAATACAGAGGCAGACCTAATACCGTAGGCATTCAATAAAAAATTTGAATAACGGTACTATCTGTCACACTAAAAGCTTTTTTAAATGGCACTATAATTTTCTAACAGTAAGTTAACACGATTTAATGTTATATAACAGACTAGCTTTTGTCCGCAACTTCGCCCGCGTACCTAATTTATAGCCTATGTCACTCAAGAATAAAGCAGCTTTTTTTCGGTGAAAAAATTTTAGTAATCGGATCAGTACTTCCATAGATTACCTCCTACAAACAAAAAAATAAAAAAAAAAACAACTTTACCTCTTTATTATATTACTGTAGATTGTGGGGACCCGAGATATAGGCAAGGCCTGATATATTTCTAAGAAACTACTTTTTCACAATAATAAAATATATTGATGTAAAAAACCTTTATAAAAATTGTGCCATTTGATACCCTTAATATTTTAAGCGCATAAAAACTAGTCCGCTATCTTCAGGATTCCGCCATATTGAATTTAGAATGTCGTCATTTAGCTAACCAGGCATTGTAATCTTAACTGAACGTGTCTGCAAAATTTTAACTCAATTGGTTTTATGGTTTTATGTAGTAAAATTTGAAAGATAAAAGTGTGTAATTACTCGGGTCTATCGACTTTATTGACAGCCGTTCAAATCTCATCTGACATTATTATTTCTTCGAAATTCAAATGATTGTTTTTTCTTTTATTTATCAAGTGCCAGTTATAGACCCTCTAAAAAGGTACTGATGAAAGAGGCTTTACCAGATCATTATTGCATTTTTATCGTCATATTCCTTAGTAATTGCTTCTCCTAACTTTTTTATTGCTGTTTCGGAGGAAAGCTTAAGTAAAAGATGTATCACATTATGACCTCGCCACACAACGTTTATGACCCTCGCGGGGTAAGTCGTGCTATAATTACTGTCACTTCATACTAAGTTTTCATAATATGTTAGCTTAGAAGGTAGTTAAACTGTAAGTATCATGCTTCTTTTTCTTTTCGAGAAAGGACAAGAATCATGTTACTTACAGTTCATCACCACTGCTTTCAAAACGGTGAAGGAAAACATCGTGAGGAAACCGGCATGTCCTAGAATCATAAATTCGAAGATATGTGACATCCACCAACCCGCACTGGTCCCGCATGGTGAATTACGGCCCATTCAATCTCCTAGAGATGAGGCTTGAGTCCCAGCACTGGGAGCATTATGAGGCTGATTATGTTTATGTTATAGAACGTGGTGTTGCAATTACGTTGCTAGGTTTATTACTGTATGGTGTTGGCCCGACAGATAGTGAATTTTTTTTAATTGATATAATCTAGTGCTTGACTGCGATCCCACCTGATGGTAAGCAGTGATGCAATCGTTGATGGTGAGGCGCACTAGTTTATTAAGAGCCTATTTACTCTTGTCTTAAACCTAAATCATAATCGGACGGGAAGGCCGCAGCAGGCAAATTGTTCCAGTTCCTAGATGTACGAATTACTTGTAACATGGTGAATGCATACCAATAACCGAGTTGAATTTGTGGCATCTTATGTATCTGTTGTTTATTTTAATCCCCAGAGACTTACCTCCGGTTTCTTAATCAACAATTCGAAGTTAAGAACTTGGTAAGCTCTACTTAAATGGCATCACAAATTCTCATTTCGAAGTAAAGATGGACAAGATATCAATTTTGAACTCTAGCTTTGGTTAACGGTAGAGTAACAAGTCGACGAACGGCGAGTATCCACCCTTACGTTGTTGAAACCTCTACGGTCCGGATCAAGCGTTTCGCCTCGTCGTTTATACCGCGTACATATAAGGACTGGAACATTTTGCCTGCTGCGGTCTTCCCGTCCGTTTATAATTTAGGTGTCTTCAAGGCAAGAGTGGATAGGCTCTTAATTAACTAGTCCGCCTCACCATCACAGAATGCATGACTGCTTACCATCAGGTGGGATCGCAGTCAAGCAATAGTTTATATCAGTTAAAAAAAAAAAAACTTTCAAATATCTTCCCAA
Source organism: Mythimna ferrago (assembly GCA_910589285.2). Taxonomy (NCBI): domain Eukaryota; kingdom Metazoa; phylum Arthropoda; class Insecta; order Lepidoptera; family Noctuidae; genus Mythimna; species Mythimna ferrago. The sequence continues at coordinate 12,368,376 of OU342695.1, forward strand.
GATTTTAGTTTTATAAAACTTATTGGTGAGATGATATAATATTTGGTATGAAACATGTGTGGGAGAGTATGCCATACGGTTATAGTTCATTTTTATAGGCTCGATCTCAACGAATCCCCTCGTAAAGATAACTTGAGACACGTATTATCTGCTGGTATAAATTTATGAGCTCGTCTTAACCACCAGATTTTGGTTCGTTGATCTCATATCGGGGCTACTATATTTTCAAGGGTAGCAGTTTTTTTTTTTATGGTAGGAAAAAATCATCCAATGACAACCCCCGCCCCCGGGCGGAGCGGGAGACAGTGTCAGACTCCTACTGACTAAAAGACCCACCCCGTTCATTCTAGCCTTCATACCGGGGCTCGAGCTACCTTTCGGATAAACCTGGCCCCAGTAGGCTTCGACCCGGCTGGGTTCTTGCTATTGCTGACAACTCCTTGAGGCGCGCGGGAATAGTGCGCGCCGTCGACGACTTGGGCTTGGTCCGGACAGTTACCGGCTGGACAGCGAGCTACCCATTGCTCACTGTCCGCAAGAAATCGGGATCAGAATCCTGTCGGCGGCGGCGACGGCGAGAACGCCGCTGCCTGCGGTCGGCCTCCTCCTTTGCGAGCATTACTGCTTCGCAGAAGTCGGCGACCGTCTGCCACTCCTCCTCGCTCCGGACCATGGCCTCAACCAAGGCCCGGCGCGAGTGGTCTCCGCCCCCACGAGGACACGGCGATGCACCGCCCAAGGAGGGTACAGCTCGACTGTGTGCTCCACCGTGTCCTCCGGGCGTTCCGCACAGTGGCGACATACGGGCGTCTCTTCCGCCTGAATCTAAGGGTAGCAGTTGTGGTGGAAGGATGGTAGGTTACTTACTTCGCACATACCACTAACTAAGGGTGTTTTCCATATCGTGTGGATTTGATCACGCATGCGGGATTGCTCCGCATGCGTAGTCCCCGCAAATATCCATTTCATAAAAGTATTTATTGTAATGCGTGGTGTACGCTCGCGGGACGCGTTTTTTTGCATTTTGAAATTCTCTGCATGAGGAGCAAACCCGCATGCGTGATGAAATCCGCACGATATTAAAAACACCCTGATATTTATAACACAGATTTTTTTCTATTGTGGTTTTGCACGGTTTGTGTATTTAGCCAATGTCAAGTTTAGTAAATATTAAGTTTTCAGTCACTTTAAGATATAGTGCCATTAGAATGTGGATGTAACATACAAATGTTTTTATAGTATTTGGCAGCAAATGCATAAGGTCAGCCTTCTCGGCAAGTTTCACTATGGTAGTCGATACTAGAATAATTCTAAGCTACATTTTTCTGAAATTGCGCTTGTTGCAATGATTTCACATAATTGTCTAGTTGCGCAGACATTTGAATTACAAAACTACACCAATTTTACAACAAAATGTCCACTAGGAATCAATTTGCGAATAATTAAAACAGCCACTAAACTTCAGTCGAAAAAATCCCGCCAAAAACTCCATACGCACAGTTGATGGCAACCCATTTTTTTTTATTTTTAGTCTGTGTAAAAATATTGGCTATGAGCCGTTCTCTCGCCAAATATGGCGCGTTGTGTGTTAGCTAAATGGACTCACTGAAGAATAAACCCTGTACTTTTAGGGCCAGATCACATCGAATCACAGTCATTGTGTTTACAACTAGGGAATGGAATTCCTTGCCGGAGTCTGTGTTTTCTGATGGCTACAACCCTCAGCTCTTCTAGGTAAACACGTTCCATCGTCGACCGCATCGTCGCTTTTCATCAGGTGAGATAGCGGTTAAGCGCGAACCTTTCAGTATTAAAAAAAAGCAACTGAAGAACGAAGAACACGGGTAGGTTTAAGACCGTACAAGGCTAACTCTCACAGTACCCAAAACGCGAGTACAGTCATTTGGTGATTACTTAAACCAAAATAAAAATGACATGACACATTGTTCTATCGCAGTCAATTGTGGACCGATTTGGAAAATTGTTTTTTTTTTTTTTTATTGAAAGATATGGAACAGAACTCCTCATAGAAATTATTTTGTAGAAACTTTTTGTCTTTTTGTACAAAAACTGTTCTTTCCATCAAGTTCAAAATGATTTTCCTAGAAAGTCCTCATAAAGTTCTACTTTTCAGATTTTTTTCATATTTTCTAAACTTATGGTTCAAAAGTTAGAGGGGGGGGGGACATATTGTTTTTTACTTTTGGAGCGATTATTTCCGAAATTATTGACATTATCAAAAAATGATTTTAGTAAACCCCTATTCATTTTTAAATACCTATCCAACGATATATCATACGTTAGGGTTGAAATTAAAAAAAAAACACTTCCCACTTTACATATAGGGGGGCTACCCTAATAAAACATTTTTTTCCAATTTTTATTTTACCACTTTGTCGGCGTGATTGATATACATATTGGTACCAAATTTCAGCTTTCTAGTGTTAACGGTCACAGAGATTAAGCGAGGACGGACAGACAGACAGACAGACGGACAGACAGACATGGCGAAACTATAAGGGTTCCTAGTTGACTACGGAACCCTAAAAAGGGAGAGTAAATTAATGTAATCTAACCGTGTTTGGGATTATCTATTATTATACAAAAATATTCACCGACAGACAACGTACATCCGAAACAGCTGGAGCGTAGAAGCATTTTACAAGACATCCACAGGTTAAGTCCTCCAAAGTGCAAGTGTAAAGGCACTTGGGACACTCCAAAGTGTGGTTCGTATTCGGAACGGGTTACCGCACTCCCTTGGGCCGTTGGGCCTAGAAGCACGCAATTTTCCACTTTACTTGCATAAATAATTCAATATAATTTCAATCCATTGCCATCAACCTATGTATCGACTTTAAAATTATGCAGTTAAAGTTGTTTTTTAAATGACGAAAGAGTACAATACATATTTTTAATACAAATGTGTTAAAAATATGTATTCTACAAAAAGTGTTTCACTAAGATTTGAAAATAGTTTAGTTGTTCTAAAATTTCGAAATATTGAGTTCATAGTGATGTCTAAAGTAGGTAAGCATTATAAGGTTTTGAAAAATTGTTCTCAAATGGAATAAATGGGATATTAAAGTTAAAAACACATCGAGTGCACGGTTTGTGACTGAATAATGAAAGGGCACGGCAGTGCCCCATCACGGCGAGCAATTATTATCTAAACAAAAAGAAGTAGCATTTAAGTTTTTTTCTTAACTTAAAAAAGGTTATTTAATGACTAAACACATAAACGTGGACCATCAAAATATTAAAGTCTTTGTTGGCTACATAAATATGAAGTAACAAAAAGAGGTCTTGAAACAAAACAATACCAAAAAGCCAATATCCACCTGAAACTGCCTCGATAAAAATAAACGCGTGGCCTATAAAGTTGCCCAACTGACGTCATTAAGGTGTAATGGCTCTTCTACACAATGGCTGATGGTGGTGTACATAATGGTGGATGGCGGTGCACACAATGGCCGATGGTGGTGCATGTTCCACGTGCGTCGAGTGCTAATCACTTTGTTCGAAGTTAAGGGTTACGTATAAATGAAGCAATAGTGGTGGAAGTGAATTTAATGTTCAAAATTGTTGAAAAAGACCTAATTATAATTATTAAGCTATTGCATAGCTTCTATCGCGGGCCTTGAGCGTGGAGACCGAATCCAGAAATTCCGTAATGAAAATAACCTAACATCCCCCCACTCATTTGTTTTTTGAGCGTGGTGACCGATAAGAAAACAAATGAGTGAACAATCAATCAAAATTCAATTCAATGTGTGAAAGTGTAACTTCAATTAATATCAAAGAAAAAAAAACAAAGGAAAAAAAATACTACATAAATAAAATAAATAAATAATTATAATTGCATAAGTTGATAAAAATGCTATGCAATAGCTTTACCGCGGCAGTCCCCGAGTGCCACACGTCTTTTTTTTTATTGTTAGGAATAATAAATAAAATCAGATAAAATATGCAAGAAATGTTTAAAAAAAACTATTTTTGACTACTTAGCTATTAAGTTAGTGTCCGCCATATTGGATTTAGGTATTGAGATTTGTTTTTTTTCGTATTCTGCTTAGTTTAGCTTACTTAGTTTTTCCTTTTAATTGATACTCGTATTATGGAAATGCATAAAAAAATAATCAGTCCGCATTATTTATTCCGCATTCTTCAGGAGTAAGCCATATTGGATTTAGAATGATGTCACTTAGCTGTGACGCTAACGCATATATTAGATATCATTGTCGCCAATCAAAGAGCTAAAGGAGGTCAACGTTGCCATCACGATAAGGGTCGACTAGACGGTGGCAAACCAACGTCCAAACAGAGGTGACCTTGTTAGTTTCAATCCGTGTAGACAGCAGTTGTAATCCATGACCTCTAACGCCCTTAGTTGGAAGGCGCGTTTTTCCAACCGCAGTGACTGCTTTTTAATGTGTTGGCGCGTAGTTTACATCCTTGTAGCCGCAACACAAACCAAACACACAAGGTGACCTTGTTTGGAACACTACCTAGTTTGCAACCGTTTGGTCACCCCTCAACTAGGCACTAACTAGATTGGCCATCATTTTTTTTTTTATGGTAGGAAAAAATCATGCAATGACATCCCCCGCTCTTGGGCGAAGCGGGAGATAGTGTCAGACTCTTACTGACTAAAAGACCCACCCCGTTCCTTCTAGCCTTCATATCGGGGCTCGAGTGCCCTTTCGGATAACTCTGGCCCCAGTAGGCAGATTGGCCATCATGACCGAAGACTTAATGAGAAGTAGATATTTAGCTACAAAGATAAAACCGAATTAAATCTTTACAAGAAATTAAATGAGAAATAATTTAATCTTTAACTACTATAGCATAGCATAATCAGCCTCAGTTCCATCCAACTACTGAGACTCAGACCCAGTGCCGTAACTATGGCGGTGCCAGCGGTGCCCAGGTTTCTAGGTGTGCAGTTATAGAAGCTACCGGGCGTGTAAAAAGCTAGTTACGGCTCTTTCTCAGGCCTCCTCTCTATGAGAGGGAATGAGCCGTAATCAAGCACGTGGGCCCTGTGATATTTGGTAGATGTCACAGTCATGTTTTTGAATTTTTGACTCTACTTATAGACACACACCAGTTTTGTCAGAATGTTTGTCTTCATCGCCCTTCCCGATTCATCTATTGTCAACGTGATCATGGTTTAAAAACTTGTTGTTTCATCTGACGCAATCCAATGCAATGTTTGATAAACAGGCAACGTGAAAAAAGGGAGATAACGCCTGAACGCTCAGTAGGCATTCAGTAATTTACCCGAATATATCACAAAACATGTTCTAGGTTAAAGGTACATTATTATTATTTTAAAACTAAATGTTATTGGAAAAAAAAATCGTTTGGACATGTATCTTGGGTTGGACGCTCTTAACTAGTTTATTAAAGCACAAATTACAATCGCATAATTTTAAAAACTGAACACCACAACAATTAAACTTCATACCGACGAAAGTTACATAAAATTAAACGTGAATAACTGGAAAGTTAGAACTTTATTTGAAAGTTATATTAATTTCATCGAAAAATTTTCAACCAATGTTTTCACGGAATTTGTGATAGAACATTACTATGTTATGCTGCAGAATTTGATTTATTTGCACTAGTAGGTATTTTGCACCAGTATTAAATTGTTTTTGATTCTAGATTTTAACGTTTTTCTCTCGTCATCGTTCGCTCTTGTGGTATAACCTACAAGAATAAATTAATAAGAAGCTTGGCACTTAGTGAGAGTGAAGTTGAGAAAAGAATTTTCGAATTCGGATCAGTGTTTCCTCATTTGGGTATCTTCGAAGCAACAGTTTAGCGTCCCCGCACACGGGCCTCAAAAAACGCTAGAAGTGGCCATAAAAAAAAACTAGAAGCGGCCGCAAAAAACAGCTGAAGCCCGCGACACCTTGTGTCCAGAGAAGCTTGAAGCCGCTTCAAGCATTTTTTTGTGGCGGCACCGCCGCACACGAGCCACAAAAACAAGCTTGAAGCGGCGTTTTTTTGTGACCCGTGTGCGGGGTCAGTTACATTTATGTATAAGTGATTTTGGCTAAACATATTAAGGTGGTTTGGGGGAAGATCGGCATTGGGGTAAGAACGTATAAAACCGTTATACCACTTATTTAGCTTTATTTTGGTGTAACATAATGACGCGGCACGTAATATGTCTAGCATTGAAAATATAGCTAAATAAGTGGTGTAATTTGTATTTATATGTTCTTAATCCAATGCCGATCTTACCCCAGCGCACTATAATTGTGTACATAAAAATGGCTAAAAAAGAGGCGATATTTTAGCGAATTATTATCTAGCTCTTAATGCCCTAAACTGGGCAAAGACCTTGCTCTTTCAGTTGTGGGGGCGATCGGCGGCGGTGATCCATCGTGCCGGGCCCTGGTTCAGTCCATGATCCGAGGGGGAATGGTCGGCGGCCGCCTCTTTCCATGAAGCAGTTATGTTAACGAAGAAGACGGCTGCACGCGTGAGGATCCTCACGCCCCAGCTACCAAGACCTCGGCACCGCCCACCAGCCATCCAGTAATTATCCGGACCGAACTCGAGTCATCGACTTTGCGTGGTGTTCCACTTGCCTCTCAAAGAGATATCAACAAAAACGTAGGGGCCCAACAGGGCAGATGCCAACCAGGGCCATAGGAGGACTTCTAAAAAGGTAACTTGTGGTCCTAGAACGCAAAGGGCAACTGTAGGAACATAGGAGTAGTTTTAGAGTCATTAAAAGCCGGACACGCCGTCTCGTTCCGCCCTACAGGGAGATAAGTAATTAGACGATTTTCCACCTCAAAAAAGAGGCCACTTCTTACTAATTCCTAAAGAAATAAACATACAAAGGATAAATTCATCGTAAAAAATAACGCGACTAGGATGATTTATCGCTAAAATTCAGTAAGAAAAACAGTAGATTGTTGGTACAAGAACAGAATCTGTTATGAAATCATATTTCATGATAGTTTTTCTCTGTATTTCCGCTGCCGTTTCCATAGCGGCCATTAGCCGTGTAGCACTTATATCCGAATTTTATACAGATTAACCAACGAACGTTTACACGGAATTGTTTTTACATTTATGAATAAACAAAGCGTTTAAATAATTTAATATTTGGAATGTGAAGCCATTTTATTTCATTGTTTTCATTTTCTATATTCTACGTTTATGAATAAACAAAACGTTCAAATATTTTCAAACTTGGAATGTGACGCTGTTTTATTTAATTGGTTTGGTTTTCTAAATTTGAAAATGGTTTTAACGTAGCGCAGCGACAACATGAAGACAAGCTGAATTTTAATAGACTATTATAGACTTTGTTGCTATAAAGAATGTTGCCATGAATTGAATATATAAGAGTTCTTCACCATTTTTATGAAACATTTAAAAATAATAACGACACCAAACATCACCATTTTATTCGCCATTAACTTGGAACATTTTCATGATATCTTCGTCCGAACGGGTATTAGGTCTGCTAAATATTCCGATTGGGTTTCATTGATGACCGCCATAAAATATTACTTCTCATAAAGGGAGACCTTTCACACTTTTTGTAGCATTTTGCGACCCACTGTTTTTAACTTGGCTACTGCTCTTACTATGATGTGTAATTGCTATCATAAATTTGCAGTTAAAAAAGGATAGTGGCCATTCGTCCTGTATCACTCTGTCTGTCTTACTCAGCGGAATCATAATTTCATAGACACACCATAGCTATAGTAGAGGCCATGAATGATTTACATGTTAGTGTTGCCGCCGAACTCTAAGTTCATTAGTTTAAGGTAATGACATTAACTGCGGGATGTCATGTGATAAATGACACATTTTGTACACTAAGTTTGGCGGGAACGCTAAATACAAAATGTATGGTATTGACACTACCTGCGGAGAAGTCACGTGACAAGTGATGTAACAGGTAATATCATTGTCATATATTTTGTACTCAGTGTTTGGCGGGAATGCTAAATACATAATGTATGGTAATGACATTACTAGCGGAGAAGTCACGTGACAAGTGACGTGACAGGTAATGTCATTGCCATACATTTACATGCCGTACTTAGCGTTTGGCGGGAACCCTAACAGAAATGTTACTTGTCTAAGCCTGCAGTTCTCATAAAAAGATAGCACATTTATCAAGTTTAGACTGCAGTAAAAATATGGAAACGTATTCGTTGAAATATTCTCTTGTGACCCGCAGGTAGTCATTATACAGTAGTTTCTACAAATGTTTGTGCACAATAAATTGAGTTGAGTAAGAGATTGCGAGGTTTTATGTTGCAACTTATTACAGGAACTAAATAAAAGTTTTTGTTACATTTAGTGGAAACTACAAAATGGTTTATGTACGTACTTTAAATTAAACTAACTTTTAACATAAAAGATTTTTATATAGAACATAAAAACCTACTAAGTATCTATATAAATTAAAGGAGAAACTGGCTGACTGTCATATCATCACGCAACCGAAACTCTTGGGACTAGGAAACTAAAATTTTGCCCAAGGTTTCCTTTTATGATGTAAGCGAGCACTAAGAGTGGATTTCCCAAAATTCACCCCCTAAGAGGATAAAACGGGGGTTCAGTTTGTATAGAGAAATCTACTTTCACGCTGGCGAAGCCGCTGGTAGGAGCTAGTTATTAATAACTAACGTTTGCCCACGGCTTTGCCTATGTAAATAAAATATATTCTATTCTACTAGGAATAAAGCAGCTTGCGTTAGTACCTACTTTCAGAGATTACCCCCTACAAACAAACAAAAAATCTTTTCTTCTTTATAGGTAATATCAGCGTAGATGTGGAAGTATTTCGTCCGTCTACTTGCTACCTCTTTATGTTTATTTATTTATTTATTATATTCTTTATTGTACACCACATCAACAAAAAGATACAGGACAAATATTATTCAAAATAAGTGTACAATGGACGGACGGAGGATGTTTTGATGTTTCAAAATAAATGTATCGGGGGTACTAGGTCTAGGTGTATCTCTTGAATCGTGGGTGGGTTCCCGAATATGAACCTAAACTCTCATACACAAGACGGCAGACCCAAAATATATACCTGTAGGCCACAAAAATATGTTTCGTATAGGAATCGGATCTACGACACGCGGCGTAGCAGACAATCGCTCACCACTGAGGCAACCGTGCCATGGTTGTACAGTTTTGAATAAAACATAGCAGACAGGTAGACTATGTCCTGGCATGTCTGTTTATGCCAAGAGTTTGTTTATTTATTTCCTTAGAATAATTTTTCTCTTTTATTTTAATGGCGATGGAAAGGGCTATGCTTGGAGTTTCCTTGCGTGATCACATCAGAAATGAAGATATCTGCAGGAGAACCATGGTTACCGACATAGCTCGAAGAATCGCCAAACTTAAGTGTCAATGGGCAGGGCACCTTGCACGCAGAACAGATGGTCGATGGGGACGAAAGGTTTGGAGTGGACGAAAGGAGTGGCGACCACGTACCGGAAGCACTGGACGGCCTCCAACAAGGTGGACCGATGACCTGGTCAGGGTCACGGGAATCCGATGGGTGGGTGACGCACAGGACCGGTCGTTGTGGCGACGCTTGGGGGAGGCCTATGTTCAACAGTAGACGTCTTTCGGCTGATATGACGATGATGATGAATTTTCCTCTTTTATTCAAGAGACACTGATAGTAGCTAGGATAATAAATTTACTTTTGAAATAAAGTCAGTAGACAATTAAGTTCACCTCCTCCTTGCGTCGAATTCCTCAATGCTGGTGAACGTGACCTCCCTGCTTCATCACTTTCATTTTTACGATGTTCCTCCATCTATTTGTATCTCTGGCGGTATTAAAGTCCTTATTTACCGTGGATAATAAGTTGTAATAATATTTTTAATATACGTGGCTTTGTTTGAAAACTAAAGTGTAATAAAAGTAGTTTAAGTAAATAGAACACAGCAGTGTATAATCGTTGCAGTCGTTCCTACCGCCCCGTTGCAGTCGACTTTCTCAAGAAACAGCAGTGTCATTTAGCAAAGCAAACGTCACGTCCCGGCGGTCTGATTAATAAGTGTTGCCAGTGTGGATATTTCCCACAACTCCCACTAATCCCGTTGAATAAATCAAGGCTTCTTTTGTTGCAGATCCTCCTAAATGATGAATCGCGTGTTGGTGCCTTTGCAACAACTATTAGTTTCGAGCTCTCTTCACGCAGGTTCAAGTTAAATATATGGCACATTACGTCATCAAACTATTTTTATTGGAATTTCTTACCTATGTTATAAATGATAACATTTTTTTTTGTTAGATTGGCACCATGAATTTTACAATTTTCACAATGTCAAGGGGTACATTTCTTCTTTATAATTAACTAGCTTTTGCACGCGGCTTCGTCCACGTACATAAAATATAGCTTACTATTGGTGAAAAAATTTTGCAATCGGACCAGTAATTCCAGAGATTACCTCCTACAAACAAAAAAATCAATCTTTACCTCTATATAATATTAGTGCAGATGTCTCTAGGTAACATTCAGAATCTACAGTTTTTTAGGTTTATAAGTTTATTGTATTAAGTTGGTGATAGCGTAAAAGAATGGAAGAAAAAAAAACGTGTTGCGCCAACTCCAAATAAAACAGTACAAGAGCAGGAAGAAGTTATTAAAATCGGAACTAAGAATCGAATGGTTTAATTTTTAAAGATTAAAAAATCATATCCCGGAGCCATTAATAAACAATTAACTATTATAATGAAATCTATTAACCATACTATTCAATTAAATTCCTCAAAACTAGAACGTATACCTATCATAAACTATTCAGGAAACACGCATACCGTGCGATCGGATAAATAATTAGATGTTGGTAGCAATGGGAAAGTTGTCAAAAAAGAAAAGGTCCGTTTTCAAATCTGTATTTTGAATACCTATCGGATTGTCTGGTGTAGTGTAGCAACTATAGTCTGTCTAATAAGTCAACCGACTTGGGAATTTTGTACAACATTTAATCATTTAAAAAATACTTATATTCGGTACTTTTTATAAGGTTCTTCTGTTAGTAAACAATGATCTCTATCTCTTAATCAACCTTGTTTATTGAACCCGTGTTGACTACATCAGATTTCATTTTAAATCCTAATAATTACCCAAGTCGTTTAACTTATTAGACAGACTCTAATAAACCACACCGGACGCTTATTTGTTATTTCATTGTTTCTTTCAGTTTAATTTCAAGTTACCAATGGCCTGGTCAAGGTCGCGGGAATCCAATGGATGCGTGACGCACAGGACCAGTCCTTGTGACGACGCTTGGGGAAGGCCTATGTCCAACAGTGGACGTCTTTCGGCTGATTTGATGATGATGATGAGTTTAGATGTCTGTAACTGTTAGGGTTAGAGGGTGGGACGTCATAGGAAATTGGTATCACTAGTATTTTTAGGCTTTCAACATGTTAGAATAGCAACGACAAATCTATCCTACTTCATCACTTCTATTTTCTACTGAATTACCGACCTAGATAAATTAAAAATCCGAGCCTTTTTTTCACCACTTGACTAGAATTCCTGGTAGGTATGTCAAAGATCTTCCAGCCTTGCTTTAGATCACACGTGTCTCGGCACATTATAGTGAAACAGCTTCGTACCACATAATGAAAATTACATAATACAAGTTGGTAACAATAGTAAATGTCTAAATGCTTGTGGTGAAAATCGATATGTCGGCAGGGCTAGTGACCGAGTGGCACGACACCGATCGATATCAACCTCACACACTGATCACGACTTGTTTAATAAAAAAAGCTATTTCTGAATAATATTTTTATTGTTCTACATTGGCCAAAAAGCTTTTGGAATTTTTTTTTAATGGCATCTGTCTATTTTGTAACATGTGATTTCCTTTTTTGAAATTGGAACGAAGTTGAAACCAAGTTAGGAGTAATGAAAAAACCACAACGAACATTTCGAAATTCGAATGTAACCTACATGAGGTTAACTAAAAAGTTTTTGGTATTTTTATTTTTTTGTCGTTGGTTTATTTCTTTGTGTCAGTGTGTGAAGCGAATAGGATTTTTTGGCGGGATTTCTTCAAATGAATTTCAGTGGCTGATTTAATTATTTGCCAATTGATTTCTAGTAGATATTGTGTGTGAGTCTACGCAACTGGACAATGTGTGTAATCATTGAAACAGGCGTAATCTCGGCAAAATGGAGCTGAGAATTATTGTAGTAGGTATTGACTACCACAGCGAAGTTTACCGAGAAGGCTGATCCGATACATTTGTTGCCAAATACTAAGTATAAAAACATTAGAATGTGTTACATCCGCGTTCTATTAGATTTCAAAGTAACTTAAAAGTTACTGAAAACTTAATACTTTTTAAACTTGACACTTCCTAAATGCACAAATCGTGCGAAACCAAAATTAAAAAAAAACAAGTAAGGAAAAATTTTAAAAACTCGCAACACGCATTTCAAACTTCGAACGTAACCTACACGAGGTGGTTTTAAAAAGTTTTTAGTTATTATATCAGAGCACTATAAAATTTCTTTGTGTCACGTCCTACTTTTTTTTTTGAAAAAAAAAAAAGAAACGAACAAAAAAGAAAATTGCCATCAAAGTATTTTAATTCAAAGTTTTTGAACCGCTATGTGCAGTAGATTTTTTTGCAGAAGAAAAGTTAGATTATTTCATTACCGAATACTTTAGTTAGAAGTTTTATCACCTCTTTGGTGCATTGGCTTTTGGATTGCAGCCAGAAGCTGTCTAATGATTGAAGAGTGAGAGATCAGACTAGCTGGTTTCCTTACTTGTATGTCGCTTAGTTTCTTAAATATCATGCATGCGGGAATGCTCCGCATGCGCAAATATCTTTTTCATATAAGTATTTATTGTAATGCGTCGAATACGGCATGCGGGAATACGCTAGGCGTGATACTGGGCAGCAGCTCCGCATTCAGGCAATTCTGTATGCGTGATGTAATCCACACGATATTAATTTGCTCTTTGTGGAGCAAGCAGGTATTGCTAAATAAAAAATTAAAAGCAAAAAAGAAAAAAAATCATTCACTGTGTTTTCAGGTTGTAGCTTTGTAGATACAAAAACTCAATTATACAAAATACATGAACTTCGTATCTACAAATATAAAAAACTACTCTATGGTTTATTAACTACTATGTAAACCCCGTGGTTTCACCCGCGTTTTCAATTATAGCCGCCTAGAAATTCGGTGCCTGTTATCGAGGTTTACAAAGCTATTATCGGAGCAATGTAGTTACGGAAAAACTTTAATATTAGATGTATTTTTGTTTTGAGGTGTAAGATCATCTAATGACTTCTCCTGCTCTTGGGTAGAGCAAGATGACGTATTGGACTTGTGTACCAGGACCACGGGTTTCCTTTTTAGAAATTCCCCGCAACCCCAGTGGGCATCGGCTATGCTTGGCCTCTACAGTTATGTTGACATCTCTTTGAAGCACACGTGGGAAATCTTTACGCGTCGTTGATGACTTTGGCTCCGCCCTTGAACTTTGGTTCATTTTATATAATACACGTCAAGTACGTTATATTTTTGGTCGCAAACAAATAAATTACTTCTTACTGGGAAAGGTGTCTAGTATCTATTTAGATACATGAATGATGAATTCGATATTTAGGGATAAGTCGTAAAGTGTCTATTAGATACAAATATTTTATTCCTTCATTATTCGTAAAATAACAGAATTATGTAATAAATTGTGTTTACTTGTTGTAATTAGATGCCCTTCAAATAATATTACACGCAAACATTTACAGTCTATTAACTTTTACTACTGTTTTGAACCAAATTTCAATAACCGTCTACCATTATTCAGATTCGGTGCGGATCCCTTAAATTCTCGCTATTCTTTGAGAGAAAGAGATAGTATGCGCGTTCTCGTTTTGTTGTTTGTTAATAACTCTAAAGGCAAAAGGCATAACTTCGCGTGACTTTTGAATTTTGACTAATGCACTTTTAAATGGTTTGTGTATATTTAGATACAAGACTACTTAAAGGGTTAAAAACGCTCTTAGTATTGAATTTCTAGTACCTGTGAAATTTATATCATTTTACACTTCAGTCATGCATAGGATATTGTATTTCGATATCAATAGCTGTATTAACTGTCATAAGTATGTAGGTAGCCTATGATTACGAAAAAAGAGGTTTCATTATACACGTTGTTGCATTATTCCGTAAAAACAGTCAAGCCTGAAGTTATAAAATATATAAAACTAGGTAAGTTTTAAGTAGGTAACATTATGCCAGCAGCTACTTAGAACTTAGTTACTTAAGAGGCTGCTTTTACACTCGCCTATCTAACGCAATCCAACGCGATGTTTGGCAAAAAGACAACGTGAAAAAAAGAGATAACGCCTGAAAACTCTGTTATTATTCGGTAATTCCATGATTTACTCGAATATTTTACAAAACTTGTTCCAGGAAATACATGTTTTTTTAAACCCTTAAATGTTTTTGAAAAAAATTGTCGAAATTTAGAATCTTGATAAAATTTGCAAGGCTTCTATTGTTATACTTTTTCGAATTCTTAAATTTTTGAGCAAATTATAAAGTGTCAAAGTTCAAGCAATATAGCTGATTTTTAGAGGTCTTTACTGGATTAGTTACAAATTAATAAATTGATTTCAATAGAAGCCTACATAAAATCAACAAAATATACTGTGTTTTCATCATAAATCTAATGAAAATGTGTAATAACGTCGAAATCGCGTAAGAGAGGTTGTATGAAAAACATTGAAAATGTATGTGTTAACTTCCTCGCAGTGATTGGGAGTGAATGATAAAAACCCCTCACTGCGTTCGGGATTAAAACTTAGCATCCTTTGTTTCGTTCAGAATTTAAGGATAACTACTGCGATAAGGATACTACTTTATACCCTAGTCATAAACAAAATCTACTATTATCTAGGTACAAAGAAATTTTACAAAAGTATCCAAGTTGTTTATCTACTCCACATATACTTACTGTTTGCTGGTACTGTTTTATTTTTCTGCGCACATACCTACCATCATTATCATTAATTTAAATGAAAGACGTTTACTTTTGCTGGACATAGGCCTTCAAAAAATACTGTCACATCATCCGGTCTACAGATAAGTGTTCCGGGTCTGCTTGTCTTGTGTATGTGAGTTTACATGACTGTGAACGCACCCATGATACAGGAGTTATTCCTAGTGAGGGATAGCGTTTTTTTTTTTAAACAGTAATGCTTTTTTCTTTTTTTTACTGATTAATTTATTTCACGAGATTTTCATTTAGGCGTATAAAAGTTCGACGTAATATCTAATAACGAAAAAGATAGTGTTATTTATGATACTGTCCTTGTAGCTAAGTGTGGCAGTGGAAGGGATGCCTTATCTCTGAGCACATAGGCGTGGCACAGGCACTTAATTAAAACACAGATAACCGTATTTGCGTCCACAAAAATGCGTGTCAAAGTTAATTAGTTTTGGCGGTGAAAGAAGAACATATACGTTCATTTGTTTTTTTTTGTACGTGAGAGAGCTCAAAAGCCCTACCACGAGCTTTTAACGCGATCCTTTTAGACGACCTAAACTGAACTGTTAAAAGGATGGAGCTATATAGCTTCATTATCTCTTTCTCGCTTGTACGCCTGATATCTGCAGCGTCTTCTGCACGGTCGCCACTCTAGAACCTTTCGGCCCCATCGACCATCTGTTCTGCGAGCAATGTGCCCTGCCCATTGCCACTTAAGGAGTTCCCAGTGTCCTTACACCTGCACTTCGGAGGGCCTAAAAAACGCCACTAACGCCGCTATAAACGTGGCGACCTACTGGGCCCAAAAGCTTTGAGGGAAAGGAAACCATCGATTCGAGAGAAGAAGCTGTAGGCACAATGAATGTGTTCCCAAAACGTTTTGTGCATACAAGTAGGATGCCTAATATTATTTTTAGGCGGAAATCATCAAATAACTTCTCTCACTTCGGGTTAAGTGAGAGGGAACTGCGCTGTGAATCTTGTAGCAGCTGTGGCTTGAGGATTGTTTTTCCGTCATGCTTTCCGTCATCTAACTGCTTCGCAAAAGGAGGTGACTGCTTCCAATGACTTTTCGAACTGTACCTGATAGCCTGGAGTAGAGCTGGAGTAGGATGTCTACCACGTACCGGGGGTGTGTCGCTTTATGTCTAGTGAATAGTGGGCAGGATAGTATAGGTGATCGACTGTTTAGAGTTCTCTAAATGGCTTCGATAATAAGCCTGCGTTACCTTGACAGATATGTTATTATGCTCTTTATAACGGTCATTAGAAACCCGTCATTACAAATGCCGTTTAGCTACCACTTAGCGACATTGCTATGGTGGTGAATTAGTAATAAGCTATTGATTGCCGTGTTTGTACTACGTGGTTAAGAATAGGGAAGAAAATCCCCATTCCTGTCATCATTTCAGTCGAACCGTTGGTCAAAGACCCACGCCAAAAAGCTAACCACAATAGAAATCCGCCTTCTCCATTGTCCCACTCATCATACTGACTTTCTTCACTATTCCTTCTTTATTCAAGCTATTTCTTTGTGGAATGCGCTTCCTCAGGAGATCAGGATGGCAACAAGCAGATTTACATTCTAAACCAAAGTTCGCGAGTTGATTCGTAAAAGTTGGCAGTGAAACTTCATCACAGCGTTAATTTTTTCCTATGGTCGATTTTGACCAATTGTTTGACTATTAGAGCATGTATGTAGTGTATTAATTTGAGTATAGGTATATTGTATATATTTATTCTATGGTTTATTAGTATATCTATTCTATGGTCTATTAGTATATCAATTCTTGTATTCGCTTTTTCTCACTCTTTTATTGCACCTACCGCTACTTTTTCTCTGCATCACCCAAATTGACTGGAAGATAATGCCGAAGGCATTAAGTCCGCTTCTGTACTCATGTGTGCTAAATAAATAAAGACCTGCCTCAAGCATTCTTGCTCATGCTCTCTCGGATTCTTGCGACCCTCACCAAATCATCGGTCCTTGTGGGAGACCTTCCAACGCTGCGTCTTCCGGTACACCGATACCAGTACAGTTCCTCCCCATTCCTGCTCTGGTTTTATAACTACAATGTTGATTGAATCGGTTCTCAGAAGAAACTAATATTTCCAACTCACAGTAACTGTCGAGGACGATTCGTCGAGATGGGCCTGGGGTCATCAAACTGTCTACCAAGTTTAATTACATGTTGGATCATCTTCGCAGTTTGGCGGGTAATCGTTGAACAGTCTTTGCAATAGATTCACTGTTAAGGAGCGTCCATAACACAAAATATAATTATGGTACATGTACATTTTCAGAACATCATATAGATATCTTTCCAGTGGCGTAACTATAGGGTGGCAAGGCTGGCAAAATGCCACGGGCCTCAGGTCTGATGGGGCCCCCGGTCTTAGAGGCCGCGAGCTCAGAAGAATTAACCCAAAATATATAAAAATATATTAAAATGAAATCACAACGTACGTGATTTATCGGGTGCCCCATCTAATGAATTTGCCACGGGCCTCAGATGATATAGTTACGCTACTGTATCTTTCACAAGTTTTTTTTTCTGCAATCGTTAAATAAAATCGGCCACTCCATACAAAATTATGAATTTGATTGAACAGTTCGTATGGAAAGGCTGATTTTTTTTTCGCTTCCGGAAAAATATCTTGAGGAAGGTGGTTCAGCTTCGTCTACTGACCAAGCCTTTTTTGCGGAGACTTGTCCCTTACACCTTACATATTCCTGTCCATGTCGAAATTTCAAAATTCGAAATGTTTTTTTATTGGCATAGGCCTGTATGGGCGTATAAGAAACGTCAGACGTCCATTGTTTGACATAGGCCTTCCCCAAGTGTCGCCACAATGAACGATCCTTTGCACCTCGCATGCATCGGATTCCCGCAACTTTTACCAGATCATCGGTCCACCTTTCGCCACTCCAAAACCTTCGGCCATCTGTTCTGCGAGCAATGTGCCCTACCCATCTCATCTGCTTCTCTGACAACCTGTTCACTATGATTCACTCTCTTCTCTTTTTCATATCATCATTATCATCAACTTCGTGCCCTTGTCCTGTGTTATTTGGTTCTGCCGTTCTATCCTATCACCCATCACGCTATCACTGACTCCCATTTCTTTCATATCCACTCACACGTTTGACGTGAATAAACACTTTTTCTTTCTTCTTTCTTTCACTTAATCCATTCATCTGCTCTTTGGCCTGCTCCATCAGTAACATATATTACGTGTTTCATCCTTCCTCTTCACATGAAAATCATTTCATCTTCTCTTTATCTCAAGTCATGAAGTTTCAGAACTTAGTTTCAGAACTTAACGAGTTAAAATGGCGTCACTTTCCGTTGGCTTTTTTTGGTACGTAGTAGGTATTATTAGAACAACACATACATGGTGGTAAATATATCATAGTTATGTCAGGTTACATTTATTACAGTTGCGTGGGACATAAACAGCTGATACACCATTTGTAGCTTAATTATTTAACCCTTATCTACCTACGTTACATTTTAACATAAGGTAATTATTATAAATATTATTTATGTACTGTACGACTATATTATTTCGAAATTTTATGAAATTCTCATGAACCGTCATTAATGGTGTCGCAGGTGTATAATGTGCTTTCTAAAAAAATACCAAAAGTGCTTGCTTTTTAGGGTTCCGTAGCTAAATGGCAAAAAACGGAACCCTTATAGATTCGTCATGTCTGTCTGTCCGTCCGTATGTCACAGCCACTTTTTTCGAAACTATAAGAGCTATACTGATAAAACTTAGTTAGTAGATGTATTCTGTAAGCCGCATTAAGATTTTCACACAAAAATAGAAAAAAAAAACAATAAATTTTAGGGGTCTCCACAGAAATCTTAATAATAAGGCAATAGAAGTCGCATAGACGCGTGACCTTGTCGCCGCGCTTATGTGTTGGAGTACACAAGTGCACGCGGAGCGTTTGTTGCGGTTTCTTGTGTTATTTGAGACGCGGAGAGGTAAACATGGTGTTTTGCAGCATATCCAACTGCGGAAACTCGTCCAAAACTTGTAACTTAACAAATAAAGGAATAACATTTCATATGTAAGTACTTAATTTTTGAAATATTGTCGTTTTTTAGCAAATATAGACAAATCAAATATTTTCACTATCACTACTACGATTTATCACAAAAAACGATTTTTTTGTCAAATCAATAACCATTAACGCTTAAGCTTATTCATGTCTACTATTACTACTGCTAAAAGCAGCAATGAAATTATAGTCACACGCAATAAACAAAAATCGCCGTTTGCGTAAATTCTAGGTACAAGCCGCATGAGTTGGCCGCAATTTAGTGACGTGCTACTACTATTCTGTATCGATAATTATTTACGTTCAGCTTAATACTTCGTTTTACCAAATTGGAATGTATCATGTTTTTTTTTAATTATTATTATTTTACTGTAAGGTGAAGTATTGGAGAGCCTTTAAGATTTGTATAATTATATAATAAACTAAATGTACGTACACTTATTGTTTTATTGTATTCCATTTCCTCATAAATAAATCGTCTAAAAAGGCGTTGACGAAAGAAAAACTTTCAATAAAATTAATTATGTATTGTTGCTGGACTCCTTGGAGATTATTAACACTCAACGGAAAAATATAATTTATCGATATGAGCTCGTAATAGTTTGCACTGAACTATTCTTAAGTGAGAGTGAGCACGCAATATCATTTTCTGCTTTTCGCACACGTTTCTTATTGGCTGCAGGAGTCGCGCCCCCTGACATTATGCGTTTATAAAAAATATTGCGTAATGTCATCGCATAAAGTTTAATTTTGTAGCAGTAATGCAAAGTGCATTTGTAGGTGTAATTGTGTATCTATTTTTTGTTTATGTAGTAGTAGCTGTGACCCGGCGACACTCGTCCCGATATAAAATTTAGTACTATAGCATTTCTATTGCCTTATTATTAAGATTTCTGTGGGGGTCTCCTATATAGAACTGAAACCCTAAAATTTTTTTTTCATCAAACCCATACGTGTGGGGTATCTATGGATAGGTCTTCAAAAATTATATTGAGGTTTCTAATATCATTTTTTTCTAAACTGAATAGTTTGCGCGAGAGACACTTCCAAAGTGGTAAAATATGCACCCCACTCCCCCGTAACTTCTAAAATAATAATAATAATAATAATAATAATAATAATTTATTACACCAGAAAAATACATGTTTACACAATTTGTCTATAAGAATTTAAGATTAAAACTAAAACAGTCACAATTGTGCTTAATTTTGCATCTACTGCCGAACTAGGCTAGGTGCCTGTATTTCGGCACGCAGTGCCTCAAACCCTGGAGCTGGGTGCAAGTACGAACACAAGATATTTGAAAAAAAAATAAATTAAATAATGAAACAAAATAATTTAAACAGAAAAAAAAAAAACAGTAATAATAATAAAATAAATGGTAAATGTCCTCTGGGTGTATAAAGTGAAAATGTGAGTGTATGTGTGTTAGAGGGTGTGTAGGTTTAAAAATACTAACTATTCACTTTCAGTTTCCTAGCAATAATTATTACAATAAGTTAAATCATTACCTCAATGTGGTCAGTAAATCCTCAGTTTGATCATACGACAACTTCCAAAGCCATTGAGTTAAAGTTTTTTTTAGGGTTAATCTATTCAAAGAGTAGATCTGTAGGGTTTTATTAACTTGGTCATATAAAAATGGACCCAGAAAAGGAAAAAATCTGCGAATAAAAGCTGTTTTTAAGTGCGGCAGCCTTTTACAAACAGGTAAACCTCTGCGCCTGGATACCATATTGTGAGTATACTGCAAAGAAGCATGTTGTTTCAGAATAATGCTAGCGACAAATAGTTGGCGAACTGATAGGACCTCGCAATATTCATAAAGAAGTGATGTAGGGTAACGGAAGTGTTTAAAAGTGCTAAGTTTTAATATTGTTCTTTGTGATACCTCAAGTTGCTTTAAGGTAGTTTTCGGTGCACCACCCCAAGTTGAAATGCAATATGTAATCAGAGACTGACAGAGCGCATAGTAAATTTGCTTTAAAACTATTGGGGTGACCACTTGCCTCAGTGTCTTAAAAGTATAGGTTAGCTTACGGATCCTTTTACTCAGTATTTGAATGTGGGATTTAAAGCTAAAGTTTTCATCAATTACTATACCTAAGTATTTAATTGTTTTTACACGTTCCAGAGGGTTACATGAGCATTTTGAATTAAACGAAGAATCAGGGGAACAGTTATGTGCAATTAACTTTAAATTAATTTGTGAAGAAGCGCGCAGAGAGAAAGCCAGGTATTTAGTTTTCTCAACATTCAAGGTAAGTACATTATCATAAAGCCACGACCGCACTAAATCAAAACCCTTTTGGGCTAGCTGATAAGTCTCATTCCATGTTTTAGCAACGAAAATGAGGGCAGTGTCATCTGCATATGAGATTATTTTACCATGATATGAGCTCAAAGAAAAGAGATCGTTAATATAGACGAGAAAAAGAGTAGGACCAAGAATGCTACCCTGTGGCACGCCGAAATTCACTGGAAGTTCAGTACTAATGTGCGGTCCCACCCTGACACTTTGAGTCCTGTCTGATAGATAATCAGACAGTAGGCTAAGTTGTTTACCCCTAATCCCAATCCTTTCCAATTTTTGAACAAGTATGGGAATGGAGACCGTGTCGAATGCCTTAGCTAGATCTAGAAATATTGTAACACATTTATTTCCCATATCAAGATTAGTGGTTATGTAATTTGTCAAATTGCTGACTGCATCATCTGTGGATTTACCACGTCGAAAACCAAACTGGTGATCCGACAAAATATTATTTCTTTCTAGATAATTTACTAAGCGTCTGTTAACAATTTTTTCCAGAATTTTAGAAAGTGAAGGCAGAATCGAAATAGGTCGAAAGTTCTCGATACGGTCTCTGGCCCCCCCCTTGTGAATTGGCAGTATCTGGGATTTTTTAAGGTCTCTGGGAAAGCAACCCTTTTGCAGACACTTATTGAAGATGTAGGTTAAGTGTGGCACAAGAATATCTTTGTAGTCTTTCAGAAACTGATTTGACAAGTTATCCCACCCTACAGAACATTCACTTTTAAGAGTAGCTATTATGCTCATAACTTCATCTTCATCTGTATCAAAGAATACGGCTGAATTGGGGTTTTGCTTAAGGGGTGTTTTTCTATTTCTATGAATCCACGTTTGGTCCAGCACCATTTGTTCAGCCAACGATTTCCCGACATTAGAAAAATAGAGATTCGCGTGGTTCACAGAGTTCTCAGGTGTATCAGATATTGAAAGTAATTCTTTTGGATAACTAACTTGTTTTGATGTATTCGTGATATTTTTTATTGTTTCCCACAACTTTTTGCTACTCTTACCAGCTTTTTGGACAAGTTCTCTCTCATAAGTACGTTTAACCTTTTTTATGATTGCATTACAAAAATTTCTATACCGTACATAAGTTTTTTTAATTATTAAGTCACTTGGAAACAATTTTGTTTTTTGATGAAGTTTATCCCTATTGCGCATACAGCGCAAGAGGCCTTGTGTTATCCAGGGTTTGATGATCCTTTTGCGACGTGGAAGTGAAACGGTTTCAGAATTCCTGCTTAAAGCGCTTTTGAGTTCACTAACGATATAACTGAGTGCAATATTACAGTCGTTACTTGAATAAATTGGGCTGAAGTCAATATTGCTAATAGCCTGAGATAACCCCGTGTGGTCAATTTTGGTGCGAGATAAAATGGCATGTGTACGAGTTTCTTTCTTTTTTAAACAAAATATTACAGACTTGTGATCAGTTAAAGTGGACTGTGGTACGATAGTAATAGCGGGGGACTTTGTTTTTAGGAGTACATGATCTAAACAAGTACCACTAGCATCACGAGTGATAAATTGATGCGCAGGCATTAGTCCGTAGTAAGAAGTTAGAGCAAGATATTGTTCAGAAACCGTACTTATACTCTCGGTAATGATGTCTATGTTCACGTCTCCAACTATTGCGACATTTTTAAACTCTGTTAAGTTTGCCAGACTTTCCTCGAGTGATGTCAAAAATGGGTCAATATTTGTATAAGATGGGGAACGATATATAGCTAGCAGCGCGGTATCTTTGTTACCTATTTTAACCAGGAGGCTATTACAGTTCTGCATATTAGGTTCCTCAATGCTGTAGCTTAGTTCATCCTTTACATATACGACAACACCATCATTTTGTAGAGTATTTGATGTAGTCGCAGACACACAATAACCATCAATTGCAGGGATACAAGACACGCATGACAGCCAGCATTCAGTTAAAATTAACATGTCGCAATTAAAACCGAGTCTGGTTAAGAGAATTTGAAATTCTGAAAAGTTACAATTTAGACTACGGATATTTTGTGTAACAACTGACAGGGATGTATGCACTGGAAATATATCTTTGCAGTTATCAACTTCACACTCGAAGGACTCTGATATCGCGAAATCATCAATATCATTCGAGAGTTCATTTAAGTTCGCCATTGGTACAAAAATAACTTCGAAGATCAAGCAGAGAGTTTCCAAGTAACCACAACTTAAGGCTAATTTTTAATCTTTTAATTTGATCATAATGAAACCGCAAGTCAGCCGGTCCTAAGCAATAATAAGATTTACTGTATACGAAAAATGATGAAACTGCAAATGATATTCCGCTTAAAATTGATACACTAACTACTATGATGTCGATTCCGAAATACTCTGCCCAACATGAACAGTGCAGCAAACGTAAGATACTGAGGTCTGTCCAATTATATGCATTATTATTTATATCAAGTCCCTTAAAAGAATGTGTAGTGTTTATATGATACAAAATATGATTATTACAGAAAATAAAAAAGGACACAAAAATTAAGTAAAAGTGAATAGACAATTTAAACACATGCAAAATAAAACTAGCTATTGTCATGCAAAACAGTCACGCTAATGAAGACTTCAATAAATTGAGAGCGCTAGTGTTTCTGATGAGAACTTGGTTATCTCCGGTCGCCTTGCGCAGATATATTCTGCCTTCTTTAACCCAGCAATAATTGTAACCATTTGAATTTGCAAATTGTCGGGCTTCGTAAAATAGTTTTCTTTTGCTAGGTGGCAGATACTCAGCAACATATATAGGCGATCGACTCCCAATGATACCAAGATGGTCTGAGTGCAGCTTCTCTGAAGTTTTTTTATTTTTATTAAAATTCCGGGCAGACGACAGTATTGCGCTTTTAACCATGACGGATGTTAGTTCGGCTACAATGGGCTTGGGCGAGCCAGGTTTACCTGGAGCCCTGTAAATATCACGCACGTCTGATGAATCTATTTGGGTTTGAAGAACTTGGCCAAACTTTGTTAGGATGCGCTTTAAGTCATCCGTTGATTCTTTTTCTACATCGGGAATGTTGCGAAGAACAATGGTAGATGAACGCGGACCCAGTTGTATGTCAGAAATGCCTTGCTCCAGAGCCTTCAGCTGATCTAAAAAGATTGATCTTTCCTTTTCCAATTCCTGAACCCTTAGCAGCATTTCGTCATACTTGCGGTCTACAAAAATAACATTCTTCTCCATTTCCATACACGTATCTTTAACTTCCTGTAGTCTAGAATTTAAGCCCTTCATATCAGTTGCCAATTTAGCGAGAGTTGCATCATGTTCGGTTTTCCAGGAATTGAGCATTTCTCTTATCTCTTCCTTAAATTCATTGTAGTCAATTTTCGGTGAGCAACAAACAGCTTTCCGTTTATTAAACCGACGCGGTACCTTAGTCTCGCCGGTTTTATCAGGACTTAGTTGCGAAGATTCTTCAGATTCTGAGGGCATATTACATACAGTAGACGCCAGGGGCGGAGTACGTGCACATTTCGGCATGTTAAAATAAAATCGAAATCACTTAGTCGATTATTCAAAACAATTTTTTATTCTTGAACGCAACTATTTCTTTGCAGTTCAATTATGTGCCAACACTGAACGCAGCCTTAGTGGTATGTCAAGTCATTTGTTTTGCATTTGTCAACAACAGTGACGTTATTAGTTTTATGTTGTGTGAGTGTTAATTATGCGTATACGCAATTCCAAAAAAAGTTGTTTACCGATGTGTGAGTGCGTTTTCAAAAAATTTGAACGGTTTGATACAGTTGGATAGTTCATACAGTTATGAATTAACTCACGAAATCTGGTGCAGATACTGAAGGATGTTGCTTGTTTCACAGTTTTGAGGTTATGTTTCGTAGTTGCACCAAAAATTTGTCCACTATTCCTCACAATTACGCTCAAAATCTATTAAAAGTTCAGGAGATGCGAAATAATTGTTTACTTGGCCAGTGTTACCAGCGTTGAGTGAAAAAAATAAAATAAGAGAATGATAAAACTAAAAAAAATATATATGATGTATAGTGATGTGCCGAGTCGCTGTTTTGGTGGCTCGAGTCAACTCGAGTCAGTTTATGCGGTATTCGAGTCATGATTCGATTCCACCATTCGAGCCCAGTACTCGAGTTCTATGTGTTGAATTCGAATATTGACTCGAGTCCAGGACCCGAGTCTAGGATTCGAGTCCAGGATTCGAGTCCAGGATTGGAATCCTGGACTCGAATCCTAGACTCGGGTCCTGGACTCGAATCCATGACTCGAGTCTGGAAATTCAAACCCAGAACTCGAAAAGTGGAAAAAAAGCAGCATGTATACAGCCACGAGATATTTAAAACAATGTGGGTAATGTAAGTGTTAAGTTTTTGCCGAAATCTGGGTAAATAGATTCTGCTACCGTATAATTTGCTCCACTTTTTAAATATTTTATGGAATTGAAATTAAAAACATATAGGTACTCAAGTCGGCAGTCTCTTGAAGCTGTGAATAAATCAAACTTCTAAGTTTACGAAAAAAACAGATATGGCCGTTTTAGTCGAAAAAAGCGTACATTTTGCAAAGGAATCAAAATTCTATTTCAGGATTTTGCGTCCTGAAAGTTATAAAATAAAGCAAGGTCTTATAGCAAAATAAAGCAAGATCTTATAGCACAGTTAAAGGAATAAATCTGAAAACTGTTTTGTAGTTATGTCAAAAGAAAAACTATTTTTTTGCGATTTGGAAAAATCTTCGTAATACAATTCAGGAATTGAACTTTGTTCATAGGTAATTTTGGACGGAACCCATAGTGCGCGAGTCCGACTCGACCAGGCGTTACTTCATTAATTCAATTTAATTCATAACATAAGTAAACACAGATCGAGTGCGAGCGAGTCAACTTAACTCGAACTCGAATGCTAGATTCGAGTCAGCTGGACTCGCGTTTTATAATTGAGTTAGCGAGTTTAGAACTGAGTCTTCCTGGCTTGAGTCCTGGAATCGAGTCACGCGTACTCGAGTCCTGGAATCGAGTCTTACGTACTCGAGTCTTGGAATCGAGTCTTGTGTACTCGAATCCTGGAATCGAGTCTTGCGTACTCGAATTCTTTTTGACTCGAGTACGGAATCGAGTCTGGCGGACTCGAGTCAAAATAATTTGGTACTCGAGTAAGCGAGTACAAAGCAGGAATCGAGTCAGACTCGAGTCAGGCCGTACTCGGCACATCACTAATGATGTACATTACCATGCAAACCGCCTACGAAAATTGGTTTGAATAAGATCTAGTAAGTAGTTTTTTAATACGTCATAAATCTAAAAAAAATAGATATACTATTATTAAAACATCGATCAAAGTTACAACGAACTACGAGAACTTTTAAATTATGTTACTTGCTGCTACAGAACCCTTCATGGGCGAGTCCGACCGGTTTTTCTAAGGTGACGAATTATAAATTTTACAAATATTATTAGACTTTGAGTTGATGTTTTCTTTTATATCAAGTCATGTATTAAATCCTTCCAAATGTAAATAATTATAAATGAAATTGGCGTTTTTTTAAAACAAATTCTTTTGATTTTTGATATCTTCGGATTGACTTGGAATTACAAGTTCAAATAAACTTTATGTTAAATGTATGTTATTTCTTTTTTTGTAGTTAAATGGTTTCTGTAGGCATATCTACAATTTTGTATTTTCAGTAATATTTAAAAAGTTTTCACTTTTGAGTAAATATTGTACTGTATTACAGAATACTGTTTTTAGTTTAAAATCCCCTTTTACTGAACAAACCGTAGCAGAGTTTTACCAAGTAAAATCTGGTTTTAAATAAAAATCGCCGAAATAAAAAAATACAATATTGCTTTGCTTTTATGTAACAATAAATTAAAACCATTCAAATTAGGCTGTCAATCAGCACATTTTGAATGCGAAAATGTATTTTTGCTGGTAAAATCTATTACTGTTCAATCAGCGCTACAGAGCGGGCGCTAAACCTATTCAAACAGCTAAGGGCCTCAATTGACTTGCACAAATGTACAGCTAATGAGCAGCTGTTACAATGAGTGGACGGCAAATCGATGGATTGCTGCTTGTATTTCAAGCTGTTCATAAAATAATTGAGACCACTCATAGAAAATTATGGCTGTGTTATGGTTCTTGATTACTCCTCATACATTTTGATACAAGTGCAGAAAGTCATTACGACCGAAGCGGGTTATGAAGCCGAGGGCTGAAGTGACAACGTGTATCAGACGACTCTTTTCAATAAATTTAAGAGGAAACAAATAAACGGGGGTTGACGCCCAGCCTGATACGATAAATTTAATAAAACTGTGGCAAAGGAGAGCACGCGCACTTTTCTGCACTCGTGCGGATAACAGTCTTTTTCGTGCTTAAAAGCGGTGGGATAAGAACGGGTTTCCGAGTAAGCGTATTGAAAAAGACTTATGGGTCCTGTAGGCACCTACTGTTCAAACTTTGTTGAACATATAACATAATATAAACCTATATAACACTAAAGACAATAACTTCTAGCTAAAATATGGCGTCGAAAAATTCCTCCGCAAATTATAATAAAATAATTATGTTCAGAACCTACTGCTATTATGTAAATTTTAGTGTCGTGGTGTCCCCTGCGGTTTCATCTGCGTCTTTGGTTACTGCTTCGCTTCCGTGGGTTGTAGAGTGATATTATATAGCCTTCCTCGATATTATCAATAGCAAGTGCTAAACGAACGATGTTTTTTTTTTTCGAAATAATTTGGATTCATCTAGTGCCATACCATCTAATGGAATATATTAACTTTACACCTCCCGTAAGGGACAAAGGGATATCTATACTTACTCTAATTACTTTGGAAGGATACTTTAGATAGGTTGAGCTACATATTAAATGTCTGCGTTATGTCAACGGGTCCCGAGGTTGTGTTTCGCAACAAGAAGACGATATATATGGTCTTATCTGAATAAACATTTAACACTAAAAATATTTTTTAACACATTCGAAAACTGACTCCTACCTCACCGCTTTTAGGCACGCTATGAAATCTATTTCATACTAGTAAGTGAAATATTTACAACATTAGATTGAACGCCGGGCAGTCCCCACATTTGGTCGATCGCTGGAGCTGACGAAAATCGACCTTGTTGATCCGATAACAATCCGCTAACCATTTCTCACTATAAATAATTATTAAATATTAGGTGTCTATGTATGTTTATGATTTTATTTTCAAGTGTGTAGAAAAACGTCGTTAAATACACGTGAGCATTAGTCATTGCAGTCTCGCGGCTCCATGACAACCTCGCCTTTGGTTTGGCTTCTACCTTGGTTGCAATGACAACGTTTGCTCATTTGTATCAAAATGTACTATTTCAATTTGACTACTGGTTCAAAATGAAATAGTACAATTTGATACAAGTTGTTCCAGAGATTAGTGTGTTCAAGTAAATAAACAAAAAATTGATCTACGTTAAAATAATAATAGTATAGTAATAATTATCTTTATTAATACAGAAACTTTTAACACGAGAAATACTAGATCTATGAGCACAAAATTACAGTGAATAAAGATCACACAAATTGAGAAAACCCTGACGCCCAAATTAAGAAATCCTGTGGCTTAGGATTCAGTATAAAAAGAAAGAAAAAAATATAGATTACATACGCGAAAATACGCAATCTTATAACTAGCTAACAAATATAATCAACAGATAAGGAAGATATGCGTCACATCCACGCAAAACGGCCGAACGCTCAGCATAAAGCTGCGGCCTCACGCATAATGCGATGAGCTCACAGCGCTGGTTTGGTTGGTTGTAGTATGGTGAAAAATAGATGTTTACTACCCCACTTTTACTTAAAGCTCTCAATCAGTACTTCGCGAAACTTTTTCGTGTTTTTTGCTTTTTGCCAAAAGTATGGGACCTGAAGTTACGCCTCCTGCCGCCAAAAAGGGCGCCACTCCAAATCTCATCAATCAAATCAAAAGGGTCGATATTACAGAATATATCATTGTGGATGTTGATTGACCACCGGTATTTTTACTTGTGTAAAAAACTAAATCTCGTAAAGTTGGGTTTAATGTGAGCACAGCAGTTCTTTTTTTGTAGGAGGGAAATCATTCAATAACTTCTCCCGTTCAAGGTTGGAGTGAGAGAATGTGTCAGATTTTCAGACTCTCAAACCCAACTGTGTCTGTCAGTTGCCCTTTGCTTACTAGGACCACAGTATTCCTTCCAGAAATTCCCAGTGGGCAGCAGCCCTATGTAAACGCACACCCTAGACGTAGCGTTGGAAGGCTTCCTACAAGGTGGACCGATGACCTGGTAAGGGTTGCGGGAATTTGATGGAAGCGAAACGCACAGTACCGCTCATTGTGGCGACACTTGGGGGAGGCCTATGTCCAACAGTGGACGTCTTTCGGCTGAAATGATGATGATGATGATGAGCAGCTCTACTGGCCCCCCTACGGTTTTGCTGACATCTCTATAGGGCGTGCGTAGGCTCGCTTCTTACCGGGTGGTCGAACTACTAGCGACTTGTATTGTGATTGTAAAATGTGGATAAACTCAAATATATAAATCCGTTCAGAAGTTTTTGTGTTTAACGCGCGAACACATGGACACGGTAGGGAACTTTGTTTTATACATAATATGTGAGGAGGAAACTTTTAGATTGGTATAACATAGCATAACTTTACGCCAGGATATACGTAAACGAAAAACAAAAAATTAATACAATATGGCTGACTCATAAATCGAATCCACGATCATCACTGCATGGAACCCAACGAAGCAGACAGCAAATTCAGGTCAAGTTGCTGTAATTAAAATTGATAGCCTAAAGTGTCTCGAAGTAGCTTCGGCGTCAATTTCAGTAATATTTTGTTGAAAATTCCTACTTTCAGGTCCTCCTGCTCTCGCTCTTGTGAAGGTCCTCAAGCGTATTTTAATTTAATCATTCATGCACAACTTAAAAATGACATAAAATTCGTTAAAATTTCAGAAACTTTAAAAACAGCTTAGTAGCTTCGCGTTACGAGTTGTAGGTTATGGGTTTAAACCCAGCCAGACGATTTATTTCGTGTGAATAGAGGGTTATGACCATCCGGATGGTGCGAGGATACTGCACGGTCTCCCGCAAAGCGTCAAGCCTCCTTGGTAGGCTGCAGTACATTGGATCTGGAGATAACTGCCCTTGTACCCATGCACCATTTGCGCTGGGGTAAAACTCCGCTGCCGCGACAAATCACGATATGGTGGACAGAGTCCCGGCGAGATATCATGGTGAAATGATGACAACGATGTCGCAATCCAGTGCTGGGCATGCCATAATCACGGCGGTATGTCGGCGGTGTATCTTTGAGGAGTGGCTGGAGCGGCAATACGGCGTCTTCACCTTCCGCAGGTCCTCACCGGACATAGCAAGTTCGAGAAGAAATTGCACCAATTATGTTAAGCTCTAATGTGAAAGACGGCTCGTCTACTAACATCAACTGGGATCAAATTCAGGCTTGACTGACGACTGAGAAATTCTAGATTGAAAACCCAAATATACGTAGACAGACTTTGAAAACGCCCACACAGTTTCTTCTGCTCAACAGTAGCGCATGGAAACACTAGATCAACGAAGCAGTTAGTAAAATATAAAAATAGGAACATATATCAAAGTTTTGCTTCCAGTAGAAAAGGATGGAGCTGATCAGTATTTTACATAGAGCGATCGGTTATATGACATTCACAAATGGGTGATCCAAAACTTTGCCAAGACGAGACCGGGATTGGGCGGGACACGTTAGCCGCATGCAGTGTCCATTGGGCAACAGTATCTACGTAGTGGATTCCTGCAGATGGAAAGCCCCGTCGAAGACGGCCCTAAAAGATGATTTAAACAATTACCATAAGGACTGGTTCGAGATACCGTAAGAGAAGAATGTCTTAAATGATTTGGTGCCTTTCCTCAGCAATGGTGGACATTAATGCTAGTAGAAGAGGCGCCAAAGGGAGTTGAGTGTGCAAAATATGAGGACCACTTTCTGTGAACAGTTTTGGACTCAGAAAAGCATGCAGATTATGATTTTGGATGTTGCCAGGAGGTATATTGGTCCATTTTTTACACTCCTCTTCCTGAAACTGCAAGTGAATTGACTGAACATTTGTTCAGTCAATTAACTTGCAACATCCAGAACAACAATCCCAAATCATAATCTGCATGCTTTTCTGAGTCCAAAACTATTCACAGAAGGCGGTCCTCATATTTTGCACACTCAAATCCCTTTGGCACCTGCTCTATAGAAGCTAATGGCAAAAGGAAAAACAATTAATTCCTTTATAAATCATGCTTAACCTAAAGTCAGAAACAGTAATTTAGATCAAACGTGTAACATTTAAGTTCGTCGATAGATTAATTTGGACCTGTGATCGTACCCTAATTTTAACTTTAACACCGTCGGCCGCTGTCACAAACTAATTGTCTAATTCAATGAATTCAATTTGCCCGAAACCAATTAATTGGTTTCTACAGTTAATTTTGATTTTAGTGCGGGTTTGACGGCGCTGTGGACAATGGGGGTTGGACATCAAATTGATGACCATTTCAACCATTAAGACTATTAATTTCAGGGTCCTATGTAGCTATTATACCTCTGCGTATTGTATCTATATGGTGGAAGGTTAAATGGGTATAGTTTACGCCATTATACAATCAAGTGTTATCCCTTAGGAATCTTAAAAGGTTGCTTCTATTATTAATTGGATTAATATTAAGTGTGTTTATTGTTCTCCCCGTATACAAAATACAAATTGGAACTGATTTTTCATGGTTTATGTGGAAACTCCTGTTTATAAAATAGTTCTAATACAATTTGGAATGGCATATTCAGCTGTGTCGGTTCTGCGTGCAATGTGCCATGCTATTGCCACTTAAGCAACATTATATGAATCGAAGCAATAAGCAAGACATTCTGATTTCCATATCAGGTAGACCTACCTGTGAACTAATCTAAAGATGTCTACTTCGCTTATTGCTTATGTCTCACGCAACTGTTCAGGGGCAAAATTGTCTGGTATTTTGAGGTTGACTACTCAAGTAGCCATGTACTGGTACTGTAAGGTAGTTCGAACAAGCTTTTGTGGCCCTGGAACGCAAAGAGAAACTGAAGGAATACAAGTGGTTTTCAGTTAGAAAACGTCTAACGCTTCTTCTCGCTTCACCTAGAGTGTGAGAAGTAATTTCATAATATGTCCTCAAAAAAAAGTAATTCAGGATTCCTTACATTATGTGGAAAAACAGTATTTAGGGTTTTTTTTTTTATGGTGGGTAAATCATCTAATGACAACCCCCGCTCTTGGGCGGAGCAGGAGATAGTATCAGACTCTTACTGACTAAAATCTCACCCCGTTCCTTCGTGCCTTCATACCGGGGCTGAGATATCTCTCGAAACTAACCCTGGCCCCAGTAGGCTTCGACCCAGCTGGGCTGCTGCTATTGTTGACAACTCCTTGAGGCGCGTGGAAACAGTGCGTGCCTGCAGTATTTAGGGTTAAACTATTATTATATAACTATTGCTACACTGCTGTAATTACGGGCGCTTGGTTCAATGCCGGAGCTAGATTCTCATTCCTATTAAAACCTTGGAGACAGACGATTCCCGACGCTCGGGGTGTCTTCTGCAGCGTTGGCTGAGGCTTGGGGTGATAAGTTTCCTCATTCTTGTGGCCGCCTCTTTCGGTAGCATTACTATTTCAATGGGTAACCTACCTGAATAATTAAAGTTTAATAAATAATTAAATATTTCGTGTTCAAAGTTGGGTTAGGATCCTATCTCACCGGCTGTACCTAAACAGCGGCTTTGCGCATCTAGCGACTCCTAAGGTACACTGCGCACACGTATGCCACGTACGCCGATCTAGGCGCGTCGGTCCCATACAATTTATATGGAAACTAGACTTGTAGAGCTACACTAGATCCACGCTACGCGACGTCGTTCTGCGTACAAATCAGGCGTATTTACACGTGTGCGTCAGTCTAATGTAGTTTCTAGCTTTACGATCATTCGCGCCGCCAACAATACATGAAGCGTATTACAAACATAAAGTTAAGGCTTATTAGACAAGACATCAAATACCGACATTAAAAGTTTAGTCCCAAGTTCCCTGAAGTTAGGCAACTGAGTTAAACTAAACGGATAGTGTGGCCATGTCCTACATGGAACAATAACGGTGTTATTTGGCCTAATGGCTTTGATCGACGGTTTTCAATGGCTGCTAAATATTAGAGCGTTTGCTGACAAAGGCTGCGTTAATGGGAGCAAATTGATGTTGCAGGTAAAATTTAGAAAAAAAAAAAATAGTCATGTTTATTTAGCACACACACAGTGTAGTACACATTGTGTCTCTAGGCTGCGAGAAATAGGTCCAGCAGGCTTACTCTCCAAATAAATTTCAATTTCAATCTAAAGTCAATCCGATTGCAATGTCAATTTTGACGTTACGTGATTTGGTACTCTTGAAAACAATATTGTCAACATATACGATTTCACTTAGTTCTCAAAATGTTCACGCAATTTTGAACCAATTTGGCGCTAGCATTGAATTCAAGGGTACGTCACAATCTCAATGTCGACCGATCGGAATTGAACTCAAGAGTAAGCCTGCAGTTCTGTAAAATGTGTTAGAGATGTTTTATTTACATGGCAATTTTTTTTTGGTGGGAAATCGAACAATGACTTTTACGCTCTAGGGTAGAGCACCTGGGCTTGTCAGACTTTTACTAACTAAAACCACACCTGTGTCCTTCAGTTGTCGTTTTAAGAACATGGGTTTCCTTTTAAGAAATTTGAATTAATGTTTTTTCTTAAACTTTTTTGAAAGCAGTGGTTATAAAATTAAAAACACATGTTGGATCATTATAAAGCTGATTATCCTATGTTATGCTATTTAGGTGAAATCCTAACTTCAAGCGGCTAACTTAACCGAAAACCCTAATGACACTTTAACCTACCTAGGAATTGAACCCATAGATACTCAAACAGGCAAATTCCGCAATCCTTCACCTGTTGTTAGTAAAGTTTAGTTTCGATATCACATTGCTATCAGGCTTAGCCTGTTCCTTCAGCTCAACTTGAGTTACTGACCTCAAATAGTTGTAGGTACAGTGCTATAACTTTTGACACTTTATTGCTACCAGTACGAAAGTTGTGCGTCACTGAAACAAAGGTAAATCAATACGAATTATAATAACGAAGTTCGTAATAGACACAGAAATTTTGTGGAAATAATTTCAGTTAGATCGATCGAAGTCTTTTTTTATTGTGCCCAGGCTTACGTTTGACTACTATCTCATCTGATTGTAAGCGATGATGTGGCCTACGATGGAACGCGCTTGCCTAAAAGTAACCTAGTCACCTTTGACTTAAATAGCTTAGGTTATAACTGTTAGAAAACACAGACCCGTCTGATAATTCCGCTTCTTAGCTGTATATACGCATAATGAATGTGTTCCTAAAACGCTTTGTACGGGTATTTGTGTGGGTATTTTTTTAGGTGGGAAATCATGTAATGACATATACCGCACTTGGGTGGAGTGGGAGTGCGTGTCAGACTTTCACTGACTAAAACCCACTCCTGTTCCTTCTTTGTTGGGCCCGTCCGGTTTGCTGACATCGCGTGGGTGACTTGGGCTCGGTCCGGATGGTCGGACGGCGAGCTACCCATTGTTCGCCGTCCGCAAGCCGGCGCCTACGGTGGCTAGATATCGGGATCGGAATCTCTGCGGCTGGGGCGTAAGGGCCGATTCCTTTGTTCTAACTACGTGGCTTAACGTTCAGATGATGTCCTTCCCATACATTTGAAGTTTGCTAGTAGCGTTAAAGATTGAATGATTGATTTTTGTAGATAATCGACTTGGCTAAGAGCTCTGACCTACATACAAACTTTCGCCGTTATAACATAATTGATACACGTACAATGCGTTCCAAATGAGAATAGAATCGCCCGCCATGTTGTGACGTCACGATTACTGTCAAATCGAGGAAATAAATTTTTAAACATTAATTAATTTACGAAAATTTTAATTTATTTATGAACTGTGAACGAAAAAATTAGTCAGAATCTAGTTCTTTAATTTTACTCGTCTCTAAGTTCTTCAATTTTGCCAAAATTTCTTCAATTTAACAGTACGACGAGACGTCAAAACATAAGAAGCGGTTGTATTCTCATTTGGAACGCGTAGTAAATCGTTACTCTGTTCTTTAACCAGATACCTACTCATTCATTAGTTTCAGCAAGTTATTAGTGCGTGGGGGCACTACAATAGGACTGAATCTTAATTTAGCTTCGATAATAATAGTTTATTGTTATCGAACTAAATAGAATCTAGTCCTTAATGATGCCCACCTACATTCAAGAAATACATTAGCGTACGGATGATTACTTTAGTAAAAACTTATTAGCACGGATCGGAATTAGGTAGAGTTATTTATGTACTTGCATCGAAATGTTGATATTAATATGGATCTTCTCGGGATCTCTAAGAGGGTCTCTTAGAGATCCCGAGACGCACACGGGCCTCAAAAAAACGCTAGAAGCAGCCAAAAAAAAAGCTAGAAGCGGCCGCAAAAAACAGCTGAAGTGTGCGACACCTTGTGTCTGGAGAAGCTTGAAGCCGCTTCAAGCGTTTTTTTTGTGGCGGCACCGCCGCACACGAGCCACAAAAAAAGGCCGCCTCAAAAAGAAGCTTGAAGCGGCGTTTTTTTTGTGGCCGTGTGCGGGGACAGTAATGAAAAATCCCGTGTGGTCAACATTACAATAAATAAATAATAATAACTTCAGTGAAAGATAAGACAAATAAAAAAAAGATAATTATCTTTTACGTTACGTTACGTTTAATATACAATTTTTTCTGCTATATACTGCCATAAAAAAAAACTGCTCTTTAAAATTAATCTCGTGATTTCAGGCATATCCACTTTATTCTTTCGCTGAATGAAATCAGTGTAAGTACATGAATAACTCTACCTAATTCCGACCTCTGCTTATTAGTATTGGTAAATTTTCCATGTAAAACATTTTTTTATAACAGGCTTTTGTGTGCTGTGTGTAGTTTATTTTTAATGTTAAGTATGAGTTAGCTTAAGTTTTGTTGTGCATTTTTATTAGTTAGGTAACTTTTTTCTACTTGTATTTAATATCTAAGGATTGCTTTAAGAAAACAACATTATGGGTTAAGATCGCCTGTGTACATCAGCTGCCCTATTTTTTATTATTTGTAGAAGTTTTGTGTACAATAATACATAGAAGAAGTTTTTTCGCGCGGTATAGTACTGATCAAGAGCATTTCAAAGAGCTCATACTTGATGGGAAAATCTTGTTGCGTTCAGTAGTTCCTATACCCACCCACTATCCGACTCCATCATCAGACGAGTTCTATGGTACCATATTAATGTATTGTCATCCATGTTTTATAGGTAATATAAAATTTTGGCACAATCTGTTAAAGGTAAAATCCATTTGCGAGATTTGCCCTGAACATACATGTATACAATAATTGTAAGTTAAATAAAAGCTTTTAAGAATAAATATATGTATGTTTAAAATTATGCCATTTTTCCCGTGAGGTTGGGCAAAAACTACAGAAAATCACATACTCAAAAAACATTAATTACTCATAAAACTGCAAAATAACATTAATTTAACAAATACCTAACGAAAAAACAAAACTAGAACCCTAATTTCTTAAGGTTCTTAAGTCAAGATTGAATAGATTACACCTAGGTAAGCGTACTTTATAGTTGATCACCTCATCGTTTACCATCTGGTGAGACAGTGGTCAAACGCGAACCTATCATTAATAATACTAAAAAACCAAACCAGAAATACCACTGCCTAAATCGCTATAAACATGAAATGCCTTTGATTTGAGGATTTCTCGCAATTCCTCGTGGATCCTAACATCAAAAAAAAAAAACTTAACAAATCACTTCATAGATGACGGATTTCTGAAGTACGATTAACCAAAACAAGAACGTCATCCTTTTTTTGAGGTCGGATGAAAACTGTATTTTATATATACACCGCTAAATTTTAATCGTTTTAATCCCGTGATACATAGATAGTTTGTACGCAACGCCAACTACTAATTACAGGTCAATGAACCCGCTCAGCTGACGTTTTCTTAAAGAAATTAATTTCGTACATACGTTAATTAATACGAGTTTTGAAAAAAAGGTACTTTATTTTTTAATTTTATCTTTACAAATCGATAGTGTTTCATGTACCGGATCGACCCCACGGGATTAAAACGATTAAAATTTAATGGTGTATATACAAACTAATAATAATAATATGTACAAACAGGTAGAAAAAGAACTCATAGGACATCAAAAACTTCATCCATTATAAACCGTCTATACAATTCCAACTACTGCATTAAAATAATCCTCTCTACCACGATACCTCAGCGTTGACATTATCGTAAAGCAAAGTTTCACCATAAAAACTTTTCCAGCACCTGTCAAGGAGTTTTCGACCTTGTCTGGATAAAGCCGTCTAACCATGCCAACACCAACAGGGTTTGACATGGGTTACACAACGAACTGACTTACCTTCCAACTTTAAATTGTCCTGACTGGGGCCCGAAGAACAATCCAAGTTTACGTCACAATACTAAAACAGCACTCATTTGTTTTTCAAAACGTCATCACGCAAAAATAGCCCTTATTTTTATTGTTTTGTTTGTCACACGTCATAAAGTTACGTAGAGTTTTTCGTGGATTCTCGAGAGGGTTGGTACAGGGGCGTCGAAAACGCGGCCTCTCTCCGCCGCGGCCGCCACGCTACTGAACGCCTGAAACGTTTCTTGCCGTAATGCCTGTAAGCGGCTTTGCGGTTATTAGTGTAAGGGTTAACGCTTAGAAGTTTGAAAGTAGTGCGATGATAGGTAATAAGCACGTGCGGGCTTTATCAGTTTTATATGGATTTGTTAAACTGTGGTTGGATTCCCCTTTTACATGTGTAATCTTTCAAAGGTTGCAAATTGCTGAGGGGTTGTTTGAAAAAGTTACCGCAGCCTGAAACACAAAGAGCAACTGAAGACACCGGGTGGATTTTAGTTAATAAAAGTCCGACATTCCCTCTCGCTCTACCCAGAGTTGGAAAACTTGTTTAACGATTTCTCACTCCAAAAAATGTATCAGGTACAAATTTTTGTAAGATGTTTATAGGTAATTAAAAGTATTAATTCAGTAAACCCTAACTGAACGCTCTCACATTGTCTTTCTATTGTGTCTCTAACTAGAGTATTTGAAAGAGGATTGCCCATATGAGGCCATGAGCGGACAATTGACTAGAGAAAAAATACTTTGTTAATTAATTTTGCCATAAAAAAATATGTATTCCCTTAGTTCCAAATGAGCGCCACTATAATAAACAATAAGTGGTAAATAAAAAGTAACTTTATGGAAAAAAACAATAGTTTTATCATTGATAGTAATATTTGATGTCCGTCTTTGACCTGGAACACCATAGAGGCTGGGCAATCTCCTTTAAATACTATTTAGTATTGAATCACTCGCAGTTCAGATATTCGATGGAGCCGAAAGGTTCTGGAGTGGCGATTGCAGAATTAGTAGGCCTTCTACAAGTTGAACCGATGACTTGGAGAAAGGTGCGGGAAGCTGTTGGATGCGAGACGTATAAGACCGGTCATTGTGGTGATACTTGAAGGAGACTTATGAAGGAAACTCTAGCAGTGGACATCTTTGGGCAGAAATAATGATGATGATGATGAATTACTAGTCATGAGCTGGTATGAACACCTTTACCTTACGTTTACGTTTTGGATTTGCGTTAACGAAAGATATTGTAGCTAAGTTGGTTTCATACCCGTGCATTATTTATAAAAGTAGCCCTTAAATAATTATGTCACGTTTTTTTAGGTAAATATCCATTAAATTGGTATTTCAGTTTTTTTTTTAATAGGTATTTTCACTAGATCACTCTCACCTGATAGTCTGCACCCACCTGATTGACCCTTTTCTTAGAGGCCCCCAGGTTGCAGCCATCAGGAAACACAAACTCCGGCAGGGAATTCAATTCTTTAACTGAACGCACAATTAAATTTCTCCTTGGGTAGAATGTTCACTAGGTACCGTAGGACAGCGCCGTATGTTTGATGTTTTGAATGATGGAACGGGCCTGGCACACTCCCCGAAATGTAACCTGTGAATTCTCAGAAAGAGCAGACCCAAAATTCCACAGTCCGCATTTTAACAATAACAGCATAAAAATTTAATTTCCGACAATTAATTTAGCGGAATGATAACTGGAAATGAAAAGCAAACTACAAACGGAGACGAAAACGCTAAAAAATAAAAGTAAAAAGTTCACTGAAAAATTAATTTGGCGAGTGTATTCAATTAAAATGGTAATTTAGTAGAGAGATGATATCTACCGGGTTTTAGGTCCAATGCTTCTGGGTCGGGCGGCCGCATCATGTGGAATTCCATTTATTTTTTAAGAGAATTTTATTCTGGGAATGGAGAGAACTTTGTACGGTGTACCTTTCTATATAAGCTTTGTTGAACGAGTAAAGTTGGTAACTTGATGCCCTGGAGCGTCGAAGTAAGTCAAGTATGGTTTATATGCTATTGTAGTATTATAATGTGAAGTTCTGGGGTAGTTGTAGACCATCTTCAGGGTATACGAGGCTATTGAAGTTGGTTTAAGTCTAACAATGAAGCAAACATAAACATGGTCTTAATACATCATTTAGGTACAGCTTTATTTAAATTGTTGAAACCAACCAGAAGACGCCAACAGAGCTTACACGAATTATGTTCACAACCCATCCTACTTATTGTTATTTATTTATTGTTCAAGTACCAAAGACTTATTTTAGTTACATGTCTTAAACATGCAGACAATACATAATATATCACAAAATTACATAACATTGTAATAATTAAAGTTAAATTAAATTGCAATAAGTAGATTATAATAGGCTAGTTGCCGTAAAAAAAATAATTAGTCCGTCTTTTAGATTATTCAAAAATAAGGGACACGTATTTTTAACACGCTTATTATTAGCTTTACCTGTATGTTTGTAACAAACGCCTTTGAACTCGATTTAGACCTACTTTGGGCGATCATATTTTCTTAAAACTTTGCACACCCATCGAAGACTGATGACAATACAATAATCCGTTTTTTTTTTTAGTCAAAAATAAAAATATAGTTTAAAAAAACTAAAAAAACACGCTTTCATAGCATATCAAACTAAAAAGTGTAAAATAATTTTGAATATAGGTAGAAAATATTAATATCATTGTGAAAAAAGCGTGGGGCGCTTTGTGCCATATTTTTCGTAAATCGAGCAAATGAAAGAATTTCAGGAGGAGTCTTGTGGCATAAAATGCTACTTGATTCTGTGACAGCACATCATAAAGCGGATTGATGTGGGTGCGCCACTGGACGCATACCAAGCATGACTACATTATATTGGAACACAACAGATGCTGAATGTCTATAAGTGGACAGATTGCATCAGAGAGAGAGAAAGAGAGACAAAAAAAGATACGCAAGAAGTATACTATAGGTTCCGTACCTCAAAAGAAAAAAACGAAACCATTATAGGATCACTTTGTTGTCCGTCTGTCTGTCTGTCAAGACCCTTTATCTCGAGAACGCGTGGAGGTATCGAGTTGAAATTACATATACTCAGGTCTGTGGTCCTTTCAAGCTGTGAAAAAATCAAACTTCTAAGTTAACGAATAAAAAAGATACGGCCGTTTATGTCGCAAAAAAAACGTATATTTTGATACTCTCAAAGATCGAAGTTCATAGGGTACTTCCCGTTGACCCAGAATCCTGAAATTTGGCAGAAAGCAAGGTCTTATAAAACAGGTATAGGGAAAAATTTGAAAACAGTAAATTTGTTGTTACCTAAATCACAAAAAAAAATTGCAATTCGGAAAAATGTTCGAAACTCCATTCGGGAATTGTAGTTTGCACGGAACCCTCAGTGCGCGAGTCCGACTCGCACTTGCCCAATTTTTTTTCTTTATTGATGTAAACCAGTGTTTGACAATGATTCCAGTTGATGGCAAGCAGTGATGCAATGATGGTGAGACGCACTAATTTATTAAAAGCCTATTCAGTCTAACCTTTAAGGGTGAGTTGTACCATTTAACTATAACGATAACAAAGCCGTTAACAGTTGTCAAATCGTCGAATTGACCAATAGGCGGCCGTTTCACGGCTGGTTATGGTTTGGTTATCGTTATAGTTAAATGGTGCAACTCACCCTTAGACACCTAAATTATAATCGGATGGGAAGACCGATGCAAACAAATATCTGAGCTTAACCTTTTTCGAATCCTGAAATTAGAGATACATTAAAAAGACTATGAGAGAGCGAAGCCGGCGTTCGCTTGGGATTTAATGATTTAAATAAAATAAAAGCTAAAACAAAAATCGCGTTTTCAGGAGATCTTGCTATCTACTAGCCATGGATAGTCATGATTTCTAGCGATAAAAAATTTGTACATGTAACTTAGATGGTAACAAAAAGTTTTTACATAAAAACACAACTGATTTCCATATAAAAATACGATCTTTCAGGTTTTGTTTCTTCTTTATCTAAGGTCGCCTTTCTAAATAATAGTTGTTTTAACGTTTTAGTTTTTTTATATGGAAGGCGATTGTAGGTACTATTTTGGGAAGTCTTTTGTTTTTCTAAACATTGGCAAGTTATATATTATTTTCACGAAAACCATTAATAAGCTAAGCTCTCTACCATGTACGAAAGGTTTCAAAGTCACAGCGCACGTAGCTAGAAATATAATGGTTTTTTAAGCTATTGCATAGCTTCTATCGCGGGCCTTGAGCGTGGAGACCGAATCCAGAAATTCCGTAACGAAAATAACCT
Source organism: Mythimna ferrago (assembly GCA_910589285.2). Classification (NCBI taxonomy): domain Eukaryota; kingdom Metazoa; phylum Arthropoda; class Insecta; order Lepidoptera; family Noctuidae; genus Mythimna; species Mythimna ferrago. The sequence goes on from OU342695.1 coordinate 12,410,708, forward strand.
AACACCCCCCACTCATTTGTTTTTTGAGCGTGGTGACCGATAAGAAAACGAGTGAACATACAATCAAAATTCAATTCGATGTGTGAAAGTGTAACTTCAATTAATATCAAAGAAAAAAAAAAACAAAGGAAAAAAAAATACTGAATAAATAAAATAAATAAATAATTTAATTATAATTGCATAAGTTGATAAAAATGCTATGCAATAGCTTCACCGCGGCAGTCCCCGAGTGCCACACGTCTTTTTTTATATATGTCGCAGCCATCTGGTTAAATTAGCCATCCAATTGGACGCCTAGGGCGTTCGTTAAACGCCGACATATATACAACATTAGTTTTAGTATATGCAAAACCCGGAACACGTGTCTAGTATTTTTATTTGAAGTATCTAAGTAAAATCAGTTATAAGCCGGTTGTGGTACCTGCCTGTCCGCACAAATACATAGTCTCTGGGTAATCCGGGCGACTGAGAGGTGGTTTGCTCCTGCATCCAGCTGTACACTGGCACCTAATATCCGCTATGACCTGCCGTGACCTGTGTTGTACTAGTGTCGGTGGTGGTGGTGTCCATAGGTATGTGGTGTCCAACTTGTGACCTTTTTTAAATATTTTTGGGAAAAAATATAATATGGTGTAAAAATGATTGGGATCGATTCAGTTACTGATTGTAAACATAATTTATTCAGGTTTCACATACCAAAAACAATGTTGTATGTATTTAGATTGTTATTAAACGACATGTTTTTATTATTATTATTTCCTTTATTTAACTTTCATACATATTATATTATATTTTTAAATATTTCTTAAAAATAATAATTAAAAAAAACATTTAAAAATATAAAAAATAGTAGCCCACCGGCATCGGGAACAGGGTCCAAGCTGCCGGCGGTCAGGGCTCCCGAGAGAGGAACCTCCGGACAATACGAGCCGTGTCTAGGAGTACTGCTTTCTGGATCAAGCCCTTGATCCAACTGCCTAACGAGAGCCTCCGCAGATGTTGGTCGAGGCTCTTGGCTATTAAGCCATTGGCCGTCACAACTATCGGCACAATGATTGCTCTATCCACTTCCCACATGTCGACAATCTCGCGAGCCAAGTCAAGTTATTATTATTCTCTTTATTCAATTTTTTACATATAAAATTACATTTTTAAATATTTTTTAACAAAATTATACAAAAGAAAAAAAAAAACATTTAAAAATATAAAAATATAGTTATTATTATTATTATTATGTAAAGAATTCGACTCATCAGTAACTAGTTTCAAGAATTTGGTGAAAAGGTAAGAAAGATCCTCAAACCAAAACCAACAATTTCCTTAGCAGGTATAAATGTCTATCAGAAACAATAACGTACTTACTTATAACGATACATTGCTTTTTATTGTACTTATATACATATATAAGATTGCAATGGAAATCGATGTAGCAGAGAATTGGATTGTTTCGAAGCCAGTTCTTTGATCTTTCAATCTGCATAAATTAGAAGTTACACAGTTTCTGTCGGGCTGCATAGTAATTTATCTACGGATCAATTAATTTTGCTTGAGAAAAAGATTTGAAAGATTTGCTCCTTTTATCAATTTAAATAAGACGGGATATAAAGAAAGGACATTGTTTAATCGGATTTTCTCACTCGATTTACTTTGTTTTAGGGGTTTCTTTAAGGCGTATAGTCCCTTGAACCATCTGGCCGAAATTATGTGAACGCAACTCTCGCACTCGTCTAGGCGGCAGTACGCAAATCTGTGCATTTATTTGCGGCCAGCAGCGCCCGGAAAGCGCTTTAAATCCATTTTCTCTGCGAGATATTGATTGATTTACATATGCAATGTTCACTTTGAAGAATATTTAACCACCAATTTTTATGTGTAAAAATGTTTCTAAAGGTCCAAGCCGTTTCGAAGGAGTAGGGAAAAGTTGCGAAATTGCTAAATATTTTTTTTTGACAAAAGTATTAATTGCACGAAAAAATAAAATGTTGATATTATTGTTCATGAATCTATAATAAACATATATTTTTTTCAAACCAATTAACCTAGCCGTTACGGAGGAGTAGGCCTCAGAATATCACTGTTTTATGGCACTTTTCGGGCGCTTGGCCCTTAAGCAAATTAGTATGAAGCCTAAATACGACTAGGTAGTTATGTGTCACCATATACTCTTTATTTGTTTCATATTATTTATTTTGCGACCTTTATGTAACTTTTATCGCCTGTCTTACCATATTTTTTTAAAATCTAAACATTAAAAACATTAGAAATAGTAAGTAGCAGTAAGCCATCGTTGGGAGCAGGTAAGCTGACTTATAAAATAGCGTCCATTTGCACTATTCAAGTCCATATCACTTTCTTAGAGTATGATAATATATGAACAAAACACTATTATACACCAGATGATTATGTAGCTAACAGACACAAAACTTTAAACCCTGTAACCATTAATCTCCTTAGCTTTTTACCAATGTAGGTTCTTTGTTCGAGTACTTACCTACTTGTTTTAAACTTTTAGTCGTATTTCGCGGTCGGGTATTTTAAATTGAAAAAAAAAGCATAACATTTTAAATTAAATTACCCAAGTGGCATATCTTTACGAGATTAAATTTATAATTGCTTTAAAAACCAACAGAAAAAACTCAACCATTTCAGTGTTACGACATGACAGCTCACGGTTTTCCCGCCACAGTTTTTTGTAGCCACTCGTATAAATCAAAGTCAACGTCTGGTTGAAATATGGAAAAAATGATAGAGCCTCGAAAATATAAAAGCATAAATCTGTCAGTGGCCAGTCACAAAGTGAACTAATAACGATGAATAGGATATGGTTCGTCAATAATGCTTTTTATGGAATATGCCAGGAGATACTTTGATATGCGAATGGCTACTTTGATATTGTTACGTAGGTACCTAAGTGCCGCCATGTATGAGCCACATGCCACAGCCACAAACGCCGCCACGAGTAGCTAGAGGCGGCCACAAGCCACTTGTGGCTAATAGCTGCTGCTTTTATTTAAACCATACGCAAAGTATCTTAATGGACTTTAACGAAGAAGGTTTACATGCGTGACGACGTTTTGAATCGGCGTTTATGCCTTGATCACACGTACCGAGTAAAAGAGCGAGACAGTAAAATGTTGCTCGGCCGAGACAGTGATGTAAGCGGGTTGTAGAGATAAGATAAGTGGTAGGCCGAGCACTCGGCGCTGTGCTTACACGTACCGAGTACTCGGCCAAGAGTACTGTCTCGCCCGTTTACTCGGTAGGTACGCGTGATCAAGGCATTAGTGACCGTTACAGGCGACAAAAAGCGAACAGTGGTGATTTGTGGCGTGTGGCGGCCAACGGCCTCAACCGTGTGCAGCGATTCCATATAAAATGTGTGAAAACCATAGATATCCGTGGTAAAAACTACGGAAATATGCCCGTGGCGGAGTTTTGTGATTGTGGCCGGTGGCTTGTGTGCGGCGACCCTAATTAGTGGAGTGTCTCTTTCATCAGTACCTACCTCTTTAGTGACTCTAAGACTGGCAGGTGATAAATCATCTCCATAGCCTTTTTTCAACTACCTAGATGTCGACTTCCTGTATAACTGGTTGCGGTACCCGTGTTTTACTTGGATCGATTGCCTATCCACAACCCAATCACTAAGCAATACGATACTCCTTGGAATTACTGATGGCTAGACTTTCTGGCACTGGCATTGTATAAATAAGAAAAATATTTATTTATTAATATTAGAAATATGCCACTTAGGCAACTTAGGGTAGCTCCTTTCAAAAGCAACTTGACGAAATAGGACATTAAAGAGAGTGTAGTGCTCCTGTTCAGAACATGAACTCCACTGGGAGACTTGTTTAGGGGAATGTAGTGGAACGAGCGCACGTAGGGGTACCTCAACTGTCACCAACCACTGCGATTTGGAGAACTTAATGAGTGCCACCGATGCAGCAGTAAACGTAATCAGAAACGTTTATTTCAAATAGACCAGTTACAGGCACTTTTGAATTGTCAAAATGTCGGTCAGTCAAACAAGTGAAGCTAAATTGCACGTTCCAAAGAGTAGGTCTCTATGAGAAGAGAGAGAAGAACGTGCAAGAAACTCCGTGGACACTATTTTAAATCGTATTGAGTTACATGAATCTTCGTTACATATTTCTTTTTTGCTTCTATTATGTGAACACAATGAAGATAAGTAATAAAAATTAAATATAATGGTAACAATAAAAATAGAAATTGAATAAGTCACTGGCAGCTAAGAGATGACCAGTCTCAACTGACGGCGCCCGTTCACGAGCATGACGCATACATCAGCCCCACTCAGCTCAACCATGTTGAAGGGAGCCAAATGACCCAATAACACGTGCAACCATCAGCGAGACATTTTAGTGAGCATGACAATCTCTCAACTGCCATGCTCGTAGTGTCAAACACGTTGTAACAAATAAACTCAAACAGTTAAACTAGTTAACCATCGATTCGAAAAAAAGAAGAAGAATTTCGTAGTTCCAATTCCCCAAGAAGTAATACTTTGGGATTAGATAACACGTAATCGCTTCACTTTCACCCAGGAATGAAAGATCAACAGAATGTAAGCAGTCTATCAACTAGAGCATATTGTTAAGGTAGACTAGAGCTACTAGACTAGTACTAGACTAGACTAGAAATTGGGTTAGAAGCTGCATATAATGTTTGCAATCTCCGGAGAACATACTACATCGTATGTTACGTCACTGTATGGGATTGTGCTACGCGGATTAGCGTTACAGATAATAATAATAATAATGTACGAGTATTTGTCGGATTATGCAACCCATTATTGGTAGTAGTCTTGCATAACTTACAAACTAGTGTTAGTACACACCTATGTCAATTAATAAATTCACTCAATTAAGAAACGGTGTCGAAGTCGATAATAATATCAATAAAATCAAATAAATAAATAATAATAAGAATGACCGAACTACTACATATACATATAGGCTTTTCATATTTTATGAATAGTGCAATATTGGGAGATATTCAGTCACCCACAGCAGTTTTGGATAAATTATTTTGAATTTTAATAGATGAATTTGGTCTAGGGAAAGTATAGTATCTTAGCACAATTAGTAATACTTCAAGCATTCCAATAAACTAATAGTGTAACCCTAAAATGTAATACCGTCTATCCTACAAGAAAACATAGGAAAAGATTCTAAAATGTTACTCCTAAAACTATTCGAAGATGTGACGTCCAATTTCGTCGAGCATGAAACAAATGCATGAGAAAATAGTTCTAAATCGGAAAAGTTTTGATAGAACACGTTGTGAATGTGGTTGTTCGGATGCAGCTATGAATTTCTGTCGAATTTTTGTCGCCTGAATGTTAAAATATCTTTGTCAGCTGATTGGTCAACTATTGCGTCAACGGTCAAAATTGATATTTATTAATTTTATAATTTATGTAACTACGTACACACATATTGTACATTCAGAAAAAGATATAGATACTTAAACAATAGCGCGAAGAAACAAGAAAAGACGAGTTTGTGAAATCTTAATGTAATAAATAATACATACAAGGTGTCGTTTTGAAGCTGCAAAATATTTCAGGAGGTAATTATGTTAGTGATTCTCGACCCGAATCAATAATAAAATAAGTAGGTAATTTTTTTTTTTTTTATAACCGCGTTTTTTTTTCACACACACAAACACGAAAAATAAAGGGCGTTTTCACACACACTAACTCGCAACGATAGTTTCATAAATAATGTATCATCCAATCATCATCCCGCACGCCACACCCTAGCCACGCCCCCGCGGCCATCGATCAATCGATTTAGTTTAGTGTAATTAAAAAATTAAATAACAAGTATTACTGATTATTGACCAGGTATCGTTTTTTTACATGATTATTTATGAGTTTTATTACAACCTCCTGAAATATTGTGCAGTTTTAAAACTGCACCTTGTATATAACTAACACATTAAATTCGGTTGCAGCGTCACCAATGGGTCCAATTAAAATTTTAAACTATCCGGAGAGTCACTCAAATATACATCCAATACTTTTAAACTATTTAGGAGGAGTTAGGCGATAAACACACGAACAGAACTGTTATATATTAAGGATATACCTTATACTAAATTAAGTACATAATATACATTCATATATGATTGTCACACCAGAAAGATCTTCGCTTTATTGATCATGAATCGAAGCAATAAACAAGATATTCTGATTTCCATTTTAGGCTATTTGTGAACTAATCAGAAGACGTCTACTTCACTTATTGCTTGTATCTCACGCGACTGTTCATGCGGAAAAATTGACTGGTATTTTGATGTTGACTACTCAAGTAGCCATCAGCTAGGGTTTTTAATTTTCGGTGGTAAAATCATCCAATGACATCTCCTTCCTCCTTCCATCTTGAGCGGGAGATAGTGTCAGACTTTTACTGACTAAAAACCCACTCCTGTTTTTTGTTGCCTTTCGTACTGGGGCCGAATCTTCCTTTCAGAAACAAATCCGTGGCCCCTGGGCCCCAGTAGGCTTCGGACCCTGCTGGGCCCTTACGGTTTGCCGACAACTCTGAGGCGCGTGGAATAATACGCGCCGTGGACATCTAGTAGTAGACGGTTTGATGGCGAGCTACCCATTGCTCGCCGTCCGCAAGTCAGCGTCTACGGTGATCGAAAATCAGAATCCCGGCGGCGGCTGGGGTGTGAGCGCCATTGCCTCATGCGTGCGGCCTCCTCCTTTGCTAGCATTACTGCTTCACAATGTGCTAGGGTTTTTAGATAGTTCGAAAGATTTCCCGCGGCCCTAGAACGTAGAGTGAAACTGAACGAATACAGGTGGTTTTCAGTTAGTAAAACTCCAACGCTCCCTCTCTCTACACCCAGAGTGTGAGAAGTAATTTGATGATATCCCACCAAAAAAAAAATGATTCAGGATTCCTTATATTATGTGGAATACCTATGGATTGTTCGAAAGAGTTACCGCGGCCCTGAAATGTAAAGGACAACTGTAGGAACACAGGTGGGTCTTAAGGTCATATCACAATAAAACGACTCTGCTCCAACACCGCTCCCACCCAACAACGCTCTAAACTAAGGCGACTGCTCGCAGTCCACGCGGCGACAGCTAGCAGGCACCCAGCAGTCCACGCGGTGACAGCTAGCAGACAGCCAGCTGTCCACCCGCTGACCGCTCTCGTTTTTGTGTAGATACTGACCGAACGAGCGGCGACGGCGCGGCGACTGCTAGCAGTGAGCGCGCGGACACCACGCCGCCGACCGCTCGTCTACAACGTGCGGCCAGCGAGGCGTCAACTACCGAGGAGTCTGACGGTGGTAAGCTCTCTGGAAGAGAGCTTTCTGCTAATTTATGATGCCAATGTAAAATATATCTAAAATGCAATATTTAAAGCCCATATTTGAATGATATTCTTTTTTCAGGGTGGGAGCAGAGTCGTAAGTTTGCTATGACCTTTAGTCAGTACAAGTCTGACACTCCCTTTCAGGAGGGAGAACTATTTGGTGATTTTCAATTCAAAATAGGACCTCTTTAATGTTTATTTAAAAAAAATTCTTTCACATGTATTATCAGAGTCCCTAGATAGGTATCTATTATAATTTTGACTGGCTATCTAACTTTAGCACGATAAGATCTTCTCAAATAGTTTTTAAAATAGGACATTTTGTTACAAATGGGAAAACTTTAACATTGCAGTCGAGGAGGAATATACGCCCGAGTCGAAGGTAAGGTCGTTTTGGAGCCGAGAATTTAAAATGGTAAATGCCCACGTGCATCAAATGACGTTTGTCAACACATTTTTATGTCTTTAGGCTAAAGTCGAAAATAAATTTTAATCGTCTGCTGAGCGAGTTCAATGACCTGTAGGTAGTTTGTACGCAACGCCGACTACTATCTACAGGTCATTGAACTCGCTCAGCTGACTTTTTCTTAAAGAAATTAATTTCGTACATGCGTAAATTAATACGAGTTTTGAAAAAAAGGTACTTTAGTTTTTAATTCTATCTTTACAAATCGATAGTGTTTCATGTACCGGATCGGCCCTCCACGGGATTAAAACGATTAAAATTTAGCGGTGTATTAAGTAACAATTTATAAAAGTAAGAAGTTATTGCATGAAATGGCTTGTGGATCATTTTTATACGTCGTATTGCGAGCTTCCGGATGACCAGCTTGAAACAATAAATATAATCTTGACAGGACCTGGCTACCGCATTTTTCCGCAATAGTGTGAAACACACTATTGCACCTCAAAGAAATGGTCGAAGAGATTTTCCAGCAAATTAGCTGAAAACCATTTTCACTCCAAACAATTATTAACACAATTCACTAATAATAAGTTAAATCATAATTTACATTTATTAACGTAACAATTAATTATAGGCTATCATCGCATGCTGTATTTGTGTACATATTATTATTAATAACAACAAAGCATAATTTCGACCTAAGTAGATTTAAATATGGTAACAATAAATTAAAGCAAATCAGTAACAAATTACAAATAAAATTGCAATACAACAGAGTAGATAAAATGAAAAGTATAAAATAAAATTTAAATAAAGTTATAAACCGATTCATAATATAAATTAAATTACATTTGTTTAAGTAAATAACATTATTGCAAATCCACGGTCCAGTTACACGTTGCGTGTGTTTTAAACAAAGGCACTTTTAGGTCAATCATGATGGTGTAATAACTACTACGAGTTCAGTAGCCTAGTCAATAGCCCTAGGCTGGATTTTTTTAAATATTTATTTATTTATTTATTATTATAAGCACATACATATGTCCTATATAGTAACATTACTATAAACACAAATTAAAAAAAAAATCTAGCCAAGCGCGAATCGGGCGAGTTCTTTACTCTCTCGATTTCAATATTGTAGGTAGGTACATTAAAATCGAGCAAAATACGCCGACAAAATAACGTTTCTTGTATGAGGAGCCCCTTTAATTGTTTAATTAATTTTAATTTTATTGTTTGTTGTTTTAGCGGCAATAGTAAATGTATGGTAGTTCCTGTGAAAATTCAACTCTCTACCTCTTACGGTTTATAAGATACATCCCGCTGACAGCCGGAAGGACAGGCAGACAGACCGACAGCGGAGGCTTAGTAATAGGGTCCCGTTGACATTCTTTGGGTTCGGAACCCTAAAAACTGGGCAAGTGTGAGTCGAACTCGTGCCCTGAGGGTTCCGTAAAAACTATAGTAACTAGTTTAATTCGAAAATGGAGTCTCGAATTTTTTTCCGAATCGCAATTCTTTTTTTGTTGCGTCATAACAAGAAATTCACAGTTTTCAGATTTATTCCTACCTGTGTTTTAAGACCTTGCTCTATGCCAAATTTCAGGATTCAGAGTTAACAGGAAGTACGTTTTTTGCGACATAAACGGCCGTAGGTATTTTTTTCTTCGTTAACTTAAAAGTTTGATTTTTTTCACAGCTTCAAGGTAGGTACTGCTTCAACCGCAGACTTGAGTATACGGTTTTAATTTGAACTCGATACCTTCACGCGTTCTCAAGATAAAGGTTCTTGACAGACAGACAGACAGATGGACGGACAACAAAGTGATCCTATAAGGGTTCTCCTTTTTCCTTTTGAGGTACGAAACCCTAAAAATTGCAAACTATCCGCGAGCTTCACGAAATATGATGATAATAGTTATGACACAAAATTCTTTATTCTTTCAACCATTAGGTACGGTACACTATAATACAGTACACTAACGACCACAATAATAGCACCTATTTCTATAAAAAGCAGGACATTAGTATGTAAATAGCTTCATGTCCCGCACGCAAGCGTCGCAGAGGTTGGCTGGAGCTATTCATCTGACGTCTGTGTCGCACTTCATCTGGTTCAGGTGAGATTGTCTCATACGTCTCATGATTAATTCAGATCGGCGCCGCACTGCGAATAGGCCGCTTTAAGCGTATGCCTACCAAACAGTTCACTTAGGGTGCGAGTTCTACAGAGATGTGCGAGGTATAGCGATGAGCGAGGAAAAATTCTAGAAACGGAATCGCTTCATTTTTCTAGCTCGGTTTAACCCAGTTTTAGTGGAAAAGAGGTAACGTAGTTTGGTATTAAATATTCTTATTATTATTAAAAGCCCATATTATCATTGCTGGGTAGAGGTGTACCTTTATACGCTCGAAAAATCATGATTATTCACTTCTTTTTTCTATCGCTTTCGTGGTACGGTAATGTATCAGAATATCAATTTTGCCTTTTACAAGCTGGAGGGGCCTACAGCAACAGATATATCCTGCCTAGTCCCATATAAGTTTCAGCATTTTGGAGCAGTGTAGTATTCCCAACGCGATCTGTTAATTAACATTAACACATAGTATGCTTCACATCTTAGTTACGCCTCCTCGCTCCAAGATCCTCGCACAGCTTTCATGGACACATTACAACCACACATTTTCACAACACACTCTTAGGACTTAATTTTATTTTGTCGCGTTTTTTCTTTGACGTCGTTCAACCAGGGTTAGTAAATCATGTGCGTTTCAATTTATTTCTAAGGAGCTTCAAAAGAGATATGAGTTTAAGGGATTACGTCAAGATGATGAGTGAGAATATTCCCCTGTGCGATAAAGACGTCGCGACATGAATATGTTTGCCAGGCTTAGTGAAAATGGCTGCATTTAATATCTTCCTTGAATCATTTGTTACAGCTGTGTTATTTATATGTATAGTCAGTACCGTAACTGGGACAGTGACAGCGGTGCTCAGGCACGGGGCACAGGTCATGGAGGGGCATCGTAAGGGCCCAGCAGGGTCGAAGCCTACTGGGGCCAAGGGTTTGCTTCTGAAAGGAAAACTAGTCTCTGGTGTGAAAGGCAACGAAGAAACAGCAGTGGGTTTTTAGTCAGTAAAATATACCGTCCTGCCCCCTTTTGATGATGAAGATTTTTCAACCTAAAAAAATGGAGAGACTTACAAATTTTGGAACTTACTGTACCTTACCTGTTTTTTTTATTTAGCAGTCTTTCATATCATGATAAATAAATCAATATCACGCCTGGTAGTTAGTAGCTTAAACACAATACCTATTAATTATATTTACCGTGTACATAATACGGTCGTAGACGCGCCCTACCAGGATTACCGATTCTGTAAATGCCCTGACGCTCCAGCACCCACAAGAAATGAATAGTGGGCGGTGGCGGGGGTGTTTGAAGCATCACGTCACGTGATTTTTTTTATATAGTCTTTTTTAGGAAGAAAAAGGTAAGATTAAAACCTTTTTTTAAGAGGGGGCGGCAGTTATAATAATAAGCTCGCACCGGGCGTATAAAAGGCTATAGTACCGGCACGAATCTTGACCGCTCGGTGTCAGAGTGGGGATCGCTTTGTGCATACCATATATTGGCGAGCCAATCGTCGTCGTTGTTAGATACATGCAGCAAGTGCAGGAAACGAATCGCGAGTGACGTCTATGATACGATGGCGCGGCGAGCCAATCACTGAAACACCCCGACCCCGCGTCTCACTTCGTACCACTAAAGAGACCGAATATTTGACTTCTGCGTAACTTGGAGCCAGCGCTCAAGATCCCACAGAAATTTTTTTAGGAAATGAAAAAAATAATCCGCCTCACTATACAAAATTGAAAACTTGATTGGACAGTTTGTATGGAGAGGCCGACTTTTTTTTCGTTTCCTGAAAAAAATTTTTGTGGAAGGTTGTTCAGTTTCGTCTACTGAGCAAGCTCTTAAAGTTTGTGGAGGGCTGTCCCTTACACCTTGTATACTTACGGTACTGCGTATAGCACAGTGTAAATCTCCACTAAAGGCCCTTGTGATGTCATTGCAGGAGCCTTCACAATGTAAAGTTATATTTTCTCTCTCATTACAAATACATGAATCTTTTAAACAGTTGTGAATGAGCAAGTCTTGCTATTTATAAATAAATAAGTAAAGTAGCTTTTTCCGCATGAAAACTTCACAGAAGCTAATGAGTTTGTGTAGAATCGTTGCTGCAACGTTTCGTCATAATGACTGGCCTGTTGGTCTAGCTAGTGGTTAGCGGCTCTGACTGCTATGCAGGAGGTCGTGGGTTCGATTCCTACCCAGGACAAATGTTTAGTAAATGTGATGAGCACAATCTCATTTGTTCTGTGTCTGGGTTTCGTTCTTAGTCTTGAGCATCGACGCCGAGTTGCTAGCCTGTCGGTTTTCTACAGGTTGCATTTCGGATGGTGTGCGTCGGAATTGCAGAACCTAATTCCACCTAGCCCATTCTATTATCGGACCACCAGGCGTACGGCGATGCGCCACCTGTTCATGGTGGACATCCCACCTACACGCACAAAATGTTTTGGGAACACATTCATTGTGCGTAAAGCAAGGTGCGGAATTCCTTGCAGGAATCTGTGTTTCCTGATTACTACAACCCGGGAATCTTTAAGTCAAGAGTGAATAGGTTACTTCTAGATAAGCGTGGTCCACTGTCGTCCGCATGTTAGCTTTCTATCTGGTGAGATAGCGGTCAAGCGCGAACCTATCAACATTAAAAAAAAATCTATAATATGTATGTGTTTAGAAATATATAGGTATATTTATCAGTTGTCTAGTACTCATAACACAAGCTCTGCTTAGCTTGAGACTAGACGGCGTTGTGTGATACTTGTGGAATATTATTATTATGTGAAGTTTTTTACATAACGTTTGCTAGACTATGACGTCACAGGGTGGCAAGTACTAACAAACGGGGCTTTAATGGCTCAACTTGACAATGGCGAGTGATTTTGCAGTTTTGTCGCAAATTCATTGTGGTGTCTTCTTCATTTTTGGTAGTTTAGGTTTTCATTATATTAAATTTTATTATTTTATACGGTAGTGTTTCGGCTTTCAGTCCGCTTTTAATAGATAGTGTTGAAATACTTTGTGTGCTTATGAAAGCTAAAAAGAAGAAAATTAAACACCATAGTGATTGATGTAGAAGAAGATTTGTTAGATTTATCTATCCAGTTGCGCTACCGTGGTGTCTTGGTGAAATAATAATATAATATTTCACAACTATCACACAACGCCGTCTAGAGTAAAGCTAAGCAGAGCTTGTGTTTTGAGTACTACACAACTGATGAACATACTTATATATTTCTAAATACATACATATTATAGATAAACATTAACCAGTAGTCCAACAGGCTAGTCAATATGTCTGTTAAGTTGAATTATTTCATCAATGGAAAGCTATTTATGGTCTACGGTCCACGGACTTTTTTTGTGGTGTTAGGAAGGTAAAAAATAGCCGTTTCGGAGGAATTTGATAACGAACACGGTGACACAAGATTTTATAGGTATGATGAGATTATTTTATCCCGATAAAGTGCACCATTCCTTTGTTAGTAACTAAGGGAACGAAGCCCTGGGAACAACTTAGTACCTATATTATAAGAAGAGGTCGGAATTAAGTAGAGTTATTTAAGTACTTATACTGAATTCTTGTAGCGAAAGAATAAAGTGGATATGCCTCAAATCCCGGGATTAATTTTAAAGAGCAAATTTTTTTTAAGACTCCATCAGGAATATAGTACAAAGTACAGTACAAAAAATTTCTTCCTGTATTAATGACGGGGAGAACGAAGTGTATTTGGTTAAGCTCACCTCAGTTTACGTAGACAGATCTTGATAAAAATTGTATGTTAATTATATTTGTTTTATTTATCTTATCTACGAGTATTTCTGAGGTTTTTAACCTTTTAGATAACGTCAATTTGAGACACAATAGTAAGACAATAGCTGCGCGAACACCGGCGTTCGCTTGGGGTTATTATTTATTTGTAATGTTGTAAAATCCCGGGATTTTTCATTACAAATCACTGGAATATCCAAATTAATATCAACATTTCGATGCAAGTATATAAATAAACTCTATCTAATTCCGACCTCTAATTATAAGACGCTTAGCAGACTCTACCTTTCTTCTTTTAAACCGTACTTAATTTGATTTAATCACCTTTTACAATGTCCCTCCGGGTTTCAGGGAAGTTGGCTACAGGCTTTTTTGCAACGAGAAAAAAGAAAAAAAAAAGCATTTTTAATTGCTAAAGCGAATGCTAAAATGTTTCTTAATTACAGCCAATCATTTAGAAATAATGTCCTTTTCCAATTTATGCCACCTCTTACCCTACAATTACTTCCCTTATTTAAATACTAGCTGTGCCCGCGACTTCGTTCGCGTGGACTACAGGATTTTGAATTTTTTTTTTCTATAATAGAAGTAGCCTATGTTACTCCTTATTACATCAGCTACCTGTCAAAAAAAGTCCCGTCAAAATCGGTCCAGCCATTTCAGAGACTAGCCCGGACAAACAGACAGACAAAAATTGTAAAAAATGTTATTTTGGTGTATGTACCGTATATATATTCATATGGATGTAGTAAAAAGCAGTTATTTCAACATTACAAACAGACACTCCAATTTTATTTATATGACTAGGGTTGTGTCAAAGGTTTTGCCCGCGTAATAGTAGAAAATATAAATGTCACACAGTGACAAAGTAGCATTTTACTGATGAATAAAAAAAAAAAAACGACACAGTATCTACGGCACAGTTGGTATAACAGTTGAGCGATGACCTGCTGCGCTGTTTCTCGTGGGTTCGATTCCTACACAGAACCGATATTTGTATAGATAATAAAATTTTAAGTTTAAGCGACACCTAAATATGGTTTGTTCAGAATCAGTAACTGATTAGATTCCAATAGTTTATACCATGTTATATTTTTTCCTAAAAATATTTAAAAAAAATCACAAGTTTGACACCACCGACACTACAACACAGGTCACGGAAGGTCATAGTGAGCATTAGGAGCTAGCAAACAGCTAGATGTAAGTGCAAAACAACCCCTCAGTCGCCTGGATGGCCTGCTGAGTATATTTTTTTCGCTGACATAATATACAGTTATGAAAGTTTCTATATAGATTCTTTACATAAAAAAACGCACAGGAACGTTCGTTGTGGCAATACATGGAGGAGGCCTATGTGCAGCCGTGAACGTGTTTCTGCTGAAATAAAAACCGCACAAAACAACGCGCCCTCTCGCACCTCAGCGGTTGTTACAACTAAAATCTACAAAGTGCGGTTTGAACTGCTTGATCATAATTCTTACTCACCTGTTCAAACCCTAAGCAACTTCGTTTTATTCCCTCATCTAATAATTGCTCTCGAAGGATAGAGATTTAATCATTTTTGAGAGTGAGAGCAGTGGTAGCCGAGTGGTAACGCCCCCGACTTACGAGTTGTAGGTCGTGGGTTCGAACCCAGCCAGGCGCATTACTTTGTGTAATTTATTTCATCACCACTGCTCTCAAAACGGTGAAGGAAAACATCGTGAGAAAACCGGCATGTCCTAGAACCAAAAATTCGAAGACATGTGACATTCACCAACACGCACTGAGTCCTCGTGGTGGATTACGGCCCATTCCCTCGCCTAGGAAAGAGGCTTGAGTCCCAACAGTGGGAACATTAAAAAGGCTGGTGATGATGATAGAGATTTTCGTCAAATACGGAGGTAAACTTTGTGCCCCACCAACTGTGTTCCCACGTTGTCGTCGTGGTGGGGCTTGCGTGTCTCAGTGACCTTGAGGGCTATGCCGGTAGAGCTACTCATGCCGGAAGGCCTCAAGCGAGAGACCAGACCAAGAGGAACATACGGCGGAGTCCAGTCGGACCGCCCGGAGGGTGCGCTGTCCAGGAGCGCTGGCACCAACAGCTGTTGGCGCCTTCTGGATAGCGATTTAGAAGAGATAGGGTTCACCTCCGGTACGTGTCTGTTCAGCAGACATGACCAGGATGGCGAACGTGCAATGGAGACCCCACCCCATTAAAAAAGGCAAAGCTGTGTTCAGCAAAATATGAGTGCGAGTAGAAAAAAAAATACTACCCCAGGAGGGTACCAGCTTGCTGGAGAATCCCTCCCCGAGCAGAGCTCGGGCTGCCCCTCGTATTCTGGGGGGGGCACCTACCGCCTCGGGTCTCCGGACCCTGTACCGTCCTTCGTGGACGCAACGAGCCAGGGTGGCTCACACTTCGGCAGCGCGGAGTCCCTGGGACCAGTTCCCAGCACGTCCGCGATGCCGGTGGAGGCCGGCCGTAGGTTTGGCCTCAGGGAGGTGAGTGAAGACGCGGCATCGGACTCAGATGCCGCGTCTTCACTCAACTCAGACGGGAAGGAGGTGGAGGAGGTGCGGGAGCCCCTCCATTTGATGGAGGTGGAGGAGTCCACGTCCAATAAGAGGAGGGCGTTCATGCGCTCCGTGTCCGATGACGAGACGGGACCTGCCCGGAAAATCTCGTCCTCGGGGCGGGGCGCAGCCCGAAAAACGGGCATAGGAAGAGGGCTCCCCGCCGAGATTGCCAGCGAGGGACGCCAGGCCAGCGCCTTAGTGCCGAAGATCCCTCAGGATTTGCCAGAAGGGATGGTGGAGGCGCTGGCTAAGTTTCGGGAGGTTGTGGCAGCCGCAATAACGAGCGTGGCCAACAAGAGGGAGAGGGTGGCCAAAAAGCGGTCTATTGAGCTGGCCAACACCTCGATTGAGGAGGCGCTGGGGATCGTTTTTGAGCCCTACGAGCGCACCCTCAGCGGGAGGTTTGGCCGGCTCGAGGAGGCTGTGGCCGCTCTCCAGGGTTCTCGTCCCGAGGAGGGGAGCAGGCAGGAGCGGGGCCGATCCCGGCCCTCGCCCCAGGCGGAAGGCGAGGTTGTGTCTCTGCTGCGGCAAGAGCTGGCTGCCTTCAGGGAGCAGCAGCAGCAGCAGCAGCAGCAGTTCCAGGGGCACATTCAGCGCCAGCTCTCCGTCCTGGAGGGCATTGTTCTGCGCCCCCCTCTCGCGACCTCCGGCCAGAAGAAGACGGCGTCGTATGCCGCTGTCGCCGCGGCCACGACGACTGCAGCACCTAAGGCAGGCCCGTCGGGGCAAGCCAGGCGCGTGGCCGCGGTGTCGGAGCCTGCAAGGGCGGCCCCGGCGGCCAAGCAACAGCAGTGGCAGGGGAAGCCTGCCCCTCCCCCGAAGGGCAGGGTGGCGGCTGCCACCAAATCGGCGGGACCTCTCGCCGCGGCGGCGACTAGGTCGCGCCTGCCGCCTTCTCCGCCCGAAGACCCCTCGGCTGGCGCCGAGTGGACGGTCGTCGGCGCCAAGAAGAAGGCGAGCAAGGCGGCAAGGGCGGCCAAAAAGCGCAGGCGGCGACAGGAGCGCAAGAAGCGGGCCATGGCTGCTCGTCTTCGCGCCCCGACTTCCGCAGCTGTAGTGATCACACTACAGCCAGCTGCGGAAAAGAAGGGCGTGAACTACGATGTAGTCATGGCGAAGGCGAAACAGGCGGTGGTGGGCCACCTCGATGAGTTCGGAGCCTCCGGGGGCTTCCGAATGAGGCGTACCGCGACCGGGGCCCGAATGTTGGAGGTCCCTGGGGCAGACAGCGGAGAGCTCGCCGACGCCCTGGCCGAAAGGATCAGGGCGTCTCTGGACGTCGAGGAGGCCCGAGTGTCCAGACCCACCAAAAGCATGGACATGCGCATAATGGGTCTGGACGACTCTGTCAGGGTGGAAGAGGTGGTGGCCGCCATCGTCAGGGCGGGAGGGTGCACGACCGATCAGGTCCGGGCGGGCACCATCCGCGCTGACAGCACGGGCATGCGAGCCGTCACGGTGAGCTGCCCCGTGTCGGCGGCCAAGGCCATCACGGCCGAGGGCCGAAGGCTGTTGGTGGGCTGGGTTTCGGCCCAGGTAAAGCTGCTGGAGCCCAGACCTCTGCGGTGCTACCGCTGTCACGTGGGGCACCACGTGGGGGCCTATTGCGCCGCAGAGGACCGCAGTGACCGCTGCCACCAGTGCGGACAGCCCGGGCACAAGGCCGTTGAATGCCGTGCAAAGCCGCACTGCTACGCATGTGCGGCTGCAGGCAAGCCGGCCGACCACCGGGCTGGGGGCAGGTCCTGCGACCCCCCCGCCAAGGCCAAGGGCAAAGTCAGGCCCATCCACCCTGACGTCCTCACCGCCGCAGCCACCACCTTGGCTGCCGCCGCTGTCGCCGCCGCTCCCGCCGCGGCAGTGCCCTCACAGGGGGCTCAGGAGGAGACTGTAATGGAATGTCAATAACGACACCATTACGTCTCCTCCAGGCGAACATCAACCACTGCGCCCCCGCTCAGGATCTGTTGCTCCAGAGCATGGCGCAGTGGTCGATCAATGTCGCCGTCGTCTCCGAGCCGTACTACGTCCATCCCCGCTGGGTTCAGGACCTAGACGGCTCGGTGACGCTAATTTCGTCGGCCGCCGCCGGTACCCCGCCCCTCGAGGCTGTTGCGAGGGGACGGGGTTGCGTGGCAGCACGGGTCGGGGACATTGCAGTGGTAGGCGTCTACCTGTCCCCGACCAGAACTCCCGACGAACTCCATGTCTCCCTTATTGAGCTAAGTGCCGTCGTCGCTGGGTTTGGTACCCTCCCCGTGGTCGTTTGCGGGGACTTCAACGCCTGGAATAGGGCTTGGGGTTCCCGGCGCACGAACACACGGGGTCGGTTGGTGGAGGACTGGGCCTTGGAGCTGGGCCTGGTCGTCCTGAACCGGGGTTCTGTCCCCACGTTGGTGCGGAGGCGGTGTGAATCAGTGGTGGACCTCTCGTTCGCCAGCCCCGCTCTGTCGCCGCGTGTCGTCGGCTGGCGCGTTATGGAGGAGGTGGAGACGTACTCCGACCACCGGTATATCCGGTTGGACGTCTCCGCCGAAACCTCGGCCGCGCCAGTCCGACAGAGCCCTTGCGGTCCGCGGTGGGCGCTTAAGCAGATGGACCGGGAGCTCCTCCTGGAAGCCGCGACGGTACAGGCCTGGGTGCAAGCACCGGACAGGCCTGTCGACATCGACGTCGAGGCGGAGTGGTTCCGGGAGGCCATGTCGCAAATTTGCGATGCGGCAATGCTCCGAGTCCGTCCAGGACGTGCTAAGCGCCAGGTGTACTGGTGGTCGCCGGAAATCGCTGCACTGCGCAACACGTGCAATCACGCGCGACGCCGGTACGCCAGATACTGCAGGCGCCGCATCCGCCCGCCGGATGCGGAGGCCAGAGAGGCGGAGCTGTACGAAGGTTACAGAGAGGCAAAACACACCCTCCGAGCGGAGATTAAGCGGGCCAAACTCGAGGCCCGCGACGTGTGGCTGGGGTCTCTGAACGCGGACCCGTGGGGGCGCCCGTACAAGTTGGTACGGGAGAAACTGCGCCCCTGGGCTCCCCCGCTGACTCAGAGTCTCCGGCCCCAACTCGTGGAGGGTGTGGTAAGCGCTCTGTTCCCTGCGCGAGGGGAACACTCCTCCCCGCCCATGGCTCCGCCTCCGCCAGCGGTGTCTGACGCGGACCGCAATAGCGACGACGACGATAATGCTCCAGAGGTGACCGAGGCAGAGATGAGAGTGGCGGTGCAAAGGCTGAGTGCCAAGAACGCCGCCCCAGGACCCGATGGCTTGCCTGGGAAAGCCTGGGTCCTGGCCATGGAGGCTCTCGGGCCTCGACTGAGAGGGCTCTTCAGCGCATGCTTGGAGAGGGGCCAGTTCCCACTTCGCTGGAAGACGGGGAAACTGGTCCTCATCGCGAAGCCAGGGCGCCCTGCGGACTCTCCGTCCGCGTACCGGCCCATTGTGCTGCTCGACGAGGTGGGCAAGCTCTTTGAAAGAGTGATTGCGAGCCGCCTCGTCGCGCGCCTTTCACGGGTGGGGCCGGACCTTTCGGACGGACAGTTCGGCTTTCGCAGGATGCGCTCGACGGTGGACGCCATCATGCGCGTGCGAGCCCTCACGACGGGGGATGCGGTGTCCCAGGGTAGGTGTGTCGTGGCAGTGTCCTTGGACATTGCCAACGCTTTCAATTCCCTGCCCTGGAGTACGATCCGGAGGGCACTCCGGTACCACCGGGTGCCCGAATACCTCTGTCGAGTAGTCGAGGCCTACCTGTCGGACAGGTATATTGTCTACCCCGGTCACCAGGGAGACTGGAAACGTCGGGAGATGTCGTGCGGTGTTCCGCAGGGGTCGGTACTAGGGCCACCCTTGTGGAACATCGGGTACGATTACGTGCTGCGGGGCGACCTCCCTGACGGGGTCAGCGTGGTCTGCTACGCAGACGACACGCTGGTTCTAGCGCGGGGAGAGTCGTACCGGGCGGCGGCCGCTTTAGCGACACGCGGGGTTGCGATAGTCGTTGGTAGGATCCAGGAGTTGGGACT
Source organism: Mythimna ferrago (assembly GCA_910589285.2). Taxonomy (NCBI): domain Eukaryota; kingdom Metazoa; phylum Arthropoda; class Insecta; order Lepidoptera; family Noctuidae; genus Mythimna; species Mythimna ferrago. The sequence goes on from OU342695.1 coordinate 12,430,963, forward strand.
CGAGGTGGCGCTGCGCAAATCCGAGGCCATGTGTTTTCACGGTCGCGGCCGTCGGAACGCGCCACCGTCGGGTTCCCAACTAACGGTAGGAGGAGTTCGCATCGGCGTCGGGACATCGATGAGGTACCTGGGACTCATCCTCGACAGCCGATGGAATTTCGAGGAGCATTTCCGACGTCTGGCTCCCAAACTCAACCGGACTGGGGCCGCTCTCAAGCGGCTCCTGCCCAACCTTGGGGGTCCAGACGCCTCCTGCCGGAGGCTCTACGCGGGGATCGTTCGGTCCATGGCCCTCTACGGGGCGCCGGTGTGGGCGCCGTCGCTGGAAAAGCGACCGGCGGCCATTCTGAACGCCTGCCAGAGGGTCATGGCAATTCGGATGGTGCGGGGATACCGCACGATTTCCTGCGAAGCGGCGAGCCTTCTGGCTGGCCTACCACCGTGGGATCTGGAGGCAACAGTCCTTGCACACATGCACGACATGCGCGTGGAGATGCAACGCCGGGGTGAAAGTCCTCTGCCGCGACAGGTCACGGCATGGCGGACAGAGCTCCGGCGGAATCTCATGGTGGAATGGCGCCAGCGACTATCGCAACCCCGTCATGGGCACGCCACGATTATGGCGATAAGTCCCCTCTTTGAGGCGTGGCTGGAAAGACCTCACGGCGTCCTTATCTTCCGCATGACACAGGTCCTCACCGGAAATGGAAAGTTCGGGAGGTTCCTGTTCCGAATTAAAGCGGAAGTGACGCCCGGGTGTCGCCACTGTGCGGAACGCCCGGAGGACACGGTGGAGCACACAATCGCAGTGTGCCCTGCTTGGGCGGAGCATCGCCGTGCCCTCGTGGCAGTGGCGTGCCCGCCATAGAAGCCAAAAAGCCCGGCTTGCCCTACCAAAACCTCACCTTCATAGAACACGACCAATCAATTAATTATCACAAAAATCTAAACTTTAAACTTCGCGCGCTTACGCGGTTACGCTAAGTTGCCACTGTGTTGTGCGGAATTCAAAAATCATTCATAAGACGATACCAGGGCGAAGCGAGGATGCCATTCTGAGCGAAATCTCTCCGATCTCACTCTAACACTTAACAAAAGAAAGAGATGAACACTAATGTGTTGTTGTCTTTTTCTGCCTCAAAGGCTTTTATGAGGCTTGCTCTTCTATCTCTACTTTTGATATAAAAACGTCAAATTTTGAGTGTGTGTGGGTGTAATTTGTTATTGTGTGCAAATACTCGTCGAACATTTTGTTCTAAAAAAAAGCTGGGCTTTGGTAAATTTATGAATGGTTTTTTTTGACATAAATTTTTACGCATATTATAATACGAGGCGCCCTCTATGACGCGTAAAGTTGTACGAACTAAAAAGTACTCAGTTCAAATTTGCTTTGATCGGTTATCGTGTTGTACGTAATTGTTTTGATAGTTTTTTTTTGTTTTCCGTCATTTAACAGTTTATGAATTCGGAAACTATACTTGTGGTTGTGTGTGGATATTATTATGTGTGGAATTGATATTGGCCAGGTAGGGTTTGAGTTTTAAAGATAAATATAATCTTGTAACTTTACTATTTTGAATATTTCTCAGAAAAGTTAATAACAATGCTTGGAATACATCAGGTAGGTATGACTCAAATAACTTCGCGAGTGCCATGAAAATTCTCAAAAGTACTTGAAAGCTGTTATTTCATTCTTTATTTTTGATAAACCGCCGATAGAAAGTTGGTTATCTTTCTCGACAGTTAAGTGATAAGTGTGTTTTAAAAAAGCGAACAACGAAAAGCTACCGCTGTTTCATTTGTGAGTATTTGCCAATAATATTACATATTATTTTAAAGAACAAGTGTTTGAAACACCAAGATTTCAAAAAAAATATGTATTAGTTACACATTCATAACTAGATGGCGTTGGCGTCAAATTAGAATTCGGTGTTAAGATTCTCCGCCGTTTACTTACCCTCCTTTCAATAGAGTTCAATTTAGGATAACATTAGATCAGTATCTAGTACTCGGTTGTTTTATTTCACACTCAACTCAACTTTACATTAGATAATTAAGTTCAAATTAATTGGCCGGCCGGCACTCGACAACAAGAGCGGCTTTCCGAATTATCTTTGATTGCAATTGAGAATCAGCTGTTAGAATTAAAACGTTCACCAACTTTTTACGCTGGAGTAAGAAAATCATTTTTAAATAAAGATAGACAATTTGAATTAGAATAATTTTTTTTTTTCTATTCATGTATTCAAACTTCACGATTATTGGTATGATGATAAAGTTGTTGTGGTGAAGCTTTTGTTATCATTATTTATTACTTACTATTAATATTATATTTGTTAATAGTAGTGTAGCAATTCAGAAAAATCAGCATTACTGCACTGATGACACGTGCTAGCACGAGATTTTTTTTTCACAAGATTCCTTGGCTTGCCCCCTGTAAAGGCATCAGGCACGCCACTGCCTCGTGGGGGTGATCGGTGGCGGAGACCTCTCGCGCCGGGCCTTGGTCGAGGCCATGGTCCGGAGCGAGGAGGAGTGGCAGCCGGTTGCCGACTTCTGCGAAGCAGTAATGCTCGCTAAGGAGGAGGCCGACCGCATCAGGCAACGGCGCTCTCGCCGCCGCCGCCGGGATTCCGATCCCGATTTCCAGCCACCGTAGGCGCGGGCTTGCGGACAGTGAGCAATGGGTAGCTCGCTGTCCGGCCGTCCGGTAACCGTCCGGACCAAGCCCAAGTCGTCGACGGCGCGCGCTGTTCCCGCGCGCCTCAAGGAGTTGTCAGCAACAGCAGGGGCCCAGCCGGGTCAAGGCCTACTGGGGCCAGGGTAATCCGAAAGGGCGCTCGAGCCCCGGTATGAAGGCTTGAAGGAACGGGATGGGTTTTTTAGTCAGTAAGAGTCTGACACTATCTCCCGCTCCGCCCAAGAGCGGGGGTTGTCATAAGATGATTTTTCGCATCGAAAAAAAAAAAAAAAAAAAAAAAAGGTAAACTTTGTGAATAATTATTTTGCGGAGAAAAACGCCAACTACTATTTGAACGGGTTAGAGAGATGGAGGGATCGCTGGAAGAAATGGAAGAAATGTGAAGAGTAACAAGGAGACAATGTAAAAAAAGAAAAATAAATTCTAAGAAAAAGTGTCTTGTATCTTTATCAGGTCAGAAACTTTTCAGACCACCTGTGTACAATGTAGATAGTTTTAAAAGATTTACGTTATCATAAATGGGTTTAAATGGTAATGGTAAACGGTAAGATCACACTTACGCACATTGTATAGATTTCCTTGTTGACCCTAATCCTTACCGTAGCTCATGAACTATATTGGGGGTCAGTCAGACCCTACTTCAGCGGAGTCATCTGAGCATGATAACTGGCGATATATCGGTCTGATAATATATTGTTTTCAGTCTTATTGGAATAATGTAAAATTAGATATTTAAAAAAAATATTTATTAAACAAATACTTTTATTTTAATTGGAATTGTTTTAAATCTTTTTATTCAAATTGCATCAGTAATGTAATAATTTTAACGTCGTATTTTTCAATTGCACTATCAAAGACACTGACGCCTGACGACCTGACGACCGCTAAGTTCATTTTTGCGTGCATTCGAAACAAAAACTTCAAAGGGTTTGCTTTGACGCCGCGCCGCAGTATTCAAGCGAAATTGTTTTTGAGAAATGACTGTGATGGTACATAAATGGTACATTTTTTTTATCAAATAATTCTTCCGGCTCTTAATGGAGCGAAAGAGAATTTCAGACTTCTATTGACTAAAACCCTCCTGTGTTCAGTCAGTTGCTTTTTGCTCTGAGACCACGGAACCATTTTCAAACAATTCGGCAGTCCTAATGCCACTCTTTACCTGCCAAATCTGATTGTGTCTTATGTCAGTAATAAGTTTTCAACAAACTTTTATCGTGTGGTATAGTACCGATCAAGATTTTTTGAAGTTATATAGCGACGTTTGTTAGGGAAAAGTTACTAAGCGACATTCAGAAAACTTTACAAGAGAGTGATTTAAAGTTTAAATTTTTAGAAAAAATAGGTTAGTGAAAAAATCGAATTTTAACTATTTACATAATGTTAATAATATCTAAATCCGACTAAGTTTACTCAATGTCGCTTAGTCATTTTTGCCTTTCAAGCGTCGATAGGTACATTCTTAATATAGTTATAGGTATACCAAATTTCAACTCAATCGGTTACGGTTAATTGTTTCAAAATCTATTGCTCGTACAATACATCTTCTACACTATTATTATAAAGAGGTAAAGTTTGTTTTTTTTTTTTGTTTGTAGGAGGTAATCACTGAAAGTACTGGTCCAATTGCTGAAATGTTTTCACCGATAGATAGCTGCTTTATTTCTGAGTGAAATAGGTTATATTTTATGTACGCGGGCGAAGCTACGGGCAAAAGCTAGTCTCAAATAAACAAAAAAACCTTTTTTTGTTTGTCTGAGACATAAAAACATGAAAACATCTTTCTTCTCTCTTTCAGTCCATCCAAAGGTGGTCGGTAATAGATTGCCCTGATAGATTGCCCTGTGCGATAAGACCGCCCACTACTCGTATATTTATTTTTAATAATGTTTGTCCTGTATTTTTTGTTTATGGTGTACATAAAGAATATAATAAATAAAACATGAAATCTTATAAAAAGGCAGAAAAAAAAAACAAAGAAAGAAAAATAGCTACATCAATAATGTTCCTCTCAGTATTTTTAATACATTAAAATAAATACATTAGAAAAATACTATCCGCCGAAAATGTGAAGAATGAAAACCGACGAAAACACTGATTTGAAAGGCATTTGGCGGTGGGGAAGAAATAATAACTGGCTTAGAAGAAAAGGTTGGCTCAGCCTTTGTCTGAAACTTATATTATATTATTGTATCCATTGTGGGGAATGTCAGTCGTATCTTTCATCATAGAAATGTTTTTCCTAACATTTATTATTTTTACGTTAATATTCGGTTTGGGTAATTGCGTTCTCTTGAGATAGGGAGATAGGGTAACTGAAAATAAATAAGAAATGGTTCTATAACTCCTCAGGGATTTTATCGTCATCATCGTTTCAGTCCAAAGAGATTCCCTTCTGGATATAATTTTTTTTAGTAACCATCGAGTAACATCTCCCGCTCTGGGTGGAGCGAGAGGCAGGGTTAGAATTTCAGGGTCGAAGCCTACTGGGGCCAGGGTTATCCGAAAGGGCGCTCGAGCCCCGGTATGAAGGCTTGAAGGAACGGGATGGGTTTTTTAGTCAGTAAGAGTCTGACACTATCTCCCGCTCCGCCCAAGAGCGGGGGTTGTCATAGGATGATTTTTCCCATCGGAAAAAAAAAGGGTCAGAATTTCCTGGCTAAAACTCACAGCGTTCTGACTCATTCGAACATTATTCCTCTTCCAAAGTGTCGCCACATCGACCAGTCCTGAGCGTATCGCAATTATATAGGGTGACTGGCAATTAGTGTACGATACTTAAACACGTAATTGTGCTCAACCTAAAATCGCGAAAAAATATCAGCTGTTCAGTACATTTATGTTTGCCTAATGATTTTTTTTTTCGGATTTCGGCTTTGCTCCCATAATAAAAATTGTTGGTTATCATGAGCACAATCACGTGTTTAAGTATCGTACATTAATTACCAGTCACCCTATATATATATAGGATTCCCAAGACCCATACCAGATCATCGGACCCATTTGGTGGAGACCTTCACATGCTGCGTTTTCAACCGATAATTTCTGTAAGGATCAACTCTTCGTTCCGCCAATACTAGCAAAAAAATTTAATTTTCTACTTCGTTTTTCTTTTTAGTCTAGAATCTCTCACTGCTACGCAAAGTTTAAGACTCCTTCTCTGGCCAAGTTTGTCTCGCGAACATGATCAGATTGTCAGATCACCTTCACCGCAGTCAACTTCGACGGTGTGGTTCTCCCTCAAGCGTTCAGTGAGTGAAGGTCCGCACCCGCGTGGCTGTGGTGGAGATTAGATCAAATTTGTAGGTACCAAACCTTTTTTCAGATAGAATACCCTATGACAATCAACATACTCGTGGATAGAATATACCCTATACTTAATATAAAAAAAAACTACCAAAATTACTATTAGTAGCTTATGAATTACAAGGGTCGCCTGTTTGGAAGTTTTGAAGGGATTGTTCGAAAGAGTCACCGTAGTTTAGAAAAGGGCATTTGATTTAGAGTTTTAGTCAGTAAAAGTTCCCTTCTTTCCACTGACAGACCTGCAGAAGTTATTTGACGATTTATCACCTCAAAATAAAAAACCGGCCAAGTGCGAGTCAGACTCGCCCATGGAGGGTTCCGTAGCAGCAAGTAACATAATATAAAAGTTCTTGTAGATCGTTGTAACTTTGATCGATGTTTTAATAAAAGTGTAGTTTTTTAGATTTGACGTATTAAAAAAAAACTACTCACTAGATCTCGTTCAAACTAATTTTCGTTGGTAGTTTACATGGTAATGTACATAATATATTTTTTTCAGTTTTATCTTTCTCTTATTTTAGAAGTTACAGGGGGACACACACATTTTACCACTTTGGAAGTGTCTCTCGCGTAAACTATTCAATTTAGAAAAAAATGATATTAGAAACCTCAATATCATTTTTGAAGACCTATCCATAGATACCTCACACGTATGGATTAGATGAAAAGAAAATTTTTGAGATTCAGTTCTAAGTATGGGGACCCCCAAAATTTATTGCTCTTTTTCTACTTTTGTGTGAAAATCTTAAAGCGGTTCACAGAATACATCTACTTACTAAGTATCAACAGTATAGCTCTTATAGTTTCGGAAAAAATTGGCTGTGACATACGGACGGACAGACAGACAGACATACAGACAGACAGACAGACAGATAGACATGACGAATCTATAAGAGTTCCGTTTTTTGCCATTTGGCTACGGAACCCTAAAAAGGATCATTAGGGTGGAATAATCAAGCAGCGATAACAATCGCTATGTTGTTATCCAAATTGATTGAATAATTCGTTTAATTTATTACAATTTTCTTATCTATCGGCCACTCCGTACTGTGTTTCTTTAATTGCCACTGTAAAAGTAAATACTTTAATGGCTACAGTTATGTTCAAAATTTAATTGAGTCTATTAATGGAACAGTGGCAAGTAAATTTCTATCAAGTGACTTCAAAAAAAAAAAGAAAGAGTTTCTCAATTGGGTTGTATTTAAAATATTTTTTTTTTGGTCGTTATCTCAGAATTACCAATTTACCAATTTTGAACCGTACACTCGAAATAAGGTTCAGTTGAAAACCAGCGTTAGGCAACTACCATGTAGTTGTCTGGCATTATTGCTGAACTGGACCTATTTGGCGCCGCCGTGAGACACATTGCTAGTTGTCTTTTTTTTAAATTATAATAATTTATTAGTATCTACATGTTGTTACTACATTGTGTGTATCTACGAGTGTGTATGCCAAATATAATAGTTTTCTTTCTTTTCTTTCTTTAGAACTTATGGAACGTTTTTAAATCAACTTTAATCCTACGTACAAAATAGGGCTAGAGAACAGGTATACTAATATTGATGAACTTTGTAATGATGGCACTCACTGTGGCAGAATACGGATACAATTATATTTTTGTAACATCTAAAGTACCTGTGTGCACAAATGAACTTATATTATGGTTTGATTCATTTAATTTGATTTTTACAGAAAATTTAATACGTTCAAACCGGCACCTCATAAGTTTTTTTTTTGCCCCACATTAAGAATAACTTCTGTATCGTCCGGCTGTCCGGTAAAGACCGAGCCCGAGTATTCGTCGGCGTAATATTCCACGCGAACTTCAAAGAGATACTAGTAAAACCGTAGGAGCTCAGCAGGGTTGAAGCCCGCTAGGGCCACGGCGAATTTCTGAAACCCGAAATCCTAAGCCGCAAGAGGTTCCTAACTCCTAACACACGATACGCTGACGCGGCACGGCACGGCGGCAGCGCAGCACATATCAAGCATTACATCGTCCGGCACGATCGCGCGTAGACGTACTTTTAAACTATAACCTATTTTAGCTAAGATTTTAAGGGCCAAGCGCCCGAAAAGTGCCATAAAACAGTGATTTTCTGAGGCCTACTCCTCCGTAACGGCTAGGTCAATTGGTTTGAAAAAAATTTATGTTTATTATAGATTCATGAACAATAATATCAACATTTGATTTTTTCGTGCAATTAATACTTTTGTCAAAAAAAATATTTAGCAATTTCGCAACTTTTCGCAACTTTTCCCTACTCCTTCGAAATGGCTTGGACCTTTAGAAACATTTTTACACATAAAAATTGGTGGTTAAATATTCTTCAAAGTGAACATTGCATATGTAAATCAATCAATATCTCGCAAAGAAAATGGATTTAAAGCGCTTTCCGGGCGCTGCTGGCCGCAAATAAATGCACAGATTTACGTACTGCCGCCTAGGCGAGTGCGAGAGTTGCGTTCACATAATTTCGGTCAGATGGTTCAAGGGACTATACGCCTTAATAAACTTCTCTAGAGTTCACTTGTCTTTAATTTAATATCTGAGCTTAAACAAACTGAAAAATACTCTACTAGGTGTTTCTAGATGAAAGGCGTGTCAAACTTTTTTGTTTTTAATGTGGCAAATAATCTAATTAATAACTTCTCTAGTCTCTCATCTCTAGATGATATCCCACATAAAAAAAAAAAAACCAGCCAAAGCTCTTTGTGTAAAGAATCGGAAGTAAAAGTAATATATTTCGTCTGTTATCAAGTAATATCTCGGGACCGCCGTAAGAGGGTCCGTTTGTTTTTACTCTAGTAAAAGGTTCACTTCAATTTGAAAGCTATCCGTATCATGTAGACGTTTGGTACCTCATACAGAACCCATCTTGATAAATCTATTATGTTCCTGATAGTTTGGAACTTCATGCAGTATTAGTTGTAATCAGAAATCAGGAACGTTTATTTCAAATAGACCAATTAAAGGCACTTTTTAATTGTCAGAATGTCGGTCATTCAAAAACAAAAAAGTGAAGCTAAATTGCACATTCCAAAGCGTAGATCTCTATAGAGAAGAACGTGCAAGAAATTCCATGTATAAAGTTTTTAAATCATATTATGCTTGTGGCTTCCTAATTACAATTTTAGTACTAACTAGCTGACCCGGCGAACTTCGTACCGCCTAACAGTCAATGAATGTAGTATATCTTTCAATGTAGTCAACCGATTGCGATGAAACAAAATTGTAAGTAAATTTATCAAGCTAAATTTTAATGTATAAAAGTCATCTACGTCGATTTCGTAAATATTACGTGATGCGCGCACAATTAAAAACTTCGACAGATTTATTATACGTATAGATCCATATCATATAATAAATCTGTCAAAACTGACAATAAATTCCAGTGTTTTGGATTACTGTCGTAATTAATTGATGTTAGCTGTCATTCCGCTTTGGCTGCAGAATTGTTCGAAAGGGTTACCATAGCCCTGGAATGCAAAGGGCAACTGAAGAACCACAGGCCCATTCAGTCAGTAAAAGCCTGAAGTCTACCTTCACCCAGAGCGGACATTTAATAATTTTCCACCTAAAAAACGCCATTAACAAAAAACGCCGGTAAAAAAAACCGTCGTTAAACACCATTTGTCAAGATTGGCTCAGAGTATGCAAAATATAACCCTATACTGATGCAATGGTGTTCAGCTGACTGTGACTGTTGCTACTTCAACCTGCCTGCCAACCTTTATTTGGACCTCTTTCATTTTTTTCTTTTTGTTAGGAAATCATTAATTGACTACTAACCTTTTAGAGCTGAGCGAAAAAGAGTCAGGCTTTGAATTACTAAAACCCATTAATTTTCCTTCAGTTACCCTCTGCGTTCTAGGACGGCAGTAACTCCTTTGAACTATACCACAACCCTGACAATTTGGAGACATCTGAGAGTGGTCTGATTTTTAAATTACTCCGAACAAAAAAATATGAACAGCAGTTCTACCACGAGCTCTTAACGTGATCCATTTGACGACCTAAAATGAACTGTTAAAGAGATAGAGCTATATAGGATGTATAGCTCCATCCTTCTTACTCGCTCGCACATCTGTCATTTTAACACGTCATGGTAAGGCTTCAGAAGAGCACTTCCTGGTACATTCTGTCACTTAAAATGTGAATACGACACGAACTATTTACCTATTAAAATAAACAATATAGTAACAATAGATATTCAGGGTTATGCCTTGCTTTCTGCCAAATTCAAAAGGCTGCTGTGTCTTCCATTCAATGATCAAATCAAATATAGAAATAAAACTCATAAAACACCTAACGACTACAAGCCTTCATGGTACATTACGAACTAAACTTTGCTCGAAGCCACAATAATGACTGTTACCGCTATAACTTCCGTGGCCTCCATTTTTTGCTTCAGCGCAATGACTGGAACGGCACGAAATTCAAATATGACTGCGGATGGACCAATGGGATCGCGAGGCCTGCATCGCGCTAGCAAAGTTTTCTTGGTTTGTAGCTTATAAGACGCTGTTGGACCTCTTCAGTCGGGGAGTCCGATGCTGTCGTTAAGACCGGCCGTGGCGAGGGGCCGGACTATATCCTCGCTGTATTGTATTGTCACTCAGACAGTAGAGCGGCCTCTGCTTCGTGTATCGCTATTGTTAATGTTAATCTCCCGTTAAATTAACTGTATGTATGCGTTAAGATTAGGTGCCCTCTTCTTCACCGAAACCGGTCGGCAGCATGTTTGACTTCCTTTTGTTTCTGTTGGCGATTGTTTTTTTTTTATATCACAAGTATATAGTATAATTAACTTTTTAATGTTTCTGCTACTGGGACTGAGTCCTCTTCTCTAGGAGAGGGAATGAGTCGTAATCTACCCCACGTGCCCATTGCATAAATTTTTACTGTTATTAGGGGCCCAGCAGGGTTAAAGCCTACTGAAACTATGGGTTTGCTTCTGAACGGAAGGCAAGGCAAGGTAACGGACGAACTCCCACTCTGCCCTAGAGCAGGAGAAGACATTAGATGATTTCCCGCCTAAAAAAAGTTTAATATTTATATTACCATTGTAATTGTCACAATACGACTAGTAAAATTCATTATTTTCACTTTAACGCTACTTTGTTCGATACTCATAAACATGAAGGCAACTATGAAATGAAATAGTTTATCAAAAATATGCGGACATAATAGCAAGAATATTTTACTTGTCGCACCTTTTAAAATATGCACAAAGTTATAATGAGTAAGTAATAAATAATATACATATACATATTGTTTCATTTCGTCACATTCTTTGAATTTGAAATATAGTTTTGATATAGGTATCTATGTATAATACATAAACTTTACTGTTCGTATATAAAGTGAAAAAAAAATTGTCAACCACATTCAGTAGTTTTGGTTTTAAGGCATACAACGTAATACGTGAAACTTGCCATGTATTTTTTAAAGTATTTTTTATGTATATCAATCCTGTTAATTCATATAACGACAGCAGCTGAAATCCAAAACAGTAAAGGTTCCCAAGGTACCGGAGCAAAGATAAGGATATATATGTGTAAACCTAATCTGCCTTGCAAGTGGTATGAATATGGACAAGAGAGAGAAGACAACATACTGTTGCCCTAATACTGAAAGAAAAACGAAAAATAAAAGCTCAAAGATGTGCACCCTAGGATATAATGAGAGAATATGCAATTTTTTTTTTTATTGATTTACACTAGTGCTTGACTGCGATCCCACCTGTTGGTAAGCAGTGATGCAATCGTTGATGGTGAGGCGCACTAGTTTATTAAGAGCCTACTCTTGCCTTGAAGACACCTAAATTATAATCGGACGGGAAGACCGTAGCAGGCAAATCGTTCCAGTTCCTCGATGTACGTGGTGTAAAGGACGAGGCGAAACGCTTGGTCCGGACCGTAGAGGTTTCAAAAACATAAGAGTGGATACTTGCCGTTCGTCGGCTTGTCCGATGGTAGAAGTGAGATGGTGGAATCAAGGAAAGAGGAAAACTCATCCGAATTTCATTTAAAATTTCAGTATCAAATAGATATTATTATAACAAATAAAACGATTTACCAACAAGTAAGCAATGTGTTTTGGTTCTGAGAAAAGAAACTACACAACATCGGCTCGAGATGATAACATATTTATTTAGATTTACATGTGTGATTGATTATTTTACTTATGAGATTGGATGAGCTATATTTTTGTTGAATTTGGATTTCGCAAATAAAAAATCTTATGAGCTATGTTATATGTGTATTATTTTAAATAAATTTATAACAATTTTGGCCTGTTGCTCTAATGATGCTCTGACAGCTAGAGCAGAGGTCGAGTTTGTTGTCGTCTTATAGTTTTTATAATTTTAGGGTTCCGCAGTCAATTAGGAACCTTTATTTAGGTAATCAACCAGTCGGTAGTTATACGGTGGAGTTTTCCGACATCATCACTAGCTTTTGCCCGCTGCTTCGCCCGCGTACATAAAATATGGCCTATGTCACTCAGGAATAAAGTAGCTTTCTGACGAAAATTTTAGCAATCGGACCAGTACTTTCAGAGATTACCTCCTACAAAGAAAAAAACAAATTTGACCTCTTTATGATATTAGTATATAATAGATAACATAATCCGCCTTTTTTAATATTCCTGCTGCTGGGATTCAAACCTCCCCTCTAGGTGAGGGAATGGGGCGTAATCCACCACGCGGGCTCAATACGGGTTGATGGATGTAACATGTCTTCGAATTTTTGGTTCTAGGACATGCCGGTTTCCTCACGATGTTTTCCTTCACCGTTTTCAGAGCAGTGGTGATAAAATAAATTACACAAAGTAATATGTCTGGCTGGGTATGAATCCGCGAGCTACAACTCGTAAGTCGGAGCCGTTACCACTCAGCCATCACTGCTCCACTGCTCTCTTTTAATATACAGGGTTACTTGTTAATCACTAACAGCCTTGCAACTGTATTACTAACATTAGAAACAACAACTTTTTTTCTATGACTTTTTACAAAACATAATACGTTTACCAAAAACCAACCTTCAAGATTTCGTTGTTCTATTTAACACATTTCAACTCTATATTTTACTGTACCCGCCTACGCCTCTCGCGCACGATTTCCGCTCCCCTCCGCTTTAGTACTATCGCTTGCTTAACTTAGTACAATTACCAGAACGGATCTTGAGCGCTAGCTTCAAGTTGCGCAGAAATCAAATATTCAGTCTCTTTAGTGGTGCGAAGTGAGACGCGGGGGCGAGTAGTGTCAGTGATTGGCTCGCCACGCCATAGTGTCATAGACGTCACTCGTGATTCGTTCCCTGCGTTTGCTGCATGTATCTAACAACGATGACGATTGGCTCGCCAATGTATGGAATGCGCAAAGCGATCCCCACTCTGACGCCGAGCGCTCAATACTCGTGCCGGTAGTTGTAATATTTAGAACGTTTAATTTAAATATTATTTTTGAATGAAAATATGATAATTTAAAAAAAAAATCATAGAACAAAAGTAGTTATTTATGATGTTAGTATCATAGTCTTGAGAGGTTGCCAGTGTTTTACCAAATAACTTCGTATATTATTTTGTATTGGTATATAGATTTACACCAATACAGCTGTATCGTCTTACGCAAGTTGGCTCGCCGGATTGAAAAACGTCGCTGTAATGTAATGTGACCAATAATCGCTGCAAGTAGCGCTGCATAACAACAAAAATGACGGCAAAATCGACAAACGCGTCACAAAAAAGTAAGTCATGAACATTAATAATAATGCTAGCGAAGGAAGCGGCTTGCGCACGTAAGGGAACGAACATCCTCACGCCCCAGACGCCCTGATTTCCAGCTACCGTACGCTTGGGCTTCTTTGCGTGATCACATCAGAAATGAAGACATCCGATGGAGAAACAAGATAGATAGATAGATAGATTGATTCTTTATTGTACACCAAAAATAAAAATTACATGAGAAACTTAAAATTAATAGGGTGTGACAATGGGCGGTCTTATCGCTAAAAACCAACCAACCAAGGTTACCGACATAGCTCGAAGAACCGCTAAAAAGTGGCAATGGGCAGGAAAGCCGCAGCGGGAAGGCCACCCACAAGATGGACCGATGACCTGGTCAGGGTCGCGGGAATCCGATGGATACGAGATGCCCAGGACCGGTCGTTGTGCTACTTTTGGGGGAGGCCTATGTCCAGCAGTGGACGTCTTTCGGCTGAAATGATGATGATGATGAGGCTTGGGCTTGCGAACGCCTAGTAATGCGTAGCTTGCCGTCTGTTGTTGAATGAACCACGCACTCCTCAAAGAGATGTCAGCAAACCGTAGGGTCCCAGCAAGGCTGTCGCCCGCTAGGGCCGTAGGGATTTTCTGGAAAAGAAACCTGTAGCCTTAAAACGTTAGAACGCAAAGAGTAATTAAAGCACACAGGGTTATAATAAGTAAATGTGTGACACTCCCTTCCGCTCCACCCATAGCGGGAGAAGTCATTGGATGATTTCCCACCTTAAAAAAATGTCAGCTGAGCGAGTTCAATGACCTGTAGGTAGTTTGTACGCAACGCCGAATATTACCTACAGGTCATTGAACTTGCTCAGCTGACATTTTCTTAAAGAAATTAATTTCGTACATGCGTAAATTAACACGAGTTTTGAAAAAAAGGTACTTTATTTTTTAATTTTATCTTTACAAATCGATTGTTGTTGTTGTTTCATGTACCGGATCGACCCTCCACGGGATTAAAACGATTAAAATTTAACGGTGTAAAAATACAGTAGAATCTACAAATATATCAAATGTTATGCAGTTCCCGTGGCTATATTTTGTTTTGACACAATTGAAATTGCATGTACAAAGAAGACTTCTGCGAAGCAGTAATGCTCGCTAAGGAGGAGGCCGACCGCACCAGGCAACGGCGCTCTCGCCGCCGCCGCCGGGATTCCGATCCCGATTTCCAGCCACCGTAGGCGCGGGCTTGCGGACAGTGAGCAATGGGTAGCTCGCTGTCCGGCCATCCGGTAACAGTCCGGACCAAGCCCAAGTCGCCGACGGCGCGCGCCTCAAGGAGTTGTCAGCAACAGCAGGGGCCCAGCCGGGTCGAAGCCAACTGGGGCCAGGGTTATCCGAAAGGTCGCTCGAGCCCCGGTATGAAGGCTTGAAGGAACGGGATGGGTTTTTTAGTCAGTAAGAGTCTGACACTATCTTCCGCTCCGCCCAAGAGCGGGGGTTGTCATAAGATGATTTTTCCCATCGAAAAAAAAAAAAAAAATTTACAAAGAAGAAACATGCATAATTTCACCTTAATAAATTCCATGGCGATAATAATCGTAAATACGAAATCACAAACTGAAATAGTTTATTATAAAAATGTGGAAAACATCGCGAGAATTTATTAGACGCAAAATTTTAAAATTGTTTTCAAAGTAACTTGTTTAAGTACTCATTTACTAAAGTTATTCTTTTTATTATTGCATTCTTTAAATTCAAAATATAGATCTGTTATATATAACAGGAGAGCCTTTGTCAAAGTAGAGTTTGATTCAAAGTAGTTATAATATACAACGTTTTATTTGAAAGTGACTATGTTTTTATTGAAGTATTTTTTGTGTTTAACAATCACTTTAATTCATAGTCCTGCTATTTATACAGTAGCTGAAATTCAAAGTCTTAGATGTGATGACGACGTCCTTGGATCAAACGTCCATAAATATTTAGTAAAATTACGTGCAGTTGCAGATGTCATCGAGTACGACTATTACTCATACCAAACATACATTTGCAGTGGATCAATCATAGACAAGAAATGGATAATCAGCGCAGCTCACTGTTTCCCAGATAATTCTAAAGTCACAATAATGAGTGCTAAAGATCGCATCCTAGGATTCTCCAAAGAAATTATAAAACATCCTGATTTTATTTTGGATCCCAAATTCAATTATTACAATGGACAAAACGATTTGGCGCTCGTGAAGACTGCGAAGCCGATTAAATTGAACGCGTTCACGCAACCGATTGGCCTGGCGCGGATCGGTGCGTTGCAGTTGGGGAGCACAGGAATCATTGCTGGGTATGAAGTTAACTACTCAGAATTTCCATTAGAGCACGTTGCTGTGGTGAATAAGTGCGAATGTGCGCCGAATGACAGTTTCATACTATGTGCTCAGCCTTTAACACACACGGAAGGTACAATTTCAGGAGCAGCACTGACACATAATGACAGTCTGATTGCAATTTTGACCGAAAGCGCATCGTTACCAACAGGTTTACAATATTTTTTTGTTGATATTTCTATACATTTTAAGTGGATTCATAAAGTAATGAAAAAAAAACTTCACGGCGAATAAGAACTTATTGATTTGCTATGTATTTTATCGGATGTAGTGGTGTGTCCAGAGAGGGCTTCGTATGAACGAGTCATGAGTGAAATGCGCGCGCGCCGTTCGCAAGCGTCTCGCGAGCGACTCGCAAGCGGCGATTCGCCAGATCTGGACGCACCATAATACATTTGTGGAAAAAAAAATGTGAAAGTTATTTTTGAACTTGGGAAATAAATAAAACAAAGCTTTGAGCTAAGTTATGCGCGTATTTATTTAAATCCTTTACCTAATGAAAAAAATCTTTTCAACATACTTGACTGGTTCTTATTATCCTTGTTTTTGAGGTGTGAATTCATCCAATGACTTCTCTTGCTCTAGGATGTAGTGGGAAGACGTGTCAGACTTTTACTGTTTAAAACCCGCTTGTGTCCCTCAGTTGCCCTTTCGCGTTCTTGTGCCACGATCACTCTTTCAAACGTTCTGGCAGTCCTAACAGCGGCTCTCATTACCCCTCCCGTTATATTCAGAATACATTCTGTTATACACTAGTGGTTTTCTTCCTTATATGTTTCACGAAGTGGACCGAAAACCTGGTGAGGGTTGCGGGAATTCGATGGATGCGAGACACACATGAACGTTAATTGTGGTTACACTTGGTGAGGGCCATAATCTTCAGCAGTTAACATATTTCAGCTGGAATGATGATGATGACGATGATCGAAAAAACCCACCAAATGCGTATCCAGCCACGTCCTAGGTATATAAGGTTTCAGAGTTACCCGTGAAAACCATTAAATTTGCTATGACAAAAAGCAAATTAGAGCTTTTTGTAGCTTATATTATTATATGTCTAAAGAAAGAAAAAAAAAACTTTTTTTGTCTTATATTTAAAAAAAAAAAATTTAATAATGTAAATTATATGTTTTAATAAATGAATAAATGTAATAATAATAAATTATCTTTTCATGCACCTGCCATATTCTCTCTGCACCACACTAGGTTGACTGGCAGAGAATGCCTAAGGCATTAAGGCAGTCTTAAGGCAGTCTTCTTGCAACACAAAGTAACATGATAAAATAAATAAATAAATGTCTATAAGTAGATACAGTATTTGGTACCTTGGGATAACTTTCTACTAACACGCGGGTGAAGTCACTGGAATCGCAATAGAGGTAACCTCACTGCAGAGGCATAGTATGGAAACCAGCCTTTTTTGAGGTGTGAAATCAAGTGAAGCGTTTTAGAAACACATTCATTATGCGTACAGCTAAGGAGTGGAATGCCCTGCCGGAGTCTGTGTTTCCTGATAGCTACAACCTAGGGGTCTTTAAGTCAAGAGTGAATAGGTTGCTTCTAGGCAAGCGTGCTCCATCGTCGGCCACATCATCACTTAGGTGAGATAGTGGTCAAACGCGAGCCTATCAATTATAAAAAAAAATATCTAATGACTTCTCCCGCTTTAGGGTGGAGAGGGAAGGCACGTCAGACTTTTATTGACTAAAGTCACTATATTTCGATTATGTTCCGTCCTTTCTCGTTCTAGGATCACGAGTATGGTCCAATGGACCCAAGTCTAAGAACAAGTAACAGTAAATATACTATACACCGTTAAATTTATATCGTTTTAATCCCGTGGAGGGTCGATCCGGTACATGAAACACTATCGATTTGTAAAGATAAAATTAAAAAAAAAGTACCTTTTTCAAAACTCGTATTAATTGTCATTGAACTCGCTCAGCTGACGTTTTCTTAGAGAAATTAATTTCTTACATGCGTAAATTAATACGAGTTTTGAAAAAAAGGTACTTTATTTTTAAATTTTATCTTCACAAATCGATAGTATTTCATTTTTTATAGAGATTAAAACGATTAAAATTTAGCGGTGTATAGTACTGCGCACGCGTGTGCCACGTACGCCGATCTGGGCGCGTCGGTCGCCATAATTTTTTTAGGTAAACTAGACTTTTAAAGCTACACTAGATCCTTGCCACACGACATCGTTCTACGTATTTAAATCAGGCGTGGTATACGTTTGCGTCAGTTTAATGTAGGTAGTTCTAGCGTAAGTGATATGCGAAAGAGATTTTAATTTACAAAATGAACTTCTTTTAGAATGGGAAATCGCAAATCGCCAAGATAAAAAGTTATTGCTAAATATAGCAAGAAAAAAAAAGGAAATATGGTTAAGACTAAACAGACACTTCCCTGAATCATCATTTCATACCCAGGCATCGGTCCCGTTTAACATGCTTTCTCTTCGATATTTCAATGGTTTTTTTTTATAAGTATATCAACAGAACCCAATGTCACAAAATAGGTACAGAAGACAATCTACATACAAAGCACGCTCGAGCAACGCTCACATAGACACCGCTCACGGACTCGATATCTTGTCTCAATCGCCCGGTCGCACTCGTACAGTTCGGAGCAACGCGCGTCCGTGTGTGCGATCGCCTAGCATAGGTGTAAAAAGTGAAGTACAGAGATTGACTTCAATGTAGTTACATTTCAACCTATGCTATTGGTACTTTAACTGACTAAAACCACACCTGTGTCCTTCGCAAGTTGTACAAGTCACAGCATAATTAGCCTTTTAATGTTCACACTGCTGGTACTCAGGCTTCCTCTCTAGGAAAGTCACTGTTTTTGTATTTGAAAAAACTGTTAAGCCGGGGTATGAGTCAGTGGGTGACGCAGGGATTTCTTTTATTTATATGTACAGACAGATAGATAAAATATAGATTTGGTATAAGATTGAAATAATACACACGTAGTACAATTTGTAATTTTTATTTTCTATGTCCAAATTCAAACGAGTTTGTATCACATCCGATGAAACATATTAGTTAAAAGTTTACTTTATTTATTTATTAGGCTTTTCAACAATAAGTACGCTATTACATTAAAGCTTATAATATTTACGTTATTAACTTAAGTCTAAGCGCCTCATCGCTTATAGAAAAGCACAGCATGCACTACATTATGCTTATTTCAGGTCGATGTTGTATTAACTAGTTTCTTTCTCGTTACTTTTTGTATCCAGTCAAAATGTAAGGAAATATCAACAAAAATACTCGTGGTTGCTGCCCCCGCGCTTACGACGCCAACCAGACCGTCATCTGTAGTTAATGCTCCTCCAGAATCTCCTTCTTCCGCATATGCCCAATGCTTTGAGCACAGCATTTTATAACTACAATCACATGACTGCGACTCACAGCGGTTCACCACTACAACACCCTCCAAAGGTATTCCTGAGCCATAACCAGCAACGATCCCATACTGCCCAGACTCCACGAACCGCGCCAAAGCAATTGGTTTTATGAACCCGCTTAATTGAATTGATTTTCTGGTCTTCACGAGCGCCAAATCGTGTTGATAGTTATTACAACTGAATTCAAGGTTCTGAATAAATCTAGGATGATTTGAATATTTTTCTGCAAATCCTAGAACATTTATTTTTGAGCTCGTTTTTGTAATTATTTCAATTTTATTAATATTACCAGAGAAACAGTGTGCTGCGCTGATTATCCATCTCTTGTCTATGATTGATCCACTGCATGAAATCATGTCGTCTCCTGTACCTTCTGTACGACTGTTGGACTCGTATATATGTAACATAACTAAATATTTGTGCACATGAGGTCGAAATACGTCAGCATTGCCCACAGCTTTTTGAATTTCAGCTGTTTTTGTGCTATGAATTAAAATGATTGTTAAACACAAATACGTTAATTGAGACATGACCATAACAAACTGTTTGGTAACCTTTTTAGCAGAGACTTTGTATATACCACTATAAATACCACCGGAAAAATGTAAAAAATGCAGCAATAAAAATATATCGATTTTAATGAAATTTATTACTTACACGGGTTGTAGTATCTTATCTATTATCACACTAATATTATAAAGGGGAAAGTTTTTGTGTGTTCGTATGTCTGTCACTTCTTTACTCTCAAGGGCTGAAAAGATTTCGATAAAATTTGGTACACGGGGAGATCATATCCTGGATTTTGCATGACTTGATCCCGCCATCTCATTTCTACCATCGGACAAACCGACGTACGGCGAGTATCCACCCTTACGTTGTTGAAACATCTACGGTCCGGACTAAGCGTTTCGCCTCGTCATTTATACCGCGTACTTCGAAGGACTGGAACAGTTTGCCTGCTGCGGTCTTTCCGTCTGATTATAATTTGGGTGTCTTCAAGGCTAGAGTGAATAGGCTCCTAATAAACTAGTGCGTCTCACCATCAATGATTGCATCACTGCTTACCATCAGGCGGGATCGCAGTCAAGTAATAGTTTATAACAGATAAAAAAAAAAGAATAGCACTTAGGATACTTTTAATCTCGAGAATATATTCCCATAGGACCATTTTTTAATATCGCATGGGTGAAACTACTGGCAGTATCACAGAACAGATGAAGGAAGGTTAGAATGGCCTTGTGGGGGAGGGCAGGCGTGCCACAAAATAGGGCAATGCTCATAAGTTAACTACCAATAGCAAACTTGCGATCGAAGTGTGCGTGGTCTGTTAGTCGCGTAATGTGCGTTCATATTGGTTGTTGTGTATTAGTTGGCCAATGGTGGATTTAAAGGGTGTGAGACAAGCGGCGACACTCGTTGTAGTAAAAATCGGAAAATATTTCCTTTCTAACCCTTTTCATCTTTTCTGTGGGCAGTACCTAGTATAGCGATAAACATGGGTTTCATATTAGAGGAGACTTCTGTGGTTCTAACAGAAATGATTAGGCGTGATTAATATGTATGCGCAGATCCATGCGCAATGCTCCTTCCCCGATGACATCCTGAATGTGTCAGCTGGGACTCCCCCTTCTTACAAAGATGGATAAGTGTCCAGACACACTTATCCAAATAAACTAATGAACCATAGAATTCGTTCGTACAATGGTTCACTGGTTGTTAATTATTATAATTTAATTTAATACTAACATTAGGCTAAGTTATATTACTACTAACACATGGATATCTGAAATAAATATTTGAATCTATAGTTTCATTTAGATAAATTTCAATGTGTGGTTCCTTGTTCCTTTACTACAGAACCCTAAACAGGCTGGTAATGGGATATTTTCTGAACGAAAATGCGAACATCGTTAGAACTGTGCAGTAACTGGAAGGAAGTATCCGTGCGAAAGGTGACATGATATATTTTTAGAAAATATAATGATTATGAAAGAGCAGTGGTGGCCAAGTGGTAATGGTCCCGACTTACGAGTTGTAGGTTGCGAGTTCGAACCCAGCCAGGCGCATTACTTTGTGTAATTTATTTCTTCACCACTGCTCTCAAAACGGTAAAGGAAAACATCGTGAGGAAACCGGCATGTCCTAGAACCAAAAATTCGAAGACATGTGACATTCACCAACCCGCACTGGGCCCGCGTGGTGAATTACGGCCCATTCCCTCTCTTAGAGAGGAGGCCTGAGTCCCAGCAGTGGGAACATTAAAAAGGCTGATGGATAGATGGAATGACAACCGGAACCAACGGTTTTACATGCTTTCCGGGGCACATGATATCACCTGCCCCAGAAAGTAATGCCCTAAATAAACTTAGAAAAGTACATCTGAATTGAAAAATTCAAATTGGTTCTTGTTCGGTTTCGTACCTGCTGCTTCATCCATGAGAGGCGAGTGCGTTAACCACTGGACAATCACGACACACTTTGTCAAAATGTTATATTATTGTGAATGTGAGGAATATTATTTCAATATACTCGTACATAATTAATGTACATCTTTTTATGGTGGGAAAAAATCATCCAATGACAACCCCCGCTCTTCGGCGGAGCGGCAATTTGAGTATTTGATGCTGCCAACCTAAATGTCCTTTCCTTGGAATTGTTCGTCAAGTCGTTGAGTTCCTTAGTAGTCCTGAGTTGAGCTTTACGAATACTGACAAATGCTTGCATTGACTGGACAAGTCCACTCTTTGTACAGATCTTTCCTCAAAAGACCGTCTCAATGGTTCTCATGTGATTTGACCATTAGGTAGGTACATTTTTGCTGTATGGACTTTAAAAGAGATTTTTAAGAGAGGTAGGCAGCTAAGATACACCGGCCTCATCTAGTTTAAACTGCCGAAAAAAATACGTGTAAAATTGTTTTTAAAAATCTATTTACATAATAAACATTATTTACTATTTATATATTACTCTCAAAGAACGGAAATAAAGTACAAAAAGTAAATAATCTGACTACATATCAGAACCTAACACTGCTGCTTACTATCTGAAGACATTATGCCCAAATATAAATAAATATAGGTCTGCTTACCAAATCCCGTTCTTCGAAGACGAGTCACAAGCCAATTCATGATGGCCGCTGAATATTCATGAGCACTATACATTGCGCGGCGATTAGAAATGCGAACCACACACGCCTATGTAACACCACCATTATGTTTTGCTAATGACTTTGGACCGCCGACATTAATTATTGAGCCACTGGTGGTTAGGCATATGTTACGTATTTGTGTCGTGTCTAATAACAACAACACATACTTTATTGCAGCTGGTGTTCTCTCTAGACAGATAAGGACAATAGCACGGGCTGATCTTCACCGTCACGGCACAAAATAGATAGGTACAGAAGTCAATCTCATGTATGTACATCACTTTTTATACCTACGCTAGGCGATCGCACACACGTCAGCGCATTGCTCCGAGTCGAGTGCGACCGGGCAATTGAGCTGACATATCGTGTCCGTGAGCGGTGTCTATGTGTGCGTTGCTCGAGCGCGCTTTGTATGTAAGATAAGATAAGATAAGATAAGATAAGATAAGATATTTATTTGCTAAAACATGTGTACACATACAAGAATAATACAAAAAATCGTGCATGCAGGATGACAAAAAAAAAAAAAAAAAATGGTCCAGACATGTTTGCCACGTTCAATGGCGTGCAAATATTGAGTAGGGTTAATAATTTCAAATTAACATTATCATAATTATTTGAACATGCGTGTGATAATTATGTGGTCACAAAATAATTATATGAATAGTGAAAAAATCGATAACATTAACAGAACTTAAATTATGGCAAATATTTATAAAAACTTTAATCAATGAATAGCAAAATTTCAATCAAATAATAATGTCAAAGTATGAATTTACATTATGTCAAATTTATATAAAACATTAGTCAATTAATAGCAAAATTACAATTAAATACATTATGTCAAAGTAAGGAATTAAATTATGTCTACTTTATCTAAAAAATTAGTCAATTAATAGCAAAAAAAAAAATACAATTAAATATAGCATGTCAAAATCGGATTTAAATTATGTCAAATTTATATAAAAAACATTAGTCAATTATGAGCAAAAATTACAATAAATATATTATGTGTGTGTATGTTACACTATTATTTATAGTTCGATGTCAAATGTCGGTAATTAAATATAATAGATAATAATAAAGACATTAATAAGGAACACACAAAAACAAAAACATTTTAACTTGGTATAACAAGTATTTTTTCTTCCAGAAACTCAGAAACTGTGTAGTAGGCTTTACTTACGAGAATTTTTTTTAAATGTATTTTAAAAAGATTGATGTTTAATGTTTTAATTGTTTCTGGTATGTGATCATAAATTATTGGAGCCATACAGAAAATGCTATTACGCATCAATGCTGTCTTGGATTGCCGTGAACACAAAATATTCGCGTGCCGTCGACTGCGGTCATTTCTATCTGACAGCTTAGGAAATAGTTTTTGGTTGGTTTTTACAAATATTGCAGCTTCGAAAATGTACAAACAGGGCAACGTCAGTATTTTACATTTAATAAAGAAAGGTTTACAAGTGTCTGTGCATTTTAACCCAAACATTGACCTAATGCATTTTTTTTGAGCCTTAAATATAAGGTCCTTATTTGTTGAGTTTCCCCAAAAAATAACTCCATATCTTAGTAATGAACCAGCCATGCCATGGTATGCCGTAACAATAGCATCCATCCCTATGGTTGGTGCAAGTTTATATAAAGCATATGCCGATTTGCTAAGTCTCTTCGCTAAATCTAATGTGTGTGCTTTCCAGTCCAGTCGTTGGTCTATGGTTAATCCCAGGAATTTAGACGTGCTTACTTGATTAATTTGTTTATTATCATAATAAATATTCATGGGTATGTTTTTGCGTTGGTTGAAAGTCATTAATTTGGTTTTGTCAATATTTATCTTAAGATTATTGTTATTTAGCCATGTTACAATTGAATTTATAGTATTAGAAATGTCAGTATCATAATTTTGTTTGTCTTTACAGTCAATGGTAACAGTGCTGTCGTCAGCAAATAGAGTCATATGATGTTCCGTTACTTTTGGTAGGTCATTTATATATAGTACAAATAGAGGAGGTCCAAGTACACTGCCCTGTGGCACACCATATGTGATTGTCCTGTCACGCGAACGATAGATCCTTTCGTTTTTTGTTTTAGGATCGATTTGTGATATTTCCACATATTGTTTTCGATTTTTTAGATATGACTCGATAAGCTGTAGGATATTTCCTCTTATCCCGTAGGCTTCTAACTTATTAAGTAAGATATTGTGATTTACGTGGTCAAAAGCTTGAGTCATATCGCAGTAGATTGAACATACCGGTACATTATGGTCAACATTTGTGATAACTGTATTTAGAAAGTCATAAATGGCCATATTAATAGTTTTATTTTTTCTAAACCCTTTCTGTTCCTCAATTAAGATGTCATGTTTTATTAAATATTTATAAATTTGTTCGTATATGTATTTTTCAAATATTTTTGAGAAAATAGGTACAAGCGCAATAGGTCTATATGACTCAGGTTTATCCCTTTCGTTCTTTTTATATAAAGGTTTTATTACGGCAGTTTTAAGTTTGGTCGGATATATACCTTGCGTTATACTTAAATTAATTATATGACTTAAGTGGCCACTAATACAGTCTGACACATATTTTATCGTTTCTGTGTCTATACCATCATTTCCTACACTCTTAGTATTTTTTAAGGTTTTTATTATTTGTTTTATGTCATTCTCGTGACTGGGAGCCATAAACATTGAGTTGTTGTGTTGGGATATATTTGAAGTACTTTGTATGCCGGTATTGCTAACTGGTTTAATTTTATCAATAAAAAAGTCATTTAAAGTATTAGCTATTTCACGAGGTTGTGTTATATGTTTATTTCCTATTTTAATACTTGAAATAGAGTTTTTAGGTAATTTTGGTTTAGACTGATTTATGATATCCCATGTTGCTTTTGATTTATTTGCTGCTGATTTTAATTTGTGTGTATTTTGAGCTCGCTTAGTTAATTTAACTATACGTTTGTACGTAGTAGAATAAGTTTTAAATTTTTTTTTGTTAGCCTCATTTGGATTGAGACGGTAACGCCACAAAAGTGCCCTCTTTTGCTTACTACAAGCTCTAATTCCACGTGAAACCCATCGTGGTCGTTGGTGTACCTTTATTTTTATTTTTTGAAATGGGAAACACAAGTTATAGTACAACAAAAATGTTTCCAAAAATAGGTTGTAAGCCCTATCTGGATTATCGCATTCATATATATTAGAGAAAGAAGTGTTTTGTAAACATTCTCTAAACTTTTTCATATTTTCCAAACAAATGTCTCGCCGTTTAACATACCAGTGATTTACGTAAAAAGTTCTTTTTATGGGACATTTCAAGATTTGACAGGTGTGATCTGACAAAGCCAGTTCAATTACGTTAGCTTTACATTTATTACCAAGATTATGTGCAAAATTGTCAATGCATGTGTTACTTTTTAACCTGGTTGGTTGGTTGATTTCTAGCTTCAAATTAAAATTAAGCAGCAGGCATTCTAGATCTAGAGATGTATTGCTACGTTTTAATATGTCAATATTGAAATCTCCACATATTACAATATTTCTTTTTTGTTTTATCCTTATTGACTGTAATAATTTTTCCAAGCGGTCAAAGAATGTTGTCAAGTTATTCGGTTTTGGAATTCGGTAAATACATATAATAATGGTCCGTGATTGCGTTAACTCGATAGCACAACATTCAAATGAATTACTTATAGCTAGTTTATTTATATCATGTAATTCTACCCATTGAAGTCCTTTTTTTACCAGGATACATGTCCCTCCACGCTTAGTTTCTGCTCTACTAAA
Source organism: Mythimna ferrago (assembly GCA_910589285.2). Classification (NCBI taxonomy): domain Eukaryota; kingdom Metazoa; phylum Arthropoda; class Insecta; order Lepidoptera; family Noctuidae; genus Mythimna; species Mythimna ferrago. The sequence goes on from OU342695.1 coordinate 12,457,445, forward strand.
ACACGTAGCTAGATTGTAGTTAGGAATATCCAGAAAGCCTTCATAGCCAGACATAATGAAGTGTTCAGAGATGCAGATGACGTCAATGTTGATGTTCTTTGCGATAAATTCTTCAAGGCACACAGTAAGAGCATCTGATTTATTTAGGAGTCCTGCTATATTTTGGTGCATAATATGCAAATAGTTGTCATAGAAATAACTGGTTAGTCGGAAATTCTTCAGTGTCATACGTCTTCTGTAGCTCGGTTTTTCTGTCTAATATGTCATATTTTTTTAGTCCTTGAATAAATTGGTCAATATCTTTGAAAACAGTATGCATTCCATAGTTATTAATTGATCCCGTGTGTTTTGAGAACATTGTGAAGTCATTTGAAAGATTCCTATTTGTGTCCAGAAAGTATGCATGCTCGTGGGTCATTGTGTCAAGATAAAGCAAGTTGTTAAAGATTTCTACCCTCCAATTATACATATTTTTATAGTCATTGTATTTATACGTCGGAGCACAGATGATAACATTGGTATGATTTATTTTTTGTAGGGTCGTCCTTATAGATAGTACCAGCTGAAAATAGTCGTGTGTTGTATTGAAGTCTTCCTCCCCTATTAATATGATACAAAAGTCATTGTGCGTAAATTTTTTTAGTTTGGAATCAATGCCACATATTAAATGTTCGGTTTTACACTCCGGTATTAAATAATGACATATTTTTTCTGAATGTTTACTGAGTGTAGTTTCTGCAATGTCCCTTATTTTATTTTTGTTGTTAGTACTCAAAATACAGATATTACAGTCTATTGTCTTTTCTTGTAATGTTTGCTTAGGATTTATTATTATAGTTTTTGTTTTATTTTGAGATTTTTCCTGTGGAGATGAAGATGATTTTTCTAAAGTCTGTTCTCCTTTCCTTGTAGGGGATTTATCAGTTTGTGTTGACTGGTCGCTAGAAATTTTATGATATTTCTGCAAAGCGGTGACATCTTTGCTTGGAGTAGACTTCCTAGCTTTACTTTTTCTGAGACGACTTGGTGTCATATTTATGTTATCTGACAGACTAAGATTTTTATAAGTTTCAATTACTTTTAAGCTTTTGTTTAGGTCAGTCTTCAGTTGAAAGTTTTCCGTGTTTAAATTCTCAATTTCTTGGTGAGCACTATTTAGTTGGTTTTTAAGTTCAAATATCTTTTCATTTAATTCAATAACTGTTTGACTATCGTTGAGAGACGTATTCGGGAGGCTTATCATAGTGGTATCAAAAAGATTTGACTCATTTTTTGAAAGATCGTCAAATGAGTTTACTCGTTGGGGTTTGTTGTGGCGATATGTAATATTTTGTTCGGGATCCATGTTGTAAATAAAAAATAATTTAAGAGTGCTTCGTGTATCGGAACGTAATCAGAAAGACTTAAAAGACCGGTGTCCAAGTTAGTAATAGTTGTTAAAAGTGCAATTTCCGAACGAAGATTATTCTGTCAGTGATTAAGTGCTGTATTGTGATTGGTTATTCTCAATCAGGTGTCCTTTGTTTACATTGAAAAAATTCTGTTTTCAAATATACAACTGCCCATCAAAGATTTTATTGATCCATTGTTTGTTAGATTGATGAAAATGATATTGTTTCTTCAATAATGTACATAAATACTTGAAAGCAAACCTGGTATTATGATGTTGTCGTTAAATCAGCCATCAAAATCCTAGTAGACTGCTTGTTAAGGTCTTGCACTGCTATTGTTGTTTTTCATGGGAAACAAGGTTTGCTACCTGTGATAACAATTTCACTGATAATATTCCAAACGTAGTATGCACTCGTGTCTTGAAAATGTGCGCTGAGCAATTAACACAATTATTATTTATAAAAGTTTTACGGAGCGATATATATATGCTGCATGCGCAATGAACGAATCACGAGTGTCGTCTATAACGTGATGCGCAGCGAGCCAATCACTGACGCTCCCCGCCCCGGCGTCTCACGTCACACCACCTAAAGAGACCCGATTTTTGACTTCTGCGCAACTTAAAGCCAGCGTTCAAAATCTGTGGTGGCAGCTGTATATAAAGACATGTCCAAAATATCCTTTTTTGTTATTTCATTATTTACTTTGTTTAATCTATAATATAAAAATGAATCGCAAAATGTGTTGGTAAGCGCATAACTCAACAACGCCTGGACCGATTTCGCTAATTTTTTTTTTGTTGTGTTCGTTATTATGAGGAGAAGGTTCTTATGGAAAAAAAAATGAAAATTAGGGTAGTGCAGGGTAGAGTAGGGTAGTGTAGGGTAGTGTAGGGTAGAGTAAGGTAGAGGAGGGTAGAGTAGGGTAGAGTAGAGTAGGGTAGGGTAGAGTAGGGTAGAGTAGGGTAGAGTAGGGTAGAGTAGAGTAGGGTAGAGTAGAGTAGAGTAGGGTAGAGTAGGGTAGAGTAGGGTAGAGTAGGGTAGAGTAGGGTAGAGTAGAGTAGAGTAGGGTAGAGTAGAGTAGAGTAGGGTAGGGTAGAGTAGGGTAGAGTAGGGTATAGTAGGGTAGAGTAGGGTATAGTAGGCTGAAGTAGGGAAGAGCGGGGGCGAAGCCGCGGGGGTACAGCTAGTTGATACTATAAATTAAACATTTATTTATAATGTTTATTAAAATGATATTTTGCACATGTCTTTATATACGTAGGGACCGTCAAAATGTTTGTGTGATGAGCATGATCGTTTGTTTTGTGTCTGGGTGTAATTTATCTATAAAAATATTTATTTATTTCCAACTTACAACTATCATTACATCATATGTATGACTGTATGTATTTAGAAATATATAAGTATGTTTATCAGTTGTCTAGTACTCATAAAACAAGCTCTCGCTTAGCTTGGGGCTAGACGGCGTTGTGTGATAGTTATGGAATATCGTATCACATCATATACTGTAAGTTTGGGTAGTTGAACTAGCTCACCGTCCGGCAATCCGGTAACCGTCAAGACCGAGCTCGAGTCGTCGACGGCACGTAGTGTTCCACGCGCGCCCTAAATCAGCCTTAATGTCATCAAAATCGTATGGGCCCAGCAGGGCCGAAGCTTATTGATAGATTCATTTCCAAAAGGGAAATCCAGGACCTTGGAACGCAAAGCAAAGAAGGAACATAGGCGTCGGTTTTCTAGTTCCTAAAGAGTTGATCATACCCGTGCTGTACTAAGAGCGCCTACTTAAACTGAGAATACAGTTACATTCTATCATGTTGCATTCAATTTTTCTATTCTTTAATTTTAATATCAATGCATTTGTCCTGCCCACTGCCACTTAAGTTTGGCGATTCTTCCGGCTACGTCGGTTGGTTCTCCAGCGGATATCTTCATTTCTGATGCGATCATGCCAGGAAACTCTGGGCACAGCTCTTTCCACAGCTGCAAAGCTATAATGCTAGCGAAGAAGACGGCCGCACGCGTGAGAGGAAGCCTACACGCCCCAGCTGCCAGGATCTAAACCCCGATTTTCAGCTACCGTAGGCGTGGGCTTGCGGACGGCGAACAATGGGTAGCTCGCCATCCAGCCGTCCGGTAACCGTCCAGACCGAGCTTAAGTCGTCGCCGGCGCGTAGTGTTCCACACGCACCTCAAAGTGATGTCAGCAAAAGCATAGGGGCTCGTCAAGGTCGACGCCTATTGGGGCCATGGGTTGTGCGTAATTGTACCCCGGGGTCCTAGAACGAAGGCAAAGAAGGAACAGGAGTGGGTTTTAATCAGTAAAAGTCTGACACGCCCTCTCGCCCCGCCCAAAAGTGGGAGAATTCATTGTTTTCCCATTTAATAAAAAGCCCTTTCTTTTAATGCAGCGGAAACTTCTGTACCAGTAACAGAGGATTCTGTCCACTGGCAGACACAGTTACCCTATTCGTATTTACTGTCGTTTGTGAAACATTCTAGAAGTTTCTGAGAGAACATGTTGATGTAACAAACAGTCTGTGCCCCCGTTCCTAATTGTTGTCACCTACTACTCGCAGTTGGCAAGTACTTACGACTCGTTACTGCTTAGTTTTGAGCTTTTTTATATACTAGCTGACCCGGCAAACGAGCTATAGTTAGGAAGGAATTTGAAAATTTACCTACAACTTATTCTCAGATCTACCAAATTTACAAAAAAAAAAACTGGGCAAGTGCGATCCTGACTCGCGCATTGAGGGTTCAAACTTATGAAAAAAAATACAAACTATCTTTTGAGGTGCGGAACCATCCCGGAGGACACGGTGGAGCACACAATCGCGGTGTGCCCTGCTTGGGCGGAGCATCACCGTGCCCTCGTGGGGGTGATCGGCGGCGGAGACCTCTCGCGCCGGGCCTTGGTCGAGGTCATGGTCCGGAGCGAGGAGGAGTGGCAGGCGGTCGCCGACTTCTGCGAAGCAGTAATGCTCGCTAAGGAGGAGGCCGACCGCATCAGGCAACGGTGCTCTCGCCGCCGCCGCCGGGATTCCGATCCCGATTTCCAGCCACCGTAGGCGCGAGCTTGCGGACAGTGAGCAACGGGTAACTCGCTGTCCGGCCGTCCGGTAACCGTCCGGACCAAGCCCAAGTCGTAGACGGCGCGCGCTGTTCCCGCACGCCTCAAGGAGTTGTCAGCAACAGCAGGGGCCCAGCCGGGTCGAAGCCTACTGGGGCCAGGGTAATCCGAAAGGGCGCTCGAGCCCCGGTGTGAAGGCTTGAAGGAACGGGATGGGTTTTTTAGTCAGTAAGAGTCTGACACTATCTCCCGCTCCGCCCAAGAGCGGGGGTTGTCATAAGATGATTTTTCCCATCGAAAAAAAAAAAGGTGCGGAACCATAAAAACATAAATTTCGGAGAAGTTCTATAAAAAACTCTATGAAACGAGATAGGTTCTCGCTTGACCATTATCTTACTTGATGATATGCGATGATGTGGTCGATGACTTAACTACACTGAAACATATCTTGCAACTGCTGAGGCTGTTTTAGTTGAAAATGATCAAATAGCCCTCGTTCCGTTTAAAGTGGAGCAAGGGGCAGTGTCATAATTTTTAAATTTAATTAAATTCTTTATTGTACACGAAAATATACCTACATAGTACACGGTGATATCGCAAGATAGATATGTACAGAAGTCAATCTACATACAAAGCGCGCTCGAGCAACGCACACATAGACACCGCTCACGGACACGATATCTCGGAGCGCCTCGGCCCGCTCGTCGAACAGTTCCGGCTCAAACGCTCATTAGTGTGCGTCCACCGAGCGTAGGTATAAAAAGTGAAGTACATACATGAGATTGTCTTCAGTACCTATCTATTTTGTGGTGATACATACACCGAAACACACACGGACATGGTCACTGTGATACATATACGGTGTAACATTTGATTGGATAAAATCAACCTGTGTTCATTCTATTGCCCCTTTGCCTTCAGGTGTGATTTTAGTCAGTAAATGTCTGACATGCCCTCTCGTTTCATCCTAGAGCGGGAGAAGTAATTGGATGATTTCTCAATTAAAAAAAAAATTGCTGTTCCTTTGTCTAATCTTCGGTCAAATCGAATATATCGGAATACAGTAAGTGAAAAAAAGTGAACCTGCGTTTGCGCATACATTTGCACTATAAAGGTAGAACACTGCGCAAACATGGGCCACGTACGAAGATCTAGGGCGCGTCAGTCTTATAATTTTTTTACGATAACTAGACTTGTAGAGCTACACTAGATCCACGCCACGCGACGTCGTTCTACATAAAAATCAAGCGTGGGCCACGTGTGTGTCGGTCTAATGCAGTTCTAGCTTTATTGTTGCCCTTTTATCAGTAAATGTCTGATACGCCTTCTCACTCTATACTAGAGCGAAAAAACTACATGGACGATTCACCAACTAAAAAAAAAACCTGTTGTTCCTGTGTTTGATCTTTCTTCGGTCATGTCAATTACTCATCCTATCGCGAAGGTTTGCGGGACTTTACTCTCTGTTCCGCTTACCTCCAAAAGAATATAACAGAAAGGGAAAATAGTGTGAACCCGCGTTTGCGCATACACTTGCACTATAATACTCGACTTTTGACTGCCCTGTTGGTCTAGTGGTTAGTGACCCTGACTGCTATGCCGGAGGTCGTGGGTTCGATTCCCACCCAGGACAAATGTTTGTGTGATGAGCATGATCATTTGTTGTGTGTCTTGGAGTATTTTATCTATAGTATGTATGTATTTAGAAATATATAAGTATGTTTATCGGTTGTCTAGTAGTCATAATACAAGCTCTGTTTAGTTTGAGACTAGATGACTTTGTGTGATAGTTGTGGAATAAACATAAACAAACATAATATCTTTAGCGTCTATGGCTGTCTTCGTTGAAAATGGCTGCCATAACAGAAATTCAGTCAAGAAGACTATGTGGTATATTGGTTTCTCTAATGTACTATTTATAGTAAGGTTATATGCGTTAGTTTCAGCTGGCTGGGTATCACGGTATCACGCGATGTTTCAAGGACTGGGCCAATAATTACCTGTAATGAAATTAATTGCTCATGTTGTGGACTACTGACTGTTTTGATTTTAATGAGTTTATTATTTTGACGTGTACAAGCTATGTTTTATTTATTTATTTAAAAAATCCACAGCTCTTTTACAAAAATTTTACTTAAAGATAAACTAATGTTACAGCCAATTAAGGATTTACAATTTACTATCTAAACATTTATGCCTCAGAAACAAACAGAATAAAACGCTAGTACCATTCAAGCCTAGTAGTGGTGTGCTATGTGAGTGGGTGTATGTTTTAATAATATGTTTGTTTCTGCAATATTTTTTTTTGTGGATACTGTTCCTACGTACCTAGTTTAGTTATTATTTAGGACCAAAACCTGCTAGGTCTTTTTTTTTAGGTGGGAAAATTATCCAATGACATCCCCCGCTCTTGGGCGGAGCAAGAGATAGTGTCAGACTTATGCTGACTAAAAACCCACTCCTGTTCCTTCGTTGTCTTTCGTACCGGGGCCAAACCTTCCTTAGCCCCAGTAGGCTTCGACCCTGCTGGGCCCTGCTGAAAACTCCTTGAGACGCGCTTGGAACGACACGCGCCGTCGAGGTCTGCGATTCGTTTGAAAGAGTTACCGCAGCCCTCGCAAAAAAAGGGCAACTCAAGGAACACTCGGTTTTAGGCAGACAGTTCTTCCGAAAGTGTCAGACTTTGACTGCCTAAAACCCAGAAGTTATTTGATAATTTTCTTCGAGAAAAAAGATCAACAACACACAACAGCAAATCAGAACTTGAATTAAGATCGAAGTTGCGGTAAAAGTGGGAAGATGATTTTTCTAATACATCTCTAAAATTAAAATGTATTTAGAACTAAATACAAAGTTATTTATTTGCTGTTCCTTTTTTTAAAATAGAGAGGCTCGTGTTAGGCCAATTTTATAGGGACAGAGGTCGTTTTGTTATAAACATCATCTCTCTGAACTTATTACTCACCAGCTTGACATCAGTGTGCTGGGTTGCGTTCAAAAATAACCAGACTAGGATAGAGTCGCTACACTAACCGTTCAAAAATGCTTCGACTCCAAGCAAACATCATCATCATCATCATTTCAGACGAAAGACATCCACTGTTGGACATAGGCCTCCCCCAAGTGTCGCCACAATGAATGGTCCTGTGCGTCTCGCATCCATCGGATTCCCGCAACCCTTACTAGGTCATCAGTCCACCTTGTAGGAGGCCTTCCAACGCTACGTCTTCCGGGTCCAGGTTTCAACCCAGAGTCGTTCTTTTATAACTCGATTAGCATTTCTAGAGTGTTAACTCTACAACTACAACTAACTCTAACTCCGAGCAGGGTAGGTTGGTGTAAGCGACCATTAATGACACTTGCTTGACATTAATAGTTGAACTCTACGTTCACGTTCAAAAATTCGAATGTAAGGTACCTATCTACCCTGATGACGTTTTTTTTTTATTTTATTTTTTTACGATGGGAATCATCATCCTATGATAACCCCCGCTCTTGGGTGAGCGGGAGATAGTGTCAGACTCTTACTGACTAAAAAACCCATCCCGTTCCTTCAAGTCTTCATACCGGGGCTCAAGCGCCCTTTCGGATAACCCTGGCCCCAATAGGCTTCGACCCGGCTGGGCCCCTGCTGTTGCTGACAACTCCTTGAAGCGCGCGGGAACAGCGCGCGCCGTCGACGACTTGGTCTTTGTCCGGACAGTTACCGGACCTACCCATTGCTCACTGTCCGCAAGCCCGCGCCTACGGTGGCTGGAAATCGGGATCGGAATCCCGGCGGCGGCGAGAGCGCCTTTGCCTGATGCGGTCGGCCTGATGACGTCATTAGAGTCAACTTCAACCTGAACGCAGGGCTGAGTGCCAGCTGTTTTTTACGATAACGCGATCAAAACGTTTACCGCGTTTGGCTTTCGGATTGGTTAAGAATTTGGAGCGGACCAATCAGAGTGCCGAACGTCATAAACGTGCCCATCGTGTTAGTGTAAAATAAACTCGCATCAGGCACTCGGTCCACTAGACACCGGTACATGCCAAATATCTCTAACTAGATTATACTTTTGGACGAAGAAAGCATATAGTTTGGGACACCCCAGGATTTTATGAGTAAGACAAAACTCAGGAGGCCAAAGGAAGAAAAAATCGTATATGACTTTTTGGGAAATCTCGTGTGCGTTAAAAGTTAAGAACGAACAGGTTCCTTCTGTATAGGTAATTTATATCGGTTACAAAAAAAAAAGACTTCGTTTCCGCGTTCTGAACAAAATTTATTTTAAGAACGAATTATATTACAAAAGAGACAATAAAACAGAGTTATTTATAACGTTATTATGTTTTTTTGTTTACATAACGTAGGTAAGTGAACAATCGTGTGTTATCCAACAAGCAGTGGAGTGTCAAAAACCGGGCCCGCTGGGTGCGACGAATGACCCAATTTTTATGCACATAAGTAATTACGTAGGTGTTATTAGTTCACGTAATCCACGCAATTGATACACTATACAAGTAACAATAATAATTCTAGATAATTTCAATCCGTTCATACCACGTCCATCGAGGGACTGGAACGATTTGCCTGCTGCGGTTTTCCCGTCTGATTATAATTTAAGTGTCTTCAAGGCAAGAGTGAGTAGGCTCTTAATAAACTAGTGCACCTCACCATCAACTATTGCATCACTGCTTACCATCAGGTGGGATCGCAATCAAGCACTAGTTTATAACAAATAAAAAATCCATTGCTAGCAACTCAAAAGTCGACCTTAATTTTGTTATTTTAGATTGATTTATAGTTTGTATTAAAAAGGTCATGTAAATAGGTATGTCATCCAATGAAAATACAGAAAATAAATTGTGTGGTCAAATGGACCTCCGGGACCAAAATTGAGCGGGTCCAAATAATCACAGACTCTGGATTTGAACTTTGACGTGTTCCATAATTTGAAAATGTTATCAAATCAATTCAAGTATAGATGCAATGTCATTGAGTTAGATTAGGTACAGTACGCCAAAAATAAAATTGAAACAACTTGCCAGAAATATGACAAATAAAACAATAAAAAAATTAATTAAACAATAATTATAAGAAATCTACTAAGAAAATGGAAACAATGATGTATTTTTTTTTTAATGTTTGAGCTCTTAACCGAGATTTTGCCTGACATTAAGCAATATATGAAGACTACTATGGAGCAAGTGAGCATAGAAAATGCAGAATAAGCCCTGTAAAAAGAAGCGGGCTTCACTGAAATCAGAAAGAAATAAAAAATCAGAAACGTTTATTTGAAATAGACCAATTACAGACGCTTTTGAATTGTCAAATAGTCGGTTAGTCAAAAAAACGAGAAACTATATTCTATTAATAGCCTTAGAAATATTCATCTTAAAAAAAAGAATTAAAGATATCATGTAAAGTGGACGGCGCGCACTGTTCCCGCGCGCCTCAAGGAGTTGTCAGCAACAGCAGGGACCCAGCCGGGTCGAAGCCTACTGGGGCCAGGGTTATCCGAAAGGGCGCTCGAGCCCCGGTATGAAGGCTAGAAGGAACGGGGTGGGTCTTTTAGTCAGTAAGAGTCTGACACTATCTCCCGCTCCGCCCAAGGGCGGGGGATGTCAATGCATGATTTTTTCCCACCATAAAAAAAAAAAGGGTTACATTGGCCATGAGGTATAATTTTGAACCGAATTCATTAGCCAATAGAAACACAGTAAACAGTTCCTCATATTCCGATTGGTTAATAAGCTTGTGCCAAAATTATACCCCAGAGCCAAAGTTACTCCACCATACTCGGTATATTTTTTATTCTCTTTAATAAAATAAATAAACGGCTCCATGTGTACATAAGTAATGAGGTATTTAAATATAAAATCCAACGTCCCATTTACATCATTTTTATTGAGGATTTTCATATAACTTTTCCATTTTAAATCTGGCAGGGTACCTGTATAAAAAGTTCAAAAAGACTTTCTAGGCCCAACCTACTCGTAAGATATTTTATTCTGTTTGAAAACTCTCATTATTTTCAAACGTAACAGAGACTGTTCGCTGGCATCGTCGGTATTTCCAGTACTTATGGTAATTTTATTCATTCAGGCAAAAGCAAAACGAGGGAGTGGTAAATGGCCTATAGGGCTGAAAGGTTCTGGAGTAGCAACTGCGTTACGTATACGCAGCGTGAGAAGTTGCACCTCAAATTTTAATAAATTGAAGCGTCCTGCCCCCCTAGCCAAGTTTCAATTCTCTTGAGTCGAACGCCTCAAGTTGGCCACACCACGCCACATCACGTGCCCAGAACAAAGGAATCGGAGGAGTGGCCAACTCGAAGCGTTTGATGCAAGAGAATCGAAATGAAACGGTTTTCATCGAGGAGATCGGGTGAGTACTGGAAGCACAGGATCTGTCGTTCCACCAGGTGTTGAGCCAGGGACTGATCTTGTTTGTCTATCAGGTCAAGGGAAGTTAGAAGTCCTCAGAGGAATACACCGCTACCTGCTCCAAAAAAGGTTTGAAATGTGTGCTAACTTTTTATTTGAGGATATATACTATACTTTAGTATGCTATCATCAAATGATTTCTCCCGCTCTGGATGGAGCGAGAGGGAGTGTCATACTTTTACTGACTACTACCCGCCCGTGTACTTTCAGTTGCCCTTGGAATTGACTCTGGCAAATATTCTCGAAGTCCGAGCGGGAATCGGGCTTTGTAGTACCTTTAATTCTCCATTCTTTATTGTACACCAAAACTTAACACAGTAGATATAAAATTAAATAATTAATGTACAATGGTGAGCTTAACTTAAAGTTGAGTTTTCTCTGTGCAAGCCTATAAATGATAGAGACCGACTCATTTTCTTTTTGAGATGGGAAATCAACAAATGCATCCTGCCGCTCTAGGGTGAGTCAGACTTTTACTGCCTAAACCCAGCTCAGTCCTTCAGTTGCCCTTTGTTAACTAAACTAACCCTTTGGTAACTCTTTCAAACGTTCTTGCACCCCTAGTGGGCATCGGCAATACAGGGCACCGACGGTTTTGGTGGCATCTTTTAGTTATTTGCGCGTGAACACTACGCGCCGTCGACTCTAGTTCAATCCTACCCAGACGATTGGACGGTGAGCTACCCATTGCTCATCATCCGAAAGTTTCCTGTGATGGTGGTTGGGGTGTGAAGACGGACCTACGTTCTACATGCTGCCATCATTCCGGGGTAACCATCATAATATCCAAAGAAAGGGTCCAAATTATTTAATAAATCACCAAAAGACCTCAAAGAATCTAAATCCATAAACCATTTTAAAAAATTACTCAAAAACTTTATAATGAAACCCTCACAGTCCCTACCATAGTGACGAGCCACATCCATTTACGCTTATATCCACCTATCTTTGTTTAAACTTTAACTTGTTAACATAATTGATTTGTAAACCAGTGTATCGAAACAACTTTTTTTTATAATCTACCCTCAAAACATTGTTAGTTGACGTCTAGTTGTCATACGTCCCACTTAATGAATTTATGTTTAGTTTATAACTCTCTTATAAGTGAATTTAAATTCTTATGGGAATAAATGATCAAACCAAAATATAAATAAATGTAAACCCAATATCTACCGAAGGCTTCATCACTTTTTACCACAGGCTTATTTAATAGACTTCGATTACAGCGGAGATTGATTATGGAAATATAGTGGAAAACACACACCACGTATCATTTCCTTAGAGAAAGTGATATTATTTTAATGGCATCATAGACACGCAAGTTTTGTTCGTACTTAGGTACTCTTGCAATACGTTTAGATACTCCATTGTTATGTATTAACTTGTTTATGTAATACATGGCACGCGTAAGATACAGGTTATGTCTTTATTTTCCTATTGTTTGGACAAATAACAAAAGATTATTTATATTATAATAGAAAAAAAAATGACATAAAGCGAGTCGTATCTCTCTTACTAAGGGTTCTGTGTCTTAGTAGGAATATTCTTTTTATTTATTTATGAAAAAAATATTTGGATAGTTTTTTTTGTTGGAACCTGCTCAAGCCTCCGTGAACCAGATTTAATATCAAAATAGTCTACACTAGTATTACAAAGAGGTAAAATTTGATTTTCTGGTAGTTATGTCTGTAAGAGGAAATCTCTGAAAGTACTGATCCGATTGCGATAATTTTTTCACCGATAGAAAATTGGTTTATTGTCGAGTGACATTAGGCTACATTTTATGTAAGCTGGTGAAGCCGCGGGCTAAAGCTAGTCAAGTCAATAGTTCAAGTAATGTTTAGCTGTAACAGTCAAACAGAAGAAAGGAAAAAAATCAGGTTTATTGTATGGGAACTCAAATTAAATATTTATTTTACGAGTATTCTGTGTTTAGTGGTCATCGGACAGCGGAGTGCTAGCAGGACCCGTTTTTACCCTTTGGGTACGGAACCCTACAAACGAACCCTCATTTTGTGACATGAGAGTCTTTATTTAATATTTTGCTAAGAAACCTCAAAAATGAACGATAAATAACCGTGTATTATCAGATAAAATAAAAGCCATGACTGAAGTTTAGAACAATGTACAATGGGCGGTTTTATTGTTATAAGAGAAATCTTTTTCATATAATTTTGGCAAGACGAGGGAAACTGTAGTCACGTAACTTCTTGGGCAAAGACAAAGGATTGCGGTACAGAGTCCAAAAGATATCTGTTTTAGAATTCTCACGACGACTCTAATCGTCGAGTGTCGATCGACTTTAGATGGCGACATTTCGTCGCCAAACGAAATGTCAGTTAAATGTCAGCGAATGCCTCAGACTTTGAATGTCTACTGATTTGATATTGAACAGGTTGACTCATCTTACTAATATTATAAAGGTGAAAGTTTGTGAATTTGTGTTTAAAATTGCGTATAGTCCATTGAAAATCTGGCCAGATAGAGCCCCGCTGACCTTTAAATCCATTTTCTTTGTGAAATATTGATTGATTTACAAATGTTATGTACATTCTGAAGAAAACTTAACCAGAATTTTTTTTTAAATATATTTCTAAAGATGCCTATCAAGCGGTGGGCCAGTAAAACGCAAAATTGGTGCCCTGAAATCGCACGACGGGGCCGCGACAGACCAAGAAGAAGATGGCGGGACGACTTGGATGTCTTCCTTAGGGATTGGAAAGAGGTGGCTCAAAACCGGGAACATTGGAAGGAGTGGAGGGAGGCCTTTGCCCAGAAGTGGGACAGTGTGGGCTAGATATAATAATAAAAATAATATAATAATTTCTAAAGATAAAAACCGTTTGAAAGGAGTAAAATTAGTGCAAATTTAGTCTTACGAAAGAATCATATGTTGATAATGTTGTACAACATAAATATGTAATAAACGTATATTTTTTTAAACCTAGCCGTTACCGAGGAGTAGACTTTAGAAAGTCACTGTTTTATAGCACTGCTCTGGAGTTAAGGTCTTAAGTTGGGTTTACGCTAGAGGAGCCGAGCACGAGCGGAGCATAAGTCGAGCTCAAATTCGTGCAGTGAAAATCGACTTTAGAGGAGCCGAGCACAAGCGACACTATACACCCCTATTTTTTAATTATTATAAAAAAATGGGGCTCTATCCGTATCCATTACTGATCATATTTTTGTAGTCAAAAGTAAAAAAAAAACGAAACGTCAACATTATTCACGAAAATTTGTCATAATTGAAAAAAAAAAACAAAGAAAACATGTTTATTCTGCCTGAATAGACGCACAATTAGATACAAAAAATATAAAAAGAATAAAAAAAGCAAAAAAAGCAAAAGAAAAAAGAAAAAGTAAAAGTAATTGCTAAATTCATAATAGAATCATTCATTCATAACAATTGCTACTAGAAAATATTACGTATGGTGAAATATACAAGCAAAGTCGCTGGCAGCAGACAGCCCTTATAGCCTTAACTCTTTGAATGCCGTTAGAGACACAATAGAAAGACAATGGCTTATGTCGAACTGTGTAACTTAAGACATTCAAAAGGTTAAGAAGTAGGTACTGATCTTACATAGGCGGAGCCGCAGTCATCAGATAGTCTAATATAAATATATCCAAGTACTTAATTAGGGTATGAAATTATAAATATTTGAGGTAACCGAGTAGACGAACCTATGCCGCGGCTACACCTGTTTCACCTAATTTAACAAAAACAATGTAGTACTTACTTCTATCCGAACATATCTTTGTTAGAGGTTTTCTTTTGAAATTTCATTTGAATTCAAGTTTTAATTAACAAATGTTTAAATATATCATTATTTTTAAAGAAGACCACGTAAAATGGGTAATGTCATACTACAATTTGATTAAATTTAGATCCATGCGTGCACATACAGACAGACAGACAGATAAAAAATTTACTGATTGCATTTTTGGCATCAGTATCGATCACCAGTCAGCCTCTAATATTAATTTTGAATATATATTCAATGTACAGAATTGACCTCTCTACAGTTTTATTATAAGTATAGAAGACTAAAGAAGTGTAGAAGTATGGTAGCTTGACTCCAATTAATTGAATAAAACAATTAGGTATAGCCGTTTCAAAAGTCCAATATAAGTTCTGGTAAGAATAATGGCTACATAATATTAAGGTAGCTATACACGCTAGGGTGTACCTGACAGATTTGCCTGCAAAATTATATCTGTCAGGTAAGCGTAAGCTTGTGTGGAAACCTGCACAGTTGTGCAATACACACGTTCCGGTTTACCTATAAAACTCAACTGTACAGGCAAACCCTAGCGTGTATGGCTACAGGTCGCGCGATGAATCAAGATCGCTCGGCAAAAGTGGAAGGGGCATGCGCAGTATTCAATTCTACGGTCTATTTGGCGACGTACGGGCGGGTGTGCGCCGTCGGCGACACGTCATTGGTAGATAGAGTCGCTCTTCAATTCCCGCGTTGCGTTCTCGCCTCTCATTGGATACTGTTGTACTTGGGTACTGTTGCGTACAGCTTGTGTTATCGTAATAGTAATACGTAGTCGTAAAAAAAAATGGTTAAAAATAAAGTTTTAAAACGGCTAGCCAGAAAAATGGTTTACGACGTGAATTATTACGTTAAAGAAAGAAACTAACGAAATATTTTTTTTTAATTTTATGTTTTATTTTATAATTTTTATTTTTTTTAATTTACCTACTTACAAGATAAATTACAATCAAAAACTAGTGTTATTATAAGTTATGTTACTAAGGTTCAAACATACGAAATTAAAAATAAAATCCTAACATACTAAGAATTTCTGTGCGCAATTGTACACATGCGCCGATTGCCCCCACTATTTTCACCGAGCGATCTTGATTCACCGCGCGACCTGTACCTATCTATTTTATGTTTTAGGTTTATTGGGCTATTACAAGATATTATAAAAACAGATGTTTCATAGATGAATAAGTAATAGTGATATTGGATCTTTACCAGTTCTAATTGAGCATTCGAATTGACTTCGAATTCTTAATTCAAATAAACATTTAGTTTTTTTCAAAATTAGTTACTATTTTTTTCTTTGAGTTATTTTCCTCTAATACCTATTATTAAGTTTTTAATTTTATTAGATAAAATAAATTGCAAAGTTATAAAGCATCCAGTTGCTAATAGAAATAAAAGTTGAACGTGGTCTTTGTCAAAGGCCGTCATACAAAACGGCGTCTTGGCAAGAGATATATATTTGTTTACAATTTTTGTATCTTGCTTGCTTTTTTACCAATTTTGATATTTTTTGACAATTAGTTTTGGACTTTTGTATATTTATTGATAAACTGCTTAGAAAAAAAACATTTTAATAAACATATTAAATTTTACTTATTTGTTTTTTTTTTGTGTCATGTCACTCCTACAGTGGCGGATTAGCCATGTAGCAAGAGTAGGATATGATATAGGCCCCGCACATTCGGGGGGCGCGTTCGGGGATCCTGGACTTGAACGCAAAAAAAAATCTAGTCAAAGTAAATACTCGTATCTATTAGATTTCCCTCATTACCATAATTTCCACATATCGTATCCAGTCTTAAAATCAAATGGGTTATTGAGAATAAGAATGAGAATAAAATAGGACTAAATAGGTTTACACAGGGGCCCGTTGTTCGAATTTGCTACAGGTCTAGCGTTGGCTTAATCCGCCACTGCACTCCTATCATAGAAATTAGTGTGAGATTTGCTTAAAATAGGGTTATTTTTTGAGTTGATAAATCATCGGAAGCACGATCTCGCGTAAGATGGCAGGAGAGGGAGGCATGTACCCAAGACATCACAGTTAAAAACAGGTAAATAAAAAAAACATCAAAATTAGGTAGGTACTCGATAAATATCCGTAATTGGTATTGCGTACCAATCTACACAATCTGCAACTAAATTCTTAGTATTCAATAATACCTACCGAGAATTTGGTTGTAGAGTAATCTAATTAATTTCGCAATTAATTAGACTAAAACTGTGACATCGATTAGCCCTATTTTCAGATGACCCTACCTGCGCCATGTTCAACATTACGTATGGTTGGTGGGTTTGTTCTATAGATTTACCTTGACCCCGGAACGCAAAGGGCAACTGAAGGAGCTCAGGCGGGTTTTAATCAGTAAAAGTCTGACACCCTCTTCCCCTAGAGCAGATGAAGTTATTTGATGATTTGCAACTCAAAAAAAAAACTTGGTGAATAGGTTTTTTTGAGGTCGGAAACCATTTTATGACTACTATCGCCATGGTGTGTGCAGTTGTTTTTGCATTCCAGGACCATGAGAATCCTGAACAAAAGGACTAGAGATTACTTTATTTTTTAAATGGAAAATCATCTGATAACTCATATTTCATTATTTCTCTCGTACAAAAAAATTTAGCTAGTTTCAAACACAATTTATTCCTTTTTAATTTCTTTTTTAAAACAGACCTACTGTAAGAATAACTCCTCTATTGTGGACACGTTCGAAAACATGTAAACTCACTTGTTACACAAAGACACCCAGACCCGGAACACCTAACTGTAGGCCATTAAAAATATTTGTTCCGTGCAGGAATCAAACCCACAACACGCAGTATAACAGCCAATCGCTTGATCACAGCGCTATCCATACCATCACCTAAAAAAAGAGACCTAATTAGTACCAGACACTAATTCTAAAACTAATTATATTACTCTCCCTGATGACCCTAAGCGTTCTACATTCAACACTATGAACAGGTCTCAATGACGTATCCAAAATACTGAATGCTCCATTGACGACGTGAAGGCTGAATTTTCGTCATAATTTTATGCTCGTTAAGCTTTGTTTCTTGAAATATTTTACGTAAAAAACTGCCATTCGAGTTCAAACCGTCGCAACATTGCCAGTGTCTGTGTGAGACAGTTAGCGTTTTATTTAAAAAATTATACGTGTAATAAATATTTCGAAATGGCAGGAAATAAGTGTTCCGTTGTTATGTATCTGGTGCTGTTGGTCGTTGAGATATCATTAGCTAAAGGTGAGCCAGACTTTCTTTTCTTTACCGTCTTAATGTAACGTTAACGCGTGCGTTTTTGTTGAGTTTCGAGTTGTTCGACACGTTACCGTGACTTTGGAACGCTAAGAACGCTTTGAAAGATCACAGATGGGTTGTAGTCAGTAAAAGTCTGACACTACCTCTCGCTCCACATAGAGCTGCAGGAGTTATAAGATGATGACCCAAATAAAATAAAAAATCTATCTTAACATAAATATCTGAAATAAGCAATTATATTTTCATACACCGACAAATATCTTTATCACAATTTTGCAAAAATGATACATTTTAAAATATTTGGTATCATCTTTAATTTCGGTCAAAAGTGAATAGGTTACTTCTAGGTAAGCGCGCGGTGGGGCCTTACCATAACGGGTAAAAATGTTAAGCGTGCGAACGATAGATAGGGTTTTTATTTTAGGTCGGAAAATCATTTAATGACATCTCCCGCCTTTGGGCGGAGCGGCGTGTCAGACTTTTACTGACTAAAAACCCACTCCTGTTTCTTCTTTGCCATTGATCCCGGGCCCCGGGATCTCTTTCGCATCACCCACGGTCCCAGTAGGCTTCGACCCTGCTGGGCCGCTGCGGTTGCTGACAACTCCTTGAGGCGCGCGTGGAACACTACGCGTCGACGACGACTTTGGCTCGGTCCGGACGGTTATCGGACGGTCGGACGGCGAGCTACCCATTGCTCACCGTCCATAAGCCCGCGCTTACGGTGGTTGGAAATCAGGATATCGGAATCCCGGCGGATAGAGCGCGAGGGCCATTGCCTCGCGCGTGCTGCCGCCTCCTTTTCTAGCATTACTACGATAGATAGAAAGATAACTATGGAGTTAGGAATTTAGGAGTGAGGGATGGCCCTGTTTATCGCTCGCCGGATGATACACCTTATAGGCAACTCCGTCCTTTTAAAATTCTGCTTAGATCGTCTAATGGATTGGATAAATAGTTCGTGGTAGAGCCTTTGACAGGCTGATGGGAATAAATTACGTATAATTTTTCTATCGTCAACCCTTTGTGCTAGCTTTTGCCCGCGGCGTCGCTTGCATACATAAAATAAAACCAATGTCACTCAGGAATAAACGAGCTTTCTATGTGTGAAAAAATTTTCGCAATCGGACTAGTACTTTCAGAGATTATCTCCTACATAGAAAAAAAACCCACTTTACCTTTTTATAGTATAGTGATTTATTGCCGTTTGAAAAACTATTTGTCGGAAATTGGAGATACGCAATGGATACGATTGAATTGTGAAACAGAAACTCGTTTCAATTGCGATACATATTTTTGCGCAATTCGTGGTTGAGTTACACGGTGACACTATAGGCTTCAATAAAATGATTGCTTAATCCAACTAACGATCTGTTTGCGGTTGAATGGAAGATGATTTTATTGGCATGTCAGAACTAGGCATTTATTTCAAAATTCATACGTTTTTATTTCACATAGGCCTACATGGGCACTTATAAAACGTCAGTAGCTAGTGCACTGTTCCAAAATGGTCGTTCTCTATGAACCGGCAAGAAACATTATGGTTACTCTTTTAAAACATTGGTTGTTCTTACTATATTATTGTGAGAAAGATCGATGTAATGTTATTGATTTTATTTACTAGCCATTACTGTCCCAGTGCTGGGTAAAGGCCTCCCCCAAGTCCTTCCAAACTTTCTTCTCTTGCGCTGTCTCAAACCAGTCCTCGCGGTACGCGTCCAAATCATCAATCATCATCAATGGCGGCTATGTCCGCTCTTTCTCCCGCTAGTTGGCACCTGTGTGTTTGGAGGTCATTCATTTTGACAGCTCCTTGTATCGTTGTATGGTGATTTGTTTGTTTATGTGAATTATGGTAGAAAAATACGAATCTTGGACTGTTTGTGAATTAAAAAAAGAATTAAAACGAAGAAATGATTATATTATCAGCTTAGATGATTTATCTTTGGGAAACCTGTATCCCGATGTTCTCGATGAGCATAAAGGCACAAAACAACACTGGGGAATTTTATTTTTACAAAAACGATGGTTATTTACTTGAAAACACAATATTTCCTTGAAAATGTATTGAGTTTGACAGATAGTATGACCTCCAAGTTCACTGGCGCCATCTACTTTAAGCTTCTCAGATTACACGCCATTGTCATTGATTACATTTTTTTAACCGACTTCTTTTGTTCGTTTAGTTGCTGTAATTTTAATACTAATAATAATATTCTACTAATTACACAAAACACCATCTAGTCCCAAACTGAGCAGAGCTAGTGCTATAACTACTAGACAACTGATAAATATAGACATTTATATACTTCTAAATACATACATATTATATAAATCTACATCTACACTAATATAATAAAGAGATAAAGTTTGTTTCTTTTTTATTTTTTTGTTTACTAATCCGATTGCTAAAAGTTTTTCCCTGATAGAAAGCTGCTTTATTCCTGAGTGACATTGGCCATGTTTTAGGTACGCAGGCGATGCTGCGAGCAAAAGCTAGTTAAAGATAAATTACACCCAGGCACAGAACAAATTCAACAACGTAACCGGGTGGATACTTGACATACCTACGTCGGGTTGTTCAATGGTAGAAAATATATTTGACATCCAAGACCTCTAGTATAACAGTAACCAACAGGCCAGTAAATTGGTTGTTTAACCGTTGTAATTAATTAAAATAAATAAATAAATTGCCATTTACTTTTGGAATACCGTAATTAGAGCGACGCCGGCGTTCGCTTGGGGTTCAATGAATTAAAATCAGTTGTAATAATTATTAAGCGAGCTAAGCTAGACTGAGTGGTCTAGCTCAAATATATGCCATATTTTAATCCCTTCTTTGGCATAGTTTTTCACTGCTTCAAGGGACTTAAGTACTTTTAATTTTACAATAAAGGGATTGTATAAGTACCGTTTTCGCGGACTGAGATACAGAACTCTACAAATGCTTCATTTTAATGAAGAAGCTATATCAGCAAGGTACTAATTTGTCTTACCAACGGCAATTACGAGCTATGCAGACGTTAATTAATATGCAAAACACTGCCTAATTTACAGTAGGAAACGCTCAAATTAATTTTAATGCTCTGAGCATAAATCAGAAGGTATCTTAGTATCGCAAAGCTTGCCAAAGCTCGTATAAAATGACCACAATAAGCCTTTTACGAATTCCCATTAAGACAGTGCTATTTTGTAAATAATTAAACTAATTTATTCAATTTAAATGTTTGTTTGCGAGAATCTGGATAAATGGATGCGAGGCGCACAAAACCAGTCGTTGTGGAGATGCTTGGGGGAGGCTTATATTCAACAGTGGAGATCATTCGGATGAAATGATGATGATGATGATGAAATGTCGTTTTTTTTTTAATTGACATAAACTAGTGCTTGACTGCGATCCCACCTGATGGTAAGCAGGGATGCAATCTCTGGTTGTTTACTTTAATATCGTAAAACAAATGCCTTCAGGTAAGTAGTTAGGAAAAAAAATCACGTACTACATAAATGATTGTTACACAGTCTTGGTAAGGAAAATTGTGATTAATAACAACCATTTAGTACATATAAATGAAAGAGAAACATAAAACAGTGTCATTTTTTCTCATTTTCTTTCTGAGAAGAACAAATTAAGGTAACACCAGTTAACGGTAATAAATTGTTTCCACTTTTTATTCGACTAATTTGAAAAAAGAACAACAACAAACACTTTTCTTTTTAAAAGAACAAAAAGTACTTTACCTTGAATTCATAATTCACTGACAATTATTCAAGTAGAGTGCGTCTACTGAAAGCGTAACCTGGAGTTTTTTTTTTAAATTAAATTGGCAACATTGTTTTGCCGAAAAAAATCACGTCAAAGTCTATGGTTGCAATTGTCAGTTTTGGAAACAGATGTTTATTTTTCAAGAATAATTGCTTAATTATGGGTAAAACAATAAACAGTAATGTGCAAAAACTGCTACACACTATGGTTAATAAGTTCAAACAAAAACAAGAAGAGAAAGAAGGTGTTTTCAATGAAAACCAACAATGTTTACATACGATTTCTGAATTTTTAAGTTAGTATGACGTTATAATCTTGATCCTTGTCGACTAATATTATTAGATAGTTATATTTAGGATATAATGATTTTTTTTCTTATATTTTTAGATAATCTGACATATTGCGAATTTCATAATGGACAAAAACATCGAACGAAGAAGGCTTTTGGTTAATCGACTTAATCAAAAACACACGCTAGTGAGTGGTAGAATGCGTTCAAAAGCAGTTGAGATGTAATGAAAGATTTGCCTCACTTTGTCTGATAGTGCATCAAAATCTTCAACTGAAGTTAAAATTGCGAAAGTGAAGGAAATAGTGACTGAAATCTTAGTTCAAGTTTGAGAGAGATAGCTGCTGAACTTTTTGTGTCTCACGAGTCGATCCGTATCATTTGAAACAATCATTGGAGTATAAAACATGTTCCCACTTGACTAATCCCAAAAGATCTGAATTTTCTCTATGCTAAAACGAATCGATTCCAGCCCAACAATCTTGAAACACATTATTAGTGTTGGCGAGACGTGATGAAGTTGAAATCATGTTGACCATAATATTTGACTATCGCGGTGTTGTGCACTTAGTATTCTTGCCAGAAGGTCAAATGGTAAATAAAGAATATTATTTGAATATTATATAGCGACATTTGAGAGATCAGATAAAATAAAATAAATTGGGATAATAACTAACATTTTGTGTGTTATTGACCATACCTACACCCACCAAATAATTAAGTCTACACACATGTTTCTGAATAGGATTACTATTATACAATTATCATAAATACAAAAAATACTCTAGTACCAAAACTTTTTTCTCCTACTATTTCAATAATACCACATTCAAAGTTTTTGGTTGTAACCTCCTTTTCTCAGGTCACGCTTTCATTAGACGGACTCTATTGACTTTAGTATTGTGTTTTTAAAGTTGATTTTAAAGTCACCATTTATATTAAAAAGGTTTACATATAAAAAGTACGAGTTGCAAAGGAATTTGAACTTTGTTATGTATGAAATAGACATTCTTGTTACAAAAGATAATTAAGTCGTTTTCTAAACTCAAATACATAACTGCACCAGACTTTAATGTCAATTTATTTTAATTTACATTTTCAAAAAAAGAACACGGTTTCCATTTTGTTTTTCTTATTTCCTGCCTGTGTGCTTATGCAAGGGTATAGTCTGTCTAGTAAGTTAAACGACTTGGAATTTTTTCAAGGAAATTAAAAATCTAATGTTGGCAACCGGAATTTTAGTGGTCATTTACTTGTTTTTTGAGATGACGATAGTTCTACAACAGATCTTGATCGTAGTATGGCTACTGATGATGAATCAGTAAGTGGAATAGAATATTAAGAATCAGATTTTCCGTACGATTCCAGATTTATTTTATTACATAAGACACTGTTATGTCTTTGCAAATGTAATGTGTGTTGTAATAAGAATATCATTAAAGAGACTGAAATAGGTATATTTTAAACGAAAATCTTTTGCATTTTTTAATGTTAAAAAGTCCCCCTTATAATATTAAATCATTTAAAAAAATACTTAAATTGGATACTTTTTATAAGGTTCCATTATTAAACAATGACCAAAATCTCATAATCAACCTTGATTTCTGAACCAGTGTTGACTACATCAGATTTCATTTTACCCTAAAAATTACCCAAGTCGTTTAAATTATTAGACAGACTATTTTCATTAAAAGAATAAAGCCATGGTTACGTTTTTAAATTATTTAATGCTTAACTTTATCTCTGGCATTATTCCCTCGTGTTGGGACAGTAGAAACAAAGTATGCCCGAAGAGTGTGCCGCAAGAAATCCCGGCAGTATCCTGTAACGAATTGTTATGGGCAGAGGTTAATGTGCACTATGCATAACAGTGGAAATAAGCTAAAAAGACGAGATTTTGCGGCTGAATTGATTTTTTTTTTGTATTTTATTGAGTATGATTTTATTTTGGCATTTTCAAAGCTGGCTTAGGGAAAGTTTACATATGCTTACCTATTTTGAAAACCTTTGACACGTGTATTTCCTAGGTTCTTCTTCTCCTCGAATTGATGGTTTTCTTTACCATCAAAGTTTTTGGGCCCGGTAGGTTGCTATGTTTATAGCGGCGTTAGTAGCGTTTTTTAGGTCCTCCAAAGTGCCGATGTAGGGACACTCTGGCCATTCCAATAAGTGGCCGAATATTAAAACTAGGAGACATGTTTTTACGTGTCTCTTAGCTTTTGCCATTTAACACTGTTGCGCATTGCTAAACCAGACCGCTTTAGTTTAGTTTATTACATTTAAATACCGCCTAATGAAATGGAAAACGGGTATAACGGTGCGTCCATACTTCGTACAAAGTTTTTTTTTCGTTCAGACACACATGATTGAAAAAACTGAGTGAAAAAGTTTACGCAAATATGGCGACTAAATGTTTGTGTGCACTTTTCATTATTTCAGTATATTATTATACAGATGTACAGTTTAAAAAAAATGTTATCAGGACCATAGTGAACCTAACGAGTATGGAATAGTCTTTGTATTGTACAAAAAAAGGTGCCAATTTAGAGTACCAGGTTGCATTTTTATTGGACAAAAAGTTTGTAAAACTCTACTCGGGCTAAAAAGTAGTTAGTAATCTATTTATTCATTAGATTATTGTCTCGAAAAAATACACAGTTTTTACTTACTTTCAACTATAATTTATGCTTTCGATTTTCCAATATAATGACATTTCTCTGCACTAACAAATTAATGTCAACTGTCTCTTGACATACAAAATGTTATCGACATTACGTAAGACTGTACTGTACCGTGTGGACTCATCATAAGTTTTGTTAAAGACTTATGTTACCGTCATACTCTTGTAGAGGAAGTCTTAAATCCATATTAAAATTTAATTGTTCCGGAATTCTGTTAGACAATCTAAACCTAGGTATTATTATTCAAATGGATTTAATATTACGTATCTATAACATAGAAACTACTAACTTACTATCAATTATTATTAATTACGATTATTAATGGTGGTTATTAGAGTCTGTCTAATAAGTTAAACGACTTGGGTAATTATTAGGATTTAATGAAATCTGATGTAGTCAACACGGGTTCAATAATCAAGGTTGATAAAGAGATAGAGATCATTGTTTACTAACAGAAGAACCTTATGAAAAGTATAGAATATAAGTATTTTTTAAATGATTAACCCGTTGTGTGTCTAAACGTGAATCCACGCGAGACACAATGGCTTTTTAATTGTGTCTCTAATTACGGCACACGAGAGGTTAAATATTATACAAAATTCCCAACTCGGTTGATTTATTAGACAGACTATACCCTAATGTTTGTTTTAGCTGCATTTGCAGTAATATTATTACTTACACAACTTTTTGTAATACTGTCATTTCATTAAAGCTAGAACTACATTAGACCGTTGCACACACGCAACACGCCTAATTTGTACGTAGAACGGCGTCGCGTGGAGTGTATGAAGTGTAGCTCTACACGTCTAGTTTCCACATAAAAAGTATAGAGACCGACGCGCCCAGATCGGCGTGTGCCGCATACGTGTTCGCAGTGTAGTTCTATCTTTAATCACAAACGCATTTTATTTTATTTTATAGGGATCACAAACAACAGGTTACAAGAAATAAAACAATTGTAGTAACTTATACACTAATAACGACGTTATACACAAATGATTTCTTAATGCAGAACAATTTATACAGTTTAAAACTAATGTAAAAAATTGAGTCAATTTTTTAAAACAAATTCTTTATACTTAATTTATAGTAATATCAAATTAATGTCCCATGTAATGTTATAAACGTATATATTTTTAGCAGTGGATGCAGGAATAATGAAAATTAAAGATTTAAATATATATATTTTTGTGATTTAGAAAGAGAAATACTTTTTGAAAAATTTGTTAATATAGGACAGTTAGAGTTACCTAATTCATTATATTGACTGTAAATCTTGTTGTTCAATAGTATTTTTTGGCGTAAATAAAAAAAAAATGATTTGTCATTGACTTTTTCAATGAAGTGTTAAATTATTTTTAGTAATAACAATTGTTCGAAAATTTGTATGCTTGTAAATGGCGAAACATCGAACACAGTTCTATAAAACTACAACATTTTATAATAAGTAAAATTATTTTTTATGTAAACTTAAACAACATTATTTCGTTATAAAATATGTACACCTTTGTGAATAAGTAAGTTATTAAGTAATAAGTACGAGTAGTTAGGCGGGCGCGAAACAAAAGACTGCTTTGAACTACTTTCACGGTATTAAATTTGAAATGCATTTAAGCGGAAATATTAAAAATTGACTAGAATTTGAAATTTTATACGTTTAACTAATAATACAATCTAGGTTAGTTTATTTTATAAAATGTATCGCTTATAAGGTTCATAATACAAAACTATTGTACACGTAAATGCGAGTAGTGTGAGGTATATTTTTAAATATATAAAATATATATATATATATTTATACAAAAATACAAAATTTATATAAAAAAAGAAAATCAACATTAAAAATTCGGAACTACTAAGTACTTGAAGTCCTCTCAACCTTAGTTTGTTCTTCGTCAGAATTGTTATTAAGTTCTCTTTAAGATTTGATATTTTTCATAGTATTTATTAGTTTATTATTTTAGCATATTTATGTATCTTATTATATATTATATGTAAATAACTTATTAATTTTTTTTCCGTTTTCATTATTTGTTATTTGTTTATTGTGCAAACCTACCACAGTGATCTCTTTTTTAACCCAAAGGTTGACTGGGAGAGAATGCCTTGTTGCATTAAGTCCGCCTATGTACCACTACTGTACATGAAGTTTAAATAAATAAATGAATAAAAATAAAAAGTAACTTTGTTACCTGTATTAATAAATAGAAGCAGTTTCCCAGATATCAGCACCTTCCTTGTCTATCTATAGTCTACACATTTTTTCACCGCTAGAAAGTTGCTTTATTCCTGAGAGACATAGGCTATATTTTATGTACACAGGTGAAACCGCGGACAAAAGCTAGTCAAGTATAAGGAAGGCGCTGACATAGTATATTATAAACATTGAAGTCGGGGTGTTTGTTAATCAATGATTTTCAACCGCTAAAAGCATTTGGTTGAAACTTGGCACTCTTGTAGACCACGTCCTAGATTAGGACTTACAAAAGTCAAAAAAAGTCAAAATCGTATATTTCAAATAGACCATTTTCAGGCACTTTTGAATAGTCAAATGTCGGTCAGTCCAAGAAAAGTGAAGCTAAATTGCACGTTCCAAAGCGTAGGTTTCTATGGAGAAGAACGTGCAAGAAACTTCATGGACACTCTTTTTAAAACATATTATGAGTTACATACTACTTTTATATCGGTATATAAAGTGTTCGATGTATAATATCATATTTTTCCGAGGAATAATTATCTACCTACAAGCGAGCAGAGCATTAGCAGAAGTAATTTTATAAGTTGGTAGATTTATTCTGTTTAACGTGAATAAATATGTCCAATTTAATATTCCAAGGGTTTAACCTTATCAAACAATAAGCGTATAAAAGGTAGGATTTGTTTCATTAAATTCTAACGTCATGTCATTCATTTTGTTAAATTAATTCAGAGATGAAACTAGAGACTCTGATTTAATTTAATTTTGAAAAGCTGTAACTTTAAAGATAAAAGTAAATAAAAAAGGCCTTTTATTCAGTTTTTAGGGTTCCGTACCTCAAAAGGAAATAACGGAATTGTTTGTCAAGACTCTTTAACTTGAGAACGAGTGGAGGTATCGAGTTGAAATTAAAACCATATACTCAGATCTATAGTCTCTAGAAGTTGAGCAAAAATTTACTTCTGAGTTAATGAAGAAAAAGATACAGTCATTTACGTCGCAAAAAATGTTTTATTCGACACTTTCAAGGGAATTAAAATTCATACAGTACTTCCCGTAGACCTAGAACTTGAAGTTTAGTATAAAGAAATGTCTAATAGTACAAGTACAGGTAAAAAATTTGAAAACTGTACATTTGTAGTAACGTTACAATAAAAAAAAACTTTTGTTAGCAATTCAGAAAAATCTTCGTTACTCAATTCGGGAATTGAAGTGTTTTCATAGATAAAGTACGGAACTCTCAGTGCACGAGTCCGACTCGCACTTGCTCGGTTTTTTTTTTTTCAATTTACGCTGGTAACTATAAAAATAGGAGTAACGAGAGACACGAGTTGTTAGTATATCTTGCTGAGCATAAACTTCAATATTTTGGTGGGTCAAACTGTTGGCTTTGTGTATCCGTTAGTGACAATAGTCAATCAAAAGGCTAGCATCGCTTTAGGGAATATTGAAGTAAAAAAAATGCATCAAATGTTGCCAGAGTCATCTCCTGCCCAGAGTCAACGTCATCATAATTGGATAGGTAAGTATAATGCGTTTCGCATAAGTGTTCCTTCGCCGTAATGTTGGCAATATGGAAAATCAGTTTTGCTATATTTATATAGAAAACGCCACGCCGCAATGTCCTACCTCTCAATTAAAAACGTCCTTTTAGAGGTTTTCCTTGTTTTTTTTGTTTAAATAAACTGACTTTCCCCTCATAATTCTCCATAAAGTAGTGCAACTACCGTTAAAATCGATTTAATTTCGTATTTCGTGCAACAATAGAATATACTATATATTATTAATTTGAACTTGGCAGGTTACTTTAATTATGTAAATAATAAATTTACTTATACAATTAATCAAGTATTACGTACAGCACGAAAACCTGCCAAGTTCAAATTTAATGATGATCAGGCTGTTGATGAAGATGATTATGATCGATTTTAAAGTGCATCTAAACTTGGCATTGGATTGGATTTCAACCCTTTTTTAGGCGAACAATTAGCCGATAGGAACTTGGCCCCCTTTTTAACAGGTATGTTTTTGGTGGGATAATTATTCACATGAATATATATTTCTCTGTAATAATTAATTCATTTCCCTGTAAACTGTAAAGTATACAAAGCATTATTTTTATTTCGTGACAGGCACAGCCATAATCCCGGAATAACAAGGCTCTCAGTGGCGCCCCCTAATGGGGTACTTACCGTCCTTTGTCACTTGAGGAGCTGTGCAATCATCAGCACACTTGGAGACGGAAATATGTATGTTGTTATACCTGGAGCTTATATTAATAACAAGTATACTTGTAATGGTGGTTTGAAGTAATGCAATTCACTCACTTAAAGAGGTGTGTCAGTTTACATGTTCGTGAACGCATCCGCGATACAGGAGTAATTCCTACAGGAAGACGATTTATGTCAGGAAAAAAAACAATAATCGTATTTCTCTAAATATTAAATTTAATAAGATTACTTATTTATATAAAATACTAGCTTCAGCAAGCGGCTTCGCCCACTTTCATAAAATATAACCAATGTCATTCAGGAATAAAGCAGCTTCCTATCGGCGAAAAAAATTTAGCAATCGGACCAGTACTTCCAGAGATTACCTCTTACAAACAAAAAAAACATTATCTCTTTATAATATTACTAGCTGTACCCGCGCGGCTTCGCTCCCGCTCTTCCCTACTTCAGCCTACTATACCCTACTCTACCCTACTCTACCCTACTATACCCTACTCTACCCTACTCTACCCTACCCTACTCTACTCTACCCTACTCTACTCTACCCTACTCTACCCTACTCTACCATACTCTACCCTACCCTACTCTACTCTACCCTACTCTACCCTCCTTTACCTTACTCTACCCTACTCTACCCTACTCTACCCTACTCTACCCTACTCTACCCTACCCTACTCTACCCTACTCTACCCTACACTACCCTAATTTTCATTTTTTTTTTTCCATAAAAACCTTCTCCTCATAATAACGAACACAACAAAAAAAAAAATTAGCGAAATCGGTCCAGGCGTTGTTGAGTTATGCGCTTACCAACACATTTTGCGATTCATTTTTATATTATAGATATATTGTAGACTACTTTCAGCCAGCGGTTTCGCCCATCTGTATGTAGAAAATTACCCTACCCAAAAAGGGAACACGCTCGTGGCATAAAAAGTACTATTCCAGGACATGGTTTGCCGATGCGGTAAATTACATCTAAATCCGTTCGGCCGTTTGAGCATGAAGAAGTGACAAACATACTCACACAGAAATTTTCACCTGTGTGATGTTAGTGTGATAAGTTCAAGTGATTTACTTTATAACATACTAGCTTTTGCCTGCAGCTTCGCCCGCGCACATAAATAATAGCCCATGTCACTCAGGACCAAAGCAGCTTTCTATCAATGAAAAAAATTTAGCAATCGGACCAGTACTTTCAGAGATTACCCCCTTCAAACATAAAAACAAATTTTACTTGTATAAAATATTAGTGTAAAAGTGTAGCTACGAGTAACATCAGCCATGAAGGGAATACATCAATTGTCTTGAAATGTTGTAGAACTAAACTCATGTATAATTTCGTTACCTTCTTCCAGACAGCTTTAATTTGAAAGGTGATCATATAATTTAATCGCTTCTTACGCATTTAACTTGAATATTAATTTGAAGGCATTCAGTTGAACGGCGGGATTAAGATTTCACTTTAGACTTCGGAGTATCGCATTAACACATTTATTACTTTACTTAATATGGAAGCTCTCATTTCTATGTTAAATGGTTCAGTGTTTATGTTTCATTTAAAGAATCATAACTTACCTTTTCAATACACTTGCTCAGAAAGTGACTCTTATTGCACTGCACCTAGGTACATAATGGCCCTTGTTACCAAACTGTGACATTTTGATTACCATTACGCACTAGTACTATAATGTAGTTAAAACCTTATTGTTCAACCTCTCCCCCGCCATAATTTTAATACATTATCGTATCAGGATGGGCGCAGGTCGTCCCCCACGAGTCGCCGGTCAACCCCCGTTTATTCATTTCAGTGAGTGTATTAAAAGGCAAATAAAAAAAAACATCAAAAAACCGGCCAAGTGCGAGTCGGACTCGCCCATGAAGGGTTCCGTAGCAGCAAGTAACATAATATAAAAGTTCTTGTAGTTCGTTGTAACTTTGATCGATGTTTTAATAATAGTGTATTTTTTTAGATTTATGACGTATTAAAAAAAAACTACTTACTAGATCTCGTTCAAACCAATTTTCGTTGGTAGTTTGCATGGTAATGTACATAATATATTTTTTTTTTAGTTTTATCATTCTCTTATTTTAGAAGTTAGAGGGGGGGGGGGACACACATTTTACCACTTTGGAAGTGTCTCTCGCGCAAACTGTTCAATTTAGAAAAAAATGATTTTAGAAACCTCAATATCATTTTTGAAGACCTATCCATAGATACCACACACGTATGGGTATGACGAAAAAAAAATTTTTAGGTTTCAGTTCTATGTATGGGGACCCCCAAAATTTATTGCTTTTTTTCTATTTTTGTGTAAAAATGTTAATGCGGTTCACAGAATACATCTACCTACTAAGTTTCAACAGTATAGCTCTTATAGTTTCGGAAAAAAGTGGCTGTGACATACGGACGGACAGACAGACAGACAGACAGACAGACATGACGAATCTATAAGGGTTCCGTTTTTGCCATTTGGCTACGGAACCCTAAAAAAGACGTGTGGCACTCGGGGACTGCCGCGGTAAAGCTATTGCATAGCATTTTTATCAACTTATGCAATTATAATTATTTATTTATTTTATTTATGCAGTATTTTTTTTTCTTTGTTTTTTTTTCTTTGATATTAATTGAAGTTACACTTTCACACATTGAATTGAATTTTGATTGATTGTTCACTCATTTGTTTTCTTAACGGTCACCACGCTCAAAAAACAAATGAGTGGGGGGTGTTAGGTTATTTTCGTTACGGAATTTCTGGATTCGGTCTCCACGCTCAAGGCCCGCGATAGAAGCTATGCAATAGCTTAAAAATATGAGAACAGATTTTTACCGCCACAAAAAGTTTTATAGTTATTTTCTTCACAAGTGTATTGAAAAACGTCGTATGATAAACGTGAGTTTCTGTTCGGTTCTTGACTCTCTTAAGACCCTCGCCACGGCTCGGGTCTAAATACCGCCTCGTCGGTAATCACTAACATTACACACTTATATCATAATGTACTATTAAATAACACTAACTTTTATTTGCATACATACTTCCAGGATAAAAAGTATCAGCTTTCTTCCTAGTCAAACAAAGTAGTAGGTCGAGATATTTTGGAAACACAGTATCTTGTGGATATGATCTAGGCTTCTATTTAAATCAATTTACTGTGTGAAAATAATCCAATAAAGATCTCTGAAAATCTGTTATTTCGCATAAACTTTGACACTTGATAATTTACTTAAAAATTAAAAGATTCAAAAACGGTATAACAATAGAAGCCTTGCATCAAGATTTTAAATGACGCAAATTGTTTTCAAAAACTTTTAAGGGTTTTAAAAAAATACGTATATCCTGGAACAAGTTTTGTAAAATATTCTAGTAAATCACGGAATTACCGAATGCGAACAAAATTTTCAGGCGTTATCTTTCTTTTTTTGCGTTGCCTTTTCGTCAAACATCGCGTTGGATTGCGTTATGAAATAACAGTTTAGGCTTTTAAACCATGCTCGGTGTTGACGATAGGCGAGTGGAAAAGCAGTCTCTTAAGAAACGAACCTTGAAAGCACTGACTTCACTGCTTTGAGCAAACTAAAGGGACTCATCTGCTTCTGGAGTGAGGTGGACTGATTGGGGTAAAGGCCGCCATGGTCCACGCATAATGGCCCGTAAGGACTAGGTGAAGAAACCAGACCACAAAGATACTCACTGTCCGGCCGTCCGTTAACTGTCCGGACCAAGCCCAAGTCGTCGACGGCGCGCACTGTTCCCGCGCGCATCAAGGAGATGTCAGCAACAGTAGGCTTCGACCCAGCCGGGTCGAAGCCTATTGAGGCCAGGGTTATCCGAAAGGGAACTCGAACCCCGGTATGAAGGCTAGAAGGAACAGGGTGGGTCTTTTAGGCAGTAAAAGTCTGACACTATCTCCCGCTCCGCCCAAGAGCGGGGGTTGTCATTGGATGATTATTCCCACCATAAAAAAAGATCACAAAGATAAGGGTCACTAAAGACTAACACGTCCTCTCGCTCCACAGTAGAAAGAGAAGTTATTTGGTAATATCTCATATCTGCACTAATACAATAAAGAGGTAAAGTTTGTTTTTTTTGTTTGTAGGACGTAATCTCTGGAAGTACTGATCCGATTGCTAGATTTTTTTCACCGATAGAAAGCTGCTATATTCCTGAGTGACATAGGCTATAGGTATTTTATGTACGCGGGCGAAGTCGCTGGCAAAAGCTAGTCAATAATAAAAGGACTTCATGACTTCAATAGGATCAGTTCCATGGGGAGAGTTCAAAGAGTCTCCATGGAGTTTCTTGCACGTTCTCCTCCATAGAGATCTACGCTTTGGAACATGCAATTTAGCTTCACTTTTTTGACTGACCGATATTTTGACAATTCCAAATTGCTCGTCATTGGTCTATTTGAAATTAACGTTTCTGATTTCCCATAAGAATCTCACTGAGAAATTCATTCACCCCAAGAAATTCAGATTTTTATTTATTTAATAAACTAACTTTTGACCACTATCTCACCCGATTGTTAGCGACGATGTGGTCGACGATGGAGTACGCTTGCCTAGAAGTAACCTATTCACTCTTGACTTAAAGACCCCTAATGCTTTGATCACACGTACCGAGTAAAAGGGCGAGACAGTAAAATGTTGCTCGGCCGAGACAGTGATGTAAGCGAATTGTTGAGATAAACGGTAGGCCGAGCACTCGGCGCTGTGTTTACACGTACTGAGTACTCGTTTACTCGGTACGTGTGATCAAGGCATAAGATATAGTTATCAAGAAATGTCGTCCTATACACCTGAAGCCCTTCAAAGTTCCATTTCAAATTCAGTGTAATTCTTTTTCAGTCTGTCTTTGTGAATATCGTTCACAACTGAAATATTTTTGGCTTCAGTCGGGTGTGACATCTATACGCGTTCCACTTGAAATTACGATTTATTGAAGAATTTCGAGATTTTTATTTGAGAATTGATGATACTGTACGTTGAAAGGAAGTCATTGGTACTGGTATGGCAGTGCGATTGCGGTAGATATCCAAAAATGTAG
Organism: Mythimna ferrago; assembly: GCA_910589285.2. Taxonomy (NCBI): domain Eukaryota; kingdom Metazoa; phylum Arthropoda; class Insecta; order Lepidoptera; family Noctuidae; genus Mythimna; species Mythimna ferrago. The sequence continues at coordinate 12,491,593 of OU342695.1, forward strand.
CTGTAAATATTATCCCACTAAAAACATACCTGTTAAAAAGGGGGCCAAGTTCCTATCGGCTAATTGTTCGCCTAAAAAAGGGTTGAAATCCAATCCAATGCCAAGTTTAGATGCACTTTAAAATCGATCATAATTATCTTCATCAACAGCCTGATCATCGTTAAATTTGAACTTGGCAGGTTTTCATGCTACACGTAACACTTGATTAATTGTATAATTAAATTTATTATTTATATAATTAAATTAACCTGCCAAGTTCAAATATTCTTCATCTTTACAGGTTTAAAAAAAACCGAATTTCTTACTTAACTGACATGAACTAGTGCTTGACTGCGATCCCACCTTATGGTAAGCAGTGATGCAATCTCTGATGATGAGGCGCACTAGTTTATGAGCCTATTCACTCTTGCCTTGTAGATGCTCAAATTATAATTGGACGAGAAGACCGCAGCAGGCAGACCCAGACCTAATTCGATAAATTTTGCTTATCCTAATATATATTAACGTCAAAATAAATTAATTTTATTTGTGTATTTACAATATATGAATATAAATAGCTAAGCCTTTCGAATACTGTAATTAGAGACACAATAGAAAGACAATGTGAGAGCGAACGCCGGCGTTCGCTTGGAGTTTAATGAATTAAATATTAACTAACTGTTTAAAATATCAATATACACTTAAACGTCAAAATACTCCCCCACATCGCTGTTATCCGGACACGACTACCCAAAAGACTGACGACGTTGCCACGTTGTATGGCGATGATATTTCTTTGGGCAAAGGACGAGCTAGCCTTCTGAATTAATCATCATCATCATCATTCAAGCCGAAAGATGTCTACTGTTGGACTTAGGCTTCCCCAAGTGATCGGTCTTGTGCGTCTCACATCCATCGGATTCCCAAGATACCAGCCCCCCTAGCCAAGTTACAACCGTATCGTGTCGAATTCCGTTCTCCAATCGGTAACGCTTCGGTGTCAGCAATTGTAGAAAACGATAAGTGGGTAGCCATGTTGACGCACCTGCGTCGGCCGCTCGTTCTACAATGTAGCGTTTGTTTATCAAAGGATGTAGCGTTAAACGTTGTAGAAATTCATTCTATCATTTTGAATGATGTGAACTTGGCTACGAATTGTCTATTCGTTTGTTTCGACCACGCGACTTGACGTTGAGATGACGTCATTCCCATGCGTTTCATCACTTTTCGACAGCGTTAACGATTGCAGAATAACAACTTGGCTAAGCGTGCAGGTCATCGGTCCACCTTGTAGGTCAAAGTCAAAGTCAAAGCCAAAATGTTCCAACGTTGCGTTTTCCGGTACGTAGTCACCATTCCAGAACCTTTCGTCCCCATCGATCATCTGTTCTGCGAATTAATATTCTAGAAGAATAAATAGGTACTCATTTAATGCCCATCCAGAGACAAAGTTGAAAGGTCCCATCTGTGTGTCTGTAATTTTGAGATGGCTAAGCTTCATCGTCGTCCATTGATTTCAAGTGGCTAAAACCAGTAAAACTGACATTGTAATACATGGTTACTCTGTGTGGTTACTCAATATTTTAGTAGTGTTGTGAATACAATGTTTGACTATATTATAAATAAACGCTATAATATCGAAGGAGACCCATGAAAAATGCACCAGCCAACTAACAACCGTTTCTTTTATATTTTCTTGTATATTTATCAATGTAATCAAATCCAAATCAATAAAAAGTTTAGACATGCCATTTCCGAAAGCCTCTTTTTAGACCAATAGCAAACTACTGAAAGAAAACCGCGAAGTCCTTTATTACTCCAAGCTTCGCTGTTTTTCAAAGGAATTTTCAGAATTTTGATCACAAAAATTAAATGTTTAGCTTTTTTTTAATCACATCAAAAGTATTTATTTCAAATAGACCATTTTCAGGCACTTTTAAATAGTCAAATGTCGGTAAAAAAATAGTGAAGCAAATTGAACTTGCAAAAATAAACTTTAAGGAATTAGGCCGATATGCTATCTATATAGCTAGATAGATACCTACGCAATCTGGTCAAAAGTCATTAATTCAAAATTATATTACGAACATTTTTTATAATCTGCATATCGATGTTTAAACTAAGTCTGACAGTACATCACTATTTAAAAAATTGCACCACCACAGTAGTAGAAATACTAAGTATAATCATTATAATATATCCAACCTGCCGTATTTAGACTTAATCGCATAATCTTATCAACCTTCATTCCTTTCAAGTACGTTTCGTTGCATAATGTTAAAAGCTATTAGTTTAGGTATGTCTGGAGGGGTTGAGTGTAGATCTATCTGGCCCAACACCAGTTCTACTAAGTGATCCGCGCGGTAAAGTCTGACTATCGCGAATCGTTGATCGTAAACGCGTTTATCGATCACTTTTAATCTACGCTCTTGTGAACTAAGCGTTACATTATCTGTGTCAGTATCGAAAGAAAAAAAAGACAATTTGAAATTCGAATGAGTGATGGATGGTGCAACTGTGTTGGATGCATTTTTTTTTGTAGATGGCCAGTTTATATCTAACTAGTGTTGCTTTGATATAGGCATAAAAAATAGAATAAAGTTACATATAAATAGTAATGTTATTTAGTTTCTCTAATGTTCACAAAGACTGTTTCAAAAGTCAGTTTTAAAACAATCAAACTTGACTTAGTTATTTCACAATTTTCTCTTGATATATTTATAAACACGCAGTGTCACACCATTCATAATTTCGCAAAACGTATTGCTCAACCAGAATGATTGTTAAAAATCCAAGGCAGTTTTAGGTAACTCATGAGATTGCGTCAAAGACTGGCAACCAATGTAATATACGAAGACTCCACAAATTATACATTTTGTATTCAAATGTAAACATATTACTCACAGTTTTAATATCAATAACTCTAGCTTTTGCTTTATTTATAGCAGAGTTGAATTTATATGTGCTAGCATTTCAATATTGTATAAGTTCAGTGCATTGGTTTCCAATATTTCTAATTTCTTGAATTTCCAAATTGCATACGTTTTGCGAAATTGCCGAAACTCGTTACTACACCTGTCATTAGAATATTATGGCTAATGATTAGTAATGTGACTGCATTGATTATTTATTACGAAATAATAACAGCAACTAGGTGGTCGACTGTTGGACACGGTCAGTTATACACAGTAATCCGTTAAGGTCGTAGTGTTATACAATACACGGACTAGAACAGAATTGTGATTTAATCATTTGTTACATTTATCGATTGGCAGTGTGTGAAATCGGTTGACAATTGTAATCCATTCGAAGTTTAAATTCGTGTCATAGACAAAAATAAGGCATTAAGTCCGCTTTTGTTCAGTTTTTTGTGCATAAAGCTTTAAATAAATAAATAAAAATGCAAGTTTTAAAAGTGTGTTACATCTGGACTCTTTTATCCTTGCTGCTGTTTGAATGCCTAATGGAAGGCAGGACTCAAGAAGCCTCGTTTGAACTGCCAGTGCAGCTAGTCGGATTCCCATTCATTATTGTCGCTGTCCGACTAACTAACTTTGTGAAGAAACTATCTTATGCTTTAAATCCAGGTAATTATTTAATGTTTATGTTGCATGCTTTAAGAACTTAGAACATCTACGTATTTATCTTAATTTTTTTTAAATGTAGGTCAACCTCTAAACGATTACAACATACAAGCCTATTCCGTTCGAAGTTTGAAATTGTGCCATAGATAAAAATGCAAGATTTGCGTTTTTTTTCATTTACCGAAAAACAGTAGATTTCAAATGTCATAGGAGGATTCCATAAAACAACCCCAATAAATTAGTCCTTAGCCATTTCCTTATGTGTTGGCTGAAAGAAAGAAGTGGGACGTCTGTTTATTAAGTTACAGAACAGATTTCGACCTGAGGTGATCTTGACCTTACTTACTTTATTTATTTATTGCATACATGTTGTCAATGGATGTCACATGATTGTAGTGTTTCAAACATGTACCTTGTTAGGGCACAGTAACACAGTAACTTAGTATTGCCTGCATTTTATTGTACATTGCGTAATTATTGCATTGCATACATTAAAATTATTTACATTATTACCTATATTAATTCTCTATGTAAAATTGCAATTTTAATATTTGTGAAACATAATTTGTCAACTACGTTTCTACGTTTTATGGATGTCACATGATTGTAGTGTTTCAAACATGTACCTTGTTAGGGCACAGTAACACAGTAACTTAGTATTGCCTGCATTTTATTGTACATTGCGTAATTATTGCATTTTAATTCTCTATGTAAAATTGCAATTTTAATATTTGTGAAACATAATTTGTCAACTACGTTTTTACGTTAAAATCGACGTAGAAAAAGAAACCAACCAAATCGAAAACCATCTCCTTTTATTTTGAAGTCAGTTAAAAAAGTACAAATTAATTAGTATTAAACTGCATCAGTCTCAGGTTTTTAACTATTTAATCAAGACAATCATAACACATCAATTACATAACTCTAACAATAATTTTTAAACAATTGGTGGACCGATTAATTAAATTATTTATTCAAATTAAGTAATTTCACATTAAGTAATACTATAACTGTTGTAAAAATATAAACAAAGATTCCGTAATACTTATATTCAAAGCAAAAGTGTAACGAGAGTTAAGATTGATTGACCTACAAAATCATTACATAAAGTGGACCAAAGAGAACGTGTTTACGTTCCTTCTCACGTACAGAGAGCTTTTGCAGTGCAATCTTAACCGTAGTACTGGCTAGTTGAGTATACTCAAAGACCGCGGTTACTGCGCGCCAAACGGGCATTCAATATTTGAATTTTGACATTTTCATTATATCTGTGGTTGCAATTTGGCGCGAACTGACGTTGCAAATTTTCTTTTTTTAGTTGTAACAGTCGGTTGTTTTCGAAAATGAAGTGTAGAAAATTATCGTTTGTATTACTGTTAGCACTGTTATTAGTTAATTTTTGTGATTATGTTTACAATCAAGAAAGTAATTTTGAGTTACCAGTGCAGTTGGTTGGTTTTCCTTTCATAGTAGCTAGTGTGAAACTTACAAATTTTCTGAAGAAATTTTCTTATTCCTTGAGCCCAGGTGAGTGGTATAAATCCCCTTACTGTTTTATAAAGCGGATTAATTTTGTAGCAAATGCGATTGGGATAGGTATAAATATTTAATATTCATATAACTCGTCGGAGTGATAGTTTTACGCAGCGTGGCGTAACAATTTCATTCAATTAAATTCATTGAACCTTTAACGTTTAATAAAACAATAAACTTCGTATAACCAATTTCAAAAAGCGAGCCTTTAAAAGGATTTTCATGGCGTTTCAGGCACATACTCAGTTAAAATTCATGTTGTCATAAATCAAGTAACCTACGAATGTTCCGCTGCGTGTAAAGTTTTTTTTTTTAAGTGAGTAACCTGGATAGCATATCTTTTGTTTGTAAAAGGTAATTTCTGGAAATTACTCTGATTACTAAAAATTCTTTAACAGACATAAAATTACCCATGAGTGTTTTGGAATAGGTATAGGTCTTAATCCATTCATTACACCCCAAGCAAACGCCGACGTTCGCTCTCTTAGGGTGAGTTGCACCATTTAACTATAACGACAACAAAGCCGTTAACAGTTGTCAAATTGTCGAATTGACCAATAGGCGGCCGTTTCACGGCTGGTTAAGGTTTGGTTATCGTTATAGTTAAATGGTGCAACTCACCCTTATTGTCTTTCTATTGTGTCTCTAATTACGGTATTCGAAAGGTTAAAAAATATGATTCCTGTGGAATAGTCCTTGAGAGCGAAACCAAGCTAGTAAAAATATATGAAAATTTTCATATGAAACATATCTACGTCACGACAAGAGGCGGAATATATAGCACCCCACTGGTCCAAGTTCTGGCGTGATATATGCTCTTCAGTACTTCTGTGGCCGCGAGAAACTGCTACGAATACTTTTAACACCTCACTTTCATAAAAATAAACCTGAATAATGGTCCTTATACTTTTCTGTAACGAGGGCATGCGAAAGAATATAGGTTACAATAAGAAAAGGTACAAAGGGACGATATAAGGGCGTGTAATGTACCAACGTAAATATTATAGTAGACACTATACACAAAGGTTTTTTTGTCGTCTTGGCATGACTTGGCCACTATTGTTGGCTTGTAACGAAATTAATCTTGTCTAGAGAAATGGACTCGACATACGGAATGAAATTTAAAAGAACCAAATAAAAAAATGGCCGCAGAAATGCCGCTGACTTTTCCAGTTTGCTCTTCAATTAATTACGTACTTTATTTTGGTTTAGTGTTTCCCGGAATAGTGCCAAGTCTGGCAAGTTAAGCTGCTTAGATAAAACATTCTCTTTGACTTTTTCAAATCCACCGTTTTTTAGCTCACATCAAACGAAAAACCCGTGAGATTTTGTTGAAAGCCAAATTGCTATTCGTAAGCTAAAAGATTAGTTTTCCTGCGAGAGTTTTCACACGAGGAACTGTTACATATGTTTCTTAGAAATAATAAGATCGGGATTAATGAAATATATGTACAGTGAACAAATGAGATAAGTATATGTAATAGAGGCTACAAGAAATGTCTACCCACGATATTTTTTAACATAACGTGATTTAAAAGAGTGTCCTTGAAGTTTCTTGTATATTCTTCTCCATAGAGATCTACGCTTTGGAATGTGCAATTAGAATCATTTTTCTGATAGACTGCTATGATCCTTGCAAGTAGCCAGGTATTTTTCACACATGGTAACCCCTTGCGCGCGGGGGGTATTTTTATTACACAATCGCGCGTTTTTTGGTAAAATCACAAAAAATTTCAGGTTTTTTTTCGGGAAAAACGAAGATATAGGTAGAGACTAAAATTTTCAGCCGATTAAACTTCGTACACCCGTGTGTACAGTAAGTACAACAATTAAGCGTTCAAGGCCATTCATGTTATACAACCGTGTGTACAATCGGCGTTAGATGGGATTTTATACTACTATTGCCAAATGTTTTGCAGACGATGGTAAATATTACTTATTTTCCAGCATAATGCCACAATCTACATTCTACTGACCTGCATACTCATCTCCTTTCCATGTTACATCGATTACTTAACACGTGTGTTAGCCGCATGTAACTGCATAATGGTTGTCGGTAAATCACCGTACTTGGTGCGTGGCTGCGTTAGTCTGTCACATTAATTACTACCCTGGAACTTAACCAGTCCTTCCAGTGTTTGTATTACCGATTAAAACATTAACTACTTGGACATGTTATGTGAATTCGTCGAATGTGCGTCTAAAAAGACCAATTTGCAATTGTTTTTGCGGTGACACGTGGTGCATTCAACGCTTTACACGATATAAGCTATTTGACAAACTTGTTGGTCAAACTTCTCGTTTCATCAAACAATAGCTTCAACGATCAATCCAAAGTTCAAGTTTTGCTAATACTTTGTTCGTAATGCCACTATTTTCTATCATGTTTGACTGTTCATTAGGTGTAGTGTCCTCCATGACGTCAAGACTAGAGAAATATTGTTTGACAAACCCTGCCCTTCACTTTCAAACTTGTTCGTCAAACACGACTTCAATCGAGATTTTCATTAAACGTTGTTGCGATTAATGAAAAACTCGATTGAAGTCGTATAAAATTTGATACACGACTTGATAATTTACAGGGTGCTTAAGCTCATAAGCACTACAAGATGAACCGAGTTTAAAACATCTGTTTCTGTAAATCATTCAATTTTATAACAGAGATAAGTTAAAGTTTACTTTTAATCTAAATACTTTTTGAGTAGTAATTACACGAGTATTACTCCATTATTATTATTGATATTATTGTTATTTATCTCTTGTGCTTTGGCTGTACGATGCCAGTCAGTCTCTTTACGACATTCAAAGTACGTTCGAATGTGGAGACCGAGTTTAAAGACCAAGAAGTTCTTAATCAAATATGAACTTTTTCTTGGAGTTAAATGCAGTTTTTAAAACCAGTTCGTGTGCCTTCTTTCGGAAGTACCGTAGAAAAGAAAAAGTTTAGCTCTGAACTCTGTGGATGGTGGCAGAGATAAAGTGCACGAGTAATTAGGACGAAGACACTGGCAATTAACTGGGTAATGGTCGTTAGATGATAAAAAATTGTTCGAATAACTTGCGTCTGATAGTTTGCGCTTGATAAGTACGAGTTGGTAATTTAAAAGTGTTATTAAGAAATGGTTGCAATGTGACTATGTGAATTGCAGTAAGGGTCTTTTTAATATCGTGCGGTTTTGAGCCACCGCAAATCTCCATTTCATACAAGTATTTATTGTAATGCGTGGAATACACACGCGGGATGCATTTTTTTGCATTGTAAAATTTTCTTAAGCAATTCCGCATGCTGGACCTTTGTGCACACATTTAACTTTGTCATATGACATGACTGTAGCGGTTAAATCGAACGACTGCCTATCTGACCGCTACAATCAGCAACCTAATTAGGAATGACACGATAATATTTAATAACAGTAGGTATTACTTTTTGCATAATTGTCTTTTTTCCCTCTTCTACTTTCCCTACTTTATCACGAAAAACCTCTTACAGATTTTTATCAAGCCATGATTGCAAATGATAACATCAGACTCCAAAACTCCCAAGTTCTTTAGGAAATAAAATGGAGCCTTGATTCCCAAATGACCTATTTATTTTTGAAATCCGTAGAGTTATTGCAAACCACAATATCTATTTAGATTGTAAGGTAGCTTCAGTGATATTTTCAATCATTAATTTCGCTGACACATTCACATTTGATTCGTACTTCATTACATTTTCAGTTTACAACAATTTAATTCATTTAAACATCGTTTATCATTTCTCATCTTTTGAATCTAATTTCCTGACGATGATTGAGCGAAACGTATTCCTTTGAATTTCAAACGATTTGATTTGGAATTCATGATAAGTACTGCAGGGATTGAAGACAATAAAAAAGATTTTACGCATTTCGATGTAGGATTTATTCCTATGAAATTACTCTTTTCTCTCTCTAATATATATAAATTTGTGACCGATTTTTATTATAAAATTCTTTGTTTAGATCTGGATAATAGTTCGCAGGCTATTTTTTATCTTCCTACCCCTACCCCCATGTTTTTGTTGTTAATTTATATGGCAGTGTATACAAGGTGTAAGGGACAGCCCTCCACAAACTTTAAGGGCTTGCTCAGTAGACGAAACTGAACAACTTTCCACAAGATTTTTTTCAGGAAACGAAAAAAAAAATCAGCATCACCATACAAAATGATAAACTTGATTAGACAATTTGTATGGCGAGGCCGATTTTTTTTTTCGTTTTCTGAAAAAAATCTTGTGGAAGGTTGTTCAATTTCGTCTACTGAGCAAGCCCTTAAAGTTTGTGGAGGGCTGTCCCTTACACCTTGTATAAAATAATATCTGCGCCTTTTGGCCTGACAAACTTCCTGAATCTCATCTGACAATTAGTTTAATTTTTAAACTCGAATTAGTGTTTATTTTTCTTATTAACAATCAACCTTTCTTATTAAAAATTTTGGTTATAAGTTTGTTAAATATATTTTTCCAAACCCCTACCTACTTATCAAAAAGCTATGTTATTGTTGAATATTACGAGCTACTTTAAAACCCTTCACCTGGCTACAACCCGGGAAATTTAAGTCAAGAGTGAATCGCTTACTTCTAGGTAAACGCGCTCCATCGTCGACCGCATCGTCGCTTTCCACCAGGTGAGATAGCGGCAAAGCGCAAACCTATTAAAAATAATAAAACAAAAAACTACAAAATTCAAAGTTCCTTTGGAATTGCTTACGCTTGATAACTTGGCAGCGGAATAGAAAAATTGGTGCAACAGTACAACTACATTCTCACCATTTTCGAAACTGTCCTTGTCGAGACCTGCTGAATCAAATGGCTACAAATGATAGGACTGACGAATGTTGAAATTTATTTTGTCGATAGTTCGACTATATCGATTGCGAATCTTCATGGTTCTGCGTGACATTGGTCACGTAGCTTGATGTGCATACGTTCACCATGATGTAACGTCCAACGAGTCTGCAGTTTTAACGATGACCTATCAATCTCGCAACTGTGACGACATCAGGGTCTATCGATGGATGACGTTGTACCGGCTAGAGTTATTCTGTAGGTTTGTGAGTTAAGAATTTTAAGAGCTCACGTCATGCGATCAAGATTTGCCTGAATAAGTGTTTTTATTATGTGTCTATAGATTTCAAGTCTGGTGAAATGTTCATGACTTTACGCTAGATATCTTTGGTAAAATAGAATTCTCTGTAGCTGTTGCTGTTGCGGTCTCAATCCACCTCAAACTCGCTAAACAGCACCCCATACTGGCATATTATATAGATTTATGATTAGGACATTTTAGAGAGTGTGCGCGGGAATTGCATGACTTGATTCCGCCATCTCATTTTTACCATCAGTTGTTGAAACGTCTACAGTCCGGACTAAGCGATTCGCTTCGTCGTTTATACCGCGTACATCGAAGGACTGGAACAATTTGCCTGCTGCGGTCTTCCCGTCCGATTATAATTAAAGTGTCTTCAAGGCTAGAGTGAATAAGCTCTTAATAAACTAGTGCGTCTCACCATCAACGTTTGCGTCACTGTTTACCATCAGGTTGGATCGCAATCAAGCACTAATTTATATCAGATAAAAAAAACATGCGAGAATTTTTTTTTTAAATGTACCTATTTTTTTCTGTGTTTGAATACTTTATCGTCTTCAGCACGAGTAAGAATATGACATGAAGTTATTACAAGTCCTTGATAAAGGTCTGTTTCCCATTAGCACTTTTATTTCAGCGAAATAAACAAATCTAACTTCTCAATTCATCTGTTTCAGCGACCTACCGTTCCCGCAACCGTCGTGAGCTAACTCTGGCTGGAGACCCAGAGACCTTCGACGTCATCGAGGTGGAAAAGTACATCGTTGGCGAGTTCGGCGCCCGCGCCTGTATCTTCGAGCGCGTCTGCGCACATTATGCGATTAGAGCTCAAGCACAACCCCGCCCGCAGTTTGACTGGCCTGATGTTTTCAGGTAAATTTGAATTATTCTCATCTATGCGACCCTCCACCTTGTGGAAGGCTTTCCTTCTTTCGTAGTGGCGACACTTGGGGAGGCCTATGTCTAATAGTAAGCGTCTTTTAATGAGTGAGAGGGACCTACTTAACTTGCTCAAGTGACTGATGGTGACTGAGAGGGACCTACTTAACTTGCTCAAGCGAAAGTGGTAGTGGGCCGTTGGTTGCAGGATCGATACTTACTGGAGCAGTCTTAGAATAGAAACAGGTCATTGGAAAACATCCGCCTAAAAAGTTATCTGGGTTAGATTGGATGCGGAAGGTGGATGTCTAGGTCATATGCTGGACCACAACACCCGGCCCTTTTGTCACAGTCCACTAAAGGACATCACTAACCCGCACTGGGCCCACATGATGGATTATGGCCCATTCCCTCTCTTAGAGAGGAGGCCTTAGTCCCAGAAGTGGGAACATTAAAAATGAGCCAGCCTGCAGTGAATTGCTGGCTAAGCTAATCTATTGACTATGTACATACTTTTAAAAAAAAGGACAATTTGTGACCCGCACACGATTAGGAAAGACCTGGTTAAGGCCAAAAAGGCTCTTATATCGTCGGGTGCTACGGTGATTGACAAAGTAAAAATAACTCAGTGCTCTATTTTGATAGGGCCTGTGTTGCCACGAAACACAGACTAAATAGATAAAATAATGTAAATAAAAAGCAGTCATAATAAACATAGAAAAAACACATGATTTTTTTGGTTTTAACAGTAATGAGACAAACGTTTAGGTAGCACCAAGTGCCCAACTGAACAGACATTGCTAAATTCGTCTTGTGAACTTTGCATTGTTCTCTCTGGTATTTTTCAATTCTCCTTCAAAATAGTCAATCGATACAAAGGCATTTGATCGGCTCCAGCCAATAGAAAAGTGAACAATATCCCCATCGTAAATTATAAGTTACTTGTAAAGAACTTTGTAAAACTTAAGAACTGTTGCACACTTTAAGTTAAAAAGTTTGTCAGAAAGAGTTTGTATTCGATGATTTAAGAAGTTTTTTATTTTTTTAGAGGTTCTTTTTATTTAGAACTAGCTTTTGCCCGCGGCATCTCCCACGTACATAAAATATAGCCTATGTCACTCAGGAATAAAGCAGCTTTCTATCGGTGAAAAAATTTTTGCCATCGGACTTTTACCTTCCTATAATATAAACAAAAAATAAACAAACTTTACCTCTATAATACGTATTACGAGCAATGTAGATTTAGCGGCAGTCGCGGGCACTACTTACTCGTGTTTTCCAAAAAGGTACATAAATTATAGTTCAACACATATGTAGGTATTAAGCTAGAATGTATGCTATCCTGGTATAAAATTTCATTCGAATCCGTTCAGTACCCCTAGCCAAGTTGCTAATCTGCAATAGTTAACGCTTGTAGAAAGCTGCATATGTACGGGAATGACGTCGTCTTAACGCTCAGTCACGTGGTCAGGACAAAAGAATTGGCGGCAAGGTCAACTCGAAGCGTTCGGCGCAAGCGAAACGGTTGTAACTTGGCTAGGGGGGCAGATGTTTGAGCTATAAAGAGTAACACGCTGTTTTACTTTAATATTCTTAACAGTACCTACTTAAATAAATAGATTTGCTGCAAATAAAAATGCGGTTTATGATCAAAATTGCTAATGACATTTAACTAGGCCGCGGACTGCTGTCCGCAACCGTCCTCTAAATTCAACAAATTTTCAGGTACGCCATAGCAATCTCACAAATATTGACTGCTTAAAACGAGCTCGGAATCCGTTTTCAATGACTATAATTCAAATGATTCTATGGGCTGTTTACTATAGCTATTTACGAGTATTAGTATCTGCCTATGACTAGTTTATTGTTTGCGGGTCGAGAAATTGAAATATATCGAGTAGAAACACATGCCAAAGCCGTATCATTTATACAACCCTACTATAAAATTCAGACCCTTTAACCCACCCCTTTATTTCCAAACGACCTTGACACGTCGGTCTATCGGTCGCGGAGTTTCTATGAATATTACATAATGGTTGATTCAAATGTTTTCAATGCCACGTCCAATTGTGAGGAACCGGGTCAGTGGTCGGTAGTGTTTCGTACAAGAATGCAGCTAAGTGTGTCCAGCGGTCGCAAGTGGGACATTGATGTAACACTGGTACGCAACCGCACGGGTCATCGTCGCTCAACGCTCGCGTAGTCGCCCAACCATGAGGATCGTGGAATGTTGCGAAATTTTTTGCTAAGCATTTGAATATTTATAATATCGCTTTTTTTGTGCGAAATTGCATGGGTTTTGATGTAGTTTTTACGTTAATGATG